>OZ007499.1:37009859-38457495 GCA_963931805.1 Microdon myrmicae | reverse complement strand
GATCTTCATGACCTAAGGGATTGCACGAGGCCCCGCCAAAATCTAAAGGAACGAATTGGTAAGCTCCTTTATGGAGATTTACTATACTTTTTTACAAACGCCGATGTCGATAACCTAATTTTGGCGGTTGTATTGGATACGGATTTAAAACTGTTGCAAGAGGGTTATGTAAGTAACTTATCGTTGAATTTATTCATTTAAATTTGCTATTAGCGATTTTTTATACTGTGTTTATTTGACCAATAATCAATGTTTACATTAAATACTACAGCTAACTTATAATTCTAGTGATACAATTGTTTACATGCATACATTACACATTTTTCAAACATAACTGAATGTTGAATAACTATTCGAGTATTATACGTTTTAATATTAACAGTTTTCCTCGAAAAGGTCAGAAAATCAGGATTTTTATTTTTTAATTTAATCTAAACTAATACTTAACTTAACTCTAACTTCATCTAGCTTAACCTAATTGATATTATAATAAGTTAAGTATGTAATGGTAGTTGGGGAATATAGGGATTGATTGTTAAGGAGGTGGGTTGGCGTGGGATATGGTCAGTTAGTGGTCTCGGGTGCGGTAACACTTTCCAGTTGTTCGTTAAAACGCAGAATGTTGAAGAATGGTTGTATGTTACAGTATTTGAACTGATTGGGTGCCAGCTCGGTCTTATGGTACACTACCTCGTTGGAGTCATTAATCAATCTTCCAGAGGTGAAGAGACTTTTGGTGTGGAGACAATTCAGATAGTGAGCCCTGTTATCTAGAGAAGTTGGTAGTAGTGAAGTTATTATGGGGTTGTGATTATTTGGGAGGTTTTCAATAAATTTAATAGACAGCTCTAGCAAACGTCTATCGAGACGTTCAATATTGGAAGCATTGTATAGCAAGTTGTTATTGTAATACTTGTAAGAGTTGGGTTGTCGGTTGAGGCCAGTGACCAGCCTGAAGCATTTCCTTTGAAAGTGCGTAGTTTCTCCATTTGGGCTGGTGTTATATGATACCACAGTGGACACGCATACGTGAGTGTGGGTCTGATTACTTGTTTATAGAGCAGCAGTTTGACTTTGTGAGAGAGACCGTTGAGTTTCCACATCACTCTTCTACAGAGATTGAGTTGTATTGTGGCTTTACGTAAAGTATTTTCAATGTGGGTGGAGAATGAAAGGTCATTGGAAAAGTTTATTCCCAGATATTTTAAAGTTTTAGAAGGTTTTATCTGGGTGTTATTTAGTTTGAGTCTAATTTTGTTGTGGGTGCGCCTTGTGTTATTTGTGCAGTGCACATTTTTACCCTTAAGGGTACATTCTCATCAGTTGGGTAAAATTTTTGTCAACATTTTTTTTTGCATAATTCGATAGCTATAACTGTCTAGAATATCATTTTAAAAGGAAATTCGTAACGGTTAAAAAGTTATGAGCCTCCGAGCCGACTGAGTCAAAGCAATAAGTATGGCGAATTAACTACACTTAAAACTTCAAACGCGTTTTCTGGAAAACAACGTTTTTCGAGCTGGCGGCTGTGATAACTCAGTCAATTTTCAACGAATCTTAATGTTTTTTTTTTAAATACGCGTAATTGAACTCTCTATCGCATGAACCACAATTATGCCGATACGTTGTAATTTGATTTTTTTATAAACAAAAAAAGAACAAAAACATTCATTAAAAGCGCACATAAATTTCAAAACGTCGCCATTTTGTTATTTTTGGATAGATTTCATTTTTCGTGGTTCATGCCATAACCACACTCATACCAACCAGTAAACTTTTTCGATTTTTTGTTTCAGATAAATATTATGACCTGTAGGACAGCCGCCATGGAGGTCTTTTATTTCGCAGCGGTCTACGGCGCAACATGCTCCTACCTCGGGGTTATCATGAAATTAATTGAAAATTTTTTAAAAGCTAAGTACAATAAATGGGCTCCTCGATAGTATAGTGGTTAGTACACCCGCCTGTCACCCGGAAGACCGGGGTTCGATTCCCCGTCGGGGAGCCCCTGGCGCAAGACTAATGACCTTGCCCAGAAAAAATAAATCATTATGGAAAATTTAACAAGCCTCAGGACTTGCTAAATAAGGCCAAGACCGGCTCCCGGTTGTAGTGCCGATGATGATGAAGTACAATAAATATACCTGAAAAATCGCGAGTGTCTAGATTTATTACTTTCCTCAAAAAAAAAACATGAAAATAGCCTATTTTTTGGCCTTACTGATGAGAAAGTACCCTTAAACACTATAAGTTGGGTTTCATCAGGATTTAGGCGAATTTTCCATTTAATATATTTATATATTTAATAGGTAACAGGTCAATTGAAAAGTCCCCGGCCTTCTATAGTAAAACACATTTTTTTGGCAAAATTCGTTTTTTTTTTATTCAACATAATTCCCTTCGAGGGCGATACACTGATTATAGCGACCCTCCAACTATTCGATACCTTTTTGGTAGTACGATTTGTCCTTTGCTTCAAAATAGGCCTCAGTTTCGGCGATCACCTCTTCATTCGACGAAAATTTCCTTCCAGCGAGCATTCTTTTGAGATCTGAGAACAGGAAATAGTCGCTGGGGGCCAGATCTGGATCTGGACAATACGGTGGATGCGGAAGCAATTCGAAGCCCAATTCATGGATTTTTGCCATCGTTTTCACTGACTTGTGACACGGTGCATTGTCTTGGTGAAGCAGCACTTTCTTTTTCTTCAAATGCGGTCGTTTTTCGGCGATTTCGTCCTTCAAACGGCCCAATAACGCTGTGTAATAGTCGCTGTTGATGGTCCTTCCTTTTTCAAGATAGCCAATGAAAATTATTCCGCGCGCATCCCAAAATACAGACGCCATAACCTTGCCAGCCGACTGTTGCGTTTTTCCACGCTTTGGGGCGGGTTCATCGTGTGCAGTCCACTCGGATGACTGTCGATTGGACTTCAGAGTGAAATGATGGAGCCATGTTTCATCCATTGTCACATATCGACGCAAAAACTCGGGTTTATTACGCTTGATCATCTCCAAACACTGCTCCGAATTATCAACTCGTCGTTGTTTTTGGTCAAAAGTGAGCTCGCGCGGCACCCACTTTGCACAGAGCTTTCTCATACCCAAATATTCGTGAATGATATGATGTACACGTTCAGTTGATATCTTTAGAATGCCTGCTATTTCATTCAATTTCAATTTACGGTCATTCAAAATCATTTTGTGGATTTTTCTAATGTTTTCGTCGGTAACAACCTCTTTTGGGCGTCCACTGCGTTCACCGTCTTCGGTGCTCATTTCACCACGTCTTAACTTAGCATACCAATCCTTGATGGCTGATTTTCCTGGGGCGGCGTCTGGAAACTCGTCATCAAGCCAAGTTTTTGCTTCAACTGTATTTTTTCCCTTCAAAAAGCAATATTTTATCAACACGCGAAATTCCTTTTTATCCATTTTTTTCACAATAACAGAAGTTGCTTCACTCAAAATAATATAATTCACAAACTAATGATCCGACATCTGTCAAATTTATACACGCGTCTTTTGAAGGTTAGGGCTAACTAAAAATCATATGGATTTAATTCTAGTGCCGCCATCTATGTGTCAGCCCGGGGACTTTTCAATTGACCTGTTAGATTTGGGAGGAAGTTATTAATGCGGTTTCTTGCCTCTTTTACAAACTTGCTGGTGGAGTAGACTATGCTGTCATCAGCGTAATTCAACATTACGTATTGGGTAATTGAGGCTGCGGTATGTCAGAAGTATAGAGGAGGTATAATAGTGGTCCAAGAATTGAACCCTGTGGAACCCCTGCGGTTATATTATACGATTGGGAGAAAGAAGAATTTATTTTGACCATGAATTTTCTACCAGAGAGGTAGGAAGTGAGAAGTTTGGTGGTGTGGGTGTTTAATCTAAATATGTAGTGCAGCTTGTAAAGCAGACCCGAGATCCAAACACAGTCAAATGCTTTAGAAGTGTCGAGAGAGATACAGACCGTCGGGCTTTGGTTTTGAAGATTAGTTGTGACATCGTGTGTTAGTTTTAACAGAACATGACAGGTGGAATGTTGTGAGCGAAAGCCAAACTGCGAATTTGGGATAATAGCGTTGTCACTAGCAAATGAAAGGAGATTGCGATATATCTTGCATTCCAGTATCTTGCTTAATGTGTTTAATAACGATATCGGACGATAGTTGCTGGGGTTGTTGGAAGGACCGGACTTATTGATAGGGACTATAACCGTTGTTTTCCAGTTAT
This sequence comes from Microdon myrmicae, assembly GCA_963931805.1. Lineage (NCBI taxonomy): Eukaryota > Metazoa > Arthropoda > Insecta > Diptera > Syrphidae > Microdon > Microdon myrmicae. Next base: position 38,453,254 of record OZ007499.1, on the reverse strand, counting down.
CTGGGAAATGTGATGCGTTAATTATATGGTTGAGAAGAACGAGAATAGGGACAAGATTTGACGTGGGAAGTCTTTTGTAAAGAAGGTTAGGAATTCCATCTAAGCCTGTCGACTTGTTGTTGCGTGATATTATAAATTCAGATAATTCGCCTGCTGTTAGGAATGACGCAATATCCAGAGGATGTGACGCTTTGTTTGTTTCGTTGAATTCCACGATGAAAGGGCTGAAGGATGGGATCATTGTGCGTGAGATGTAGTCATTTACGGTAACTTGAAAATTGGAGACTGAGAAGGAGTAGTTTTGTTGATGGATTTTATAAAAGTGATTAGCTAGACAGTTTGCTATATCAACATCTGATTGAACTGGGTGATTGTTAGTAGGGTTGATAATATAATCGATTCGGGGTTTGTATTTTCGACCCGTTTGTAGGGTTATATTTTATTAAATTGTTTTCTTACCTCAATGGGGTGTTTTCCCTAAGGTAGGGTGGCCAAATTAAAAGGCGATTTGTTACTATTTACTTTGTTTTAATTTTTATTATATTTATATTATATTGTTACTTTTTGTGACCGTTGCCTTGGCCTCTGGATCCAAACTGATCACGAATGAAAAAAAAAAAAATTGTGGCGAGAAGGCCGAATTTAGCGAGACAAGGACATTGTGTCCTTCATCTTGTCTCTGACTTCTGGTCATCTTGCGATAACCAGAATCACCCACATCCGTGAGGATGTTGGGCTCGGTCTCGCGATATCTGAAAAGAAAAAAGGGGGGGTATCCAAGGATAGTGTGGACGGCGTTAGTCCAGGTGTTCTCTAACTACTTTTATATAGGGATGGTGGGAAAGAAATCGTACAAGACCGGTGGGTCTTGGGTGCGGTAGTAAACGCAGATCAGGTCTTTGGCGTCTGATAATCTGCGCTTTGGTCGGTGTGTATGTTTGTGTTTGTGCCGTCTTGTACTGTGCGTTCGTGTGTGTGGTTTGTTAGTATTAGACCCTATGGGATGGGTCCAGGAATCCTCTATTGTAGAGGGGAATGTTGTTGGGAAGGGTGCTTTCTTCAGTTTTGTACTAAAGAAGAAATTGTGGGGGTTTGATCCGAAGAGATCGAGAGAGAGAAGGGTCAAGAACGCAAGAGTCCCGTACAAGTAGGTTCTCGCTGTTCTGAATGTTTTCGAGGTAATTATATGCTAATTGAAGCAAGTACTCGTCGATAGGGGTAATGGAGGCGCCTTCGTATAGGTGAGAGTTGGGGTAATGACGACCGTCAGCCCTTCTAGTGTGATTGGTGCATCTTCTGAGGAGTTTCCTTTCGAAAACTCGAAGTCTTTCCATTTGAACCGAAGATATGTAGGACCATATAGGAAAGGCGTACGATATTCCAGATCGGATTAGCTGCTTATAGCAGAGAAGCTTAACTTTGGTGTCAACTTTGTTCCTCCACTTCAAGATGTTGTGCAGTTGCTTAGACCGACCGAGGCCCCTTTGGAGAATGTGGGTCACGTGTTTGATGAAATTCATTTTTGGGGTATAAGTGACCCCAAATTATTTCATCTTGTCCTGTGGTCTAATCGTAGTATCTCCCATTTTTATTCGAATATTCTGTGAATATCGAGAAGCAGGTTGGGAGTGTTTACTACTCAGAATTATAGCTACTGCTTTGGATGGGTTAAGTCGAATTTTCCATCGACTGTAATACTGATACAGTTCGTCCAAGTGACGGTTGAGTCGATTTGTTGCGAGATTAGGGCCTTTGGTTGACGTGTACACTAGGACGTCATCCGCATAGCATATCTGGTTTACCCTCCCGTCCACAGGGGAAGGAATGTCGGAAGTGTAAATATTGAATAAGATGGGGCCTAGAATGGAGCCCTGTGGTACGCCTGCAGCGGCGTGAAAGGTTCGGGAGAGCTTTCCATTCACTCTAACTTGGAGGGTTCTGTTTCGAACGAACTGGTAGATGATACTACATAGCGTTCTACTTCGTTCTACGTTCAATAATTTAAAAGCGAGACCTTCGATCCAAGTCGTATCAAAAGCTTTTTCAATGTCTAGGCTTACCGCAACGGTGGGTTCCTTATTAAGGAGCCGCACGCAGACGTGGTTTTGAAATAAATTGAGAGCCATAGTGGTGCTGTGCGCTCTTCGAAATCCGAATTGGAAATCAGGTATTAGGTGTCTGGTACTGACAAAATTATTTAGTTTCTCGTATATGAATTTTTCATATATTTTGCTGATGCAAGTGAGAAGCGAGATAGGGCGAAAGCTTGAGGGGACTGATCACGAATGCAAAATGTGCCGCCCTTTTATACTCTGTGGCAACAGAGATTTGTTAAAAATGTTATTTAAAAATTCCAAGAAGCACAAACAAGATTTTGTGTGCTTCAATTGGAATAGGATTCCGGGAAGTTGATAGGAGTTTATGTGAATCAATTCCCGGAAGGAGAAATCATGAAATGCATTTAGAGCTAAGCATTTCATGATGTTTGGATTATTAGGAATTTAATCAATGTACGACAAATGGACTTTGGTTTAAATTCATCGTGCATATAATTCAATTGGATTGGGATGTATTGTAATTTGAAATTGAATAAATGTGCGACAAATTAACTTCTGGTTTAACTTGTCGCTCATATGATTCACTATGGGAATTAGGATTGGGGTGATAGGTAATTGGAAAAGGGTAGTGATTTTGGATCACCACACGTTAGTCTGTTGATATTTTTGAATAAATCACGATTGGGTTTAATATTTTTAAGTATAGACGTGTAAGCCTGGTCGGCAAATTGTTTTAGTTGTCTATTTATCAGGGTGTCAAGAGTTGGATTTGATTTTTAATAAAAGGGGAGTAACTGCTATGTAGTTTTCGTCTAAGCTGTTTTTTTTTTTACGCGTAACAGTTTTGTAAGGATGTTGGGTAAAGGTTTTCCTAGGTGATTATGAGAGATGGATGTAGGTATGTGGCTGAATAGGGCATTTTTTAGTATTTGCTCTATTCTTAAGGCTGCTTGATCAATTTCAGCAGGAAGTAAGTTTGAAGACTCTGGCAAAGTATAGTCTGTAAAACTGGCAGCAATGTTCCTATTGTCTCTTTTCCACTTTGTCCTGGAGAAATTCGGGATCGGATTGAATGAATAGATTGGTTCGAGGGTAGGGATTTGGACAGTAGTTTGGACGGACCCGTGATCGGATGGGAATTCGAAGAATACTGTAGGTGGGTTGGGTGAGTATGTCTATGGATTTTAGGAAAAAATCTGTTGTCGATTTAGTAGAATTGGAGATACGTGTTGGCTGTACTGGACAGTCCGCATAGATATATGGATGGCGTTGAAGGAGTGCTAGAAGTTGGCAACCGTATTTATTGTCGTTAAATGAAGTATGCCGAGCATTCTAGTCTCCTCCTATTATGAAAGGTGCAGGTAGGGTCTGTTGGATTATTTCAGTCATGTCGGAACTAGGGAAGTTTGTTTCCCGAGAAGGGTAAATGTATACGGACGACAGTACAAGCATTTTGTTGCTTTTGCAAAAGATTTTAATTGCCGTGTACTCAATATTATTTAAATTGGTGAACCTAATTTCGAAAATTGGAATTTCTTGTGTATTGCTATTAGCGAAAAACAAACTGTGATTTTTAATCGAAGAGGAAGGGCATTTTATGTACTAAATTATTATTGATTATTATTATTATTTTCATCATCATCATCGGCACTACAACCGGGAACCGGTCTTGGCCTTATTTAGCAAGTCGTGAGGCTTGTTCAATTTTCCATGATAATTTGTTTTTCCGGGCAAGGTCATTAGTCTTGCGCCAGAGGCTCCCCGGGGAATCGAACTCCGGTCTCCCGCGTGACAGGCGGGGATACTAACCACTATACTATCGAGGAGCTCATTATTATTTTAATTACTATATTTATGTAAAAAACTGTAAATACTATTTTTAGAATGTTTTCTTTTTAAATTGTTATTTTTAAAATTATTTGTTTTAATTGTTACTGCATTTTTTTAATACTATCAGCACCCAAAATGGGTGCTATTACATTTAACCACACCAAACCGACAGGTCTTATATGGTATCCATAATAATTGTTGGAGTTGTGTATCTAAGATCAAGCACAGTGAATGTAGACATGCCGACAAAGTCAACTCATAATGCACAATCCTATGATTTCAGAGCTGTCGATGGTAAAACTCTCGAGGTTAAGGAACCAACGCATATTTATTCTGATTGGATTGATTACTTTTCTTCCGCCAGTTTTAGTGATTATGTTTTCTCTAACAGATCGTTTCTTAATGATAAACTTTTTATTGTACACCGGAATAAGAGAAGAAGAATGAAGACAAATTTCCAATCCTTGGCCACTCACCTAGCGTCATTTGTTCACGTCCCTGATATAATTTTTGTTTCTGAAATTCGGATTTATGACTTCGAGATATGTGATCATACCTTGCCGGGTTTCAAGTTTACTGATAAGACGAACGAAGGGTATACTTCAGGCAAAGTTGGTTGTTACGTGAGAAAGAACTACAAAATTCTTGATTTCTCCGATATTAAAATGTCATGTACAGATGTTTTAAGGATTCCAGTCGAAAATAGCTAGGTTGCATTTGTGTTTCTTTCTGTCTATAGACTCCTTACGATGAATGCTGACAGCTTTATCCATGAGTTCTCTGTTCTCTTTTCAAGAGATAACTCTAAGCATTTGATTGTTGTGGGTGATTTTAATATCAACATCTTGGACGACGATGAATATGCCTGTAATTACCTGTCAACCAACACTCGCTGCACACGGTCTTGTACACTTTGTTAATGAACCCGTGAGGCCCGCCTCAGGAAGCTGTCTTGATCATATTTACGATCGCCTTTGTTGATTTTAAGGAGTGAATGAAATGTATCTTTTATTTGCTAATCTTTGATCCCTAGATTCCTACTGTTACTGCTCTGGGGACGGCGCCTTCTTCGCCGACGTCTCAACTTCCCTCTCTTCGTGTGGACTGTATTCTGGCGCTGGCCGACCATTTTTTATTTGGTTAGCGTACCGTACTTCCAGAGCCGGACTCTGCTCTGGACGAAGGGCGTTATTGTCTTGCCCAGTATGATTCTTGTATTCTCCAAATAAAACACCGCTGCTACAATTGCTTAATCTTTATTACTCTGCAACTCGAAGCTCCCGTGGCAACTGCTGGCGCTCTGCCGATGTGCCCGCCTTACATAGGCCCGCAGCCGTCCTCTCGTTCGCTCGTCTCCTGGGTGCTGTTTTCCTTAGTGGCTTCCTGGAATCAGTGCGCCGCTAATCGTTGTTTCCCAGGAACTTGTGTGCTGGCGCTTGCCTTGCCTTTCCTGGGAATTCGTGTCGATGTGATGCATCGCCAACACCTACCACCTAAAGATTTGGCCAAAAGTCTTAAACTTGGGATATCGAAAGCGCTGTAAAACAAAGTTGCAGCTAAGAATAAATTCTGGAAAAGATGCAAAAGGTATCCTGATAACCAGGTACTAAAAAGAAGGTATACAAAATTATGTGCTGAACTCAATAAGAGATACCCATCTGTCGCGATAATTACTACCATGTCAAGTTCAGATCTGCTAAGTGTAATTCACACAATGAGTGGCTTGCAGTGAATAGAATAAATAAATCCACTGGTTTAAAAATATATACTGTTCTACATGTTGAAAACTCTGAAGTGTGTAATAAATTAACTATTGCTGACACATTTAATTATTATTTCACCAATATTGGCTGTAATCTTCAACTGAGTATTGTCCATTCGTTGTGCTGTACATGTAGTAACGTTTACGCGAGATCTGATCCGGTGCATAATAGTTTCGCTTTTCAAGCCATTATTCCCTCTGAAATGTTGAAAGTTATTGGTACTTTACCCAATTCAAATTCTTGCTGACCAAGTAATATACTTAAGAGAACGGCGTGTTTTTAGTGGGGGGTTTATCTAATCTTTTTAATCGTTGCGTGTTGGGCGGGATCTTCCCCAACAGTCTTAAAATTGCACTCGTTATTCCTCTTTTCAAGAAAGGCTCTGCTGCTGAGCCCGATAACTGTGGAACCATCTCACTGCTGTTTCCCCCGTTTCGAGTGATCGGCCGATTGGTGCATCAACGTCGCACCAGCTGAGATGTAGACAGATTGACTCTCTGAATCAGGATCTAGATAAAGTTCTGCAGTGGGGAAAGGCCAATCTTGTCGACTTCAACGCAACGAAGACGCAGTATACAACATTCACAAAGAAAACTGGATCATCGGTTCCACAGCTGATGATGAGTGGCCGGACCCTCGAGGCTGGGGAAAGTTTGAAATTGCTCGGCGTCACGGTCTGTGGGAATGTATCATGGCATAAACACGTATCGGGTATCACCAGATCAGCCTTAGGAAAACTGAGTTATCTTTTTAGAGCCAAGGAATATTTTACTCCGGCCCAACTTCTCCTCCTATATAAATCTCAAATCAGACCCGCGCTCGAATATTGCTCTCATGTTTGGAGCTCGGCTCCTAAACATACCCTTGACCTACTTGAGAGCGTACAAAGACGAGCGATCCGCCTGATCGGGGACACGGCGCTGACGTCGGGACTACAGTCGCTATCACATCGAAGGCGCGTGGCCGACCTGTGTCTGTTTTACAGATATTATCACGGTTCTTCGGAGATTCTTGGCATTGTTCCACGCAATTCGGTCTATATGCGCTCCACAAGACAATCCGACGGATCGCACCCGTTTGTGGTTCATCTCCCGACAGCGCGAACATCCCTGTATCAGAACTCGTTTCGTTACAGAGCGGGGAAGCTGTGGAACTCCCTTCCCACGCGAGTGTTCCCGGAGCGTTACAAGCTGCAACTGTTCAAAAAGAGCTGCAACAGTTATTGATGGCATCTCGGGGCGCCCACTCGACGCTATAGGTTCGCCTCTCCCGAGAGAAGTTTAATAAAAAAAAAATATATATATATATATATATACATATATATATATATATATATATATATATATATATATATATATATATATATATATATCAGGTCTCTGGGTTCTCCGTTGTACCTGCCCGATTCTTTGGCTGGAACATTCATGAACGAACATTTCTCGGACTCTATATGTACTCCTGGTAGCCAGTTTAGCAGATTCATATGCCAATGCGAACGCCAGTATTTCGTTAGTCGTCTTCGTTCCTGCCAAACGAACGGCTTGTTGCAAGTCCTGATCTTGGAGTGCATTTATAAATGTATCCATTGCTACCTCGTTCAGAAATTCCTTAGTCATATTTGAATAAGCCAAGTTTGCCAATCGCTCAATGTCTGCCTGCAACTGTCGAAGATTTTGTCTAGGTTTCTGCGTGCTGCTCCGCAGTTGCATGCGGCAGACCTGCTGCATGTGGTTGTCTCCATACCTAGCTTCAAGGCCGTCTCTTACCGCTTGAAAATCTGTTTGCTTCTCTGCTGGTACGGTTTGTAGCAATTCTGCAGCCGCCCCGCGGAGTGACAAGATTAGTGATGTTGACTTTTGCTCATCCGACAACTTATTATAATTGGCCGCGCCGTCAAACTGACGTATAAATACGGAGAAGGGTCCCGTTACAACGAAGGTTGGCGGATGCATCCGTGTATCTTTGTAATCATGTTGATCGCTAGGCGATGTCTTATTTCTCTCAACACACTCAAGTCTCTTTTTGATTCGCGTTATTTCATCGGTGACTTTTAGATCCAGATTTTCTACTTCGTTTCGAATTTCTTCCTTAATGTGTTGAAAATTACATTTCATCCACTGCGTTTGGGCATCCAATTTTGCATTCAGATCTACAGCTTGTGTGTCGAATTTTGAATTTTGGGCATCCAACTTCGTATTAACCTTTTGTCGAAGGAAATTAACAAAAGATTACACCCCGGCAACGCTAGTTGGCATGCGGTCAGTAAACTGCTGAAATCCAAACTGCTATGACAGAATATATAGCTCCGTGTCTATAGAACCATAATCATGCCGATTGTTCTATATGGATGCGAAACATGGGCTCTCACAAAACGGGAAGAAAACAAATTCCGCGTATTCGAGAATAAAGTTTAGAGGGGTATATTTGGCGGTAAATATGACGAGGAGTCAGGACTATGGAGGAAACTCCACAACCACGAATTGGAAGAGCTATACCGCAAACCTACAATAGTGAGAGTGATCAAGTCGCGAAGTTCTTTAAGATGGGCCGGGCATGTGGCGCGAATGGGCAACGATAGGACCGTGCATAGAATTCTTGACGGTAAGCCAACGGGAAAGAGGCCGACAGAGCGGCCGCGACGGAGATGGGAGGACAATGTTAGGTTGGACCTCGAGGAGATCGGATCGGATGGTCGAATGTGGACGGAGAGCGCACGGGACAGGGAACAATGGCGGAGTCGAGTCGGTGAGGTCATGACTTTCGGGTTCCTACATGCTAATAAATAGTAATAGTAATAGTAACTTCGCATTAACATCTGCAGCTTGCGTGTCCAATTTTGTATTAATATCTGTCGCTTGCGCGTCCAATTTTGTCATCATCATCCTGAATATCTCCGAAATGTCCAACAGTGGCGAACTCTTCTCCGTTACATTGGTACCATCTTGATTCGCTGTTTCTTCTCCATCCGGACAGTCTGGCCCAATAGTACAATATCCTGTCCCTCCATTGCTACTTGCAGACGCTGTCGAAGAATTTGCTTCTGTCCTCTGCTATCCAGATTCCGGTCCTCAAGTTCCTTCTTCAACTCAGGAAGGCGAAGATCCTACAAATGTCGATCTGACATCGTCACAATACACTTTCACAGACTTATTTACTTCACTAATAATTAATCCCACTTCTGACACCAATTGTTGCGAGCTTAGGGTTCGCTGGATTCATTATTTTAATAAATAAGAGCCGTTAAATCGATTCTCTTTGCAAACACTTTATTAGTCTGTTAATAACAACCGTTACTTGACTTTTCGCTAACAACTCGAGACATCGTTTAATTCCTCGCGCTTCTTTACTTATCGCTTCCTTACTCTCGCTTTCTTACTTCTCTCTGATCAGTGTGTGACGTATTTATACCGTTACCTCATTCTGATTCGGTGTTTCGTTTCCGCCCGTTCCATAGCCTCGAATTTTCTACTGCTCATAGTCTCCAGTTTTCCAGTACTTTCTAGAATATTCTAGTACTTTGTTTTGGACTTTCTAGAATATTCTAGTACTGACTGTCATATGCGTCACAATATCATTTTAAAACAAATTATCAACTATTTTCAGGTCCATATTGAAATAATAAAACGTTATAATATTGGAAATGTATTCAATATGAAATTTTCAATGTTGGTCTCCCCGGTGTTCTTCGAAGCATACCGGTATGCGTACGATGTATTGAATTCATATAACAGAAGGAACTTTCCCATGGCTAACTATATCGTATACATCGATGTAAGTAAAAAATGCAAATTAAAAATGTTGATTCACTTTGAATAAAACTTGTGTAAATTTAGAAATCAATAACACCTCCACGCTATCTAACCAGCTCTAATGTCACGTACTTTTTTGACAACCATAAATTCAATCCTTTTGCCATAAATTCGTATCCAGATGTTTTAAAGGACTGTTTGCATGGTTCTCAAATTGACGCCTTTCATTCTGCATTGACAAGCGAATTTTCACTTATCCAAGGACCCCCTGGTACCGGAAAGACGGAGTTGGTCACGAAACTAGTGAAAACACTTTTAGTGAACACTACACTACCTATTGTTATAGTAGCAGCTACAAATGATGGCATAGATATGCTCCTCCTGAAAATCGCTCGTTACACAAACAGCATTGTACGCCTAGGTAACCAGTCAAAGATTACTGAACTAGATGTTTTTAATTATCAAGAAGCTGTAAAGAATGAAGATGAAGGAGGTAAACACATTAAGGCGATTTCAAAATTTAAGGAAAAAATTAAAAAGTTATTTAATGAATTACAAACTTTGGAAATCGACTTTGATGGATCTGAGGACGACTACCAACGAATCATTGCAGCTCAAGTACGTCCACTAGACAATAATCTAAACAACCTTTGAAGTTTAAATGTTTTTTATAGGAAAAACTCAATAATTTGAGACAATCACTACACTACCTACAGATGCTAAAGAAGTATCTGATTATTAAGAATATACGTATCATAGCACTAACCACGTCAGCTGCGGCAAGACATCATCACATGTTTCAGTTCCTAAAGGATTCCATTGGTAATATAATCGAACTCGTTAACATTTAGAGATAACATTCAATTTACTTTGAATAAAGTTATTTTTGAGGAATCTGCTGAGATACTAGAGGCACACGTCGTAACTTCCATCACCAAATACACCCAGCAATTGATTTTAGTCGGTGACCATTATCAATTGCGACCTATAACGAGTGTCTACAAACTTGCTAAAATATATAAAATGGATTGCTCACTTTTCGAAAGGATGATTAACAACAAAATGAATGCGACATGTCTAGATATTCAATACCGAATGCGGCCAGAAATTGCCGATCTTATTCGGCCGTTGATTTATGAGCGCCTTGAAGACGGGCCTAATGTTTCTCGATATCTAAACATCAGAGGAATGAAAAGCAACTTATTTTTTGTCACCCACACGCATACCGAAAACATCAAAGTAAGTTTATTAATATAAACCCTTTTACTTAGAAAAAAATAATCACACTTAATGTTGGCTGCTTGTAGACCAAAACAACGCGCAGTTCATCTAATAACTTCGAGATAAATTGGTTGTGCAAGTTAGCAACCTACTTACTCAACCAAGAATATTCACATTCGGATATAGTTATGCTGACTACATATTCAAGTCAAAGGAGTGCACTGCACTTAAACGTAAGCCATCGACTGAGAATTATCTGTATTGTAGTTTACTGTTTTATGATGTACCTCCTAGATAAACTGGGAATTCAAACACCTTAAAGGAATCGTCATTGAAACAGTGGATGCATTTCAAGGTAGAGAAGCGAATATTGTACTTCTTTCATTAGTCAGAAGTAATGGACAACAAGAAATTGGATATCTTGATGACCCAAATCGTATTTGCGTTGCCTTGTCCAGGGCCAAAATGGGTTTGTATATTGTGGGAAATATACAAATGCTAGCAGAAGCGAATTCTCTGTGGTTGAATATTAAGGCGAAACTGGAGAGTATCAATGCTATCGGAGAGACATTACCCTTGGTAGACCAATAATTGTAAGTATTGTTATTATAATTATTTTAAACAAGATTTATACCAGCAACACAAAGCTTCAGTTAACGCGAAGCATTTAAAGTTTAACTCATATCAAGTATGCAATAAAAGACGACGAATCCTCAATAAAGAGTGACTACTACGATAAATCAATTTATAAGGTTGTTACGGACCTACCTCGCGTCCAGGTCCCCCCTAATATCCAGAAATCCCCTTTCGTAAGTTTCCCCTCTCTACCTCTAAAAGGAGAACAACTCACCAAGTAGCTAATTTGCATAAACTACTTTGTGCAAATTCTACTTGGTAGAGAAAATAATAAAAAACTACCAAACCCTTTAATCTGACCACGGATGCAAGTAATGAAGCACTGGGTGCCGTACTCTCGCAAGGCGAAATCGGACCAGTCGCGTATGCCAGTCGAACCTTGAATAAGGCGGAAAAGAACTACTCTACAATCGAGAAAGAGTTACCAGCCATTGTTTGGGCGGTTAAGAATTTCCGTTCTTATTTACAAGGGAGACAATTTAACATATACACAGATCACAAACCGTTAAAGAGAGTATTCAACGTGAAAGACTCCATGTCACATTTACTAAGGTTCCATCGCGAACTACTGGAGTACGACTACCAAATCGAGTATAAACCCGGTAAATACAACACTAATGCGGATACCTTGAGTCGTATCCACACTACCAAGGTGCAATGTTCTAACACGCGCCCAAACTAAAAAGTTAAGGGCAAGCGAAGGAACTCAGGATAATCCAAATGACGATAAGTCCTCTCTTAACGAGAATCCCATTCCAGCCTGCACGGTAAAAGGAATGGAGATAACCAATCCTGAAGACATCCAGTTCCTACTCCGGGAATGCCATAATCCTCCTTTGGATGGACACCAAGGAGTGAGTAAAACGTATCACAAAATACGTAGAAATTTTTGGTGGAAGAACATGATGCGCGACATTAAACAATACATCAAAGTATGTAAAACATGTCAAACCATGAAATCTTCACCGAACATACGTATGCTCATGGTAATAACCGACATTGCAACGAGGCCTTTTGACAAAGTATACTTAGATATAGTAGGTCCTCTTGATCGCACTCCAACCGGCAATCAATATATACTTGCATTCCAAGACAACTTTATAGCGTTTTGGATGATAGTGAAGGACGTGTGATTCGAACTGACGCTATGACAGTTAGAATCACCAAAAATTGAACCAAAGTGCAACCCATCAGGCCACCGCCGTGTGTGTGAATTCGATTTCTAAACTCAAGTACATTCGACTGATGTGGATTTTTTATGTTATCGCTATGGTATACGGCTCTGGTGCATTTTCTTATTCAATTTTCGTTCGGTGTTCTTCACTATTTGCTTGTGTATTGTGTGTGTATCTGTTACAAACGCCACAACTTGTCTAAGTATATAGATTGCTACGCTCTCCCAGATGCGGAGGCAGAAACGGTGGCCACAGTCTTTTTCAACCAAATAATTGCTCGGTATGGTGTTCCGAAGCAATTGATCGCCGATCAGGGAAGCAATTTCCTAAGCAGTTTGTTTAAAAGCGTGTGCAAACTGCTCCGTATTAAAAACCTACAAACCTCAGCTTACCAGGGTCAAGGTTGATTACTCCAGGCAAGGGAAAAGAATTGCTTTCAGCCATTAAAGAAGCAAAGTGCGAATTTTATTCGTCTTGTTCACCAACATACTGGCCTACTGATAGCAACAAAACTCCTGACCTGATCGATTTCTTTATATCGAAAGGAGTGTCATCGAATTATATTGAAAGGGATAGTTTAGTTGATTTAACGTCTGACCACACTCCAGTACTACTAAAACTGAATGCAACTGTTCCCAGAAAGAACAGAAAACTAAATCTTACTAACAAATATACAGATTGGGAAAAATTCCGAAAAGAGCTTGACAATCAGATTGAATTAAACGTAAAACTTCTAGATTGTGAAGAATTGGAACAACAAGTACAACAACTTATCGAAACATTGAAAAGCGCAGCCGCAACAGCAACTCCGGTAGCAAGTGATAAACCAGAACCAGCAACCATATACCCTATTGAGATTAGAGATCTAATCATTCAGTTAACGATACAGGCGACAAAACCACACAAACCGGGATCGCTCTCATGAAATTGGCTATAATACAAAGAAAAACCATTCAAAAAAAACCAAAAACACGTAAACTACAAGGATTGCACGGTTGGTGCTACTTAAACCATAATTCTAACGATACAGCCTATAGTAAATAAATTGAAAGGGCAGAGAAATAAGAAGAGCTGAGGACAGAATCGAGTTACAGGTTATAGTATAACCGTCATCAACGGATTAAATTTGGCACCTTTTAGTTTTTCAATAATATGCGATTTAAGATCGTCACATAAAAGGCTCAATAATCCATCGTTTATTCAGCAGCTTGCCGGAGTACCGAGGAAGACGCTGGACTTGGGCACGGCTGGACCTACGTTTAGCTCACGGCTGAGTCTCATTCGTTTTATTTATTCGTTTATTTTTTTATTTATTTATTTTATATATATTTTTTTTTTGTACTATAATAACTCGCTGTTAATCTTTAATTATTTAGATCTTTAATTGTAATTCTCGTTTTCTTTTCTTTATTTTTTAATTATTTTTAATTCACTGTTAATCTTTAATTATTTAGTTTTTTTATTTGTAATTCTCGTTGTTTTTTTTTTTTTTTTTTTTTTTTTGTCACTATTTTTCACTCACTCCTACTTACTATCTTTGTATTCATTATTTTTTTTAGATCTTTATCCTTCTTTTTTATTATTTTACTTACTCTTATTTACTATCTTTATAATCATAATTTATCTTTTTATAACTTTTCAGTCGTATTCTTTTTCCTCGCCTGTTCCTCGTATCATTTTGAACGTTCTTGATTCTTGTTCTTTCAATTATCTCAGATTTTAATTTCCCTTTCTTCTCTCTACTCCCGTTTTTCTCTCCTCTATTCTATCTGTTACATCCTCACTTACTCAATCATTCCCATTATGCCTTGTGGCAACTCAACCTGTGGGGTTAGTGACGATAATGCTGACTTTGTCAACTGTAATGGCATCTGCGCCAAACCCTTTCACGCCTCCTGTGTGGGTCTTAATAAGCTAAACACACACTTTGTAAAGGACTTCCCTGATAATCTTCTTTTTTTTTGTGACGAATGTTTTAATATTTCGCTATCCCACGTCCTCCTAGCTATTAAATGCCTCAGCGACGCGAACGAGAGTTCTCACAACTCCAACCTCAAAGAAATCACCAAAAGGATCTTACATCTTGAGAGTAGTCTCAAGTGCATTGATGACGTCGGCTCCCTCCACCAAGCGTCTTTAACCGACATTAAGACCCTCATTGGTGACAGCAATAAATTGGTCGTGGGCCAGTTGACCCATGCGATAAACGACTCCCTCAACTCACTCACACAAGATCTGAACGACTCCATCCGCTTGAACCTCGACAGGTGCCTACAGTCGACTTCCAAACGGCCGCCCGTTCCGCATACTAACCCCCTTTATGAGAACATTCTCTCTAGACTTAACTGCCTTTCTGAAGGACTTGCCCTGGTGCGCTGCTCCTCTCTAAACCCCCCCTACCGCCCCCGAACCCGACCCCCTACTCGACGTTATCCTACAAAAACTCAATACTATCCTTGGCGAGCTTGCGGTTTCCCGATCCACCCTAGGCCAGCTCGACGGCGCCCTCTCATCCTTACAACTTAAATTCACTAACCCACTCCCCTCACCGCGATGTGAGTTGTCTTTGTTTGAAGAACTCAATAACGCGACCGCATCCCCCTCCCTTCCTACCTCACGTCAGTCACCAGCACCCCCCCCCCCCTCCGTTTTCTGCGGCGGTACAGAATGTCTACTCGCCAATTGTTCACTTTGGTACTTCTTGGACCCGCGAAGAATGGATGGCCCGTATTAATAAACTTAACCATTCTAATACCCCAACAACCTCTTATCTGCTAAAGGGCGCCCCCAAATCTGCGAGCTCCGAATGGATTTCGGAATACTTTCGTAAAAAATTCAAGATATCCATAACAGAATGCATCCTCCCTCCGATTTTGGGTCAAGTTTCCGCGTCTCTCTTCCCCCCAGGTTCGACTGGATTTTCCACCCGAACAAAAATGGGAGCTGCAGGATTGGTAGGCTGCCGTTGAGAAACTGCAACCCCATCCCATCAACCAAACTCCACCCCCCCCCCCCCCCACCCCAATCTCTCAGTATACAGTCCCAACCGACACCCACCTGAACCGATCCCCAACACTATCCCGCCTGCCCCAAGGCTCTCCCCTTCCCAACAGCAAATCGTCCCCTACCAAGGCGCCCCCGACTCCCTCGCTTACCACGCCCACCCCGACCCAGTCAAGGGATTGGCCGATCCAAGAAATATTCTGTGCCTAACCAGATCCTAGCTCCTCTCCCTAGCCCCAACCACGTCCGCCACCATCACTCTGTACACCCCTCCTCG
Source organism: Microdon myrmicae (assembly GCA_963931805.1). Taxonomy (NCBI): domain Eukaryota; kingdom Metazoa; phylum Arthropoda; class Insecta; order Diptera; family Syrphidae; genus Microdon; species Microdon myrmicae. The sequence continues at coordinate 38,437,543 of OZ007499.1, read as the reverse complement.
TCCGCCCGTAATATAGCCCTCCGTAAAAATAATAGCAAACCTGCTCGCCCCACACCACCCTCGGCCCAGGTCTCCAATTCCATCCCCCTTTTCGACCTCAAAACAGGCGCGAAATATTCTAACTTCCATAGGTCACACATTCTTAATCCTCCATCCTCCCATCACTCACCTACTGGTCCTAACACGAGGCCGCCTCTTGCCCCACTCCTTCCCGCACCTAGTCCTCGCCCCCGCCCATCTCGCTCCCCCCCCCCCCCCCCCCTAGACCATTAATCGACCCAGTTTTACCACCATCTGTTAAACTCACTCAGCAAACCATTAATTCTTCGGACAACCGGTATGCCCCGTCTAAATTTAGAAACAAAGTGATCTATGAGAATGTACGCCTCTATCTTGCTTTCCTCCACGATAAAGCCGACTCCGTCTGTTACGATGGTATTACGAAAACCAGCGTAATGGCCTCCATCCAGCAGGAAGGTCTACCTACTGACGTCCCTAGCCTTCGCAGCCTATTCATCAACTTCCATAATAATATCGATATGCCCCCAAATAAGGTGCTAAGTGATCTCTCAGCATTTCGCCAGTATATTGACAACAAAATTACCTTTCCCAATAATCAATATTACTTTTGACCCTTTTCAGCCGCCCTTTGGTCCCTCTAATCATTTCAATACTCTCCCCATAACCGTCTACTATCAGAATGTTAGGGGTCTCCGCTCCAAAACACATTCGACTCTGGAAAAGGCACACTCCCTCCCTTTCGACATATACGCTCTGACGGAGACCAACCTTATCCTTAGTATCAGTAGTCTTGAACTATTCCCTCCTTCCTTCAACGTTTTTCGCGATGACGACGCTCATCGAGAAGGTCCCTACTCCCCATGCCGTGGAGTGCTGCTCGCCACTCATAACAGACTCACTTCATCTCTAATTGCCATCTCTTCTTCTCCGGATCTCGACTACGTCGCTATTAAAATTGACAAGCGCCCTAAGTCTCTATTTATTATCTGTTTTTATATTCCTCCCTCTCGACCCACCGCGTCATACGAACTCGCAATAGAAGCGGTAGATAACCTTACAGTGTTAAGCACCGCAATAGACGATATCGTCGTTCTTGGCGACTTTAACCTGCCTCACCTACAATGGACATCAGCTGACGAACTAGCCTTGTACGTCTCTAACCCCACTAGTTCTAATGAACGTATTTTGATTAACGGGCTCTCCGACTCAGGCCTCCATCAAATTAGCAATGTCCCAAATCATATGGCGAGACAGCTGGACCTCGTGTTCACAACCGACCCTCTCATGTCATCAGTTGCCCCTAGCCCACACGCCCTCTCTACCATTGACAATTATCACCCCCCATTGCTCTTATCCTTATATCTCGACCATGAAACCCAGCCTCCTCTACCTCCTAACTGCTTTTCTTACAATTTCCATAAGGCTAATTTCCGCCTCCTAAATGAACATCTTAGCAAAACAGCGTTTCGCTTTGATCATTTGGGTGTAGAAGAAGCCACGGCCACTCTCTATAAGGAGATTTACTATGCCGTCGCCTTATATGTCCCCTATTCTCGCCGCAGGTCATCGGTTTCTTCGCCGCCATGGTATAACCGCAATCTCCGCAATCTTCGGAACAAAAGGAATAACTTATGGAACATTTTCCTCAAAATGCGATCCATTGAAAACTACTCCAACTATCTCGGGGACATTTATAAATTTTCCGAACTCTACAACTCCCTCTATTCCATATACCTTATTAAAACACAATCCAATTTGATTAGCGATCCCAAATCCTTTTTCCACCTTATAAATTATAAACGTAAATCCGACGCCTATCCTAACTCCCTCTCTTATGGCACGACTACGTCAAACGACAACCTAACTATTGCCAACCTGTTCGCGTCCTTTTTCAATAAATCCTTCACGGACATCCCCTTCGAACCCAATCCGTCGTATTTCAATGACTTGCCCAAATTCTCCCTTGGTCCTTTCTCTCCTCAACTTATTCAGCGTCACGTAGTTGAGGAGAAACTAAACTTACTCAAAGACGAGTTCAGCCCCGGACCTGATGGACTTCCGTCTGTATTCTTAAAGAACTTATACTTTCTCTCCCGATATCAAAGATTTTCAACCTATCTCTATCTCAAGGGACCTTCCCTAGTATATGGAAATTCTCCTATGTCACACCCATACATAAAAAGGGACCTAAAAATGATATCAGCAACTACCGACCCATCGCCAAACTATCTCATATCCCCAAACTGTTCGAAGGGCTTCTTTACAATGCGTTATCTTTTAGTTGTAAATCCATCATCTCACCCAACCAGCATGGTTTCCTTTCGGGTAGGTCGACCACAACCAATCTGATCGAGTTCTCATCCCATACTCTCCGTGCCTTAGAGAATGGCAACGAAGTTGATGTTATCACCACCGATTTCAGCAAGGCATTTGACAAAATCTCCCATAATCTCATCCTTTTCAAGCTGTCCTCCCTAGGCTTCGAACCCCTATTGATCAACTGGTTATCTTTTTATCTGAAAGACCGATCCTACCGTGTCAAATTCAGATCCTCCCTTTCCGATCCTTTTTTTCCCACCTCTGGGGTTCCGCAAGGAATTCATCTAGGCCCCCCCTTTTTATCCTAACCATCAATGATGTCGACTCTGTTATTAAACACTCATCCATATCCCTCTATGCGAACGACGCCAAACTCTACAAAACAATCATCTCTCCCCTCTTCTACAACTCTACAAAACAATCATCTCCCCTCCTCACTCCTCCAACAGGACCTCGACAGCTTCTCAACCTGGTGCCGTAATAACTGCCCTGATCTCAATGTTGCCAAATGTCCCCCCATTACATTCTCCCACAAACGTCCACCCCCACCTCTTCGCCCCTACTTCCTGCTTAACCAGCAGATCTCCTACGTATCCTCAATACGTGACCTCGGAATCTTATTTGACAGGGAGCTCAGCTTCATCCCACATATCGACGATATCATTCTTAAGGCCAACTCCGCCCTAGGGTTTGTGAAACGCTGGTCTAAGGAATTCTCTAATCCTTACGTTTCCCGTTCCCTCTACATTGCCTTCGTCCGCCCCCTTCTTGAATACGCCAGTCAGGTCTGGTCTCCACATTGCTCGTCCCATATCCGCAGAATCGAGAGCGTGCAACGTCGGCTTCTGCGTTTTGCCCTCCGTGGACTGAACTGGGAGAATCCTCGGATTCTTCCCCCATACACAAGCCGGCTCCATTTGATCAACCTCAGTACACTTGAGGAACGCAGAACTCTTGCCGATATCCTCTTCATCCACCGCCTCCTCTCCGGCACAATCAACTGCCCTAGCTTGCTTCCCGCCATCGCACTCAACACCAACCCCCGCTACCTACGAAACCCTTGTCTCTTCTATCTGCCCTCCCACCACACTTCCTACGGCTGTAATGAACCAATTTCACGTATGCTAAAGCAGGCAAACTCTTACCCCACCTCCTTCGATTTCTACCTCACTTCTATTGCTCTCAAACGTCGTCGTCTGTCTTTCCCCTCGTGACCTTGCCCCACCCACTATCTACACTTTTACTACCCGTATACATTCCTATCACCCCGCCCCTTTATCCTACTACCCGGTCTTCGCCACCCCATCACGTGCACAGCCACCTTCCCACCTTTTTATCTTCTTACTTATTCGAAAGTAATTTTTGTAATCCTATTTCTTAAGTTAGTTCGTAAGTTTTTTTTACTTTTAATTTCTTTTTTTTTTTTTTTTCTCAAACGCTTGTACTAAGTGTAATAAACGAGGGTTCTGCTCTCACTAAACTAAACTAATCAACGACAGACGCAAAGCTAGACAAACCTGGCACAGATCCAGACACCCTAACGATAAAAAAATATTCAACAAGGTGAGGAATCTAGAAACCAGAGAAACCAGCAGAAGAAGTAACGTCTTATAGACCCATATCGCTATTGCCATCCATTTCAAAACTGTTTGAGAAAATACTCCTCAAGCGACTCAAGCCTCTCATCAATATTGCAGACTTTCAATTTGGCTTTAGGAATAAACACTCAACTATTGAACAGGTTCACCGTGTGACCACCACAGCAATAGAAAAGGCTTTCGAAGAAAAGAAATATTGCCCAGCTGTCTTTCTTGATGTCTCCCAAGCAATCGACAGAGTATGGCATGAAGGTCTTATATATAAAATGAGTAAACTGTTTCCAGCAAACCATTGCCATCTACTCGAATCATACTTGTCTGATAGAACCTTCAAAGTAACACGCGAAGGAACTCACTCTAGTTTCTATCCAATAGAAGCAGGCGTACTACAAGGAAGTGTTTTGGGACCTCTCCTCTTCTTACTATACACAGCAGACATCCCAACAACCAAGAACACATTCATAGGCACCGTTGCAGATGGTACAGTTATAATATCAGCTGACGAAAATAAAAAAAAAAGCTACACAAAAATTGCAACAGACACTCAACGAAATTAGCCAATGGACCACTGATTGGAAAATTAAACTCAACTAGATGAAATCTATTCACGTAACATTTACACTGCGACGATCAGATAACAATATTTCTACATATCTCAACGGAATTCCAGTTCCCAAAACAGATTCAGCGAAATATCTCCGTATACATCTAGATAGCAGACTAAACTGGAGACATCATGTGAAACAAAAAGCTAAAGAAATAAAGCTGAAACGTAGGCAGATGTATTGGTTAATCGGGAATCACTTTCAACTTAATCTTTATTGTAAAACATTGATCTATCAAACTATCATCAAGCCGATCTGGATATATGGAATCCAATTATGGGGCTGTAGAAAGCAATCCAATAGAGAAATAATTCAACGAAGCCAGAACAAATTCCTTCGCAGTATCACGAATGCCTACCGTTTTGTGACAAATGAGGAAATTCATGATGACCTAGAGATGAAATGGATTTATGAAGTTATCCAAGAATACGCTGTCAAACACGAAAGACACCTACATAATCATACCAACGTAGAAGCTATTCAAGTCTTGAATATTACCCACGAATTGAGACGGCTAAAACGGACGAAACCTCATGAATTAATCAATTCAATTCAATTCAATTTTTATTTAGTAGATAATTACATTTATGGTATATTTTACAACTAGTACTTAAGAGATTTAGGATAGCAATTCCTTTACAACTATAATCTTAAATCTATATAACGACAATAGCACAATTTTAATGAATAACAAATAATAAATTAAGGGAAAACTACAACCTTAAGACTAATATTGCACAAGCTTCCGGTTATTTTATATAGTAATGACCTCGATATAATTTTCATAGACAGAGTACATATGTAGTGATTTAGGATAACGCAAGACGGGAAACGAGAACATTGTCAGAAAAAGAACAATTGACGAAGAAGTTTCGATTGATTTTGTCAATAAGGAACTCTACCGGTTTAACGTTGGCGTTTTCATGTAGTTCATGTGTCGAATAATGCCATGGCAAATTCAGCAACATATTCAATATTTTATTTTGACACCTTTGCAATTTTATTTTGTGTGTGCGAGCACAGTTACACCATACAGGGGCCCCGTATTTCCCATAGAACACTGTCCACCGACGCAGCCGGGTGATTACGGATCAACAAAATTAACATTACATGTATACATACAAAAACATATGGAATAGGAAGATGAACCTAGGCAACGGAGGGGCAGACCACATGATAATTTCTACAGGAAAGTATGCCTAATGGGACATGGATGCTTTCGCCAATACCTTTTTCGATTCTGGCACGATCAGAACTAACACTTCCCAGCCTGCAAGCGAGGTGTAGAAACTGCGAAGCACAGTGTGTTCCATGCTTATAGAACATATTAATCGGACAGTAGATAAAAGTGATGGCTCCTCGATAGTTTGAAATGGTGAAATTTTGTAGCCTTTCCTTTCCTCTTCTTGTTTTTCCTCTTTTCACACTTCTGTTGTGTCGCTCAAGCATCGATATTCTCGATTGATTTATAATCCTTGGAGAGTTTTTGGTGTTTGAATAATATTCGTGGGAAAATTGTGCGGAAGTGTACAGTGTGGGAAAACCTCATACCCTTTCCTTTCCTTGCATATGTTCTTCCTCTTTTTCGCACCTCTGCTGCGTCTCTCAGGCATCGATACTCTCGATTGATTTATAATCTTTGGAGAATTTTTGGTGTTTAAGTGGCGTAATATCCGTTATGAAAGGGATGTGACCTGGATTTCGGCATGGATCTGGTGGGGCACCTACTACAAGCGCATAACACTGTAGTATGGTTGCTTTCGGTTTTTTATCGCCAGGTCCAACTTGCATCCTTTTCTGAGGCGGTATTGATTTTCTGTGTCGCCATTGCAATGGAACGGGAATTCACGTTGATCTTTATAACATTCGTGGCCTAAGATGCAATTTCTCCTCTGTGTCTGCACACGTCTGTAACCAGACCTCAGCAATCCTTGCACTTAGCGAACCTCAGGTAATAACTGATGCAGATATTTCTGATTTTACTGTACCCGGTTATAACTTAGTGCCTTTGTTCTCTCGGCATCGTGGTCTAGCCACATACATTTCAACGGAATGGAAATTCCGCGTCGATCTTTCCAAAATTCGCGGCCTGAATTGCAATTTCTCATCTATGTCTGCCCACGTCTCTAACCAAAAACCAGAAATCCTTGCACTTAACGATACAGATATTTATGATGTTACTATCATCAGCATCGCACTACAACAGGGATCCGGCCTTGGCCGTATTTAGCAAGTCTCTCCACCGGTATCTGGTCCTTATCCGAGACTTGTTAAATTGTCCATAATAATTTGTTTTTCCGGGCAAGGTTATTAGTCCTGCGCCAATGATGCTACTATACCCGGTTATAACTTAATGACGTTGTTCTTTCCACATCGTGGTCTAGCCACATACATTTCAACGGAATGGGAATTCCGCGTCGATCTTTGCAAAATTCGCGGCCTAAGATGCAATTTCTCCTCAGTGTCTCTCCACGTCTCTAACCAAAAACCAGCAATGCTTGCACTTAACGAAACCCAGGTAATAACTGACACAGATATTTCCGATTTCAATCTACTTGGATATAGCATAGCGCCTCTGTTCTAGCCACATGCATACAAAGTGATATTGCTTATCAGTTTCTGCCACAATATGGACTGCTCCAATCTAGAATTTAATTTCTCCTGACTAAAACTTCACGTTCGTAGGCATATCATACATTACTGCTTTCTTTACAGAACCCCAAACTTGGATAGGAACGCATCCTCAACGAATTTGAAGTTCTGTCTGATTTAATCGACAGTATCTTGATCCTGTATCCGCACGCTGAAATCGTTATTGTGGGTGATTTCAATGGGCTTAACACTTAGTGGCTTCGCCACCCCGAACCCAACACACCTGAAGGTTAGTATGTTCAGCTCTTTGCTGATTCAAATAATTTAACTCAACTCATCAATGAGCCAACACGGGTACTAGATATAGATGGTCTTCCCGCCAACACACGACCTACGAGGGTTGCCTTTTATATTTCGGGATTAGAGAACAAAAACAAATATTGATCATCGAAAATCACTTTATTGTTTTTCAAAATATTCCCCATGGAGATCTATACACTTTTGCATGCGTTTGAACCAATTGTCGAAGCACTTTTGCCACTCTGATTGAGGTATCTCCAACACATGCATTCTGAATGCAGCAACCGCTTCTTCAGGTGTCGAAAAACGTTGACCTCTCAGTTTGTTTTTTACGTACGGGAATAAAAAGAAGTCATTCGGTGCCAAGTCAGGACTATACGGCGGATGACCCATCAAATCGATGTTTTGGGTGCTCAAAAATGCAGTTGTCGCAGCCGATGAGTGAGAGCTCGCATTGTCGTGGTGAAGAGTGATCCGTCTTCGGCGGTTGGTTTTCCTGATTTCTTGGAAGACAACTGGCAAACAAATGGTTGTGTACCACTCAGAATTGACTGTTCTGGTACGGTTGCGACATGTCCAGTTTTTCCGAAAAAACAGGCGACCATTTGCTTGGAAGTGCTTCGTGCGCGAACAACTTTTGTTGGATTTGGCTCATCTTGAAACACCCAGACAGTCGACTGCTGTTTACTTTCGGGCTCATACGCGTAAATCCACGATTCATCACCTGTCACGATGTCATAGACGTGTTTCGAAGCACCGCGACCGTATTTTTTGAGCATTTCTTTCGACCAATTGACACGAGCCTTTTTTTTGGGCGATTGACAAATTGTGTGGGATCCAACGCGAACAAATTTTTTTGACAGTCAAATGTTTATGCAATATTGAATGTATGCTGGTCCCACTAACGCCTAAGGTTGTCTCAATCTCACGATAGGTCACATGACGATCTTCCAATATCAGTTCGCGCACAGCATCAATGGTTTTCGGAACAACAACTGATTTTGGACGACCTTCACGAAATTCATCTTGGAGTGAACTACGACCACGATTGAATTCACCATACCATCGATAAACACTGGTCCTTGATGGAGCTTCATCGCCAGAAATTGAATTGAGTTCATCCATGCACTGTTGCTGAGTTAATCCACGTCGAAAGTTGTAAAAAATAATCGCACGAAAATGTTGACGATTTAATTCCATTTTTGGGTCGAGATGAATCTTTTAAGTTACTGTAAACAACACAAATAGCGCTCGTATGTCAAAACGTTCTGAGTGCGTATAACCTCAAAAATGTCAAACTTTACGACAGAGCTTTCAATTGCCGGATTGCAACACTAGGGTTGCCAAATCCCGAAACGTAAGAGGCAACCCTCGTATGTCTCACCTCCTACCCAAACAAATACACAATTGAAGGTTCTTCGCCCTTGGGTACTTCAAACCGCTGTGTTGTGTCAGCTAAATTTGCTTTAACCAACAGCAACGTTAACGAGAAAACTCTCCAAAGAACAGTATGGTTCTATGAGAAATCCAACTGGGAAGGTCTGAACGACTTGTTTGGGAAGTTGAATTGGTCGGTATTTTTCCTCAATAACGTTGTTGACTCTATAGCGGACACATTGACAGACACGATTCTACTTGGCATGCGAACCTTTATTCCACACAGGGTGAAGAGTATCAAACCCAAGAGAAATATGTGGGTCGGTCCCGGGTGCGGAGGAGCCATTAAGGCCAAAGGGTTGAGGTTCCGGTTGTATAAATGAAACAATACTAAGGAAATCTGGAACGGATTCACGAGAGCTAGAAATGACTACAATACGTATATTCAACGCGCCAGGTTCTTGCATGACCAGAGAGTGAGACAAAAAATACTACACTTTCCCACAGGTAGTAGACACTTCTAAGCATTTGTGAAGAATATCCAAAATTCGGTCTTCTCATCCATTCCTTCGCTAATAGTCGATGACAGACCAGTCACCAGTGCAATAGAGAAAGCGAATCTACTCACTGCACATTTTCCAGCCAACTTAACGCTGCCTGATACCACATCAGTTCCGCCTTAACTTGAGCATAAGCAGCATACCATGAACCAAATTCGCTTCCGAACGCGCGTATTGTTCCCGGGCGCTCAAAGAGATAAACGCAAACAAATCCGCTGGATGATGAAATTTCCCCGATTCTCTTGAAAAGATGTTGCTTTTCACCCGCTAAACCACTGCGGAAACTTCCATTTGTTTTATTCTACTGGCCGTTTCCCAAATAGATGGAAGTCAGCGAATATTCAGTCAATTCGCAAAAAGGGCGACAAATCGTCCCTCTTCTTATCGACCCAAACCACTAACCTTTATTCTCTCGAAGTTAATGGGATCACTGGTTAACCGTCAACTTTCGAAATTTTTGGAATCAAATGACCTCCTCAATGACCGCCAATATGGGGTTCCTTAATGAAATGATGAAAAAAATATTGCATTCCATCCAACCTGGCCACTATTTACAAGGCGTATCATCATCATCATCATCGGTACTACAATTGGTATCCGGTCTTGGCCGTACTTAGCAAGTCCCGAGGCTTGTTAAATTTTCCATAATAATTTGTTTTTCCGGGCAAGGTTATTAGCCTTGCGCCATTACAAGGCGTGTATTCGTCCCAAAAAGGAGTTCAACTCCCATATTTGGTCAAGTGCATCTAAAACTGCACTACACGTGCTCGATAGGATGCAGAAACGGGCATTGAAACTTCTTAGGAACGCAGCCGTAAGTCGATCAATTCCGTCGTTAGAACATAGGTGCAACGTATCATGCCTGTCTCTTTGCTATAGGTATTACCAAGGTCATTGCTCAACTGAACTTGCTGAATGTGTTCCGCCACTTCAGACATTTTCCCGCGATACGCATCGATATGAGAATGCGTATCAGTTCACGTTGAAAGTCAACTCCATCATCATCATCATCGGCACTACAACCGCGAACCGGTCTTGGCCATATTTAGCAAGTCCTGAGGCTTGTTAAATTTTCCATAATGATTTGTTTTTTTTTTCGGGCAATGTCATTAGTCTTGCGCCAAAGGCTCCCCGACGGGGAATCGAACCCCGGTCTCCCACGTGACAGGCGGGTATACTAACCACTATACTATTAAGGAACCCGAAAGTCAACTTCAGGCACACAAATAAACAGAGAGTCATTCTTTAGCCGAACTACACGAATATAGAATCCTCTACCAGATCATGTGTTTCCTCGTCGTTGTAAGGTCCAGGCTTTTAAGACCAATGTACATCGATACCTCCTTTTCCCATCCACTTCCTCTCCTTCCGCCCGCACTGTGCTCTGACATTCCAAAATCCTCTTTTATGCGGGCGTTAGTGTAAAAAATTATTAAATATAAGGATGTAATTTTGCATAAGAGAACAAATCGAGCATATATTGATTAAGTAAATTCCGTTATGATGATAATGTGATAATCTCCTATCGACAAAATGTAGGAGGAATAGAATCGCCGACTTAATGGAACAATGGTCACGGTTATTAAACACACATCGCAATAGTTGCTTCAGCAACACCATCGTCCACCCTAGGCCCGAAAATACGAGGCGTAGAACGTACTTACCGCAGCCAACCCAAACATAATCGTTCACATTACACTATTTAGGAGATTCCAAACAGGACAACATATGAAACGACTAGGAGATCCTGCACTAATTGTGATGTACTCTTTTTCCCTTGGCAACCGATGTCACCACCATGGATGGTATCAACCTTTGCATAGCAGCAATTCGAATCCCCATCAAACCCCAATTTATACATGTTCCTCGGAGTGTCCCGATCATTCAACCCACAATGAACGGCACTCCCATAATAATGGCCATCACTTAATGCATTCATCTCATCGCTCACAACACAAACCCATGTCGCACAGTGTTATGTGTATTAGTAACAATTAAACTTTTAGTTATATAATAATTATAGAACAGGCTTACGTGATACCGTTGGACCCCTTCTCGGTCGACTGCTCTGCTCTTCTAATTGCAGGGGGAGTTGTTTTCTTGATCCCCCTGATTAATCTCTTCGGTTTTTCTCGGAGGCGGCGAATGTTCGTTCGATATAACTCGGCGAATGTGAATGTTATATTGTCCTCGCCTTCACTCTTATTTTCTCGTCACGTTCACTCGCCCACTAATTAATGGCGTTCGTTTTTTCACAGCGGCGGTTGCTTTTTCGTCTCTTCGCTTACACGGTCTGTCAGGTACTGAAAAGTTTTTTTCTCAAAGTTTTCTGACGTATTGTTATTGTTTTCGTCTCCAACTGTTTGTTTAAATTATTGCCAAATAGTTTATGTTAATTTACTACTTAGTGCAATTATAATCCTAGAGAGGGAGGGGATTGTGGGTGAGACTGTCGGTGTGGGGACCCGTAACAATACTTCATCATCACCATCGGCACTACAACCGGGATCCGGCCTTGGCCTTATTCAGCAAGATCCGAGTCTTGTTTAATTTTCCATAATAGTTTGTTTTTCCGGGCAAGGTTATTAGCCCTGCGCCAGTAACAATACTTCGCCTTACCCAAAAACTGGTAGCTTCATTCTTAGAAGAGGAATGTAGTTCAACACTTTCTTGTTCTTTGTATAGGTGGTCTTAGCCCTATCATTAGTGCCATAAATTCCGTTGTTTGTTGTGAATCACAGTAGGGTTTCAGCCTGTTGTAATGTTGTGGGGGTTCTCTATATCACACGAAGAACCAACCCACAACTCCTACCTAATTTTGACCGCTAACAGCGCGTTACCATAGCCCAACGCCCCATTCAACTTGCAAGAATACATTTCCCAATCCGCAACAGCATCCATTATCAAATCTGCAATAGCATACATTCCCAAACCGCAACAGAATTCACTTCTAAAACCTGCAATAAAATACATTTTAAATCATCTCCCTCACCTACAATCAAACCGCATGCATTTTCCCCAAAAACCACTTCGGTTCATTTCTTACTTAAACCATTGTTCTCGCTTGCAACCAAGCAGCATTAATTTTCCCCGAAAACCATTTCGGCTCCCATCCTACCTAAACTATTTGAAATAATACCAATTCTCCTTACTGGCAAGTCACCAGCACGATGTGTTGCATTTCCACGAAACAACCATCGTAACGACCAAGACCCTTGCTCATTTGTCTAACCGACAACCCATGCCCATACTTGGTTATGCCTCCGAAACCGATTTCTCCGTATACACAGCGACAGAGGAATCTAGTTCAGCCTGTACGGCAGGAATTCCCCGAAAAAAAATTTTCTACGTCGGCATAGCAACTGTTCCTAGTAAATGGCAGTGGGTTTCTTTAGCAGTGACTCCACTGCCACGACACCCCGAATGGATTCTTGCATTCATTCAGTTAGTCGCTTCGCAAGCACCGCTGCGGGCACACGCGGCCAGCGTCGTTCCACCGCCACCGCGGTTGGCCATGCCGCGTTGCACTACCCGAGGTGCCTTCCTTTTAACGCAATCGAGTCGAGTTTGATACATTGCGAAGTACGCACACCCCGAGTCGAGTAGGAAGTCCGAGCTGTTATATTAATCAAAAGAAAGGGAATTAAAAAACGAATTCAACTTAGGTAGTGTATACGTGAACAACAATTATAAAATAAATTATCGTGAATCCAGGAAACTAAATAAACAATATAATACTTTTTTGAGGCCTTGTAACTCAGTGGATAAAATAAGTCGGAAATTAACAGAGATCGATAGCTTTCTATACGAAGGTTTGTGTATAAAACTACTCTTTGTACTCCATGTGCGTAAGTGCTACTGACTTGTAAATTGCGGGAATGGCGCAATATTTTCATACTGTATAGAATATTGAAGAAATAAAAAACTAAGTTCAACGAAACCCAGGTGTTTCCTCCTTGCTGATGACAGTCTCGCATCAGATTTTCGCGTGCTCGTAACGTGTCCGAAGTGCGATCTTGTAGCGGATGACTACCAGTGAATAACTTCAAGGTACGATCCAATTAGTCAAACTTTCAAAATAGTTGCAAAGGATCCAAACTGACTCAGTGGTGACTGTTCCTTGACTGTGAGTTCTGAATAAGAAAAGGAAAATAAAAAAAAAACAAAGTGCGAACGAGCTTACCATTACCAGTGCTATTACCCGCAACTACTTGTCGTTCCTGGGATTTCCGTCGGTGGGTGATAGTGAACCCGTGCCGTACGTCGGCATCCCTACCTTCACCCCCACAGTGTACCACCACATTCCTTCTCCCTACGTTTATTATGGTATTCACCGGACCTTTTATCTGCACTACTTTAGAGGGACCCCTCCATATGAATAAGCTAATTTTTGCGCGTTCCGTATTAAAACCTTGTCGCTCACATGGAACGTGAATGGGCGTGTTTTACGGTCGTAGTATTCTTTGGACTTCCTTTTGGAAGTTAATAGGTTACGACTTGCAATCTGTCACGCATGTTGGAGTTTGTACTTCAATACCTTATGGTAACTGCCATGGTTATACACCGGTTCCTGAGGTTGTTTTATACTACTGGGTACCTCCGGGGGGAAACCAAAGAGACAATCCATTGGTGTAAGTTTAGTGCCTTCGTGTACGTTGGTGTTGTATACGAATGTTGGCGTCCTCAGGTTTTGATCCTATGCCTGAGAATTTCCATCCACAATACTGCCCAGGTAGTCTACGAGTGGGCGATGGGCTCGCTCCAGTACTCCATTCGATTGTGGATGGCACGCTGAGGTCTAGAGTTTCTTAATACGGAGCAGCTTGCGCATGCTTTTAAACAAACTGCTTAGGAAGTTGCTTCCCTGATCGGTGACCAGTTGCTTCGGAACACCATACCGAGCACACCATACCATACGGTCAAAGAAACCCGTGGCCACCGTTTGTGCCTCCGCATCGGAGAGGGCATAGCAATCTATATACTTAGACGGATTGTCTTAAAACATGAGCATATATTGATTATCTGTTGGAGTTCGATCAAGAGGGCCTACTATATCCAAATATACTTTTTCAAACGGCCTCTTTGCAATGTCGGTTATTACCATCGGCATACGTAGGTTCGGTGAAGAATTCATGGTTTGACATGTTTTACATACTTTAATGTATTGTTTTATGTCGCGCATCATGTTCTTCCACCAAAAATGCCTGAGTATTTTATTTTACGTTTTACTCACTCCTTGGTGTCCACCCAAAGAAGGGTCATGGTACTCCCGAAGTAGGAATTGGATGATGTAGTCAGGATTTATTATCATCATCATCATCGGCACTACAACCGGGAACCGGTCTTGGCCTTATTTAGCAAGTCCTGAGGCTTGTTAAATTTTCCATAATGATTTGTTTTTTTCCAGGCAAGGTCATTAGTCTTGCGCCAGAGGCTCCCCGACGGGGAATCGAACCCCGGTCTCCCACGTGACAGGCGGGTATACTAACCACTATACTATCGCGGAGCCCAGGATTTATTATCCCCATTCCTTTTTCCGTACTGGCCGGAATGGAATCCTCGTGAAGAGAAAACTTGTCGTCTTTTGGATTTTCCTGAGTTCCTTCGCTTGCCCTTAGCTCCTTAGCGTGGACGCGTGTTATTACATTGCACCTTTGTAGTGTGGGAGCCTCATCACAATTTTGCGGGATAGGGCTTAAGCCATCCGCATTGATTTTATATTTACCGGCTTTGTATTCGATTTGGTAATCGAACTCCGATAACTTGTGACGGAACCTTACTAAACGTGACGTGGGAACCTTCACATTAAATACTCCCTTTAGTGGTTTGTGATCTGTATATACGGTGAACTTTCTTCTTTGTAAATAACAACGGACATTTTTTGTCGCTCACAAAATGATTAGTAACTCTTTCTCAATGGTAGAGTAATTCTTTTCCGCCTTATTCAAGGTTCGACTGGTCTGTACCGATTTCGCCTTGTGACAGTACGGCTTCCAGCGCTTCATTAGTCGCATCCATGGTCAGGTTAAAGGGTTTGGTAAAATGTGGATAGATTAACAGTTGCAGCGAGACCAACAATCCCTTTATTTTATCAAATGCCTATTGACATTTGTCTGACCAGGTGAACTTAAAGTCCTTCCTTAACAAGTTTGTTAAGGGGCGTACTATCTTCGAAAAATTTGGAACAAATTTCCGATAGTAATTTGCCAAGCTGAGAAACGATTGGACGTTCTTAACCGTTTTGGGAATGGGGAAATCCCTGACACTAGCAGTCGTATCGGGTTTAGGTATTGCCCTATAACGTTTTGAAATAATAGTAAAGAAGAACGTGTGATTCGAACTGACGCTATGACAGTTTGAATCACCAAAAATTGTATCTAAGCGTTACCCATCAGGCTACTGGCCGATTTTAGAATTTAATTTTTAAACTCGACTATACTCCACTGATGTGAATGGTTATGTTATCGCTAGGTATACGGCTCTGATGTATTTTATTATTCGATTTTCGTTCGGTGTTCTTCAATATTTTGCTTGTGAATTGTGTGTATCTGTTAGAGATGCCACACCACTCCCTCCTCAGTAACTGCGTTACGATTAGCTTCGCTGCGAACGACGGAGAGAACGAGAGAACATCGGAGCAGACGAGTATGTCGGTGCTCTATGCGGAAGTCATGATCGTGTGTGAAGTTCTGTTTACTACGGGAAGTGTGTGCTGCTTCGTGTACAGATCACGTCGTAGTCACCAATTATAGCGTTTTGAAATAATAGTGAAGAAGAACGTGTGATTCGAACTGACGCTATGACAGTTTGAATCATCAAAAATTGTACATAAGCGTTACGTTTAAAATCGACTTTTTTTTTTTTTTTTTTTTTTTAGACTTCTTTCGGGGGAGGCGAACCTATAGCGTCGAGTGGGCGCCCCGAGATGCCACCAAATAACTGTTGCAGTTCTTTTTGAACATTTGCAGGTTGTAACACTCCGAGAACACTCGGGTGGGAAGGCAGTTCCACAGCTTCCCCGCTCTATAACGGAACGAGTTCTGATACAGGGATGTTCGCGCCGTCGGGAGATGAACCCAGTTTGCGATCCGTCGGATTGTCTTGTGGAGCGCATATAAACACAATTGCGTGGAACAATGCCAAGAATATCCGAAGAACAGCACCCGTGATAATATCTGTAAAACAGACAGAGGTCGGCTACGCGCCTTCGATGTGATAGCGACTGTAGTCCCGACGTCAGCGCCGAGTCCCCGATCAGGCGGATCGCTCGTCTCTGTACGCTCTCAAGTAGGTCGAGGGTGTGCCTAGGAGCCGAGCTCCAAACATGAGAGCAATATTCGGGCGCGGGTCTAATTTGGGTATTATATAGGAGAAGAAGTTGGGCCGGGGTAAAATATTTCTTGGCTCTAAAAAGATAACTCAGTTTTTCTGAGGCTGATCTGGCGATACCCGATACGTGTTTATGCCATGATACATTCCCACAGACCGTGACGCCGAGCAATCTCAAACTTTCCCCAGCCTCGAGGGCCCGGCCACTCATCATCAGCTGTGGAACCGATGATCCAGTTTTCTTTATGAATGTTGTATACTGGGTCTTCGTTGCGTTGAAGTCGACAAGATTGGCCTTTCCCCACTGCAGGACTTTATCTAGATCCTGATTCAGAGAGTCAATCTGTCTACATCTCAGTTGGTGCGACGTTGATGCACCAATCGGCCGATCACTCGAAAAGAAGGAAACAAGCGTACTATCATCCGCGAAACTGAACACTTTGTTATCCGTTGTCTCCAACAAATCATGTATGTGAAGCAAGAACAAGGTCGGAGCCAAAATAGAAACTTGAGGCAGCCCCGAATTAACAGGATACAGATCTGAACACTCGCCGTCCACAACAACTCGGATCGATCGATTCTCGAGGAAGCTCCTCGTCCAGTCGCAAAGTTGTTGGGAAAGTCCATATGAACGAAGTTTGCTCAGCAATGCCCGGTGCCAGACGCGGTCAAAAGCCTTGGAGATATCCAATGCGACCGCCCTTGACTCACCATGCCGTTCAATCGCAGATGTCCATATATCAGTTATAAGTGTCAAAAGGTCTCCTGTGGACGGCCTGCTACGGAATCCGTATTGACGATCATTCAGAAGTCCGTTGCACTGCAAATACTTAACCAACTCTGTATTGATGATTTTTTCCATTACCTTAGATAAAGTAGACAGTAATGCTATCGGACGGTAATTTTGTGGGAGATACTTTTTTCCCGTCTTTGGGATTGGCTGAACTCGAGCGATTTTCCAGCAGGCAGGAAAGGTCCTCCGTGCATAAGATAAGCGGAAGAGTCTGCCAAGAACCGGCGATAGTTCTAGAGCACAGTTCTTAAGGACTATTGTTGGTATTCCGTCCGGGCCGGTTGCCTTCCTACAATCCAGTTCACGTAGAATGCGTTGAATAGTGCGCGGACGAAATCTCACATCCCGCATCGAAGACTGTACCGGCGAGATCACAGGTGGCTCCAAAAGGCCGGGATCGAGGTTTGAATTCGCGGAAAATAAATTCGCGAATACATTAGCTTTATCCTTTGGATTCGTGACTAATGTCCCTCTGTCTGTCACCAACGGGGGAAAAGAGGAGGATGCGAAGTTACCGCTGACAGCCCTTGCCATTGACCAGAAGGAGCGCAAACCAGTTGGGGACCGAAGGAGCTTATTGATTGACTATACTCCACTGATGTGAATTGTTATGCTATCGCTAGGTATACGGCTCTGATGTATTTTCTTATTCGATTTTCGTTCGGTGTTCTTCAATATTTTGCTTGTGAATTGTGTGTATCTGTTAGAGATGCCACAGCCCCCTTTTCGGAACAAATGTGTCCCAGATATACTTCTTCCTTTTGTAGGAACTAGCATTTTTCCGGTTGCAGTTTGAGGTTGTGGTACCTCATTTGGTCGAACACTTTCGGAGTTTGTCATTATGTTTTCTAGGTTTTTCTCATATATTACAACGTCGTCTAGATAAACAAAGCATTCGATACCCTGCAACCCGGTTAGGACTTGATTCATGAGTCTCTGGAATGTAGCCGGTGCCCCCTTTAGACTGAATGGTATACGTTTGAATTCACAATACCCGCAATTTGTGCTGAACGCTGTCTTATCCCGATCCTTTTGATCCACTAAGACTTGGTGGTAGCCGCTGGCTAAATGGAGCGTGGAAAAATAGCGTGAGTGACCGAGCTGGTCCAAAATGTCCTTTATTCGAGGAAGAGGGTACGCGTCGGCAATGGTTTCGTCGTTTAGTTTCCTGAACTGGACCACAACTCTCCATCGGGCTTTTCCATCGCTTTTGTTGGAAGCAACTCTGTGGCGTTTCTAACAGATACACACATAATACACAAGCAAATAGTGAAAAACACCGAACGAAAATCGAATAAGAAAATGTATCAGAGCCGTATACCATAGCGCTAAAATAACAAATCCACCTGAGTCGAATGTACTTGAGCTTAGAAATCGAATTCGTACACACGGCGGTGGCCTGATGGGTTGCGCTTTGGTTAAATTTTTGGTGATTCTAACTGCCATAGCGTCAGTTCGAATCACACGTTCTTCACTATCATCCCAAACGCTGTAGTGTTTCGACTCTCGACCTCACGAGGGCGTACCACCAAATTCCGGTGGCTCCCGAAGATATACCGAAAACCACGGTAACTACACCCTTCGGACTATTCGAGTTCAAGGTGATGACGTTCGGTCTTCGGAACGCAGCGCAAACGTTCCAGCGCTACATAGATTCAGCTCTCCGCGGACTTGACTTCTGCTATGCATATATCAATGACATACTCATAGCATCGAAAATAAATGACCGAACATCGGTCCCATTTGAAGCAAGTGTTCGAGCGCCTCCGAGATTTCGGCCTGGTAATTAACCCAGACAAGTGCCACCTTGGAGAATCAGAGGTCAAGTACCTTGGCTATTGCATAAACGGCCAAGGCATCCGCCCATTACAAGACAGGGTGGATGCACTAATGCAATTTCCTCGCCACACGAATGTGCGAGAACTTAGGCGTTATCTGGGCATGTTAAACTACTATCGCCCAACTCTTCGAAACGCCGCACAGGTTCAGGCTTCTCAAAGAAATTTAACCCGACCCAGCGACGCTACAGTGCCTACGACAGGGAGTTACTAGCGATTTACTGCGCAGTAAAGTACTTCCGGCACATGGTTGAAGGACGCCAACTTACGATCAAAACTGATCACAAACCATTGGTGTATGCCTTCCAGAAGAAAGCGGGAAACTCATCCCCGCGACAAGAACGGCACCTGGATTTCATCGGGCAATTTAGCACCCGAATCGAATACGTTCCAGGAGCTAAGAACGTAATTGCAGACGCTTTTTCGCGTATCGATGCAATTAAACTCCGTGCGCAAATCGACGATGCCGATCTGGTACAAGTGCAACGAGAAGACCGTCAACTCGAGTCCCTACTGAAAGCGGAGACAGCACTAGTTATGCGTAAACTCCCTTTCAATGACTCAAAAGACGAAGTCTGGTGCGATCTTTCGACGGGGGTAGCTCGCCCCTACATCCCAGAAAACCTCCGAAGGAATGTGTACGAAACATTCCATAACCTGGCCCATCCAGGCGGACGCGCAACTGCAGCAGCCGTCCGACGTAAATTCGTCTGGCCACATATGGCCAAAGACATAACTAAATGGGCACGCAATTGTTTGCAATGTCAACGTTGCAAAGTCGATCGACACAACGTGCTGCAACCATCACAGTTTAAGCTCCCCGAGGCACGTTTCGCCCATGTATACATCGACATTGTGGAACCGCTTACACCGTCGAGAGGTTACACGTACCTCCTGACGATGATCGATCGTTTCACACAGTGGCCAGAAGCAGTGCCACTTCGAATGGTGACCGCAGAGAATGTAGCCAAAGCATTCTATTCGACTTGGGTCACACGTTTCCGCGTCCCGGCTACCCTCACAGCCGACCGAGGACCACAGTTCGAGGCAGCAATTTTCAAGCAGCTGACCGATCTACACGGCTGCCAACAAAGCCACACAACCGCGTATCACCCCCAGTCCAATGGGATGATAGAACGATGGCATCGCTCCCTCAAAGCCTCACTGATGTGTCATGACGACAATCAATGGTTCGACGCCCTACCGGCTGTCCTCTTAGGCTTACGCACAGATCTGACACACGGAACCAATCTGCGCCTCCCAGGAGAGATCTTCGCCGATGGAGAACCCGCACTTGAACTGTTGCACAATATGGAAAACCTACGCAAACTCATGCGAAAGGTCAGGGCAACACCGGTCGCCAGACACGGTTCCAAGAGGATATCTGTTCACCCAGAGATGGACAGCTGCACGCACTTCTTCATCAGGGTGGACAAAGTAAGGAAACCTCTGGAACCCCCTACGAAGGGCGGGTCTACGAACCACACAACCCGCTATAGGTTGAGACATCGTCGTTCCACCAAGGAACATACTCACCTATATCCATTACTCGTGACCACAGACACGTTCCTCAAAAGTCCTTCCTTCCGCCTGAAACAAAGGTAACATGCCAAATACCCCAACATTGAATTCAATAGTAAAAACCAATCGAACTTATCGTTCAAAATTTCCTAATATTGAATTCAATTCATCCATTCAATTCAAATCCATTTACGCAATTTCATCTAATCAATGCAATTCCCTAAAACTACAAGCAGCATGATGCATATCTCTCATGTACGCAAATAGCAATTAGCACCTCTAATTCCTTGCACGATCCCAAAACCGAAAAGCGCACGTGTCCAAACAAAGCCATTGCGGAGAAACAGCAATTGACTAAAACGCTGCTCCCATAGGGAAAACCGAGGACAAAGACTAGTCCAAACGAGGAGTCCATTTAGAGAGTTCGCAGGAAGTGTTCACGAGGAAGGTCGCCCAACGTGTGTCTAAAAACTAGAGTGTCATCCAACGTCGCAATCGAATTAATGTGCTATCGGAAAGCTCGTGGTTAGATCGTTAATTTGCTATCCAACAGTTCGTCATATGCATACAATAGAAGACGTGTAAAATCCGATGCGAACCCGATGTTGCAAAGAAAGAAAATATTATAAAAAAAGTGACTGTTCAATCCTAAGTATCTGATTCTTATGTGCGTCCATAAGTGGATAAACTAATCATAGAACCGTAGTAATTTATGTGTTGATAAGAACAAAATCTACTAACAATAAAAATAAAAATTAAAAATAAATCTCTGTGTTTTAATTGTGTTATTTCGCGCCGTTGTGTTTTCTGTGTTAACAGTGTTCGGCGGAACACTGCATCACCAACATTCGAACAAATTAAACTCCGCCAAAACTCCACTTTGATCCGGTCGATGGTTTGAGGATAATTAACGATGTTAACCGCTTCTATTTGGGCACTTTTCGCCTTCCCCAAAATGTAATTAGGCAGAAATATCCCTGATTGTACTTCTTTAGGCACCAACATTACCTTTTTTTTTTTTTTTTACATTTCTGTATTTATTGACCATAAATGATTTGTTACAATAAGTAATACAGATAACTAATAATTATCTTAGCTTTAATCGTTTACACATACTTCATCATCATCATCACCATCGGCACTACAACCGGGAACCGGTCTTGGCCTTATTTAGCAAGTCCTAAGGCTTGTTAAATTTTCCATAATGATTTATTTTTTCTGGGCAAGGTCATTAGTCTTGCGCCAGAGGCTCCCCGACGGGGAATCGAACCGCGGTCTCCCGGGTGACAGGCGGGTATACTAACCACTATACTACCGAGGATCCTTACACATACTTGCTAGTACATTTTTCAAACATTATTATAAAGTTATATATTTCATGGGTGGACAAGATAGGAGTAGGTGGGGCTTCCTGGAAAAGGTCAGAAAACCAGGATATAATTATTTACTTAACCTATAACTAATTTGCTTAACTTAACTTAACTTAGCTTAGCCTAGCTTATCTAATTATTAAATCTATTATTATTACAATAAGTTAGAGTAGGGTGGGGCGGGAGGTATAGTGGTTGATGGGTGGAATTTGGGTTAGGGTAGGTACTATGAGTCGGGGATATGGGTTGGGGGAACACTTTCCGATTGGTCGTTGAAACGCAAGATATTAGAGAAGGGTTGTATATTACAATATTTAAACTGGTGAGGTGAGAGTTCAGTATTGTGGTATACGATCTCATTGGAGCTGTTGACCAACCTGCCAGAGGTGAAGAGGGTTCTGGTGTGGAGACAGTTCGGGTAGGCAGTTCGGTTGTCTGACGGAGTCGATGTGAGCGCATTTATTATCGGATTGGGATTATTGGGAAGATTTTCGATAAATTTGATGGACAGCTCGAGGAAGCGTCGATCTATACGTTCAAAATTAGCGGCATAGTAGAGCGAACTACTGTTGTAATATTTGTGGGGGTTAGGATGTCGGTTGAGGCCAGTGATAAGTCTGAAGCATTTCCTTTCGAAAATGCGTAGCTTCTCCATTTGGGCGGGTGTGATATGGTACCATATCGGGCATGCATATGTGAGAGTGGGTCTGATTATGACTGTTTGTACATGACTTTTCCGCAGAGGTTCAGTTGGGTTGTGGCTTTACGAATCGTATTTTTAATGTGAGCGGAGAATGACAGATTGTTGGTAAAGGTTATACCTAGATACTTTAAGGTTTTGGAGGGTTTAATTATATTGTTATTTATTTTAATTCTGATTTTATTATGGCAGCGAATAGTGTTGTTTGTACAACTCGCGTTTCTGCCTTTAAAAACTATGAGCTGAGTTTTGGTTGGATTTAGTTGAATTCTCCACTTGGTAAAGTAGGCTTGTTGGTAAAGGTTATACCTAGATACTTTAAGGTTTTGGAGGGTTTAATTATATTGTTATTTATTTTAATTCTGATTTTATTATGGCAGCGAATAGTGTTGTTTGTACAACTCGCGTTTCTGCCTTTAAAAACTATGAGCTGAGTTTTGGTTGGATTTAGTTGAATTCTCCACTTGGTAAAGTAGGCTGACAGGATTGGGAGATATCTGTTAATACAGTTTCTTGCCTCCTTGACAAGCTTGTTGCTTGAATAAATTAAGGTGTCGTCGGCATAGTTGAGCATTGTTGTATTGGGTAACAGTGGCTGCGGTGCGTCTGATGTATAAAGAAGGTATAGTAGTGGGCCGAGGATGGATCCTTGAGGAACTCCTGCGGTTATGCTATAAGGTGTCGAGAGAGTTGAGTTTATTTTCACCATGAACTTTCTATCAGAGAGGTAAGAAGCGAGAAGTTTTGTGGAGTGGATGTTTAATCCATACATTGAATGAAGTTTGTATAACAGTCCTGCGATCCAGACACAGTCGAATGCTTTAGCTATGTCTAGGGAGACACATACCGTTGGGGATTGGTTTTGGAGGTGGGTCGTCACATCATGTGTCAGTTTTAAGAGAGCATGACAAGTGGAGTGTTGTGAGCGGAAGCCAAATTGAGAGTTCTGAATGAGGGAGTTATCCCTGGCAAATGAGAGAAGATTTTTGTAGATTTTACATTCAAGAATCTTGCTAAGCGAGTTTAGCTGCGATATCGGACGGAAGTTATCCGGGTACTTGGAGGGCCCAGATTTGCTAATAGGGACGATCACCGCTGTTTTCCAACTTTCAGGGAAATGTGAAGCGTTTATTATGTGGTTGAGAAGAACGAGAATCGGGAGCAAGTTGCCTGGGTGGAGTCTTTTGAATAGGAGGTTAGGGATTCCATCTAGGCCAGTCGATTTTTTATTGTTACGTGAAGTAATGACTTCGGATAGTTCTTCAAGGCTTAGGAATGTGTCGATTCCTACGGGGTGTGATGCTTTATTGGTTTCGGTGAATTCAGTAATAAATGGTGTGAGGGATGGCTCCAGTGAGCGTGGAATGTAATCGTTCACGGTATCGTGGAAATTTGTTACTGGGAGGGTATCGTTTTGCTTATGGACTTTGCAGAAATGTTCAGCGAGACAGTTTGCTATATCAGTGTCCGACTGGACGATGTTATTATTAGTTGGGTGAATAAGATAATCTGTTCGAGACTTGAGTTTGCGACCCGTTAGTCTGTTTATGTTTTTAAATAGATCGCGATTTGGTTTGATACTGTTTAAGGTGGATGTGTAGGTCTGATTAGTGAAAACTTTTAGTTGTCCATTTATCAGGGAGGTCAATAGCTGGATCTGTTGTTTAATAAAAGGTGAGTAGCTAGTGTGCAATTTTCGTCGGAGTTGTTTTTTTATACGTAATAATTTTGTGAGTAGGTTGGGTAGGGGTTTTCCTAAGTGATTATGAGGAACGATAGTGGGAGTATGGCTGAAGAGAGCATTTCCCAGTATTTGCTCTATTTGGGCCGCTGCTTGGTCAATTGTGTAGGGGGCAGGTTAGAAGATTCCGGTAAAGAAAATTTTGAAAAGCTAGCAGCAATAACCAAAATTACCTCTTCTCGGAAGTCCTATGAGAAGTCTAATCATCGTTCATGAACATCCCGATACTATAGGTCTGTTCAGAAAAATGTCTACCTCCGAGAGGTTTTTTTTTTTTTTTCATCCTCCTTGTCGTCTTTCGGCTTTTGGGAAGTTATCTTTATGTTGGGGTAACTGCGACCGAATAAGTTTACGCAGCCCGTCCCCTGTGTGGGTAGGGTTTCCGGGTGACTACCGACCGCGGTCTAGATCTTGTCAGATCCCCTTGGTGCGGGCTCTCGTTCGGTTGCATTATGCCCTGACATCTCCATCCTATCATTTGTAAATTTAATGGAAAAACTCACCAGATTTATGTTTGTTTGGGGAAATTCCAAATAATCTCCCGGTCCATTAACTTTACAATTCCTAGACAGAAAGTCGTTACCCAACAAACCGTCTGCAGACAACCCGGACAAAGAACCTACTACCTGAAAGCTACAGGGGATTTCCTGATGTAATTTGAATATCTCCTGGCAGTAGCCTCTAGACTTGCCCTTCCCGAAAAGCGTTTGGAGTGTAGTTGCTTTTTTAATATCCACTATATATTCGTGATGGAATGCCTTCAGCTTAAGAAGACTGATCTTAGCGCCTGTGTCCACTATTAGGCGTGTAGTGTTTCTACGGCCAATGTCTAGAAGGAGCAGGACAACTGGGACTTTCGTTGACGGAGACTGAGTGTAGTTTTTAACATTATGAGAGCTTAGTTAAAATAATTGTATTAATTATGGTATGTAATAATATGGCAGACAATTTGGTTCGTTAATCATGATAAAAACAACGAAGAGATAGTCGATTGAAATAGTGCGCATTACATGTATAGCGGAATTCCCTCAGAAAATATAATACTCGTAATTTCTACAACTGACCAACAATTCCATTGTGAACAATCGGTTCTTCGATTCCATCAAAAACCCCATCAAATTGCGTGATAAAAAACCTAATATTAACTATTTGGAGTGAAAATAGTTTTATGTGCGACCGTGTCTTTCGCCACCTACTACTCATAATCATCATCGCCATCGGCACTACAACCGGGAACCGGTCTTGGCCTTATTCAGCAAGTCCTGAAGCTTGTTAAATTTTCCATGATAATTTGTTTTCCCGGGTAAGGTCATTAGTCTTGCGCCAGAGGCTTCCCGACGGGGAATCGAACGCCGATCTCCCGCGTGACAGGCGGGGATACTAACCACTATACTATCGAGGAGAATTTATAATCATACCTCGGTTCAAATGCCGACTCCTTCAGTTAGTCCTCGATCGGTTGTCATGTCATCTAGAATAATGTCGCACCTGATAATGCCCACATCAATCATTACACCTCGACCGCAAAGTAGTGTCTTATCAGTGCAGTGCTCACTTGTTCTCAAACTCCAAGTCGAAATAGCAGTAATAACACCTCGAGAAACAGTAGTAGCAGTGGTTCTAGAGGTGGTAACAGTCATGACGTGGTGTATTCTGACATTGGGTCGAGCGCAGATCTACTAGTTCCGTGCCAAGCAATGAACATATGAATTCAGAGTCAGGGGTTATTCACGAAATAGAGTCAGTGACATATGACACTCGCCCATCCCCTACCAACTCAATTCATGAACAGTCGGAAACTCAAGTGACATAACGAATCGACAAGTAAGAACAGTCATCGACAAACTCCAACTGATCGTCCTTAAGTTATGCGATGTAATAACGATAATATCTGCAGAAACGGCAGATAGGATAAAGCAGGATCCGTTGTCCCTGGGTTCAAATGGGTGAATTTAACTTGTAATATCTAGGTCTCCTCTCAATTTCCTTATTCCAGTTTGCATGCTCTTTCAAACACCTTGTACAATGATATTGTATATGGGTATCGAATCACGCTGCCCTTAAAAATACGAAGTGTTATACCGCCATTTTATATCACCATGGAGAACCTACTTCCTGAATCGGAAAATAATAGTTAGCCACGGTAATCCTCAAGAATTGCTAAGAAATTCTCGCGTCGTCATTTTTGGCACTGATTGACGACAAAATGAGTTGATTGGCTTCGGCCGTCGGGTGTTTGAGTTGTATCCAAAAATCTCCTTAAGTATTAAATCAAGAAACTATATATTGTAAAGCAGATTAATTAAATTATATAACAAAAAATAAACCAAATATATTTTTAAATTATTGGCTTTTATTTAGTATTCCTAGATTACGATTATCCCGAAAACCTCCAAACTATATTCGAATTTGTTTCAAGCTTTGAACAAATAGACAAGAAGCAAAAACACTGCACCGGCGACCAAGTTGAGATACTTACTGATTTCTTACTATGATTTCACTCACACGGACGGGTTCGATGATCCTGTGAGCACACCGTAAGGATTGTTGTAAATTCCCCACCGTAGCGACCATCGACGTAGAGAAATCTTCGTATACATTTTGCAATTGTTATTATAATTTTTTAAATAAATAATACACACGCGCTAAAAGAATTTTTTTTACACTAAAAAAAAATTTACAAAAATAAAAAAATTACATTGTTCACTTAAGACTAAATGCTGTCCTACAGTTATTTTTATTAATTAACTTACTCGTTCTAGAGTGCTTGTACTCTATATTGTATAATGTTTTTTTGTGTTGTTTTGCCTTTCGTCGTTTTTGTTTTACCTTTCGGCGAACAACATTAGGCATTTAAATAAAACTGAATGGATGGAAATAAAACTATAATACTAAAACTAAAACTACATCTAGGGAAGGGAAATAAGAGCGTTGCGCCTGAGAGGCATATTATATTTGGGGACGTAAAGTCCTTTCTTCGTCACAGACACACCACCAGTTGGGACGAGAATGGTCTCTTTTAGATTTATCTCTTTCAGTTATCACCATTAGAGATATTTCTATAATGGAGAATTCATTTGGCACCACGGAAAGCGTGATAAGTAAAATGGACCCCATGTTTGTCTTGGATAAGACTTTTTGCAAAGTTCCGTCCGAGAGATTTCAGCCTCGAAAATGAATCACATGGGAAGCCGGAAACGTTAGTTGACGATAATGTTTTAAGAACCGGATGCGGAGCGAAATCGGCGCGGGCGATTGCACAAAGCATGGGTGTATTCATCATCATCATCATCGGCACTACAACCGGAATCTGGTCTTGGCCTTATTTAACAAATCTCTCCACCGGTCTCGATTTCGAGCCGATGTCATCCGGCTTGGCACTCCCAGGCTCTGGGCGTCCTGGTCGGCGCCATCCCTCCATCGCAGACAAGGTCTGCCGCGCTGTCTCCTTCCATAAATCCTGCCGCAAAGGACTTTCCGGGCAGGCTCCTCTTCGCTCATTCGAGCTAGGTGTCCCGCCCACCGGAGTCTACCGAACTTGATTTTTCTTACAACATTAGCTTCAAGGTAGATTGCGTACAACTCATGGTTGTAGCGTCTCCGGAATCGTCCTCCCTCACATACGCGGCCAACAATTCTCCTTAAGATCTTCCTCTCGAACGCGGCCAAGAGTTCAGAGTGCCTTTTATTAAGCACCCAGGTCTTGTACAGTAGTAGCTTGGATGTTCTGGATAAATTTTGGGATTTAATGAGCCTTGATAGACCATAGTAGTTTTTGTTGGATTTAATCAGCCGTTCGCGTATTTCTTCTTCCATATTGTTATCGCCTGATACTATTGACCCAAGGTAGTTAAAGAATTGCACTACTTCAAATTCGTGCTCTACTACCCTGATAGTTTGACCAACGTTAGGTCTTCTCTTCGCAGAAATTGCCACCATGTACTTAGTTTTTCCCTCATTAATGTGCAGTCCCAGTTTTTGTGCCGCCTGCTCGATCTGGGTGAAGGATTCCTGTACCGCCGATTCGGTTCGATGATGCCGATGTCATCTGCGTAGGCAAGTATCTGACTAGTTTTGGTGACAATAGTCCCTCTTGTTGTAACGCCAGAGTCACGGGTCGCTTTCTCCAACGCCAAGTTGAAGAGAAGGCAGGCCAGACCGCCCCCTTGTCGGAGTACATTATAGATGTTTATTGGTTTGGACAGCAATCCCACTATTTTTACTTGACTAGTTACGTTGATCATGGTCAACCTACAAAGTCGTATCAATTTGTTGGAACGCCGAATTCTCTCATGGCATTATATAGTTCTACCCTGGCTATGCTGTCGTAGGCGGCCTTAAAGTCTATAAACAGATGATATAATGGAATCTTAAATTCCTGACATCTTTCCATCGCCTGCCTAAGGGTAAATATCTGATCAATTGCTGATTTGCCTGGGATGAAGCCACACTGATATTGACCAATGATGACTTTAGCGTAAGGGGCTATCCGATCTTGTAGGATAGTGGAGAGTATATTATAAGCCGTACCCAGCAATGTTATATCCCTATAGTTGCTGCACAGTGTGATATCTCCTTTCTTATGTATGGGACAAATTATACCGCGACGCCAATCTTCCGGCATCTGTCCCCCATTTTTTGATCAGCTCAATTGGTATGCCATCAGCTCCAGGGGCCTTATTTGATTTGAGCTGTCTAATGGCTTTTAATGTTTACTCGATGCTTAGTGGCGGCAGCATTTGTTCTTGATCTTGCATTGGTGGAGGCTCCAGTTCTTCTGTGAGCTGACCATTTAGCAATTCATTGAAGCACTCTTCCCATCGCTCCAGAATGCCTTCAGGATCGGTGATCAGATTACCCTCTTTATCTTTGCAGTAAGTGCAGCGTGGTGTGTACCGCGTCATACTGTGGATTATTTGGTAGAACTTCCGCGCCTGGTGCGGACCTCGCTCTATACTTTTCTCTATTTCACAGACAAGGTTTTTTTTCCCAGGCACTTTTCTTTTGTTTGTGAAGTCTTTTTTCATATCTTCTGAGCTCTTTGTATTTCTCCTCGCGTACCCGCGTCCTATGAGACTGCTGCATTGCCCGGTATGCAGCATTCTTACGTTCAGTCGCTAGTTGCACTCGTCAAACCAGTCGTTCCGATCTCTACGACTACTGCCTAAGATGGTACTGGCAGTACTAATGACAATATTCTTAAGAGGTTTCCATTTCTCTTCTACGCCCGGCATTCTGGCCCCAGGACTTACTCTCCCTCCGTCGATCTCTTCGGTGGCGAGTCTTAACGCATGACCAAAGGTGTTACTGGTATTCTCATTGCGTAAGGCAGCCGTGTTGATTCGAACCTGATCCGCGGATGCAATACGTCTCCGTAAGACAATCCGCGCTCGGAAAACTTTACCAACAAGATAGTGATCCGAGTCGACGTTGGCACCTCGGTACGTTCGTACCGTCATCAGGCTCGAGGAGTGGCGGCGATCTATCAACACGTGGTCAATTTGGTTGCGAGTGGCTCCATCAGGTGATACCCAGGTGGCTTTGTAGATATCTTTACGCGGAAACCTGGTACTGACTGATGTCAGAGAACACTAATGACTCGTAGTCCATTGTCATTAGTGTTCTCATGCAAACTATGGGAACCTGTGTAGTGCCCGAAAACCAGCTCCCGACCTATTTTTGCATTCAAATCACCAACAACGATTTTCACATGGTATCTTGGGCAGGCATTGAGGGCCCGTTCGACGTTCTCGTAGTATTCTTCTTTTTCGTCGTCAGGGGACTCCGCTGTAGGTCCGTGACCGTTTATGAGGCTTATGTTCTTAAACTTGCCTCGCACGCGAAGAGTGCATAGCCTTTCATTTATTGCATTAAAGCCGATGATGGCAGGCTTCAGTTTTTGGCTGACTCGAAAGCTTATCCCGAGCGCATGGTGTTTTGCATGACAGCTGTAATAAATGTTATACTCTCTTCTTTGAATAACACCATTCCCCGCCCATCTTATTTCTTGCAATGCTGTTATGTCAGCCTTATATTCGGACAGGGCATCGCCTAGCTGCTGTGCAGCTCGAGCTCTGTATAGTGAGCGGACGTTCCATGTAAAAATTCTTAAATCATTTAGCCATTTTCGTTTCCGTGGTCGTCGTCGTGTATCCGATCCATATCCGAGGCTTGTTAAATTTGTCATAATAATTCTTTTTTACGGGCCTGGTTATTAGCCTTGCGCAAACCCTTCTCATGATGTCGCTGCATGTATTGGTTCACTACTTGGCGGGTGTCAAAGTAGCTATCCAGGGGTGTCACGTGGAGACTGCATGTCGACTTGAATTGAACAGGGACAAGGATCGTCCTGGCCCTCGCCGGGTTGAAAGCAATCAGAGACCTGTATGTTCGCACTCATCCCCCCCATGGGAGTATTCCCACCGACTATAAGTCGACACCTTTCTCTCATAGGAAAGGTAAAGAAACTCGATAAGTAGGTACCCCATGAACTGCTCATTTTATTGATGAGTGCTGCTCTTTTCACGTCGAGGTCGGAAACTTTTCAGTCCACCCATGTTTATGGTATATATACAGTGGTGGGAAAAATAATAGAAGCAAAGGTTTAGATAACGATCAACAAGCAGTAACTGCGTACAATTTGGTTTTTCTTCGCCACCAATTCTATACCCGAACCGTGACTAACAGTACTTTTATATAGTGCATCAATTTGTTCTTATTAGTTTTTTGTTTTTGCCTAGTAGTAAAAAATGCAAACGAAAGCGATATTTTGCCTGAAAAAAAACAAGCCATCACCACAGTCTTCAATAGTGATTGTGAAGTAAACTGCTGGTTCGTCTTTATTGAAATCTTCGTAAGTTTGGTAGACTTGTGGTTTAGTGTTTGTTCGAAAAAAAAACGATAGAAATAAAATTTTGTGAAAATGGGTACGTGGAGTGCATTGCACTAGTTCCAATCGTGAATTTTTAAAAAAAATAAACCAATGACGGGAAAACAATGCATGAAATAGCTAAGCTAATGAATTCCTCTAAGAAAAAAATATTCGCAGCTCTTCATTCAGGTCCCAAAATGGAAACTAGAGTCAGAAAAAGAAAAACAACCTCACGATTCGACAAACTGCTAATCCGACTATCCAAGAACAAGCCGTTTTTTTCTTCAACGGAATTAAAAAATGACTTAAAAGGACCTTGTACGAGTCGTACAATTAGAAACAGACTAATAGAAGTGGGTCTTCCTGGAAGAAGTCCCAGAAAAGTTCCATACTTGAGCAAGCAAAATATAAAGCAGAAACTCGTTTTTGCCAAAAAAACCCCCCTCCACCGTGCGAATTAGAATAACATCTTATGGTCGGATGAAACCAAGATTAATTTGTTTGCTTCCGATGGAAAAATGTTCGTCAGACGTCCAATGAACTCAAAATTCGATCCAAAGTATACGAAAAAGATAGTGAAACATGGTGGAAGCAATTTAATGGTTTGGGGTGCTTTTCAGCATCTGGTGTTGGTCCATTTTTTCTTATAAAGGACAAAATGTGTGCTTAAGATTATGTAGAAATCTTAAACACCGTTATGCTATCATTTTCTGAAGAGGACATGCCTATTAAATGGGAGTTTATGCAGGATAATGACCCCAAGCACACCTCAAAATTGGCTAAAGAATGGTTTCTTCAAAACAAAGTCGATGTTATGGAGTGGCCATCGCAGTCCCCTGATCTTAACCCAATAGAACACCTAAGGGGCATTCTTAAGCTCAAGATCGGAGACTACAAAGCCAAAAATAAGGAAGAACTTTGGTCCAAAATAAAAGATGAATGGATATGAAACACTTTTACTGTAAATTAATTCTTCACAAAACACAAACAAAAAACTAATTTGTTTCTATTATTTTTTCATGGCAAATCCAAGGAAAACCGGATTAATATTTTTTTTTCACTATTTCTCGCTTTTTTTATTAAAAATTTAGTATTTCTCTTATGTATTACAGTGCACCAAATCTATTAGTATATTTTTAATTCTTATTTTTCCCCAAATACATTTTTTCTTAACGATTAATGTCGATAACGTCAATTCAGTACAATTTTAACCATTCGCTTCACACCGAAATAGTGACTTTGTATATTGAAGATAGTCGTTCAGTTGTGTCAACTCAACGTGCATATTGTTGAAAGTTTCGTGACCAACAAGCAACGCCTGACAAGACTATTCGTCGCTTGGAGTCGAATTTTGTTGAACACGGGACAGTGAGAAATCTTCGACATTCATCTAGGTCCAAAACATTCCAATGAACTGGTTGAAGCGGTAAGAGAGAGTGCTGCCGAGAACCCACATGTGTCATATTGTCACCGCGCTCAGCATTTTCGCGTCAATGGAACCACCTTGTGGCGATTGACTCAAAGTATATTGCCGACAGACCGTCCATATCGCTAGGAATATGAATAAACAGTCGGACGAGTGGTTCACACTGAACCTGATTTTTGGAAGCAAATTTGAATGACCGACGATGTCCATTTCACACTCTCTAGCGCTGTTAACAAGCAAAATTGCCGCGTTTATGGGACGGAAAATCCACACGAGGTCCATGAAATACCATTGCATGACCAAAAAGTGACTTT
This sequence comes from Microdon myrmicae, assembly GCA_963931805.1. NCBI lineage: Eukaryota > Metazoa > Arthropoda > Insecta > Diptera > Syrphidae > Microdon > Microdon myrmicae. The sequence continues at coordinate 38,404,268 of OZ007499.1, read as the reverse complement.
GATTCGTCGCTTGCGCCAAATCCATCATTGGGCCGTTTTTCTTCAGAGAAAGTGAAACAGTCGATGGAAATAGGTATCGGTGGATGTTGGCCCATTATATCCGCCCACAAATGTGTGAAAAAGTTCTAGACGGTTATTTGTTTCAACAAGACGGTATGCCATGCCAAACAGCAAAAAAAAAAAAATAATGCCGTTTCTGCAACGAAAATTCCATGGACGTGTGCTGTCAAAAAATGGTGACATTGAGTGACCAACCAGATCTCCAGATTTGACCCCTCTGGACTTCATTTTGTGGGGTTATTTGGAAAACAAAGTGTACGCCAGCAAGGCTCGGACCATTGACGAGCTCGAGGCAAACATTCGTGCCAAAATCATCGCTATACCGTCAAGATGCTCAAAAAAGTGATGGTAAACACAGTGTTAGTTAATAAATACCAATAACTTATCAAACAGTCAGAATGTTGTTTCAACAGACGTTCTTTTATTTCTAATTTTATAAAAGTACTTCTCCCTTCAGTAATCACAGTCTTACAATAATTTTTATTTCTGTCATTTCGTGTACGTCGATAGGCGCCAATTTACTTACACTTATAACAGAGTTTTGACAGTTCTAAAATTTTAGGTTAATAGATAATAATTAATCACAACACTCCTCCTTAATTATTTTACAACGCTGACTTTCAAATACTTTTCGTGACAATGGTTTCGTGAATATGTCTGCTAGCTGGCTGGCACTTTCAACGTGTTCGAGTGCAACCGTCTTGTTGATTTGTTCTTGTATGAACCTTCTCGGAATTTCTATATGTTTCTTTTCCTTTGTAGTTTTACCTTCATGTGCGTTTAGCATCATCTGAATTGCAGCCTGGTTGTGGATCAGTAGTTTCATCTTTCCTCAAAATTTTCAACTCGAGTCCAATTCTCTTGATCCAACAGACTTCATCAATTGCCGCAACAGCAGCGCGATACTTTGCCTCAGCTGTTGATGTTGCCACTAGTCGTTGCTTCTGGGTGTACCAAACTATCGGCCCTCCTCTCATCACAAGTACTCCGGTGGTTGAGTGTTTCGTCTCAGGATCTCTGCCGTAGTCAGAATCCGAATAAGCGACGAGCTAATCTCCTCCATCAAAGTAAATGCCAAGGTTTGGTGTTCCCTTCAGATACTGAAAAATTCTTCTCACCATTTTCCAGTGACTCATTTTTGCTCTTCCGTTGAAGCGACTCAAAAAATTGACTGCAAAACAGATATCCGGTCGAGAGATGGTGGCCAAATAAAGTAAAATTCCAATTGTTTCTCTGTACGGGATAGTTTGCGGTATCGGCTGATCGTTCTGCTTGTCCTCTTCATCTGTGACCATACCTTTCTCGATGGGCGTCAAACTTGGGTTGCAACTGACTGACTTGAATCGTTTGATGATCCTGTTTGTGTACTTTGATTGGCCGACAAAGATACCTGCTTCTCCGAGCTGAATTTCCATTCCAAGGTATCCAATTTTCTTCTGAATTTCTTTGCTGTAGGTGATTTCAAACTTCCTATTTATGATGTTCAATGTTCGATAGATTTCAGCTTCATCACAGCTTGCAATGAGTCCGTCATCCACGAATAAGGTCATCATAATTGTCTTGTCTTTGTTGTAGTATAAGCAGAGATCAACATCACAGCATATCAGTCCAAGTTTCTCCTCAAAGAAGGTTGACAGAGTGTCGTGCCAGTTTCTCGGTGCCTGTTTCAGTCCGTAAAGACTCTTGTTGAATTCACAAACATCATCAGTGCCATCATCGAATCCTTCCGGTTGACGCATGTAAATTAACTCTTCCAGTTTTCCATGTAAGAAAGCTGTCTTGACATCAAAGACTACCAGCTTCATCTTCTCGGTGGCTGCATGACTCAGCATCAAACGGATTGAAACATGACAAGCGACTGGACTGAACGTTTCGGTGTAGTTGATTCCTTCTACCTGTTCAAAACCTCTTGCCACCAGACGTGCTTTTAATCTTCCATCGGCCTTTTCACCTAACACCCATCTGCATGTCAAAGGCTTGACATTTTCAGGACATTTCACAATTTCCCAAGCTTTCATCTTCATCAAGGAATCAAACTCTTCTTGCATTGCACACTTCCATCCTTCATCCTTCAGAGCTTCAGAAATTGGAATATCTTCTACTTCTCCTATCATGGCGACGTTGGCTGACTTGTTGTCGTAGTTAAGAACGTAGTTCTTGAGTCTTCCTGGCTTCAGTATTTGGCTACGATCTCGCAGACCTTTCCTCTTCTGACATTGTTCATTCTCGTCTTTTTGCTTTGGAACTCCCTTATCTTTATCTTCAGTTACTTGACTCTCAAAATTACTTTCAGTCTGATCTTCTGTCGTTTGAGTCTCATCAACCTCTTCAGTCTCCTCTCCAACTTCATTTTCTTCTTCATTCGGGCTTGCTTCTGACTCTTGAATTGACTTCACTGGCTTTCCTCCTGACTGGCTTTTCGTTCCACCTTCATCGAAGATAACATTGTCCGCACAAATCACTTCTCTGCTTCCAGGAATGTAAACTCTGTAACTTGACGATTGAAGATCATATCCAACGAAGATTGCCTTTCTTGACTTCTTATCCAACTTCTTTCTAGTCTGACTTGTAATTAATACATAATAATCGCATCCGAAGATTTTCAGTTTGTTAATATCAATGCGACGACCATACCACAAATCAGCTGGACTTTTCCCGACGACTGAGTTTGTCCCAGTTTGATTGATTGTAAATACAGCATAGTTTACAGCTTCTGCCCATAAAGTTTCCTTCAAGCTCTTCGCATGCATGGCTGACCTTGCTGATTCCACAATTGTTCTCATTTCTCGTTCGATTCTGCCATTTTGTTCTGGAGTGTGAACATTGGAGAAGGTGTACCTGATTCCCAACTCCTCCAGAAGTTTGCGAGTAGTGAAATTGTCTATTTCCTTGCCATGATCAGATCTCAGGACCTTTACTCTTCTCTCGAACTGATTTTTGACTTCCTTCAAATAAATCTTCAACTTTTCTGCTGCTTGATCCTTAGACTTCTGATAATAGACTGTTCAAAAGTGCGAGCAGTCATCTTTGAACATCAAAAAATACTTCGCTCCTCCGATTGACCTGTCGTTCATTTCTCCAAGATCTACATGAACTAAATCCAATGGTTGTTTGGCTACTTTCTCATTCCTGGGATATGATACTCGTTGCTGCTTTCCATCGATACATCCTGTACATACTCGGTTGTTCCAGTCATCTACAAACTTGATGTTGTTTTTCTTCAAAATATCCCTCACGTACTTCAGGTTCTGATGTGCGAGCCTCTCATGCGAAGTGACAATCGAAGTTGCAATCAGACTGCTGTTTCGGGTTGGTTTGCGTAACATGACCTTGTACAAGTTTCCCTCACGCTGAGCCATCGACAAAACTTCCTGGTTGTCCTTTGCCTTGATAACTGACACATCTTTATCACATTCTTCAGTGTGACCTTGATCCATGATTTGACTGAGAGAAATCAGGTTGAAATTCAGACCAGGTACATAAAGTACATCTTCAAGTGTCGCCAATCGCCATTCAGCACCGTTGTAGGCTTCCAGTTCTATGTCTCCTACTGATGTGGCCTTGAGTTGACGAGAATCTCCCATAGTCACTCTGATTGGCTGCTTCAGTTCTCTCAGCTTGACATACCAGTTTTTGTCCGATGTCATATGTTGTGTGGCACCACTGTCCTGATACCAATTTTCATTTGCTCCTTGTTGATGGATTTTCAATTCAGCGCTCGACAAACCAATGGCAATGTACAGTTTGCCTGTCCGACCTCCGTTTCTTCTATCACTCCTGTCTGGTCTTTCATTATCTGACTTGTCATCATTTTTCTTCAAGCAATCTCTGGCAAAATGTCCCTTTTTGACCACAAACATAACAGGGATAATTCTCCCTGCAGTAGGCTAAATAATTTGGACACGGTCTGTTTGTGCATTTCTTCTTCACGTGTCCTTTCTGCCCACATTTGTAGCAAGTTATTGCAGCGTCCCCACTGTTTGTTTGGCTTCTGATTGCTTTGCTGTCTCGTCGTCTTTCTTTGCTCCATCATCAAGGCGTTTCCGGAATTTGACTCATTTGACCCATCTTGTGCCTTGATTCTGTCTTCTTCAAGTCTCAGCTTTTCAAGCAGATTTGGTATTGTACGCTGACGTCCTACTACGTTGTCCCAAGATGTTCGAAAGTGATACAGATGAGATGGTAGAATTGATAACATTCGAGTCATTGCCCATTGTTTATAGTCATTTCCATCCAGAGAGGTTAAATCCGCGGCGAGTTGCAGAATGTCATTGCAATTTGCAACAGCTGATTTAGAGCTGTCAAATGTGAAGCTGAAACATTTTCGCTGCAAACCTTCGATTTCATAGTCTGACTTTTTAGCATACAAGTTTTGCAATTTTTCATACATTTCTTTCGACGTTGCACAACTCAAAATCTTTTTTCGAAATTGCTTTACTAACATTTATGCCAATGACATTTTGAGCTTCAATGTCTTTTTCTAACCATTCAATTAATTTTGCATCATCAACTTTAGCCTCAGGTTTTGTTTTCACACCAGTTACATACTCATCGATTTTCTTTGACTTTAATGTTAAATACGAGGGTTGCCTTTTATATTTCGGGATTAGAGAACAAAAACAAATATTGATCGTCGAAAATCACTTTATTGTTTTTCAAAATATTCCCCATGAAGATCTATACACTTTTGCATGCGTTTGAACCAATTGCCGAAGCACTTTTGCCACTCTGATTGAGGTATCTTCAACACATGTATTCTATTGGAATTGGCTCATCTTGAAACACCCAGACAGTCGACTGCTGTTTACTTTTGGACTCATACGCGTAAATCCACGATTCATCACCTGTCACGATGTCATAGAGGTGTTTCGAAGCGCCGCGACCGTATTTTTTGAGCATTTCTTTCGACCAATTGACACGAGCCTTTTTTTGGGCGATTGACAAATTGTGTGGGATGCAACGCGAACAAATTTTTTTGACAGTCAAATGTTTATGCAATATTGAATGTATGCTGGTCCCACTAACGCCTAAGGTTGTCTCAATCTCACGATAGGTCACATGACGATCTTCCAATATCAGTTCGCGCACAGCATCAATGGTTTTCGGAACAACAACTGATTTTGGACGACCTTCACGAAATTCATCTTGGAGTGAACTACGACCACGATTGAATTCACCATACCATCGATAAACATTGGTCCTTGATGGAGCTTCATCGCCAAAAATTGAATTAAGTTCATCCATGCACTGTTGCTGAGTTCATCCACGCAGAAAGTTGTAAAAAATAATCGCACGAAAATGTTGACGATTTAATTCCATTTTTGGGCCGAGATGAATCTTTTAAGTTACTGTAAACAACACAAATAGCGGTCGTATGTCAAAACGTTCTGAGTGCGTATAACCTCAAAAATGTCCAACTTTACGACAGAGCTGTCAATTGCCGGATTGCAACACTAGGGTTGCCAAATCCCGAAACATAAGAGGCAACCCTCGTATGTATGCACACACACACATATATATATATATATATATATATATATATATATATATATATATATATATATATATATATATATATATATATATATATATCATCATCGGCACTATAACCTCCGGTTGAACAACATTTTTTAAATTTTCTCCGTAGTTAATGCCCGTTAAATATACAACAAAGGACTTTTCAGGCATCCGAAGTCTGCTACTGAACCTGTGAAGCTTAATTTGTCCCATGACATCTCTGTTATCGCTACAGCGATTCTTCCGAGTTTCTTTTATCATAGGACTTTTTTGTGGAACACGGTTAAAACAAAAGCTTCTTCTACTAAGCACCCAAGTCCGCACTCAAATACTAGTTTAGCTGTTACTAATAAAGTTTTGACAAAATACAGAAGACTTTATTTTTAATAACAGTATCTGGTTTACAATACTTATACGTAATTCTTTAGAAAACCCATGAACAAAGTTTTTTAAATTTAAATACGCAACTATATGCACTACGGCGCGAAGGTAATTCAAACAATTTGTATTTGGATATTACTTCTAACTCTGAATACAAACAAACACAATGTATGCCGCAGCTCCCAAAGTTGGTTCATTCCACATTCCTTTCCGGATAGCCAACGTGCGTTTGAGGAATTTCAATGATGCCCATGAAAAAATGGAGAATAAGAGAACAGCACGTTAAAAAAATAAAAACCTCAATTAAGAGACAACTTAATAAATATAATAGCAGTGTCTGTAAATGTGTTCTTTTCCTTTTTAATGCAACACAGAACTTTGGTTCAGAAGAAATAAAAACTTGTAAACGTATTGACAATTAAATTAATAAGTTATTGCATTTTGTTTTTTAATACATTTTGTAAGTCATCATCATCATCGGTACTACAACCGGGATCCGGTCTTGGCCTTATTTAGCAAGTCTCTCCACCGGTATCCGGTCCTTATCCGAGACTTTTTAAACTGTCCATATTAATTCGTTTTTTCGGGGCGAGGTTATTAGCCTTGCGCCGTATTTTGTAAGTAACCAATTAAAAATAATAATCTTAAAATATATATTGTAGTAATGTTTTATCCTCCTTCCTTTTAGTATACTTTTTTTAGTATCTATTCTTAGAATCAAAGACAAACAATAAATCATAATTACTAAGTAAATAAATTAAAGATTACGTTAAATATGTAGAGTTTATGGGATCATATGGCGTTAAGCAATGGAACACCACGATGGAGAATATTAATATTTGGCGCACATGAGTCAAACAAATGATCTCATTATGTTTCTTATAATTAAGTCCGTGTTAATTATTATATGACTACTGTTATAAAATTAATGAAAAGGGGAGATTAGAACAGGAACGGGATGGTCATTGGTTTTCGGTGTATTTAAATCGGAGCAAGAGAAAAATTAGATCAATAGAACATATTACATCGTAAAGTATGTATGAAAAAAAAATTATATACACAGTTCGGATGAAGGCTTCGAAGATAACCTGATCGGTACTCGCTGTCGAATACTGCGATTATGACTGGAGGCAGTTCAACTTCACCAAAATAATCTGAGTTCTCACGACCTTTGGCTAACTAGTTTCGCACGAGTTTTCGCGTTTGGTCAAGGTCAGCCTCCATTTATGTGAGCCACCAGAGAGGACACTTTAGACCGGCTCGTAGGACAGATGTTCAACTACTGTAAGTGACCGAAATATCTTTGACTACTAATTAGCATCGTTCTAGCTATGTCATATTACTATTATTAAAATAATTAATCCAGCGAACCCTGAGCGCAACTGCAGTATTATTACTAGGAAATACTTAACCATTGATTGGAGCATTACAATTCACTCATGGTTATTATTATTATTTATTGGCCTGTAGGAACCCGGAAGTTCATGACCTCACCGACTCGGCTTCGCCATCCTTCCCTGTCCTGGTTATGCTTAAAAGAAAACATGTCATGAACTGTTACTTGTCCATAGAAATGGCAAGGAGGCTGAACACTAGTTTGCCCCAAAGGTAACATAATAATAATACTAAGCCAAATAGATTTTGGATAAGTAGTATTACATGTTTCTCTACACTGCTGAAGGCTGCGATGGAGGGTCGAGCGAAGGTCATATCCCTCCAACTAGGTAAATAAATAGGATTATACCACAGAAAAGGCGCATACATCAAAAAAATAAATAAATAAATAAACCCCAAATGCCGTCATTGTAAACTGTTGAAAAAAACTTGATATAAAAAATATTTTTTAAGATTTCCCAATCAGTTCATATTTATTTAAGGGTATTTGGTACTTTTCTACGTTTTGAATTAATTCTGAACAAAATTGCACAAAATCATTGCCAAAATGGCAACAGCATAAAATAAATGACTAATGCACTATTTCAATGCATTCAATTTCAGGAAGTCATGGACAAGGATTAAAAAACAGTCACATTTAACAGCAGACGACTTCAACTTCAACTTAGCAGCTGAATGGCATTTTATCCAGAAACACATCAGTGGTTGAAATTAACAATATTCGTTGGAAATGTTTATATTTATCTTTTGAAAATGAAAACTATTTTGCTATTAAAAGATTATTTATCGGTCGTGTTTTATGTCCTTTTTTTCTATTTTAATATAAAACAACAACGAGCAACCTCAAAATGAAAACTTCAATCATGCACAAAGAACAATTACAATATTAAATACTAAGTCCCCGTTTGGCCTTCACTATTCGTGGGCGCGGCCGCAGTTGTTGGTTCCGTAGATATGACAGTGCTAATTCTCGTCGATTTCGTGGCCCGTGGAACAGGTGGAAGATCAACCGATTTACTAGTTCCTAGGTAGGATATCGCATTTGTAAATTAGCGCAGCTGTTGGTGGCCCAATTTACTCACCACAGCAGAAAAACATGGTTGATAAAACGAAACCCAATCGAACTCGAACCCGAATCACTTGGCAAGCTGCAACTAATCGAGCTGTTCAAAGTTTTAAGTAACACTGAAAACGACAACGTATCGATGGAATAGAAAAGTCACGATGTGATGGATTGGACGTTCATGGTGGGCAAATAGATGGAAGAGGAACCGATAAAGAGCATATTGATTAGATTTGAAAATCAAATAAAATTGTATTTTTAATCGCATGTCTCATATCAAATGGAATTCGTTTCACATACGCATTTATGCAAGGGCACTCTAAACTCCAACAGGTATCATATCTGAGACTCCTTAAATGGAATAACCATGGAAAATGTGCTCTTTAAAAATGCATAAATCTACTGAGGTTATCTGCCGGATTACTTGTAAGTGATTGTTCACTTTTATCTGAAGTAAAATTGCTCAAGGTCAAAGTGCTTGGGTCGTAATTACCTCAGGCTTATGTTCTATCGGAGTGGATTGGTATTTTGAGTGTGCTGGCGCCAAAACATTAGTGATACTGCTAATACTACAGACAATTAGCGGTGCCTTGCTTGCGGGAGAGATCCAAATATTTCTTCAGAAACATTCATTATAGGCTTTGGTAGCGCAATTTATAAAAGTATTTACTGCCAACATTGTTGTTATACTGTAATTGTTTTGTATATGAAAATGGAAAAATTAGTACTATAAGAAAAAAGGACAGAAACTAAGAGTACAGTTTATTATATCGACAAAATTCTTTTTACATTTTACTTTTTTTCAATAACTTCGGTCAAAATAAGCAATCGCTGGCCTGAGATGGTAAATGATAACTACAATATTTATGTTATTTAGCTTGAGAAGCGTTTGCGGTTGAACGGACTTTCAGCGTTTTCGTGATATGCAGCAGCACAGTGTTTGGTAAAGTTTTGTACGTACTATTGAGAGTTGACCTACGGATTTGATCATTATGCTTGGTCAACTTAAGGGTCGTAAGCAAACCCGGTTATTTAATGTAAATCCGCGGATATCTGAGGAATATCTACTGTGATAATACGAGAGCAGTTTGATAAGTCCGTGACTGTTTGCATAAAAGATATTTTTTCCGGCAAATAAGCATCTTATATCTCAGCATACTCTCCTTTTAGTCCGGCGTTTTCCAATTTTTTTTATTCCTCCCAAATAACAGGCTTCCTTGACGCCGTCAAAATAGGCGTTAGTTTCTGTGTTGACCTCTTCATTCGACATAAATCTCTTACCGCCCAGCGATTTTTTTCAGGTTTTTCGGGAATTTGCTGGATGTGGTAGCAGTATCAAAAGAGCACATAGCCGGCACTCGGTCTCTCTTTTTCCGGTGCTGAGCGTTAGGATTGGGGGGATGTGAGCGAACACAAAGGATAAAGTCACTGATTGCTTTCAACCCGGCGAAGGCCAGGACGATCCTCGTCCCTGTTCTATCCAAGTTGCCATGCAGTCTCCACGTGACACCCCTGGATAGCTACTTTGACACCCGGCAAGTAGTGAACCAATGCATGCAGCTGCACCCTGAGAAAGGTACACAACACGCGGACAGTTTTCTCATGCCTAAATCTTGATTTAATATGTGACAAACACGTTCTTTGGACATTCCATAAAATGAGTCCACCTCATCTTTGATTTGCGTAGGCGTATTGCCTTTCAATCCAGAGAAAGGTTGGCGCAAGGCTAATAACTTTGCCCGTGAAAACAAATTATTATGGGAAATTTAAAAAGCCTCGGATATGGACCGGATACACGACGACGACCACGGAAACGAAAACGGCAGAACGATTTAAGAATTTTCTCATGGAACGTTCCCTCACTATACAGAGCTCGAGCTGCACAGCAGCTAGGCGATGCCCTGTCTGAATATAAAGCTGACATAACAGCATTACAAGAAATAAGATAGACGGGGCGTGGTGTTATTCAAAGAAACGAGTATAACATTTACTACAGCTGTCATGCAAAACACCATGTGCTCGTGGTAGGCGCTCTAGTCAGCCAAAAACTGAAGCCTGCCATTATCGGCTTTAATGCAATAAACGAAAGGCTATGCACTCTTCGCGTGCGTGACAAGTTTAAGAACATAAGCCCCTTAACGTTCACAGACCTACAAAGGAGTCCCCTGACGACAAAAAAGAAGAATATTACGAGAACGTCGAATGGGCCCTTAATGCCTGCCCAAGATACGATGTGAAAATCGTTCTTAGTGATTTCAATGGGAAAATAGGTCGGGAGTCGGTTTTCAGGCACTACGCAGGTTCCCATAGTTTGTATGAGAACACTAATGACAATGGGCTACGAGTCATCGAACTGGCAGCATCAAAAAACTTGGTCGTTGAGAGTACCAAGTTTACGCGTAAAGATATCGACAAAGCCACCTGGGCATCACCTGATGGAGCCACTCGCAACCAAATTGACCACGTGTTGATAGATCGCCGCCACTCCTCGACCGAGGGAACGTACCGAGGTGCCAACGTCGACTCGGATCACTATCTTGTTGGTACAGTTTTCCGAGCGCGGATTGCCTTACGGAGACATATTGCATCCCCGGATCAGGTTCGAGTCAACACGGCTGCCTTACCCAATGAGAATACCAGTAACACTTTTGATCATGCGTTAAGCCTTGCCCTTGAAGAGCTCGGCGGAAGGAGAGTAAGTCCTAGGGTTAGAATGCCGGGCGTAGAAGAGAAATGGATACGGCTTAAGAATACTGTCATTAGTACTGCCAACTTCATCTTAGGCAGTAGTGGTAGAGATCGGAACGACTGGTTTGATGATGAGTGCCAACTAGCGACTGGACGTAAGAATGCTGCATACCGGGCAATGCAGCAGTCTAGGACGCGCGTATGCGGGCAGAAATGCAAAGAGCTCAGAATATCTGAAAACAGACTTCACGGACACGAGAAAAGTGCCTGGGAAAAAACCCTGTCTGTGAAATAGAGAAAAGTGGGGAGCGAGGCCCGCGCCAGGCGCGGAAGTTCTACTAAATAATCCGCAGTATGACGCGGTACACACCACGCTGCACTTACTGTAAGGATAAAGAGGGTAATCTGATCATCAATCCGGATGGTATTCTGGAGCGATGGAAAGTGCACTTCAATGAATTGCTAAATGGTCAGTTCACAGAAGAATTCCAGGCTCCACCAATGCATGATCAAGACCAAATGCTGCCGTCACCAAGCATTGAGGAAACATTAAGAGCCATAAGACAGCTCAAATCAAATAAAGCCCTCGGAGCTGATGGCATACCAGATGAGCTGATCAAACAGGGAGGGATAGCGTTACATCACGCAATTCATGAGATCGTGATGCACGTATGGGAGCAAGAGCAGATGCCGGAAGACTGGCGTCGTGATATTATTTGCCCCATACATAAGAAGGGGGATGGGCTCCTCGATAGTATAGTGGTTAGTATACCCGCCTGTCACCCGGGAGACCGGGGTTCGATTTTCCGTCGGAGAGCCTCTGGCCCAAGACTAATGACCTTGCCTGGAAAAAATAAATCATTATGGAAAATTTAACAAGCCTTAGGACTTGCTAAATAAGGCCAAGACCGGTCCCCGGTTGTAGTGCCGATGATGATGATGATGACATAAGAAGGGAGATATCACACTATGCAGCAACTATAGGGGTATAACATTGCTGAGTACCGCCTATAAGATACTCTCCACTATCCTACAAGATCGGCTAGCCCCATATGCTAAAGTCATTATTGGTCTATATAAGTGTGGCTTCATCCCAGGCAAATCAGCGTTTGATCAGATATTCACCTTTAGGCAGGTGATCGAAAAATGTCTGGAATTTCATCATCTTCATCGGCACTACAACCGGGATCCGGTCTTGGCCTTATTTAGCAAGTCTCGAGGTTTGTTAAGTTTTCCATAATAATTTATTTTTACGGGCAAGGTTATTAGCCTTGCGTTGAAATTTAATATCCCATGATATCATCTATTTATTGACTTTAAGGCCGCCTACGACAGCATAGACAGGGTAGAACTATATAATGCCATGAGAGAGTTCGGCATTCTAAACAAATTGATACGACTTTGTAGGTTGACCATGACCAACGTAACTCATCATTATCATCGGCATTACAACCGGGATCTGGTCTTGGCCGTAGTTAACAAGTCTGAGGCTTGTTAAACTTTTCATAATATTTTGTTTTTCCCGGCAAGGTTATTAGCCTTGCGCCAGCCTTTCTCAGGATGTCGCTGCATGCTGTGGTTCACTACTTGGCGGGTGCCAAACTAGCTATACATGGGTGTTACGTGGAGACTGCATGATTGAACAGGGACAAGGATCGTCCTGGCTTTCGTAGGGTTGAAAGCAACCAAAGACTTTGCTCTGTATGTTCGCTCCCAACCTCCCGGCCAACGTATCTAGTCAAGTAAAAATAGCGGGATTGCTGTCCAAACCAACTAACATATTTAATGGACTCCGACAAGGGGACAGTCTGGCCTGCCTCCTCTTCAACCTGACGTTGGAGAAAGCGATCCGTGACTCTGGCGTTACAACTAGAGGGAATATTGCCACCAAGTCCAGCTAGATAGTTGCCTACGCAGATGACATCGACATCATCGGTAGATCCGATTCGGTTGTAGAAGACTCCTTCACCAGATTGCACAGGCGGCACAAAAACTGGGACTGCACATTATAGAGAGGTAAAAACTAAGTAGTTGGGGGCAACTTCTCCGAAGAGAAGACGATGGTCAAACTATCAGGGTAGTGGAGCACGATTTGAAGTAGTGCAATATTTTAACTACCTTGGATCAATAGTATCAGCAGATAACAATATGGAAGAACAAATACGCGAACGGCTGATCAAATCCAGCAAAGCCCGCTGTGGTCTATCAAGGGCCTTTAAATCCCGACATTTATCCAGAACGTCCATGCTGCTACTGTACTGTACTGGGTGCTCAATAAAAGGCACTCTGAACTCTTAACCGCGTTCGAGAGGAAGGTCTTAAGGAGATTTGTTGGCCCCGTATGTGAGAGGGGGCGATTCCGAGACGCTACAACCATGATTTGTACGCGATCTACCTTAAAGCTAATGTTGTAAGAAAAATCAAGCTCGGTAGATTCCAAAGGGCTGACACCTAGAACGAATGAGCGAAGTAGAGCCTGCCCTGAAAGGCCTTTGTGGCAGGATGTATGGAAGGAGACAGCGCGGTAGACCTTGTCTGCGATGGAGGGATGGCGAAGACCAAGACGACCAGAGCTTGGGAGTGCCAAACTGGATGACATCGGCTCGAAATCGAGACCGGTGTAGAGAGTTGTTAAATAAGGCCACGACCGGATCTCGGTTGTAGTGCCGATGATGGCGATGAAGATGATTGTTAATCTTGATTCTACCGATATCCTCTTGACAATGATGGTCGTTCCCTTTTTCTCTTCCTTAATGTTCTTTTAACTTTTTCTTCTGTGTTCTTTAATTAGTTTAATTTCCTTCTGCATTTTTTCATTTCATTGTTTGTTATATTCTTTTTTAAACTAAACTGTTTTCTTTTACTTCTTTTATTTTATTTAGATTTTGTGTTTTCTTTTTAATTAAATTCTTTCTTTAAGTTTTTGATTTTATGAACTTATTTGTTGGCGCACGGCTAATAACCTTACCCGGAAAAACGAATTATTATGGAGGATTTAACAAGTCTCGGATATGGACCGGATACCGGTGGAGAGACTTTCTAAATAAGCCCAAAACCTGATCCGGTTGTAGTGCCGATGATGATGATGATGATGATGAACTTATTTGTAAACTGATCTATTTTCTTTCTTCATTTTCAAGCACGAATTGTTTTCAAATTCTATTTTCTTGAGGGCGACCTTTTCCTTTTAGCGTTTAACAAAGATTAATTTTAATTTTTTGTTTTTATTTCTCTCTTATTTTTTCTTATTTTACGCTCTCTATTCTCAGTAGTAGTTGTTTTTATTTCTTACTTGTTTACCTTCCACCGCGAGCTGCCAAGACGGAGAGCCCACGCACACTCGCGTAATTAGGGGTTTTAATAAAATTAATATTGGCGCAAGGCTAATAACCTTGCCCGGTAAAACAAATTATTATGGAAAACTTAACAAGCCAGATGGCGGTTGTAGGTCCGATGATGATGATGAATAAAATTAATTATATAACAACTTCCTCCTCCTTATGAAAAATGGAGTTTCATTCTTAGAAGAGGAATGAAACTCATTGAATGGCGCACTCGTTTTTTCGGTGGTTCTTTGTATTATTTATGATGCGGAAAAATTAGTGCTTCTTTGGCTACTCATATACCTAGTTGCCTTCTGATTTCTACTAGTGCGATTACGGAGCCTACTACCGCGTCATTCACCTCCAACCAGTTCTCTTATTCGTAGTACGGTTTTAGCCTGTTGTTGCGCACCACCACGTTCCTTTTCCCTATTTGGATTAACGAATTTACAAGGCCTTTAATAGCCACTACATTATAGGCCATATGAGAGCTAACTTCACTTGTTTCTGCGCGTTCCGTATCAGACCCTTATCGCCCGTATGGAACGTGAAAGGACGTATCGTGTGGTAGTAGTACTCCATTTTGGAAATCAATAGGTTACGCCTTGCTATTTCGTACGTATGTTGAAGTTTGTACTTTATTAATGTTATATTTAAATAATACAATATAATTGAGCTGTTATAGAAAATGTAACTGGGGTGTATTCACGCGACTGTTGTTGTGGGTTACCTGCTGCTGGATGCTTTTCCCCTTCAGCAATCGTCCACCTCGAATGTGGTATGCGCCCAGGCTTAGATCCAGATCTTGGATGGGTGTTGTTTTGTACTTTTCTCAAATCCAATCCCTCCCTTCACCGGCTGTCTTAACCTTCTTCTCGCCACCATCCACCCGAACTGGCAAAGTTGCAAAGTTTTTGTGGCTGTTTCTCTTGAACAATATTAAGTTAATTCTTATTTATGAAACTCAAAAAATAGTTCCATTTCATTCCGAACATATATATTGTGACGCATATGACAATCAGCTGTGATAGCCGGCAGGCCGCCAAAATAAAGTACTGAATATTCTAGAAAGTACTGGAAAACCGGAGACTATGAGCAGTAGAAAATTCGAGGCCATGGAATGGACAGAAACGAAACGACGAAGCAGAATGAGGAAAAACGGTATAAATACGTCGCACGCAGATCAATGAAGGAATAAGCAGTTAGAAAGCGGTAAGTTAGAAAACGATGTCTCGGAAGTGTCACCGAATTATTAGCGAAATATCAAGTAACGGTTGTTATTAATAATTTGTTTACAAAGAAAATCGATTTAGCGGCTCTTATTTAATAAAATAATTAAACCAGCGAACCCTAAGCTCGCAACAATATATATTTTATGCTATTTGTTTGATGTCTGCTTTTTATTGTGGTATAACTAACAAATTTTCAATTTATAGTTTCAGTTATTATTGCTACAATGGTATAGTATATGTTCACACTACTTTCACTGTATTGATTGTTGTTTACGATCCTTTCTTTTTTCCCCTTTTTCTGTTTTTTTTTTCTTCCTTTCGGCTCGTCTCTTTTTACACCTGTCACCACACAACTGCAACTGTCACTCCACTGTATCACTCGACTCGACGGTTGTTTTTTTTCGTTTTTTCTTTGTTGTTTCGATTATCGATAACGTATGTATTTAATTAATGTTTCTTTTCTATTTATTGGCCTGTAGGAACCCGGAAGTTCATGGCCTTACCGACTCGACTCCGCCATCGTTTCCTGTCCTGTGCTCTCTCCTTCCACGCTTGACCATCCGATCCCTCTCCTCAAGGTCGAACCTAACATTGTCCTCCCATCTCCGTCACGGCCATCTGGCCGGTCTTTTTCCCGTTGCTCTACCGTCAAGAATTCTACGCACGGTCCTATCGTTGCCCATTCGCGCCACATGTACGGCCCATCTTAATCTTCGCGACCTGATTACTCTCAATATTGTACGTTTGCGGTATAGCTCTTCCAAATCGTGCTTATGTAGTTATAGCGTTTGGGATGATAGTGAAGAACGTGTGATTTGAACTGACGCTATGACAGTTAGAATCACCAAAAACTGAACCAATGCGTAACACGTCAGGCTACTGGCCGTGTTTAGAATTCGATTTTTAAACTCAAATATATTTAACTGATGTGAATTGTTATGTCATCGCTATGGTATACGGCTCTGATGCATTTTCTTATTCAATTTTCGTTCGGTGTTCTTCACTGTTTGCTTATGCATTGTGTGTGTATCTGTTAGAAACGCCACCGAGTTTCCTCCATTGTCCTGCCTCCTCGTAATATTTACCGCCAAAGATACCCCTTAAAACTTTATTCTCGAATACGGGGAATTTGTTTTCTTCCCGTTTTGTGAGAGCCCATGTTTCGCATCCGTATAGGACAATCGGCATGATAATGTTTCTACAGACACGGAGCTTTATACTACGTGATAGCAGTTTGGATTTCAACAGTTTACTGACTGCGTGCCAGCTAGCGTTGCCGGAGTGTAGTCTTTTGTTAATTTCCTTTGATTTTTTGTTACTGGCCGTCAGTGTCGTTCCCAGACATTTAAATTCTTTAACTTTTTCAAATAACTTGCCTCTGACGTTTATATGTGTTCTCTGGTGTCCACCTGCTCTCGCCGTAATCATGTATTTTGTTTTGTCATCATTTATTTCTAGGCCCACTTCTTCTGCCGCGTGCATGATGATTTCACAGTTTTTACTTACAGTTTCTAGATTATCGCCAAGAGCGGCGATGTCATCCGCACATGTGAGCACTTGTGTGCCGCGTTCAGGTATGATCCATCCATGTTGTCGTCTTGTACCTTTCTGATAACATACTCGAGCACAAGGTTAAAAAGACACGGTGAGAGGCCATCTCCCAGTTTTAGTCCGTCCCGGATTTCAAATGGTTCTGAGAGGTGGTTTTCTATTCTAACTCGCCCTTTGTTTTCGTTCATTCACATTTGAATGAGGGCGGCATATTTTTTCAACTACAATATGGCAGACTCTTTGCATTGCGACTGCGTCGTAGGCTTTTTTGAAATCAACGAACAGTTGGTGGACTGTCTCTCCGTATTCCCATTTCCTTCCCAGCAGTCCTTATTGTGACCATTTGGTCGCTTGTTGACAGGTTCCTACGGAATCCGCATTGGTAGTCTTCCAGTATTTCTTCTGCTTACGGTTTGATTCTCTCCAGTATGACATTTGTTAATATTTTGTATGTGGTTGGGAGCAATGATATTCCTCTGTAATTTTCGCAGTCAAATCTGTCGCCTTTTTTTGAAAATGGGGTTGATTATTGAAGTTTTCCATTCTTCCGTTTGCGTCTCGAATTATTTTGGCTCTTCCTCGGTAGCCATTTCTAATTGAGTTTATGCCGGAATACATACCTCTAATGTTCTTTGCTCTGGCATTTTCTGGGATTTCTTCTATCCGAGTCTTCTCCCATTCGCGTTTTTGCGTTTGAAAAGTTTCATTGTCTCTTTCCGAATTGTCGCGTATCTTTCTGCGTTGACTTCATCATATGTTTCTAAAAGGATCACTCTGGGATGTTTACGTTGTTCGATCTTTGCCCCGTACTCATCGTCAAACCAAGGTTTGGACGTAATTGTTTTCTTAAATCCTTATACCTTTTGGGCTGTTTGTTTGATTGTGTCTCTGATCGATGCCAATTTAGTGCCCAGATTATTGGTTTCCTCTTCTTCACTACTCCCATTCTCTAGGATGCTAAATCTATTCGTTAGTTCCTCTTGGTATTCAGCTCGTTTGCGTAGGTCTTTTAGTTTATCAATCTCGAACTTTTTACTCGTCACCCGCAACTGCCCATGTGGGTTTGCTGCTAGCCGACTCCTGATTTTGTCCATCACTAGAAGATGATCGGAGTTGCAATCTGCTCCTCTATATGATCTTACGTCAAGGATATTCGAGTGGTTTCTTTTGTCTATGAGGAAGTGGTATATTTGGTTACGCGTTACGCCTTCAGGTAATATCCATGTGGCTTTATGGATTTGCTTGTGCTTGAACATCGCGCTTTTCACTACCAGATCTTTTGACGCTGCGAACGTTATAATTCGAATTCCATTATCATTTGAAACGTCGCGAAGGCTTTCTTTACCTATAGTTAGTTGGAAGATGTATGTAGATGCTGTATGTACGTCTGGTGCGTTTATTTGTGGTTGATGGGTGCGCACATTGATCAGTTTTTCAAAGTACTGCTTCCATCTTGTCACGATATTGTTTGTTTCTGTGACCAGACAACCGTTTGTGTCTCGAATTATTTTGGCTTCCCCTCGGTAGGTTTTGGCTTCCCATCGTGCTTTTCACTACCAGATCTTTTGACGCTGCGAACGTGATAATTCGAATTCCATTATCATTTGAAACGTCTCGAAGGCTTTCTTTACCTATAGTTAGTTGGAAGATATCTCCCTTTCCAATTTTCGGATTGAAGTCCCCGAGGAGGATTTTAACATCGAATGTTTAATTAATGTTTAGTAAGGTAAATGTTCAATTGTGAAATTAAATGAATGATTTAATTTAAAAAAGTAAATTGGTTCAAATGTTTTATATGGTATGTATTTTTGTATGTGTTTAATGTTTTCTCGCAGTGACAAGGGCGCTGGGGGAGTTGCTACGTAACAAGCTAAAGCGGCTCTCATGGTTGTACATTGGTTCCGGAGGTTGAATTATACTAGTCGGTACCACTTGTAAACCGATCTGTTTTCTTTCTTAAGAGGGTATTCTGGTCTAGACGCACGAATGTAACGCAATTTTTGAAGTGCTATAAAAAAAAGCAATCAATATTTTTATAGGATATTTATTAATATTTCAAGAATACAGTAAAAAAATTGAAAGCAAAAAAATTCAAAATTCAAAAAGTTAGCAGCTGATAAGGTGGGGGATCTCAAAAAGTTGGCACGCGACCCTACCCACCATTCAACCCTCCTAGCAATCTAAAAAAAAAAGATTATTAATTTACAACCAAAAAAAGTTGAAAATTTTTTTTTTTTTTAAATGGAACCCATTACCAAAAAATTTATTTTTGTACCACTTTTTTTTAGTTTTTCGAATTTTTTAAAAATAGTTAACATTGAATGATTTGGGGATGAGGATAGTTCATGCAATAGAAAAGCCTATAAAGAAGACATATACTAAATTTGAAGTAAATCGGTTCAGTAGAACTTGAAAAATCGTGGGTATTGTTTTAAAAAAGATCCCCCACTTCATCAGCTGCTCACTTTTTGAATTTTTAATCTTTTACTTTCAATTTTTTTTACTGTACGAGGGTTGCCTCTTATGTTTCGGGATTTGGCAACCCTAGTGTTGCAATCCGGCAATTGACAGCTCTGTCGTAAAGTTGGACATTTTTGAGGTTATACGCACTCAGAACGTTTTGACATACGAGCGCTATTTGTGTTGTTTACACTAACTTAAAAGATTCATCTCGGCCCAAAAATGGAATTAAATCGTCAACATTTTCGTGCGATTATTTTTTACAACTTTCTGCGTGGATTAACTCAGCAACAGTGCATGGATGAACTTAATTCAATTTTTGGCGATGAAGCTCCATCAAGGACCAGTGTTTATCGATGGTATGGTGAATTCAATCGTGGTCGTAGTTCATTCCAAGATGAATTTCGTGAAGGTCGTCCAAAATCAGTTGTTGTTCCGAAAACCATTGATGCTGTGCGCGAACTGATATTGGAAGATCGTCATGTGACCTATCGTGAGATTGAGACAACCTTAGGCGTTAGTGGGACCAGCATACATTCAATATTGCATAAACATTTGACCGTCAAAAAAATTTGTTCGCGTTGGATCCCACACAATTTGTCAATCGCCCAAAAAAATGCTCGTATCAATTGGTGGAAAGAAATGCTCAAAAAATACGGTCGCGGTGCTTCGAAACACGTCTATGACATCGTGACAGGTGATGAATCGTGGATTTACGCGTATGAGCCCGAAATTAAACAGCAGTCGACTGTCTGGGTGTTTCAAGATGAGCCAAATCCAACAAAAGTTGTTCGCGCACGAAGCACTTCCAAGCAAATGGTCGCCTGTTTTTTCGGAAAAACTGGACATGTCGCAACCGTACCACTAGAACAACGCAGAACAGTCAATTCTGAGTGGTACACTACCATTTGTTTGCCAGTTATCTTCCAAGAAATCAGGAAAACCAACCGCCGAAGACGGATCACTCTTCACCACGACAATGCGAGCTCTCACACATCGGCTGCGACAACTGGATTTTTGAGCACCCAAAACATCGATTTGATGGGTCATCTGCCGTATAGTCCTGACTTGGCACCGAATGACTTCTTTTTATTCCCGTACGTAAAAAACAAACTGAGAGGTCAACGTTTTTCGACACCTGAAGAAGCGGTTGCTGCATTCAGAATGCATGTGTTGGAGATACCTCAATCAGAGTGGCAAAAGTGCTTCGACAATTGGTTCAAACGCATGCAAAAGTGTATAGATCTTCATGGGGAGTATTTTGAAAAACAATAAAGTGATTTTCGATGATCAATATTTGTTTTTGTTCTCTAATCCCGAAATATAAAAGGCAACCCTCGTATTCTTGAAATATTAATAAACATCCTATAAAAAAATAAATAGTAAAAATATTGATTCCTTTTTTTTTACAACCCTTCAAAAATTGCGTTAAATTCGTGCGTTTAGACCAGAAAACCCCTTAATTTTCAAGTAGGACTTGTTTTGAAATCTTATTTTCTTGATGACGACCTTTTCGTTTTAACGTTTAATGAAGATTAATTTTAATTTTAAATTCTTTTATTTTTTTTTCTCTCCTATTTCTCAGCACCTACTTGTAACGATCTTTATTCTCAGTAGTTTTTATTTTATATTTTATTTCTTCCTTGTTTGCCTTCCACCGGGAGCTACCAGGACAGAGAGCACGCGCCCATTCGCGTAATTAGGGATTTTAATTAAATTAATTATATAACACCTCTTATTCATTCGAATATGTTCGACTATACCTTTCGAGCTTCATTATTAAGAATATATACAACTCATTGAATTCTGGCCTCAAGCAGATTGGCGGTTATCGAACCGAGTGATATTCGATCCCGAGAAATCGACAATACTGCCTCTATTCTTCAAAGGGAAATCTCAACGTAGGTTCCTATGATATAGTCAACGAGGTCACCATACACTGCTAATTCGATATATTTTATCTCGTTTTTTGGGTGTATCTCCATGGAACCCATTAAAAATGATTTGTATTATAATTATTTTTAGCATTTTCCAATTTCCTGTGTTACTCAGACACAATTTTATACTATATATTGATGGATTCTATTTATTGTTTGGTGATAAAAATTTGTGTTGACTGAGTTTTGCACCTGAGTATAGCACGCCAAAAACAATTTTGATGGAATTCTCATTCAGTATTTTCACTAAACTTGTTAAATCGTACTTCGTAATTTCGAAGTTCTCTCTAATTCCCACTTAAACTATATGCCAACAACTGTGTGGAAAACCAAACATAAAATATAAATAATTATAACATAAATAAATGTAACCCAACCTAACATCAACTTGATTTTCATTGTTATGGCCTTGTGTTATTTTTATCATTGATAAACCCTCAGTTTAAAATTACTTATTATTAAATATCTAATTATTGAACCAGCTGTTGGAACCAATATAGCACGAAAACCCAATAAGACT
Source organism: Microdon myrmicae (assembly GCA_963931805.1). NCBI lineage: Eukaryota > Metazoa > Arthropoda > Insecta > Diptera > Syrphidae > Microdon > Microdon myrmicae. The sequence continues at coordinate 38,382,141 of OZ007499.1, read as the reverse complement.
ACCAGGGATGTACAAATATTCCGCAATAAACCACGAAAACCCAATCAGACAAAATTAAAGGATTTCACATTTTTGGTCTCTTTTTCCCCACCACGACTGTTCGCACATTGCGATTGCCAACAACAACCCAATCTTTCCAATGATGGGATATGTGCGATGAGGACAATCTGGTGCTGTGCACACTTCTGCCCGCACATTCCCCTTGACAGATTTGTGTACAGCTATTCAAGGAGCACCACAAGAACACACTGTTGAGCCAGAATGGACTTGCAGCCCATCACCGGCAGACCAACAGTTTCAGTTTGAGTTCAGAGAGCACTTGTGATGGAGTTTTTCGTCGGTAAAGTGGCTGCAGGCGGATTTGTCAATTGAGTAAAGAATAAAAAAAATAATTTTATTTAACAAGAAGGGAAAGTAGAGTTCGCAGCAACCTTCGACTCGTTCATTAGTTACCAAATAACTACCAATAATATTCACGTGAAATAAATATAATTGCTGGATTGCTGATAGTGTGCCATTTTTGATTCGAACCGAACGCAGACGGAACGTTTTGTCTTTTTCCTGTATTTATAATCCGTCAATGCAAGCGACACATACGTATTATATGCATCAGAGGATTGTAAGAAACCGGCATTGAATAGTGAGGCTCTGATAATCGTGCAAAAGCTGCTGGGAAATTGTGTAGAGGCATTGACGCAAATTTATCGCGGCAAAGATCGTCCATCTGGCGTCCCAAGATGGGATTCTATCTGAGGAATAGTGGGTCCTTTAAGGAAATTACCTTATTTACAATCGGAATGTGGCTGGCCTGCGTTTTAGGTAAGAATTGTGAATAGTATTAAATTACCGCCAATCTATATATTTTATATATTAGTTACCATTTAGAGCACATTGTTGTTTTTCCACATGTTTGTGTACCGTAAGGAAAAAATCATGTTTGGGTTGTTTTTTCTCCGTTTTCTTTGGTGTATGTCTACACAAAGAAGAAAGAAAAAATTCCGACTTCCTTATAGTTTTATATATATGTTATGTATAATATATAAATAATATTATTTCGAAAAGGGCCCTAATCCATTTATTTCACAATTGAAATGTTTATGGATTAGCGTTTAATACATTTAAAAATATTGAAAACTGACAAATGGTAATATATATGCTGTTTTGTGTTTCTAAGAATGTAAATTACCAAGCCAATTTGCATAATTAATGATGATTAAATTACAATTTACTTTTGTTGGCTATAAAATGAGTTAAACCAATTCCCAAGTAAAATGATTTATTTCAAATTCCTACACAGGGATAAGTCCATGAAAAATTCGGCTTGCCTTGAAAATAATAAAATATATACATTTTAAATTTTATGTTGTAAAATTTAAACAATTCAACTTTTCAATTAACTATTAAAAGGAAAAAAATTATACATTAATATTAGTAATTTCGTTCAATTAATAATTCATTCTTCACCAATTTTCATATCTGGGAAGAATTTAAAATATTCATGGTGTGCGTGTGCTATAAAGATAATGATCAAAAAATAATTTTCGTTTCCCTGAAGAGCTTTTATTTATTAATCAACATGGATGTTGTCCCCTTCAAAGTTGTCTCCTCCAAATATAATAGGCTTATGCTATTTTTTTTTTTTTTAATTTCTAAAGGATTTCTGGAAGTATTTTTTTGGTATGTCATTATCATCATCATCGGCACTACAACCGGGATCCGGTCTTGGCCTTATTTAGCAAGTCTCGGGGTCTGTTAAATTTTCCATAATAATTTATTTTTACGGGCAAGGTTATTAGTCTTGCACCGCTGTTTGGTATGTCGCTTAGTTAAAAAAAAAAAGTGTGGCGGGAGGCCGATTTAAATGAGACACGGACAAATGTGCCCTTCATCTTGTCTCTGGCTTATGGTCACCTTGCAGCAACTAGAATCACCCACACCCGTGAGGATGTTGGGCTCGATCTCAAGATATCTGAAAAATAAAAACAGGGGAGGGGTAGGTAGCTAAGGATAGTGTCTACAGGGTTAGCTCAAAGGTCTCTAACTACTTGGGTGGAGGGATGGTGGAATAGAAATCATACAAGACCAGTAGGTCTTAAATGCGGCAGTAAACGCAGATTAGGTCTTTGGCGTGTGATAATTAGTGCTTTGGTTTCTTAGGTTTTTTTTTTTTTTTTTTTTTTTTTTTTTTTTTTTTTTTTTTTTTTTTTATAGAGAAATCTTTTTTCGTGGAAATCTTCAAAAGATACCTTTGCCCAATCCAGATGCCTGTCGGCTGTTTGTCGACTAAAGCCACCTCCCGCCAGGCACATATTCCTGATGATCCCCGAGGAACTTTCTTTTAGATATTCTATCGCAGGGCGGGACAGAGTTTACCTGTTACTCCGATCATCGCGTCGCAACTGCTGCATCATGTCACATAGAATATCATTTGCTATGGACCATATCTGTTTTGAACTTAGCATGTATTCTTTTATTCCTGCCGGAGTAACTGTCCGTCTCATATGTCTCTCCAAAATCGTTCGTGCGGTCTCGAATCTCACGCACTCTGTGAGTACGTGTTCCGCATTTTCTATTTTGCCTTCCCAATACAAGCAGTATGGGTGATTCATATGCTTATACTTGTGCAAGTATTGCCGAAAGCACCCATGTCCTGATATTAGCTGTGTCAGGTGGTAATTCAGCTCGCCATGTTTTCTTTTCACCCATGTTTCTATATCAGGTATCATGGTGGGGGTCCATCTTCCTTTGGTGGAAGAATCCCACCTTCGTTGCCATTCTCTTAGGCTTGAGAGCTCTAATTGTGACCGTATTCTCCGACGATTCTCTTGGGAGACCTTATGCAATGCAGCGTTTTCTTTGGCTGCAATGTCAGGTGGTGTCCTCCCGGCCAAAATAATTATAGCATCTTCGTATACCGTTCGGAATGCACAACATACTCTTAGTGACGCCAGCCTATGTGCTGAGTTCACTCCCCTCATGTACGAATGTACGACTTATACTGTGCGGCTCCTGCCCATATGTAAGCTGCATACATTATAATGGAGGTGTTGACACTGGTTATGAGTTTCCTTATGTGGGGCCGGGGCCCTCCAACATTGGGTACCAGTCTCGCCAAAACTTTGCATACTCTTGCCGTTTTTCACTCGTTTTCCTCAGGTGTTCCTTGAAGTTCAACCCGATATCGACCAAGATATTTAATATAGGGCCTGGATCTGATCGTTTGTTCTTCTATTTCCAAATCAAGGTGTTCAACTTGTTTGTGGCTGCTTATTAAAACTGCCTCCGTTTTATGTTCAGCTAGTTTCAGTCCGACCATATCTACCCAGCATTTAATGCTCTGAATTACTTGGGAGCAGATATTCTCCAGGTCATCTAGATGTTTAGCTACTGCCACTAAAGTGAAATCATCTGCGTACCGAATGATTATAACCCCTTCTGGTACATTTACCCTGAGCACACCATCATACATGATCCATAACAGCGGACCTAATATAGATCCCTGAGGTACACCCGCTGTTATTTTATATTCCTGTTGTCCCTTATCTGTGACATAGAGCAGTCTTCTATCCGAGAGATCGTTTTCTAATATACGCACCAAGTTGGGTGAAACTTGTAGATCGCCCAACAAATCTAGAATCCCATTCCAATTCACCGAGTTGAACGCATTTTTAACATTTAGAGTAACCACCGCGCAATATTTTTTTGTACCACCTAGCCATCATGCTCCAGCTATCGTATTACGAGCTACGTTGCACACCACAGATAGTGCTTTTCCGGTTGATCTATCTTTCCGGAACCCATACTGCGATTCAGAGAGCCCCGATGTCCCTTCAGTAAATTGTTCCAGACGAGTGGCAATTACTCGCTTAAGCAGTTTTCCTGTCGTGTCCAACATGCACAACGGACGATAAGATGACGGCGCCTCTGGATTCTTGACTCCTTTTGGTATAAGCACAAGCCGCTGTTTTTTCCATCGTTTAGGAAAATGTCCTGTTTGAAGGCGGGTTGTGAAGAGACTGCTGAAGACATCCGGCTTTTTTTTAAAGCAGTCTTTGTTATAGCGTTAGGGATACCATCCAGTTTTGGGGTCTTGTTTTTTTTTTGATAACCCTTGCATCCAAGGGCACCTCTTCGGTGGTCACGGGAGGTATCTCTCCTTCAGTGATACTCCACTTCTCTTGCACTCTCAACACCGCATCACATTGAGGGAAGAGAACAGCAACGATTCTTGCCATGTCAGTTTTGCTTTTTTGCATTTGACTACTGTTGTTGTGTAGTCTTTTCATGACTATCCTGTAGGCGCTGTCCCATGGGTTATTATTTAATTCATCCCTTAGGGAGCAGAACGCGTCATATTTACTTTTGCGTATTACATTCCTCAACTCTTTCCGTTTGTTGATGAACTCCGCATGCAACTGTGGGTAGGTGTTGCGGTTGCTTGCTCTTTGTTGCAAGCGTCGTAATCTGTTCCACTCCTATCGCACATGGGCGATTTCTGGGTTCCACCAATACACTGGTTTGATAGCCCCTGCTGGCTGTCTTTGTCGTGGCATAGAAGCATCACATGCGGTAGTTAGCCACTTCATGACTTTTCCAGCCTGCCTGTTCACATCGGCCTCTGCGTCAAACTGTGCGATTTGGTCTTCCAGTATATAATCGATCAGTTTCGCATCGAGGTCCTTTTCTTTCCACCCATGTTTCTGTGCTTTCTTCGCCAATTGTTAGTGATGAATCCCCTGTGTAGTAAAATTTCGTACATCACGGCTTGGTGGTCACTATGGGTGTAGGTGTCCAAAACTCCCCACATCACACGGGCTGTGTATATGTATTTGTGCCGTCTTGTACTGTGCGTGCGTGTGTGTAGTATGTCGCTTAGTTACTTCAGGGATTCTATTTTTATTTTATTGTCTCAAAACGTTGTCCTTTTATGTTTATCTCTAGTATCGGAAATAGAAAGAGATCTAACAGAGCCATGCCCAGCGAATATGACGGCTGCTTCAAAACAATGGCTTATTTTTATATTAAACACTTATGGGCGTACATTGAGTTGTGAGTGGGTGCGTTATCGTGATACACTTTCCTCCAGTAGTTTTGCTACGATTTGGACTGTGTTCGTCGGATGTTACACGAAAATTTCGCATAAATTCCTAATTGTATTTCTTTTTGACTACCACTTCATGGCAGAAACTTATGATGCACTATCCCAATGAAGTCTAAGAAAACAATGGGAACCTTCACATCTGATCGAACTTGAAATTTTTTTTTATCTTGGCTCGTCAAGCAACTTCCATTGGAGAGTTTGGGCTTTGGTTTCGACGTAAACCTCTATACCCAAGTTCTGACACCTGTTAAGAGGATCGGTTTAAGAAAGTTATAATTGTTGACTTTGGCCCACGGTTTCAACGACATACCTGTACACCCAAGTTCTGTCACCTGTTAAGAGGATCGCTTTAAGAAGGTTAGAATTGTTGATGACTTCATTCAGCAATTCATGTGCGATGTCGAAGCGTCGTTGTTTTCGGTTAAAGTTCAGTAATTTCGGAACATACTTTCTGTTCAGAAGGTATCGGGAATTATTAAATAAAATAACCATTTCATTTAATCTAAATAATTTATTGGGTCGCCTTCAAGTCGGTTTCATTTGAAGCAACGCATATACGCAACCCTTTTTTCCAATCTTTGAAACATTTGTTATAAGCTCGCTCCGGGCTGACCTTCAATTCGACGATTTATGGTTTTAATCGTATTGAAATGGGTACTCTAAAGCAATTTCGGTTTATGAAGACGGGGAGTCACACGATGCCACATCTGGTAAATACGGGGGCAGTTTGATAAGACAGTGACTTTTTGAATAAAAAATATTTTTTCGGCAAATAAGCATTTTATTTCTCAACATAGTCTTCTTTTAGCTTGATACATTTAGTCCAGCATTTTCCAATTTTGTTTTGTCCCTTCCAAATAATAGGTTTCCTCAAGGCCCTCAAAATAGGCGTTAGTTTCTGTGATGACCTCTTCTTTCGACGCAAATCTCCTACCGCCCAGCCATTTCTTCAGGTTTGGAAACAGGAAATAGTCACAGAGGCTAAATCTGGAGAATATGCTGGATGGGGTAGCAGTTTGTAGCCCAATTTATTGACTTTGCTTGATCAGCACACGATTTTCACTTTTATCCATTTTCGTTAAAATTCACGGGGTCGTCTGCTTTCTAGCCAGCGAAACACAAACTAAATGACGCAGCTTGTTCAAACTTTGACAGTAGTGTATTTACAGATGGTCGTTGGCGGGAGAAACATTTAAAGTCACAGCGCGGGAAATAAAGAAAGTCACGGGCTTATCAAACTGCCCTCGTACAGTGGTTGCTCAAGCACGTCCGTTGAGTCTTTAGCGGGTAAATCGGTCACAATCGAAGCTCGGTGCGACGATGCATTAACATCCGTGTAAAATTCCAAAATTTACCGCTCAGAAATCTGGTCGTGTTTTGGGGATACGCTCATGCAAACGTCACATAACGCCTAGATAATATTCTTCATTGACTGTTTGATCCTGTGGAACGAATTCGTAGTGAACTACACCCGGATATCAAAGAAAATCTTTACCTTGTCTTTGGAGTGACTTTGGTGCTGTTTTTTGGTTTCGGATCATTTTTTCAGCTCCATTCCGATGTTTGTTAGCTCATTGGCTTGTTTCGTAGCCTCATGTTTCACCACTAATTATGATGGGCTCCATGAGCGTGGGATTGGAATTACAATGATGCGACAAGCCAACGGAGACCTCCTGATGATGGGGTTTTTGAAGAAAATTCAGGTCTTTTGGAACGAGTTTTGTAGCGATGCTCAAATTATTGACCAAAATCGAACGGACCGACTTGTCGGACATGTAAAGGGGCAGTATCACCTTGTATTTACTTAAAATCACGTTTTCTGAGAGGTACCACGAACGATAAGAACGAGATAGAGATATGAGATTTTATTCATATGAAACTACTAGCTTCCCATGTTTTATTTTAATTTTACCATACAAAATGGCGGCACAGGCTAACGTAAGGAAAAAAAATCTCGGAAGGTCGGCAGTTGGCCAAACTTCTTTTTAATGTATATATATATATATATATATATATATATACATATATATATATATATATATATATATATATATATATATATATATATATATATATATATATATACATATATATACATACATATATATATATATATATATATATATATATATATATATATATATATATATATATATATATATATATATATATATATATATATATATATATATATATATATATATATATATATATATATATATACATATATATATATACATATATATATATACATATATATATACATATATATATATACATATATATATATACATATATATATATACATATATATATATACATATATATATACATATATATATATATACATATATATATACATATATATATATACATATATATATATACATATATATATATATATATATATATATATATATATATATATATATATATATATATATATATATATTGTAGCGAGCTTAGGGTTCGCTGGATTAATTATTTTAAAATAAATAAGAGCCGTTAAATCGATTTTGAATTTATATAACACTTTATTAGTCCGTAATACAACCGTTACTTATACCGTACACTTAACGATTTCTTTACTTATCGCTTTCGTACTTATCGCGTCTTTTACTGCTTACTTCTCACTCGAGACTTATCGCTTGCTTCACTTTCTTACTTATCACTCAACTCCCGATCTGCGTGCGACGTATTTATACCGTTTTTCCTCATTCTGATTTGGTGTATCGTTTCCGTCCGTTCCATAGTCTTCAATGTTCTATTCCAGTTTTCCAGTACTTCCTAAAATAATCTAGTACTTTGTTTCGGACTTTCTCGAAAATTCCAGTACTGATTGTCATATGCGTCACACTACCCTCCGCCTAGATTAGTTCGTCCCGAACTAAGTTCACTGATCTCCTGGGTTAACAAAAGTCACCAGTCGGTCACGATGTACCAGTTTCATCTTGGCGTTCAGTCTTCGCTGAATCCTATAGACAACGTCGTTAATTCTTGTGAGAATCTTATACGGTCCTTCCCAATGTTGCTGCAACTTCGGAGACTTTCCTTTTTGCCGATGAGGGTTATAAAGCAATACGTTATCGCCTGCATTATCCGGATGCGTTGGCTCGAACGTCGTACCTTGTTTTCATCCTGTCACTGGATACCTTGATTTGCTTTCGAACCAAATGATGAATCTCATCGAGGCGATTTCTCCATTCGGCTACGTAGTCTTCGGTCTTGTCTATGGCGTCTGCAGATATTCCGAATCGCAGATCGGCTGGTAATCGTATCTCCCGTCCAAATATAATTTTTGCTGGAGAATGGCCCGTCGTATCTTGATTAGCCGATCTATAGCTCATGAGAAAGGTCTGTACATATTTGTCCCAATCTCTTTGGTGATCACTAACGACCTTCGATAAGTACTCTTTCATTGTTCGGTTGAACCTTTCGACCATTCCGTCTGACTGCGGATGTAAGGGTGTGTTCCTGGTTTTCCTTACGCCCAGTGCCGCACAGATGCCTTGAAATATGTGTGATTCGAAATTTCGGCCTTGATCGGAATGCAGCTCACAGGGAACTCCATATCTGCTGATCCAATTATTGATTAGCTGCCCAATGACGGTTGTTGCTTCTTGGTTTGGAATTGGAAGGACTTCTACCCACTTGCTGAAGTAATCCATGATAACTAACATGTATTTGTTGTTGTCGTTTGTTTTTGGGAATGGTCCTGAGATATCAATCGCAATTCGCTCGAAAGGGGCACCCACGTTGTACTGCTTCATAGCGCTCCTTGGTTTTGCCGTTGGTCCTGCAAGTTGTGCACTTCCTACACCAAGACGACGTCATCCCTCATGTGAAGCCAGTAAAAATGAGATCGTAATTTTGAAAGTGTCTTATTAACTCCCAAATGTCCACCGGAGGCCCCGTCGTGCATTTCTGTTAGAACATCTTTCACTTTTGATGGTGGGACTAAAATCTGCATTGGTGGGATTTTCCGTCCGCGGCTTCCCATTTACGCTTAAGAATACCATCTTCCACCAGCAAGGAATTCCATTGTGCCGAATATGCTTTAAATGTTCCACTCTTGTCGGAAATATCGTTCCAAGTTGGCCGCTCGTTCTTTTCTTTGTGTTCCAGGATTAGCGACATTCTGCGGTTAACTCTCCTTTTCTTATTGGGACCGGCTCTTCGGACGCATTTAGTGCTCTGAGAGGTACAATGTGTTTCTTCACCTCAGGTTGTTCCGTTGATAGTCTCCTCTTATGACAAGCGCATGAACAACAATTCTCACTCGATGTTTCATTCATTCGTCGACGTTTCCTACAGTCAACAGAGATGTGGCCGACTCCGCCGCATGTCCAGCACTTCATAACAGGTCTCGGGGTTCTCCGTTGTACATGCCTGATTCTTTGGCAGGAACGTTCCTGGACGGACATTTCTCGGACTCTATATGTACTCCTAATAGCCAGTTTAGCAGATTCATATGCCAATGCGAACGCCAGTATTTCATTAATCGTCTTCTTTCCCGCCAAACGAACGGCCTGTTGCAAGTCCCGATCTTGGAGTGCGTTTATAAATGCATCCATTGCTACCTCGTTCAGAAATTCTTTATTCATATTTGTATAAGCCAAGTTTGCCAATCGCTCAATGTCTGCCTGCAACTGTTGCAGATTTTCTCCCGGTTTCTGCGTTCTGCTCCGCAGTTGCATGCGGTAGACCTGCTGCATGTGGTTGTCTCCATACCTTGCTTCAAGGCCGTCTCTTATCGCTTGGAAATCCGTTTGCTTCTCTGCTGGTATGGTTTGTAGCAGTTCTGCAGCCGCCCCGCGGAGTGACAAGATTAGCGATGTTGACTTTTGCTCATCCGACAACTTATTATAATTGGCCGCGGTGTCAAACTGACGTATAAATACGGAGAAGGGTCCCGTTCCATCGAAGGTTGGTGGTTGCATTCTTGTATCTTTGTAGTCATGTTGATTGCTAGGCGATGTCTTATTTCTCTCAACACACTCAAGTCTCTTTTCGATTCGCGTTATTTCATCGGTGACTTTTAGATCCAGATTTTCTACTTCGTTTCGAATTTCTTCCTTAAAGTGTTGAAAATTACATTTCATCCACTGCGTTTGGGCATCCAACTTTGCATTTTGGGCGTCGAATTTTGAATTTACGGTGTCGAATTTTGCATTAACATCTGTAGCTTGTGCGTCCAATTTTATCATCATCATCCTGAACATCTCCGAAATGTCCAACTGTGGCGAACTCTTCTCCGTTACATTGGCACCATCTTGACTCGCTGTTTCTTCTCCATCCGGACAGTCTGGCGCAATCGCAAAAACATATGTGTCGACATCAATACCCTCTTCCTCCATTACTGCTTGCAGACACTGTCGAAGAATTTGCTTCTGTCCTCTGCTATCCAGATTCCGGTCCTGAAGTTGCTTCTTCAACTCAGGAACGCGAAGATCCTCCAAATGTCGATCTGACATCGTCACAACACACTTTCACACACTTATTCACTTAAACAATAATTAATCCCACTTCTGACACCAATTGTAGCGAGCTTAGGGTTCGCTGGATTAATTATTTTAAAATAAATAAGAGCCGTTAAATCGATTTTGAATTAATATAATACTTTATTAGTCCGTAATACAACCGTTACTTATACCGTACACTTAACGATTTCTTTACTTATCGCTTCCGTACTTATCGCGTCTTTTACTGCTTACTTCTCACTCGAGACTTATCGCTTGCTTCACTTTCTTACTTATCACTCAACTCCCGATCTGCGTGCGACGTATTTATACCGTTTTTCCTCATTCTGATTTGGTGTATCGTTTCCGTCCGTTCCATAGTCTTGAATGTTCTATTCCAGTTTTCCAGTACTTCCTAAAATAATCTAGTACTTTGTTTCGGACTTTCTCGAAGATTCCAGTACTGATTGTCATATGCGTCAGAATATATATATATATATATATATATATATATATATATATATATATATATATATATATATATATATATAATATAGCTCCTCAATAGTATACTGGTTAGTATACCCGCCTGTCATGCGGGAGACCGGGGTTCGATTCCCCGTCGGGGAGCCTCTGGCGCAAGACTAATGACCTTGCCCGGAAAAAAGAAATCATTATGGAAAATTTAACAAGCCTCAGGACTTGCTAAATAAGGCCAAGACCGGTTCCAGGTTGTAGTGCCGATGATGATGATGATATATAATATATATATATATATATATATATATATATATATATATATAATATATATATATATGAGCTGAGGTCATGAACTTCCGGGTTCTATTGGGTTTAGGTCCGGGCTACATGAAGGCCAATCGATGACATGCACGGAATTATTAGAAAACTATGCTCTCGTTGCTCTCGCGGTATGCTTAGGGTCATTGTTCTGCATAAATTTCCATGTCACAGGCATTTCTCCATCTGCGTTGGGCAGCATTACATCTTCAAGGACATTAATGTAGCTTTGGGCGTTCATTATACCTTCGATGCGATGTAACGGACCGGTTCCTTTGTATGACATACAACCCCATAGCATGATACTACCTCCTCCATGTTTGAGGGTGACAGTGGTGTATTTAGGGTTGAATGCTTGATTTTTTGGCCGTCGAACATATTGCTTTACATCGGAACCGACTCTGTTGATTTTTATTTCATCACTCCACAATATTTTTTTCCACTGTGAGATGTTCCAATTCTCATCTTCCCTGGCAAAAGCTAACCTAGCCTTTCTGTTTTTTAATGATAGCAATGGTTTTTTTCTAGCCGATCTTTCAAAAAGCTGGCTCTCAGTCAATCGCTCTCTAATAGAGCGTGCTGAAAGTGCATTTGGGCCCTCGCCGAAAACTTCCTTTCGTATTTCTTTTGAACTCATAAATGGATTTTTTTTTGCAGCTCGAACAATTAGTCTATCCTGGGCTTCAGTCGTTTTACGAGATCTTCTCCGTCTTGCTACGAGTTCTGTGGTTTTATGTTTTAGAGCAATTAAGCTTTTTTGAAATTTCTTTATACGACAACCTTTCATTATTTCGAAGATTTATTATCGCTTCTCTCATGTTTTTTGTACAGCTTTTTTTCTTTCCCATATCTCGTTCAAATGTCTTAAAACAAAGCAAGATCTTATAATTCCGTTTACTTTCAAACATATTATTATATTTACCAACAAATATTTACGTTTAAAACGAAATTATACAAAAAGAAACAAATCGTTCTTAATTATATCGCCAATTGAAAGAGGATAAATTTGACTTTGACTTTGTTCCTCGATAGTATAGTGGTTAGTATACCCGGCTGTCACGCGGGAGACCGGGGTTCGATTCCCCATCGGGGAGCCTCTGGCGCAAGACTAATGACCTTGCCCGGAAAAAACAAATCATTATGGAAAATTTAACAAGCCTCAGGACTTTCTAAATAGGGCCAAGACCGGCTCCCGGTTGTAGTGCCGATGATGATGATGATAAATTTGACTTAAGAACCAATTGAAACCAATGTACATGTGCAATAACTTTGGTAATTGCTGTTTAACATGAGAATAGAGATGAAGGATGGAATAGCGGTACTTTTCAAGATGGTTGTCATATCTCATAATTGATGCAACGGTGTTACCAGGAGGTGCTAAAACCGTTCTTAATTAGTTCGCCACAACTATATATATATATATATATATATATATATATATATATATATATATATATATATATATATATATATATATATATATATATATATATATATATATATATATATATATATATATATGTGTGTGTGTGTATATATTAGGTGTACAACTTTGCTCCCGCCGTTTTTTTCCGAAACTCGAGGCTTTATTGTGAAAAACTGGTTATACATTTATGATTCAAAGTATATATATATAGATATGTATATATATGTGTATATATATATATATATATATATATATATATATATATATATATATTTATATAGAAATAAATGAAGACAAAACAAAACACATGATTGCGGCGAGAGCGGGGGGACCTCAGGGAACACATATAAACGTCAGAGACAAGATATTTGAAAAAGTTAAAGAATTTAAATATCTGGGAACGACACTGACGGCCAGTAACGAAATGTCGAAGGAAATTAACAAAAGACTGCATTCCGAGAATAAAGTACTAAGGGGTATCTTTGGTGGTAAATATGACGAGGACGCAGGACAATGGAGGAAACTCCATAACCACGAATTGGAAGAGCTATATCGCAAACCTACAATAGTGAGTGTAATCAAGTCGCGAAGATTAAGATGGGCCAGACATGTGGCGCGAATGGGCAACGATAGGACCGTGCATAGAATTCTTGACGGTAGACCAATGGGAAAGAGACCGGCCGGACGCCCGCGACGGAGATGGGAGGACAATGTTAGGTTTGACCTAGAGGAGGTCGGATCGAATGGTCAAGCGTGGAACTAGAGCGCACAGGACAGGAAACGATGGCGGAGTCGAGTCGGTGAGGTCATGAACTTCCGGGTTCCTACAGGCCAATAAATAAAAAAAAATAAAATATAAAAAAAAAAATTAAAAAAAAATATATATAATATATATATATTTTCCATTCTTCCGGAGTGACTTCCTTATCCCATATTGTGTTGATGAGTTGGTGGATCTTTCGAGTGGTTGCCTCTCCATGCTTCACAAGCTCTGCCGGTATGCAGTCGACTCCGAGAGCTTTGTTGTTTTTCAATCTATTGCCTCTACAACTTCGTTGAAAGATGGCTCTGGGATCTGAGGCTCGGCTGTATGTACGTCTGGTGCGTTTATTTGTGGTTGATGGGTGCGCACATTGAGCAGAATTCGTAGTACTGCTTCCATCTTGTCACGATATTGTTTGTTTCTGTGACCAGACAGCCGGTTGCGTCTCGAATTATTTTGACTCGGCCTCGGTAGCAATTTATAATTGAATTTATGCCGGCATACATACCTCTGATATTCGTCGCTCTGGCATTCTGTAGCATATTTTCGATCCGAGTCTTCTCCCATTGCGTTTTTTCCGTTTGAAGAGTCTCATTGTCTCTTTCCGAAATGTCGCGTATCTTTCTGCGTTGACTTCATCATATGTTTCTAAAAGGATCACTCTGAGGCGTTTACGTTGTTCAATCTTCGCCCTGCACTCATCGTCAAACCAAGGTTTGGACATAATTGTTTTCTTAAATCCTAATACCTTTTAGGCTGTTTCTTTGTGTCTCTGATCGGTGTCCATTTAGTATCCACACTATTGGTTTCCTCTTCCTCACTGCTCCCATTCTCTAGAATGCTAAATCTATTCGTTATTTCGTCTTGATATTCAGCCCCTTTGCGCAGGTCTTTTAGTTTATCAGTCTCGAACTTTATGCTCGTCTCCCGTGACTACCATTGTGGGCTTATTGCGAGCCGACTCTTGATTTCGCCCATCACTAGAAGATGATCGGAGTCGCAATCTGCTCCTCTATATGATCTTACGTCAAGGATATTCGAGTGGTGTTTTTTGTCTATGAGGAAGTCGTCTATTTGGTTACGCGTTACGCCGTCGGGTGATATCCATGTGGCTTTATGAATTTGCTTGTGCTTGAACATCGTGCTTTTCACTACCAGATCTTTTGACGCTGCGAACGTGATAATTCCGATTCCATTATCATTTAAAACGTCGTGTAGATTTCCTTTACCTATAGTTGGTTGGAAGATATCTTCCTTTCCAATTTTCGCATTGAGGACCCCGAGGAGGATTTTAACATCGAAAGATGAGAACCCATCAAATACTTCCTCTAGGGTCTCGTAGAATGTGTCCTTCGTTTCTTCGTCCGTAGATTCTGTTAGGGCGTGTACGTTTATAAATACATAATTATACCATCATCATCATCATCGGCACTACAACCGGGTACCGGTCTTGGCCTTATTTAGCAAGTCTTGAGGCTTGTTAAATTTTTCGTGATAATTTGTTTTTCCGGGCAAGGTCTTGCGCCAGATAATTGTACCATGGCCCCTGTATTTTTAGCACCGACATTCGGTCATTAATAAATTCCACATCTTTTACATGGGGCGTAATTTTCTTGCTTATGATGAAGCCGGTTCCGAGGTTATGTGTATCGGTAGCTCCATACGCCAGTGTAAACACGTTGGTTTCGATTACTTCATGTGGGAGTCGGACTTCCTGAAGCGCTATGATGTCCATTTTATATTGTTTCGCGTTTCCTACGACCGTCTGTATCGCGCCTGGTATATAGAACGTTCGAACATTCCATGTGCCGACGCGTATATCCCGCTTTTTCCGTTTTTCCCTACGTCTTCGTTTTGCCGAGTCGGTGTTTTCTTGATGATTTGTTCCCTTATGGTAGTGTCGGCTCATCATACCTACGCCTACCGGGTTTTACGTGAGATTGTTTTTTGTATATTGATCATTCATTTCGTGGGAACATTCTGGGGTTTCAAATAGTCCGCCATATCAGAGCCCCTCTTTGATATGGTAAGGTCTGCTTACTGCTCTGATTCGACCCGGTGTCAGAGAGGCACCGTTATAATACAGCCGGTAAAATATAATAAAACAGTAGGTAATAATATAGTATACTAAAAACAAACTACTGTACAAAAACGAAAAAAAGGTTTAAAATGAAAAAATGTAAAGTAAAAGATTGATTCTGCGTAAAACTCTCCAACCAACGAGAAGTGCGAACGAGAATTTCGTGATTATATAAAAGATAAAACAGCCACTCCTAAAAGTAATCTACAGAGTTTATACGAATGCCGTTTGGACTCAAAAATGCCGCTGCAACTTTCCAAAGATTAATAAATGCAGTTTTAAGAGAACACATTAATCGAATTTGTGTAGTTTATCTGGACGATATTCTTATTTTTAGTACGAACTTAGAGGAACACATTGTAAATATAGAAAAAGTGTTCAATAAACTTACGAATATCTACAAGAAAAGAAACTAATTTCATATAAAACTATTGATGTAACCAATGAGAATTCAAATGCATCCCAAGGCAAATGAACATCTGCAGCTGAGGATATATTAAAGAAACATATGTTTTCCAAACCCACGCTCCCATCAACCGGAACAGCAGCGTCCATCAATAATCAGCAGGATAAATCGACATCTGCAGTTCACTCAGGAGAGAGCCCTGAGCGTCTCAAAACCCCCGTCGAACCAAACCAGGGGGTGCACCCATCGTTTTACCTATTGTTTGTATTGTGTAAAAATAAGTGCAACAATACCAACTAACAAATGTTTTCCAAATCGAAATATTGCGATCGAACAAACTCGACCTGAAACATAACAAGCAGCCTGAAGTATTATCCATTCAACTGAAAGTCGAACTAAAGAAGTGTGGCGGGAAATCAAGGCGGACCTGGGAATTCATACACAATATGTTAAACATTTATTTTGTTGAAATAAAACATTTTTCTGCTGTTTTATACAATGCGATCCAATGTGGATTGTAGTCTCTAATACACAACACATTGACAAATATTTAGATATAAATAATGTAAAAATAAAGAGCCAAGTGGGTGGAGTTTCCAAATACTAAACTCGTCGTAATCCATTTGCATCATCTTAAAAATCCCACCATAAAACTTGTTGTATAAATAATCTCCCTAAAGGCAAACGTCCCTTCCTGTTATTCTTATCTTATCTTTCTTTCGATTGGTAGCACATTAAGGAATCCCATCGTAAATGTGATCGGTATCGTATTTTCCGCCGCAGAAATGTTTTCCAAACAACGTTCTATACAAAGTGTGATCTTTCGTCGGCCAAACACATATTTTTCAATGAGCGTTTTCCCAATACACAAAAATAGCAAATGATACTGATAAGGGACCTCGTTCGGGGTGTAGTCTGCTGCTACTAAAATGCATTTACAAATCATTCAATGGATTCAACACTAAGCAGTTCCAGACTTGTCGGAAACCATATTGTGTAGTCAAAGCAAAGGAAATATCTCCTCAGTGGTTCATGGTTGTAATTTATTTTTAACTACCAGGCTCTTGTTCGATCGTGTGGTTGTTGTTGCTGGTGCTCTTATTTTTTGTTTTCAGAAGAGTTCTGAATTTGGAGTGAGTACCAAAAAGTGCTTCCATTAAATACTATTGAATGACCACCAACGAATGTTTTCATCAAGAAAAGAAAACAAATTAAAATATACCAGCCACAATGAGGGGTTGACTATTGTTTTATTGCTATTAAATATACCGGGCACTCAATGTGGCATTGACTGGATAGTAAATAACCCTGACGCCATATGGTTATATACAATACACAGGATGAAATGCATCCGTCTTCCTTTTTCCTATGAACGTTCAACACGCAAAATTAATGATCAAATAATCCCTCATTCCGGTGATCATGTCTTGTTTCGAATTTATATACCTCTTAAATGTGCAGCTCGTTTAAATGAGCGTTCGAGAACAAACAACATTTGGAATGTATAATGTTACAATTAAAGTTGTGTTAACAATACCATAAAGACCCGGGAAGCGTATTGCTGCATCTGATTTCAGTGCCGTTTTGGAGACAGAATTTCCATAAACTGCATTTTATTTTCCCTTAAGACGATTTATACACAATTCTTGCCAGTGAAGTCGTTGTAGTTGCCTTAGGAGTTCTCAAAGCCTCTGGAGGCAAGTTCAAAGGGCAGCTAAGGAAGAGAGTGTTTGGGAAAGTCGAGACAAGTCTAGTTCACACAAAGTGCGCATGTGGCTGTGTGTTGTAGGCGATTATTGATCGAAAAAATTCAAAGACCCTACAGATAAACCCCTTTGATGAAGGTCTGCTTAGTGGCATATCTTTAAAAATTTGTCCGTCTGATGTGCGGGGTCAACACTATCTCAGACGTATTCTCTACTTCGTCGCACAGCAATAAGTAATATTTTCCAGATGCAATTCTTGTAGGAAATAAAAAAAAACTGAAATAAATCGGCTCTATCCCAATCAAAGGAATAGCAGGAATTCTTTGAGGTAATTATAAGTACCCTCACACCGGGTGGTTGCATTTCTTTTACCTGAGAACTGCACGTACAAAGGAAGTATGCCCTTTTGAGAGACCCTCTTTTTGGGTTACTAACGCAGTCAATCTACTTCTCGATCATAAATAATACGTTGTTTTTTTTCGATTTCGTATTATTTTTTGAATTCCTGGAATTGGCAAGAGCACTTAAGCTATATCCTGTGCTTTGTCATTCTAATGAATTTTCATTCGATTTAATTCGCACGATGTTTACTCCGTTTTCGGTCCTCTGTAAAGAAATCCAAATTACAATGAGACGCAAAATTTAGGTCTCCATCTAAATAGTGAAGAAGTTTGGTCTCCATATATGTAGTCAAGTGTTTTCATGACTTTCCGGTACGCCACACATCGGTGCAATTTGAGATATATTTTTTTCACTCCATCGGAGTGTTTCTTCCGGTTATATTTCATTACAAATTGAATTGGAAACTAACAATAAGCTCCAGTTTCTGGATTCTCCCCTCTAAACGAAGGGAATCTAACAAGTATTGGATTGTATCACATGAAATGTCCGATTTTGTAGTAAACATTTAAAAAGCAATATTATTTTTCTGTAAATGTTTATTCAATCAAAATAGGATCCGTTGGCATCTATGACATTCTTCCAACCTGATACTGTGGCATTTCTAACAGATATACACACAGTATACAAGCAAATAGTGAAGAACAACACCGAACGAAAATCGAATAAACAACAGCATCAGCCGTATACCAAGCAATAACAGAGGAATTCCAAATGAGTTAAGTGTACTTGTTGGCGCAAGGCTAATAGCCTTGCCCGTAAAAACAAATTATTATGGAATGTTTATCAAATTTTACTTGCTTAAATAAGGCCAAGGCCGGACCGCGGTTATCGTGCCAATGATGATGATGATGATGAGTGTACTTGAGTTTAGAAATCTAATTCGTACATGCGGCAGTGACCTGATGTGATGAGCATTGATTCAATTTTTAGTGATTCTAACCCTCATAGCGTCAGTTCGAATCACACGTTCTTCACTATCCGTTGGCATCTATGACATTCTTCCAACATGATATAAGGTCAAATATTCCTTTTTCGTAGAAGTGCTGACATTTTGAGGCAATGAAATCTTCAAAGGGTTTTATGACCTCTGGTCGGTTCCTGATGTGATGAGCATCGGTTCAGTTTTTAGTGGTTCTAACCCTCATAGTGTCAGTTCGAATCACACGTTCTTCACTATCCGTTGGCATCTATGACATTCTTCCAACGTGATACAAGGTCAAATATTCCTTTTTCGTAGAAGTGCTGACATTTTGAGGCAATGAGATCTTCAAAGGGTTTTCTGACCTCTGCTCGGTTCCGGAAGATCTTCCGTTGGGAAAATGTCAGGAGAGTACGGTGGATGCGGAAGAATTTTAAATCCCGACTGCAACCGTTTTTGCACCCTTATTTGTGAGGTATGGGGTCTAGCATTCTCATGCAAAAGGATCGGGTCGTGCTTATTGACCAACGCAAGTTGCTTTTCAGCCAAGTTGGCATGCAGTGTCACCTGCATCCAACCAAACAACCCAGATCTTTTACGGTTATCATACAGAATCTACTTTTCATCACAGGTACTATCCGGGGCAAAAACGATTCAGTTCGGTTTCCTCACAATATTTGATAGCGTTTATCGTTTTTCCTGGTTGAAGAAATGAAAAGTGGATTGGTCCTTTCGATATCGACCAATTTGTCACCATAACCCTTTTTGGGTGAAGATCGGGCTTGGAGATGCGTTTTGGTTTTTCAAATGCATCCAACCACACAACTCTGATCTTTTACGGTTATCATACAGAATCCAATTTTCATCACAGGTACTATCCGGGGCAAAAACGTTTCAGTTTTGTAATCTAAACGATGTGGAGATTTCCAGGCGCGGTCGTTTTTGGAACTAGTTAAGTTCATGATCGGAACTAGTGCAATGTACTCCACGACCCATTTTATTTCTATTGTTTTTTTTTCTAACAAACACTAAAACACAAGTCTAACAAATTTACGAAGATTTTAATAAAGACGAATCAGTAGTTAACTTCACAATCACGATTGAAGACTGTGGTGATGGTTTGTTTCTATTATTTTTTTCAAGCAAAATATCCCTTTCGCTTGCATTTTTTACTACTAGGCAAAAACAAAAAACTAATAAGAGCAAATTGATGCACCATATCAAAGTGCTGTTAGGTACGGTTCGGGTATAGAATTGGTGGCGAAGAAAAACCAAATTGTACGCAGTTACTGATTGTTGATCGTTATCTAAACCGTTGTTTCTATTATTTTTTCCACCACTGCATATATACCATATACATAGGTGATCTGAAAAGTTTCCGACCTCGACGTGAAAATAACAGCACTCATGAATAAAATGAGCAGTTCATAGGGTACCCACTTCTCGAGTTTCTTTACGTTTCCTATGAGAGAAAGGTGTCGACTTATTGTCATTGGGGACACTCTCATGCTTTGTGCAATCTCCCGCACCGATTTCGTTGGCTTTGCATCCACCGTTGCTCTTAAAACATCGTCGTCAACTAAAGTTTCCTGCTTCCCACGTGGTTCATTTTGGAGGCTGAAATCTCCCGAACGGAACTTTCCAAACCAATGTCGTATAGCGCGTTCGCTTAGCGTTACATCCTCAAATGCGTCATTAATGTTTTTCATTGCCGATCACGCATTATGTCCCATAATAAAGGAAAAGGGTTCGAATTTGAACTGCCGACAGCATGGTAAACAATTCGTAAAAAAAAAATAACTGTACTTGTAACGAACCCTAAAATTCTCACACGTCAAGCACACGCACCACTTTATTTTATTAAAAAAAAGAAAATTTAACGTTCTCGAGAACTTCTTATTTCCGACAGCGAAAATCTGACATTTCATGTGGTACAACCCAATATAACAAAATTATTATAAAATTGAAGTGTATCTTTTTTCTTTTTTATTACACTTCTCTCGGGAGAGGCGAACCTATAGCGCCGAGTGGGGGCCCCGAGATGCCACCAAATAAATGTTGCAGTTCTTTTTGAACAGCTGCAGGTTGTACTCCGGGAACACTCGCGTGAGAAGGGAGTTCCACAGCTTCTCCACCCTGTGACGGAACAAGTTCTGATGCAGGGATGCTCGCGCCGTCGGGAGATGAACCACAAACGGGTGCGATCCGCCGGATTGTCTTGTGGAGCGCATATAAGCCGAATTGCGTGGAACAATACCAAGAATCTCCGAAGAACAGTACCCCTGAAAATATCTATAAAACAGACAGAGGTCGGCAACGCATCTTCGATGTGATAGCGCCTGTAGTCCCGACGTCAGCGCCGAGTAAAATATTTCTTGGCTCTAAAAAGATAACTCAGTTTTCCTGACGCTGACCTGGCGATACTCGACACGGGTTTATGCCACGATACAGTCCCACATACCGTGACGCCGAGTAACTTCAAGCTTTGCCCAAATTCGGGGGCCTGGCCATTCATCATCAGTTGTGAACGTTGTATATTGCGTCTTCGTTGCATTGAAATCGACGAGGTTGGCCTCCCCCAACTGCAGGACTTTATCCAGATCCCGATTCAAAGAGTCAATCTGTGTACATCTCAGCTGGTGCGACGTTGATCCACCAATCGGCCGAACACTCGAAAAGGAGGAAACGAGTGTACTATCATCCGCAAAATTAAACACTTTGTTATCCCTTGTCTCCAACAAATCATTTATGTAAAGCAAAACCAAGGTTGGAACCAAAATCGAACCTTGGGGCACCCCCGAATTAACAGGATACAGATCCGAACACTCGCCATCCACAACAACCCGGATCGATCGATTTTCAAGGAAGCTCTTCATCCAGTCGCAAAGCAGCTGGGAAAGAGCATATGAACGAAGTTTGCTCAGCAATGCCCCGTGGCAAACGCGGTCAAAAACCTCTGAGATATCCAATGCGACGTCCCTTGACTCACCACGCCGCTCAAACGCAGATGTCCATATATCGGTTATACGTGTCAAAAGGTCTCCCGTGGACCGCCTGCCACGGAATCAGTATTGACGATCATTTAGAAGACCGCTGCACTTCAAATACTTAATTAACTCAGTATTGATGACTTTTTCCATTACCTTAGATAACATAGACAGTAATACTATCGGCCGGTAATTTTGTGGGACACATTTTTGCCCCTCTTTGGGATTGGCTGAATTCGAGTGATTTTCCAGCGGACAGGAAAGGTCCTCTGTGCATAAGATAAGCGGAAGACTCTGCCAAGAATCGGCGATAGTTCTGGAGCACAGTTGTTAAAGACTATTGCTGGTATTCCGTCCGGGCCAGTTGCCCTCCTACAATCCAGTTCACGTAGAATGCGTTGAATAGTGCGCGGACGAAATCTCACATCCCGCATCGAAGACCGTACCGGCGCGATCACAGGTGGCTCCAAAAGACAGGGATCTAGGTTTGAATTCGCGGAAAATAAATTCGCGAACACATCAGCTTTATCCTTTGAATTTGTGACTAGTGTCCCGTTGCCGGTCACCAACGGGGGGAAAGAGGGGGAAGCGAAGTTACTGCTGATAGGTTTTGTCATCGACCAGAAGGAGCGCGAACCTGTCGGGCACTCAAGGAGTTTATTGGTCACTCTGTCGTTGTGAGCTTTCTTCGCGGTATCAATCGCCTGGTTGGATGCGTTTCTGATTCTAACAAAATTCGTTCTGTTAACATCGGTGGGAGTGGAGCGCCATTGTTTAAGAGCTCTATTTTTTGCCGCTGTAATCCGTTCGCATTTTTTGTCAAACTACGGGTTATCAGATGAACTTCGTTTGATGGAATGTGGAATCTAGATCGCCATCGCGAGAAGAATTATCTCGGTGACCGATTCCGCGCAACCGTTAACATCGGAGCCTCCGAAGCACACCTCCGACCATGGAATGGATGCGCAGAAATCTCGCAAATCATCCCAGTTGGCAGTCCCATACCTCCATATATGGGGAAGCTGCTTAGGTTGGTTATTCGCTTGAAATGCAAGTGGTTGCGCAACAGATAATAACCAGTGATCTGAGCTTCCTAGTGGTGCAGCTATCTCCATGGTATAATGCTCGGCTCGGATGTCAAAAACAGATCCAGGATGTTCGCATAATCGCCTCGGGCATCCGGCACTGGCGTTGGTTCCTCCACGAGTTGAGTCAAGTTGTGGCTAACAGCAAACATATCCGCCAGCCTCCCAGCTTCGTCGATTCTGTTAGAATATACCAACCAGACGGAATTGTGCACATTAAATCGCCAAGGACAACAATTTCAGAAGCTGGGTGGTTGATCTGTCGAAAAATGTCGCCGGTTGATCGTCATTCGGAGAGCGGTAAAAACAACAAAGAAATTTAACAGAATTCCTCAACACGACCGTAAACCATATGATGTCCCTGTTATTGGTTCCAATGCCTTTATCCTCTGGCACGCTAGATCGGACACCGCGAAGACGCAGACTCCATCTTTAAAACGGAATCTCGAATGTAAGTCGTATTCTGAGCAACGAAGATATGTCGAATCAGTTGACGAATCGACCTGGGTCTCAGTTAGGCCAAAAATATCAGGTTTCGCTGTTTGCAAGTATTGTTGGACGGCGTTTACATTCGTATTGGTGAAACCGATGCCCCTGATTTTACAAAATGCCGTTATCAGTCGAACGTCGACAGAGCCTCGAGAAAGAGCCCGATTATGCGATGACGAATTTCTTAAAGTTCGGTTATTTATCATAATATCTGCATGATTTCCCCCCCGAAATGCCCCCCCCCCCCCCCCCCCGCCCCCGCAACCGAATGGGAAACTAGTTTACCTCCGGAATTCTTAATATCAAAAGGTACCATCATGACGTATCTCCGTGTCAGTCCGGGCCATCAGCCACACATCCGAAACACCGTCGCAGATTTCTCCTGACGATATCGTGGAATGTACAGCGTGACGGGGTGGTATCTCACCTTGGGACCGACTACCACCTAAATCAACCTTTTCTCGAACCGGTCCATCAGCTAAGCCCCGAAAGATGGCCAGGGATTTCTCCCGACCATTTCACGGAGCCTATAGCTTGATAGGGCGGTATTTCACCGGGCGACAGGGCGTTGGGACCCCACTTACCACTCTGCCTTTAGTCGCCTCTTACGACCAGTCGGCCTATCTGTGAATATATTCTAACTCCCTACTCACAGAGCGGTTAATCGGTTGCCAGCAATTGACAACAAACGTCTGTTATACCAAATTGTATCTGGGAGCTCCTTCTTTTTTTTTCACAAGGAATGTGCGCACAAACTATTTTTTGTTTATTATAAATTCATAAGTTACACCGTTTCAGTTTGGCTAACAAAAAAAAGTGCAAAGGATTAAGATTTCGATGATTTCTTGTTTATTGTCTGGATTTTGTCATTAATTGATTAATTCAACATTATTTATATACTTATACGACGTGACGTTGGATAAATTTCGACTTGATGAAACGCATTCCAAATATCCAGCTTACTCAAATAATTAGCGTTTTTTATTTTTGGCAGGAATTGGTGGTTTTCTCCTGCATAATGTCGAAAGACAAATTTTCATGCTTTAAGCATATGCATGTAACTTAGAGAGTCCACAAGAGACCAGTAAGTTAGGAAATGAGATAACATAAGCTAGAGTTTAATCATTTTTGTCTAGCGAGTAAGTAAATTATAATAAGAGGAAGAAATAAAAAATGATATAAAAATGAAAAAAAAGTGGTTTTCTCCTAAAATCGCAGTGTTCGCAGGCCTTATATCTACGCAAAGTCGCAGTCCACCGTTAGACTTTAGAACAGGAACCAACCGGATGACTTACCTACCTTTGCAATTATGCCGTAGTCTATAAGTTCCTGTAATTTCTGAGACTTTTGCTTCCAAAGGAATTGGCATTCTTCTCTATATGACTGTGAAACTGCTTTGACTGAGGGGGTCTATTGGCATTTATACACCGACGTCTTTAATTTTGGGAAACGTTCCGCTCAGCCGTTACAGGGTGGCGCAGAAATAATCATACAATTTTGTTTTTGAAATATTTTTTTACTAAATAAAAGAATGGTTTTGAGTGATGGAAATCTTCATTTGAGCCTTTACAATTTCTTTTAGTTCTCAAATGTCAAATATGATGTCAGTTCACAAATGTCAAATATGATTGGCGTACGACGCCATTTGCAAGCATTTTAACATCTTCCGGTAGGGTGATTCATTTTGCGCCGCCCTATATATACTAATACCTATCTTCAGAACCTCCAATGACATCGCCGAATTTTACTCTAGTAGATCGTTTGTTCCGTCGTTTATAACATAAAATATTGCTCGTTCCTTTACTTTATTTATTTCGATATCCACCTCGAACGATCCCTTAGTAGCCAAAAGCAAGACTGCGGTATCCAAAAAATATTTTGTCTGGTTTAGCTTTTTGATTATACATTTTAACGCTTTTCTGTTTTAAGTAATCCCACGTCTTGTCTGAGGGTAAGTTACATTTGCATCATGAATCTATTACCAAATTCACCTTTACCCTCCAATATTGGTTTCTATTATAGTTCATTGCCAATATGAAAAATATACTGAGTTTCTTCCTCTTCTATAAAATTAATTTCATTGTCTTCGTCTGGCCTTTTCCTATTTTGGGTGTCACATTTGCCTCGGGTATAATCTGTTAATATGCTCTTTTGAGTTATCGGCTTTTGCAGTACTGCCTAAAATGTCCCAGACGCCCATACCGATTACACCTTTTGTCTCTAGCCATACACCTTGCATCTTGTGACGAATTTCTGTTTCTTCCACACCTCTTGCATGAGTCTACTTCTTTTGGATACTGGCTTGGAATTCTAATGTTGTTCTGTTTCATCATCATCATCGGCACTACAACCGGGATCCGGTCTTGGCCTTATTTAACAAATCTCTCCACCGGTTCCGATTTCGAGCCGATGCCATCCAGTTTCGCACTCCCAGGCCCTGGGCGTCCTGGTCTACGCCATCCCTCCATCGCAGACAAGGTCTGCAGTGCTGTCTCCTTCCATACATCCTGCCGCAAAGGACTTTCCGGGCAGGCTCCTCTTCGCTCATTCGAGCTAGGTGTCCCGCCCATCGGAGTCTACCGAGCTTGATTTTTCTTACAACATTAGCTTCAACGGTTGTAGCGTCTCCGGAATCGTCCTCCCTCACATACGGGGCAACCATTGTCCTTAAGACCTTCCTCTCTAACGCGACTAAGAGTTCAGAGTGCCATTTATTGAGCATTCAGGTCTCAGATCCATACATGAGTACTGGTAAGACCATGGTCTTGTACAGTAGTAGTGTGGCAGTTCTTTAATACATTCCCAAAGAACCGCCCATCCTCTTAAATTAACCACCTTTCTCTTTGCATACAAATCACTATACTTACCTGCATTCGAGCAGTGTAAGCTTTCTTACAAATCACTTCCACCTGAAAGTTTAACCTCATCAAGGCATGCATCACATTGAATTATTATATGAACCGTACCATATCTCCATCGGCTCGGCTTGTCAGCAATTATAATAATTGTTGACATAGTTGTAGCCGATGGGTTTTGCTACGGTGCATAACAATTTATCGGTTCCGAGGTTCGCAACACTTGCGACCAATTTCCTTTATCGGTTATCTACCTAAACTAATATGATCGACTTTAGACAATCATACCCCAGATCATGCCTAACGATGCTCCGGCCTGTTAAACAAACAAACACACAGTAGCATTACTGTGTTTATCCTATTAATCGACCGCTGGTCCATGGCCACCCTGGGCGAGATGTACGCTTGCACATCTGCAAGGCTAATTCCTCGCCATTATACTCATATAACGCCAGCGTCTTGTAAACAAGACCCAAATTTTCGGCTGTCCTATCGTCACCAAAATGTGTAGCCTACAATGGCATTATCATGAACGCCTAAGTAAACACGATGTGCATATCATCGTGACCCTTGAAATAGCGTTTTTGTGTATCTTAAAGCAAAAACCTATTTCGTTCTCAGGCGCAGGTCATCAAAGATTTATGGCCCTCGAAATAGCGTTTCTGTTTATTTAAGACACAGAAACCTATTTCTCCCTTCGGCGATCTTCGCTATCGCGTATCTCTATAATATCTACAATCCATTACACCAGCCCATGTTTATTCAGGTGCATTTTCGCCGTTGCCGATATGCAGGCTGAAGGGCAACGTACTTGTCCTATACGGACACATATAGAATCCTCCCACACCAATGTAATCCACACCGTTGAATCTGGCGGATATGGATTGCATCAGGGAGTCAGATTGCAACCCCCGTCGCGTACACATATGCTATGCTATGCGTTTTGTTGTTAATTAATGGAGCCCGATTTAATTACCCGTTTAAATCAAAAAAGTAAAAATAAGTTAATAACCGTTTCCAACAACCATATCCGAAATAAGTTCCGTGTTCCGAAATCTATTTAAAACTTACAGACTGTAATGAGCAAAATTAAATTACTGTGTTCGATGACCGGAATTCCGGAAATCGCTATTTATTAATGTTAAACATTCAAGTAAACAATAAACAATAAAAACAACTACTACAAACTACATCCTAGTGTTTCCTTTTCTAAACTTTTGGTGAACAAGTTCTATTGCTGCGGCGGAACAATTATATAATAATGACAGTGAAAGTGTTAGTGGGTTGGTGGTAGAACCATCGCTCTGTGACGGCGCCCAGACCACCTTCCCCACAGTAGCTTGGATGTTCTGGATAAATTTTGGGATTTAAAGAGCCTTGATAGACTATAGTAGGCTTTGTTGGATTTGATCAGCCGTTCGCGTATTTCTTCTTCCATATTGTTATCGGCTGATACTATTGACCGAAGGTAGTTATAGGATTGCGCTACTTCAAATTCGTGCTCCACTACCCTGATAGTTTGACCAACGTTAGGTCTTCTCTTCGCAGAAGTTGCCGCCATGTACTTAGTTTTCCCCTCATTAATGTGCGGTCCCAGTTTTTGTGTCGCCTTCTCGATCTGGGTGAAGGAATCCTGTACAGCCGATTCGGTTCTACCGATGATGTCGATGTCATCTGCATAGGCAAGTATCTGGCTGGACTTGGTGACAATAGTCTCTCTAGTTGTGACACCAGAGTCACGGATTGCTTTCTCCAACGCCAGGTTGAAGAGGAGGCAGGCCAGACCGTCCCCTTGTAGGGAGTCCATTAAAGATGTTTATTGGTTTGGACAGCAATCCCGCTATTTTTACTTGACTAGTTACGTTGGTCATGGTCAACCTACAAAGTCGTATCAATTTGTGTGGAATGACGAACTCTCGCATAGCATGATACAATTCTACCCTGGCTATGCTGTCGTAGGCGGCCTTAAAGTCTATAAATATATGATATAATGGAATCTTAAATTCCTGACATTTTTCCATCGCCTGCCTAAGGGTGAATATCAGATCAATCGCTGATTTGCCTGGGATGAAGCCACACTGATACTGACCAATGATGGCTTTAGCGTATGGGGATATCCGATCTTATAGGATAGTGGAGAGTATCTTATAGGCGGTACTCAGCAATGTTATACCCCTATAGTTGCTCAGCTCAGTTGGTATGCCATCAGCTCCGGGGGCTTTATTTGATTTGAGCTGTCTAATGGTTTTTAATGTTTTCTCAATGCTTGGTGGCGGCAGCATTTGGCCTGGATCTTGCATGGGTGGAGCCTCCAATTCTTCTGTGAGCTGACCATTTAGCAATTCATTGAAGTGTACTTCCCATCGCTCCAGAATGCTTTCAGGATTGGTGATCAGATTACCCTCTTTATCCTTGCAGTAAATGGAGCGTGGTATGTACCGCGTCATACTGCGGATTATTTAGTAGAACTTCCGCAGCTGGTGGGGTCCTCGCTCCCTACTTTTCTCTATTTCACAGACTAGATTTTTTCCCAGGCACTTTTCTTTTGTCTGTGGAATG
Source organism: Microdon myrmicae (assembly GCA_963931805.1). NCBI lineage: Eukaryota > Metazoa > Arthropoda > Insecta > Diptera > Syrphidae > Microdon > Microdon myrmicae. The sequence continues at coordinate 38,353,106 of OZ007499.1, read as the reverse complement.
TTTTTTTCAGATCTTCTGAGCTCTTTGTATTTCTCCTCGCGCACCCGCGTCCTATGAGACTGCTGCATTGCCCGGTATGCAGCATTCTTACGTTCACTAGCTAGTTTGCACTTGTCATCAAACCATGCGCTCCGATCTCTACGACTACTGCCTAAGATGGAGTTGGCAGTACTAATGACAGTATTCTTATGGCGTGTCCACTTCTCTTCTATGCCCGGAATTCTGGCCCCAGGACTTACTCTCAATCCGTCGAGCTCTTCGAGGGCGAGTCTTAACGTATGACCAAAGGTGTTATTGGTATTACCATTACGTAAGGAAGCCGTGTTGATTCGAACTTGATCCGCGGATGCAATACGTCTCCGTAAGGCAATCCGCGCTCGGAAAACTGTACCAACAAGATAGTGATCCGAGTCGACGTTGGCACCTCGGTACGTTCGTACCGTCATCAGGCTCAAGGAGTGATGGCGATCTATCAACACGTGGTCAATTTGGTTGCGAGTGGCTCCATCAGGTGATACCCAGGTGGCTTTGTGGATATCTTTACGCGTAAACTTGGTACTCTCAACGACCAAGTGTTTTGATGCTGCCAGTTCGATGACTCGTAGTCCATTGTCATTAGTGTTCTCATGCAAACTATGGGATCCTGCGTAGTGCCTGAAAACCAGGTCCCGACCTATTTTGGCATTCAAATCACCAAGAACGATTTCCACATCGTATCTTGGACAGGCATTGAGGGCCCGTTCGACTTTCTCGTAGTATTCTTCGTTTTCGCCGTCGGGCGACACCTCTGTATGTCCGTGAACGTTTATGAGGCTTATGTTTTTAAACTTCAGTTGGCAGGCTTCAGTTTTTGGCTGACTAGAAAGCCTACCCCGAGCACATGGTGTGTTGCATGACAGCTGTAATAAATGTCATAATCGTTTCTTTGAATAACACCACTCCCCGTCCATCTTATTTGTTGTAATGCTGTTATGTCAGCTTTATATTCGGACAGGGCATCGGCTAGTTGCTGTGCAGCGCGAGCTCTGTATAGTGAGGGAACGTTCCATGAGAAAATTCTCAAATCGTTCAGCCATTTTCGTTTCCGTTGTCGGGCATGGTTATTAGGCTTGCGCCAACCTTTCTCAGGATGTCGCTGCATGCATTGGTTCACTACTTGGCGGGTGCCAAAGTAGCTATCCAGGGGTTTTACGTGGGGACTGCGTGTCAACTTGGTTTGAACAGGGACAAGGATCGTTCTGTCCTTCGCCGGGTTGAAAGCAATCAGTAACTTTGCCCTGTATGTTCGCTCCCATCCCCCCGCTGTTCTGTTTACTAGTTTTTTTTTTTGTTTATTAACAATTCAATTACAGATTTTACTTAAGACTAAATGTTAAATTCTATTTTACAAATATCATTCTTACATTAACTTACTGGCTCTTCAAAAATTTATAATTTTAATTTAAAATTAAGATTTTTTCTATTCTTTCTGGTTTTTTTTCTCTCTTTCACCGATCACCATACTAAAACTCAGGCGATCTGGAGTATTAGAGATATTGTTATCATGGAGAATTCGTTTATCTCTGGCACCACGAAAAGCGTGGTAAATGTTTGTCTTGGATAAGTCCTTTTTTATCCAAGAAAGGGAACGCTTCTGGGGGAATGAACCTGTAGCGATTCTAACAGATACACACAATTCACAAGCAAAAATAGTGAAGAACACCGAACGAAAAATCGAATAAGAAAAATACATCAGAACCGTATACCAAGCGATAAATAAAAATAATTCACACCAGTGGAATATAGTCGAGTTTGGAAATCAAATTCAAAACACGGTCAGTAGTCTGATGCTTCACTGCTTCGCTTTTCAACCGTTTCATCGTGTGTTCAATTCATCTTCTTCACTATCCTTGCTTAACGCTACAAACCCATTCTGGAGGGTAATCTTCAGATGAATATCATTGGGATAGAATGCTCCCGAAATGAGAGGATTTTCGCTGCCCATTGCTCCTGTTGTGTGACTACGAATAATCTTGATAATGAATTGATCTGTTCTGTTTAGTCCTGATTTGCCCTACAAGACGTTATTGGGATAGTATTTCTTATATTGCGACACTGGGATTCTGAACATTCCGAGGCAGGAACGGAGACACTGTCTCTCGAACAGCCGAAACATCTCCATGTAGAACGGGGATATGTTATACCACATCGGGCAGTCATACACTAATACTGGTCGAATGAATGCCGAGTATGAAATTATTTTCACCTTGGGGTCCAGAAGATTACTACGGAGGAGACTTCGTCTCATTGCATATGCGTTTTTAGCCGTTGTAAGAGCATATGCTGTATGTTTATCGAAGTAAAGATACTGATCAAGCTAGATACCAAGGTATCTGACTACAGTTTTTACCTGTAGGGAAAGATTATTACTTTCTGCAATGGAACATTTTTTCCAATTCTGGTTTGTATCCCTTCTCCCTAGCGACGCACTTTTTTATACCCTATTTAAGTAGTTTATTGTTTGATTTTGGAAAATTCCAACGGTCGTTTCTTAATTACCCTTTAATTTTATAAAGTGGGAAATATTGTCCCAATATGGGACAACAGCGTGCTTTTTGTGTTACCAACGTACGTTGCTGTACGACGCCTATTGAATTGAATACGGATTACGCCGTGTAAGTGAGTGCCCAAGTGTTAATTTAATCAAAGCTTGGGTCAAGAAGTTCGAGCAAACGGGATCGACAACGAATATTAAACAAACAGGGTGGCCACGTTCAAGAAGAAGCGATGAGAACATTCGGGAGGTTGAAATGCAGCATGTGTCAGCGAGTTTTCCAAAGTTAGCAACGAGACGGGGCATATCTCGACAGTCATTTTTTAAAAATAAATTTTAAATTTTTTTGAATTTATTACGTTAAAAAAAATGATCAACAAAATAACATTTGTAGTTTTATTTCTATTCATGTTTCAAATGTGCGAAAATGTATGGGTAGTAACATAAGTGAAGTAACATTTCTAGGGTACTTAGCATAAACTTAATTTATGCATCTAGCCGAAAGCCTTAGTTGCTAGCGCTATTAGATTTAAGTTATTATGTAATTTATTTACATTGTAACAAATAAATAAATAAAATAAAATATATAAATTCATGTATAGTAAACTCTTACATTATGTCCAGTTCCCTACCATGGAAACATTGTCTTTCATCCACTTTTTCAATCAAATCACACAAACTAAAAAGTTAAATTCAGACTTTTGAGTTTCAAGCGGTTTCTTGAAGATCAGCAGAGTTAGATGATCTAAGTTAACTATTATTATACTGACCAGTTCTGGGTCCGCAGGTATTTTTCAAGAAGCGCTTTTTTTTCGTCTTAGTCTTGGCATTTAATGTCTTTGTTCTTATTTTGAAAAACCTCAATTTCTTTATTTTCTCCGACGCCACCAAAATGAAAAGAAAAATACCTGTTAAAATTTGCGATTGTATTTCACTTTTCAAAATAGACCATCCATTCACTAAATATGTATTTCTCTTATCTATCCGCTCATTTACAAGAGCATGGATTCATACAGAATCAGGGTCAAATCATTAGGAACATTAAGGCAATTCTTTAGGAACATTAAGGCCTCATTTTGAGTTTACATTAAGGTGTATTTTTGAATTCATTCGAGATTTCCATTCATTGTGAATTGCCTTGTTGTAAATCATAATGCTGTGCACTTGTTGACATTTTGCTACATCAGCGATAGCATATTCATTTTATGAGGTAAATTCCGAATTTTGAGACACGGTATATTGCAGACGCATCGTTATATTGTCCTAAAGAACGGTGCCATGCACCCGCAGGCTTAATAAGAATATCATCTACCCTAAGTAGCTGGTATATGAATGCTTGGAGTGTCTGATTTTGATGTTAGGGTATATAAATATCTTTTTAACCTAAAATCTCCAAATTTCCTACACGGTATAGGGTCTGTTAACTGTAGATTTCTAACATACTTCTTTGCTGAATTTATGTATTCAACATATTGAATTTTAATAGAGGAACATGTCTTATTTTAAAAAGGTCGTGGAATTTTTATTTTAAAGTAGAAATAAATACATTATATTTCAATTAAATTTCCTACTTTTTTTTTACACTAACGAACGCACGAAAGGGGATTTTCAAGTACCCTTAAATGTCAAAGCACAGTGCTTAAATTACCGACTACAAAATCCGATTTCGAACACTTGGAAAGGTTTCCAACATTTCTTGTTTAATTAGCTCTGTCCTTCTTGAACATTCTTATTTTTTCCTGACTCAATAATTCTCATAGTCTCTGTTTAATAAAGCTCATATTATTTCCACTTTCAATTTTTTTTAAAGTATTTAGGTCGCATTTTACATTGTCGGACGAAATAAAGTACGAAAGTACACAAATCAAGAATAAAACTAGTACTGTGCCAATTGCATAAGTAACCCCACGGGAAAAAACCTGATTCGAGTGGGCTGAATCTAGTGATGCTGACCGTTCCTGTAAGTTAGCTCAGATATTTGAGATTCACAGGCTTGAAGACTCTCAAGTGATTTTTCTCATTTTGTGACTATTGTTGAATCAATTTGCACACAAAATAGTTATATGTAAATATGAATAAACGTACTCACCGTTTATGTGCTCGTGCAGTTGTGGTGGTTTGCTGACAAACTGCTTTCAGGTTGCTGGGGGGTGTTGGGTTCGTGAACCCCCAGTTAATTGATGGCTTTTTAATGCCTTAGATCGCGTCCGCACTAAATTTTACTTATTGTTTCGGTTGTTTGAATCGCGACTAACTTTTATATCGATCCCACTAAATTTTACTTATTTTTTGGGTTGTTTGAACCGATACTAAATTTTAATTAGTCTTATACGTTATATTCTGGTCAATGGCAAAAGCTGTCAGCAGCAACTTCACATCCTCCTCTTTCCCCCCGTTGGTGACAGACAGCGGGACTTTAGTCACGAATTCAAGGGATAAAGCTAATGTGTTCGCGAATTTATTCTCCGCGGATTCAAACCTCGATCCCGGCATTTTGGAACCACCTGTGATCTCGTCGGTACGGTCTTCGATGCGGGATGTGAGATTTTGTCCGCGCACTATTCAACGCATTCTACGTGTACTGGATTGTGGGAAGACAATTGGCCCGGACGGAATACCAGCAATAGTCCTTAAGAACTGTTCTCCAGAACATCGCCGGTTCTTGGCAGACTCTTCCGCTTATCTTATGCACGGAGGACCTTTCCTGCCTGCTGGAAAATCGCTCGAGTCTCCCACAAAATTACCGCCCGATAGCATTACTGTCTATTTTTTATAAGGTAATGGAAAAAGTCATCAATACAGGGTTAGTTAAGTATTTGGAGTGCAACGGACTTCTGAATGATCGTCAATATGGATTCCGTGGCAGACGGTCCACGGGAGACCTTTTGACACTTTTGAGTTGTGGCGCGAGGCTAATAACCTTGCCCGGAAAACAAATTATTATGGACAATTTAACAAGACTCGGATAAGGACCGGATACCGGTGGAGAGACTTGCTAAATAAGGCCAAGACCGGATCCCGGTTGTAGTGCCGATGATGACGATGAATGGAAAAAGTCAGAGTTAGTTAAGTATTTGGAGTGCAACGGACTTCTGAATGATCGTCAATATTGATTCCGTGGCAGGCGGTCCACGGGAGACCTTTTGGCACTTATAACCAATATAAGGACATCTGCGATTGAACGGCATGGTGAGTCAAGGGCGGTTGCATTGGATATCTCCAAGGCTTTTGACGGCGTCTGCCACGGGGCATTGCTGAGCAAACTTCGTTCATATGGACTTCCCCAACAGCTTTGCGACTAGACGAGGAGCTTCCTCGAGAATCAATCGATCCGGGTTGTTGTGGACGACGAGTGTTCAGATCTGTATCCTGTTAATTCGGGGGTGCCCCAAGGTTCTGTTTTGGCTCCAACCTTGTTCTTGCTTCACATAAATAATTTGTTGGAGACAACGGATAACAAATGTTCAGTTTTGCGGATGATCGTACGCTTGTTTCCTCCTTTTCGAGTGTTCGGCCGATTGGTGCATCTGCGTCGCATCAGCTGAGATTTGGACAGATTGACTCTCTAAATCAGGATCTAGATACGGTCCTGCAGTGGGGAAGGGCCAATCTCGTCGACTTCAATGCAGCGAAGACACAATATACAACATTCACAAAGAAAAGTGGATCATCAGTTCCACAGCTAATGATGAATGGCCGGGCCCTCGAAGCTGGGGAAAGTTTGAAATTGCTCGGCGTCACGGTCTGTGGGAATGTATCATGGCATAAACACGTGTCGAGTATCGCCAGGTCAGCCTCAGGAAAACCGAGCTATCTTTTTAGAGCCAAGAAATATTTTACTCCGGCCCAACTTATTCTCCTATATAAATCCCAAATTAGACCCGCGCTCGAATATTGCTCTCATGTTTGGAGCTCGGCTCCTAAACATACCCTCGACCTACTTGAGAGCATACAGAGACGAGCGATCCGCCTGATCGGGGACTCGGCGCTGACGTCGGGACTACAGTCGCTATCACATCGAAGGCGCGTAGCCGACATCTGTCTGTTTTACAGATATTATCACGGGTACTGTTCTTCGGAGATTCTTGGTATTGTTCCACGCAATTCGGCTTATATGCGCTCCACAAGACAATTCGACGGATCGCAACTCCCGACCGCGCGAACATCCCTGCATCAGAACACGTTCCGTTACAGAGCGGGGAAGCTGTGGAACTCCCTTCCCACGCGAGTGTTCCCGGTGCATTACAGCTTACAACTGTTCAAAAAGAACTGCAACAGTTATTTAATGGCATCTTGGGGCGCCCACACGGCGCTATAGGTTCGCCTCTCCCGACAGAAGTCTAATAAAAAAAATATATATATATCGACCGCACTAATTTTTACTTTTTGTTTGGGTTGTTTGAATCGCGACTAACTTTTAATTACTCTTATACTTTTATATCGACCGCACTAACGTCCGCACAAAATTTCACTTATTGTTTGGGTTGTTTGAACCGCTACTAACTTAATTATTCGTATACTTTTATATCGACCGCGCTGACGTCCGCATTCTAGTTAAATTTTTCTTCAACAGACTTTTTTTTTTTTTTTTCTTCTCAATTCAATTCTTTCGGCGCCTACTTTTTGTCCCTCACAGTGGTTTTTTCCGTCGACTTTTTTTATATCTTTTATAGTTATGTTTCAGGAGAGAGAGTGTGTGGAATTGTGTACTTAACACTGTATATCGAATTTAAATCGACGGAGATTGCCGGATACACATCGTACCGACAAATGTACATCGTATAGTACCATTTGAAAAATTGAAATCGATTCAGTTGAGTTTGTAGTAATTTTTTATTATTTTTCCGCAAAGTTTCAACGTTCTTCTTAATAATTTTTCATTTCCTCAATTTCAAGTCTAATTTGTATGGAATATTATTTAAGAAACAGTTTGATTAACTATATTCAACAAATTGTGTTCCTAACAATTTGTAAGTTCTTACCACGGCCCAAATCAGGGAGTGATCCTTAAATTTTAAATACACAAAGTATGAATAAGGAAACACAGATGCTTCTTTTTATAATACCCTTGAACAAAAAGGGAATACCTTTAGATATAAAGCCAAAATGCATCCTATTAATTTCATATTTTCCCCCTTGACTAATATTTCATCTTTCATTTCAGCTCAATCAAATGGATTTATTGTTAGTAATGTGCAAGACCACGACGAAAACCACCAGATATTCCCTTTGATAATCGATTCCAGTAGAACTAAACGAGATGTAGAATTTGTATTGTCCACTAATTCAGAATTGCCAGCGTCCAAACCTGATGTTAACACATCACCGAAAAGTGCAATGTTGTCCAAGGGCACTTCCAATAACCACGTAGATCAACGTATTTTTGATGAGAGTAATCAAATCGAAGTGAATCCAAAGATGACATCCCAGACACAATCAACGGCAATGGATATGGACTCGGATCTAGAATATAACATTCGTAACTCGGTTAAAGATGAAATATTACCAGATCAACCTTTTGAATCTTCAGCAATTGATGTTATTGATGATATTCCGGATCGCGAGACAAAGGAAGCCTTCACTGCAGATATAATGGCTATGGAGTATCCCCAAAATCCAGAGAACAGACTTGCGACACCAATACCAAGTGAGTTAACTGAAGTAATAATCTGATTTCATTTTAATTTTTTATTATTATTTATTGGCCTGTAGGAACCCGGAAGTTGATGACCTCACCGACTCAACTCCGCGATCGTTCCCTGTCCTGTGCACTCTCTTTCCACGCTTGACCATCTGATCCGATCTCCTCAAGGTCAGACCCAACATTGTCCTCCCATCTCCGTCGCGGCCGTCTCTTGCTCGTTGGCTTACCGTCAAGAATTCTATGCACGGTCCTATCGTTGCCCATTCGCCCTACGTGTCCAACCCATCTTAACTTTCGCGACTTGATTACTCTCACGATTGTAGGTTTTCGGTATAGCTCTTCCAATTCGTGGTTGTGGAGTTTCCTCCATTGTCCTGCCTCCTCGTCATATTTACCTCCAAAGATATCCCTTAAAACTTTATTCTCGAATACCCGGAATTTTGTTTCCTTCCCGTTTTGTGAGAGTCCACGTTTCGCATCAGTATAGAATAATTGGCATGATTATGGTTCTATAAACACGGAGCTTTATGTTACGTGATAGCAGTTTGGATTTCAGCAGTTTACTGACTGAATGCCAAGTAGCGTTGCCGGAGTGTAGTCTTTTGTTCATTTCCTTCGACATTTCGTTACTGGCCGTCAGTATTGTTCCCAGATATTTAAATTCTTTGACATTTTCAAATATCTTGCCTCTGATGTTTATGTGTGTTCTCTGAGTTCCACCTGCTCTCGCCGTAATCATGTATTTTGTTTTGTCTTCATTTATTTCTAGGCCCACCTCTTCTGCCGCTTGCATGATGATTTCACAGTTTTTACCTACAGTTTCTAGATTATCGCCCAAAACGGCGATGTCATCCGCATATGCGAGCACTTGTGTGACCCCGTTCAGGGATGATCCGGCCATGTTGTAATCTTGTACTTTTCTGATGACATACTCGAGGACAAGGTTAAAAAGACATGGTGAGAGGCCATCGCCCTGTTTTAGTCCGCTCCGGATTTCAAATGGTTCTGAGAGGTGGTTTCCTATTCTAACTCGCCCTTTGTTTTCGTTCATGCAGATTTGAATGAGGGCGGCATATTTTTTCGGGATACCCAGCTCAACTACAATATGGTAGAGTCTTTGCCTTACGACTGAGTCGTAGGCTTTTTTGAAATCAACGAACAGTTGGTGAACCGTCTCTCCGTATTCCCACTTCTTTTCCAGTAGTTGCCTTACTGTGAACAATTGTTCGCTTGTTGACCGGTTCCTACGGCATCCACATTGTTAGTCTCCCAGTATTACTTCTGCGTACGGTGTGATTCTCGCCAGTATGACATTTGTTAATATTTCGTATGTGGTTGGGAGCAATGATATTCCTCTGTAATTTTCGCAGTCAGATCTGTCTTTTTTTTGTGAAAATGGGGACGATTATTGAGGTTGTTTATCCCATATTGTTTTGATGAGTTGGGGGATCTTTCGAGCGGTTGCCTCTCCTCCATGCTTCACAAGCTCTGCCGGGAGCCTTGTTGTTTTTCAATCGATTTATTACGTCTACAATGTCGTCGACAGAGGGCTCTGGGCTGTATGTACGTCTGGTGCGTTTATTTGTGGTTGATGGGTGCGCACATTGATCAGGCTTTCAAAGTACTGCTTCCATCTTGTCACGATATTGTTTGTTTCTGTGACCAGACAACCGTTTGTGACTCGAATTATTTTGGCTTCCCCTCGGTAGCCGTTTCTAATCGAATGTATGCCGGCATACATACCTCTGATGTTCTTTCCTCTGGCATTTTCTATGATTTTTTCTCTCCGAGTCTTATCCCATTCGCGTTTTTTTTGCGTTTAGTCTTATATTGTCTCTTTTCGAATTGTCGCGTATGTTTTTCCGTTGACTTCATCATATCTTTCTAAGTGGATCACTCTGAGGCGTTTACGTTCTTCGATCTTTGCCCTGCACTCATCGTCAAACCAAGGTTTGGACATAATTGTTTTCTTAAATCCTAATATCTTTTGGGCTGTTTGTTTGATGATGTCTCTGATCGATGCCCATTCAGTGCCTACATTATTGGTTTCATCTTCCTCACTACTCCCATTCTCGAGAATGCTAAATCTATTCGTTATTTCGTCTTGATATTTAACCCTTTTGCGCAGGTCTTTTAGTTTATCAATATCGAACTTTTTGATCGTCTTCCGTGACTCCTCATGTGGGTTTGCTGCGAGCCGACTCCTAATTTTGCCCATCACTAGAAGATGATCGGAGTCGCAATCTGCTCCTCTATATGATCTTCATCATCATCATCATCATCATCGGCACTACAACCGGGAACCGGTCTTGGCCTTATTTAGCAAGTCCTGAGGCTTGTTAAATTTTCCATAATGATTTGTTTTTTTTTTTCCGGGCAAGGTCATTAGTCTTGCGCCAGAGGCTCTCCGGCGGGGAATCGAACCCCGGTCTCCCGCGTGACAGGCGGGTATACTAACCACTATACTATCGAGGAGCCTATATGATCTTACGTCAAGGATATTCGAGTGGTGTCTTTTGTCTATGAGGAAGTGATCTACTTGGTTACACGTTAAGCCGTCGGGTGATATCCATGTGGCTTTATGAATTTGCTTGTGCTTAAACATCGTGCTTTTCACTACCAGATCTTTTGACGCTGCGAACGTAATAATTCGAATTCCATTATCATTTGAAACGTCGTGTAGGCTCTTTACCTATAGTTGGTTGGAAGATGTCTTCCTTTCCAATTTTCGCATTGAGGTCCCCGATGAGGATTTTAACATCGAATGATGAGATCTCATCTAATACGTCCTCTAGGGTCTCGTAGAATGTGTCCTTCGTTTCTTCGTCAGTAGATTCTGTTGGGGCATGTACGTTTATAAATACATAATTGTACCATGGCCCAAGTATTTTTAGCACCGACATTCGGGCATTAATAAATTTCACATTTTTTACATGGGGCGTAATGTTCTTGCTTATGATGAAGCCGGTTCCGAGGTTATGTGTATCGGGACTTCCACACGCCAGTGTAAACCCGTTGGTTTCGATTACTTGATGCGGGAGTCGGACTTACTGAAGTGCGACGATGTCCATTTTATATTGTTTCTCATTTTCTATGACCGTCTGTATCGCTCCTGGTTTATATAACGTTCGGACAATCCACGTGCCGACGCGTATATCCCACTTTTTCTGTGTTTCCCTACGTCTTCTTTTTGCTGACTCTGTGTTTTCTTGATGATTTGTTCCCTTATGGTAGTATCGGCTCATCACACCTACGCCTACCAGGTTTTTCGTGAGATTAATTTTTGTATATTGATTATTCATTTCCACGAGTCTTGGGGTCCGCCAATCAGAGTACCTCTTTGATATGGTAAAGTCTGTTTACTGCTTTGATTCGACCCGGTGTCAGATGCACCGTTGTAATACAGCCGGTATACCCCTGGCTGCATGACGCGTAACACCCTAGATTAAGGGTGGTAGACCTTTGTGTGTTTCTCCTCGCTAGCCTGTGTGACATGGGTAGCCCTACTGGAAGCGTATGCTTTCGCTAGCATAGCCTGAGTGATTCATTGTAGTTTAAGCCCCCGCACCATGTCAAGGTTTCTACCAAGCGGGGATGTATAATAAGGCAAGAAACAAACAAAAAAAAATTTGTGATTGGGAACATTGTTCCGTTGCGATAGCATATACAGAATATACAGAAAACCCAAGCGGGGCGTTAGTAAAACGCAGAGAATTAAATTAATTTTATTTATTGTAAATTTTGTTTTACAGTTTTTGATTATTTGTTTGATTTTTCTATATTTTCAGAAGTAGAAAATGCAAGCGACATTTCATTACAACCTACAACTGTAATATTTTTAGTAGCAACTGAATCTGGGAATAATGATCGCCAAGCCTTTACTACAATAGTTCCTACCATAGGAAGAAACAATACAGTTGAAGAAAGTACTTTCCCACTCAATATGAGTCCTATTCAGGACAGTGAACTTAAACCACTAAAATCCGACTTAACTGAATCTGAAGGCAAACACGAGAAAATACCCGACAAAATGCTCCCTACTAATACATCTACTGATGCTGAAGTCTCTCAACTTTCGAAGAGAGCAGATTTATTTGAAACATCTTATGTATCCTCGGAATCAAATGATTTGATCAAAAGGGGTAGAGATATAACAGTCGACAAGGAATCCCAAGGATCGATTTGGCATAATAATATCGAGAATGGGTTCACTAAAGAAGCGTTTCCTACGAATGATAGGACTTCTCAAGCTGATATTCCCAACAGCGCCCCTATCACGATTAATGTAACTGATTTATACCCTAGTGAGGGGGTAACAAGTGCAAATTCTTACATAAAGGAAAATAATTTAGATTATACTCCTCCAACAACTGAGAAAGCTGAACTTAATGCAGTTGGGAGTTTAATAGAACCTGTACCGACCATTATAGATTTGAAAGAAAATATTCCCCAGAGTACGCAAAGTAGTAATATCATAGTTGATACCGTGACTGAGAATGTAAATGCGTTAATTCCACAAAAAGATTCAAGTGATTCATCATCAAAAGTCCAAAATATGACAAAGAATATGGCGCTTGCACCAGAGAACCCCGAAGCAATTCCAGAAAGCAGAATTGACCCTTTGGTAATTGTTAAAAACAATGAAAGCGCCATATCTTCACCAACCGAGAAGGATGATCGTTTTGCAAATCAGACTGCTGGTATCACTGAAAATACCACGGAAATATTTGCACATGATTCTTCAGTAACTTCTAGTAATGAAGGTTTAGTGGCAGAAAGTGAAACGAAATCTCCAGTCATTTTTAAGAAACTTCAAGAAGATGGTCTAGAGACGATTGAAAATGACAATTTTTTTAATTCAAATGACGCGAATAATGATTCTATTCTAACAACCGAAGGTTCCAGCGTATCAAATCAAAGTCAAAATATAATGGTAACAGGGGAGATAGATGCTAGAAAAATTCAATCAGTCAGTGAAGATAATCATACATTCAATGAAAGTGGTGCCGGGGATGAGAAAGTTGCGCTTGTTACGGAGAACCCTGTTGTAATAAATCAGACAGCAGAGAGCGTTGATTCAAATAAAACAGCAGAGATAAAAACAACAGAGCCATCAATCCTTCTAGCTGATACAACAAAGCCCACAAAAGATCGCAATACGCAAAACATTCCGAAAAAGGGAGAAGATATATTAGAAGAGAATTATCCAAATCCACATGATGCAGAATTCAGCATTGATCAAAAAACAGAGGAAATTACACTAATTACTAACAACATCAGAAGTGAAATCCCTTTTCAAGTTGAGAGTAATGAAACACAACATTCTAACGTTACTAATGACATTCTTGAAAATAACATACCGCCAGTAAGTACACTAATAGGAGGCCTGGGTACCACTCCTAGCGCCCCCACAAATCATATTCGTCAACATGATGTAGAGGAAATAAACATAGAGATCACGCCGCACTTAGCCAATGAGGTTACTCTGTCTGATAATGTTTTAAAATTCGAGAACGTAAGTCAAAAATTCAACATCTCACAAGTAACCACTCTTAACTCCGTTCCAAATGTCCCCAACGTAAGTAAGCTAGAAAGTGCGAATAAATATTTATGGCCTGAAGATGGAAAACATACAGTGATTAAAAAACTTCTAAGTGATAATGAAAGAGATTTGGGAGGCTCAGACGGGGATCCATTGGCCGATAGAAATAAACAAATCTTGCAAACTACTGAACACGAAGTTAATTTTTCAATTACGACCGAAGCGAATGGAGTTGAAGATCAAGGAAATGTCCTAAAATCAAGTAATATAACTGCAAACAATACTACTGAATCTGAGAGCGATGCCTTGCAAAATATAGCAGAACCAGTAACTTCAGTTACTTATAGTGCATTGGACGAACAACTCGACTCCTCTAAGCTGCCTACACAGAAGGAAACCAGCAATACTCTCTTCCCAAACAACGAGATTTTTGCTACCCATATTAGCGAAATGAACGACAGCACTATTGGACACACCATGGTCCCTGAATTCAATAACAATGTAAAAGATTTCCATGCGCCAATCTGGGTAACAGAACATGCACTTCACAAAATGGAGGAATCGGTATCCACACAAAAAACAAATGTCAGCTCCCAGCTCATTAAGCAATCTCTTTTGAAGGAAGAAGCGACTGTTGACACACAACACTTTGAAAAGCCCAAATCAACTCCTTCCTCTCATCTTATTGGAACATCAGGTTTTGGGCAAAATTCAAGCTTGAAGAGTAACCACATCGGAAAATTTCACTCTCCGGATGATACAATTACTACTGAGGCAGTGTCAATCCACGGCATAAATCCTAGTACACCAGGACCACTAGTTTCCACCCAGATTGATGAAGAAATTCAAAACAGAGATGATAAATACCAAAGTACTACCGAATCGCCGACGCCGAAAACACCAACACAAACTTCTCCAGATCCGATGAATTCATCAATGACCCAGGGGACTTTTACGTACCATGACGAATCACAGTCCAAAAGTCATCCTGATCCTGCAACGTCAACAGAAACCGCCGTAACAATAATACGAACATTGATTGAAGCTGCTGAACTAACAACCGATCTATCTCGTCAAATTAATTCCTTTCGTTCAATTAATAATGAGACTTCAGCGATTCCTGATAATGTTATACCACCAGCTGTTGCTGAACAATCCGTTGCTGCCATTGTTGCTGAAGGTTCAGGAAAAGTTCTACCAACTCGTAGCATAACTGACGAACCGTCATCATCGTTCTATGCATCTGAGGATAAAACCACTACTATTGTAGTACTCTGTTCCACGTCTGGAGTCATATTCTTAGCCTTCTCAATAGCTATATATCTTATAACATTTCAACGACAACATGGCACCTTAGACATCGAACTGCAAGAGCAACGTTGTGGAAAGGATAATCTTGATGATGTCGATGCCGAGACTAGAATGTCCTTATTGAGGCCGCCACCGCTAGTCGAAAATGACGAACAGAGTTTTGAATGAGAACATTTGAAAATCAATTTTGAATTAACATTTTTTGTTTATTTCTTTTTAAATTAGTATCGATAAATAATTATAAGCTCCTTTCGTTTCGTTTAATGTAAATATATTCATTGGCCTAAGATTTACATTAATTATAAAATACCAACTATTAGATAGGTCTTAGCTACGTAAACTGAATAGCAGGCGTATACGCGATCGGGCGTATATATATTTTATGCCATATTAGGACATAAGTATTTCGGATCTAACAATTGGGTAAACAATCGGAAATTGAAACGAAACACTTGAAATAGGATGGTTTAAATTGAATGTGTTAACATAACAATATATAAAACGAAATTGTTTATTTAAACGGAATCCACAATAGAATAATGATCTTCAAACTATAATAATCTCGAACCAAAAAAGCGATTTGTAGAACTGCAAAAGCCAAAAAAAAAAGCAATTAATGGAAACATGAAACTTAACGTTTAAAAGTATAGTTAATAAGACAACAATCTCTTATACTACGACAAAGAGAAAAACATTTCAATTGTCACTAAAAACACCCAACAAAACTATTTGTCCTATAAAAGCGAGATATTCTATTACTAAAACTAGGAAAACAATAATATAGTATTGTTATATTACAAATATTGCGAAAGAACTGAATTATTATTATTATAACTTTAGTACATTGTGTTTTATTTACTATCCTGTGGTAGCAGGACGAATGGTGCGGCTTCAACCAATTTTTCAGTTTCCTTTCTTTTTCCTTTCCTCTAAAGTTCGCCTTTTTTTTTGAAGCCCTATACATTTCATAAATATCGGGTACCTTAAGCGAAGACAGGACTTTTCGGCTTTTGTCACAAGTCCAGTGTGAAATCTCCTTTAAACAAAAATACCTTTTTTTTATTTACTGCATTTATTTGACCGAAAATTAATAGTTGCAATAAGTAATATACAGTTAATAAATAAATATAAAATAAATAAATAAATAAATATAATAATTGTTTACATGTTATTTGTTCACCTTTTCCAAACAGTTTATTATATGTGCTTAGGATTTAATGGGATTAGATACATACGTAATTTTATTTTTCCTGGAAAAGGTCAGAAAAAAAAAACAGCAACTCTGTTTAGTTTAAGTTAGCCTCTTTAAAATTACTTAACATAGCTTAATCTAATCTTATTTACAATATTTGATATTGCAATATTATTATTATTATTTATTATTTATTGGCCTGTAGGAACCCGGAAGTTCATGAGCTCACCGACTCCACTCCGCCATTGTTCCCTGTCATGTCCGCTCTCCTTCCACCTTCGACCATCCGACCCGATCTCCTCGAGGTTCAACCTAACATTGTCCTCCCATCTTCGTCGTGGCCGTCCTCCCAGTCTCTTTCCCGTTGGCTTACCGTCAAGAATTCTATGTACGGTCCTATCATCGCCCATTCACGCTACGTGTCCGGTCCATCTTAATCTTCGCGACTTGATTACTCTCACTATTGTAGGTTTTCGGTATAGCTCTTCCAATTCGTGGTTGTGGAGTTTCCTCCATTGTCCTGCCTCCTCGTCATATTTACCACCAAAGATATCACCTAAAACTTTATTCTCGAGTACGCGGAATTTGTTCTCTTCCCGTTTTGTGAGAGCCCATGTTTCGCATCCGTATAGAATAATTGGCATGATTATGTTACGTGATAGCAGTTTGGATTTCAGCAGTTTACTGACTGCATGCCAACTAGCGTTGCCGGAGTGTAGTCTTTTGTTCATTTCCTTCAACATTTCGTTACTGGCCGTCAGTATTGTTCCCAGATATTTAAATTCTTTGACATTTTCAAATATCTTGCCTCTGATGCTTCTGTGTGTTCTCTGAGGTCCACCTGCTCTCGCCGTAATCATGTATTTTGTTTTGTCTTCATTTATTTCTAGGCCCACCTCTTCTGCCGCTTGCATGATGATTTCACAGTTTTTACCTAGTTTCTAGATTATCGCCCAAAACGGCGATGTCATCCGCATATGCGAGTGTTACACCTCGCTTACACCCCCTCTTAACATATATCAACCAATTAAGATGCAATCTTATTTTCCTCTGAACCAAGTATTTTGCATGTAATACAATACCCGCCTGTCCGGCAATTAAAATGCGTATTCGTTCGGAAGTAAAGACTTCCCCAAATCAAAATCATATTCTGCAAGCAATGCAACACTCAATTCATTCAGAAGCAAAAGTTTACAAGTGTAAACATAAGTCGGTTCTCTTTGAAGATCGACTCAATGGCAGCGGATTGCCAACATATGCGAAATACGAGGGTTGTCTCTTATGTTTCGGGATTTGGCAACCTTAGTGTTGCAATCCGGCAATTGACAGCTCTGTCGTAAAGTTGGACATGTTTGAGGTTATACGCACTCAGAACGATTTGACATACGAGCGCTATTTGTGTTGTTTACACTAACTTAAAAGATTCATCTCGGCCCAAAAATGGAATTAAATCGTCAACATTTTCGTGCGATTATTTTTTACAACTTTCGGCGTGGATTAACTCAGCAACAGTGCATGGATGAACTTAATTCAATTTTTGGCGATGAAGCTCCATCAAGGACCAGTGTTTATCGATGGTATGGTGAATTCAATCGTGGTTGTAGTTCATTCCAAGATGAATTTCGTGAAGGTCGTCCAAAATCAGTTGTTGTTCCGAAAACTATTGATGCTGTGCGCCAACGCGAACTGATATTGGAAGATCGTCATGTGACCTATCGTGAGATTGAGACAACCTTAGGCGTTAGTGGGACCAGCATACATTCAATATTGCATAAACATTTGACTGTCAAAAAAATTTGTTCGCGTTGGATCCCACACAATTTGTCAATAGCCCAAAAAAAGGCTCGTGTCAATTGGTGGAAAGAAATGCCCAAAAAATACGGTCGCGGTGCTTCGAAACACGTCTATGACATCGTGACAGGTGATGAATCGTGGATTTACGCGTATGAGCCCGAAAGTAAACAGCAGTCGACTGTCTGGGTGTTTCAAGATGAGCCAAATCCAACAAAAGTTGTTCGCGCACGAAGCACTTCCAAGCAAATGGTCGCCTGTTTTTTCGGAAAAACTGGACATGTCGCAACTGTACCACTAGAACAACGCAGAACAGTCAATTCTGAGTGGTACACAGCCGTTTGTTTGCCAGTTGTCTTCCAAGAAATCAGGAAAACCAACCGCCGAAGACGGATCACTCTTCACCACGACAATGCGAGCTCTCACACATCGGCTGCGACAACTGCATTTTTGAGCACCCAAAACATCGATTTGATGGGTCATCCGCCGTATAGTCCTGACTTGGCACCGAATGACTTCTTTTTATTCCCGTACGTAAAAAACAAACTGAGAAGTCAACGTTTTTCGACACCTGAAGAAGCGGTTGCTGCATTCAGAATGCATGTGTTGGAGATACCTCGATCAGAGTGGCATAAGTGCTTCGACAATTGGTTCAAACGCATGCAAAAGTGTATAGATCTTCATGGGGAATATTTTAAAAAACAATAAAGTGATTTTCGATGATCAATATTTGTTTTTGTTCTCTAATCCCGAAATATAAAAGGCAACCCTCGTAGGAATCAAATTACGGAACTCATCGTACGGGGTAATGGACTGAAATTAGATCGGTCAATGCTTTCGCACATCGTTTAAACGAATGAGTTGATGCGGTTGCAATTTTCGCAGGTAAACCAATTAAGAAATTGGTAAAGCCTATATCGCTGCAGTTTTTGCAGCACAATTAAACAAATGGAAAATGACAGGCGAATGACCGTTGAGTGGGTTACTCGTCTGAGCGAAGATGCATCATAGGCGGAAATAATTGATTCCAATTGGTATATAAAGTGGTTGCGAATGAATTGGAAGTTACTCAGAAATTGAAAGCAAGAAGACTGCAGCTCCCCATAAGTAGAGCGGGTCTTCTTGTTAGTAAATTTCTCTAGGGCAGTGTAAAATAATAAGCACTGAAGGCTGCGGCCCAGTACGCAGGTACACCAGAAGTAGTAAAAGTATAGGGATGGAAATTCCCAGTTGATCTAGTGAAATAAAGTAAAGTGTTTTATTCTAAACTAAACACTGAGGAAGGCAAACTGGCAAGACCAGGCCGAATAGAAAAGGACGGAAGCAGAAGGAAGTCGCAGTAAGAGCCTGGGTAAGGAAGTTGCCGTAAGTAATCAAAGGTTAACACTACATTTAATAACTAAATAATAAATGATAACATCTGGGGTTACGCTCAGGTGTTACATTTTGATAACTAAATAATTAATGAAAATATCTGGGGTTACGCTCAGATATTTCATTACAATAATAATAATCATTATAACCAAACAAACTTGGCCAATAAGACGTCCGATAACTAATTATTTAAATGTTTATATCGGAGGTCAAACTTCGATATAACATTTTGGCGCCCGAGCAGGGACTCATAATAAACAACATAACCCAATTAACCTTCTGATAATTAATTATTTAAATGTTTATATCGGAGGTCAAACTTCGATATAACACGAGCACTTGTGCGACTCCGTTTAGGGATGATCCGGCCATGTTGGCATCTTGTACCTTTCTGATGATATACTCGAGGACAAGGTTAAAAAGACATGGTGAGAGGCCATCGCCCTGTTTTAGTCCGTCCCGGATTTCAAATGGTTCTGAGAGATGGTTTCCTATTCTAACTCGCCCTTTGTTTTCGTTCATGCAGATTTGAATGAGAGCAGCATATTTTTCCGGGATTCCCAGCTCAACCACAATATGGTACAGTCTTTGCTTTTCGACTGAGTCGTAGGCCTTTTTGAAATCAACGAACAGTTGGTGAACCGTCTCTCCGTATTCCCACTTATGTTCCAACAATTGCCTTACTGTGAACATGTGGTCCTACGGAATCCACATTGGTAGTCTCCCAGTATTTCTTCTGCGTACGGTGTGATTCTCCCCAGTATGACACTTGTTAATATTGTAGTGAGCTTAGGGTTCGCTGGATCAATTATTTATAATAATTAAGAGCCGTTAAATCGATTTTGAATTAATGTAACACTTTATTAGTCCGTTAATAACAACCGTTACTTTTACCGTACATTTAACGATTTCTTTACTTGTCACTTCCGTACTTATCGCTTCCTTACTGCTTACCTCTTACTTTTTACTTGTCTCCGTGATCAGTTTCCGACGTATTTATACCGTTTCCCCATTCTGATTCGGCGTTTCGTTTCCGCCCGTTCCATAGCCTCGAATTTTCTACTGTTCGTAGTCTCCAGTTTTCCAGTACTTTCCAGAATATTCTAGTACTTTGTTTCGGACTTTCTCGAATATTCTAGTACTGATTGTCATATGCGTCACACTACCCCCCGCCTAGATTAGTTCGCCTCGAACTAAGTTCACTGGTCTCCTGGGTTAATAAAGTCGCCAGTCGGTCACGATGTACCACTTTCATTTTGGCGTTCTGTCTTCGCTGAATCCTATAGACAACGTCGTTAATTCTTGTGAGAATCTTATACGGTCCTTCCTAATGTTGCTGCAGCTTTGGAGGGCTTCCTTTTTGCCGATGAGGGTTATAAAGCCACATGCTATCGCCTGCATTAAATCCGGATGCGTTGGCTCGAACGTCGTACCTTGTTTTCATCCTGTCACTTGATACCTTGATTTGTTTTCGAACCAAATGATGAATCTCATCGAGGCGATTTCTCCATTCGGCTACGTAGTCTTCAGTCTTATCTATGGCGTCTGGAGGTATTCCGAATCGCAGATCGGCTGGTACGCGTATCTCTCGTCCAAATATAATTCTTGCTGGAGAATGGCCTGTCGTCTCGTGATTAGCCGATCTATAACTCATGAGAAAGGTTTGTACATATTTGTCCCAATCTCGTTGGTGATCACTAACGACCTTCGATAAGTAGTCTTTCATTGTTCGGTTGAACCTTTTGACCATTCCGCCTGACTGTGGATGTAAGGGTGTGCTCATGGTTTTCCTTACGCCCAGTGCCGCACAAATGCCCTGAAATATCTGTGATTCGAAGTTTCGGCCTTGATCGGAATGAAGCTCACAGGGAGTTCCATATCTGCTGATCCAATTATTGATAAGCTGCTCAATGACGGTTGTTGCTTGCTTGGAAGGACTTCCACCCACTTGCTGAAGTAATCCATGATGACCAACATGTATTTGTTGTTGTCGTTTGTTTTTGGAAAGGGTCCTGAGATATCAATCGCAATTCTCTCGAAAGGGGCGCCCACATTGTACTGGTTCATAGCGCTCCTTGGTTTTGCTGTTGGTCCTTTGGTCGCAATGCAAGTTGTGCACTTCCTACACCAAGACTCGACGTCATCTCCCATGTGAAGCCAGTAGAATCGATATCGTAATTTTGAAAGTCGCTTATTAACTCCCAGATGTCCACCGGAGGCCTCGTCGTGCATTTCTGCTAGTACATCCTTCACTTTTGATGGTGGGACTAGAATCTGCATTCGATGCGATTTTCCGTCCGCGGCTTCTCATTTACGCTTTAGAATTCCATCTTCCACCAACAAGGAATTCCATTGTGCCCAATATCCCTTAAATGTTAAACTCTTGTTCCAAGTTGGCCGCTCGTTCTTTTCTTTGTATTCCAGGATTAACGACATCCTGAAGTTGAGCTGCGCGTATAGCATCACTCGTCCACCCATCTAGTACTTCTACTTGTACATTTCGAAGGTCGTACGCCTCTTGTTTTTCTTCCGCTCTATGACAATGTTCACATTCTGGCTTACATGGTCTTCGCAATTGTTCGTCCTGCACTTCTATCCCCGTCGTAGTCACGGGATAAATAATGCACCCAACGATTGTTCCACTGCCAAAAAGATCTCCGAGATTCCAAGAGGTTAAGTAAAGAAAACGCACTGTGGTGTTTTATCGTTAATGAGTTCTTCTCTTTATTTTATATTCACTTAAGGTGGCCAAGTAGACCGGGGTATATTCACAATATTGTTCGTTGATTTTATTGATGAGTTCTGCTCGATGTACTATTTTTCGGCCGCACAAATTTCACATGGTTTATTTAAATTAAGTTCTATTTCATGTAAAAATATTTATTTATAGTTACTTTAAACTCAGCCCAACATTCATTGAATACGTTTTAATGGCATCCATTCCTTAGGTAAAGTTGACTCTACACATTAATAGAAATAGGCACATAACTTATAGTGGTGGACGGGAAAATTATTACACAAAACAAAATGCTGCCGAATGTTGCTTATACTGCCGCGGCAATGTATTTGACATATTTCAAAAGTAAATGCAAAGTAAAGTTAAGTATTAATTTAGTTTATTATTTCCACTTCGGATATACATTTTTACTAATATTCGCACGTAGAAAATCGCGAGTGTAAATGCACCGTACCGTGTGCATGGTACGGCGAAAGGGAGAAGACCCGACCGACTCCTCGGGTGTCTGTGAAACGACTCCCCGGGGTTTGAATTCCGAGTTTCAATTTAACCCTCAGTTCGAGGTGAGTTTAGTGGAGGAGAGAGAAAATGTCTGTCTAAGGTGAGAAACCAAGAAGAGGATCTTGGTGATGTATGTGTGTGGTGATCGTGAAGATCGCATTGTTTTACCCATGCACGAAGTTCATGAGAAAATGAGACAAGAGAAGATGAACAAAGGGAAAATCAACCAAGGGCATCGTGTGTAATGAGCTCAGTAAATTCTCTGTGCTTCATTAGACCAACATTGGGTGCGAATGGATTTCGATACTTTACACAATGGAAATTGTATATCGTATCTCTGCCGGCGGACAGAATCAGATTCTTTATTTGCATTTGTTTATGCTGTAGAATTCGAATTTGGCGGCTAAGCGCGAAGTTGGTGATTGTTTGTCAGTTGGACAAGCAGATCATGGGTCGGGTATAATGCAGCTGAGTAAACGAGCTGCTTGGCGTTGTTTTGTCGTTGAACAAAAGGGTCGCCAACCGATGTGCACGTAGGAAAATTGTTGTGCACATGTGAGGCTGAGATTTGCCTGGCAAACACGGGTACCGAATATTTTTTGAATACACGATGCATGTGTACTTTAAAGAATTCTTTCAAGGACCTGGAATTATGCATTGAATGCGTGATTGATGAAAGAATTCTTTTCAGGAAATTTTATGTAATGCGTTAGGTGCATTACATGTCCTTGAAGAAGGAAATGTTGCAGGTATGCGAGGGAAGTTGGGATGGAATTGTGGGTGGTTCTTGCGTGAGATTAAAGAACCCCCACATGGTGCTTTCTTCAGTTTTGTACTGAAGAAAAAATTGTGGTGGTCTGATCCGAAGAGATCGAGAGAGAGAAGGGCCAAGAACGCAAGACTCCTGTACAAGTGGGTTCTCGCTGTTCTGAATGCTTTCGAGGTACTTATATGCTAATTGTAGCAAGTACTCGTCGATAGGGATAATGAAGGCACCTTCGTATAGGTGAGAGTTTGGGTAATGGCGACCATCGGGCCTTCTAGAGTGGTTGATGCATCTTCTGAGGAGTTTTCTTTCGAAAACTCGGTCTTTCCATTTCAGCCGAAGATATGCAGGACCATATGGGAATGGCGTATGTTATACCAGATCGGATTAGCTGCTTATAGCAAAGAAGCTTAGTTTTGGTGTCAACTTTGGTGCTCCACTTCAGGATGTTGTGCAGTTGCTTAAACGGCCGAGGACCCTTTGAAGAATGTGGGTCACATGTTTAATGAAATTCATTTTTGGGGTATAGATGACCCCAAGACATTTCATCCTGTCCTGTGGTCTAATCGTAGTACCTCCTATTTGTATTCGAATATTCTGTGAATATCGAGAAGTAGGTTGGGAGTGTTTACTACTCAGAATGATAGCAACTGCTTTGGATGGGTTAAGCCGAATTTTCCAGCGACTGTAATACTGATACAGTTCGTCCAGATGACGGTTGAGTCGGTTTGTCGCGAGTTTTGGGCTTTTAGATGACGTGTACACTAGGACGTCATCCGCATAGCATATCTGGTTTACTCTCCCGTCCGCACGGCGAGGAATATCTGAGAAGTATTAAATAAGCTCTTCGATAGTATAGTGGTTAGTAGACCCGCCTGTCACGCGGGAGACCGGGGTTCGATTCCCCGTCGGGGAGCCTCTGGCGCAAGACTAATGACCTTGCCCGAAAAAAAAACAAATCATTATGGAAAATTTAACAAGCCGCAGGACTTGCTAAATAAGGCCAAGACCAGTTGCCGGTTGTAGTGCCGATGATGATGATGATTAAATAAGATGCCTCATCTAAACCCCCTAGAATGGAGTCCTGCGGTATGCCTGCAGTGGCGTTGAAAGTTCGGGGATAGCTTTTCATTCTCTTGGACTTGGAAGATTCTATTTAGAACTAACTGGTAGATGATATTACACAGCGTTGTACTGAGACCAGTATTCAGTCATTTGAAAACGAGACCTTGGATCCAGGTTGTGTCAAAAGCCGTTACAATGTCCAGGTTCATCGCAATGGTGGGTTCCTTATTAAAGAGGCGCACGCAGACGTGATTTTGAAATATGTTGAGAGCCATAGTGGTACTGTGTGGTCTTCTAAATCCTAATTGGAAATCAGGTATTAGGTTCCTGGCACTGATAAACTTATTTAACTTCTCGTATATGAACTGTTCATATATTTTGCTGATGCAGGTGAGGAGCGAAATAGGACGAAAGCTTGAGGGGTGATATGTTGGTTTCCCAGCTTTTGCTATTGGGGAGTCAACAGCATGCTTCCAAGCTTGGGGAAAGTACCCCATGTTGTAGGCATGGTTGAATAGAATGGAGAGCTTTATAAAGAATAAAGCAGAAAGCCTTCGCAATGGGTGGTACATGTTTTCGATACCTTCTTGGGGTTTCGAGATTTAACTAGATTTTGTAGGGTATTCTGCGTGAAGAAACCGTGACCATTATCACATGTGTCATCGAAGTATGCACTGCTAGATGGATTAAAGATAACAATCGGCTCGTTAAAGTTGTCTAAGTTATTGTGAACCTCTGAACTAATTATTGCATTAGTGTCCGGGTCGCCATCCTTGAGAGTGAGCTTGTGATTATTTTCAAAGGTCTCTCCGATGTTTGCTTTATTGGGATCATTATCGACAACAAGACCGTTGTGTATGATTGGACCAGTGATACGAGAAGTGCCACATATCTTTTTAACATTTTTATAAATGTTCTGGTCCATCTGAATACATTTCAGTTTGTCTTCCAATTGTCGGGTACGATTGTTTTGGATTCTTTGTTTTATCAGTGTACCAATATTGTGAATGATGGATCGCAGTAATGGTTCCCTTTCGGTAAAGCGGTGACGACATCTCATTCTGCAGAGCTGTTTACGATCCCGGATGGGACGAAGAGTGAAGTCGTCAAGGGGAATTTGATGTCTTTTTAAGTTTGTACTTCGGGACATGAGTCTCAGAAGTCTCAACTAGAATCTTGTGAAGTCGAGTTGCAGCATTATTTATCTCAACCGTTGTTAGATTCCTGTCAGTGGAAAGAGAGAGTTGGTGGAGTTTTTCGTTCAATGTAATATTGAAGTTGTCCCAATTTGTGCGCCCGTAATCGGGTATGTATCTGATATGAGCCCGGGATACTCGATAGCCGCGGATGATCATGGTCACGGCGTTGTTGTCAGATACACCCGCGGATACTTGGGGAGGAGTGATTTGGAGAAATAAGTTTTTGGACATAATAAAGACTTCCAGGATCGAGTTACGTCGGGTACCAACCGTAGGTGCGACTATTTCGAAGTTGAGGGCATGACCGTTTTCGATGTACCATTTAAACAACTTTGTGCCGTTTGGGCAAGAGAGACCAATGTACCAATGGAGATGCCCGGAGTTGAAACCGCCGCCTATGACGAAGGGTGTATGCCCGAGGACCTTATTAATTGGCCGATATCTTCGGGATTATATATTCACTTTACCGTTATTAGCTGGATGCAATTCAACCCCGGAGACCTCTATGGACTCAAAATGTGGGAGGCCAATAGCTTCATGGTGAAGTTCGCTATTAACCAGTATACAGGTGCCACCTCTGTTGATGGTGGGACCGCCAGTAAAGGTTCAACCTCTTCGAATTATGGATTAGTTTGGGAATACATGCTGACACGAATGCCAGCTAGTTTCGGTTACAAGAACCACGTCCGCCCGGTTATTCTTTATGGAGTCGGAGACTATCGCACGCTTTGAAAGCGAAACAAGGGAGTTGACGTTTATGAGGATAACTTTAGTTTTGGGATCCATTTTGGAAGGTATGTCATTGAGAATTACACCCTGGGAGGCTTTTGTGCAGCAGTTTGAATTTGTGGGGCTCTGTTGGCCTTTACCGCGGGTCGCTTAGGGGCTTGAATGCGTTTTTGACGGGTAGGAGTTGGGAGAGTTTTTATACTCTTTGTTTGTCGGCCTTTAAGCATGTCGGCAAATGTAAATCCAATTTGGATGATGTTTTGTGTGGCCTGTTTTCCGAAGTCTGACTTGGCTGTTTGTTTAGCTAGAGTCTCCTTGGATCTTCGAACAATTTCTTTATATTTAGGACAGTTCCTGTAACTGGTCGGATGTCCTTTCTTTCCGCAGTTGCAGCAAGTTGGCAGTGTTATTTCACCCTGCACATTTTTTGTGAGATCGTATTTGGCTGGCGGTAGTTCGCACTTGCCAATATCGTGGGATTTCCGCAACGAACGCAACGACGGGACATGTTGCAATTTCGGGAGACGTGCCCGAAGCGTTGGCAACGTCTGCAGTGAGGTATTTCACTATTATGAAATACCTCGAAGACGACTTGCTGATGCGGTGCGATTACAAGGAGTGTCCCGGAGATTAAATAGTAGAAAGCGGGGCGGGGGTTAAAGTGGGAGGTAACTAAGAGAATGGGAGAAACAAAGAAGAGCAACATAGACCTGAAAACTGCAGTTCACCCGCCAAGGTGAGTAAACAAAACAAAATAAATCAAAAGTAAGAAAAGATTAAAGATGAAATTGAATTGAACGTTATAATAATAAGCAAAGATATAATTCTAGGGAAAATAAATATAACGGGAAATCTGAAATAGAAATTAATCTTAAAATTAAAATTAAAATGAAGCTGAAAATGAAAAGGTTCACCCGTTTTTGGCCTTTGATTGATGATGATGTTGTTTTTCACTGTTTTCCACTTCTTGTTTTTCCACTGCAACTTTTCAGATGATTCGTACTGTACTTATAATGTAAGCTTCACAATGTATTCGCAGAGCCATAATAGTAAAATACTGTGACGTATATGACAATCAGTACTAGAATATTCGAGAAAGTCCAAAACAAAGTACTAGAATATTCTATAAAGTACTGGAAAACTGGAGACTATGTACAATAGAACATTCAAGATTATGGAACAGACGGAAATGATACACCGAATCAGAATGTGAGGAAACGGTATAAATACGTCGCACACAGCTCATGGAGACAAGTAGAAAGTAATAAGTAAGAAAGTGAAGCAAGCGATAAGTAAGAAGTAAGAAGTAATGAGTAAGAAGTAAGCAGTAAAATACGGGATAAGTACGGAAGCGATAAGTCAAGAAATCGTTGTGTACGGTAAAAGTAACGGTTGTGATTAACGAACTAATAAAGTGTTATATTAATTCAAAATCGATTTAACGGCTCTTATTTATTTTATATAATTAATCCAGCGAACCCTGAGCTCGCTACAATTGGTGTCAGAAGTGGGATTAATTATTAGTGAAGTAAATAAGTCTGTGAAAGTGCGTTGTAACGATGTCAGAACGAGGAGGATCTTCGCGTTCCTGAGTTGAAGAAGGAACTTGAGAACCAGAATCTGGATAGCAGAGGACAGAAGCAAATTCTTCGACAGCGTCTGCAAGCAGCAATAGAGAAAGAGGGTATTGATGTCGACACATATGTTTTTACGATTGTGCCAGACTGTCCGGATGGAGAAGAAACAGCGAGTCAAGATGGTGCCGATGTAACGGAGAAGTGTTCGCCACAGTTGGACATTTCGGAGATGCTCAGGATGATGATGATAAAATTGGATGCGCAAGCTACAGACATTAACACAAAGTTGGACCCGCAAGCTGCAGATGTTAATGCAAAGTTGGATGCCCAAAATTCAAAATTCGACGCCCAAAAGCCAAAATTCGACGCACAAGTTGCAGATCTGAATGCAAAATTGGATGCCCAAACGCAGTGGATGAAATGTAATTTTCAACACTTTAAGGAAGAAATTCAGTCAAAAATTCGGAACAAAGTAGAAAATCTGGATCTAAAAGTCACCGATGAAATAATGCGAATCGAAAAGAGACTTGAGTGTGTTGAGAGAAATGAGACATCGCATAGCAATCAACATGACCACAAAGATACAAGGATACAACCGCCAACCTTCGATGGAACGGGACCCTTCTCCGTATTTATACGCCAGTTTGACGCGGCGGCCAATTATAATAAGTGGTCAGATGAGCAAAAGTCAACATCACTAATCTTGTCACTCCGCGGGGCGGCTACAGAATTGCTACAAACCATACCAGCAGAGAAGCAAACAGATTTCCAAGCAGTAAGAGACGGCCTTGAAGCTAGGTATGGAGACAACCACATGCAGCAGGTCTACCGCATGCAACTGCGGAGCAGAACGCAGAAACCGGGAGAAAATCTTCAACAGTTGCAGGCAGACATTGAGCGATTGGCAAACTCGTCTTATTCAAATATGACTAAGGAATTTCTGAACGAGGTAGCAATGGATGCATTTATAAACGCACTCCAAGATCGGGTTTTGCAACAAGCCGTTCGTTTGGCAGGAAAGAAGACGACTAATGAAATACTGGCGTTTGCATTGGCATATGAATCTGCTAAACTGGCTACCAGGAGTACGTATACAGTCCGAGAAATGTCTGTCGAGGAATGTTCCTGCCAAAGAATCGGGCATGTACAACGAAGAACTCCGAGACCTGATATGAAGTGCTGGACATGTGGCGAAGTCGGCCACAGGTCTGTTGACTGTAGGAAACGTCGACGAATGAATGAAACATCAAGTGGGAATTGTTGTTCATGCGCTAATCATAAGAGGAGACTATCAACGGACCAACTTGCGGCCAAGAGCTCGGGAAACTTGTAAAGGCAGACTTTACGGAGCGAAAGTCGCCTGGTGGAATGTGCTGCCCCAGCATCGTAACTGTATCACAACTCCAATGGGATAACCAAAGTTTGGTTATAACTACGATTGTTAATGCAAGGACAGCAACAGTGACAATCGACACTGGAGCAACGAGATCGATAATTCGCCCGGATGTCGTGGGTAAAATAGCCCTTAATAAAAATAGAAGATACGCTTTGAGGACTGCCACAGGAAAATGTTCTATAGTCTACGGAGAAGTCGAGAGCATAATAGTGCTGGGCAATACTTCCATCTCCCATCAATTTTTGGTTGCCGATATTACGGACGAATGCATTCTTGGAATGGATTTCATGAAGGAGCATCAAGTTGTTCTAGATATCGGTCAAAGAACACTGCGAATTGGTAACTTGGAGGTTGCTATTACACTGCAGGCCGAACAATTGCGAAGGCTGAAATGTTATGCGCGTGAGGAGGATGAGATCCCAGCTCGTTCAGACTCGGTAATTTGGACCAGTCTCGAAAGTGATCCCGGTGACAATCGATTTTACATCACTGAGGCTGTACAAAATCAGCATAAGGGGAACATCCTTGTTGGGAAAGCCCTTATCGATGCGAAGAAGCACATCGTAACCGTAAGAGTACTAAATGCGTCCAAGAAAAGGAGAAAAGGAGAGGTAATCGCAAAATGTGCAGCCGTGTTAATGATAAGCTCAATTCAGACAAGTGGAGAGGACCATTCAATTCAACAGCCCTCTGGTGCATCCTCTATGGTTAATAAGTTGATGTCCCAGAAAATCGAACAAACAGAGAAAGGGCAAGCGTTAAATCACTCCTGAACGATTTTTCTGATATTTTTGTGACAGGAAATGATAAATTCGGACGCACCGGTATAGTTAAACATCGCATTGACACGGGTGAGTCAAGACCTATAAGACAGCCACCTCGTCGACTACCGTTGGCCAAACAATCAGTAGGCAACATGATTCGAGAGATGGAAGAGCAAGGAGTCATCGAAAAATCATCGAGCCCATGGGCTTCGTCGGTAGTGCTCGTCAAGAAGAAGGATGGGACAACTAGATTTTGTGTCGACTACCGCCGGTTAAACGAAGTTACGAAGAAAGACAGTTACCCACTTCCTCGAATCGACGACACTAGATACCCTTTCTGGAGCTCAGTGGTTTTCAACATTGGACCTAAAAAGCGGTTACTGGCAAGTGGAAGTGAAGGAGGAGGACAAGGAGAAGACAGCGTTTACTACCGGAGACGAACTTTATCAATTCAACGTGATGCCATTTGGATTGTGTAATGCTCCAGCAACGTTTGAACGATTAATGGAAAGTGTTCTACGGGGACTTACATGGAAGACGTGTCTTGTGTACTTGGACGATATCATCGTTGTTGGAAGGAATTTACCAGAACACATCAATAATTTGCGCTCCGTCTTCGAACGACTAAGACAGGCCAACTTAAAGCTCAATTCGAAGAAATGTGAACTCTTCCAAAGGAGAGTAAAATTCCTGGGACACATCGTTTCATCTGCAGGAGTTCAAACGGATCCTGATAAGATAGCAGCAGTCCGAGAGTGGCCTACCCCAGAAGATAAGCAACAGTTGAGAAGCTTTATGGGATTAGCCACATATTACCGACGGTTTGTTAAAGGTTTCGCCAATGTGGCTATAACCCTACACGAACTCACGGGTAAAGACAAGAAATTCAATTGGACAGAAAAGTGTGAAGCAGCGTTCAACACATTGAAGGCCGAGTTATGTAAGACTCCAACATTGGCATTCCCAAGTTCGGAACGCCCGTTTATATTGGATACTGATGGAAGTAACACAGGAATCGGAGCAGTGTTGTCACAGGAAGTCGATGGTAAAGAGAGAGTTGTCGCATATTGTAGTCGAGTTCTATCTAAGCCAGAGAGAAACTACTGCGTAACAAGAAAGGAACTGCTGGCTGTCGTAGAAGCCGTTAAAAATTTCCATAAGTACCTCTACGGACGTCGATTCCACCTTCGAACGGATCATGCCGCCCTGAAATGGTTGTTAAATTTTAAGAATCCGGAAGGACAAATAGCTCGATGAATCGAACGACTTCAAACGTACGATTTCCAAATTTCCCATCGTCAAAGGAAGGTGCATAATAACGCTGATGCTCTCTCAAGAAGACCATGTAAGCCAGATTGTAAACATTGTCATAGAGCGGAAGAGAAAGAAGAGGCGTACGACCTGCGAAATGTACAAGTAGAAATACTAGATGGGTGGACGAGTGATGCTATACGCGCAGCTCAACTTCAGGATGAAGATATGTCGCTAATCCTGGAATACAAAGAAAAGAACGAGCGGCCAACTTGGAACAATATTTCCGACAAGAGTTTAACATTTAAGGGATATTGGGCACAATGGAATTCCTTGTTGGTGGAAGATGGAATTCTAAAGCGTAAATGGGAGGCCGCGGATGGAAAATTCCATCGAATCCAGATTCTAGTCCCACCATCAAAAGTGAAGGATGTACTAACAGAAATGCACGACGAGGCCTCCGGTGGACATCTGGGAGTTAATAAGCGACTTTCAAAATTACGATATCGATTCTACTGGCTTCACATGGGAGATGACGTCGAGTCTTGGTGTAGGAAGTGCACAACTTGCATTGCGACCAAAGGACCAACAGCAAAACCAAGGAGCGCTATAAAGCAGTACAACGTGGGTGTCCCTTTCGAGAGAATTGTGATTGATATCTCAGGACCGTTCCCAAAAACAAACGACAACAACAAATACATGTTGGTCATCATGGATTACTTCAGCAAGTGGGTGGAAGTCCTTCCAATTCCAAACCAAGAAGCAACAACCGTCATTGAGCAGCTTATCAATAATTGGATCAGCAGATATGGAGTTCCCTGTGAGCTTCATTCCGATCAAGGCCGAAACTTCGAATCACAGATATTTCAAGGCATCTGTGCGGCACTGGGCGTAAGGAAAACCATGAGCACACCCTTACATCCGCAGTCAGGCGGAATGGTCGAAAGGTTCAACCGAACAATGAAAGAGCACTTATCGAAGGTCGTTAGTGATCACCAACGAGATTGGGACAAATATGTACAAACCTTTCTCCTGAGTTATAGATCGGCTAATCACGATACGACGGGCCATTCTCCAGCAAGAATTATATTTGGACGAGAGATACGGGTACCAGCCGATCTGCGATTCGGAATACCTCCAGGCGCCATAGATAAGACTGAAGACTACGTAGCCGAATGGAGAAATCGCCTCGATGAGATTCATCATTTGGTTCGAAAGCAAATCAAGATATCAAGTGACAGGATGAAAACAAGGTACGACGTTCGAGCCAACGCATCCGGATTTAATGCAGGCGATAGCGTGTGGCTTTATAACCCTCATCGGCAAAAAGGAAGGTCTCCGAAGCTGCAGCAACATTGGGAAGGATAGTATAAGATTCTCACACGAATTAACGACGTTGTCTATAGGATTCAGCGAAGACCGAACGCCAAAATGAAAGTGGTACATCGTGACCGACTGGGGACTTTGTTAACCCAGGAGACCAGTGAACTTAGTTCGGGACGAACTAATCTAGGCGGAGGGTAATGTGACGAGCTGGCAGGACTCCAAAACAAAGTACTGGAATATTCTGGAAAGTACTGGAATACTGGAGACTATGAGCAAAAAGAAGCGAGAGGAAAAACGATGTCTCCAGTGAGAGAAGTGTCACTTTTGTTCGGGACGAACTAATCTAGGCGGAGGGTAGTGTGACGCATATGACAATCAGTACTAGAATATTCGAGAAAGTCCAAAACAAAGTACTAGAATATTCTATAAAGTACTGGAAAACTGGAGACTATGGACAATAGAACATTCAAGATTATGGAACAGACGGAAACGGAACACCGAATCAGAATGTGAGGAAACGGTATAAATACGTCGCACACAGCTCATGGAGACAAGTAGAAAGTAATAAGTAAGAGAATGAAGCAAGCGATAAGTAAGAAGTAATGAGTAAGAAGTAAGCAGTAAAAGACGCGATAAGTACGGAAGCGATAAGTCAAGAAATCGTTGTGTACGGTAAAAGTAACGGTTGTGATTAACAGACTAATAAAGTGTTATATTAATTCAAAATCGATTTAACGGCTCTTATTTATTTTATATAATTAATCCAGCGAACCCTGAGCTCGCTACAATACTAAACAAATTTTGAATCCAACAAACAAAACCGCTTTTGTCTAAAGCCGCTCCAAACCTGTTGAAAATCTAAATGTTTATGTAGTGAGTCCAATAGGACACAGTGTCCTTAGTTCTTATATTTCTTGATGAATTTCCCATGTAACTTCGGGCAATTGTCACGATTTCTTGTTCTTTGTTGTAAGCGTCGTGATCTGTTGCATTCATCTCGAATTTCGATTTTTCTGGGCTCCACCAACATACTAGTCTAGTGTCCCAAGCACGTTCTCTATTTTGTGACTTGGCAACATCACATGTGTTTGTTAGACATTTTATTACTTGTCCAGACATTTAATTACCTTCCTTCTTCCCCCCCATTTTTTGGATCCCTTCCCAGATATACGTGTGATTAATCCTTCCAGTGGTAGTATCCTCTACATCAGGTATGGGTGTTCACTAAGAGAAAAGATGAGGATGACTTTCGATCGCATTTTGTTGTATTTTTTATTGACAGGGGCAACTTTTCATAAAGCTTCAAACAATACAAAAAATATAAAGTTGATCCAAGTTTATTCCAGGTATAACAAAATTGGTTTTATTTCTCCGCACGAATTCGGAATTTCTTTGTTGTCCATCCCAAAAAGTCGATATCACCGTTTTCAGGTGTACAATTATCTACTATTTATAAAGCAGACTTATTGCATATTTTCAGGTACACATCTTAGATCGTGTTATAAGTTGGCGTGCTCTGGAAATTATGATTATCCAAGAAGTTCAAAACATGTCATAATAGATTTGGGCCACGGAAACATGTTTTAGTAGAGAAACGAACCGGGAAGGTATTTTTAGCCGGGTACATTTGTTATACTAGGTTGATTTGGTGTAGTCGAATGTGTATTTCAAATCCTAGACTGGTATAAAATCTATTAGGCACTAGATGATTGAAATAATCATTATTTATTGAACCGAAGAGTCCATGGAAATTTAATGTTTATAATATTTTCAAGTTATCTCTTTCGAAATGTAAGTTTGATGGTTCAGTTAGATTTCTCTAGTTAACCAAATTTATATTTTGTCATCATTTTCTTACTTTATTGATATCTAATTTTAAATTACTTACTAATAAATAAATAAAAATAATACTTTTTGTTAGTGATTGCTGAAAATGCACGTTTAATACGCTGACTTACAAAGTTCAGTTCTTTTCAAGAAACTGTCTGATCTTTGTGGTTATCGGGTGTATCGCACTTATTTATGTGCTTGCACTTTTTTTCGATGCCTTGCCTTCAAAGAGTAGGGCCCAACACGTAACTTAGTCAAACTGCAGTATTTTTGAAATAAAGTTTTCGTAAAGCGAAATCCATTATTTTTTCTCTAGATGATCGTAAAGTATTGACCAAATCAATTCAGGCTTGCACTCGTTCGAAATGTGAAATTGTGTGCTAAAAAAATCTTTAACAGTTTTTTGATTACTCAATCCAATTGCCAGTGATGGAGTGTTTGCGACGCAGCATTCAATTCTTCGGAGAACGCCACAACTACGTGATGTCAATTGTTAAAAGGGACTGAAAACCACAGCACGCTAATCCCTGGAAGATAACACACGCCACAGTGTGTTAAATTGTTAAATGACGCCACAGCTATAGCATGTTGAATTGTTAGTAAATTTCTGGAAGATGGGGGATCTACAAAAAGAGGAATGTGGTTGCATTGCAAGTTTAGTTACGTTCCTCTGTTGTTTTGATCAATTTACTTTCTTCTTTGGCATTGAAGTGAAGTCTACGTTTAAATACTCATAAATCGAGTCAGTTGGTGTCTAGAGGTACCAATTTATGTCCAGTCAGTCAAGTTAAAGTCAGTTTAGTACAGTTCCACTTAAGAACTGATTTAAAACAATTACTGATTAATAAGTGAACTTTTAAATACTGTAACTGCTTAATCTGGTTAAAATAATATGGGACAAGGAAGTCATTTCGGAAGAATGGAAAACCTCAATAGTCATCCCCATTTTCAAAAAAGGCGACAGATCTGACTGCGAAAATTACAGAGGAATATCATTGCTCCCGATCATATACAAAATATTAACAAATGTCATACTGGCAAGAATCACACCGTACGCAGAAGAAATATTGGGAGATTACCAATGCGGATTCCGTCGGAATCGATCAACAAGCGACCAGATGTTCACAATAAGGCAACTGCTGGAAAAGAAGAGGGAATACGGAGAGACGGTACACCAACTGTTCGTTGTCTTCAAAAAAGCCTACGACTCAGTCGCAAGGCAAAGACTCTACCATATTGTAGTTGAGCTGGGGATCCCAAAAAAATATGCCGCCCTCATTCAAATCTGCATGAACGAAAACAAAGTGCGAGTTAGAATAGGAAACCTCCTCTCAGAACCATTTGAAATCCGGGACAGACTAAAACAAGGAGATGGCCTCTCACCATGTTTTTTTAACCTTGTCCTCGAGTATGTTATCAGAAAGGTACAAGATGACAACGTGGCCGGATCATCCCTGCACGGGGTCACACAAGTGCTCGCGTATGCGGATGACATCGCCGTTCTGGGCGATAATCTCGAAATTATAAGTAAAAACTGTGAAATCATCATGCAAGCAGCAGAAGAGGTGGGCCTAGAAATAAACGAAGACAAAACGAAATACATGATTACGACGAGAGCAGGTGGACCTCAGAGAACACATATAAACGTCAGGGGCAAGATATTTGAAAATGTCAAAGAATTTCAATATCTGGGAACGATACTGACGACCAGAAACGAAACGTCAAAGGAAATTAACAAAAGACTACATTCCGGCAACGCTAGTTGGCATGCAGCCAGTAAACTATTAAAATCCGAACTGCTATCACGTAATATAAAGCTCCGTGTCTATAGAACGATAATCATGCCGATTGCTCTGTACGGATGCGAAACATGGGCTCTCACAAAACGGGAAGAAAACAAATTCCGATGATAGGACCGTGCATAGAATTCTTGACGGTAAACTAACGGGGAAGAGACCGACAGGATGGCCGCGACGTAGATGGGAGGACAATGTTAGATAGGACCTCGAGGAGAACGGATCGGATGGTAGAACGTGGAAGGAGAGCGCACAGGACGGGGAACAGTGGCGGAGCCGAGTCGGCGAGGTCATGAACTTACGGGTTCCTACAGGTCAGTAAATAATAAAAAAGTGCTTAATCTGAAAAGACAACCATTTGGCCAGTTAGCGCACATCACAATACAGAAAAGAGAAAGCCAACATCACGTCGGGATTATATAAAACGTAGTCCGCCACATTAACAATTGGTACTTCGAGTTGGAGTCTGTGATCAGGGTGTACAGTACTGAAATTAACAAAGCGACAATTTGGTATATTTCACGAAGCACCATTTTGGTTTCTTCGATTTCTGGATTTTCGATGATACCCCGCACAGGTAAAGGATCATCATCATCATCATCGGCACTACAACCGGGATCCGGTCTTGGCCTTATTTAACAAATCTCTCCACCGGTCCCGATTTCGAGCCGATGTCATCCAGTTTAGCACTCCCAGGCTCTGGGCGTCCTGGTCTACGCCATCCCTCCATCGCAGACAAGGTCTGCCGCGCTGTCTCCTTCCATACATCTTGCCACAAAGGACTTTCCGGGCAGGGTCCTCTTCGCTCATTCGAGCTAGGTGTCCCGCCCACCGGAGTCTACCGAGCTTGATTTTTCTTACAATATGAGCTTCAAGGTAGATTGCGTACAACTCATGGTTGTAGCGTCTCCGGAATCGTCCTCCCTCACATACGGGGCCAACAATTCTCCTTAAGACCTTTCTCTCGAACGCGGCCAAGAGTTCAGAGTGCTTTTTATTAAGCACCCAGATCTCGGATCCATACATGAGTACTGGTAAGACCATGGTCTTGTACAGTAGTAGCTTGGATGTTCTGGATAAATTTCGGGATTTAAAGAGCCTTGATAGACCATAGTAGGCTTTGTTGGATTTAATCAGCCGTTCGCGTATTTCTTCTTCCATATTGTTATCGGCTGATACTATTGACCCAAGGTAGTTAAAGGATTGCACTACTTCAAATTCGTGCTCCACTACCCTGATAGTTTGACCAACGTTAGGTCTTCTCTTCGCAGAAGTTGCCACCATGTACTTGGTTTTTCCCTCATTAATGCGCAGTCCCAGTTTTTGTGCCGCCTGCTCGATCTGGGTGAAGGATTCCTGTACCGCCGATTCGGTTCTACCGATGATGTCGATGTCATCTGCGTAGGCAAGTATCTGGCTGGACCTGGTGACAATAGTCCCTCTTGTTGTAACGCCAGAGTCACGGATTGCTTTCTCCAACGCCAGGTTGAAGAGGAGGCAGGCCAAACCGTCCCCTTGTCGGAGTCCATTATAGATGTTTATTGGTTTGGACAGCAATCCCGCTACTTTTACTTGACTAGTTACGTTGGTCATGGTCAACCTACAAAGTCGTATCAATTTATTTGGAATGCCGAATTCTCTCATGGCATTATATAGTTCTACCCTGGCTATGCTGTCGTAGGCGGCCTTGAAGTCTATAAATAGATGATATAGTGGAATCTTAAATTCCAGACATTTTTCCATCGCCTGCCTAAGGGTGAATATCTGATCAATTGCTGATTTGCCTGGGATGAAGCCACACTGATATTGACCAATGATGGCTTTAGCGTATGGGGATATCCGGTCTTGTAGGATAGTGGAGAGTATTTAAAGGATAAAATCATAGAAATAGTTAAAGTAGACCAACACGTTTCCAATCGAACAAAATATGCACCACAAAATTGTTTGAAACTAGCTAGCTGGCTCCAAATGACTGTTATAGTGCCACACAAAATGGTTTAACAAAAAAAAGAGAGGATTCTTTGGGTTTCATCATCATCATTGGCACTTTTTTTTTTTTTTTTTTTTTTTATTAGACTTCTCTTGGGAGAGGCGAACCTATAGCGCCGAGTGGGGGCCCCGAGATGCCATCAAATAACTTCTTTTTGAACAGTTGCAGGTTGTAACGTTCCGGGAACACTCGTGTGGGAAGGGAGTTCCATAGCTTCCCCGCTCTGTAACGGAACGAGTTCTGATGTAGGGATGTTCGCGCCGTCGGGAGATGAACCACAAACGGGTGCGATCCGTCGGATTGTCTTGTGGAGCGCATATAAGCCGAATTGCGCGGAACAATACCACGAATCTCCGAAGAACAGCACCCGTGATAATATCTGTAAAACAGACAGAGGTCGGCTACGCGCCTTCGATGTGATAGCGACTGTAATCCCGACGTCAGCGCCGAGTCCCCGATCAGGCGGATCGCTCGTCTCTGTATGCTCTCAAGTAGGTCAAGGGTATGTTTAGGAGCCGAGCTCCAAACATGAGAGCAATATTCCAGCGCGGGTCTAATTTGGGATTTATATAGGAGAAGAAGTTGGGCCGGAGTAAAATATTTCTTAGCTCTAAAAAGATAACTCAGTTTTCCTGAGGCTGACCTGGCGATGTTCGACACATGTTTATGCCATGATACATTCCCACAGACTGTAACGCCGAGCAATTTCAAACTTTCCCCAGCCTTGAGGGCCCGGCCATTCATCATCAGATGTGGAACCGATGATCCACTTTTCTTTGTGAATGTTGTATACTGGGTCTTCGTTGCATTGAAGTCGACAAGATTGGCCCTTCCCCACTGCAGGAATTTATCCAGATCCTGATTCAGAGAGTCAATCTGTCCAAATCTGAGCTGACGCGGCGCAGATGCACCAATCCGCCGAACACTCGAAAAGGAGGAAACAAGCGTACGATCATCCGCAAATTTGAACACTTTGTTATCCGTTGTGTCCAACAAATTATTTATGTGAAGCAGGAACAAGGTTGGAGCCAAAATATAACCTTGGGGCACCTCCGAATTAGGAGGATACAGATCCGAACACTCGCCGTCCACAACAACCCGGATCGATCAAATCTCGAGGCAGCTCCTCGTCCAGTCGCAAAGCTGTTGGGAAAGTCCATATGAACGAAGTTTGCTCAGCAATGCCCCGTGCCAGACGCGGTCAAAAGCCTTGGAAATATCCAATGCGACCGCCCTGGACTCACCATGCCGTTCAATCGCAGATGTCCATATATCGGTTATAAGTGTCAAAAGGTCTCCTGTGGACCGCCCGCCACGGAATCCGTATTGACGATCATTCAGGAGTCCGTTGCACTCCAAATACTTAACCAACTCTGTATTGATGACTTTTTCCATTACCTTAGATAAAATAGACAGTAATGCTATCGGACGGTAATTTTATGGGAGACCCTTTTTCCCGTCTTTGGGATTGGCTGAACTCGAGCGATTTTCCAGCAGGCAGGAAAGGTCCTCTGTGCATTAGATAAGCGGAAGAGTCTGCCAAGAACCGGCGATAGTTCTGGAGCACAGTTCTTAAGGACTATTGCTGGTATTCCGGGCCGGTTGCCTTCCTACAATCCAGTTCACGTAGAATGCGTTGAATAGTGCGCGGACGATATCTCACACCCCGCATGGAAGACTGTACCGGCGAGATCACAGGTGGGTCCAAAAAGCCAGGATCGAGGTTTGAATTCGCCGAAAATAAATTTGCGAATACATTAGCTT
Organism: Microdon myrmicae; assembly: GCA_963931805.1. Classification (NCBI taxonomy): domain Eukaryota; kingdom Metazoa; phylum Arthropoda; class Insecta; order Diptera; family Syrphidae; genus Microdon; species Microdon myrmicae. The sequence goes on along the minus strand of OZ007499.1, from coordinate 38,313,028 downwards.
TATCCTTTGAATTCGTGACTAACGTCCCGCTGTCTGTCACCAACGGAGGGAAAGAAGAGGATGCAAAGTTACCGCTGACAGCTTTTGCCGTTGACCAGAAGGAGCGCGAACCAGTTGGGCACCGAAGGAGCCTATTGATCACCCTGTCATTGTGAGTCTTCTTCGCGGTATCAATCGCCTGGTTGCACGCGTTTTTTCAACCGGGATCCGGTCTGGGCCTTATTTAGCGGTATGCGGTCCTTATCCAAGACTTGTTAAATTGTCCATAATAATTTGTTTTTCTGGGGAAGGTTATTAGCCTTGCGCTACTTCTTTGTGTTTATCCCTACGTTTAAAGTTAATTCGTTAAGAAATTCATAGATATTGTGACGCATATGACAGTCAGTACTGGAATATTCGGGAAAGTCCAAAACAAGTACTGGAATATTCTATAAAGTACTGGAAAACTGGAGACTAGAACCTTCAAGATTATGGAACGAACAGAAACGAAATACCGGAATGAGAATGTGAAAAACGAAAAAAAGACGTCGACACAGCTGATGGTGACAGATGATAAGAAAAAGCGAAGCAAGCGAGAGAAAAGGAAATCGAAGTGTACGGTATAAGTAACGGGTTATTAGCGAATTAATAGAGTGTGATATTAATTAAAAATCGATTTAACGGCTCTTATTCACTAAAAATAATTAATCCAGCGAACCCTAAGGTCGCTACAATATGTTACAATGAGATTTGACACTCTAACTTCTTATTCAAGTTCGTGAGCTGCTACGATTCTAGAGGTGTTATGGTTCTAGAGGCTTTACTCTCTATTACAATAACACGAAGGTACAATTAGAATATTGTAATATTGTGCTGCCTCTAACAATTGCCTTACATTTGCGGAAAAAACTTCCTATGTGTGCCAGCCTGCACGGCCACCTCAAGCTACGTGGGCCATATGCCCCATATGCCATTCGCCCGCACGTATGGCGACTCATTACTATGAATCCATTTGGAAAAGCGCGATATCCCAGGCAACATAAGCACAATCAAAGAGGCATCAAACATAAACAAGTTTTTATGATCCCGTTGGAACCAACACCGACTGGGTTCTCTTTCACGGAAATCTTGAAAATTGGAACAGAATAAAAAAAAAGCAATAACAAATTTGGTAGTTTTGTATGGGTTTGTGGGCAGACTACACAGCTATTGCCCACGAATCTCGTCTTAGTTGACGGTATAAATCCAGTTGAAGCTGCCCAGTGATAGACTGCTTGGGAAAATATGATCTAAAAATTGAAGAGGGCAGAAATGAAACCAAAGATTCCTTCGCTATACCCAAACCACTACTCTAGATTTTAAGATAGTCTGTAAGGTTTTTATGTTAAGTTAATTTTAAGCTTGCATTAAGATAAAAACAATGGCGGTTCCGCCTTCAATCAATCAATCAAACCAGGCCTCCAACTCATTTTGTTTTTACACCCCCTCTCCCTATGAATGGCTATTCCTTCGCCCGGCTGGGGACGCTATTAAACTGGGTAAATTTTTCGTTTTCAAAAACGATACCAATACCAAAACTTCCTTTATTCATAAAAATAGCCCCACTTGTAAAGTCCCCACCCTCTCACTATACTTCAACAAAATCCCCGCCCAACACTTCTCACCAACAAAGCTTTTTAGCACGACACAGCCGATCCTTCGTACTTGCTATCACGCCCCACTCCACCTCACCCTACTCCACCCACCCCACTCCCACTCTTAAATCTATCAACCGGCAAATCATCATCATCATCATCGGCACTACAACCTGGAAACGGTCTTGGCCTTATTTAGCAAGTCCTGAGGCTTGTTAAATTTTCCATAATGATTTGTTTTTTCCGGGCAAGGTCATTAGTCTTGCGCCAGAGGCTCCCCGACGGGGAATCGAACCCCGGTCTCCCGCATGACAGGCGGGTATACTAACCAGTATACTATTGAGGAGCCGGCAAATGCATACCTCCAATTTCGACGGCCGTCTTCGTACTGGCCGCCCCAAATTCACACTAGCCTAACCCACCACACCAGTCATTTTTCAAGTCCTTTTACTCCCAGTTCTACCCAATTATATACCGCACCATATAGTTCTAGCCACTGATCGCACCCCGCGGCCTTGAACCCCCCCCCCGCAAGTGCATTCACTCATCCCCCTTCATAACCAACCCCTTAACTATTGTCCAATCTATTCGAGCCCTCGGGATCCTTTGCGACAGAGGGCTTAACTTCCTCTCTCGCATTGATTAGATGATCCAGGAAGCCAATGCTGCCCTCGGATTACTGAAACGATGGTCTAATGAATTCTCCGACCCTTACGTTACTCAATCCCTTTACCTTACCTTCGTCTGTCCACTGCTTGAATATACTAGCCAGGTATGGTCGCCTTATCACAAGATCCATATCTGTAGAATCGAAAGTATTCAACGTGACCTCCTTCGGTTCGCTCTCCGAGGGCTAGGATGGGAAAACCCCTTAATCCTACACCCGTACATTAACCGCCTCAAATTAATCAACCTCAGAACCCTTAAGGAGCACAGGGCCGTGATTGACATGAGTCGGATCCTCTCCAGCTCGGTCGACTGCGCCTACCTTCTAAGCTTAATTCCTCTGAACACAAACCCTCGAAATACGCATATTCCCCGCCTTATCGACATTCTCCCTTTAGATTTAGAAAAGAGGGGCACGTGGTTAGCTGATTTGTTGGGGTTGTACTTGGATATAGTCATCCCGCCGATCGTTAGGTAACCGTTTTTGTTCGGGTGGAAAATCCAATCGTATCTAGAGGGGAGAACTATCCGGAAACAAGGCCTGTATTTGGAGACAGGAAGTAAGTGACATTCTGTTACGGGAATCCTATAGTTTTTCAGAAAGGATTCCGAAATCCAATTCGCGGTTTTAGGGGCGCCCTTTAACAGATGTGAGGTATTTCGTTGATTGAAATAATCGAGTTTATTAATACGAGCACGCCATTCTGCGCGGGTCCAGGATGTGCCAAAATGGGGGATCGGAGAGGTCACGGCGGAGACCGCCATGAAGTAGAAAACGTTGGGGGGGGGGGGGGTATAGTAGGGTAGGGCGTTGATGGAACCACATTGTGTAGTTCGTTATATAAAGACGTCTTGCAGCGCGGGGTTACCTTTGGCTGCATTGATAAGATAGCACTTTCAAGCTGGCCAAGTAGGGTCTGGGAAGCCGCAAGCTCGCCTACGACAGTATCGAGTTTGTGTAGGACAAGCTCGAGTAGGGGGTCGGCTAGGGTGAATTGATCTTGTGTAGAGGGGCGCGATAAAGCGAGCTCATCACTAAGGCTGTTCATCTTGAAGAGAATATTTTCAAAAAGGGGGTTGGCTTGCTGAACGGGCGACAGTTTGGATGTCGATTGTAAGCATTTATCAAAATCTAAGCGGAAGAAGATGGTTAACTCCCGAGTGTGTGAGTCGGGAGATTCGTTGACCGAATAAGTAACCTGATTGACGACCGTCTTGTTATTATCACTAATGAGGGAATTGATGTTGGATATTGATCTTTGGTGGAGAAATTCAAGGTCGTCGATACATTTGAGACCACTCTCGAGACATGAAATTTTGTCAGTAATTATTTTTAGATTAGAGCTGTGAGAACTAATGTTAGCGTTGCTCGGGCATTTTATTGCCAGAAGAACGTGTTGTAGCGATATATGCTCGCATACATCGTAGAAAAACAGGAGATTGTCTGGGAAATCCTTAGCGAAGTGGGTATTTCGCGTATTCAGTACCACACAGGAGGCGTGATAGGATCCACCCATTCCAATCCTTTTCGTCGCACGTCACGGGTTCCCCGTTCTTGGATCCCATCTATTCATTCTTACTATCAATGATATAGACTCCAGTATCAATCACTTCACCATCTCTCTATACGCGGACGACACTAAACTCTTCAAGATGATTCGCTCTTCTGTTGACTCCTCACTTTTCCAAATGGATCTCGACAGCTTTGCAACTTGGTGCCAAAATAACTGCTTCGAACTAAATATTGCCAAATGTCACTCAATCACCTTCTCCCGTAAACGACCCCCCCCCCCCCCCGCGACGTTCCTATGTCTTACTCAACCAACAGATAACACCTGTACAAACGATTCGTGACCTTGGCATCTTATGTCACAGGGAGCTTAACTTCACCCCACATATTGATGACGTTATTCTTGTGGCGATTCCGCCAAACCCCACTGTTACTTACCTGAAGAACCCCCATAACTTCGACCCAACCATATAAGTTTCGCTAATGCAATCGCATTAGCACCTGTAAATGCTTCACGCATCAAATAGATCAAATTTATAATCTAAAAGTCCCTGTAAAAGAATCCTTACCTTTCATGCATCTCTTCGCATACAAATTCCGTACAAGAATTCTTTCCATTATACAGGTGCATAAAACCAAAAGGGGGGATGGGTGCGAACATACAGGGTAAAGTCTCTGATTGCCTTCAACCCGGCGAAGGCCAGGACGATCCTTGTCCCTGTTCAATCCAAGTTGACATGCAGTCTCCACGTGACACCCCTGGATAGCTACTTTGACACCCGCCAAGTAGTGAACCAATACGTGCAGCGACATCCTGAGAAAGGTTGTCGCAAGGCCAATAACCAGGCCCGTAAAAATGAATTATTATGGCAAATTTAACAAGCCTCGGATATGGACCGGATACACACGACAACCACGGAAACGAAAATGACTAAATGATTTAAGAATTTTTACATGGAACGGTACGCTCACTATACAGAGCTCGAGCTGCACAGCAGCTAGCCGATGCCCTGTCCGAATATAAGGCTGACATAACAGCATTGCAAGAAATAAGATGGGCGGGGAGTGGTGTTTTTCAAAGAAGAGAGTATGACATTTATTACAGCTGTCACACAAAACACCATGTGCTCGGGGTGGGCTTTCTAGTCAGCCAAAAACTGAAGCCTGCCATTATCGGCTTTATTGCAATAAATGAAAGGCTATGCACTCATTGCGTGCCATGCAAATTTAAGAACATAGGCCTCATAAACGTTCACGGACCTACAGAGGAGTCCCCTGCCGACGAAAAAGAAGAATACTATGATGCCTGCCCAAGATACGATGTGAAAATCGTTGTTGGTGATTTGAATGCAAAAATAGGTCAGGAGCCGGTTTTCGGGCACTACACAGGTTCCCATAGTTTGCATGAGAACACTAATGACAATGGACTACGAGTGTTACGAGTCCGAGACGCCGTGCTTCCTCTGATGAGGGAAGAGCGTGGACCTTTTACTTTCCTTTACTTCTTTTTCTTTTATCAAGTCGCGTTTCAATGTTTATTCGCTCCGATAATAGTCAAAGAAAAAACTATTCCTTCTCTTTGATATTAGTTAATTATTTATTTTAAACTCTCAAACTAAAACTGATAACACAAACTTTATTAAAAACTCTACTTAACTTTACTTTACTTTTCTCAATCAAAAACTTCTTCTTGCAATACTCCAACTTCTACTCAACTGCTAACTCAAAACTTCTAACTCAAACTTCTAACTCAAAACTGATAACTCAAACTGCTTAACTCAACTTCTAACTCAAACTGCTAACTCAAACTAACTTTACAATAAATTTTTCTCTCTTCTTATGCTACTTATTGTTCTAATTGGTTGTAAATTATAATTTGAACAAAAACCATTTTCTCAAATTATTCCTTTTACTCTCTGTGACTTTTAAATTTTGAATAAACTTTGAACGAAAATCAAAGAGCTATGTTTTGAATGAAAAAAGGTGCATGTTATGAAAAGGGGCATGTTATTAAATGTGCTGTAACTGGCTAGATATAGAATATTGTGAATGTTTATTAATGATATGTATTAAGTGAGAATGTAAGATATGTTAAGAGGAAGTTTTAAGGATGTGTTACATAAGTAATGACATTCGGTGTTAAAGCTAATAAGGGTAGTATTCTGGAATACTACACGACTCATCGAATTGGCAGCATACTTGGTCGTCGCGAGTACCAGGTTTCCGCGTAAAGATATCCACAAAGCCACCTGGGTATCACCTGATGGAGCCACTCGCAACCAAATTGACCACGTGTTGATAGATCGCCGCCACTCCTCGAGCCTGATGACGGTACGAACGTACCGAGGTGCCAACGTCGACTTGTTGGTACAGTTTTCCGAGCGCGGATTGCATTACGGAGACGTATTGCATCCGCGGATCAGGTTCCAATCAACACGGTTGCCTTACGCAATGAGAATACCAGCAACACCTTTGGTCATGTGTTAAGACTCGCCCTCGAAGAGCTCGACGGAGGGAGAGTAAGTCCTGGGGCCAGAATGCCGGGCGTAGAAGAGAAATGGACACGCCTTCAGAATACTGTCATTAGTACTGCCAACTCCATCTTAGGCAGTACTCGTAGAGATCGTGTAGCGTATAAAGCCACAAAAATTTTGATATTTAATATAAAATTACAGTGGTTACCTGATTCCTCCCTCGTGGTGACTAGCTCAAGCATCTTGTTGTGTTCGGCTCAGGTCAGTGCAGCAGTTCTCTCATTCCTCGATCATCAATTCCTTGGATTGTACAGTGGTTGGGCCGTCGTTCCCGTGCCCTGTTGCGTTCCCGCTCCCAGTTAAGTACCTAGACACAATCTTGTCTGTGGTGCCCCTGTCTGCCGGTATTCCGTTTGGCGCCAGTTCAATTCGGAAAAGGAATAACTTGTTCAGTTGGAACTGTTAATGGAGAATTCTCATACTCCAAGAATAGTATTCGTTTATTTTTTAGATTGAGAAATTATTCCCTGGCGCAGCACTGTATTCGAATAACACCATACGAACACGACGGACAAAAGAATTTTAATAGCACTTTATTATTACATTAGAAACACATTTCTCCTCTTTGAAAAGTTTACTTTTTTCTTTTTTCAATTTTTAAAATCCTTTTCTTTTACAATTATTTTGTTTTTTTGACAAAACCAAAAATTAACACGGGACAAAAATTTCTTTTCTTTGTTCTTGCTTCTGCCGCTAACCAACCGTTCTCTAATCATTGTCCAAAACACCGTCAACAACGGAATTCAAAACCGTATTCAAATATCCTCCTGTCTCTCTCTCGCTCATCGACATCCACCTCGAAAACCGAATTCGAACCCACCCACGATCCACACTCGAATCGGGGCGTGTTCGAACACTCACTCGTGGATCATGTAATTCTTCCACCACCTTACCATCAAACTATCTTAAAACAAAATTATAATGAAGACAATTAAATGATGGGGGTGGTGAAAGCCGCACGTAACAATCGGAACGACTGGTTTGATGGTGGGTGCAAACTAGCGATTGAACGTAAGAATGCTGCATACCGCGCAATGCAGCAGTCTCATAGGACGCGGGTGCGTGAGGAGAAATACAAAGAGCTCAGAAGATCTGAAAAAAGACTTCACAGAAAAAAAAAAAAGTGCCTGGAAAAAAAACCTTGTCTGTGAAATAGAAAAAAGTAGAGAGCGAGGTCCGCACCAGGCGCGGAAGTTCTACCAAATAATCCGCAGTATGACACGGTACACACCACGCTGCACTTACTGCAAGGATAAAGAGGGTAATCTGATCACCGATCCTGAAGGCATTCTGGAGCGATGGGAAGTGCACTTCAATGAATTGCTAAATGCTCAGCTCAAAGAAGAATTGGAGGTTCCACCAATGCAAGACCAAGACCAAATGCTGCCACTACCAAGCATTGAGGAAACATTAAAAGCCATTAGACAGCTAAAATAAAATAAAGCCCCTGGAGCTGATGGCATACCGGCTGAGCTGATCAAACAAGGAGGGACAGCGTTACATCACGCAATTCATGAGATCGTGGTGCACGTATGGGAGCAAGAGGAGATGCCGGAAGATTGGTGTCGTGGAATAATATGCCCCATACATAAGAAAGGAGGTATCACACTGTGCAGCAACTATAGAGGTATAGCATTGCTGAGTACCGCTTATAAGATACTCTCCACTATCCTACAAGACCGGATATCCCCATACGCTAAAGCCATCATTGGTCAATATCAGTGTGGCTTCATCCCAGGCAAATCAGCAATTGATCAGATATTCACCCTTAGGCAGGCGATGGAAAAATATCAGGAATTTAAGATGCCATTATATCATCTGTTTATAGACTTTAAGGCCGCCTACGACAGCATAGCCAGTGTAGAACTATATAATGCCATGAAGGAATTCGGCATTCCAAACAAATTGATACGACTTTGTAGGTTGACCATGACCAACGTAACTAGTCAAGTAAAAGTAGCGGGATTGCTGTCCAAACCAATAAACATCTATAATGGACTCCGAAAAGGGGACGGACTGGCCTGCCTCCTCTTCAACCTGGCGTTGGAGAAAGCAATCCGTGACTTTGGCGTTAAAACAAGAGGGACTATTGTCACCAAGCCCAGCCAGATACTTGCCTACGGAGATGACATCGACATCATCGGTAGAACCGGATCGGTGGTACAGGAATCCTTCACCCAGATCGAGCAGGCGGCACAAAAACAGGGACTGCACATTAATGAGGGAAAAACTAAGTACGTGGTGGCAACTTCTGCGAAGAGAAGACCTAACGTTGGTCAAACTATCAGGGTAGTGGAGCACGAATTTGAAGTAGCGCAATCCTATAACTACCTTGGGTCAATAGTATCAGCCGATAACAATATGGAAGAAGAAATACGCGAACGGCTGATCAAATCCAACAAAGCCTACTATGGTCTATCAAGGCTCTTTAAATCCCGAAATTTATCCAGAACATCCAAGCTACTACTGTACAAGACCATGGTCCTATCAGTACTCATGTATGGATCCGAGACCTGGGTGCTCAATAAAGGGCACTCTGAATTCTTAGCCGCGTTCGAGAGGAAGGTCTTAAGGTGAATTGTTGGTCCCGTATGTGAGGTTGGACGATTCCGGAGACGCTACAACCATGAATTGTACGCAATCTACCTTGAAGCTAATATTGTAAGAAAAATCAAGCTCGGTAGACTCCGGTGGGCGGGACACCTAGCTCGAATGAGCGAAGAGGAGCCTGCCCGGAAAATCCTTTGTGGCAGGATATATGGAAGGAGACAGCGCGGCAGACCTTGTCTGCGATGGAGGGATGACGTAGACCAGGACACCCAGAGCCTGGGAATGCCAAACTGGATGACATCGGCTCGAAATCGGGACCGGTGGAGAGATTTGTTAAATAAGGCCAAGACCGGATCCCGGTTGTAGTGCCGATGATGATGATGATGATAAAACCAAAACCCATTCGGTACCTTCGGTTGCCAGACAAATTCCAACCTTCCCACACCTGCGCTGCAAACTCCCCGCAGCAAAAACATTTCCTTCCCAAGGATGATTAGTGCCTTCAATGCATTACCTGGAAATGCCTGCAAAGAATTTTTCCTACAAGGGCATTCATACATGTATCAATGCATCTCTGCATTAGTGGCCAAGAACCGAATTTCCAATTAGTGTAGATATTCACACTAGAGTTCGATCCTGGCGTCGCCATAGATACCATGCATAATTGACACAGATGGTATACAGAACCGTCATTGTGTATCCATCTAAATTACTTTCCGAAGACTTGCAACTATTGATTCAGCTGCAAGTACTTCTCTCGGAAATACTTCTTTGTTTGAATCTTCAAACAATCAGCAATGGTGCGCTTAGCCGTCGGATTGGATTCAATAGCATAAACATATGCAAACAAAAGAATCCGATTCCCCGAGTCGGCAGAGATACGATTAACGATCTCCATTGTGTAAAGTATCGTAATTCCTTTTAGCATCTAATGAGTGGCTGCTATTTACTCAGCTGACCCTCATTACCGGACGATGCATTAGGTCGCTTCTTTCTTTGTCCGTATCCCTTGCCTAGGTTTCGTTTCGCTTTTGACCTGCAAGCGTTATGTAAACAATCCGATCTCAACGATCGACTTCACGCACACCGCTACAGGACCTCACCAGTGAGATCCTCTTTGTTCGTTTTCACCATGAGAGGTACACTCTCTCTCGGGGAAACTCATCCCATTAGCGAGTCGGCTCCGCACGAGCCGTTTATCGCTGAGTCTTCTTCCATCCTTGAGTGCGCGCACATCGAGTCGTGATTCATACATTCCAGGGGTCGGTCGAGTGCACCATTCACCGTACCATGCACACGGCACGGTGCGCGAACAATAGGCAAAGTGTGAGTAAACGTGTGTTGTTTATCGTTACTAGTCCGCTGTACCCTACATAATTATCCCTTACGCGAATTCCTGTACCGTGTGTTAAAATAATACAAATATTTTCTTGTACGTACAGTAGAACAATCAACCATTTACCAATAACCATTTCGAGCTTAAGTACACCATGTGCACCAATAACAGCGTTCTAATACAGTGCGTTTTATTTTTGGATTTTCCGGTGACTACCAACTGTGTGTTTTGGACCGTTCCTGAGAACAATTTTCCCTTACTCCTGGTTGTGAACAAACGTGGCAGCGTTTCGTTCTTTTGTTCGGCGTAATAATCGGTGGAACTATAGCGTTTGAAATAATAGTGAAGAAGATCGTGTGTTTCGAACTGACGCTATGACAGTTTGAATCACGAAAAAAGTTGAACCTAAGGGTTACCCATCAGGCTACTGACCGTGTTTGGAATTTGATTTCTAAACTCGACTATACTCCACTGATATGAATTATTTTTGTTATCGCTATGGTATACGGTTCTGATGTATTTTCTTATTCGATTTTTCGTTCGGTGTTCTTCACTATTTTTGCTTCTTAATTGTGTGTGTATCATTTAAAGGAAGTAGTGGGTGGATGGTAGAATCAGCGTCCATGCCGACGCACAGACCATCTATCCCCACATTCTCAAGGCCAACTCTGTCCTTGGTTTTGTGAAACGCTGGTCGAAAGAATTCTCTAATCCCTACGTTTCCAGATCGCTCTATATAGCCTTTGTCCGTCCCCTTCTTGAATATGCTAGTCAGGTTTGGTTTCCTCACTACTCGTCCCAAATTCGCAGGGTCGAAAACGTGCAACGTCCTTTTTTGCGTTTTGCCCCCCGAGGATTGAATTGGGAAAATCCCCTGATTCCACCCCCATACCCGAGCCGTCTTCACCTAATTAACCTTAACATGCTCGAAAGGCGTAGAATTCATGCCGACATCCTCTTCACCCATCGTCTACTCTCAGGTTCAATCAACTGCCTAAGCCTGCTCTCATCCATCACATTTTCCGCTAATCCCGGAAATCTGCGAAACCCTCGTCTCTTCTATTTGCCCACCCATCACACGGCCTACGGCCCTAATGAACCCATTTCGCGAATACAGGGGTGGGCAAACTCTCACCCCTCGTTCTTTGACTTCAATCTAACCTCTCCCGCTCTCAAACCTCGTCTCCTCTCTTACCCCCCCCCCCCCCCCCCCGACCCCACCCGCTCACCTCCTACACTTTCCCGCATTCATACTCACACCCTAGCATCCGGCTTATCCTCGCCCTTCCCTGTCCTACCACTTAGTATTATTCTATACATCTTTGTTTAGTTCCCCATTCCATTTTTAAGTTACTTTAAAGTTAGTCCCCCACCCCCAAACTGTATGCTTCAGTTTTTAAGGTAGTTCGTAAATCTATTTATAAGTTTATATGTTTATACGACGTGTACTAAGCAAAATATACTGAGGGATCCGCCCTCTAGTCATTCATTCATTCAAGGTCTATTCGTCGCCTGTATTAGGCGAAATATACGAGGGTTCTACCCAATTAAATTAAATTAATAGTGTAGCGAGCTTAGGGTTCGCTGGATTAATTATTTAAAATAAACAAGAGCCGTTAAATCGATTTTGAATTAATCTAACACTTTATTAGTCCGTTAATAACAACCGTTACTTTTACCGTACACATAACGATTTCTTGTTTTCTCGCTGCTTCAGTTTTTACTTCTTACTCGTCTCCATGATCTGTGTGCGACGTATTTATACCGTTTCCTTATTCTGATTCGGCGTTTCGTTTCCGTCCGTTCCATAGTCTTGAATGTTCTACTGTTCACGGTCTCCAGTTTTCCATTACTTTATAGAATATTCTGGTACTTTGTTGCGGACTTTCTCGAATATTCTAGTACTGATTGTCATATGCGTCACAATAGGAACCGTTTCTTGGAGATTCGTGGTATTATTCCGCGTCCTATAAAGCAGCCCAACAAATTCCAACAATTTGCAATTCGTCCTCAACGGCACATCTCGGTACTTAAATTCATTTTGTTATACAATGGAAAAGCTGTGGAACTCGATACTGTGAGTTCCGCAGTATTACGCATCAACTGTTCAAGAAGGACTCCAACAGTTATTGAATAGCATTTCAGGGCGCTCGCTCAGCACTGTATGGTTAACGTTCCCGAGAGAAATTTATTTAAAAAAAGACATAACTTTTAGCTTAGAGTAGACCGACAGGTTAGTTAATATTTCATATATTTAAAATTATCAGACTAAATGAAATATAAGTTACGTTTGATTTAGCTGCATAATAAATCTCACTCTCATTTTGTCAAATTAGTAAATGCTCTTTGGTGAAATTTGACACAAAAAGTGATGACCATGTAGGCGGGCGAGTATTTCCGAAAAGCACTTCACATTGTAAAAGCTATTAAGGCTCCATCAACAAAAGGGTAATGATTAAAGGGCTACCGAACATAATAATGTACTTGTTTTTGTTTGTTTAAAATTACTATTCTAAATATGATCTGTCGCCTTTTTTCATTACTTCATTGTCTGTACTTCCTTATTGATTGGAGTCTATAACCGGAGATGACTGTCGCCCTTGGTCCCATCGCGCCCCTCAATTCCAACATAACCATCATGATAGATTAGTACGCAACAAGATACACCATCTCCAACAATATTTATACAAAAAGACTTCTTTTAGAGTCTTCCTAAGAAGAAGATGTCTATTAATAAGTTTTCTCCTCATTAACACAAACATATCCACTGGAAAAACAACTATTATACTTTAGTGTACCTTGTTTTCCGGCTCAACCGAACTCCCATTAGGGATGTCTGATCTCTTTTACTATCAAGATGCTTACATCACTCATAGCTGAGCCTAACTACAGTCCCCAGATGCTAGGCGTGTAGGTGAACAGTACTTCAACATGCCTTACATCTATCGCCGGATGTAAAAATCTACAAAAAACAAAAAACAAAAACGGAAAATGAAACATTCGCCGGAAATTAATATCATTGCGCGTTCTGTTTGTTCACTAGACGGGAAACGTAAATTCTTAAATAGACCAACTAATACAAGACTCATCTCAAGCGTTATCCTTAGGTAAGAGCAGACAGTACACACTAACCCACCGAGACTCGCATCTAATGAGACTCTTATGCACATCTCACGTAACTTTGACAAAGTAAAAAAAGACCATCACCACCATTTCTCGACTAGGCACAGCAAGGCCATATGGAATGGCATGCGCCACATGCAGCAGTATTCAAATATACAGACTGTATCGTCACCCTAGAGGAAGAGGATGTACCTTCGTTACCTATATCACAACAGCTGTATTGATGTAAACAACACAATTACTGAACATCGGGACCAGCATCTAGATTATGATTTTCACGGAAGTCCGCGCTAATGTTCACCGTCGGTTTCCCTTAAGTGCCACACTCATCTACCTCGGCCACAACCGATGCATCATTAATTCGTGGTCACTAGACTTTCCCCCTTCATTAAATTCAAATCGGCCGTTCCTAGTATTGTACCAGGAAACAAGAGAACTGCGAAAGGCTGCGCCTTCACAAATATTGTAGAAGAAAACAATGTGAATCGGATTTTGTTGAGCGGTTTCAAATTACCAATTTAATGGAACACCTTTTCGGATTGCCCTTTTTTCTTCGTGGCTGACGCCGTGTTGGGATGTAATGGCGCGCTCCGTGGTGTCCAACTCGCCTCGAATATTTGCACGTCAGATAGTTCAACCTTTGATGTCAGGTTTGGGGTTTGAAAGATGGACAACCCGAGTATCCGATTACTAACAAAAACAAATGATCAGGCTAGGGAAAGTAATGAAATGGAACATGTGGGAGTATAGGGGATAGGTATGATCAAGATGATCATATGCAAACGCATCTGCTGATGCATTTGCGGTTTGCGGGTAAAAAAAGAGTTTGTAACACGATTCATGTGATCGGTGCCTCTGCGAACAAGTAAGTAGATTCAATCAAAACACATTCTAAGTAATTAATGAACAAGAATAGATTGTAAAAAGCCAATTACCCATTGAAAAGCTTTTATCGTAGAAGTAATTTTTTAGGTTAAAAATAAAACTATAAAACTTTAACAATAAGGCTAATCAAAAGTATTTATAAAGGATCTGCCCTTAAGTTTAGTGGGACTACTACCCCATTTATTGGCTTAATTCAAACAACGTAATTACATACAACTACAGTATATGTAAGTTACAAACTAGAGAGCTTAAGAACTATCTTAACTTGGCTTAACCTAAGGTAATCAGGACAAAAACTTTAACAATAATGCAAATAAAGGGTATTTATAAAGGATCTGCCCTTAAGTTTAGTGGGGCTACTACCCCATTTATTGGCTTAATTCAAACAACGTAATTACATACAACTACAGTATATGTAAGTTACAAACTAGAGAGCTTAAGAACTATCTTAACTTGGCTTAACCTAAGGTAATCAGGACAAAAACTTTAACAATAATGCAAATAAAGGGTATTTATAAAGGATCTGCCCTTAAGTTTAGTGGGGCTACTACCCCATTTATTGGCTTAATTCAAACAACGTAATTACATACAACTACAGTATATGTAAGTTACAAACTAGAGAGCTTAAGAACTATCTTAACTTGGCTTAACCTAAGGTAATCAGGACAAAAACTTTAACAATAATGCAAATAAAGGGTATTTATAAAGGATCTGCCCTTAAGTTTAGTGGGGCTACTACCCCATTTATTGGCTTAATTCAAACAACGTAATTACATACAACTACAGTATATGTAAGTTACAAACTAGAGAGCTTAAGAACTATCTTAACTTGGCTTAACCTAAGGTAATCAGGACAAAAACTTTAACAATAATGCAAATAAAGGGTATTTATAAAGGATCTGCCCTTAAGTTTAGTGGGGCTACTACCCCATTTATTGGCTTAATTCAAACAACGTAATTACATACAACTACAGTATATATAAGTTATAAACTAGAGAGCTGAAGAACTATCTTCATCATCATGATCATCATCGGCACTAAAACCGGGAACCGGTCCCGGCCCTATTCAGCAAGTCCTGAGGCTTGTTAAATTTTCCATAATGACTTGTTTTTTCCGGGCAAGGTCATTAGTCTTGCGCCAGAGGCTCCCCGACGGGGAATCGAACCCCGGTCTCCCGAGTGACAGGCGGGTATATAAGAACTATCTTAACTAGGCTTAACCTAAAGTAATCAGAACAAATTAAGAAGGTTGGAGTAGGGGCGAGGTGGGGGGATGTTGTAGTAAAGTGTAAAAGCGCCACTTAAGATTGGTGGTGAGAATGGTTTAGGAGGCGGTGCTTGAGAGTATGAGTAGAGAGGTTGAAGTCGACCAGGTGGAATTGGAGTTGACATTTCTCAGCATCGGGGAAAAGGGTTCGTTGAGACCATAGGAGGTACGGTAAGGGAGAATTTAGAGAAGGCGGGAAATACGCGTATTTCGAGGGTTTGTGCTTAGAGGAATTCAGTTAACGATATAGGCTCAGTCGACTGAGCCGGAGAGAACCCGATGAATGAACATTATCTCAGCCACGACCCTGGTTCTGAGGTTGATTAATTTGAGGCGGTTAATGTACGGGGGAAAGATTAATGGGTTTCCCATCCTAGCCCTCGGAAAGCGAATCGAAGGGAGCTACTTTCGCTCCTACTGATATGGATCTTGTGATAAGGAGACCATACCTGGCTAGCATATTCAAACAGTGGACGGACCAGGGTACGGTAAAGGGATCGAGTAATGTAAGAGTTGGAGAATTCATTAGACCATCGTTTCACGAATTCGAGGGCAGAATTAGCTTTCCGGATCGTCTCATCAATGTGAGAGAGGAAGTTAAGCTCCCTGTCGCTGGGGTTCCTGCGGTCTCGAATAGATTGTATAATGGTCAGGGGTTTGTTATGAAGGGTATAGGAAGGTGAGAATGAGTGCATACGCTTACGGGAAAAAGTTATAAATTGGCATTTGGCGATGTTAAGTACAAAGCAATTTTCGTCACACCAAGTCGAGAAGCTGTCAAAGTCAGATTGCAGCAGTACAGAATCAAGTGGTGGCACGATGATCTTGTATAACTTGGTATCATCAGCGTATAGCGTACGAGCTGGAAACCGAATGACCTTATCGATGTCATTAGTGGCAAGTATAAATAGCAGAGGCCACAGGTACCTTGAGAGAGTACAGATGTTCAAAGGAAGGGGTTGGATATCGTGGACTTGAACCGAACGGAATAAAGTCTATCCTGTAGATAGGAAGAAATTCGAATTCAGCAATCCAGGTTCGAAGGCGAGGGCGGATAATTTGAAGAGGATTAGATTGTGGGAGATTTTGTCGAATGCTTTACTGAAGTCGGTCGAGACCATATCGCCCTCGTTACCGTGCTCTAGTGCCGAGAGTGTAAAGGAGGTGAACTCAACGAGGTTGGTTGTAGTTGATCGGCCATTGAGAAAACCATGTTGTCTCGATGAAATAAAAGGTTTGCAACGAAAACTAAGAGATTTGTATAGAGTGCTTTCAGGAATCTGAAGTAAGTTTGGCGATGGGGTGGTAGTTCGCGACTTCGTTTTTGGGATCCTTCTTGTGGAGGGGGGTGATGAAGGAGGTTTGCCAAGTCAAAAACGGGTTGGGAACGCGTGCCGGCGGTGACAGCGGGCCGGTTTCCAAAGAGGGGGAAACCGATGAGTGGCTAGAATTATATGGGGTGATAGATAGTTGAGTAGAGCTATGAGAGGGCCTGAGACCACTCTGAAACTTGAAAATCAACTGTTAGAAATATTTTAAAACATAAGCAAACGAAAAAATTATCATCGTCTTGATGATCACCCAACACCCCATCACCTTCGAGGAAATTCCACCCATGCACATCCATGCTATTTGCAATGGCAAATCAAATTCGCATCACCTTGAATCGAAATTTTTCCATGGCCTTGGGGTAGAGTTGCAGCCAGAGTCAGCGTAAGGTTGCTGCCTCAGGGTGAATGGAGGCAAAAACTGCAACGTTGCAGTTCCCATCGTCGTTGGCATGGCCTTCAACTGATGTTGCATCAGGTGGCTGTCTGAAGCCGAGAAATGAATAGTGGGAAGGAATGTGAAATTCTGAATTGATTTTGGGTATAAATAGGGAGTTCCCTTGTTGGCAAAATTAGTTAGAATTCGACAGAAAAGGGAGCAGTTGATTGCATTGGAAAAATAAACACTGGAATGAAACAAAAAGGATTTTCATTTAAACCCGGCGCTAATACTGTTGGCTCACCGCCACCCTCCACAGCTAAGAGGTTGGAAACACCCTGTTCGCCTCCTCTCACACCTCCAGCTAAACACCCACAATTAAGCCGGTCACACCTCGAGCTGGACCGGGAAGTTGAAGGTCGGCCCGAAAGAACACAAGGTGCCGAAGGACAAAAAGGTAAGAGATTAGTAAATATTGTTACCAGTTGATCGAGCGGAGACAATTTTATTATATATATATATATATATATATATATATATATATATATATACATATATTATGTATATATATATATGTATATATGTGTATGTAATAAATCTTGTATAGAATTATACCACGTGATGAATGATGGGGGGTCATTATGCTGCACACCGTTCGACCTGTCAAAGAAAAAGTTTGCACTTGACCAGCGGCCACGCCGCCATTTGGTACTTAAAATAAAAATAAAAATTATTTTTTATACCAAATTATGTCTAGAATAAGCCCTTCAAATGATTTTTAAATTGCTTAATAATTAACGGAGAAAAAGATTTTAAAAAAGCGTTGTTTTTCGGTAATCTCGATAGATATAACCTCTTAATGAAGTTATGCAAAAAAACGCGAAAAGCGCCTACATAATCACACCAACGTAGAAGCTATTCAACTCTGGGATATCTGTTACGGACCTACCTCGCGTCCAGCGGCTTGCCTCCACGGAATCTATTTTAAGACTGACTAACCCTTTCAAAGGGACAAAGAATCAATATACTTCCATCGCTCAGCTACCAATAGGAGAAGATCTTCTATTCATTGGTCCCAGCAAGGGCGCGAAACACCCACGATGCTTGCTTCTGTTGCTCATGGTGAGAATGCGGTTTCCTTTGGGGGCCAGTCGCGAGGTATGATATGCCTGTGGGTCGAACGATCGGTCGACATGTACGGAGATAAAAAAGGGGAATATTTCCTGTACATGTGTGGCGGCATTTATTGGAAGATATTAATATTGATATGGTTCGAGTTTATGTCGGTTGGTTGGAGCTGCAACCGAATTGCTTTTCAGGAACATGGTGCGTTTCATGCGATCATGCCTTTGGGAGGAATGTCTGTTTGGTGCTAATGCTTTTGCATTAGCGAAAAATTATAGTTTTAGGTGCTTATGAGAAATTTTTGAGTAGATAATAGAAAGGTAAGTAGTGGCGTTCAAAGGAACCGCCACACTGTCACCACGCAGCATCAGCAGTAACTACAGCGTCCGCTCCACGGACGCACAAGATCAACCAAGTAAGTCAATTAACTTAGAGTAAAACTTAATTAAATAAATAAAAACTTTACTTACAAAAACTATATTACCATATTAATATCCTATTAAAATATATTATCAAATTGCGTGAAATACTCGTAACATATCACCCACGAATTGAGAAGGCTAAAACGGACGAAACCTAATAAATTATAATGTTAATGTCCAGTAAATCCGCACACGTTTTACTGAATTAAACTAAACTAAGTACAATTCAAATATTGTAATAAATTAAATTGTTAAAATTGTGCTATTCATATATATATATATATATATATATATATATATATATATATATATATATATATATATATATATATATATATATCTGCGGTCCGTTATGAATGTGTACCATATATATATATATATATATATATATATATATATATATATATATATATATATATATATATATATATATATATATATATATATATATATATATATATATATGTATTCGGCGCTAGGCTAATAACCTTGCCCGGAAAAACAAATTATTATGGAAAATTTATCAAGCCTCGGGACTTGCTAAATGAGGCCAAGACCGAATCCCGGTTGTAGTGCCGATGATATATATATATATATATATATATATATATATATATATATATGTATATATATATATATATATCGCGATAGCGTTAGCTGTTCATAATAACTGCTTGATTGGAGTATGTTATTGAAGAAGTACGGATCGATGGGGTCGCAACCAGAAACACCGCACCCAGCGCCAGACGGATTGTATATATGTATTCGGCGCTAGGCTAATAACCTTGCCCGGAAAAACAAATTATTATGGAAAATTTATCAAGCCTCGGGACTTGCTAAATGAGGCCAAGACCGAATCCCGGTTGTAGTGCCGATGATATATATATATATATATATATATATATATATATATATATATATATATATATATATATGTATATATATATATATATATATATCGCGATAGCGTTAGCTGTTCATAATAACTGCTTGATTGGAGTATGTTATTGAAGAAGTACGGATCGATGGGGTCGCAACCAGAAACACCGCACCCAGCGGATATTTTCGAACGCATGGCGTTTTCACCACCAGGCCTTTGATTTTCATCTGCCAAGATGAGACAATTCTCCTTGTTGACGAGATGGTGAAAATGATGACTCCCATTCTTATGGTAATTTCGTGCATCCATTGACATTACTATCGATGGTGCAAATGGTCGGTAGGCTCCAGTTCCTATGTCAACTGGAGTTTGTTCGCTCTCAAGTTCAAACCCTTTCTTAAAATCTTGAATAACGTGATTGTCAAAGTGCAATTCCTGTGCACGGTGACCAGTCGATGAGTCCGAGTTAAGGTACACTATAGCGAACAGTCACGATGTTTTGGATGGTGCGGGCCGGACGGTGACATGTTTTGGGGGCTACTTTCACCAGCTCACTATTATTGAATTTATGCACAATTTTTAAATTGTGAAGTTGCTCGTTTTTTTTTTTTTGAATGTCCCATTTTCATAAAACGTGGGCACGTTAATACGTTGTTCGGCGTGTATCACTGTTTGAGTCAATTGCCAATGCTCCAACTTAACGAGGGTCAAAAGGAACAAAATTTGCCATTCCGAAGTTATTCTTAATTCACATTGTATGTATAAATAGAGAGTTAGAGAGAAATCGAAACATGTTATTGTTGAAAAATGTTTATTAAAAAGTATATCAACACCAAAGAATGTGCTAAGATAAGAAGCACACATGTGATCCCACTTTTACTTTAAACAGGTTTATCTGAAACAGGTAAAACGAACATTATATGGTAATTATCAATGGTCTACGAGATCGCAATCCACTAGAAAGTTATTTCTAATTTCTCACGAGCTACTACTTGAAAGTGAAAATACCGAACTACTGCTCCCTCTGACCGAGTATATAATTCACCTAAATAGAAATGCTTCATTGCAATTAAACGGGAATGTTCGCGTGGTGGAATTATATTCAGATGGATCTTGTAAGTCTTGTTACATCATCCTGTAGCAGTAGTGAGAGTCCTAGCCCACGGATTCACCTTGATTTCTGGAATGCACCAAAAAATGTTAGAATGGAAAACGCATTCTTTCTACCGTGACGTCTATAAATGTCAAGTCAAATGGGTTCATAAGAGAGACAGTGGACTGTCTGGTCACCGAAGCGGAAACCAAATCAAGGTGAGTTCCTCAGTCTAGCAGTTTTACATACATGTGCTAGAGTGGCCGTGGGATTCGCATTTGCATCTTACGGATGACGGAGAAACTATGCACAAATGAAAAAAAAAAAAAAAGAAAACTTCGACATAAAGAACAATAAAAAAGCGATTTCTTTGCACATTCGGTTGATGTCGGCGTCGATTTCAAGTAGTAAATAGCAGAAACAAGTGTATTGCATTAATTACATTCAGCCGTTTGCGCATTTCAACTCAACAAGGTCAAAAAAGAAGCGCTGCGCTAATATTTATCAATTAAAAGTTCTCAGAGTCCAAGACGAGGCAAAACCCAATTGTTTGCCGTCTCAATTGACTGGAGGCAATCATTTAACTTCCACGGGCCGTGACTTAATTCACTGGACCTCTTGTTGACAATCCTTTTTGAATAACTTTTGCCCATCTGTGGCGTTTAATGTTCCATGACGGAATTTAAGATTCGAGATCAATGATTCTTGGTGTATTCCGGATTTGTGCACGAACGTATAGCGTCCACAACTTGTGTTCAACATAACACAACATTTTATGGGTTTATTGTCACTCCACAGTCTATTGACGTCGTGACTTGATTTTATTTTGGGTGACAGTTTGCTTGCAATATTCAGCTTTATGCGCAGTCGCACACATTAACTTGATCTTGCATTGAAGGTTGCTAGTAGTTTTGAAATCATTGTTGCGTGAAACAGACTCTCACGAGGTGCTTAGGTCACCTTTTCACGAACGCTAGACGTTAACCGTCAAGTTAACAGCTTGTAGCAATGTCAAATTTAGCAATGAAACGTGTTTAAAAAGTCGCACTGTTGTAGTTCTCTGTGGTTCAGTTTATAAGCACAAAGTAAAACGATGCAAAAGGCCATCATGACCAAAATCGATTCTGGTTTACCTTCTTACGAAGTTACATACAAAAGGCTTGATAGACAAGTTTCACATGTCTCTACCTAGGCCAGTTGGAATGAAATTCGGGTTTAGGCAGACCCATTGTCTCACAACTCTTTGAACATAGCTTACCATATTTGAAATCTTCACTGACATCTTTTTTACACGCTAAATTCGTTCTCACCACAGATTTATCTTGCATATCAAATTGTGCATATTATTATATGTTACAAAAACCATCGCAACCCCTTTCAGTGTATTGAATGCAAAGAGCAAAATACGGTACAGAGGGCTAATGGGACATTGCATTTCACAGACTCAGTCGATCGAGAACACGAATCCTTAAGTACATATGCAAAATGCATTTTTCACGCTTCATAGAGTTGGATGTGTATTTTAAAGAGTTTGCATATTGATAGCCATGTCGAAAGGATCACCGCAAGCAATAGCATTTCTATAATATTTCTAAAGGATTATTAAAAGACAAAGATGTCAGATTTCTGTTGGCCAAGGTGATGAGAAAATACACGGATTTATTCGCAATATCAAAGTATTACATTCCTTTTTTGTTAAAAGATAAAGCATATACAATTAATTATATTTTAACTGCCAGAATAGAGTAGACAAAGGGAGTCATTGTTGGAGTGTATCGAAATCAATTCGACCCCCCTGGCTTGCAATCGGGATAGCAATTTCAGGACGTATTTTGGATTTCGAGGAACGAGTGGCTTTTAAACAGTTTGGAAATGTTAACAAGCACTCTTTAGAAACTTACCTTTTGTAAACAATCCACACTGCACGACAATATCTTGATTCTACATCTAAGCTTCTTCATCTATATGGTAATTGTCTAATGATTTTGATTTTTAGAGATGAATCATTCCAATAACATAAAACAGTTAGTGATGAACATGGACGTTCTTCTCAACATCCTTAATATTGTGTCTTAACATTTTCAGCATCCTATAGGCTACTCCATTATGACTTAAAGCTGACTGCTTTAAATATCAAGTCCTCAATTTCTCATGATAAATTAAGTAAGGCGCTGCGTTTTTCAATGGATCACCGATGAAGTGTTTTTTTAGCGAAACCAACATGAATGAAACGGAACTGTTGCAATTTTTTGAGACTAAAATCTAGAATAGAAAATATTTACTACAGGGTGGTGATATATAAAATAATAGCAAACCTGCTAGCCCCACACCACCCTCGGCCCATGTCTCCAATTCCATCCCCCTTTTCGACCTCAAAACAGGCGCGAAATATTCCAACTTCCATAGGTCACACATTCTTAATCCTCCCTCCTCCCATCACTCACCTACTGGTCCTAACACGAGGCTGCCTCTTGCCCCACTCCTTCCCGCACCCAGTCCTCGCCCCCGTACATCCCCCCCCCCCCCCCCGTCCGCCCCCCACCTCGTAGACCATTAATCGGCCCAGTATTACCACCATCTGTTAAACTCACTCAGCAAACCATTAATTCTTCGGACAACCGGTAAGCCCTGTCTAAATTTAGAAACAAAGTGACCTATGAGGATGTACGCCTCTATCTTGCTTTCCTCCACGATAAAGCCGACACCGTCTGTTACGATGGTATAACGAAAACCAGCGTAATGGCCTCCACCCAGCAGGAAGGCCTACTGACGTCCCTAGCCTTCGCAGCCTAATCATCAACTTCCATAAAAATCTCGATATGCCACCAAATAAGGTGCTAAGTGATCTCTCAGCATTTCGCCATTATATTGACAACAAAATTACCTTTCCCAATAATCAATATTACTTTTGACCCTATTCAGCCGCCCTTTGGCCCCTCTTATCATTTCAATACTCTCCCCATAACCGTCTACTATCAGAATGTTAGGGGTCTCCACTCCGAAACACATTCGACTCTGGAAAAGGCACACTCCCTCACCTTCGACATATACGCTCTGACCAACCTTATCCCTAGTATCAGTAGTCTTGAACTACCGCAACAACTGACAACGCGCATCGACAAGTTCCCCACAAGTGCTGCTCGCCACTCATAACAGACTCACTTCATCTCTAATTGCCATCTCTTCTTCTCCGGATCTCGACTACGTCGCTATTAAAATTGACAAGCGCCCTAACTCTCTATTTATTATCTGTTTCTATATTCCTCCTTCTCG
Source organism: Microdon myrmicae (assembly GCA_963931805.1). Taxonomy (NCBI): domain Eukaryota; kingdom Metazoa; phylum Arthropoda; class Insecta; order Diptera; family Syrphidae; genus Microdon; species Microdon myrmicae. The sequence continues at coordinate 38,289,044 of OZ007499.1, read as the reverse complement.
ACCCACCGCGTCATACGATCTCGCAATAGAGGCGGTAGATAACCTTACAGAGTTAAGCACCGCAATAGACGATATCGTCGTTCTTGGCGACTTTAACCTGCCCCACCTACAATGAATGGGGTATTTCCATTGCTGTGTAGGGCAGGTTCGATGCCCTGCGATGAAGACGATGATCGGCAGGCATCTGATTACACAAATGCACAATCATCAGGGGCTGCGGCGATGTACTCATACATCGTTGATGATGTATGCCAGGGAACGAAATAGATTTTTGTTTCAAAGTAAGGTCAAATGGTGGCACGCATAATGTACACGATGTGCCTATGTTACAAAGGGGTCGTCATTGTATTTGGTTAAGATTCCGGGGAAATACCGATGTAGGCAATATCTACTGGTGTCAACAGCTCGACCAGACATTGGGAATCTGTTCACATTAGCCAAATGGCTCTGAAGCAGAATGGGGAAATTGGTCCTGGACGTTAGGTCCACAGAAAACTCGACGACGGTGGCTATGGATTGTTTGTTCGGGTTGGATGATGGATCTTCATTGGACATGAACGTGAGTAAATAAACGATCACGTTCATGCTCAAATCAAATGCATTGCTGGGTAATGGTTAGAGAATTGGTCCCACTAAAGCAGACCTTAGGGTAGGTTAAGATATACGATTATGTAGGTATATCGATTGCAGCTGTGTCCGCAATACGCTGGCCAGCGCTTTTTTATCGGTAATTGAAGACAAGCTGAGCCGATAGGAAATGAACTGGTTCTTGGAATATGAACCAGGAAAGTTCAAAATGTATGTATGCCGTCGGGTAGGTTTCCTTTCAGGTATGGAAAATGCTGCTGGGAGCTTACGCTGCCCAAAATTGCAGGTAAGTACCATGGCTTTGTATGGGAAGAGGAAGGTGGTTAATTTAAAGAGGATGGGTGGTTCTTTGGGAATGCTTTAAAGAACCGCCACAGACCGTCTGTCTGGGTTCTGCGGATACTGGATACAACCTTCCTAACTTTCACTTTGGGGCGGTGGGACGTGTGTCCGCGCATGATACATTTAGTGTGAGTTCTATTAGAATAGCGTCCGGTTACATGTTTGTGCTGGCTCATTGACAGGTTGCTAGTCGTTTTGGTCCCAGCAACGGATTTGTTTTTCTTCCTGTTTATGGTAGGTTGCCTAAATATATTTTATCGAGAAAATGCTCTTTCTTACGGAAGGAGATTTCTCGATTTTTGCAATACACTCGGCTCTGGTAATCGAGTTGCAATCAGGAGATTTTCAAACGGATAGAGTAAATGCCTAATAATTAATGTCACTAACTAAAAAACATACTTCAGTCTAAATATTGTTCGGGTCTCGTCTCAGTGATTTTCAAAGAGATGTTGCTCCAATTGCAGCCCCCCCTTTTTTAGTGTGTACACCTTAATACTTTGTAATATATAATCTTATACTATAAAAAATCTATACTATTTACACGAACGACAAAGTGGCTGCCGCATTTATTCACCCTAGATCAAAAATGGAATCGCGTAAACATATCGAAACAGTTTTTTAAGATGTTTATTGCGGTCCCACTGAAATTGTGCAAAAATATGTGACCGTGAATGAAACCTGAAACTATTAACTGAAAACCACTCAATGGTCCTGTCAGAGGCTGGAAAGGTATAATATCCACTGATCTTTTTTTTTGACATGTTAACAGTAGAAACCGTGAAGATTATTTCGAAAAAGGTAACTCTATCGCATGTCATTATTATACAGACTGATTTGACTCTGGCTTCATGTAAAAACGGCGATATTTATCCTAAAAAAATGTATGTAAAGGTCACTGACTGATCAAACAACCCTCATATAGCTATTTGATTTAACTCTGCGTAGAGCCCCAGATTTTTTAATGTTCACTTCCTCTTCAATCGGCTCTGAAATCAGCTTTTACTATTGCATTCCCATGTGTATGCTCTCTCTATATATTAGGTATTTTTTGTTATAGCTGAAGGAATATGAAATAACCCACGAAATGCAGATGTTTAATATTTTTTTGAGATCTTCTGTAATTGAAACTCCGTCTGCCCCATGTTCTACACTTGTATCCCGACTCCAACTCTATACCGTAGAATCTTAATGTAAGCTGGTTTATTCCCATTTTCTTGAACCATCTGGCTCTAAAAAAGAAAAACCTTACCATGTCCTTGTTGAGCGCGTAGTGATATATTACTTAAGAATTTTTGGCGCGAACCCTTGTCTCGGTTTCGACTACAATTAATGGAACTGATTTTCGAGATATGAATCTTACAATCCGTCTGGCGCGTAAAACAATGAAACTCATGCCTAAAGTAGTTCTACACTTCGGTCTACTCAAGTGCAACCTGGAATAACTGATAAAACAATTGCGTTTCAAAGGCACATACGCAGAAACTTGTTTTAATTGTTTGTCATGTTTTCTGTCGCAATGATAATCAACCACTAGCCAAAAGTCAGTATGCAATTTTGGCGGTAAAACTATTTGCGTAGGCTATAGTGGAAGCGTGTGTTTCTCACGGCACGAAGAGGGAAAAAGACGATAGCACCTTGCTTGGAAGACGCACCTCGCATACACCTCGGATTACTACTATGGAATGCTCACAAAGGACACAATCCTTAGGGTTCAATGAGCTATTGAGATATAAAGTGAAACACGACGGCAATCCTTATATTGTTAGGGGAATTGGGACAAGATGTGTATTCAAGAATCCAAACAAAAGGCACCGGTGATCTTTTATACAAAATTTTTTACACGAGCCTACAAGTGTGTGCACTGGTTCGTCCATCTAACACAGCCAAAGAAGATGGGATTTTGATTGTACGATGAATATTTGTGCAATTCCCTACTCTGATAGAATAGTAAATAGATCTGACTACGCGCCAAAAGTGTATATATGAGTATGGGATGTATATGTGTTACAAGGACGTTCACTGATCAAGCGTCAGGGAAAAAGGAAATTTGGCGCTCTTTGTGGCATTCACCTTGCGCGGGAACACTGTAATTTTAGATTTTCTTCGAAAGGATTTTCGGGGTGTTTGTGAAATCATTCTCGCATATAAAGGATAATTCCTTGCGAATGTGTGCATTATACCGCGAGGAAAGTGAAGGATTTCTTTTCTTGAGCATATTACTTTACTTGGTGTTGAAATTCTACCAGATTGGGAAAGAACTGCCCTCATGGAAATTATTTAAAATCAAAAAATCCTTTGAAAGGAAAAGGTCTGTTGCCGATGTGCAGCGGATTACATTCATTTGATATTGAAATGAAAATTCACCTTGGTTCATGGTGATTACGGATTTTCACATTTTCTATGACATGCATGTTTTGTTACATTGAATAGAGGAAATCATAGTGGTGCGGCGTTTATATATAAGGTAATCAATTTTGTTTAATTTCTTTTTTTTTAATGCCGTCGATATAATACCTTATTGTCGTAGAAATGGTGCAGGCAATGATGAAAGTAATTTCTTTGCAGGTTTTTCAATGCCTTTTTTTTCCTTAAAAATTTATCAATATTAGAATTCATTCAATTCATGTAGGTGCTACCGGTTCTGGAAGGCACCCTGTTTGAAATCGGAATAGTACTTGTTTCTGGGTAAACAATGTCTTACTTTTTTAGCGACTCTTAGGGGACGGCATTGTGCTGATAGCTGGAATATTTTGTGGTTGACCCTATTTATTAGAAAAGTAAAACTTTGCTTCGCGGTAACACTACTTAAGGTTTTCTTATAAACCAATCCAGTGTATCTGCATAAGCTCACGTCAAACAATTTATTGTGTTGTCTTTTTAATATTAACTTGAAGAATAAAAAGCGGGTTTGGGGTAAATGTTCGATATTTTCGAAGTACCCTTTTGTCTCGATGTTACATATGTAGTATGTAACACACTACCACACTTAAAACATACTCTATAAAAATAAAACACCCTTCTGTTTAGATAATAGACACTTCACATTACAAAATATCGTAGCAACCTACACATGCTTTCTTATTTTAATTCCTTATTTTGACAACTAATGACAAATCGATTTACAAATCCTACATGCTTCGCCTCAAACAATTTCTTCACTTATATACAAGAACGTCCCAATATTAATTTAAACGGATATACCTTCTTGAGGAACAACATGGGCCCAAGAGATGGGATCATCATCCGGTATTGGCCTTATTTAGAAAGTCTCTCCACCGGTCCCGATTTCAAACCGATGTCATCCAGTTTGGCATTCCCAGGCTCTGGGCGTCCTGGTCTACGTCATCCCTCCATCGCAGAATGGTCTGCCACGCTGTCTCCTTCCATACATCCTGCCACAAAGAAGTTTCCGGGCAGGCTCCTCTTCGCTCTGTTAGGTGTACCGGTATATATCGGTACCCAACAATATTTACTTTTATTTATTGGAATTTCTTACCTGGGCCGAAACAAAAATGAAAAGGGGCTCGCGATATTTTCTTAATGTATTATTATGTGAAGTAGATATGTTCTCTTCTGGTACTGCTTTCCGACTGTCCGGAGGTCAGTCACTGACTGGCCGCGGAACCAAAATGCGCCGCCTTTTTATGTTGTGGCAAATCGAGATTAGCACACAAGTAGTAATTAATTTGTGGAACACAAACTCAATTGTTTGTACTTTAAAAAGGGAATTAGGGTTAGAGGACCGAAGCCATCAGCAAAATATATGAAAAATTCATATACGAGAAGCTAAATAACTTTGTCAGTGCCAGGCACCTAATACCTGATTTCCAATTTGGATTTCGAAGAGCGCACAGCACCACTATGGTTCTCAATTTATTTCAAAACCACGTCTGCGTGCGGGTCTTTAATAAGGAACCCACCGTTGCGGTAAGCCTAGACATTGAAAAAGCTTTTGATACGACTTGGATCGAAGGTCTCTCTTTTAAACTACTGAATACTGGCCTCAGTAGAACGCTATGTAGCATCATCTACCAGTTCGTTCGAAACAGAACCTTCCAAGTTAGAATGAATGGAAAGCTTTCCCGAACTTTTCACGCCGCTGCAGGCGTACCACAGGGCTCCATTCTAGGCCCCATCTTATTCAATATTTACACCTCCGATATTCCCCGCCCTGTGGACGGGAGAGTAAACCAAATATGCTATGCGGATGACGTCCTGGTGTACACGTCAACCAAAGGCCCTAACCTCGCAACAAATCGACTCAACCGTCACTTGGACGAACTGTATCAGTATTACAGTCGATGGAAAATCCGACTTAATCCATCCAAAGCAGTAGCCATAATTCTGAGTAGTAAACACTCCCAACCTGCTTCTCGATATTCACAGAATATTCGAATAAAAATGGAGATACTACGATTAGACCACAGGACAAGATGAAATATCTCGGAGTCACTTATACCCCAAAAATGAATTTCATCAAACATGTGACCCACATTCTCCAAAGGGGCCTCGGTCGGTCTAAGCAACTGCGCAACATCTTGAAGTGGAGGAACAAAGTTGACACCAAAGTTAAACTTCTCTGCTATAAGCAGCTAATCCGATCTGGAATATCGTACGCCTTTCCCATATGGTCCTGCATATCTTCGGCTCAAATGGAAAGACTTCGGGTTTTCGAAAGGAAACTCCTCAGAAGATGCACCAATCATTCTAGAAGGCCTGACGGTCGTCATTACCCCAACTCTCACCTATACGAAGGCGCCTCCATTATCCCTATCGACGAGTACTTGCTTCAATTAGCATATAAGTACCTCGAAAACGTTCAGAACAGCGAGAACCTACTTGTACGGGACTCTTGCGTTCTTGGCCCTTCTCTCTCACGATCTCTTCGGATCAAACCCCCACAATTTCTTCTTCAGTACAAAACTGAAGAAAGCACCCTTCTCAACAACATTCCCCTCTATAATAGAGGATTCCTGGACCCATCCCATAGAGTCTACTATTAACAAACCAAACACGCGAACGCACAGTACAAGACGGCACAAACACAAACATACACACCGACCAAAGAGCAGATTATCAGACGCCAAAGACGTGATCTGCGTTTACTACCGCACCCAAGACCCACCGGTCTTGTATGATTTCTTTCCCACCATCCCTCTATAAAAGTAGTTAGAGAACACTTGGACTAACACTGTCCACACAATCCTTGGATACCCCCCTTTTTTCTTCTCTTTTCAGATGCCGCGAGACCGAGCCCAACATCCTCACGGATGTGGGTGATTCTGGTTATCGCAAGATGACCAGAAGTCAGAGACAAGATGAAGGACACATATGTCCTGTCTCGCTAAATTCGGCCTTCTCGCCACATTTTTTTTTTTTTTTTGTTTTGTTTTAGAGGACCGAAGCAATGTGCGACAGATTAACTTTAGCTTTCACCCGTCGCACATATGCTTCGCTATGGGAGAATGGATGAGTGGATGGTGGACCTTAGGGACAGGTAAGTATTTTAGGTATAGGAATGGGTTAGGTTAGGGGGTTTTAAGTAAGTGGAAAGGTGTAGCGATTTTGAATCGCCACAGCTCATTCGAGCTAGGTGTCCCGCCCACCGAAGTCTACCAAGCTTGATTTTTCTTACAACATTAGTTTCAAGGTAGATTCGAGATAGATCGCGTACAACTCATGGTTGTAGCGTCTCCGGAATCGTCCTCCCTCACATACGGGACCAACAATTCTCCCTAAGACCTTCCTCTCGAACGCGGCTAAGAGTTCAGAGTGCCTTTTATTGAGCACCTAGGTCTCGGATCCATACATGAGTACTGGTAAGACCATGGTCTTCTACAGTAGTAGCTTGGATGTCATTGATTTCGGTATTTAAAGAGCCTCGATAGACATAATAGGTTTTGTTCGCGTATTTCTTCTTTCATATTGTTATCGGCTGATACTATTGATACAAGGTAGTTAAAGGATTGCATTACTTCAAATTCGCGCTCCACTACCCTGATAGTTTAACCAATGTTAGGTCTTCTCTTCGCAGAAGTTGCCATCGTGTACTTAGTTTTTCCCTCATTAATGTCCAGTCCCAGTTTTTGTGCCGCCTGCTCGATGTGGGTGAAGGAGTCTGTGGGGGGTGTAGGTGTTGTGGTGCCGGCACGGGAACTGGTTCACACACACTCCGCACTCCAAATCACGAAACTGCGCACCACTGAAGAGTAAAAAAAAATAAATAAAAACGCTGATGATGCCTAGTTGCTTAATCGCACTTTTTATTTTTTTATGTGCTTTTTGGATCGAAATAACACTGGCTCGGTTCCCTTTTATTTTTACACATTCTTCAATCAAAGTAACACCGGCTTGTCTATTGTTCCTTTCTATTTTTATGCATTCTTCAATTGGAATAACACATTGGCTTTCTCTATTGTTCCTTTTCATTTTTATACATTCTTCAATTAAAATAACACTGGGTTTGTCTATTGTTCCTTTTTATTTTTATACACCCTTCGATTAAAGTAGCACTGGGTCTGGCTATTGTTCCCTATTATTTTTATAAATCGATCAATTAATATAACACTGGCTTTGTCTATTGTTCCTTTTTATTTTTACGTTTACGTTTGTTGTCGAGATCGATTCGCATTCGGTCGCGTTAGCCCAATAAACGATTCAACGCGATTGACGCGGCGGTATAAATCGATGGGAGACACTACTTTCGGAACGGGGGTGGGTTTCCGAATGCCAACTACGCCTGGCTATCGTAACACTCGACCTCGTCTTGGTTTCTCGGTGGTTGGCGTTAGACTCTTAACTCTGATTAATGGGTAATGAAAAGAGGGATGCGCGCTCGATGGCGGTGGTGACTCGACTGACTAATGAATGGAAAGAATCTATTCATCGCGTCGTGGCGGTTGAGTCACTCACTGCCACTTACTAGGAATTTCGAGAAGAGTTGCTATGCCTGTATAGGGGATTCGGTTTCGAAGAATCGTTTCCGTATAGGCTGAGTTAAATTGGTGGCGCTATGTATACGAGGAATTGGTATTGGGTAGGATGGGAGCCGGTATGATTTTCGGGGAACTAAATGTTGCTTGGTTGAGAGCGAGGAAATAGTTTAGGCAGGAAGTAAGCCGGAATGATTTTTGGGGGAAATTAGAATTGCTTGTTTGCAAGCAAGGAATATCATTTAGATAAGATATTAACCGTAGAAATTTCGGGGAAATATATGCGCCTCGGTATAGTTGGTGGTGATGATTAATGTTCTGTTGTCGGTTTGAATCCCCGTCAGGGAGCCTCTGGCGCAAGACTAATGACCTCGCCCAGAAAAAAAAATCATTATGGAAAATTTAACAAGCCTCAAGACTTGCTAAATAAGGCCAAGACCGGTTCCCGGTTGTAGTTGATGATGATGATGTTGGTTTGAATATGCGTTTTATTACAGCATATGAATTTCGGGGAAATTAATATTGCTTGGTCGCAAGGAAGGAATATAACTTAAGTAAAGACTTGACCGAAGCAATTTTGGGAAAATGTATGCGGCGATGATTTAGAATGTATTCTGTTGAATTGTACTCTGTTGTAGGTTTTGGAGAGTGTTTATATTGCAAAGTTTGGAATGTATGCTATTGCGGATTTTGCATGGGGAGTTGAGTTGAGGTGACGCGCTGTTAGCGGTCAAGGTTGGTTGGAATTGTGGGTTGGTTCTCCATATGGTGTAGAGAACCCCCACAAGTCCTATACAGCCGAATCAGATCTACCGATGATGTCGATGTCGTCAGTGTAGGCAAGTATCTGACAGGAGTTGGTGACAATAGTCCCTCTAGTTGTAACGCCAGAGTCGCGGATTGCTTTCTCTAACGCCAGGTTGAAGAGGAGACAGGCCAGACCGTCCTCTTGTCGGATTCCATTAAAGATGTTTATTGGTTTGGACAGCAACCCCACTATTTTTACTTGACTAGTTACGTTGATAATCGTCAACCTATAAAGTCGTAACAATTTGTTTGAATTGCCGAACTCTCTCATGGCGTTATATAGTTCTACCCTGGCTATGCTGTCGTAGGCGGCCTTAAAATCTATGAATACATGATATAATGGAATTTTAAATTCCAGACATTTTTCCATCACCGGCCTAAGGGTGAATATCTGATCAATCGCTGATTTGCCTGGGATGAAGCCACACTGATATTGACCAATGATGACGTTAGCGTATGGAGCTATCTGATCTTGTAGGATAGAGGAGAGTATATTATAGGCGGTACTCAGCAATGTTATACCCTTATAGTTGCTGCACAGTGTGATATCTCCCTTCTTATGTGTGGGGCAAATTATTCCACGACACTAATCTTCCGGCATCTCCTCTTGCTCCCATACGTGCACCACGATCTTATGGATTGCGTGATGTAACGCTGTTCCTCTTTGTTTCATCAGCTCAGCTGGTATGCCATCAGCTCCGGGGCCTTATTTGATTTGAGCTGTCTAATGGCTTTTAATGTTTTCTCAATGCTTGGTGGGGGCAGCATTTGGTCTTGATTTCGCATTGGCGGAGCCTCCAATTCTTCTTTGAGCTGACCATTTAGCAATTCATGGAAGTGCACTTCCCATCGCCTCAGAATGCCTTCAGGATCGGTGATCAGATTACCCTCTTTATCCTTGCTGTAAGTGCAGCGTGGTGTGTACCGCGTCATACTGCGGATTATTTGGTAGAACTTCCGCGGCTGGTGCGGACCTCACTCTCTACTTTTCTCTATTTCACAGACAAGGTTTTTTTCCCAGGCACTTTTCTGTTGTCTGTGAAGTCTTTTTTCAGATCTTCTGAGCTCTTTGTATTTCTCCTCGCGCACCCGCGCCCTATGAGACTGCTGCATTGCCCGGTATGCAGCATTCTTAGGTTTAGTCGCTAGTTTGCATTCATCATCAAATCAGTCGCTCCGATCTCTACGACTACTGCCTAAGATGGAGTTGGTAGTACTAATGACAGTATTCTTAAGGCGTATCCATTTCTTCTACGCCCGGCATTCTGGCCCCAGGACTTACTATCCCTCCGTCGAGCTCTTCGAGGGCGAGTCTTAACGCATGACCAAAGGTGTTACTGGTATTCTCATTGCGTAAGGCAGCCGTGTTGATTCGAACCTGATCCGCGGATGCAATACATCTCCGTAAGGCAATCCGCGCTCAGAAAACTGTACCAACAAGATAGTGATCCGAGTCGACGTTGGCACCTCGGTACGTTCGTACCGTCATCAGGCTCGAGGAGTGGCGGCGATCTATCAATACGTGGTCAATTTGGTTGCGAGTGGCTCTATCAGGTGATACCCAGGAGGCTTTGTGGATATCTTTACGCGGAAACCTGGTACTCGCAACGACCAAGTTTTTCGATGCTGCCAGCTCGATGACTCGTAGTCCATTGTCATTAGTGTTCTCATGCGAACTATGGGAACTAGCATAGTGCCTGATAACCAACTCCCGACCTATTTTTGCATTCAAATCACAAAGAATGATTTTCACATCGTATTTTGGGCAGGCATTGAGATCCCTTTCGACGTTCTCGTAGTATTCTACCTTCTCGTCGTCAGGGGACTCCTCTGTAGGTCCGTGAACGTTTATGAGGCTTATGTTCTTAAACTTGCCTCACACGCGAAGAGTGCATAGCCTTTCGTTTATTGCAATAAAGCCGATAATACCAGGCTTCAGTTTTTGGCTGACTAAAAAGCTTATCCCGTACACATGGTGTTTTGTATGAGAGCTATAATAAATGTCATACTCTTTTCTTTGAATAACACCACTCCCCGTACATCTTATTTCTTGTAATGCTGTTATGTCAACCTTATAATCGGTCAGGGCATTGACTAGTTGCTGTGCAGCTCGAGCTCGAGCGGACATTCCATGAGAAAATTCTCAAATCGTCGTCGTCGTGTATCTGGTCCATATCCGAGGGTTGTTGAATTTTCCATAATGTTTTGTTTTTCCGGGCAAGGTTATTAGCCTTGCGCCAACCTTTCTCCAGATCTCGCTGCATGCATTGGTTTGCTACTTGGCGGGTGCCAAAGTAGTTATCCATGGGTGTCAAGTGGAGACTGCATGTCAATTTGGATTAAACAGGCACAAGGATCGTCATGGCCTTCGTCGGGTTGAAAGCAATCAGTAACTTTGCCCTGTATGTTCGCTCCCGTACGAAGGGATGGTTCGATGGGATAGCCATACCTAAACAGAAACTAGAAATTACCCTAAACATGCCGAGCCTCTTCATATAAATGAAACTAAGAAGGCGAAATACAGTTCTCGGAAAAATTATAGACTTATACGTAAATTTTCACTTTTCTTGGAATGGGTAATAAACTTTTATATCTATTTTTGATAATGTCAAAGTTATTCAATGTTTACATACCGGCACAAAAAGTGGCGCACCCCGTACATATACTATATACGTTGGAAATTCCCGGGGTTTTTAATGAAAGCAAGCGTTTTTCGGGCAAAGTTATATTTATTCCCCAACATAGCTTCCTTCGAGGACGATACACCTCGTATGGCGATTTTCCAACATTTTGATCCCTTTTCTGTAGTATAAAACGTCCAAGCTTTCAGGACACGCCGTTTGAGCGATGACTTCCACGTTCGATATTAATCTCTTTCCTTTGAACGACCCCTTGAGATTTGGGAACAGATAATTGTCGCTGGGGACCAAGTCTGGATAATATGGTGGGTGAGCAACCAATTCAAATCGTAATTGGTCCAATTTGGTCATTACTTTCAAGGACGTGTATGACGATGTGTTATCGTGTTGGTACGGAACTTTTTTCTTCAGCATATAGGGCCGTTCTTTCTTTATATTTTCGATATTCACTTTGTCCAATAACACTGTGTGGCGTTCCTTACAGATACACACACAGTTCATAAGCAAATAGTGAAGAACAGCACAGAAGGAAAATCGCATACGCAAAAAGTATCAGCCGTATAGCAAGCAATAGCATAGCATGTCCACATCAGTTCAGTGTACTTGAGTTTAGGAATCAAAACCGTTCACGCGGCAGTGGCCTGATATGTTGAGCATTGGTTTCATTTTTAGTGATTCTTAGCGTCGGTTCGAATAACACGTTTTTCATTTTCGTCGCAAACGCTATAACTGCATAACACTCTCCTGTGATTGTTCTTTATTTCTGCAGGTAATCGATGAAGTTTATGCAAAACGGTGTCCAAAACCTAAAATCTCAGTTTAGCTTTATAGAAGAATCTCGTTTTGTTTTGGTTTGTAATCAGCAAAGACAGTCAAATTAAATCGGCTGGAAATAGTTTCAGCGTGAGGCCCTCACCAGTACACTCGGACAAGAAAAAAGTATCCAAACAGAGCACAATGCTAATCGGTGGAGTAGACTTGGAAATCAATGGCATCAACCACAGCAGCAGAACAACGGACCTAAGACTTACTCGATCAACAGGTAAGCGTCTTTAAATTAACAGGTCAATTGAAAAGTTTCCGGCCTGACACATAGATGGCGGCACTAGAATTTTAGTTAGCCCTAACCTTCAAAAGACGCGTGTATAAATTTGACAGATGTCGAATCATTAGTTTGTGAATTATAGTATTTTGAGTGAAGCAACTTCTGTTATTGTGGAAAAAATGGATAAAAAGGAATTTCGCGTGTTGATAAAATATTGCTTTTTGAAGGGAAAAAATATAGTTGAAGCAAAAACTTGGCTTGATGACGAGTTTCCAGACACCGCCCCAGGAAAATCAACCATCAAGGATTGGTATGCTAAGTTTAGACGTGGTGAAATGAGCACCGAAGACGGTGAACGCAGTGGACGCCCAAAAGAGGTTGTTACCGACGACAACATTAGAAAAATCCACAAAATGATTTTGAATGACCGTAAATTGAAATTGAATGAAATAGCAGGCACTCTAAAGATATCAACTGAACGTGTACATCATATCATTCACGAATATTTGGGTATGAGAAAGCTCTGTGCAAAGTGGGTGCCGCGCGAGCTCACTTTTGACCAAAAACAACGACGAGTTGATGATTCGGAGCAGTGTTTGGAGATGATCAAGCGTAACAAACCCGAGTTTTTGCGTCGATATGTGACAATGGATGAAACATGGCTCCATCATTTCACTCCGAAGTCCAATCGACAGTCATCCGAGTGGACTGCACACGATGAACCCGCCCCAAAGCGTGGAAAAACGCAACAGTCGGATGGCAAGGTTATGGCGTCTGTATTTTGGGATGCGCGCGGAATAATTTTCATTGGCTATCTTGAAAAAGGAAGGACCATCAACAGCGACTATTACACAGCGTTATTGGACCGTTTGAAGGACGAAATCGCCGAAAAACGACCGCATTTGAAGAAAAAGAAAGTGCTGCTTCACCAAGACAATGCACCGTGTCACAAGTCAGTGAAAACGATGGCAAAAATCCATGAATTGGGCTTCGAATCGTTTCCGCATCCACCGTATTCTCCAGATCTGGCCCCCAGCGACTATTTCCTGTTCTCAGATCTCAAAAGAATGCTCGCTGGGAGGAAATTTTCGTCGAATGAAGAGGTGATCGCCGAAACTGAGGCCTATTTTGAAGCAAAGGACAAATCGTACTACAAAAAAGGTATCGAAAAGTTGGAGGGTCGCTATAACCAGTGTATCGCACTCGAAGGGAATTATGTTGAATAAAAAAAAACGAATTTTGCCAAAAAAATGTGTTTTACTATGGAAGGCCGGGGACTTTTCAATTGACCTGTTATCATTTAATGTATTATTTAATGCAATTCTGGTGGTGCCACGTTTATATCTCGTTCGGCTTCGGTAACCAAAATTGGACGTGTATGCATCCTCTACATTCTTATTTCATCGCCATTCAAGCAAAAATGAGATTCGTCACTGAAGAAAGTTTTGTATGGATAGTTTGCACCAATGTTAATATTGGATTTGGTCCATTCACGGAACTGATGACGTAAACGATGGTCGTATGATTTTAATTTCTGGAATGGCAAACCAAACGAAACATTGCTATTACCATCAGCTGTTAAATCGGCTGTCCTTGAAAAGAGTGTTGCCAGCTTAAAGATTTATACCTCGAAATGAAACAGAATGTAATGTATTGAATAATGAATTACGTAATATAATGGCAAGCGATGGTAAGATTGAAGGTTACACTGTGGAGTACAGAATGAAATAAACAGCAAGCAAACAACTTTTCCTTCTGTTCTTCTATTTCATTCTGGGTGATGATAAAATAGAATTCTCATACCCCAAACACCAATTAACTTAGTTTACATAACACATTACTTATTTCATGTTTGTGATTTAGGTTCGAAAATTTGTAATTTAAGTTCAATTCAAATAAGCTCCCATCACTAACATTTCTAGCAGATCAAACTCATATTCAAATTCATCTCCCCGAATAGAAGATTGGTAAAAACACACAAAAAAAGAAACAACATTTGCTATTTGCTTTAAGTCCAACCAAATTCTAGCATATGTTACAAAAATCGGATCATTACATCCGTTACATCATATTCCGCATGTATGCCTCCTACAATTTAGTGTCATTGCGTGCACTCTTACAGGAACTGGGCACGCTAATTAACGGATAGCCATGCGATGGCTATTCTACCCTCATTAGAACAATTCAATTATCCCAAACAACAGAAAACAAAGTGGCTGCAAAACCGTTCGTTTATCACATTTGTTTTTCCATAAAATTTTAGCTGGGCTACCCCTAAAAGAAGCATCACCACATCACCATCGCTATTACCACCGCCATCGCCGTCGTCATCGTCATCGTCATCGCGGTGCCTAATATGCATGACGATCTGACGTATACGTGTAATGACGTCCGGATACGTACTCATTCCGCGATATTGATGATATCGACGATGACGGTAACGACAACAATCCATATGGTAGGCTGCTCCGGTCTTGTATATCAATTACAAGCCATGCGTGTACAACGCGCACGTATTTTATACCCCAGCACTGCATTTTCGGATGCTCGAAGGGTCATTACCGAACGTACAATGATATCCTGCTGATAGAAATAAACGCAATATTTCGAAACATAGGAAATTTTTATTTGATCCTAACCCACCCCATTACGTGCACATCGCTACAACCATAGAGTACCGCATTTGTCGACATAAATCGCATAATGTGTCCTTTTCAATAATAAAAATAGAAAAAAAGTAGAATGAAGAGAACTACATGCAAGGGGTTCCAGTCTACCTGCATTGTTGAGCTTCTTCAGTAAGGGGACATTAGAGAAGTAAACCCAGTCACCTTTGAGTTTTTTCAAAAAATGCTGGTGGTGCTCGAAGAAGTGATACCGCCAAAGACATGAAGGTTCCTTGCCCTAGGAAGGTGAGCTGGAAATATTGTCTGAACGCGAACTTCCGTTTAGGCTAGAGCGTGACGTTTTATATATCGTATATAATTATTGTACATTGACCCCGAAAAGGGCGCCGGGCGAAATGATTTTCGAAATTAAATCATTCAATGAAATATGACAAACGAGTAAAGTAGAGTATGAGGGACCTTATTTAATACTTATCGATAGTCGTGGAAATTGTGGTGATTTCAATAGTCACCAGACTAGCTGGCATATTCTAGATTCAGAGATTACGATTGCTTCCTACTTGAGGCTAAGAATTAAGATATCTTTATTGAGAGGGTAAATTTCATTCGCCAAATAAGAAATACGTTTTCATGAAAAGTTATTATTATATTTACAACAACTTTATTTCATAAATTGACTTAAAATTTTTCCTTTTTCTATACTACGATCCATACTGCCATCATAAAACCGATTCCGGAAAAGGCAACATGAAAAACAAATCCAATGAACCATCACCAGAGCCCCATTCACATAAGTTGAAAATAGTAATGAAGTGACCTCAAAATACTGCTCTACCTTAAAATATAAAAATTCCCCGATTCATAACGTATCTATACCGATATTCAATTAGGAATCAATACATGTTCCCATGCGAAAAAATTCCCAACAAATTACGCCGTGTGCTTCAAAAAGGTCCTGAGATTTTGAAATGTGCATTTCAGATGAATTGATTGTCCTTCCCAGACATTTGTTTAACAAAAATTCTTAATAATTTCATAGAATTTGGTTGCGTTCGAAGAGAACGACAAAATCTTGTTGGCTCGTTTAGCAATTCTATACTTTTTTCTTACATTTCCAACCATCAGTTAATATAAATAGGAACGTCCCTTCCCAACAATAGTGTCCCCTATAATTCCTCAGTTGCCCGTAGTCCTCACGCTCTCTCCACTAGCGACAATTACCACCCCGCGTTTCTCCTATCCCCTTATCGTGACCGCTTATCCAAAACCACACCAACTCACGTCAACTTTTCTTCTAACTTTCGCAAAGCTAACTTTCACCTATTATTGAGCATCGGGTAAAGTTAGCTTTGCCCTTAGTCCTCACGCTCTTTCCACCATCGACAATTACCACCCCCCGTTTCTCGTATCTCTGTATCGTGACATCTTATCTCAAACCTCACCAACCCAAGTCAACTTTTCCTACAACTTCCGCAAACCTAACTTTCGCCTATTAAATGAGCATCTTCTGGCGCAAGGCTAATAACCTTGCCCGCAAAAACAAATTGTTATGGAAAATTTATCAAATTTTACTTGCCAGGCCAGGACCGAATCCCGATTGAAGTACCGATGATGATGATGAAATGAGCATCTTAGCAGAATCGCATTTCGTTCTGATCACCTAGAGGTAAAAGAAGCTACTGCCGTTCTCTATAACGAAATATACCATTTCCCTATATGTCCCTTATTCTCGATATAGAACATCGGTACCATCGCCTCCAAGGTACAACCGCAAACTCCGTATTCTTCGTAACAAGAGTAATAATTTGTGGAACGTTTTCCTAAGAACGCGCTCTTCCCAAGACTACTCCAACTTTCTCGGTTCCCTTTATAAACCCACCGAGCTTTACAACTCCCCTTGCTGCAATTATCTCACAAAAACACAAAACAACCTGATAAATGACCCCAAATCTTTTTCCACTTTATTAACTACAAACGTAAATCTGACGCCTATCCCAACTCCCTTTCCTATGACACGATTAATTCAACCGACCCACAAACTACTGCCAATCTTTTCGCTTTGTTCTTTAAAATATCCTCCACGGTAAACTCTTCCGAGCCTAACCGCTCTTACTTCAAAGACCTTCCCGAATCCTCCCTTGGCCCCTCCATCTCTCAAATTATCCAGCATCACCTAGTTGAAGAAAAATTAAACTTGCTTAAAGACGAGTTCAGCCCTGGACCTGATGGACTTCCGGCTGTCCTTTTAAAATAATGTTTCTCTTCTCTTTCTCTCCCGCTATCAAAGATATTCAATCTCTTTCTTACACAAGGTGTCTTCCCAAATATTTGGAAATCCCCTTTTGTCACCCCCATACATAAGACGGGGCCGAAAAAGGATATTAGTAACTACCGTCCCATCGCCAAACTAAAACATATTCCAAAACTATTCGAAGGCATTCTTTACAACGCGTTATGTTTTCGCTGCAAATCCATCATCTCACACAACCAGCACGGTTTCCTTACGGTTATGTCGACCACCACCAATCTAGTTGAATTCTCATCCCAGGCTCTCCGTGCGTTAGAGAACGGCAACGAAGTCGATGTAATCACAACCGATTTCAGCAAGGCCTTCGACAAAATTGCACACAACCTCATACTCTTTAAGCTATCTTCCCTCGGTTTTGAACCCCTACTGATTAAGTGGATTTCTTTTTATCATGACGATCGAACCTACCGTGTCAGATTTAGATCCACCCTCTCCAATCCTTTTCTTCCCACATCAGGGGTTCCCCAGGGCATTTATCTTGGACGCCTCCTATTCATTCGTACTATCAATAATATAGATTCTAGTATCAATCACTCCTCGATCTTTCTATACGCGGTCGACACTAAAATCTTCAAGACGATCCGTTCTTCTGTTGACTCCTCACTTCTCCAAATGGATCTCAACAGCTTTTCAACTTGGTGCCAAAATAACTGCCTCGAACTAAATATTTCCATCATCTTCTCCCTATGTCTTATTCAACCAACAGATAACACCTGTACAAACGATTCATGACCTTGGCATCTTGAGTGATAGGAAGCTTAACTTCATCCCACATATTGATGTCATTATTCTCAAGGCCAACTCTGTCCTTGTTGCCTTTGCTTATTGTTCTTCAATGACGACTATAGCTGGTTGTGTTTCATTCTTCTTTGAGCCCTGCATTCTCGATTTCTCCATTTTTAGCATCGCCCTCGTCTACACTGCCCCTTGTCGCGGCCTTCCCACTCAAATCGTCGTGCGCGGGATGCTCATGTCTCAATATGCGCTGACTCCCGATTGACCCTGTCACTGTCAGAATGCGAAATCGGTGATGATCTACGCCAACGTTCCTTCTTCTGGGTTGATATCTAGAAGGTGATCATCCGGTTGAGTGACCTACGCCAATGGTATCTCAATCTGTTGCTGGCCAGCACATACGTACCAACACAGCGCTCACTCGGCAAATTTTACAGGCCTCGAGGTTGGACCCATCTACCCGTCCTCCTCATGACGTTGCCTCAATCACTTAGCACTCCTCTGGCATTTCATCTCGTCCTCCTGTCTCTTAGAGACAGCGCCATCGCCACCACCGTCTGCGCTGAAGCATAGCGGCGGTTCACTCGCCTTCATTCTTCGTGAGATCGTTCATGTTACTTAACAACCTTCTTACCACCGTTTTTATTTATCTCAATCTCGAGTGCAGCATACAATAGTTTAGACCCTCACTATTAAACTAAATATAAACTAGTCAGTCAGATGTTCCAGTGTGAGAATGAATAGTTGTATTTGGTTGGGAGCAATGATATTACTCTGTAATTTTCACAGTCAGATCTGTGGTTTTCCATTCCTCCGGAGTGACTTCCTTATCCCAAATTGTTTTTATCAGTTGGTGGATCTGTAGCGTTTGAAATAATAGTGAAGAAGATCGTGTGATTCGAACTGACGCTATGACAATTCGAATCACGAAAAAAATGTTACCTAAGCGTTACACACCAGGCTACTGACCGTGTTTAGAATTTGATTTCCAAACTCGATTATACTCCAACTGATGTGGATTATTTTTTATTTTTATTTTTTATTTATCGCTTGGTATACGGTTCTGATGTGTTTTTCTTATTCGATTTTTCGTTCGGTGTTCTTCACTATTTTTTTGCTTGTGAATTGTGTGTATCTGTTAGAATCGCTACAGATCTGTGGCGTTTCTATCAGATACCACACGACCAATAGTGAAGAACAACACCACCAAAAGCACATCCATTAAAGCCGTATACCATAGCAGTAATATAGCATTTCCACATCAGTCCAATGTACTTGAGTTTAGAAATCGAATTTGTACACGCGGCAGTGGCCTGATGCGTTGATTCTCACCGTGATAGTGTCGGTTCGAATCACACGCTCTTCACTATCGTCGCAAACGCTATAGATCTTTCGACCGGTTGCCTCTCTTCCATGCTTCACAAGCTCTGCCGGTATGCAGTCGACTCGTTTAAAACTTCGTTGAGAGAAGATTGTGGTATCTGCGGCTCGGCTGTATGTACGTCTGATGCGTTTGTTTGTGGTTGATGGGTGCGCACGTTGAGCAGTTTTTCAAAGTACTGCTTTCATTTTGTCACGATATTGTTTGTTTCTGTGACCAGACAGCCGTTTGTGTCTCGAATTATTTTGGCTCTCCCTCGGTAACCATTTCTAATTAAGTTTCTGCCGGCATACATAGCTCTGATCTTCTTTGCTCTGGCATTTTCTAGGATTTTTTCCATTCGAGTCTTCGCCCATTCGCGTTTTTTCCGTTTGAAAAGTGTGGTTCTCTCCTTCCGAATTGTCGCGTATCTTTCTGCGTTGAGTTCATCATATCTTTCTATCGATCACTCTGAGTCGTTTACATTGTTTGATCTTCGCCCTGCACTCATCGTCAAGCCAAGGTTTGAACTTAATTGTTTTCTTAAATCCTAATAAGTTTTGGGCTGTTTGTTTGATTGTGTCTCTGATCGATGTCCATTTAGTGTCCACACTATCGGTTTCCTCTTCCTCACTACTTCCATTCTCTAGGATGCTAAATCTATTCGTTAGTTCGTCTCGATATTCGGTCTTTTTGCGCAGGTCTTTTAGTTTATCAATCTCGAACGTCAAGGATATTCGAGTGGTGTCTTTTGTCTATGAGGAAGTGTTTTACGGTTACGCGTTGCGCCGTCGGGTGATATCCATGAGGCTTTATGAATTTGCTTGTGCTTGAACATTGTGATTTTCACTACCAGATCTATTGAGGCTGCGAGCGTAATAATTCGAATACCATTATGAAACCTCGTGTAGGCTTTCTTTACCAATAGTTGGCTGGAAGATATTTTCCTTTCCAATTTTCGCATTGAGTTCGCCGAGGAGGATTTTAACATCGAATGATGAGATCCCATCAAATACTTCCTCTAGGGTCTCGTAGAATGTCTCCTTCGTTTCTTCGTCCGTAGATTCTGTTGGGGCGTGTACGTTTATAAATAAATAATTGTACCACGGGCCCTGTATTTACAGCACCGACATTCGGTCATTAATAAATTTCACATCTTTTACATTGGGCGTAATCTTCTTGCTTATGATGAAGCCGGTTCCTCCACACGCCAGTGTAAACCCGTTGGTTTCGATTACTTGATGTGGGAGTCGAACTTCCTGAAGCGCGACGATGTCCATTTTATATTGTTTCGCGTTTTCTACGACCGTCTGTATCGCGCCTGGTTTATATAACGTTCGAACATTCCACGGGCCGACGCGTATATCCCGCTTTTTCAGTTTTTCCCTACGTCTTCTTTTTGCCGAGTCGGTGTTTTCTTGATGATTTGGGCCCTTATGGTAGTGTCGGCTCATCACACCTACGCCTACCGGGTTTTTCGTGAGATTGTTTTTTGTATATTGGTTATTCATTTCGTGGGAACAGTCTTGGGGTTTCAGATAGTCCCCTGTTGATTTCCTTCGTTATCCCGTAGTCTTGTCTTTCTAGTTATGTGTCACGAGGACACAGGTTCACTAAACTTCCTGTAATTGTTCGAGCCGAACGCCAACCCGGTCTATCGGCCGTCCCACGACTAGTGCCACGGTGTTGACTATTGTAAATGAAACGTCAGTTTACAATTGATTCACTTTATTTTTCTTAACGAAAGTTCCAACACAATTCAGTGGTAAGTAAACTAAAGTCTAAACTGAATACACTAGTTAGTAAAGTTTAAAATGTAACAACTCCAGGTTCGAAAAACACTTTTCATCATCATCATCGGCACTACAAGCGGGAGCCGGTCTTGGCCTTATTTGGTAAGTCCTGAGGCTTGTTAAATTTTCCATAATGATTTATGAAAAGTTTACAACTCCAGGTTCGAAAAGCACATTTACTATATACAAATATAATGTCAGCTTAGTTCACTAGTGGATTACAATGGACAGTTTAACAACTCCAGGTTCGAAACGCTATGGATATTTTAACGTGCCCTGCGATAACTTTTCGCTTGCTCACCGTACTCCTTATACTATGTACTATCAAGACCCCCTGTGTAACGACCGTACGCAGAGGAAGACAAATCCCGGCTCTATTACTTTTACAGAGCAAACGAATCAATCTACCCTCACCGTTCAGCGACCAATAGGCGAAGATCTTTCACACATTGGTCCCAGCAAGGGCACGAAACACACACACGATGACTACTTCGGTTGCTAATGCTGCGTGTCCATGAGTCTGCGAACCGTGGATCAAACAATTCAATAGGGGGAAACAACATAAGCATGATTTGCAACTGGGCAAAACTTCACATCGACAGGGGTTTGGATGTTTAATCGATCGGCAACTGCGTCCAGCATCTACGCCGATCGTGCACACATCGCTGGCGTCTCAAAAGGTCGATCTGTCGTGTGTGTATTTACATTATGCAGCACTTGATCCCCTTTGGTAGCCAGCGGTGAGCTACGCTGTGCCTGTCGTTTGAACGACCGACCGGTGGGTCTGCGGATAAAACAAGGGTGAACCTGCCATGCACGTGAGCGGCGTAATTCGATGGTAGATATTAGCATTGATATCGTTCGAGTTTTATATCGGTTGCTTAGTGCTGCAACAGATTTGCTCCTCAAGCACATGATGCGACTTGGGGTATTTGCTGTTGGTATACCCTGGTGACGGTGCTTGTGCATCGCATCGAAGTTGGTAGCCGATGTTGAATTCATTATTGCATGTTATAATGCTAAAATAATTGAATTCTCGGCAATGTGACGCCGATTGATTTCCATGGTGTGCGTTGCATGTTTGGTAATCCGTTACTCGAATTAATGTTATGCAACGCACAGGTGAACGATTCTTCGTTTAGGGTAAATTTTTCTTTCTGTATCCGTAAAGATGCTGCACATGCTTACGCGAGGTTCTTAGGTTTCTGATGAAGAAGGTCCTGTCGTACCTGCCAGCGGTAAGCAATGGAAATGCCACACCCCCATATCAGAACCCCTCTTTGATATGGTAAGGTCTGCTTACTGCTCTGATTCGACCCGGAGTCAGAGAGGCGCCGTTATAATACAGCCGGTATACCCCTGGCTGCAAACCAGCCAATGGACGCGCTGACGCGTAACACTCTGGATTAGGGGTGGTAGATCTTTGTGTGTTACTCCTCGCTAGCCTGTCTGACATGGGTGACCCTACTGGAAGCGTATGCTTCCGTCAGCATAGCCTGAGTCCTTCATTGTAGTTTAAGCCCCCACACCACGTCAAAGTTTCTACCAAGCGGGGGGATACCCTTTACCCTGGGTGGAATAAAGTTTCGCATGCTAAGTAGAATCGTGCCTGTCAATGTATCCGCTATAGAGCCCCATCGTTATTGGGGGAAAATAACGACCAATTTAACTTCCCAAAAAGTCGTTCAGTCCTTCCTTGTTGGCTTTTTAGTAGAACCATATAGTTCTTTTGGGAGCTTCCTCGTTAAGGGGGGAACCTCTTGTAAATTGAAATTTTTTAGCCATTTTTTGTTTTTGCCTAAATTGATAGGAAATTTCCTCAAAGATACGAGAAAAAAAGTTAGAAAGTGTTCCGGGACCTACTTGTACTTTATTTTCAAAAGAAAGTAAACAGTCTAATTGGCCGGATGCCACCCAAGGAGGCTCGTACTTTTCGACAACAGGAAAAAACGGCTCAATTAGAACAGTTTGAAGAAGAGGAAGGTCTAATCTATGGCCCTGGAATCGCAGATTAGAAAAAAAAACTGCGGTAAGTTAGAACGAATTACGAGTTTTTTCACGATTTTTCTTAAACGCAAAATTTTTTCTCGAAACGCAAAATTTTGTAACGCCGTGCAACGTAGCTCAAAAACTAATCATTCGATCTTTATAAAGTTTGGTATAGAAATTCTATAGAAATTTGGCCTCAGCATGATTTTTTATTTTTTTATTTAAAACATTGTTATTAACAAATGTTTATAAAAGAAAATCCTTTTTTTCAAAACTTCGCCATTTTTGAAAATTTGCAAATTTTAATAAAAGGGGTACGTCATGCTGAGCGTTTTTGCATAAACTAAAGAACCCATTTTGTATTTTTTGTTTCAGATCATTTTTGTGACCTGTATGTTGCACGGCGCATTTTCAAGACGCTGTTTTCAAGCCGCCATTGCACCGTTTTATTGTTAACGATTAGTCTTAAAAAAATATTTTCTTTAAATATTATAACGTAAATAAATTGTGCCTTAAATTGCAAATTAATGTATGCATTACATTTTTCAAAGAAAATTCCTAAAAAAAACAGGCTATTTACATGAGGTTCCCCCCTTAACGTTGCTGTTGGTTATGTTGAATGTCCGGCGCCGTGCTTCCTCGGTTGAGGGAAGAGCGGGGACCTTTTGTTTTTCTCTTAGTTATTATTCCTTTTATTTTTCCTTTTATTTATTATTCCGCTCCGATAGAAAGTACGTTTGAGCGGAAATTTGTTTGCGTTTGAAATTTAATTAATTAAGAAAAAAACTAATTCCGTCTCCTTAATATTGTTTATTTTGTGTATCATCTTCTTCACTCAAGGAAAACTTATTCTCAACTCAAAACATAAATTTACTTGAGACTGTAAGCAATTCAACTAACTCTGTTCTCTAACTCAACTCCAAACTCAAACTGATTTTACTATTGAATTTTTTCTCTACTTATAGAACATTGTGTTCTAATTTACTGTAAATTATAATATGAACAAAACAAATTTTCTCAAAGTATTCCTTTAGTTTCTGTGACTTTTAAATTGAATAAAATTTGAACGAAAATCAAAGTGCTCTGTTTTGAAATAAAAAGGGGCAAGTTATTAAACGTGCTGTAACTGGCAATATTGTGAATGTTTATGAATGGTATGTATTAAGTGAGAATGTAATATATGTTAAAGGAAGTTTTTAAGGATGTGTACGGAGATTCAGTGTTAAATTTAATAAGGGTAGTATTCTGGAATACAACAGTTAGAGCAAACTTTGGTGAAATGACACAGCGGTATGAAATGCCTAAGCGCGAAGAAACTTGAATTGTGTATTTGTTCGAGAGGGAGGTGAGAATAACCAACATTGAGTTGAACGAAACTATTTGAATCAGTAAAGAGTTGGACATACTGACCTTCAGGTTCTGTGTGTCCGGAGTGGCGAAGCCAATGAGAGTTATGTACGCTAAAATCACCCACAATAAAGATTTCAGAGTATGGATATCCAGTCAGGTTCCTGTCGATTTTTGTTTGGTTTTAATTCTAACACTTTCACATAGTGGGTTTGAATCACATTCTTCATTTCGTCGCAAAAGGCTATAGCCCCTATTCTTGGTCTTTTCTTGCTTCCATATTATTAAAATGTTTGTTTTTTACAATTCCTGGTCAGTTGTCGTGTGTCTCAAGGCAGTCATCTAGATGCATTTATTTAACAGATCCCTTAATCTTCAACAGTACTGAGATCGTCGCTAAATGCACCACCCTTTTAATGTTGATGACTCTTGGAGAACTGTCTTTATATTGTTCATTTTATGTCAGGTTCTAGGCTCTTTGCTACCTCTAGTGTTCCTCGAAGCAGCCTTCTGGCCACCCTTTCTTTATTTTAAACACAAACGAGCTTACAAAGATCGCTATACACTCCACCATCTTTCTCTACGTCAACAAAACTCAATTTAACAAGGTTATTTATTTACATCAAGGCTCTCTTGATGATATTTTCATCCATACAAAACTGTCTTAGACAAAATATGGATAAAGATCAATCCACAACTTTGCAGATCCCTTCATCTATTTTATCTTAAGAAGATAACTCTCAAAGTCCATTTATCGCTTGCCTTATTAATTATTTGGACTAAATTTTTCCAACCCACATAGAACAAAATCCCTTACATTGT
The DNA here is from genome assembly GCA_963931805.1 of Microdon myrmicae. NCBI lineage: Eukaryota > Metazoa > Arthropoda > Insecta > Diptera > Syrphidae > Microdon > Microdon myrmicae. Next base: position 38,263,710 of record OZ007499.1, on the reverse strand, counting down.
GTTTAGTCGCATTCATCTTCCCTCAGACTCTTCTGGTCTGTGATGTTACCAAAGATATTTCGAAAATAAATAATTAGTGCGGATAATGTAGGCTCAGTGCCAATAGCTCTGGTGATTGAATTGCCATTAAAGACTGGGTAATCTACATGGGACAAACATATGTTTCCAATGGTTCGTTTAGATAGGATTTAGTTGGGATAGATAGGATAGGGTTGGGATTAAAATAGGTTACTCCCTTTCTCCCTGGTCTAAAATCGTGCCTGTAAGGTTGTGATGCCACTTTAATATGTAACTATAGAATGTTTTTATAAATATCGTTCTAGAATTAATTCTGGAAATGAACAGATTTCACATTATGCTGCAAAACTACTGTCGGTATACTGAAGTTCTGGAAATGAAGAGATTTCACCTTTTGCAGCAAAACTAGTCTCGGTCTACAGAAGTATCTGCATTCTATGATCCTAGATATTCCTCACTTTTAGAATATTCAATATCCCAAAGCTTACCACTAAAGACGGGGGCTTTCTTTACGTTTTCAACCGTTCTCCACTTTTTTGCAAAACTGTCAACCACTGTTGTTTTTTTCTTTTCTCCGTTCCTTCTTTGTTCTCTGTTTTACCATTGTCCCCACGAAAGAATCCCGACGATGATCAATTTCGAAACTATTCGAAGATATCATCATCATCATCGGCACTACAACCGGGAACCGGTCTTGGCCTTATTTAGCAAGTTTAAGAAAGGCAGACATTTGCATTTGCTGCTATAGAAAAATACGACGTCGATTTCAACCGAAAATAGCACAAGAACTAATTAAAATAACACGAGAAACGCCTACGTTGAGACATCCTTACCGATGTCGTTACTTATAAAGAAATATGCACAGCAGTCAAACGCAATAGGAAAATCCCTTCAACACACTCATTAGCTGATTCTGGAAATTCTATATTTATCCAGGCGTTTTCGACTTGGTGCAACTGCGTCGGGAAATAATTTAAGATCGTAAAACCCTAAAGGAGCAGCATCATCCAGCTGCATATGGCATACGAGTACATTGTCGCGCAAGCTGTGTTTGGGGTGGTAATGTAAAAATTAATTTACAAGAGAGACATCTACAAATTTTATTTTTGAACGATGCCTTGCGTTTCTTTTACTTGATTCTGATTCTGTAAGATATTTTGATATGACAAGGTTAGCATGCGGAGTTCAAATGGGTGCAGTCAAAGGCAGAGATATGAAAATAGATGATACGATCCCCTCTGATGTTAAGAACTGAGAACAGATTTAAGCACTTTGAGGCATGTCACAAGGTAATGCTAAAATTGTTGAGAATTTAACGGCAATCCTTTTACGTCATTTCGGACTTTCAAATATGAAGCAGTGTTCACAGAGCCGCGGTATTATTTTTAGTAATTTGTTGTGAAATTTTTTTCATATACAAATGGAGAACCGGATTTCCTAAATGCTTTTTACATCATTATAGTTTATCAGCGCATCAAATAGATATCATCATATTCATTTTGGTAAAAGTAGTTAATCTATAATAATAATAAAAAAGACTTGTTGTTGTTGTTGAATAACGCATTTATTGTACAATAATTTAACAATTGTTGACTTAGGACTAAAATGCTAAATACTATTTTACAATCTTTTCTTATTCTTAAAATAATTTACTGGCTCTACACGAGCACTCTAAATTACACGATACAATTTTGTGTAATGCCTTTCGGCGTACAATAATATTTTCATATTTTTATATTTTTATGTATTACCTATTACCCGAATAATAAAAAAGACTCATAACATATACATGGTATTTCGTAGTTGTGATAGACTAAGTTCTATGACTCGCATGTATAAAAGCAATAATTTGAAACACTATGCGCTGCTTAATGTATTTTCGCGAAACGTTATTTCAAAGAAATTCTCAAAAATGTATCGACGTGGTTCTGTAATATTTACGTTGCACAATCAAATGTGAAATATAACAAAAAGGGGTACTCACAGTTTTCCTGGCTGTGGAGCGGCTCTAGATGTTGTCCTACTGGAGTTTTCCTGGCTCCGGACAGATGTGCTTTATATTCATTGACCTTAACCTTGGTGTTTCGATGTTGGATCCACCAATGAATTTGAATGAAACAACGTAATGCGAATGTTTAATTGGATTGAAATATTTATGTGATAATATCTCTTTCTTTACGTTTTCAACCGTTCTCCACTTTTTTGCAAAACTGTCAACCACTGTTGTTTTTTTCTTTTCTCCGTTCCTTCTTTGTTCTCTGTTTTACCATTGTCCCAACGAAAGAATCCCGACGATGATCAATTTCGAAACTATTCGAAGATATCATCATCATCATCGGTACTACAACCGGGAACCGGTCTTGGCCTTATTTAGCAAGTCCTGAGGCTTGTTAAATTTTCCATAATGATTTGTTTCTTTTCCGGGCAAGGTCATTAGTCTTGCGCCAGAGGCTCCCCGACGGGGAATCGAACCCCGATCTCCCACGTGACAGGCGGGTATTCGAAGATATCATCGCCCGTGAAAAAACCGAGTTTATGCGCCGGCTATTTATTTTTTGTTTTAAATTTAAGTTTAAATTGAAACTGTACTAATCGTCTGTAACGTATGTGTTTAATTAATGTTAATTAATGTTGAGGTTGTTATTATAGTGGTTAGTATACCCGCCTGTCACGCGTGAGACCGGGGTTCGATTCCCCGTCGGGGAGCCTCTGGCGCAAGACTAATAGCCTAAACAATTGTTTGTAATGTGCGTGATTAATTTTTAAATTATTTAAATGTTTTATATGTTATGTATTTTATGTTTAATGTTCTCGTTGGGACAAACGTGGTGGGGGAGTTACAACGTAACAAATCTCCCTCCTCACTAGGACGCGTGTCATTCTTGGAAGAGGAATAACACGCCGGAGAATGAATGGAAGGAACCGCATTTTCAGTTGTGTTGTTGTTGTTGCTGCTGCCCGTGGCGGTGGGTCGTTTTTCAACAACAACAAAATAATAATAGTAGAAAAAAAAAATAATAATAAAAAATAATAAAAAAAAATTCGAATTAGTGAATAAAAATGTTTTCTTCATGAAACATCTCTACATTCTCTTCCCTATGGCTTGGCTCCGACTGAAAAGGATCCTAGAGAAGGGAAAAGGGGAATGGACCTCCACCAATTGGTTGACCATCTTGCACTCCGTAGGGTCTGTCCATCATAGGGCTTTTGAAGAGTATTGGGAATTAGCAGCCATCTGTTTCCCTATTTTTATTGCGGAGTGTACTGTGTATCTGCGACCTTATGGATAACAGCTGAAAGTTTGAACCGCCCACACGATCCGGCACAACTGTGAAGTGGTTTCCTTCCACCGTATTCCAAGTGCGACTGGGGTAGGCAATAGCTGGGTATTTGCCTATTTAGCCTCGAGATAACACGGCTCTGAGTGCTTCTTGGCTTGCATCCGCGGCCAGATTAAAGGAGTTTGGTATAGATAGGGTTGGCCAAATTTGGCGGCGAAACCAACATCCGCTTTTCTGCCTCAAATGCGTGTTGGCATTTGTCTGACCACGCGAATTTGTGAAAATATTTCTTGCAAGCCAGCACTGGTGCACGTCGGGCACCCGCCTTCAAAATGTGTAAATTCATCTGACGACTTGCCTTCTGAGAACAGAGGCTTAATTTATTGGAGGTGTTTCCTCCGAGGGGATTGGGAGTGAACATACAGGGCAAAGTCTCTGATTGCTTTCAACCCGTTTGAAATGTTTATGTTTAAGGATTAAAATTGTTTAAATGTTTAATGTTCTCTCACTGGGACAGAGGTGGCGGGGGAGTTACTATGTAACCCTGTCAGGACTAACTTCGCATCCTCCTCTTTTCCTCCGTTAGTGACCGCCAGCGGGACTCTAGTCACAAATTCAAAAGATAAAGCTAGTGTGTTCGCGAATTTATTTTCCACGAATTCAAACCTCGAGGCCGGTCTTTTGGGGGCACCTGGGATCGGGCCGGTACGGTCTTCGATGCTGGATGTGAGGTGTACTATTCAACGCATTCTACGTCGACTGGACTGTAGGAAGGCAACCGGCCCCGAACGGATACCAGCAATAGTCCTAAAGAACTGTGCTTCAGAGCTGTCGCCGGTTCTTGGTAGAATCTTCCGTATATGCGAGGAGGACATTTCCTATCTGCTGGGAAATCGCTCCAGTTCAGCCAACCCCAAAGAAGGGGAAAAAGTGTCTTTCACAAAATTACCGAACAATAGAATTACTGTTTATTTTATTTAGGTGATGGAAAAGGTCATCATCATCATCATCATCATTGGCACTACAACCAGGATCCGGTCTTGTTCTTATTTAGCAAGTCTCTCCACCGGTATCCGGTCCGTATCCGAGACTTGTTAAATTGTCCATAATAATTCGCTTTTCCGGGCAAGGCTATTAGCCTTGCGCCGGGAAAAGGTCATCAATGCCGAATTAATTAAATATTTGGAATTCAACGGACTTCTGAATGATCGCTATTACTGATTCCGTCCACGGGAGATCCTTTGGCCCTTATAACCGATATATGGACATTTGCAATTGACGGTGATGGTGAGTCAAGGGCGCTCGGATTGGGTATATCCAAGGTTTTTGACCACCTCTGGCACGGGGCATTGCTGAGCAAGCTTCGTTCATACGCAGCTTTGCGACTGGACGAGGCGTTTCCTCGATAATGTATCGATTCGGGTTGCTGTTGACGGTGAGTCTTCGGATCTGTATCCTGTCAATTGCTCAATATCCAAAGCCTCACCCAAAAACCCTCAAAAATCCGCGCCTCTACCTCTCTATTTATAATTGTGCCAAGTAATAAATTTGCATAAACTACTTTATACAAATTTACATAAATTACTTGGCAATAATAAAAAAAAAAACAAGCCTCAGGACTTGCTAAATAAGGCTAAGACCGGTTCCCGGTTGTAGTGCCGATGATGATGATGAATAAAAAATAAAGGCGTTGGCGTCGAAATAAAAGAGAGACGTCAAAACAAAAAAAAATTGTAATTCAATTGAGAAAAAGTTTTTATAAGCGACAGAGCAAAACACATGCGATACTACCCGCCGCGAGTTCAAGTAATCTGTTAATCATACTCGTAACGAACGACTTTCAATTTCACCGCGAGTAACTAATAATATAACAATACCGCGAGTGACTAATAATAAATCATCATCATCATCATTGGCACTACAACCGGGATCCGGTCTTGGCCTCATTTAGCAAGTCTTGAGGCTTGTTAAATTTCCCATAATAATTTATTTTTACGGGCAAGGTTATTAGGCTTTCGCCAACCTTTCTCAGGATGAATAATAAATCAAGACCACAGAAAATACCAGGGGGGTCAAGAATCCCTCACGCCCTGCAACTAGAACACTTGAGCGACGACCAAAAAAGAGGTCCGCCAACGAATTTCAAGTAAGACACCTAAGTCATTCCTTCTAATTAATTTAAAATAATATATTAATTGTTAAAAACATATAACAGTGCCACAAGGTTCTATTTTGTCTCCAACCTTGTTTTTGCTTCAGTTACATGATTTGTTAGGGTAATAAAGGGTTCAGTTTTGCGGATGACAGTATGCGTGTTTCCTCTTTTTCGGGTGATCGGGCGATTAGTGCGTCAACGTCGTACCCGCTGAGATGTAGCCAGATCCACTTTGAATCGAGACCTGGATAAGGTCCTGCAGTGAGGAATAGCTATTCTCACGAACAAGACACTATACAACATTCACAAGGAAAAGTGGATCTTCTGTTCCACAGCTGATGATGAACGGCCAGGCCCTGGAATCTGGGGAAACATTGAAATTGTTCGCCGTCATGGTCTGTGGAAATGTATCGTGGCATAAACACGTGTCGAACATCGGCAGGTCGCCGTCTGGAAAACTGGGTTATCTTTTTAGAGTGAAGAAATATTTTACTCCGGTCCAACTTCTTCTCCTGTATAAATCCCTAATTAGACCCGCGCTCGAATAGTGCTTTGGTGTGTGAAGTTCTGGTTCTAAGCATACCCTCGACCTATTTGAGAGCATACAGAGGCGAGCGTTCCGTCTGATCGAGAACACGGCGCTAACGTCAGGAGTACAGTTGCTATCACCTCGGAGGCGTATAACAGACCTTTGTTTTATTTTCACGGGTACTGTTCTTCGGAGATTCGTGGTATTGTTCCCCCCAATTCGGTTTATATCGCTCTACAAGACAATCCGACCGATCGGACCAATTTGCGGTTCATCTTCCAACGGCGCGAACATCTCTACATCAGAACTCCTTCCGTTACAGAGCGGGAAACCCGTGAAATTCCCTCCCTGCGCGAGTATTTCCGGAGTGTTACAACCTGCAACAGTTCAAGGAGAACTGCTACAGTTATTTAGTGGCATCTCGGGGCGCCGACTCGGCGCTATAGGTACGCCTCTCCTGGGAGAAGAGTAATAAAAAAAATCCAATTGACTCATTGACAGCCGCTCCTACCTCGTTTATATGTTTAGCGATTGTTACCTCCACGAAGATAGCTCTGAAACCGATAACTTCCAGTTCTTGTGGTAGTTTTATTCGTGGAATTCCACCCGAGTGCTTCCGGAGCGTTATAACCTGCAACAGTGCAAGGAGAACTGTAACAGCTATTTACTGGCAGTTCGGTGGCGTACATATATATATAGATAGATAGATATAGATATATATATACATACATATGTAAATATGTACATATATAAATCCATATTTATGTATATATATATACATATACATGTATTGCTTCCGGTTTCCATTAATCTAAAAACCAGTCGGACTAATTGCTGCAATCCAAAACTAATCTTTAGTTTTTTTTTTTATAGATGCTCAGCTGCGGGTTGTCTAACTAAATCACCGTAAAAATATTTGAAGTTGATGTATTTCAAGTACTTATATAATGTGCAGCTGACCGGGACGCATTGTAGGACTTTATTATTCGCGAGGGATTCATTTATCGTGGACACTGGTCAGCTGAATAGATTACGAATGCCGATCTTTCTTAAAGGGGTGATGATTTTTTTGATTTATACTCGACCGTGAGGTTCGATGGGAGATTTATGTTCCCATTACAAGATTCTACATGGGATTTATGTTTTTTCTTATCACCGAAAATAATTTCCCTTTTCACTTTTAATGAGATTTCACATTTGATTTATCGTCGTCCTTTGCCCGAAGGGTTGTATTAGAGTCTGACATCACCAAATGGAATGCATGAGTGTTCTTAAGATATGTTCACATCGGATGGCTGTAGCTAGTGACCTATATCAATCCTTATAATAAATTCCAATTCATTGTAAGCATTTGAATAATAAGTAAATAAATTGTAAACTTAGCTCACAATGTGAGAAATCAGGTTTTTTGTATACTAGAAACAATACACTTGACAATATTGTATTCGATTAAAACCAGAATATGGTGTTGATGTATGCGTCATTGATTTCTTATCGTTTTTATATAGTTGCTTACCAGCTAATAAACAAATTGTATTTAAAGAGCGACTTGTTAAATTTACGAGCTTACGTTTTAAGCCATCGACCTCAGTGGTATAGAAGATACAACTGTTAACATATTCAAGCCCGGTATCATGGGTTCTATTTACACATGTAACATTAAAGTAATTAGTTAATAAATCTTTTATTTAGACTTATAATTACATGCGGAGTCAGATTGGAATTACTTTTTAGAGATTGGCCTAAAGCCGTTGATTATAATTTTATTGACATTTGTTTACTGTTATCCCATATTTTTATGTGAAATAATGAAACGGTCTGAACAAATATAAATAAAACAACTAAAATTATTTACATACTGCTGAGTAGAATCTATTGGATTATATTAGACGATTAAGGGTTCGCATTAGTGCAGTTAGCAGTGTCTAACAACGCTTTATATCCTACTTAAATCTTTCTCGAGCAATCGTGCTCTGCAATGTGGGTACTGTCGATGTTATTCGGATATTTTAAATTGAATTACAACGTTGCGATGAATAGAATCTTATAGCAATTACATTGTTGTTATATATTTAGGCTTTGTATGTGGTGGAAGAAGTATTTCGCATCAGTTTGATCTCAATATTTGAGGCGTTTATAAAAATGAGATAAACAAGTTTTCCATTCGGATCTCCTGGGGTCAATGTCATGGGAAATATCATGCAAGTATTTTGATAAATGACCGAACTTTGAGAAATTCGTTCGATCGCGTAATCGGGTTCATTCCCAAAACGCTGTCGACGTTCAACTGGTTTTGTAACATCAGGGGCATCCGTTTTCTCCAATATGAATGTATGAGGGTGGACTAAAAAGTTTGCGACCTCAACGTGAAGATAGCAGCACTCGTCAACAATTGAGGTATTAAAGGTTCGCATTAGTGCAGTTAGCAGTGTCTAACAACGCCTTATATCCTACTTAAATCTTTCTCGAGCAATCGTGCTCTGCAATGTGGGTACTGTCGATGTTATTCGGATATTTTAAATTGAATTACAACGTTGCCATGAATAGAATCTTATAGCAATTAAATTGTTGTTATATATTTAGGCTTCATTATGTGGTCGAAGTAGTGCTTCGCATCAGTTTGATCTCAATATTTGAGGCGTTTATAAAAAAAGTCACCCCCGCTTGGTAGAAACCTTGACGTGGTGCGGGGGCTTAAATTACAATGAATTACTCAGGCTATGCTGACGGAAGCATATGCTTCCAGTAGGGTCACCCATGTCAGACAGGCTAGCGAGGAGTAACACACAAAGATCTACCACCCCTAATCCAGGGTGTTACGCGTCACCGTGCCCATTGGATGGTTTGCAGCCAGGGCTATACCGGCTGTATTATAACGGCGCCTCTCTGACACCGGGTCGAATCAGAGCAGTAAGCAGACCTTACCACATCAAAACGGGGCTCTGATGTGGCGGACTATTTGAACCCACAAGTCTCGTGGGATCAAAATTGAATAACCAATATACAAAAAACAATTCCACGAAAAACCCGGTAAGCGTAGGTGTGATGAGCCGACACTACCATAAGGGCCCAAATCATCTAGAAAACACCGACTCGGCAAAAAGAAGACGTAGGGAAAAACTGAAAAAGCGGGATATACGCGTCGGCCCGTGGAATGTTCGAACGTTATATAAACCAGGCGCGATACAGACGGTCGTAGAAAACGCGAAACAATATAAAATGGACATCGTCGCGCTTCAGGAAGTTCGACTCTCACATCAAGTAATCGAAACCAACGGGTTTATACTGGTGTGTGGAGGTACCGATACACATAACCTCGGAACTGGCTTCATCATAAGCAACACGATTAAGTCCCATGTAAAAGATGTGCAATTTATTACTGACCGAATGTCGGTGCTAAAAATACAGGGGCCATGGTACAATTATGTATTTATAAACGTACACGCCCCAACAGAATCTACGGACAAAGAAACGAAGGAGATATTCTACGAGACCCTAGAGTAAGTATTTGATGGGATCTAATCATTCGATATTAAAACCCTCCTCGGCGAACTCAATGCAAAAATTGGAAAGGAAGATATCTTCCAACCAACTATATATGGTAGTGAAGAGCACGATGTTCAAGTACAAGCAAATTCATAAAGCCACATGGATATCACCCGACGGCGTAACGCGTAACCAAATATACCACTTCCTCATAGACAAAAGACACCACTCGAATATCCTTGACGTAAGATCATATAGAGGAGCAGATTGCGACTCCGATCATCTTCTAGTGATGGGCAAAATTAGAAGTCGGCTTGCAGCAATCCCACGTGGACAGTCACGGGAGACGAGCAAAAAGTTCGAGATTGATAAACTAAAAGACCTACGTAAAAGGGCGGAATATCAAGACGAACTAACGAATAGATTTAGCATCGTAGAGAATGACAGTAGTAGGGAAGAGGAAGCCAATAGTGTGGACACTAAATAGGCATCGATCAGAGACGCAATCAAACTAACAACCCAAAAGGTATTAGGATTTAAGAAAACGACTAAGTCCAAACCTTGGTTTGACGATGAGTGCAGGGCAAAGATCGAAGAACGGAAACGCCTCAGAATGATCCACTTAGAAGCATATGATGAAGTTAACGCAGTAAGATACGCGACAATTCGGAAAGAAACAACTAGACTTTTCAAACGCAAAAAACGCGAATGGGGGAAGACTCGGATCGAAAAAAACCTAGAAAATGCCAGAGCAAAGAACAGCAGAGGTATGTATGCCGGCATAAATTCAATTAGAGGGAGAGCCAAATTAATCCGAGACACAAACGGTTGTCTGGTGACAGAAACAAAAAATATCGTGACAAGGTGGAAGCAGTACTTTGAAAACCTGCTCAATGTGCGCACCCATCAACCACAAATAAACGCACCAGACGTACATACAGCCGAGCCCCAGAACCCAGAGCCCTCTTTCGGTGAAGTTGTAGACGCGATAAATCGACTAAAAAACAACAAGGCCCCCGGAATCGATTGCATACCGGCAGAGCTTGTGAAGCATGGAGGAGGGGCAACCGCTCGAAAGATCCACCAACTGGTTAAAATAATATGGGACAAGGAAGTCATTCCGGAAGAATGGAAAACCGCAATAGTCATCCCCATTTTCAAAAAAGGCGACAGATCTGACTGCGAAAATTACAGAGGAATATCATTGCTCCCAACCACATACAAAATATTAACAAATGTCATACTGGCAAGAATCACACCGTACGCAGAAGAAATATTGGGAGACTGCCAATGCCGATTCCGCCGCAACCGGTCAACGAGCGACCAGATGTTCACAATAAGACAACTGCTGGAAAATAAGTGGGAATACGGAGAGACGGTTCACCAACTGTTCGTGTACTTCAAAAAAGCCTACGACTCAGTCGCAAGGCAAAGACTCTACCATATTGTGGTTGAGCTGAGGATACCGAAAAAATATGCAGCCCTCATCCAAATCTGCATGAACGAAAACAAAGGGCGAGTTAGAATAGGAAACCACCTCTCAGAACCATTTGAAATCCGGGACGGACTAAAACAAGGGGATGGCCTCTCACCATGCCTTTTTAACCTTGTCCTCGAGTATGTTATCAGAAAGGTACAAGACGACAACACGGCCGGATCATCCCTGAACGGGGTCACACAAGTGCTCGCGTATGCGGATGACATCGCCGTTCTGGGCGATAATCTCGAAACTATAAGTAAAAATTGCGAAATCATCATGCAAGCAGCAGAAGAGGTGGGCCTAGAAATAAACGAAGACAAAACGAAATACATGATTACGACGAGAGCAGATGGACCTCAGAGAACACATATAAACGTCAGGGGCAAGATATTTGAAAATGTCAAAGAATTTAAATATCTGGGAACGATGCTGACGGCCAGTAACGAAATGTCGAAGAAAATTAACAAAAGACTACATTCCGGCAACGCTAGTTGGCATGCAGCCAGTAAACTATTAAAATCCAAACTGCTATCACGTAATATAAAGCTCCTTGTCTATAGAACCATAATCATGCCGATTGCTCTATACGGATGCGAAACATGGGCTCTCACAAAACGGGAAGAGAACAAATTCCGCGTATTCGAGAATAAAGTTTTAAGGGGTATATTTGGCGGTAAATATGACGAGGAGTCAGGACAATGGAGGAAACTCCACAACCACAAATTGGAAGAGCTATACCGCAAACCTACAATAGTGAGAGTGATCGAAGATTAAGATGGGCCGGACACGTAGCGCGAATGGGCGATGATAGGACCATGCATTGAATTCTTGACGGTAAACTAACGGGGAAGAGACCGACAGGACGGCCGCGACGGAGATGGGAGGACAATGTTAGATTGGACCTCGAGGAGAACGGATCGGATGGTAGAACGTGGAAGGTGAGCGCACAGGACAGGGAACAATGGCAGAGCCGAGTCGGTGAGGTCATGAACTTTCGGGTTCCTACAGGCCACTAAATAATAAAAAAAAAAAAATATATATATAGAAAAATTCACGTATTGTGTCATAAGTTAATAGACATATTTCGAACGGAAGGATCGTTATATAATACTTTTTTATAACATCAAACTAAGGCAAGTACATTTATCATGACAGTTTATTGTGTTATATACGAGGGTGACGTGAAAAGTTTCCGACCTCAAGGTGAAGGTAGCAGCACTCGTCAATAAAAGCTAGTGAATGTAGTTCTGCATCTTTCGACAGTTACTCGCCAAAATTTCAGCCATTTGGAGGTGTAGTTTTCATTTGACAGTCGTTTGAGTGAGTCGATGTGAGTGCTTTTGTGAAAATGGACAAAATTAAGTATCGAGCTGTCATTAAATTTTTGTTTTTGACAGGCAATAAGCCTACGCAAATAAAAGATGAGTTGGACTCTGTGTATGGAGACTCTGCACCATCAATTACCACGGTGAAATTTTGGGGAGCTGAATTTAAACGTGGCCATGAGAGCTTAGGAGACGATGAACGTTCGGGACATCCAAAAACTGCAACAACTGAAGATAACATCTCTAAAGTTCACCAAATGGTGCTAGACAACCGCCGAATTAAAGTGTGAGAGATAGCGTGAGAGAATACAGTCAAAACAGTGGACTGCAAAGGTGGAATCGGCTCCAAAAAATACCAAAAACTGTTTTTTTTCGGTTGGGAAAGTGATGGCGATTTTTTTTTTTTTTGGGATAGTCATGGAATTATCTTAATCGATCGTCTTTAAAAAGGAAAAACCAACAAAAAAACAACAGGAGCATACTACGCATTATTATTTGACCAACTGAACACAGAAATTGCGGAAAAACGGCCACATTTGCGGAAAAAGAAAACCATGTTTCACCAAGACAACGCGCCGTCTCACACCTCAGTGGTTGCCATGGCGTAAATCCACGAATTGCGGTTTGAACTGCTTGTCCATCCGCCTTACTCACCAGATCTAGATCCAAGCGACTTCTTTTTGTTCCCTAATCTAAAAATTGCGCTCGGAGGACAGGGATTTTTGTCAAATGAGGAGGCAATCACATATTTGGACGGGTTAGTGAGATGGGAGCCTCGCTGAGAGAAGTGTGTAGAGTTACAAGGAGACTATGTAGAAAAATAAAAATTAATTTTAAGAAAAAATGTCTCGCGTCTTTTTTAGCCCAGAAACTTTTCAAGCTACCCTCGTAAACGACGTCCACCAATATTTTCAAACAATGAAAGGCGATATCCTTACCTTAACTGAGACCAGGTCGATTCATCAACTGATTCGACATATCTTCGACTAATGTCGCGAATTCAAACCTCGATATCGGTCTTTTGGAGCCGCCTGTGATAGCGGCTGTATTGTATACGATGCGGATCTGAGGTTCCACCCGCATACTATTCAACGCGTTCTATGTGGACTAGGCTGTAGGCAGGCAACCGGCCTGGACGGAGTACAAGGTTTAGTCCTTAAGAACTGTGCTCCTGAATTGACGTCGGTTCTTGGTAGACTCTTCCGTATATCTTATGGATGGACGACATTTCCTACCTGCTGAACGGTGGCTCGAGTTCAACCAATCCCATAGAGGGGCAAAAAGAGCCTCCCATAAAATTACCGGACCGTAAGAATTATTGTCTATGTTATCTAAGGTGATGGAAAAAAATCTTCAAAACTGAGTTCATTAAGTATTTGGAATCCAACAGACTTCTGATTGATCGTTAATACCAATTCCGAGGCAGGCGGTCCACGGGAGACCTTATGACACTTATAACCGATATATGCACATTTGCGATTGAGGGGCATGGTGAGTCAAGAGGGATCGCATTGGATATCTCCACGGGTTTTGACAGCGTCTGGAACGGGGTTTGCTGAGCAAGCTTATACTGAGAGAGATATCAGAGGCTATGAAAATGTCCAAAGAACGCGTTTGTCACATATTAAGTTAAGATTTAGGCATGAGAAAGCTGTCCGCGCGTTGGGTGCCGCTTTTGCTAACGTTAGACCAAAAATGTGTTCGAATGAACATTTCCAACGCTCTGTTGACACAGGTTAGGCGCAATAAATCCGATTTTTGGCGTTGATTGATGTCTGTCGATGAAACTTGGATACACCATTACACCCCCGAAACAAAAATACAGTCAAAACAGTGGGCTGCAGAGGGGTAGCCGGCTCCAAAAAAAACAAACACAGATTGAAGAGGGACGTCGGTGGGTAAATCCTCTTGTTGAATAGAAACCTTGATACTACTTTACCTTCAAAGTGGACCGAATTTGGTTTGTCATGAAGTTACGCTAGAAAGATGCGGATGTTGTCATTATGTATTTGGAATCCAACAGACTTCTGAATGATCGTCAATACCAATTCCGAGGCAGGCGGTCCACGGGAGAACTTTTGAAAGTTATAACCGATATATGGACATTTGCGATTGGGCGGCATGGTGAGTCAAGGGCGGTCGCATTGGATATCTCCGAGGCTTTTGACCGCGTCTGGCACGGGGCATTGTTGATCAAACTGTTGGACTTTCCCAGCAGCTTTGCGACTGGACGAAGAGCTTCCTCGAAAATCGATCAATCCGGGTTGTTGTGGACGGCGAGTGTTTAGATCTGTATCCTGTTAATTCGGGGTGCCCCAAGTTTCTATTTTGGCTTATTTTTGCTTCAGTTACATGATTTGTTGGAGACAACGGATAACAAAGTGTTCAGTTTTGCGGATGATAATACGCTTGTTTCCTCCTTTTCGAGTGTTCGGCCGATTGGTGAATCTACGTCGCACCAGCTGAGATGTAGACAGATTGACTCTCTGAATCAGGATCTAGATAAGGACCTGCAGTGGGGAAAGACCAATCTCGTCGGCTTCAATGCAGCGATGACACAATATACAACATTCACATAGAAAAATGGATCAACGGTTCCACAGCTGATGATGAATGGCCAGGCCCTCAAATTTGGGGAAAGTTTGAAATTGCTCGGCGTCACGGTCTGTGGGAATGTATCGTGGCATAAACACGTGTGAAGCACCGCCAGGTCAGCCTCAGGAAAACTGAGCTATCATTTTAGAGCCAAGAAATATTTTACTCCGCCTCAACTTCTTCTCCTCTATAAATCCCATATTAGACCAGCGCTAGTTATTCTCCTTGTCGTCACAGAAAGGAAAAAAATATGTTTTCTTTGTCAAGAAGAGGTTTAATTCTTGCTTGATGGTTTTTTATTTATTTTTTCACTTATATGACTACGAGGGTTGCCTTTTATATTTCGGGATTAGAGAACAAAAACAAATATTGATCATCGAAAATCACTTTATTGTTTTTCAAAATATTCCGCATGAAGATCTATACACTTTTGCATGCGTTTGAACCAATTGTCGAAGCACTTTTGCCACTCTGATTGAGGTATCTCCATCACATGCATTCTGAATGCAGCAACCGGTTCTTCAGGTGTCGAAAAACGTTGACCTCTCAGTTTGTTTTTTACGTACGGGAATAAAAAGAAGTCATTCGGTGCCAAGTCAGGACTATACGGCGGATGACCCATCAAATCGATGTTTTGGGTGCTCAAAAATTAAGTTGTCGCAGCCGATGTGTGAGAGCTCGCATTGTCGTGGTGAAGAGTGATCCATCTTCGGCGGTTGGTTTTCCTGATTTCTTGGAAGACAACTGGCAAACAAATGGTTGTGTACCACTCAGAATTGACAGTTCTGCGTTGTTCTAGTGGTACGGTTGCGACATGTCCAGTTTTTCCGAAAAAACAGGCGACCATTTGCTTGGAAGTGCTACGTGCACGAACAACTTTTGTTGGATTTGGCTCATCTTGAAACACCCAGACAGCGACTGCCGTTTACTTTCGGGCTCATATGCGTAAATCCACGATTCATCACCTGTCACGATGTCATAAACGTGTTTCGAAGCACCGCGACCGTATTTTTTGAGCATTTCTTTCGACCAATTGACACGAGCCTTTTTTTGGGCGATTGACAAATTGTGTGGGATCCAACGCGAACAAATTTTTTTGACAGTCAAATGTTTATGCAATATTGAATGTATGCTGGTCCCACTAACGCCTAAGGTTGTCTCAATCTCACGATAGGTCACATGACGATCTTCCAATATCAGTTCGCGCACAGCATCAATGGTTTTCGGAACAACAACTGATTTTGGACGACCTTCACGAAATTCATCTTGGAGTGAACTACGACCACGATTGAATTCACCATACCATCGATAAACACTGGTCCTTGATGGAGCTTCATCGCCAAAAATTGAATTAAGTTCATCCATGCACTGTTGCTGAGTTAATCCACGCCGAAAGTTGTAAAAAATAATCGCACGAAAATGTTGACGATTTAATTCCATTTTTGGGCCGAGATGAATCTTTTAAGTTACTGTAAACAACACAAATAGCGCTCGTATGTCAAAACGTTCTGAGTGCGTATAACCTCAAAAATGTCCAACTTTACGACAGAGCTGTCAATTGCCGGATTGCAACACTAGGGTTGCCAAATCCCGAAACATAAGAGGCGACCCTCGTATTAACATGAAGACTTATACGAGAAACAATGTCCGAACCTATGGTCGTGACTTAGAGTAATTTCTATTTCTAGTTGTGAACATTTCGTTTATATACATTTTCAGTTATGTCGATAAGGATGCTAGTGTAGATAAGAGATACTAATGAGTATTCTGTAGATAAGAAATGTTAGTGAGTCATCTGTAATGTTTCATTATGAAGATTGTGGATCGAGTCATCTGTAATGCTTTATTATGTATATTGTGGATTGATTCATTATAGATAAGGAGGGTTTTGGGTGTTAACTACCTCGAATATTGCTCTCATGTTTGAAGCTCTGGTTCTAAGTACACCCTCGACCTAATTGAGAGCATACAGAGACGAGCGATTCATCTGATTGGAGACTCGCCGCTGACATCATCGAAGGCGCGTAGCCGACCTCTGTCTGTTCTACAGATATTATCATGGGTACTGTTCTTCGGAGATTTGTGGTATTGTTCCACGCAATTCGGTTTATATGCGTTCCACAAAACAATCCGAGGGATCGCACTGGAGCTTGCAAGGTCGTACGATGAACAGGTGAGATGGTGGGCGTTGGATTCGTAGAAACTCCGTTGGGAGCAGGTTTGATATAGGGTGACTATTGTGGGCGAGAGATCCTTTTGGTGTATCGATTTTGGTTTAATGGAAGTATAGCGTTTTAAATAATAGTGAAGAAGATCGTGTGATTCGAACCGACGCTATGACAGCTCGAATCACGAAAAAAATTTGACCTAAGCGTTACACACCAGGCTACTAACCGTGTTTAGAATTTGATTTCCAAACTCGACTATATTCCACTGGTGTGAATTATTTTTATTTTATCGCTTGGTATACGGTTCTGATGTATTTTTCTTATTCGATTCTTTTCGTTCGGTGTTCTTCACTATTTTTGCTTGTGAATTGTGTGTATCTGTTAGAATCGCTACAAAAGTATATTAACTTCATTATTGGAACGAAATGGTTTAGTTTTGGCGGGGATATTGAGAGTTTTTGATATTAGAGATTATGGTCTGTGGTCGTAGAAACTGTGGTTTGTAGCATTTGTAACTCATGTTCTTGATATTAGAGGCCTGATAATATTAGAAACTCTAGTTTTGTCATGTTAAAAACTATATTTTATAATATTAGAAATTCTGTTTGGTAGTATTAAAATCTCATCAGACATCTGTTTATCACGACACATTTATGTGGTCCACGCTAGTTGGAGTTCCCTTAACGGAATTGTATGGAAACTCTATTTTATTATTTTGTTTAATATGTTGAACAACTTTGTATAATCTAAAAGCTGTACGAGGTTCAGCAGACATACTATGATTTTTTTTTGTTGGCGTTTAGATTCCAGTTAGTCCCTGAAATCAGTTTGATATCGCATTTACATCCGAGCGATTTCTTTTAAATCCAAACTGGTTTGGCAATATTATATACTTTCTTTATAAGAGGGTCAAATTGATTGACTAACAACTATCGGGTTTTCCAATAAGGACTTGACAACTTTTTTTTTTTTAAATAAAACGCAAACCATTTGAGATATTTCAAAAACTTTATTATCGGCTTGAAGTACGGTCAAAACAAAATAATGGAACTTGACTTCGTTTATATGGCCACCGCGGGCACATTTGCAACGGTCGATTCGTTGGACCGAATTTTCGATGACTCGGCCACACATTTCGGCCGAAACGGCCACTATTTCGCGTTCAATGTTGGCTCTGAGCTCTTCCAACGTCCTCGGCTTGTTGGCATAGACCAATGACTTGACGTAGCCCCAAAGAAAATAGTCTAGAGGCGTTAAATCGCACGGACGAGGCGGCCAGCCGACTGGCCAATTTCTTGAGATAACACGCTCATCAAACTTACTCTTCAATAAATCGATTGTATCGTGTGCTGTGTGGCTTGTGCCACCGTCTTGTTGAAACCACATGTCGTCCAAGTCCATATCTTCCAATTCGGGCCAACAATAATCGGTAATCATTGCGCGATAACGGCGGCCATTCACAGTAACGTGATGATCGTTATCGTCGACTAAAAAATATGACCCAATGTCGCCGCCGGCACGCAAACCGCACCAAACAGTTATTTTTTGTGGATGAAGTGGTGATTCATGAACACATGTGGATTTTCACCCGACCAATAACCCATGTTTTGCTTAATGACGAACTGATTGAGCCAAAAATGAGCTTCGTCACTGAAGATGATTTTGCGATAAAATTCATCATCTTGGCGCATCTTTTCCAGAGCCCAATCGGAGAATGTACGTCGCTTCAAATGGTCCGTCGACTTCAATTCTTGAGTCAGCTTGATCTTGTATGGGTGTAAACCAAGATCCTTAGGCAAAATTCACCATAAAGTGGTCTGGGTGATGCCCAATACTTGAGAACGCCGTGGAATTGACTGATTTGGATCGTTTGCTACGGACGCCTGAACGGCAGCGATATTTTCGACACTTCGACCAACCCGTTGTCTCACTGGCACGGCAACATCACACGACGAATATGTAAACTCAAATTTTTGCACTAAACTTGTTATTGAATGTCTACTAGGGCGGGAATTACGACCGAAAATTGGAGTTAACGCTCTTAAAGTTGCGGTCGCCGACTCCAAGTTTCGATGGTACATTTTTATAATTTGCAGTCGTTGTTCGTTCGTGCACTTAACCATGATGAAAGTATTGAGTTTACTGAATAAATTTACAGTGACAGTTCGATGATTAGTGAAAGGGTGCGTTCACAAATTAAATTCTAAGTTGTCAAGTTCTCATTGGAAAACCCGACATTTCAAATGTTTTTACTCCGTTAGGCATGGGTGTGGGGGTTGAATGTCTGGGCGCCAACGTATGGCGCGGGGTTCGCTCTCACCCACCAACGAATTGCGCCACCGGAGATTGTTCGCGGAATGTTGCCCCGAAAGCGGGAGGCCCGTCACGCCCTGTGCACTTATAGAAAAGGGGAAATGAAACACGCTGACTTGTAATTCAATTTTTATTTCTTTGTTGATGATTTTTTGGGTCTTAATTCACAACTAGTACTTAGTGCTATCAAAACTTTTAACTTAGTCGAGATTCAATTAGGCACACTAATTCATAAAACATAAAAGTTTGTCGAGGGTCAAGACAATGCACAGTTTCATAATAAGTAGCAATTAGTCGGTCGATTCAGCACAAGCTGTTCAATATACAATTCGGCACTCGGTTTTACGAAACGTATAAATTGTTCGATATATAATTCTGCACTCGGTTTCAACATATGAATTGTTCAATATACAATTCGGCACTCGGTTTTACGAAACGTATAAATTGTTCGATATATAATTCGACACTCGGTTTCAACATATAAATTGTTCAATATACAATTCGGCACTCGGTTTTACAGAACATAAAAATTGTTCGACATACTGGTGGTCCACTTTACTGAACGTTTGGTCCGTCCCCCGACGGACGCACTCCACGACCCTAACACGACGTTAGAATTCCTCCTTGCCAATTGAAAATTATCAGAAGGGACAACCTGCCACTGTGGTGGTTAAAACGCTAACGCTCGCTAACGGGTAATAAGACGGGGATGCTCACTCGATGGCGGTTAGATGTCGACTGACTTATGAATGAGAATGATTCATTCAATGCGTCGTGGCGGTGCGTCATAGCAAAATTAGGCTCGCTGCCAATTACAAAGAATTTTGGAAGAGTTGCTATGCTCGCATAAGAACTCAGTTCCAGCGAATTC
Source organism: Microdon myrmicae (assembly GCA_963931805.1). Lineage (NCBI taxonomy): Eukaryota > Metazoa > Arthropoda > Insecta > Diptera > Syrphidae > Microdon > Microdon myrmicae. Next base: position 38,243,489 of record OZ007499.1, on the reverse strand, counting down.
TGGCCGTACAGACTGGGTTGAATTTGTTGGTTGGGTATACCGGGAAATTGGCTTTGGGAACGCGAGCAAGTATGGGCATGCATTTTCGGGGGAAATTGGAGTTGCCTGAGTGCAAGAAGTTTAGATAGAAATGTTAATCGAACTAATTTCGGGGAAATGTGCGCGGCTTAGTTAGTTGGTAATGTTCCGTTGAGGATTTGGATATGCGTTTGTTATGGCATATGAATTTCGGGGAAATTAGGATTGCTTGGTTGCGATGAGGAAATATAGAGAATTGACCGAAGCAATTTTGGGAAAATGCATGTGGGGATGATTAGAATATATTCGGTTGAATTATATTCTGTTGGAGGTTTGGAAAATGTTTTATTGGAGATTGGGAGATGTATGCTATTATGGGGATGGTTTTTGCATGTTAGGGTAGGATTGTGGGTTGGTTCTCCGTGTGATATAGAGAACGCCCACAGGGGGTTACACTTATAATTGGTCAGTGATTAGAAAGGATAAAGAGGTCCGTTTATTACGAATATTATGCCATTGACAGGATTTTTTAATTATCCATACGGTAAGAATCCACAAAAAAATGGCTGCCTGCAGTAAAAGGTAACTAAAGGCATAACAAATCACTCTACAAATATTGAAGTCCATTAATTCATAACATGTTTTGTTGGGGTATTTGAGCAGACGTGGATTTGTGAAGACTGAAATGGGAATCGACTTTCTCAACGATGGTTGTGCTCTTTAAGAAGAATCCAGTCAACTTTCTGCGTCGATTTTTACCATGGGTAAAACGTAGGCTTATCATCGTATCATCATCATCATCATTGGCACTACAACCGGGAACCGGTCTTGTCCTTATTTAGCAAGTCCTGAGGCTTGTTAAATTTTCCATAATGATTTGTTTTTTCCGGGCAAGGTCATTAGTCTTGCGCCAGAGGCTCCCCGACGGGGAATCGATCCCCGGTCTCCCGCGTGACAGGCGGGTATACTACTACCACTATACTATCGAGGAGCTTATCATCTTATACATAATTTAAAATAACAGCCTGAACAATAGGTAAAAACTGGTGATCCTTGCACTAACACAATTCCATAGACCACGGAGGTTATGGTCAGTATTTCTTTTGGAATTCCAAAAGGATTTTTTTAAGTTAGTAGGTTGGTCGAGTTTATCATCACTAAAAAATTTGACGATAGTTGAAGTCTGTTTTGAGTAAAGTGCTAGATTGCTCACGAGAAAACTGCTTTAGCATCTACTTTCAGTGTCGAAGTTTTGACCGGGCTATAATTTTTTAAGACATATTTTATATTCGGAAACTTTTTCCATCCAAGCGTGCTCAGCATGTCTTTGGCCTACAACCTCATGAAATCTGTAATAAAATTGTGAAACTACATACTTTTTCTTCTGTCTGTTTTTTTATGTTATCTGTATGGCAACTTGGTGAAATTAACGTCATTCCGCATTCCTATCTACTCCCATAGCAAATTTTTACGGAGAAAAAAAATTAAATGCTTACCAGTTCAAGTTTTGAAGACAATAAACCCATAAGTCGGTCACATATACAGCTATCCTATGCAATAGCATTAAATTCCTACAAGTTAGCCACAGTAAGGCAGTTTTGTACATAGGTTAACTCTTAGCTCCCTAACCTTACATAAGTGATATATGCAACCTGTTTAGAGAAGACAATCCAGCAGTGTCCAAGTAGGCAATTACCATACAACAGTCTTAGCAGTTACTGTAATTTCACGCCTTGTATCACAGTAATTACACCCAAATTATTTTACGTATTCACCATAAAATCTCTGACTTGGGTAATATCTTGCTACTTCCTCCCAAGCTATTATCCTCGAACGTGTCTTATACTTTCTGATCGTCTTACTTGATGTTAACGCTTCGATGAACGGCTGATGGACAAAATTTGGTAGATTTTTACTTAGAAACAAAACAAAAAAAGAAGTAACATCTTCTTTTATTTAATAGCGTTCCACTTCAAAAACTTCATTTAATTTACGTGCGTCTCATGTTAGAGGTGACTAACCCTATTTCACTATTGAAGAAATCCTTACAAACCACAATGACTCTGCTTGACATCGTCAACAGATTCAATCAAAAAATTAATAACAAAAAAAAGATGTTCTTTTCATCTTCGAACTGAAAAACCATTCAAACATGTTTCCCTTCATCATAACTTCTCTAATATCATAAAACAAAAAGGAATTCTCATAATCCATTGTTCCCTGCCCCCGGTCATTTGGCACATCCAGCTGGGGAAGGATACGTTTCTACCAATATTACTGTTCACATTGCGCACAAGACAATAGAACTCGTTTTCGCCGTAATTTTTGTGTGAAAATACAGGATTTTCCATGGTGGCGGTGATGAAGAATGGAAAAATGCTGGCGCTATAAAATCCAACGAAACGCGTTTTAGTTCATTTTATTTTCAAAACACAAGCTAAAAAAACACGTTTGATCTCCATCATGATCGACGTTTGACAGTGAGAATTCTCAAAAAAGGAAGCGACAATCCTGAATTGTTTGATTCAGCGATCCGCGGATGTGCCCTTTCCTTTCTAGGAAAAATCGAGTTTTTCCCGAAGAAAAGGTGTTACGACAATCGAAGACCTGAGACCTTTTCGTGACCTATCTTTTTATAGCTCAGAGAAAGGCTGCGTCTTCTAGCGGTGAGTGGAACAACCCCTTTTCAATTTGGGTCTAAATGCGGTATAGGTACATTTAATAGAACAATTCACAACTTTGTCCTTTTCATAGGAAGGACATTAGATCTTCTCATCGGTTTTTAATTCGCGTTTTTTTGAGAAAATGAAAATAATGAATCAAATGAGAATGTAAATAATGTCGTTGTAAGTTGTAAAGGTTTGGCACTTAATCAAGTACAGGAAAATAAAGGTAAGTGAGAACTGAAAGAATTGTAGCCTACTTTTAACTATCAAGCTTATCCATCTATAAATATCATATCATATATATTATATTTTATTATAAATACGACATTATATTATATATCATATTATATAAAATAAGGGGCAAGGACACGATCAAAATAGGAAAAAACCACAAAAATGAGGCAAATTGAATGTTGCTATTTATCTACATTCTACTTGTGGTTTACTGATCATCATTTATGTAAACTATGCACCACATCGGCTCTCCCTCAAAATACGGAAATAAATGATTGTGAAAGCCCAGTCAAGCAGAAATTGAAGCAAAACGTGATTTTTGTTTTTTTCGCAAACATTTTTAAAGTTATATTTTTACTTAAACTAATAATTTACAAATCGATCCAATGTCAGTTTCCGGGTGTTTTTTTAAATTTAATACTCATTAAATTCAAATTAAAAAATAAAATTGGCATTTATGGTAGACCATTAATTTGATTTACCATAGTTTCTTTTTTGATTTAATCCAATCCAAATTTCAGCCGCAAGTAGGGTTAAGGTAGTTTATCTGAAGGCTCCAGTTTGGAATGCTCATTTGAAAATATCATATTGTAGCGAGCTTAGGTTTCGCTGGATTAATTATTCACACAAAATAAGCCGTGAAATCAATTTTCTATTAAATCTTTATTTTTCATTCTCTTGACAAAACGTTCTTTCACTTTTTGCTCCTCCGTCAAAAGTGACACTTCTCTCACTGGAGACATCGTTTTTCCTCTCGCTTCTTTTGGCTCATAGTCTCCAGTTTTCCAGTACTTTCCAGAATATTCCAGTACTTTGATTTGGAGTCCTGCCAGCTCGTCACACTACCCTCCGCCTAGATTAGTTCGTCCCGAACTAAGTTCATTGGTCCTCTGGGTTAACCAAAGTTGCCAGTCGGTCACGATGTACCACTTTCATCTTGGCGTTCGCCGGTGGAAGTTGTTGACCTTCTTCCAAATTTTCTTCTGCTCTCCTTTTCGCGTCAGCTCTAGCCTGCCGCCATTCTTTCTTTTCCTGACGACGGAATTCCTCTTGCATTTTAGGGATCTCAGGCGAATAGTATAAGAGAAAATGCATGTGCACACCCTTAAGCTCCTCTGGAGTTTGCACATCACGTAAGCGATCTAGATCTTCATATTTAATTACACGCATATCACCTGGTATTGGAGCATCTGTCGATTTCATAAGCGTATCCAACTGGTAGTTCCGCATCTTTTCAAATAACTGGAGCGGTTTGTTCTTTGGAGTTGACAGTAAACACCAGAGTGCGTCGTAGTAATAGACTTTCCATAGATCGTCGCACGTTAATTCTGGTTTCACGTGTTCTTCTCCATAGAACGCAATGAACGGCACCTCTAGCTGTTGATTACGCCTACAATCTAGGGCTTGCTTGATCTTTCCCCCCGTATGTGGTGGCTTACATTAGCGGTATCGACCTCCAGCATCCGTTGATCTCTCCTGTTCGGAAACAGTTGATTTACAAAACGCCTGTTTGTTAATCCATTCAGCTTCATCTTGTAGTTCATTGGGTCCCTCGGGAACAGGCGTAACCGGAACTTTGCGCAATTGCATTCGCTCAGGAATATCCGGTTTACGGATTTCATTGTCCAAATCAGTAAAGTGACCCCTTTCCAATTCACTAGGTTCGTATTCGAGTTCATATCCGTCCTCGTCATAATTAGTGAAATCCTCATAGTCGAAATCTACACCAAAACTGTCCTGACCTTCTTGCAATGACGCGTCAGTGACTAGAAGTCGTCTTTTCTTCTTCTTCTCAGCAATTGGCCTTCCTTCGTCGTCTACTATAAAATCCTCAGCATCAGACTCCGATTCCTCATCATCATTGAAATGTTTTGCCGTCTCAGTTTCCCTGTGACTACATTCAGAGCGGTGTTCAACATCGTCTTCGTCGTCGAATAGCTGTTCGGCTATAGCCTCATGTGCTGAAGCTTCATCGACGTGCTGTTCCTCTCCATCACTTTCTTCGTCCTGTGTACGACGCAGACGCTTGGAACGCTTTCTGCGTTCGACTTTCAAACCAAGATTCTCTTCAATAAGGTCACAGTCGTCGTCTTCCAGTCGTTCGTCCAACTCGTCATCATCATTGTAAATCCGTTTCATCAACGCATCAACGTCTTCACCATCACTGCCGTCCTCTTCAATCGGGTTATCATCGATGTGATCCTTCAGTTCTTCACGTAACACGTCATCGTCATCTTCCTCATCTTCCTCACTACTGTCGGCCATAGCTTTGCTCTTCCTGAGTTTCTTCCTTTCATGGCCTCCAATTCCTTCTCATCCTCAGATTCTTCCGCTTCCGAGTCCCAGAATTCTTTCATACACTGCCTTTGGGCATCCAATTTTGCACTAACCTCGGCAGCTCGCGCATCCAATTTTGCAGCTCGCGCATCTAATTTTGCCTTAAACTATGCAGCTCGCGCGTCCAATTTTGCCATCATCATCCTGAACATCTCCGAAATGTCCAACGGTGGGGAACTCTTCTCCGTTACATTGGCATCATCTTGAGTCGCTGTTTCTTCTCCATCCGGACAGTCTGGTCCACTCGTAAAAGCATCTGTGCCGACATCAATATCCTCTTCCTCTATTGCTGCTTGCAGACGCTGTCGAAGAATTGGCTTCTCTCCTCTGCTATCCAGGTTCAGGTCCTCCAAATGTCGATCTGACATCGTCGCCACACACTTTCACAGACTTATTTCTTCAATTAATCCCACTTCTGACACCAATTGTAGCGAGCTTAGGGTTAGCTGGATTAATTATTCACACAAAATAAGTCGTGAAATCAATTTTCTATTAAATCTTTATTTTTCATGCTCTTGACAACACGCTCTTTTCTTTTTCGCTCCTCCGTCAAAAGTAACACTTCAGACATGGTTTTTCCTCTCGCTTCTTTTTGCTCATAGTCTCCAGTTTTCCAGTACTTTCCAGAATATTCCAGTAATTTGTTTTGGAGTCTTGCCAGCTCGTCACAATATAATACTCGACCAATGAACCGAGCTATGTGGACTTTCACAATTATGACTGAAAATAAATAAAGTCAAATTATTTGTCTTATTCAACATCATCGGCACTACAATCCAGTCTAGTCCTTATTTAACTAATCTCTCCACCGGTCCCGATTTCGAGCCGATGTCATCCAGTTTGGGACTCCCAGGCTCTGGGCGTCCTGGTCTACGCCAACCATCCATCGCAGACAAAGTCTGCCGCGCTGTCGCCGTCCATACATCCTACCACAAAGGACTTTGCGGGCAGGTTCCCCTTCGCTCATTCGAGCTAGGTGTCCTGCCCACCGGAGTCTACCGAGCTTGATTTTTCTTACAATATTAGCTTCAATGTAGACCGCGTATTACTCATGGATGTAGTGTCTTCGGAATCGTCCTCCCTCACATACAGGACCAACAATTCTCCTTAAAACCTTTCTCTCCCTTTCGAACGCGTTCAGAGTGCCTTTTATTGAGCACCCAGGTCTCGGATCCTTACCTGAGTACTGGTAAAACCATGGTCTTGTACAATAGTAGCTTGGATGTTCTGGATAAATTTCGGGCTGTAAACAGCCTTGATAGATCATAATAGGTTTCGTTGGATTTGATTAGACGTTCGCGTATTTTTTCTTCCATATTGTTATCGACTGATACTATTGACCCAAGGTAGTTAAAGGATTGCATTACTTCAAATTCGTGCTCCACTACCCCGATATTTTGACCAACGTTAGGTCTTCTCTTCGCAGAAGTTGCCACCATGTACTTGGTTTTTCCCTCATTAATGTGCAGTCCCAGTTTTTGTGCCGCCTGCTCGATCTGGGTGAAGGAGTCCTGTACAGGCGATTCGGTTCTACCGATGATGTCGATGTCATCTGCGTAGGCAAGTATCTGGCTGGACTTGGTGACAATAGGCCCTCTAGTTGTAACGCCAGAATCACGGATTACTTTCTCCAACGCCAGCTTGAAGAGGAGGCCGGCCAGACTGTCCCCTTCTCGGAGTCCATTATAGAGTTAAAGGATTGCGCTACTTCAAATTCGTGCTCCACTACCCTGATAGTTTGACCAACATTAGGTCTTCTCTTCGCAGAATTTGCCACCATGTACTTAGTTTTCCCCTCATTAATGTGCAGTCCCAGTTTTTGTGCCGCCTGTTCGATCTTGGTGAAGAAGTCCTGTACAGCCGAATCGGATCTACCAATGATGTCGATGTCATCTGCGCAGGCAAGAACCCTGCTGGACTTGGTGACAATAGTCCTGTGGGGTTTTTCAGGGCCCGAAGAGCCAGGCATCGCTCGATCCCCACTATTCCAGGCGAACGACTTACCTCTCGGTCGAACTTCAGCAAGGTTGCGTAACCTTGCTACGGCATTTACCCCCAGCCAAATCGCTGGAATTAATACGGTTACCCAATCGGATAACTGTTTTGAATTTCTGTTAGGCAGCCTACCTATTCTGTAGGGGTTTTCCTTCCAAACCCCTTTTTCTCCGGCACCACCCCTGAAAACATTAAATCCACGGCAAAGCTTATCACCTTGCCGTGGCATCGAAAACTCACCCTCGGCCAGACATTATTTCCTAAAAAACATTAAGCCCACGGCAAAGCTTATCACCTTACCGTGACATCGACAATTCACCCCCGAGACGTACATCATTCCCTAAGAAACATTAAGCCCACGGCAAAGCTTATCACCTTACCGTGGCATCGAAAATTCACCCCCGAGGCGTACATCATTTCCTAAAAAAAGCATAAGTCCATGGCAAAATCATCACATTGCCATGGCATCTGAAATCCTATCTTTAGTCATACATTCTGCCAGGGCAGCTTGTTTCCATAGCCTTATGCTATGGAAACAACATCAACAAAGAGTTCCTTGTTGACTCGTTTATTTGTTTGCCCATGGCACTTCTCGCATGCGGCCTTTTGGTCCCATTGATTTGCTATCGCCGACAAGGTTTCTGCTGACGCAAACCAAACATGTCCCTGATTACCAGCAATCGCTGGCTTCCAATTATCGGTCCCCACGTTCGGAGACCGCACTCAAGCAACGATCAAGATGCAGCCAGAAAATGTTTACTTTCAACATCTGGCAATGGCTGCACCCTATGTTCGTTGCAATGTTTAATCATCGGCAACCGAAATGATGATTTATGGCCTTCCATTAGGATGACCAAATCTTCGTTTGGGTTTTCACACCCCACATGCTAGTATTTACATTCTTAGAAAATGCACTAGCGATGTGCCTCCATCCACGGTCGCCGAACGATCGTATGCATGGCATACCCACACATGCGTAATGTATGACTACCCCGCCCGGTCCAATCACGATTAACTACTTCAAGTTAATCGTGTAACTCCGCCTCCTTGCCAGTTTCTTTCGGGGTTCTTTCCCTTTAATGACTTCCAATGGGAAGAGTCAGAGTTACACCGTCACCGGAGTCGCACAAGTTCCGAAAGTACAGATCAATTGTCTTTTAAATTAAATTATATCGGAGTTATAACACCCAAAGGGTCGTGTCGGTAATCTACACGGAGTGTGTATCGAAGGAAGAGTGACGTCAAGCGTCATATTGTGTGTTTTGTTTCCCCACTATGGGATATTTAGTTCTTTTTGTTCCACGTAACTTATCTGTGAATCCGTGAAGTAATATAAATTCAATAGTCGTCCACACCGTGTGCATTTATTAAGAACTCAAAAGATATCCGTGAAATGTGTCATTAGTTGTTGACAAAATATTTTTCATGTACATTTACTAGAACGTAACCATATCCGTAGAAGGTGTCATTAGTTGTATCGAAAAGACTTCCTTTACTTGTGACCAGTTACTGACGTAGATTAGAAAGTAAATAAAAACTGTAATAATATCAAAGTAAAATTGTTTTATATAAAGTAGTCGCACTAGCAATAAAAACACCAAACTATATCAAAATAAGAATTGTGTTGTAAAGTGGCCCTGTCAGTATTAGAAACATAGTGGAGTCATCAATAAATAAAGAAACATTATTTGAACTTTAATCCGGTGATTTGTATTTATTTTTACCCTTTCGGAGCATGAGGTGCGGCTTTTAGAGAACTATCAGTGGAAGGTTAAGTGAACCCGCGTCGTACATGGCTGCTACTAAACCTTACACTACAGTCCCTCTTGTTGTAACGCCAGAGACACGGATTGTTTTCTCCAACACCAGGTTGAAGATGAAACAGCCCAGACCGTCCCATTGTCGGAGTCTGTGGGGGTTCTCTAAATTACGCGGAGAACCAACCCACAATTTCAACCCAATTTCACCCACTAACCGCACATCACCTCAGCCCGAATCCCTTCGCATAAGGACGCATAACCTGGATTCATTATTCTATGCAGATAATGCATAATTGAATTCAGCCCTTTCTTGCCATACGACAACTTCATTGCATTAACTACATGAGATTTCCACCGGAAATCACAATTTCATGATTGGTTAGCAACAGCAAAGTCGGGGCAAGCGATGCTGTTGCTATATAGCGAAACCGCTAGGGTAATTTCAGATTCCTTGGGTTTGGTTCCCACGCTCATATTTTCCCAGGCCATCGCAGCGTCCCTTCGACCTCCCCCAGACACGCTGTTCGCTTGGGATTAATAACCTCTTTAGGCAGGTGAATAGCATAAAAAAATACTTTCCAGTTCATTCCATGTCCCCTCCTCAGAGTGCATTGCACTCTGAGATCAATCCAATATTCAAACTGGGTCATTCGGTCACCATTGATTTTGCGTTCGTTGCACACAAAAAGCAAAATCATCCCCGGGATCGTCACGCTCTCTTTTTCGACTCTTCCGTTCTCTTTAGTCCCTTGACTATTGAATTAACCCACAAGAGTTTATTCACCTCGAGGAGCGGGGGAAATTTGAGAGCGCAGATGAGAGTGCGATCTCGATTAGTTGATCGTTTGATAGAACCAGTGAGTCAAATTTTATCCCTCGTTGGCCGGTAGTCTAATTTCAACTACTGTAGTGTGTGCAAGGGTCGCACGAGATCTTTCTCCAAGAGTCGAGCTGTTCGATTTATTATTATCAAAAAAATAATCGAGTCGTGGATATTTACCCGTCGATAAGAAGCATAGTTAAACTCATGTGTGGAAAAGGTTAAAGAAATTCTCAAGCAAAACTTCAATGAGTGTTTATTTAAAACAAAGTGATTAGTGTAGCCGAAAACATTATTTAAACCTACTAAGCTAGTACCAAACATTTATAAATTTATTGTCAACTAGTTAGAGTCAATTCTAGAGTTAAATTGAATGTGATTAAATATACAAGGTGCCTCAGTGCTATCAAGAGATTAAATAAACAAAATAAAAAAAGACATTAAAACAGCAAAAACAACACTCCAGTGTTTTTATTTTAATTCTTCTTGGTGAACATCGGCGACGCAATCGTTGGTGGGTGTTAAGTGAATCAGCCATGCCGGCACACAAGTCCATTAAAGATGTTTATTGGTTCGGCCAGCAATCCCGATATTTTTACTTGGCTAGTTACGTTGGTCATGGTCAACCTACAAAGTCGAATCAATTTGTTTTGAATGCCGAACTCTCTCATGGCGTTATATTGTTCTACCCTGGCTATGCTGTCGTAGGCGGCCTTAAAATCGATAAATACATGATATAATGGAATCTTAAATTCCAGACATTTTTCCATCGCCTGCCTAATGGTGAATATCTGATCAATTGCTGATTTGCCTGGGATGAAGCCACACTGATATTGACCAATGATGGCTTTAGCGTATGGGGATATCCGATCTTGTAGGATAGTGGAGAGTATCTTATAGGCGGTACTCAGCAATGTTATACCCCTATAGTTGCTGCACAGTGTGATATCTCCCTTCTTATGTATTGGATAAATTATTCCACGAACCCAATCTTCCGGCATCTCCGCTTGCTCCCATATGTGCACTACGATCTCATCAATTGCGTGATGTAACGCTGTCCCTCCTTGTTTGATCAGCTCAGTTGGTATGCCGTCAACTCCGGGGGCTTTATTTGATTTGAGTTGTCTTATGGCCTTTAATGTTTTCTCAATGCTTGGTGGGGGCAGCATTTGGTCTTGATCTTGCATTGGTGGAGCCTCCAATCTTTCTGTGAGGTGACTATTTGGCAATTCATTGAAGTGCACTTCCCATCGCTCCAGAATGCCTTCAGGATCGGTGATCAGATTACCCTCTTTATCCTTGCAGTAAGTGCAGCGTGGTGTGTACCGCGTCATACGGCGGATTATTTGGTAGAACTTCCGCGCCTGGTATGGACCTCGCTTTCTATTTTTCTCTATTTCACAGACAAGGTTTTTTTCCCAGGCAGCTTTCTTTTGTCTGTGAAGTTTTTTTTTCAGATCTTCTGAGCTCTTTGTATCTCTTCTCGCGCACCCGCGTCCTATTAGACTGCTGCATTGCTTGGTATGCAGCATTCTTACGTTCAGTCGCTAGTTTGTACTCATCATCAAACCAGTCGCTCCGATCTCTACGACTACCGCCTAAGATGGAGTTCGCATTACTAATGACAGTATTCTTAAGGCGTATCCATTTCTCTTTTACGCTCGACATTCTGTTCCCCGGACTTATCCCCCCCCCCCCCCCCCCCCCCACAACTCTTCGAGGGCGAGTTCTACCGCATGACTAAAGGTATTACTGGTGTTCTCATTGCGTAAGGCAACCGTGTTGATTCGAACCTGATCCGCGGATGCATTACGTCTCCGTAAGGCAATCCGCGCTCGGAAAACTATACCAACAAGATAGTGATCCGAGTCAACGTTGGAACCTCGGTACGTTCGTACCGTCATCAGGCTCAATGAGTGCAGCGATCTATCAACACGTCGTCAATTTGGTTGCGAGTGGCTCCCTCAGGTGATACCAAGGTGGCTTTGTGGATATCTTTCCGCGGAAACCTGGTACTTGCAACGACAACGTTTTTGATGCTGCCAGTTCGATGACTCGTAGTCCATTGCCACTAGTGATCTCATGGAAACTATGGGAACCTGTGTAGTGGCTGAAAACCGGTTCCCGACCTATTTTCGCATTCAAATCACCAAGAATAATTTTCACATCGTATCTTGGGCAGTTATTGGGGGCCCGTTCGACGTTCTCGTAGTATTCTTCCTTTTCGTCGTCAGGGGACTCCTCTGTAGGTTCGTCAACGTTTATGAGGCGTTTTGCGGATCTCCGCACTCCGCCAGCTCATGCGAAGGATTCAAAGCGCTCATCCCGGGCCACCTGAAGTCGCACGTAAATCAACAAAAGCTGTGCTTAAACTACCTGAGAGGCATCTGTGTCGCGGCGGCCGTTCCACCAATACATGCAGGCCGTGTCGGGGACGACACCACACCCTACTCCGGGCTGGTAGGGCCTCAACCCCAACGCCCCGCTCACCTTCACCCCCAGAGGCGGGTACCTGTCCCAGACGCCGAGGCGGCCAAGGCCCCGGAATTTCGGCGCACACATTACCCGCTCCCCCCGCGGGCGATTCTGCTGGCTACAGCACGCGTCCACATTCATCAAAACGCCAACGCCGGGTCAAGGCTCGCGCCCCGGTGGTTCCCTATTCAGAGGCCACCTTCATATCAGAATCCTTCGACCAACGGCTGCGCCTTCGCTACCGGGCATCCTCCATTCCAGTTTATTGGATTAGCGGTACACGCTGTTAATGGCGAGAGCGCAATCCTCAATCACAATATTGCCTCGCCACGATTGCTCGCGAAGCTGGACCAACAACTCATCCGTCATCCTGCCCCACCCCACGACTTCTGCCCGGAGATCTCTCCATCGTGACAGGCTTAGAACTTGTAGACCCAAATATCCCATCGACAGACAAAGTGGAAATCATCATCGGGGCTGATCTGTACCCTTCCCCCATCATGAAGGGGATGAAGAAGTCCAAAAATTCAGTCCGCATCGCGAGGCTACTCACGTCGGGTGGAACCACACAGGCCCAGCACCCACCACGTCCTCCAGTGTGACGAGATCCTTCACCAGACATCACGTGGCCATTAATCGGTGTTTGCGACCCTACAACTTCAACGAAGATCAATTGGCTGGCTCTGCGACTACAAACCGCGATGGTCGCAGCAAATGGAGGGAAGGTCCCGCCGCCATCGGCCCTATGGGCCATTCCAGAGATTCACAGGACACACTACCATCGATCACCTGCGCGACACGACTACCGGATACATCCCTACTACGGGGAGTAATCATAAGGGCGAAGGGCGATCCCAGGCCAAAGAGAACCTCACAAAGTCGTCGGAGTCGACCACCATCGCAGCGAAAACAACAAACAAAACCGAAGCATTCAGCGCTCCTCGTGGTGAGCGGCCTTCCCCGGTAGCTACGCATGCCCCCCGTGATAGGCGGCCTCCCCCCGTAAGTTCCCAACCACCTTATGAAACCTCCTCATCCCACCCAAGCCAACAACGCCTTTCGACAACCACCAGCAGATCACCTCACCGGCATCAAGCACAAACTCGGCCACGGGGCCCTCTCCCGACAACGAGAATGATTCGCCAATAATTGGCGAAGGCGGGCGGAATGTTTGGGATTCACGAATGAATGTGCTGGAGAAATTTAGTGCGATCACATCTGCTTGTCATATGACAACTGTCACCAGCTGACTACGCGTCAGTGAAAAAAGGGACGCCACTTAAGCGTCACTTTTTCAAATCTACTCAACGGTTGCTTGCTAGCTCGATTCATCACCTTGGGCTTTCTTCTTCAGTTTTTCTTGGAACAACCCATTTTGATTCGTTAGTTCCATCATCCTATGGGCACATTCGCTCGTTGTCCAGCTCGACCTGTGGACGGCGCCTCATCGCCTAGCCATCACCTTTTGGACTACTCCTATATCATCCTGTGGGCACATTCGCTCGTTGTCCAGCCCGACCTGTGGACGCCGCCTCATCGCCTAGCCATCACCGTTTGAACTACTCCTATATCATCCTGTGGGTACATTCGCTCGTTGTCCAGCTCAACCTGTGGACGCCGCGTCATCGCCTAGCCATCACCTTTTGGACTACTCCTATATCATCCTGTGGGCACATTCGCTCGTTGTCCAGCCCGACCTGTGGACGCCGCCTCATCGCCTAGCTATCACAATACTGGACGTGCACACGGTGAACCCAACCTCTCAAGGATCGCATCCACCACAGTATGAACAAATGACACCATTTCTTTTTTTTCTTATTACAGACCTGTGTAAATTAATAAATAAAAAAGAATGCAAAATTCCGTTCTAAATCGCTTAACTTACGCCACTATGTTTCTCGCCGCCTCAATTGATATGAAAATAAAGCACTGGTAAGTTTATATAACTGGAAATATATATATATATATATATATATATATATATATATATATATATATATATATATATATATATATATATATATATGTATATATATATTTTTTTTTCATTATGGAAAATTTAACAAGCCTTAGGACTTGCTAAATAAGGCCAAGACCGGTCCCCGGTTGTAGTGCCGATGATGATGATATATATATATTTTATCTATTTATTTATTAAGGCGTGTAATGATATTATTTCTATGTTACATTTTGGCCATATTACAACTCTATAATCCCTTCGTTTCTTTAATTGAAAGTTCATTTTTAGCTCTAATGGAAACTCCAATTTTCTTTTTAATAGTTTTTGTCGCTTAGAAAAACTATAAATGAGTTAAGTGAATATTTAAATGACACAGGTAAAGATATCAGAATAGAATCCAGTAAATTAATAAATACTTGTATATTGTATGAACATTTAGCTCTTGTAAGTTGGCATTTGACAAAACTCGTGACTCCCCTTCTCCAATCAACACAAGTGCATGAATAAAATCATATTGGTAATCTGTCCCCATGTGATCCGTAACACATGTCCTGGCACAACTATAATAAATTATCTATATATTGTATCGAGCCAAGCTGCTCCTCCCAATTCAATGACCCGTCGAAAGTCATCTGCAAGATATCTTTTGCATTCTCCACAGTTCGTGGGCTGATCTGAAATACCAACCATCTGGATCTAGTTAAAATATATTCAAGAACTATACATGGTGCACTATGGGCACTTTGTGCAGTCAAATATTAATTAGTCATCTAAGGAAGGAACTCAATTCAGATGTTGAAATAAATTTCCTTATCCCCGTGTCGCTGAACTGGGCACGCGTTCACAATCAGCTTTAATTTTAGTTTCCATTCGAATGTACATGTGGCACTCGTGCATTTGAGTACAAAGGGAGAGAGAGATTCCAATCCCATCCCCCTGACGTGCACGGGGTTGCCTAAGCAAGGCGCAGCTGTTCGATGAATTTATTAAAGGGAAAACAAACAGCATTAGCACCAGGAGCAACAGCAGTAACAACAATCTCCTTCTGCATTCTAGGGTGGAAGTGGCAAACGACTTTCCCGAAGGAAGCCAGCTTTTGTTCTTCTCGCAACAAAAATTTAATTCCTGATCTGGAAACGCCACATCGCACCCTGCCGCACGTACAAACTGAATTCCGTCTCTTGAATTGCATTCAATTGGCGAACCACCAGACAGCAAATGTGTGCAGAGCTACCTTGACACCGCTGTGCTATTGTTTAAAGTTTATGAAGGAGTCAGGCGATGTGGGCACAACAGCCCCTCGCCCTCAGTAGCCAAATTAATTGCACAAACCGAATTGAAAAAAAAGGGAAAAAACGCAAATTTTGTAAGCCGACATCGCTGTACGGGGTCTGGGCTCCTGGAATCTGTGTGTCCTGTTGTCACCGCTTAGAATTAATGACACAGTTGTGTCCTAAAATTACAATTGATAAAATCAGCTGTGTCCTTTGAGAGATTCACCTTTGCTCGGATTGTGTGGAAGGAAAGGACTCTCCAGGACTTGTATTTGAATTTTCTTTCTTCTTGAGGAGAAGGTGTCGAAATGTGTCTATATTCGGTGAATGGAGAGGGTTATGCATGTGAAAATCTTAATATTGGAGTTTTGAATGGACTGCAGTCGGTGTACATAAGATCACTTTCGAGGAAAGGTGCTACGAAAGGGATAGTGGTTTGATTTGATTGAATGTGGAATTTTGCAATGCATCTGTGAGAGGATTGGGAATCCTTTGTTGCTGAAAAGAGTTTAGCTTTGCATCTGCTACTCGGTTGACCTTTCCATCAATAAGTGGGACCATTGAGAAAGGGACTCATTCAGAGGACGTTTGAAAAAGTAAAAGTAATGGATGATTATTCGAAAATGTATAAAATACTATTGATAGAAATTTACCAAGTTTCCAACGCACGGTGTTTGTATTTCCCGCGGCTGCGTGTTTGAAAAGAAATTGAATACCGTATTTGTAACACACTACAACAAAAGGGGTTGCAGAGTCAATGAGAGAGGGAGTGCTATTGATGTAGATAGCATATGGGAGATAGTATATGGGGGTCTGGAAATTTATCAGGGCAGTTTAAATCCAGCACATTACCCATTCTCTGGGCTTTAATCTACAATGTCCGCTCAAACAGACTGACTTACCTGTCTCTCTTCATACTGATTGGTCTACTTTATTGTATGTTCTACATTTTTCAAAAAAAAAACGAATTTTGGATTTTAATTGTAAAAGTTAGTCCAAGGTTTTAAGAATACTCTCCAATTTGCTTTTCTCATTTATTATACATGGGTGGGCTGAAAAGTTTCCGACCTAACAAAGATACAAGACATTTTTTCTTAAAATGTATTTTTATTTTTCTACATAGTCTCCTTGTAACTCTACACACATCTCCCAGCTATACTCCCATCTCTCTAACCCGTCCAAATAGTACTCGGCGCTCTTCTCTGCAAAATAACTGTTCACGAAGGTGATTGCCTCCTCATTTGACGAAAATGTCTGTCCTCCGAGCGCAATTTTTAGATTAGGGAACAAAAAAAAATTCGGCTGGGGGCTAGATCTGGTGAGTAAGGCGGATGGTCAAGCAATTCAAATCGTAATTCGTGGATTTTCGCGATGACTGCTGAGGTGTGAGACGGCGCGTTGTCTTGGTGAAACAGGATTTTCTTTTTTTGCAAATGTGGCCGTTTTTCCGCAATTTCTGCCTTCAGTTGGTCAAGTAATGATGCGTAGTATGCTCCTGCAATGGTTTTTCCTTTTTAAAGATAATCGATGAAGATAACTCCATGACTCTCCCAAAAAAACAGTTGCCATCACTTTCCTAGCCGAAAAAACAGTTCTTTTTTTTTTTTTGGAGCCGATTCCCCCTTAACAGTCCACTGTTTTGACTGCATTTTTGTTTCGGGCTATAATGGTGTATCCCAGTTTCATCAACAGTAATTCATCGGCGTCAAAACTCGGATTTATTTCGTCTAAACTGCGCCAACAGAGCTTTGCAAATGTTCATTCAAACGCGTTTCTGGTCTAACGTTATGTCATTTAGGTACACCCCAGTACTAAAACCCCATCAGGAGTTAAGACAATTAAACAATTCTTTTTTCTTTTTTTTTCTTTTTTTTTTTGTGTAGTTGCCTCACTTGTTTTATTATATATAAATTTTCTATACAAATGCACTGTTACAAGTTAATGTCTAGGTTAACACTAAAATTTGTATTACACAATCTTTTGATTGTAGACTTTTGCCCACATCACTCTAATTGCCTATAACATACATCATACAATCCTTCGGTTGTAGATTTGTGTCCACATCACTCTTATTGTCTATTTATTATACAATCGTTTGGTTATTAATTTTATTCACGTCACTCTTATTGTCTATACTTTATACAATCTTCTAGTTATAGTTTTCTTTTTGTCTACACCACTCTCATTGTCTATATATTATTCAATCTTTCATCATCATCATCATCATCATCATCATCGGCACTACAACCGGGAACCGGTTGTGGCCTTATTTAGCAAGTCCTGAGGCTTGTTAAATTTTCCATAATGATTTTTTTTTCGGGCAAAGTCATTAGCCTTGCGCCAGAGACTTCCCGGCGGGGAATCGAACCCCGGTCTCCCGCGTGACAGGCGGGTATACTAACCACTATACTATCGAGGAGCCATATTCAATCTTGCAGTTATAGATTATTGTCCACTTCACTCTTTATAGATACACGTTACATATTATATAAACTATTTGTTACGAACTCCTCTGTAAAATAACCATCCTCGTAACCTTCCCGACTCCGTTTCACTTTATCTTTTTAACTCCTAGCGGACAGGACCAATTACTACGGCAAATTCCAATTACAAACAACCGCTCTTCTTCCGTTAACACCTCCGGTTCACACTTCTAGTCATCGACCTCCAATCAGACTCTACCCTTCCGATCATTTCGATTCGAACCACCGCAAACTACTCGACTGCCACTTACTCTGTTCGTACCCCTTCTCGTTATCTCGTCAACACCTCCCGACGGCGATAATGCAATTTCATTTCGCCATGACCTAATTTCCGATTCTCAATTACAATTGCTTTGCACTGTGGCGTCAGCCGATATATCTTCATCGATTTGCGCCACAGTTCAACATCCGCAGTTGCGAACTGACCCAATTAATTCTTGTGCAATTTTGTTATTCGTGCCGAAATATGCGTTTAATTGCTTTTACGTGATTTGTTAATCGTTTCGGAAATGCAGTTAATTGCTTTCGTATTATTTGCTAATTGTTCTGAAATATGCAATTAATTGCATTACCGTTCTGGGGGTTATCCGAGTTTAGAATCGGGTGGCGTTTTTTTGTTTGAGTGTATCAATGACCTCCTCTACATCATCTTTATCTATGATGTCACTGACCCACCTAGCTATTTCATACCTACATCTTGATTTAATGTGTGACAAACACCTTCTTTGGACGTTTTTATAGCTTCTTCTATCTCTCTTACTTTAATTCAGCGGTCGTCTAGCACCATTTGGTGAACTTTAGCGATGTTATCGTCAGTTGTTGCAGTTTTTGGACGTCCCGAACATTCAACGTCTCCCAAGCTCTCACGTTTTAATTCACCGTGGTAAATGATGGTGCAGAGTTCCCATACACAGAGTCCAACTCATCTTTGATTTGCGTAGGGGTATTGTCTTTCAAAAACAAAAAATTAGTGACAGATCGATACTCAATTTTGTCGATTTTCACAAAAACACTCACATCGACCCACTCAAACGACTGTCAAATAAAAACTACGCTTCCCTGACTGAAATTTGGTGAGTAACTGTCAAAAGATGCACAACTAGATTCACTATCTTTTATTGAGGAGTGTTGCTAACTTCACGTTGAGGTTGGAAACTTTTCAGCCCACCCTCGTATAATATACAACAATTTTTACATATAAGATAAGAACATGAAATCATACCCTTTCGCAGTGGAATAGTTCGAAAACAGACATATCAGATGGACAGTTACCCCGGCAGGAGTAATAGAATACATGTTAAGCTAATCACACCTGGAATACGGTGAAAGGATAACACTTCACTACTACCTCCTCGATAGTATAGTGGTTAGTGTACCCGCCTGTAACGCGGGAGCCTGGGGTTCGATTCCCCGTCGGGGAGCCGCTGGCGCAAGACTTATGACCTTGCCCGGAAAAAACAAATCATTATGGAAAATTTAACAAGCCTCAGGACTCACTAAATAAGGCCAAGACCGGTCCCCGGTTGTAGTGCCGATGATGATGATATATAGGTCCGTAGCAAATGATGTTCTATGTGACATGATGCTGCAGTTGCGATGCGACGAGCGCAGTAACAGGTAAACTCCGTCCCGCCCCGCGATAGAATATATAAAAGAAAGTTCCGCAGGGATGAATGGGAATATGTGCCTGGCGGGAGGTGGTTTTAGTCGGTAAAATTTCTGCATGCCTCTGGATCGGTCAGAGGTATCTTTTGAAGATTTCTACCTTCCTACCGAAAATAAGAAGAAAAAAAACTTGAAGGCGACTACCTGACGTGCACCCGTGCTAGCTCGCGTGTCATATCTTTGAAATTTACGTGGGCAGACACATGCCAGCAGGCATTTGAGACAGAGAGAGGGAATAGTGATTTCGACGCGTAAATGGATAGCGAACCCCTTTAATCTGACCACGGATGCGACCCAGGAAGCACCCAGAGCCATGTATCTCAAGGCGAAATAGGCAAAGATTGCAAAATTGCCTACGCCAATCGCACCTGGTATACGGTGAAAGGATAACACTTCACTACTGTGAAGTATTAGCCGGATAGTGTAGGCGGCTAGGACTTTTCGCCGTCAATACCCATCTAAAGCCCTATGATGGACAGGCAATCTGAATTACAAGGTGGTATATCCCCCTTCTGCTTCCGAATTATTTCTTTTCTTTAGGACGAAACCGTTGGGAAAGGGAGGCAGAGACAGTAATACAAATTTTTTTTGTCTTTATTTCCTCTTTTCTTTTGTTTTATTTTTTATAACTGCAAACAACCACCACCATTAGCAGTAACAACAATAACAAGGTCACCAAATTGACAACGCCCGATGCGAAACCACATGTTCAATCTTCAGTGTGTCATTCGTCTTCCAAGAATGAGAGGAGAGGTTTGTCACGTAGTAACTCCCCCGGACCTTTATCTCGCCGAGAAAACAATTTATATTTTTAATTGAAACACATAAAAATTAAAACATTTTATAAATAATAAATAATTATTTTCCAGCAATTGCCTTATTGTTAACATTTGGTCGGTTGTTGACCGGTTCCTACGGAATCCGCATTGGTAGTCTCCCAGTATTTCTTCTGCGTACGGTGTGATTCTCGCCAGTATGACATTTGTTAGTATTTTGTATGTGGTTGGGAGCAATGATATTCCTCTGTAATTATCGCAGTCAGATCTGTCGCCTTTTTTGAAAATGGGGACGACTATTGAGGTTTTCCATTCTTCCGGAGTAACTTCCTTATCCCATATTGTTTGGATGAGTTGGTGAATCTTTTGAGCGGTTGCCTTCCCTCTATGCTTCACAAGCTCTGCCGTTATGGAGTCAACTCCGGGAGCCTTGTTATTTTTGAATCGATTTATTGCGTTTACAACTTCGTTGAAAGAAGGCTCGGCTGTATGTACGTCTGGTGCGTTTATTTGTGGTTGATGGGTGCACATATTGAGCAGGTTTTCAAAGTACTGGTTCCATCTTGTCACGATATTTTTTGTTTCTATGACTAGACAGCCGTTTCCGTCTCGAATTATGTTGGCTCTCCCTCGGTAGCCATTTCTAATTAAATTTATGCCGGCATAAATACCTGTGATGTTCTTTGCTCTGGGATTTTCTAGCATTTTTTCGATCCGAGTCTCCTCCCATTCGCGTTTTCTGCATTTGAAGTGTCCCATTGTCTCTTTCCGAATTGTCGCGTATCTTTCTGCGTTGTCTTCATCATATGTTTGTAAGTCTATCACTCTGAGGCGTTTACGTTCTTCGATCTTCGCCCTGCACTCATCGTCAAACCAAGGTTTTGACTTAATTGTTTTCTTAAATCCTAATAACTTTTGGGCTGTTTGTTTGATTGTGTATCTGGTGGATGTCCATTTAGTGTCCACACTATTGGTTTCCTCTTCCTCACTGCTCCCATTCTCTAGGATGCTAAATCTATTCGTTAGTTCGTCTCGATATTCAGCCCTTTTGCTCAGGTCGTTTAGTTTATCAACGTCAAACTTTTTGCTCGTCTCCCGTGGCTGCCCATGCGGAGTCGCCATTTGCTCCTTTATATGATCTTATGTCAATGATATTCGAGTTGTGTCTTTTGTCTTTGAGGAAGTGATCTATTTGGTAACGCGTTACGCCGTCGGGTGATATCCATGTGGCTTTATGAATTTCCTTGTGCTTGAACATCGTGCTTTTTACTAACAGATCTTTTGACGCTGCGAACGTGATAATTCGAATTCCATTGTCATTTGAAACGTCGTGTAGGCTTTCTTTACCTATAGTTGGTTGGAAGATGTCTTCCTTTCCAGTTTTCGCCCAAAGGTCCCCGAGGACGATTTTAACATCGAATGATGAGATTCCATCAAATACTTCCTCTAGGGCCTCGTAGAACGTGTCCTTCGTTTTTACGTCCGTAAATTCTGTTGGGCCCTGTATTTTTAGCACCGACATTTGGCCATTAATAAATTTCACATCTTTTACATGGGGCGTAATCTTCTTGCTTATGATGAAGTCGTTTCCCAGGTTATGTGTATCGGTGCCTCCACACGTCAGTGTAAACCCGTTGGTTTCGATACTTGATGCGGGAGTCGGACTTCTAGCTGCGTGATGATGTCCATTTTATATTGTTTCGCGTTTTCTACAACCGTCTGTATCGCGCCTGGCTTGTATAACGTTCGAACATTCCACGTGCCGACGTGTATATCCCGCTTTTTCCGTTTTTCCCTACGCCTTCTTTTTGCCGACTCGGTGTTTTCTTGATGAATTGTTCTCTTATGGTAGAGTTGGCTCATGACACCTACACCTACCGGGTTTTTCGTGGAATTGTTTTGTGTATATTGGTTATTCATTTTTGTTCCCACGTGTCTTGGAGTTTCAAATAGTCCGCCATATCAGAGCCCCTCTTTGATGTGGTAAGGTCTGCTTACTACTCTGATTCGACCCGGTGTCAGAGAGGCCCGTTATAATACAGCCGGTATACCCCTGGTTCCAAACCATCCAATAGGCACGGTGATGCGTGACACCCTGGATTAGGGGTGGTAAATCTTTGTGTGTTACTCCTCGCTAGCCTGTCTGACAGGGGTGACCCTACTGGAAGCATATGCTTCCGTCAGCATAGCCTGAGTGATTCATTGTAATTTAAGCCCCCGCATCACGTCAAGGTTTCTACCAAGCGGGGGAAAATTAAAGATTAACTTCCAAAAAACCGAAACTATTCTTTTCCGAACGCCCCTCTCTGAGGCATCGCGGGATACGATGCGCAATTGGAAAAAAACTTCCTTTTTAGGGAACAGTAATCTCCCACTACAAGTAAACACTGAAGACAGATACATTGGTATTTGGTTCGATCAGTTTTTATACTTTAACAAGCATGTAGCAACGTCTCTCTGTACCGCTAAAAGCGCATATACGATGACAAGAAGTCAATTCCGAAGTAGCCTTCTTGATCACAAAGTAAAACTAAGTTCATACTCGGCTTTCAGCCGACCACAGGTGGTTTATGGTTACTGGATACGGTACAACATATCCCCATCATACATTGAAAAGTTCTGGGTGTTCGAGAGGCAGTCTTTGCGTACCTGCCTCGGACTTTACAGACACCAGAGTCTCAATACAAGAAATTCTATCCTAATAAAGTCCTGTATAACAAATCAGGGGTAAACAGGATAGATAATTTCATAAGTAAAATCATTCGCGGTCACACTGAAAGAGCAATGGGCAGTGAAAACGATTTTATATCGGGAGCATACTATCCTAATGACATGTATCTGGGGAGTACGCTCCAGAATGGTTTTATTCCCACAGAAGCGTTACCTTTTTTGTATAAAAAGGCCTTATCCAAGACAAACATGGAGTCCCTATTATTTACCACGCTTCCCGTGGTGCTAGGGATAAACGTATAATCCATAGTAGTGAAATTTCTAACGCCCCAGATCGCCTACGTTTCAGTATGGTGATCAATGAACGAGATAAATCCATAAAAGATAGAACCCAACCCAATTGGTGGTGGCTCAATAATGAAGAAGGAACTGAACCTCCCCAAATATAGAACGCATATGAGATGCAGCGCTTCCCTTTCCCATTGCCCTTTTGTTTGTTCTTATCCTTCCCCTTTCTCTTAATACCCTTGTTGTTTTATTGGTTTTTCATCATCATCATCATCGGCACTACAACCGGGATCCGGTCTTGGCATTATATAGCAAGTCTCTCCACCGGTATCCGGTCAATATCCGAGACTTGGTAATAATGTCCATAATAATTTGTTTTTCCGGCCAAGGTTATTAGCCTTGCGCCAACCTTATTCAGGATGTCGCTGCATGCATTGGTTCACTACTTGGCGGGTGTCAAAGTGGCTATCCAGGGGTGTCACGTGGAGACTGCATGTCAACTTGGATTGAACAGGGACAAGGATCGTCCTGGCCTTCACCGGGTTGAAAGCAGAGACTTTGCCCTGTATTTTGACTCCCATTCCCCCTTATTGGTTTTTCGTTTGGTTTTAATTCGTTAGATTGGTGACTTCCCTATATTAAAAAAAAAATCCTTTTTCTTTTACGTAATAGGTATCGTCATCATCATCGGCACTACAACCTGGATCCGGTATTGGCCTTATTTAGCAAGTCTCGAGGCTTGTTAAACTTCCACAATAATTTATTTTTACGGGCAAAGTCATTAGCCTTGCGCCTACGTAATAGGTATGCTTATAAATAAAACTGTTAGGGGACCTTCTCGTATACACAGCTATGTTATATAATTTAAGTTAATTATAAATATAATCACAAATAAACAAACAAAAATAAGCCGAAAGGCAAACACTTTAAGGCAAAAAAATTTGTATAACTTAGTGTGGTGGATGCAACCGTTAGGATGGAGGTTGCGTCCACCGAGAGGCGATAACGGTGAGTCTCACGAGCCACCGTCCTTAACACGATTCAGTTCAATTACGCGAGTAATCACGTATTTCACTTAGTTGATATTTGTACTAACCAGGGGAAATCAAATACCAAAACGACTCTAGGGAGTTCACCTTTTATTAGTTGAAGTGTTACTTGATAACCCTTTGCCTCATTCCCTGGTCTGGCGGTTGTGCAGGCGTTGGTGGTTGGCGGTATATGCCGCCCTTAGGTGATGACGCATTGTGAGCTGGCGGTTGACAGGCGTGGTGAGTATGTGGCGGTTCTTTAAAGTCTTCTCTAAGAGCCATCCATTTCCTACCAAATTACCTTCCTCCTGCTTACCTGCAATCGAGCAGCTTAAGCTACCTTTCATTCACTTTCACCTGAATGTAAAACCCCAGCATGCATGCACATCAAACAAATTATTTCGTTCATATTACATGAACCGTATCAACCCAATCGGCTCAGCTTGTCAGTAATTATAATCGATAAACACTCGCTGGCCAGCGTAATTGTTGACACAGCTGTAGCCGATATTCTTGCTACGGTTCATGATTGAATATTGCTCCAATCCCATGGTTCGCTACAGTTGCGACCAATTTCCTTTATCGGTTATCTACCGATTATGGGATTTGGGCACGAATATAATTGACGTTAGACAATCATACCCATGATCATGCCTAATAATAATTCTCCGGCCTGTAAAACAAACAAACACACAGTAGCGTCACTGTGTTTATTTTACTTACCAAACGCTGTCCATGGTCCCCCTGGGTGAGATGTACGGTTGCACATCTGCGAGTCAAATTCCTCAATTGTTCCAATTTAATTAGCTCAAACAAAAGCCACCATTGCCTTGGCGATGGGCGAGCAAACCTTCGGTTTGCTTATTGCCACGAAAAATCGATTGCCTGCAATCGCATAAGTACGGGCGATTATGTAAACAGCCGAAGTTCCCATGTAGCATCGGCTAAATCACAAATAATGTGCATGGCATCGTATGACCCTCGAAATAGCGTTTCTGTTTATTTAAGACACATAAACCTATTTCTTCCTTCGACGATCTTTGCTATCGCTTATCTCAGTAATGCCTGCAGTTCATTACACCAGCCCACGTTTATTCGGGTGCAGTTTCGTCGTTGCCGATATGCAGGCTAAGGGGCATCGTACTTGTCCTATACGGACACATAGAGAATCTTCCCATTCGATCCTTTTGCGATCGCCCATTGGCCGTCGCCAAGTTGAGCCTACTCGCTCCTCCCACCGGATGTAATCCACCACCGTTGAATCTGATAGACGTGAATTGCGTCGGCGAGTCAGATTTTAGCTACCAAGCTGTACGGGTAAAAAGTGGATTAACCAGTAATCCCACTAAGGAGCCAATAAAAGTCTCTGCGGTTGCGCTAACAAGTGTTCAGTTGTGTCATTATCAAGTCATTATCAAGGACATTTCAAATGAAAGCCTCAATTCGATTAAATAGTGTAAAACAGCTTGACCTATATAATTAACGTTACCGGGGTCAAACGTATCTGTCCAAATTAAAAAAAAACAATAAGAAAAACGTTTTTGCAAAATAAAATTAGTGAAGTTACAAGTTTTGTTAAGTTCCAGATGTTACTCGACCAAGGCAATAGGAAATTGAAGTGTAAATAAAATCTATTGGTGTTTTTATTAAAGAAAATAAAAAGGAACAGTAAATAAAATCTATTGGTGTTTTAATTTAAAAAAAATAAAAAGGAACAATAAAATAAAATCAAACTATACGAGGGTTGCCTTTTATATTTCGGGATTAGAGAACAAAAACAAATATTGATCATCGAAAATCACTTTATTGTTTTTCAAAATATTCCCCATGAAGATCTATACACTTTTGCATGCGTTTGAACCAATTGTCGAAGCACTTTTGCCACTCTGATTGAGGTATCTCCAACACATGCATTCTGAATGCAGCAACCGCTTCTTCCGGTGTCGAAAAACGTTGACCTCTCAGTTTGATTTTTACGTACGGGAATAAAAAGAAGTCTTTCGGTGCCAAGTCAGGACTATACGGCGGATGACCCATCAAATCGGTGTTTTGGGTGCTCAAAAATGCAGTTGTCGCAGCCGATGTGTGAGAGCTCGCATTGTCGTGGTGAAGAGTGATCCGTTTTCGGCGGTTGGTTTTCCTGATTTCTTGGAAGACAACTGGCAAACAAATGGTTGTGTACCACTCAGAATTGACAGTTCTGCTTTGTTCTAGTGGTACGGTTGCGACATGTCCAGTTTTTCCGAAAAAACAGGCGACCATTTGCTTGGAAGTGCTACGTGCACGAACAACTTTTGTTGGATTTGGCTCATCTTGAAACACCCAGACAGCGACTGCCGTTTACTTTCGGGCTCATATGCGTAAATCCACGATTCATCACCTGTCACGATGTCATAAACGTGTTTCGAAGCACCGCGACCGTATTTTTGGAGCATTTCTTTCGACCAATTGACACGAGCCTTTTTTTGGGCGATTGACAAATTGTGTGGGATCCAACCCGAACAAATTTTTTTGACAGTCAAATGTTTATGCAATATTGAATGTATGCTGGTCCCACTAACGCCTAAGGTTGTCTCAAGCTCACGATAGGTCACATGACGATCTTCCAATATCTGTTCGCGCACAGCATCAATGGTTTTAGGAACAACAACTGATTTTGGACGACCTTCACGAAATTCATCTTGGAGTGAACTACGACCACGATTGAATTTACCATACCGTCGATAAACACTGGTCCTTGATGGAGCTTCATCGCCAAAAATTGAATTAAGTTCATCCATGCACTGTTGCTGAGTTAATCCACGCCGAAAGTTGTAAAAAATAATCGCACGAAAATGTTGACGATTTAATTCCATTTTTGGGCCGAGATGAATCTTTTAAGTTACTGTAAACAACACAAATAGCGTTCGTATGTCAAAACGTTCTGAGTGCGTATAACCTCAAAAATGTCCAACTTTACGACAGAGCTGTCAATTGCCGGATTGCAACACTAGGGTTGCCAAATCCCGAAACATAAGAGGCAACCCTCGTATCAGAGTGTTTATCTTTGCTGTTCTGTGCCCGCTCCATCGTTGGAATCAACTGTCGTATTGTCTTCTCTGGTGTGGCATATAGAGAACTCTTTCCTTGGGGAATGAAGTGAAACAGTGCTCGTGCCTGGTACATAACTTCAACCCCACAAGTATGATGGTCTGGGAGTGTACTAACGATGGACGTACTAGATTCTCCCCGCTGCGTTCAGTTGCAAATCCGCAACACTTAGAGTGCTCGCGAAGAGCCAGTAAGCTAACTAAAAAACATGTAATTTTATAAATAGGATTTAGCATTTAATCCTAAATAATAAGACGAAATGTAATCTAAACAAAGAAATAATTGCGTTTTTAAAGTAAAGGTAAAGTAAAAGACGCCGAAACAAGATAAAGAAAAAATCATGAAAGACGCAACATATTCAATTCAATTCAATTTTTATTTAGTAGATAATTACATTTATGGTATATTTTACAACTAGTACTTAAGAGATTTAGGATAGCAATTCCTTTACAACTATAATCTTAAATCTATATAACGACAATAGCACAATTTTAATGAATAACAAATAATAAATTAAGGGAAAACTACAATAAAAAACCCTTATTTGAATCTTAAGACTAATATTGCACGAGCTTCCGGTTATTTTATGTAGTAATGACCTCGATATAATTTTCATAGACAGAGTACATATGTAGTGACTTAGGATAACGCAAGACGGGAAACGAGAACATTGTCAGAAAAAGAACAATTGACGAAGAAGTTTCGATTGATTTTGTCAATAAGGAACTCTACCGGTTTAACGTTGGCGTTTTCATGTAGTTCATGTGTCGAATAATGCCATGGCAAATTCAGCAACATTTTCAATATTTTATTTTGACACCTTTGCAATTTAATTTTGTGTGTGCGAGCACAATTACACCATACAGGGGCCCCGTACAGGAGTATCGCTTGAAAAATGGTTTTATATATTATAATTTTATTTTCGATGCTAAGCTTTGACTTTCTACACACTAATGGATACATAACTCTTACGACTTTGTTTATTTTGTCAATTGTGGTAGTGATGTGTTTTTGAAAGATGAGTTTTTTATCTAGAATAATACCTAGATATCTACACTCTTCGGACCAATCAATATCAACTGCACACATACTGAGTTTAGTGCCATTTGGTAGGTAACAGTGTTTCCTACATCTCGAAAACCAGACAGCTTGTGTTTTATTACCATTTATTTTTATTTTCCATTTTCTGTAATATACTGCTAGCTTGTCAAGAGCTGCTTGCAAAGAGTTGTAGACATTAGTGAATAAGGCACCCGAAGAGAAAATGGCCGTATCATCGGCAAACATAGCTACCTGAATGTTTTCACCTAGACATGGTAAATCTGCGACAAACAATGTAAATAATATGGGACCAAGGACCGAGCCCTGGGGTACACCATGGTGGATTTGGTGAGTAGAGGATATGTCGGTTCCTAAACTCACAACATATTTTCTCGAACGAAGAAAGCTCTGGATAATTTTGATAAGCGATATTGGCAGCTTAAGTTTTAGTAGCTTATAAATCAAGGCATCGTGCCATACCGTATCAAAAGCTTTTTCGATGTCTAGAAGAACCAGTCCCGTTGACTCCTTGTCGATGAATTTACCAGCTATGTGGTTTTTAATGCGCAAGACTTGGTGGATTGTGCTGTGACCACTACGGAAACCGAACTGAAAGTTTGGTAAGATGTTATTGTCTTCCACAAAACGATCAATCCTTTCCTTAATGATTTTTTCTAAGAGCTTACTTAGACAGCTAAGTAGACTAATAGGTCTGTAGCTTTCGGGGCTGTTCTTCGGTTTTCCGGGTTTCGGGATAGGTATTACTTTTGCTGTTTTCCAACAGTCCGGAAAATAACAATTCTTAAGACAAGCGTTGAAAATGAATGTTAAATAGTTACTTGCAGCAGGTGGAAGTGCTTTGATTAATTTGTTGTTAATATTATCGAGACCCGCGGCCTTTTTTGATTTCGATTTTTTTTATCAATTCTTTAACTTTGCTGATATTAGTCGCGTAAGTACTTTCAGCTGGTGTTTGAGAAAGTACATAGATAGTGTTAGCAACTTCAGCTTCAGTATACGCGTCGCTTAGATGCATAGATATGGAGTGGTTCTTACTAAACGTGTTAGCAAGTAGGTTCGATTTCTCCACTGAAGAAATAAACAACTTGTCGTGAACTTTAAACGGAGGAATACTGCACCCTCTCTTTTTCATAATTTTTGATATTTTCCAGAACGGTTTGCTAGCTTTGTCAAGAGAGGAAAGGTGTTTATTCCAACACTTGTTCCTATATGTTGAGATTTCGTTTTTAATGATATTATTTAAGACTTTAACATTAACTAGAAAACAATCGATTCTATAACGCAGCCATTTTCTTCTTTCAGAGTTTCGTAGCCTAATCAGATGTAAGATATTTTCAGGAAGCTGTGCCTTATCAACTGGAGCAGTGGAACATTTAGGTATCGCAAGATCGGCCGCTCTATTGATAATAGAAACAAAATTGTTGCATAGGATATCGATGTGCTCGCTGCAGGTTATAGAATTTAGGCTGGTATCACCTAGAACCAAGTTCGTGTTTATATATGATTTATAACAATTCCAGTTGGCGGCGGAATAGTTATGGTATAAACTGGTACGATTTACAACTACTGTATGATTCACTGTGAGGCTGATCGGAAGGTGGTCTGAACTTAACGCATTTAGAGTTAATGGTACTGTGCAGTAATTTGGAATATTAGTGATATATAGATCAAGAGTTGAGGGGTTCTTGTTAGCACTCGCTGGGATATAGGTGGGAAGAAGTGGATAAAGTATGGAAAAACTTGGGCTGGATTCAGCAACATCTAGTAAAATGTTACCCCAGCTGTTTGCCCTAAGACAATTCCACGACTGATGTCTGCAGTTTAGATCACCACCAATAATTACCTTGTTTCGAGTGTTGACTCTATACAATTTTTGCAGATCCCGCTTAAAGTAAGTAGATTTCTCAATGTTTCTATTTCCTCCAGGGAAATAGACCGAAAAAAGACTCACCTTGGAATTGTCACTTAATGTTACCTCTATACTAATTTCCTCAATTAACTTAAGGCGCAATGAAGGACGCAAGGAATGTTCTATACATTTTTTCACAACAATGGCGACACCTCCACCACTAGCATGTACCCTGTCTAGGCGATAACATATGTAATTTTGATGTGAGAAAGAAATGTCTTGTTTGAGCCAGGTTTCTGAAACAAGTGCAATGTCAATATTAAAATTTATCAAGAAACTAAAAAATTCATGCTTTTTGTTTTTGATGCTTCTCGCATTCCAAGTTATGATGTTAAGAGAATTTCTTAACATGTTTTTTCCGAGTATATGTACTTAATAGCTAATGAAGTAATGACGTTAAATTGGTCAGCTTTGGTTTGACAAGCACTAAGCTTGGTTACAACTTCATTAAGAAGAGAGTTTATCTCGCTAAATGAGAACAGGTTATCATTAGTTAATGTTTCTGACAGATTTTTCTTCGTGTGTGTCGTATCACTATTGGAAGGTTGCTGGGTTTGGTGGAGGCCAGAAGCCCAGGTGGATGAAGGAAGTGAAGGTTGACGCACAGATCGGGGTAGTGGAGGAAAATTATCAATGGATAATCGGTCGGGCACTGTCTGCTGTTTGTCACTCGGGGGCTGTAGGAAGGTTGTATTTCCTGTACCACGTCCGCGTGGGGATAATTTGCGGCGAATGTCCACATACTGCTTTCGGCTTATGCGTTCTGGATCGGTGGATTTATGTGGCCCACTACAATTTGCACACTTGATGACCTCATTTGTTTTGCAGTCGGATGTTTTATGGTTTCCCGAACATATTGCACAGAAGCTATTTATATGACAATGCATCGAGCCGTGACCATAAAGCTGGCAATTGTGACATTGTGTGATCTTACCTGGATTATGTTTTTTAAAGTCCCAGCGAACGATGGTTTTGAACAAGGTGGAGTAGTTCCGTTTTAGTTCGTTTAATTTAACTGTACCGCG
Source organism: Microdon myrmicae (assembly GCA_963931805.1). Lineage (NCBI taxonomy): Eukaryota > Metazoa > Arthropoda > Insecta > Diptera > Syrphidae > Microdon > Microdon myrmicae. The sequence continues at coordinate 38,211,951 of OZ007499.1, read as the reverse complement.
TTGAATGTAGACGATGTACAAGTAGTGTTTGTACAGGGCTTTTGTTGACGGATTTAATGTGATGGTTTTAACATCTAGGCACTTTATCCCGAGTGCAATTAACTCATTTTTCACTATATCGTTGCTTATTAAGTCTAGCCCGGATAACACTACCTTTAATGGACGATTTTCCTTACGTGAGTGGGTGAAAAACTCACATTTTAACCGTAAGAGTTCGGTTCTGATTTTATTATATATGTCCATTGTTGGGGCACCTATTTTTTTGCCCAAGCGAAATGTTTTTGATTAAGTATTTGTCTATCTTAATGTTGCTCAAAATATCACGCACTTGAGCACTAGTTGTTTTTAATACCACAATTGGCGGAACGGTTTCTTTAGGAAGTTCTGCGCACTGTTCGTCATTGGTCGGATCCATTTCAGGAGAGTCTTCCATCAGACTTTGAAGTGGTTGAAAAAAGTTAGTGTTTGAACACATTTTAGATTTTTCTAGAACATTATTGTTCACTTTTGAAAGTTTATCGGGAGGTGTTTGGCCTCCAATAACGGGGTCGTAACGCAACCGTTTGCGCTTGATTTTATTTAATACACGTGGCCCAGGGGCCATAACTTAACGGTTATAACACTTGTTCAAATTTTTGTATGCGGAAAACGAGGCAAAGAAAACAAGATAATGATAATTAAATTGTGAAAATTATTGTGAAAATAACGGTTGATTAAGATAACTAGCACGAGCAAAACTGTGAGACAAGTTGTCTGTTTGAAAGTCAGCCAGGTACTGACGCAACATATATTTTGGAACACTATTTTCCTAAGCTGTTTGCGGTTTTAATGCCTTGGTCGGGTATATCACTTCACGGTTCAATTTGGCAATGCTTCTCGACAAAGTCCAAAAAAAGAACGACACTTGAAGTTTTGACGCCGTTCCCACTTCACATTGTGTATGGGTAGTGTGAACGTGCTCATATTGAATGGCTGAAATGGTTTAACGATCAATACTGAATTGATCAAAAAAGCGTCTTAAGTATCCTTCTATTTTTTATACCGAACAGTGTGCTATTCTGAACTTTTCTTTGGGCGATTTTAAGACCTACAATTGCAGTTTATCCAGCGCAGTCCATTCACACCCGAAAAGCATTTTTTGACAAATTGATTACAGAACACCAAGTTTACAATAAATTGAATTACAATAGATTATACACCTAAACTTTCCAGAAGCAATTCTATAAATGATAATAAAACTCCAACAAAATCCATTTCGGAGATTACTAGTATTAAGCGAACATACATGAACAACGGTTTTGTTTTAGATTATTTGAAGATAATAAATAAATAGTTGAATTTCAACCTCACCACCATGAAAATAGTCAATTAAGTTATCGAGACGCATATGCTATCTTTTATCCCGATGGTCAGAAATTCAAAACCAATATGGATTTATATCTCCCTGATTGTCGTATTTGTATTCCTTTAGTCTGTAGAACATTGGCAAGTACCGTTCCATGCCACCTGTACTCACCTCTAAACACAATAATTACAAATCACACCTCATAGAATATTAACAATAAAACACTCCTTAAAAATACAAATTGTGAGTCACGTCTACCTTGTGTACACTTCTGAGCGTAATACAAATACCGTTAAGTAAGCGTCACCTAAATTCAAACTACGAATCAAAACAAGAAAATTGTTTGACCTACTTCGAGTCACGCCAGCGTCTACCTGTCTCACATTCAACGCACAAGTGTCTTCAACAAGAACCAACCAGAAAACCACCAAAGAGGAAAACGAATAATAAGACAAAAAGGCGAGAAAAGTAAAACGCCAAAAATCTTCCAGTAAACGAGAAAAGTCTTTAAAAAAACAAGTACGTTGTTTACGTACTCCACCTGGCAAGGCCATAAGGCACGATTCCGTTTAACGGTGCAAACGGAAGTGATAGCTTACCGTCAATCCACCACCTCACTACCAGGGATTGATTCTCAATCCAAATTAATTGAAATTAAATTCCTCACAACTATAGAGCTGCAAAAAATATATAAACAAATCCACTTTTCCTCGCACCCCTCAGCTCAACAACCCGTCTCTGTGCTAATGCCCCTAAACTAACGACCGACTGAATTTGAATTTTGTTGCTTTCCATCCAACAACGACCGACAACACCATCAGCCAGAAGTATGACACAGAAAGCCTCACGCGACTCTCCTAGTGACTGAAGCAAATAAGCAAAAAGCCTAAAAAGTAGTGCATGAAAAAAAAACAATAAATAATAGACGTGATTGAGGTTAAAAAAGACGCGAAACAAGCCAAGGAAGGAGAAGCCGATGAAAAACACTGCGAATTTCTTGGGCAATCCGTTAGAACAACAATACTAAAATGGATATACGCAGCCAACCAGCAAAGCGGAATCAAAAAAACGACTAATTGTTTATAAGGGACACGGGACGTAAGGCGGCCCACAAGTGGCCGAAGCACGTTTCAAATATGCTAAAGCTACCAAGTTGGGATGATAACGACGCCACGCTATCGCTGCTCCCTCGTGCGCGTCAGACGCGTAAACAAAAACAAACCGTTTTCAAAAGGGGCAACGGGCGGGAGAAACGCGCGAACTTGCGGTTGAGTCTGCAACACAAACCGCAAGTGAATTTCGAAAACCCCAAAACTTCTACACGACGCCAAGTCCAACGAAGAGATTGTGTTGAGCATAGCGTCCCCAATGCCACGGCATGTGTACGTGTGGAACGTAAGTCCAACCAACATCTACTCCAGGCGGGGAAAGTGACTGCCAGCCATCGCATTTAACGAAAAGTTCTCTTCGTTCGCGAGAGATATTTATTGTGCTATGTTATTCGCGGCTGTTAACTGAAATGAGTATGTTGGGGATTTTAAAATGTTCCCATTTGATCACTGGAAACACGTTAACAGATCGGTCTTGTAGTAACAATATCCCTTTACAACCCCACATTCGCCCACTTATTCCTGGTTATTAATTTTTAGCTGATCCGTTAACAGCATAAACTAAATCAGAGAAAAACGAAACATATAAAATTCACTTTAAAATTCTAAACCCTCAACTTGACGTTATTCCAAAAGGTCTGTGTAGTGCGCCAATTTTGTGCAACTGCAGGCGCAGAGGACAGGACTACTGCCTATTAATGACCTAAATAACTGCCATTACAATAACTTCCAAAAGGTAATGTTCTTCGCGGGCCTACCTTCGACCTTCCATTTAAGGCTACATACCACCGCTGAGATACGGAAACGGCTCTTACAGTAGTTATCATTGGTCTTACTGGATACCGGGAGGATATCCCGTCATGTTGGGATGATAACTGGGACAATCCGTGGTTAAACTAACAACCTTTGTGTTACGCAGTAATTTCCCCACCACCCAAGGTGTTAAACTGTGCAGACGACAGGTTGCAATTAACAAACACCAATGTTAACTAAAACTGAGCAATATCCAGTTACTCTACCAATCCCAATTTAAAGGAATTCATCTATTTCATAAGCAACGAGAAAGCACACCTAAACACAACCACCCCAGGAACCTATCAGCGACAGAAGCAGAACTTTTTTTTATATTTGCATATAAGCAATTTTTGTTTGTTTGCTGTTCTTCTGTTTTCTTTCAATTTCTTTTATTATTTTTTAATTATATATTATATATATATTATATTATATATTTTTTATTATATTATTTTTATTACATTATTATATTATATTGTGACGCATATGACAATCAGTACTAGAATATTCTAGAAAGTCTGAAACAAAGTACTAGAATATTCTAGAAGGTACTGGAAAACTGGAGACTATGGGCAATCGAAAATTCAATGCTATGGAACGGACGGAAATGAAACACCGAATCAGAATGTGAGGAAACGGTATAAATACGTCGCACACAGATCACGGAGACGAGTAATAAGTAAGAAAGTGAAGCAAGCGATAAGTAAGAAGTAAAAGCCGCCGTACGGAAGCGATAAGTAAAGCAATCGTTAAGTGTACGGTATAAGTAACTGTTGTTATTAACGGACTAATAAAGTTTTACATTAATTCAAAATCGATTTAACGGCTCTTATTTATTAAAAATAATTATCCAGCGAACCCTAAGCTCGCTACAATATATTACTCGTATATATATTATATTGTAGCGAACTTAGGGTTCGCTGGATTAATTATTTTAAAATAAATAAGAGCCATTATATCGATTACTTAACGTTTTCTTTATTATCGTTTCCGCAATTATCGTGTATTTTACTGCTTACTTATTACTACCACACTTATCGCTTGCTTCACATTCTACTTCTTACTCTTCAGCAATCGCTTGTTTCACTTCCTACTTCATACTCTCTCCTACTGCACTGTGTGCGGCGTATTTATACTGTTTCAGCGTTTCGTTTCCGCCCGTTCCATTGCCTTGAATGTTCTACTGTTCCTAGTCTCCAGTTTTCCATTACTTTATAGAATATTCTAGTACTCTGTTTCGGGCTCTCTAGAATATTCTAGTACTGATTGTCATATGCGTCACAATATATTTTTTATTATATTATTATATTATATTGTGACGCATATGACAATAAGTACTAGAATATTCTAGATAGTCCGAAACACAGTGCTAGAATATTCTAGAAAGTACTGGAAAACTGGAGACTATGAACAGTAGAAATTTCGAGGCTATGGAACGGACGGAAACGAAACACCAAATCAGAATGAAGAAAACGGTATAAATACGTCGCACACAGATCGGGAGGTAAGTAAGTAAGAAGTAAGCAGTAAAAAACGCGATAAGTACGGAAGCGATAAGTCTAGAAATCAGTAAGTGTACGGTAAAAGTAACGGTTGTATTAACGGACTAATAAAGCGTTACAATAATTTAAAATCGATTTAACGGCTCTTATTTATTAAAAATAATTAATCCAGCAAACCATAAGCTCGCTACAATTGGTGTCAGAAGTGGGATTAATTATTGGTGAAGTAAATAAGTCTCTGAAAGTGTGTTGTGACGATGTCAGATCGACATTTGGAGGATCTTCGCGTTCCTGAGTTGAAGAAGGAACTTGAGGACCGGTATCTGGATAGCAGAGGACAGAAGCAAATTCTTCGACTGCGTCTGCAAGCAGCAATGAAGGAAGAGGGTATTGATGTCGACACATATGCTTTTACGATTGGGCGAGACTGTCCGGATGGAAAAGAAACATCGAGTCAAGATGGTGCCAATGTAATCAATCGAAACTTCTTCGTCAATTCTTCTTTTTCTGACAATGTTCTCGTTTCCCGTCTTGCGTTATCCTAAATCACTACATATGTACTCTGTCTATGAAAATTATATCGAGGTCATTACTACGAGGGTTGCCTCTTATGTTTCGGGATTTGGCAACCCTAGCGTTGCCATCCGGCAATTGACAGCTCTGTCGTAAAGTTGGACATTTTTGAGGTTATACGCACTCAGAACGTTTTGACATACGAGCGCTATTTGTGTTGTTTACAGTAACTTAAAAGATTCATCTTTTTTTTCGTGCGATTATTTTTTACAACTTTCGGCGTGGATTAACTCAGCAACAGTGCATGGATGAACTTAATTCAATTTTTGGCGATGAAGCTCCATCAAGGACCAGTGTTTATCGATGGTATGGTGAATTCAATCGTGGTCGTAGTTCACTCCAAGATGAATTTCGTGAAGGTCGTCCAAAATAAGTTGTTGTTCCGAAAACCATTGATGCTGTGCGCGAACTGATATTGGAAGATCGTTATGTGACCTATCGTGAGATTGAGACAACCTTAGGCGTTAGTGGGACCAGCATACATTCAATATTGCATAAACATTTGACTGTCAAAAAAATTTGTTCGCGTAGGATCCCACACAATTTGTCAATCGCCCAAAAAAAGGCTCGTGTCAATTGGTCGAAAGAAATGCTCAAAAGATAGGGTCGCGGTGCTTCGAAACACGTCTATGACATCGTGACAGGTGATGAATTGTGGACTTACGCGTATGAGCCCGAAAGTAAACAGCAGTCGACTGTCTGGGTGTTTCAAGATGAGCCAAATCCAACACAAGTTGTTCGCGCACGAAGCACTTCCAAGCAAATGGTCGCCTGTTTTTTCGGAAAAACTGGACATGTCGCAACCGTACCACTAGAACAACGCAGAACATTCAATTCTGAGTGGTACACAACCATTTGTTCGCCAGTTGTCTTCCAAGAAATCAGGAAAACCAACCGCCGAAGACGGATCACTCTTCACCACGAGAATGCGAGCTCTCACACATCGGCTGCGACAACTGCATTTTTGAGCACCCAAAACATCGATTTGATGGGTCATCCGCCGTATAGTCCTGACTTGGCACCGAATGACTTCTTTTTATTCCCGTACGTAAAAAACAAACTGAGAGGTCAACGTTTTTCGACACCTGAAGAAGCGGTTTTTTTTTTTTTTTTTTTTTTTTTTATTAGACTTCTCTCGGGAGAGGCGAACCTATAGCGCCGAGTGGGCGCCCCGAGATGCCATCAAATAACTGTTGCAGTTCTTTTTGAACAGTTGCAGGTTGTAACGGTCCGGGAACACTCGCGTGGGAAGGGAGTTCCAGAGCTTCCCCGCTCTGTAGCGGAACGAGTTCTGATGTAGGGATGTTCGCGCCGTCGGGAGATGAACCACAAACGGGTGCGATCCGTCGGATTGTCTTGTGGAGCGCATATAAGCCGAATTGCGCGGAACAATACCACGAATCTCCGAAGAACAGCACCCGTGATAATATCTGTAAAACAGACAGAGGTCGGCTACGCGCCTTCGATGTGATAGCGACTGTAGTCCCGACGTCAGCGCCGAGTCCCCGATCAGGCGGATCGCTCGTCTCTGTATGCTCTCAAGTAGGTCGAGGGTATGTTTAGGAGCCGAGCTCCAAACATGAGAGCAATATTCGAGCGCGGGTCTAATTTGGGATTTATATAGGAGGAGAAGTTGGGCCGGGGTAAAAAATTTCTTGGCTCTAAAAAGATAACTCAGTTTTCCTGAGGCTGACCTGGCGATGTTCGACACGTGTTTATGCCATGACACATTCCCACAGACCGTGACGCCGAGCAATTTCAAACTTTCCCCAGCCTCGAGGGCTCGGCCATTCATCATCAGCTGTGGAACCGATGATCCAGTTTTCTTTGTGAATGTTGTATACTGAGTCTTCGTTGCATTGAAGTCGACAAGATTGGCCTTTCCCCACTGCAGGACCTTATCCAGATCCCGATTCAGAGAATCAATCTGTCTACATCTCAGCTGGTGTGACGCAGATGCACCAATCGGCCGATCACTCGAAAAGGAGGAAACAAGCGTACTATCATCCGCAAAACTGAATACTTTGTTATCCGTTGTCTCCAACAGATCATTTATGTGAAGCAAGAACAAGGTTGGAGCCAAAATAGAACCTTGGGGCACCCCCGAATTAACAGGATACAGATCCGAACACTCGCCGTCCACAACAACCCGGATCGATCGATTTTCAAGGAAACTCCTCGTCCAGTCGCAAAGCTGTTGGGAAAGTCCATATGAACGAAGTTTGCTCAGCAATGCCCCGTGCCAGACGCGGTCAAAAGCCTTGGAAATATCCAATGCGACCGCCCTTGACTCACCATGCCGTTCAATCGCAGATGTCCATATATCGGTTATAAGTGTCAAAAGGTCTCCTGTGGACCGCCTGCCACGGAATCCGTATTGACGATCATTCAGGAGTCTGTTGCACTCCAAATACTTAACCAACTCAGCATTGATGACTTTTTCCATCACCTTAGATAATATAGAGAGTAATGCTATCGGACGGTAATTTTGTGGGAGACACTTTTTTCCCGTCTTTGGGATTGGCTGAACTCGAGCGATTTTCCAACAGGCAGGAAAGGTCCTCTGTGCATAAGATAAGCGGAAGAGTCTGCCAAGAACCGGCGATAGTTCTGGAGCACAGTTCTTAAGGACTATTGCTGGTATTCCGTCCGGGCCGGTTGCCTTCCTACAATCCAGTTCACGTAGAATGCGTTGAATAGTGCGCGGACGAAATCTCACATCCCGCATGGAAGACTGTACCGGCGAGATCACAGGTGGGTGCAAAAGGCCGGGATCGAGGTTTGAATTCGCCGAAAATAAATTTGCGAATACATTAGCTTTATCCCTTGAATTCGTGACTAACGTCCCGCTGTCTGTCACCAACGGAGGGAAAGAAGAGGATGCAAAGTTACCGCTGACAGCTTTTGCCATTGACCAGAAGGAACGCGAGCCAGTTGGGCACCGAAGGAGCTTATTGATCACCCTGTCGTTGTGAGCCTTCTTCGCGGTATCAATCGCCTGGTTGCACGCGTTTCTGATTCTTACAAAATTCGTTCTGTTAACATCGGTGGGATTGGAGCGCCATTGCTTAAAAGCTCTATTTTTTGCCGCTGTAGTCAGCTCGCACTTTTTGTCAAACCAAGGTTTATCAGACGAACTTCGTTTGATGGAATGTGGAATATACATCTCCATCCCCAGAAGAATAATCTCTGATACCGACTCCGCGCATGCGTTAACATCGGAGTTTCCGAAGCACACCTCGGACCACGGAAAGGATGCGAAGAAGTCTCGCAAATCGTCCCAGTTAGCGGCCCCATACTTCCATACATGACGAAGCCGCCTAGGCCGGTTGCTTGCTTGGTATGCAAGTGCTTGCGCGACAGATACCAAGCAGTGATCTGAGTTTCCCAGTGGCGCAGAAACCTCTACGGTATAAATACTCGGTTCGGATGTCAAAAACAGATCCAGGGTGTTCGCATAATCGCCCCGGGCATCCGGCACTCGCGTTGGCTCCGCCACGAGTTGAGTCAAGTTGTGGCTTACAGCAAACATCTCCGCTAGCCTCCCAGCCTCGTCGGTTCTGTTAGAATGTAACAACCAGTCGGAATTATGCACATTAAAATCACCAAGGACAACAATTTCAGAAGCTGGGTGGTTGATCTGTATCCAGTCGACGGTATATGAAAGATGTTCGAAAAATGTCGCCGGTCGATCGTCATTCCGGGAGCGGTAAAGACAACAAAGAAATTTTACGGAATTCCTCAGTACGACCCTCAACCATATGATGTCCATATTATTGGGTTCCAACGCCCCCATCCTCTGGCAAGCCAGATTGGACCGCGCGAAGACGCAGACTCCGCCCTTAAAACGGAATCTCGAATGTAAGTCGTATCCTGAGCAACGAAGATATGTCGAATCAGTTGACGAATCGACCTGGGTCTCAGTTAGGGCAAGGATATCAGGTTTCGTTGTTTGTAAATATTGGTGGACGGCGTTTACATTGGTATTGGTGAAACCGATGCCCCTGATGTTACAAAATGCCGTCACTAGTCGAGCGTGGGCCGAGCCTGGAGAGCGAGACCCGTTATGCGATGACGAACCTCTTAAAGTTCCATTATTTATCATGATATCTGCATGATGTTCCCCTGACATAGTCCCCCCCGGAGATCCGAATGGGAGACTAGTTTACCTCCGGAATTCTTTATATCAGAACGTACCATCATGACTTATCCCCGTGTCAGTCCGGGCCATCAGCCACACATCCGAAACACCGTCGAAGATTTCTCTCGGCGATATCGCGGAATGTACAGCGTGACGGGGTGGTATCTCACCTTGGGACCGACTACCACCTAACCAACCTTTTCTCGAACCGGTCCATCAGCCAAGCCCCGAAAGATGGCCAGGGGTTTCTCCCAACCATTTCACGGAGCCTATAGCTTGATGGGGTGGTATTTCACCGGGCGCACGGGGCGTTGGGACCCCGGCTACCACTCGGCCTTTAGTCGCCTCTTACGACAAGCTGGCCTAGCTGTGAGTATATTCTAACGCCCTACTCACGGTTGCTGCATTCAGAATGCATGTGTTGGAGATACCTCAATCAGAGTGGCAAAAGTGCTTCGACAATTGGTTCAAACGCATGCAAAAGTGTATAGATCTTCATGGGGAATATTTTGAAAAACAATAACGTGATTTTCGATGATCAATATTTGTTTTTGTTCTCTAATCCCGAAATATAAAAGGCAACCCTCGTACGGAAGCTCGTGCAATATTAGTCTTAAGATTCAATAAACGGGAATATATGGCTTACCTACTGGGGTGGACGTCTTCTGGATCTCCTTGTAATCTTCTGGACAAGGAGGGCCGTTTGCCGCTTCGCACATTGGATGGGGCCGTCTTCTGGTTAGCTTTTTTTTGTCCAATCAGGCGGGGGTGTATCGCCCCGCAAGTGGTGACAAACTCGTTGCTCTTTGCTTTGGATTAGGCCCGATTTTATTTGTTTACTTTTAACACTGACAAAGGTACAAGATGTGAATCTGTTTTTGGTCGTTCGACCGGCGTTCTCTTTGCTTTTGATTGATTATTAATTTTATATTTTAATTTGCCAGCGGTTCGGCCTCTGGAGATCTACTAATCGCGAAACCGAAAATTACTGCCCTTTTATAGTTTTTTTAGTTGAAAATTGTCAACTATTTTAATGTCAAAATTCCATTTTGTTCTAGGAATTGTTTGAGGATTTGGTTGGATAGGTTCTTGGAAGGGAATCATGAAATGCGTTTTGAATTAAGCATTTCATGATGTCAGGGTTTTGGGAATTGAGTCAATGTGCGACGAATTAACTTTTGGTTTAATTCGTTGTTCATGTGACTTTATTGGAATTTAAATGTAAGGTAATAGGAAATCGAGGATTTGGATTATGATTGTGATAATATTGGGGATTTGGATGAGAGTAGCGATTTAGGATCGCTACACTGGAGATGTTAATGCAAAGTTGTAATAATAACTTATTTTAATACTATATACATAACGTTTTTTACACTGTTTTCAGGTTTTATTTATTTGAGACTTTTCTTTTCTTTAACCGAAACTTTTTCGTATCTTTTTTCTTTTCTACTTTTCTCCTTTTTTCCTTTTTAATCAGCGCGCGCCATCACTAAGACTCTACCTCTACACACGTTGTTCCACAACTGACTTGCTCACTCACCCCATCTCTCGCCACCTCTCCGAAGAAAAACACACCGCAACTGTTTCCTCGGAATCCACAACCTAACGAATGTAGCTCCGTGCATTTGCTTACAACGAATGCCAATCCAAAATGTGGATCGTGGGCTATAGGTTTTCCTTTACCTTTGGACAACTTTAATCACGTAGATTAATCTAATTAAAATGCATTCATTTTCCCCGTTTGACTGGCTAATGTGGAATGTGGGGGGGGGGGGGGGGGTCACCACGTAACACCTGTCCCGTGCACTCTCCTACCACGCTTGACCATCTGATCCGGTCTCCTCAAGGTTAAACCTAACATTGTCCTCCCACCTCGTCGCGGCCATCCTACCGGTCCTTTCCCGTTTGTCTACCGTCAAGAATTCTACGCACGGTCCTATCGTTGCCCATTCGCGCTACATGTCCAGCCCATCTTAATCTTCGCGGCTTGATTACTCTCACTATTGTAGACTTGCGGTATAGCTCTTCCAATTCATGGGTGTGGAATTTCCTCCATTGTCCTGCCTCCTCGTCATATTTACCGCCAAAGATACCCCTTACAACTTTATTTTCGAATACGCGGGATTTGTTTTGTTCCCGTTTTGTGGGAGCCCATGTTTCGCATCCGTATAGAACAATCGGCATGATTATGGTTCTATACATATTACATATTTTTTATTATATATTATATTATTATCATCATCATCATCGGCACTACAACCAGGATCCGGTCTTGGCCTTATTTAACAAATCTCTCCACCGGTCCCGATTTCGAGCCAATGTCATCCAGTTTGGCACTCCCAGGCTCTGGGCGTCCTGGTCTACGCCATCCCTCCATCGCAGACAAGGTCTGCCGCGCTGTCTCCTTCCATACATCCTGCCAAAAAGGGCTTTCCGAGCAGGCTCCTCTTCGCTCATTCGAGCTAGATGTCCCGCCCACCGAAGTCTACCAAGCTTGATTTTTCTTACAACATTAGCGTCAAGGTAGATTGACTCATGGTTGTAGCGTCTCCGGAATCGTCCTCCCTCACATAAGGGGCAAACAATTTTCCTTAAGACCTTCGTGGATATGTAAGTATGGTGTACCTAACATGGGCACTAGATTCACTTACCTCCCGACACTGGTTCACTGAGATTCCATCTATTGTCCCACGAACTCGATAAAACAAAACATCGGTTAACTGCCTGAATGGTTTTTTATTTGTCCAAATGGTTATTGTTAATACATGTTAGTCGACAGAGTTAAACGGCTTAATGTTAATTGACAGAGTTAATCCTCCACACAGATTTCAATTGGCCGCAATGTTTCTTTATTGAGTTAATCGGCTTTGATAGAAGATCGCACACCGGGATAAATTTAACATGACTTGAACATCTTATTGTGGTTTATTAAATCAAAATTGTATGCTCACTGAGATGATTCACTCCCGCAAAAACCCGCGAAGTTATTTTACAGTGGTTTACAGTGTAAAACGCATTTTTCAGTTCAATCTCCCCACAAGAGATGTATTAATACGCGAGAATCGGACACTTCTATAATTTACGACTTCGACCCACACACGACCTCGAGATGTATCTCGTTAGATAACTCACACTTGGAAAAAAATAGGTTCGCACCCGACTGGTGATAAAATCTGACTCGCTGAAGTTCGTCGAGATCAACCTCCACCAGCCGCCATAAAGATGGATTATTCCTATATCCCTTCAGGTCAAGGTACTGGTGCACAAGGCGGAAAATCATTTATGGTGATGAGGGATTGACCTGCAGATGCGCAGGTTAACGTCTCATTCAGGGGAACCATGGACCAGCGATTAGTAAACAAAACAAACGCAGTGAGGTACTGTGTGTTTGCTTTGGTTTGCTGGTTGGTCATCATAGGGCATGGCATGGGTAAGATTGTCTAAACAATGATCATATCCATGCCCAAATTCCATGATCGGTTGATAACCGATGAAAGGGAATTGGTATTAGGGGCTACAGGCGTCGTTGAGATAAGCGATGGCGAAAAATAGCCGAAGGAAGAAATAGGTTGTGTCTTAAATAAACAGAAACGCTATTTCGATGGCCATAAATCTTTGATGACCTGCGCCTGAGAACCAATAGGTTTTTGCTTTAAGATACACAAAAACGCTATTACAAGGGTCATGATGATATGCACATCGTGTTTGTTTATTTAACAGGCTGGAGTATCGTTAGGCATGATCTGGGGTATGATTGTCTAACGTCAATCATATTAGTGCCCAAATCCATGATCGGTAGATAACCGATAAGGGAAATTGGTCGCAAGTGTTGCGAACCTTGGGATTGGGGCAATATTCACTCATGAACCGTAGCAAGAATACCGGCTACGGCTATGTCAACAATTACGCTGGCCAGCGAGTATTTATCTATTATAATTGCTGACAAGCCGAGCCGACGGAGATATGGTACGGTTCATATAATAATTCATGTGATGCATGCCTTGATGACTTTCAGGTGTGATACTTCAGGGGAGCTTACGCTGCCCCTAATTGCAGGTAAGTACTATGGGCTTGGAAGGTGGTTAATTTAAGAGGATGGGCGGTTCTTTGGGAATGTATTAAAGAACCGCCACACCTTCCTCTCGAACGCGGATAAGAGTTCAGAGTGCCTTTTATTGAGCACCCAGGTCTCGGATCCATACATGAGTACTGGTAAGACCATGTTCTTGTACAGTAGTAGCTTGGATGTTCTCGATAAATGTTGGGATGTAAAGAGCCTTGAGAGACCATAGTAGGGTTTGTTGATCAGCTGTTTTTCGTATTTCTTCTTCCATATTGTTATCGGCTGATACTATTGACCCAAGGTAATTAAAGGATTGCACTACTTCAAATTCGTGCTCCACTACCCTGATAGTTTGACAAACGTTACGTCTTCTCTTCGCAGAAGTTGCCACCATGTACCAGTTTTTGTGCCGCCTGCTCGATCTGAATGAAGAAGTCCTGTACAGCCGATTCGGTTCTACCGATGATGTCGATGTCACCTGCGTAGGCAAGTATCTGGCTGGACTAAGTGATAATAGTCCCTCTAGTTGTGATGCGAGTCACGGATTGCTTTCTCTAATACCAGGTTGAAGAGGAGGCAGGCCAGACCATCGCCTTGTCGGAGTCAATTAAAGATGTCAATTGGTTTGGACAGCAATCCCGCTATTTTTTTTTTGACTAGTTACGTTGGTCATGGTCAACCTACAAAGTCGCATCAATTTGTTTGGAATGCCGAACTCTCTCATGGCATTATATAGTTCTACCCTGGCTATATTGTTGTAGGCGGCCTTACAGTCTATGAATAGATGATATAATGGAATCTTAAATTCCTGACATTTTTCCATAGCTGCTTAAGGAATATCTGATCAATTGCTGATTTGCTTGGGATAAAGCCACATTGATATTGACCAATGATGGCTTTAGGGTGTGGGGCGATCCGATCTTGTAGGATAGTGGAGAGTATCTTATAGGCGGTACTCAGCAATGTTATACCCCTATAGTTGCTGCTGGTATCTCCTTTCTTATGTATGGAGCAAATTATTCCACGACGCCAATCTTCCGGCATCTCCTCTTGCTCCCATACGTGCACTACGATCTCATGAATTGCGTGATGTAACGCTGCCCCTCCTTGTTTGATCAGCTCAGCTGGTATGCCATCAGCTCCAGGGGCTTTATTTGATTTGACCAGTCTAATGGCTTTTAATGTTTCCTCAATGCTTGGTGGCGGCAGCATTTGGTCTTAATCTTGCATTGGTGGAGCCTCCAATTCTTCTGTGAGCTGAGCATTTAGCAATTCATTGAAGTGCACATCCCATCGCTCCAGAATGCCTTCAAGATTGGTGATCAGATTACCCTCTTTATCCTTGCAGTAAGTGCAGCGTGGTGTGTACCGTGTCATACTGCGAATTATTTGGTAGAACTTCCGCGCCTGGTGCGGACCTCGCTCTCTACTTTTCTCTATTTTACAGACAAGGTTTTTTTCCCAGGCACTTTTTTTTTGTCTGTGAAGTCTTTTTTCAGATCTTCTGAGCTCTTTGTATTTCGCCTCGCGTACCCGCGTCCTATGAGACTGCTGCATTGCCCGGTATGCAGCATTCTTACGTTTCGAGGGCGAGTCTTAACGCATGATCAAAGGTGTTACTGGTATTCTCATTGCGTAAGGCAGCCGTGTTGATTCGAACCTGATCCACGAATGCAATACATCTCCGGAAGGCAATCCGCGCTCGGAAATCTGTACCAACAAGATAGTCATTAGTGTTCTCATGGGAACTATGGCAACCTGCGTAATGCTTGAAGACCGGCTCCCGAGCTATTTTCGCATTCAAATCACCAAGAACGATTTTCACATCGTATCTTTGGCAGGCATTGAGAGTCCTATCGATGTTGTTGTAGTATTCTTTCTTTTCGTCGTCAGGGGACTCCTCTGTAAGCCCGGACCGTTTATGAGGCTTAATATCTTAAACTTGCCTCGCACGCGAAGAGTGCATAACCTTACGTTTATTGCATTAAAGCCGATGAGCTATAATGAATGTCATACTCGTTTCTTTGAATAACACCACTCCCCGTACATCTTATTTCTCACAATGCTGTTATGTCAGCCTTATATACGGACAGGGCATCTCGAGCTCTGTATAGTGAGCGGACTTTCCATGAAAAAAATCTTAAATCGTTTAGCCATATTCGTTTCCGTGGTCGTCGTCGGGTTCCGGCCCATAGCCGAGGCTTGTTCAATTTTCCATAATGATTTGTTTTTTCGGGCACGGTTATTAGGCTTGCGCCAACCTTTCTTAGGTAGTTAGCTATCCAGGGGTGTCACGTGGAGACTTCAGTCCTGGCCTTCGCCGGGTTGAAAGCAATCAGAGCCCTTGCCCTGTGTGTTCGGAAGTTTATACTACCTGTGGGAGAGTGTAGTATTTTTTGTCTCAGTCTCTGGTCATGCAAAAACTTTGCGCGTTGAATATACGCATTGCAGCCATTTCTAGCTCTCTTAAATCTTTTCCGGCTCTCCTCGGTATTGTTTGATTTATACAACCGGAAGCTCAACTCGTTAGCCTTAATGGCTACTCTGCACCCGGAACCGAACCACATATTTCTCTTGGGTTTGATACTCTTTACTCTGTGTAGAATAAATTTCGCATGCCGAACAGAATCGTGTCTGTCAATGTGTCCGCTAGAGAGTCAATATCATTACTGAGGAAAAATAACGACCAATTTAACTTCTCAAAAAGTCGTTTAGACCTTCCCAGTTGGCTTTCTCATAGAACCATACTGTTCTTTTGGGAGGTTTCTCATCAGCGTTGCTGTTGGTTAGAGCAAATTCAGCTGACACGACACAGTGATCTGAAGTGCCCATGGGCGAAGAAACTTTAATTCTGTATTTGTTTAGGTGGGAGGTGAGAAACAGGTCAAGTGTGTTGACGAAATGACCATCTATATTTGGTACCCGTGTTGGCAGATTGACGAGTTGAGTTAAATTATTTGACTCAGCAAAGAGCTGAACATGCTGACTTTCAGGTGTTGTGTGTCTGGAGTGACGAAGCCACTGGGAGTTATGTACATTGAAATCACCCGCAATAACGATTTCAGCGTGCGGATACGGGGTCAAGATACTGTCGATTAAATCAGATACAGCTCCAAATTCGTTGAGGATGCGTTACTATCCAAGTTTGGGCTTCTGTAAAGAAAGCAGTAATGTATGATATGCCTACGTATGTGAAGTTTTAGCCACGAGAAATTAAATTCTAGATTAGAGCAGAGTATAAGCAATATCAATTCGTATGTATGTGGCTAGAACAGAGGTGCAATGTTATATCCAAGTAGATTGAAATCGGAAATATCAGTATTAGTTATTACCTGGGTTTCATTAAGTGTAAGGATTGCTCGTTTTTGGTTGGAGACGTGGGAAGACACAGAGGAGAAATTGCATCTTAGGTCGCGAATTTTGCAAAGATCGATGCGGAATTCCCATTCCTTTGAAATGTATGTGGCTAGACCACGATGTGGAAAGAGCAAAAGCACAAAGTTATAACCGAGTATACTAAAATCAGTGGCGCAAGACTAATGACCTTGCCCGGAAAACACAAATCATTATGGAAAATTTAACAAGCCTCCGGACTTGCTAAATAAGGCCAAGACCAGTTCCCGGTTGTAGTGCCGATAATGATGATGCTGATGATACTAAAATCAGAAATATCTGCATCTGTTATTACCTGAGTCAAGCCAAGTGTAGGGTTGCTGGTTCCTGGTTCCTGGTTACCGATGTGGACATACACAGAGGAGAAATTGCGTCATAGGCCACGGATGTTGCAAAGATCGACGTGAAATTCCTGTTCCATTGAAATGTCCTGACACAGAAAACCAATACCGCCACAGAAAAGGCTGCAAGTTGGACCCGGCGAAAGATGAGCTAAAGCAACCACTACAGGTGTTATGCCCTTGTGGTAGGTATGTAGCGGTTCCGCCAAACCCTACGGTCCACTTACCTGAAAAAATCCCCATAACTACTACCCAACTTCCTTAAGTTCGCTTATGCAACAGTATTAGTACCTGTAAATACTTCACGCATTATATAGATCACCATCTATAATCTTAAAATACCTATAAAGAAAACTTACCTTTTCATGCATCCCTTCGCATACAATTTTCCGTAAGATTTCTTTCTTTGCTTATCTGGTATTCTAAACCAATTCGGTACCAGACAAATTCCTGTAAGCAAAATGATTCGGATTGCATTCAATGTAACCGTCACGACAGGGACCATAAATATTGCGCCGTCTATTTTCCCAGCCGCGTCATGTACCTTTTCATACACATTGGCTGGCGACCTTTTTTTTCTCATCAATAAACAACCCAAGCAGCTGCATATAATTAGTACAATAGACGCTGAAACCAAATTCTCCAGCATTTTCTAATGCAAAGATGAACCCGGTTTCTACTGCAGCCAGAGATGCCATAAACATCCAATTTGCTTTTAGCACCTTTTTTTCTCCTAACGTCGATAATAGCGACGAGGCATCGCGTAAACAATGACCCGCATTACCAACGGCGCATTTGGTCACTTCTCTCTTTTGTCTTTACCGCCTATCTGCTTCGTTTACCCATTGCCCTCGTGCATGTGTAAGTCACACAGATCCGAACGATCGCACACATACCGCCAAGAGAGACTTTACGTTTCTCTGGTGGTAGGTAAAAACGATATCCTTATTGGAGAGGATATCTACCACGGCACAATAAACTCACTCCAAAATGCGAATCATCGCTGCACGAGATGATTATCGCTGAGTCCTTTTCCATCCTTCGACCTGACCAGGTCGTGTCTCCTATCGCTACCCTGGTGCGCACAGGGGAGCGATAATCGCGTGAGTCAAGAGTCGCGTTCGGTAACAACGAAATGTATTCGATGTTTCCCCTTTCAAATAACATTTAAACTACATATTAAAGTTCCATCGAATCGTTTTTTTTTTTTTCAAGTTGTGTATTTGTGTCACCGTCATCAAACAGTGTAAAATAAATTAAAATGAAAGAACCATCCAAATCTGTAGCAGTGTGTTTTAATTTCTGTATTGTTCCCCTGGTGATCGTTGTTTGGATGTTCAGTGACTCTTGCGTTGTCCCTTTGACAATTTTCAGTTTATTAATCGGCGGAACTTTATAATAAACGGCGAATGGGACGGAGTAGAACTCGCACCCATGCCGGTGCCACGACTCAGCCCCCACAGGTACGCCGCTAGATCCGTGCCGAAATCCAGGTCACATCCCTTTCATGACGAAAATTACGCCACTCAAAACACCGAAAACCTTCAAAAGATTATAAATCAATCGAGAGTATCGATGCCAGAGGAACGCAACAGAGGAAAAACAGACACAAGTAAAGGAAAGGGTGTGAGTTTCCCCCACTGTACACTTCCACACAATGTTCACACTACTGCGGGAATCCCATATATATTACTGCAGTACACTCGGACGCGTTTGCGGTGATCCGTTTGTTTACTTCGGATCCCACAGAAGACTTGACGCGCGAACCAATAGTGCAATTAGGGTATCTTGTGTTTAGTTGAGATACCCTGAATGGATTACACAATTGATCAGATGGTTCGGATCACGAGACAGGGGAGCACGTGCTGACTCGTCTGCGGTTAGTTTAATAATGCCCACATATTTCAACTGCGGAAAGTGCGACCAAATGTATGAGGTTCCTTACGAGATGCAAACAATATTTCACTGTATCCAACCTGACCACATTTACAAGGCGTACATTAGTCCTAAAATGGAGTTAAATTCCCATATTTGGTCAGGCGCCTCCAAAACTGCACTACACGTGTTCGACAGGATCCAAAAGCATGTAGTGAAACTTATTGGGGACTCATCCGTAACTCGTTCAATTCCGTCGTTAGAACGCTGGCCCAACGTATCATGTCCGTCTCTTTTCTATAACTATTATAAGTCATGTTGGTACCTTCTGATATAAAGAATTCCGGAGGTAAACTAGTCTTCCATTCGGATCTCGGGGGGGGGGGGGGGGGGCTATATCAGGGGGAACACCATGCAGATATCATGATAAATAACCGAACTTTAAGAGGTTCGTCATCACATAACCGGGCTCGCTTTCGATACTCTGCCCACGCTCGACTGGTAACGGCAGTTTGTAACATTGTGGGGGTTCTCTATACCACATGGAGAACCAACCCACAATGCCAACCAATCTTGACCGCTAACAGCGCGTCACCTCAACCCAACTCCCCATCCCAAACCTGCAATACACATATTCGCAACCATGCAAAACCTGCGGGCGCATCCATCCCAATATGCAACAGCATCCATCCCCAATCCGCAATTGCATACATTCCCCAATTTACCAGGAACCCATTTCCCAAACTTAAATAAATGCATATTCAAATTTAGAACGGAATATTAATCATCTCCCCCAATTACATCACCCCACATATAATTTTTCCCAAAATTGCTTCGGTCAATTCTTTACTTAAGTTATATTCTTTCCTTGCGACCAAGCAATCTTAATTTTCCCGAAATTCATACGTTGTAATAAAACGCATATTCAAACCTACAACGGAACATTAACCATCACTACCAACTATACCAAGTCGCATACATTTCCCCGAAATTGCTTCGGTTAATATCTTATCTAAACGATATTCCTTGCTCGCACCCAAGCAATTCCAATTTCCCCCGAAAACCATTTCGGTTCATTTCTTCCTTAAACTACACTTCTCGCTTGCAACCAAGCGACAGCTAATTTTCCACGAAACGATCACAACAATCAAGACCCTTGATCATACTTGGCTATGCCGCCAAAACCAATTTCCCGGTATGCACAACCAACGAATCCAACTCAGCTTATACGGTGAGGATTCGCTGGAACTGAATTTCCTATGCAAGCATAGCAATCCCCTTCAAGTTGCTAGTAAGTGCCGGTGAGTTTATTTCTGCTATGACTCAACCGCCACGATGCGATGAATAGATTCTTTCCATTAATTAGTCAGTCGAGATTCATTCGCCGAACGGTGCACATCACTAAGTCAAAGTCGCAATCCAACCACCGTCGGGATCGGTCACTTCCATTATCTAGCTGTCGAGTGCTGTGGAGTGGCAACGAGTCGGAGTCCTTAAGCAATTCGTGTCCCAGCCTCTAAGAAATAATAGCCCCCGCGGCCGACATACATTAAAGAAAGAAAAATATAATAACAATACTTAGACATCTGCCAATTGTGAATACAAGTTGTGGTTCCTAAACCCGGTGACATTCATTAGTGCCTAAGAAATTGTTGGTTTAGAGGCCGACATATGTTAAAGAAGGAAAAATATAATAACATTATTTAAACGAATACCAATTGTGGATACAAGTTTTAGTTCTTAAATCCGGTGACACCCATTGTACAAGTTAAAATCAAACTAAGGTTTTTGACTTTTTAAAAAACAATCTTTATTTCTAGCTTGTCGCTAGGCAACTAACTTACAGACTAAGTTACAATATCGTTTTTATATTATCTGCCATGCAACGTTGTCCCGGATGCTGGGTCGTAAAGTCCCGATGACATAGGTCATTACATTGGTGTGCTGGGGATAATGTGCTGGGAGATGATGGGTGCAACATTGTTGCTGTCGTGGAAGCTGTGAAGATCGGTTAGTCATAAAGGTTAGTGTGTGACAATGTCCAGCGTGAGTGGTGATACGCACGAACGGGTGCGCAGATAAGTTTACGACTGATGATACGCATGAATGCATATGTGGATTGGTTTTTATGGTGCTCTATGTGGTGCGAGTGCGTATGCCGATGGTGATACACACGAGTGCATGTGTGGATGGGTTTATGACATGTTTAACATATTTAAACAGGTCGTGAGTTGTGTATTAACTCTTCCCCTCTTAAATTTTTGCGTCCTCGCAAAAGGTTATTCAAGGGGCAGGTTAAAGATCCTAGGTAATTTTTTTGGTGGTTCTGGTGGATGCTCTTTTTGCTTCGGGGTAGGCATTGTCCTCAAAGGAATAGATTCTGGGCTGATAGTTATTTTGGTCTTTCTCTGAGCTCTTAGCTTTAAGAGGAACAGTGCAGTAAGAAAACTTATGAAAGATCTGCACATCAATAATACGAGGATTGCCTTTTATATTTCGGGATTAGAGAACAAAAACAAATATTGATCATCGAAAATCACTTTATTGTTTTTCAAAATATTCCCCCTGAAGATCTATACACTTTTGCATGCGTTTGAACCAATTATCGAAGCACATTTGCCAGTCTGATTGAGGTATCTCCAACACATGCATTCTGAATGCAGCAACCGCTTCTTCAGGTGTCGAAAAACGTTGACCTCTCAGTTTGTTTTTTACGTACGGGAATAAAAAGAAGTCATTCGGTGCCAAGTCAGGACTATACGGCGGATGACCCATCAAATCGATGTTTTGGGTGCTCAAAAATGCAGTTGTCGCAGCCGATGTGTGAGAGCTCGCATTCTCGTGATGAAGAGTGATCCGTCTTCGGCGGTTGGTTTTCCTGATTTCTTGGAAGACAACTGGCAAACAAATGGTTGTGTAGCACTCAGAATTGACTGTTCTGCGTTGTTCTAGTGGTACGGTTGAGACATGTCCAGCTTTTCCGAAAAAACAGGCGACCATTTGCTTGGAAGTGCTTCGTGCGCGAACAACTTGTGTTGGATTTGGCTCATCTTGAAACACCCAGACAGTCGACTGCTGTTTACTTTCGGGCTCATACGCGTAAATCCACAATTCATCACCTGTCACGATATCATAGACGTGTTTCGAAGCACCGCGACCGTAGCATTTCCTTCGACCAATTGTGTGGGATCCAACGCGAATACATTTTTTTGACAGTCAAATGTTTATGCAATATTGAATGTATGCTGGTCCCACTAACGCCTAAGGTTGTCTCAATCTCACGATAGGTCACATGACGATCTTCCAATATCAGTTCGCCCACAGCATCAATGGTTTTCGGAACAACAACTGATTTTGGACGACCTTCACGAAATTCATCTTGGAGTGAACTACGACCACGATTGAATTCACCATACCATCGATAAACACTGGTCTTTGATGGAGCTTCATCGCCAAAAATTGAATTAAGTTCATCCATGCACTGTTGCTGAGTTAATCCACGCCGAAAGTTGTAAGAAATAATCGAACGAAAATGTTGACGATTTAATTCCATTTTTGGGCCGAGATGAATCTTTTAAGTTACTCTAAACAACACAAATAGCGCTCGTATGCCAAAACGTTCTGAGTGCGTATAACCTCAAAAATGTCCAACTTTACGACAGAACTGTCAATTGCCGGATTGCAACACTAGGGTTGCCAAATCCCGAATCATAAGAGGCAACCCTCATAGAACATGAGTTTTCTTTACTTCGCTCATTATTAGCTTATGGACTTGGACTTAGCCAATTCGATCGCATAAATTACATTCATTATTTCTTCTTTAAGCAATTTTGTCTTATACTGTAAGCTTAAGATTAGTTCTAATTTAAACGATTTGCCAGCTTTTAGAATTTTTAATATTTTATTCGTGACATTCGTAATAATTATTTTCTAATTTGCTTATAAGATTTCATGTCCGTATAAAGTTTTCTTTTATGTTTTGTTTTTTATAATTTTGGTGTAAGTTTACTTTTAACAATTTTGTTTTGTTTCTTTGTATTATAATATTTTCTTTGTGAATTCATAATTTTATTTTATTATCTGTATATTTTTGTGTAACTTAACTTATTAATAATTTCTTTTGTTTTTCTTTGTGGATTTTTTTTATAATATATATATATTTGGAATAGTTGTTATATAATTAAAGCTCATTTAATTATCCCTCCCCCTTTGAAGAATTAACATCTCGTGTCTTCACATATATCTTTCCCCTCCTCCTTCCCTTCCCTCCAAATTACTAATTTCCCTTTACCATTACAATAGAATATAATTTAAATAAATGTAAAACCCATTTAAAACCCCATTCACATTGCAATAGTTATCTCCTTTGTATTAGCCATAGTCGCCCCCTATTAGCCATTAGCCATCTCGGCCGTTTCCTCGAAATCACTACCGTGGAAGCGGAACGAAAAAGGATGTGTGGCAAAAGACACGAGGTTGTTCCTTCTTGTTAAGAGAGCAGTGAACGCGTGTGGTTGTCGTGTCCTGAAATATTAAAATTAACGTCTAGCTGATGAATTCGGTAGTTACCGCGTGTGGTTCGTGCGTAAGAAAGCTAAAGAAAAATAAGTTATTGAAAAGAAATAAAGATTGTGTTTCATAAATATTGAAGAAAAGTAAAGATTGTGTTTCATAAATATTTGAGAGAGAAAGTTATAATAAAGATTGTGTTTAATAAAGAAAGATTGTGTTTTATACAGTTATTGAAGAAAAGTAAAGATTGAGATTGTGTGTCCTAAAGAAGAAAAGAAGCGCTATCAACAATCAAGTTAGATGGGGGTAAGTTTGGTGGATACCAAATATAAAATTAATTGTTAAATTAACATACAACATAGTTAATAATTCTTTTGTGATTGCCTTTGTATGTCTATTAACGTTAGCGATTCTTTTTGTTTTTGTATATATGTGCTTTGTGTAACTAACAATTGAAATGGTTTTATTTTATCATTTGCAAATAACAATTTTTTTTGTTTTATTAATTTTTGTATAACTATCCTTATTAACAAATCTTCATAATTTATTATTTGTATGTAATTAACAATTACTTATTAATAATTCTTTTTGCTTTCTTTATAATTTTTTTTGTTTTTAATGTTTTTAAGTTTTTATAGTAACATGTAATAAAGTAAGTTATTTGTTTAATCTGTGCATTTTGTATATGATGTCAATGATTTTGAAATGTGATAACTATTGGAGATAGCAACTGTATTAGGCTGGGTAATGAGTGAGAATCGGGTCTAGCTAATCTTGGAATATGGTTTCAACCTACCATTGCGGACTATTATTAATTTTCGGCCCACTTCGATGGCTGTTTTGTCTGGCCGTGTTACTGCTGTAACGAGAAACGGGCCTTTCCACATGGGTGTTTTGCCTTTGGGGTTTTTGAGTTTCTTCAGCATATTGTTTCCATCATGGAACTTTTGAGTGTAATGTAATTCGTTTGTTTTTTGTGGATTTTTGTAAGAGTACGTTCTTGTGGGTTTTGGTTTGAGATGAACTAGGGTATGAGCTTATTGAATTTGAACATGTCTTATATGTCTTTTCGGGTTTCTCAATGTAAAGGTGTTGCCTTTATCTTGGGTTTGAAATACCGTTTTAAGGTTTTCGAAATGGGTATCCTCGTCTTTTACAACCGTGGTAATTGTTAATTTCTCATCAGGTTCTGTAAATAGATTTGGGAATTTCTGGACCAAATGGTTAATTTTACTTTTTTGATGTGCATTCATATGATTAGTTATACTATTTCATTTACTGCCGTGTAGGCACGTTGTTTTATACGAATTTTTACTTTGTCTTTTATGACGATGTAATTTTCTTTCGTGTGAATTACTGCTGATAATTCTTTTAAACTATCATTTCCTAAAATAGCATGGAAGGATTTAAGTGAAGGGAGCAAGAAGAATTTAATATTTGTGTCTTTAAGGCCAAATAAATTAGCTATTGTATGATGACTAACCTTGATGTTTCCACCTATAGAGTTTGCAAAGAAGGGTTGATCATTTGGTATGGGTTTTGGAACAATATTTGCTTGGATATAATTTTTATTGGAACCAGTGTCAATTAATACTTTCAATATTTGCCCGCTTTTCGCTCTACACTCGAAGTATGGGAGTGAAGAGCAGCTTAATCTAAAAAATGAACATCAGATAGGTCAACAATGTCTTATTCTTCACCCTTGCGATGTTCCTGTTCCTCTACGTACTCCGCTAAGGATTGCTCGTATTCGTTATTCTGGGAATCTCGAATCTGCTCGTAGTTGGATAGATTATTTTCATTATTTTCTTGCGGTTCTATGTGAAAGTTCCTTTGATACTTGAATGGACTTGCTGTTCCTTGTGGTTCCATCGGAGATCCGTTTCCAAGAATCCTGTTGGGACCTGGTCTATTCATGTAGTTCATTGCTCTTGGTTGGATGGATTGATCAACATCCATAGGTTCGGGTCTTGGTTGAGGTTTTGGTGCAGTTGGTCGCGGCGGAATGGGGTTGTTATACTGTCCGTAATTCCGATGATAAATAGGATTAAATGATGGTTGCCTGTAAACGTTTCTGTGCATATGGTGGTTTAGATTAGGTGGTTGGGGTAGGTATGCTAGTTGAGGATAAAAAGAAGGTTTGCTTCCCTGTGAATGATTATTATATAGATTTGTCATATTTTTTCGAAGTGGAAGTGGAGGAGCAACGTGATTATAAGATCCACGAGATGGGCCATTGTGAGAGATAGCATATTGTGTTTGATAATTTTGGTTTTCTAACTTAAGACAAAGATGCAATGCCTGTGGTAAATCGGTAGGTTCCCTAATACCGAGAAGTCTTGGCAGATCGCCTCTCAAACCCCTAACGAATGTGTCTAGGGCCTTATCCCTATAGGTTGAGTCAGTATTGACAATGACTCATTACCTATTTCCATACAACCTATTTTGTTCAATATTAAAGACAGATGCGAATAAACCGAATGATAAAATTCCTGAACTGAAAGATTTCCTTGAATAAGTGAAGTTGTAGGGTTCTACGAACGCACAATTCCGCGCAGGTAAGGTTCCCACCTTCAAAGAACTTACTTACCTGAGAGCGTTGCACGCGCCCACAGACGCGTGTCCCAAAGTCCCACCATAGGGCCTGCAACTCGCAGCCAACGTTGAGACCGACACCAAAAAGCAAGGAACTGAACGTCCCCAAAGCTTTTAATGCCAAGCTCAACATTCGTAAGTCATCATACCTGAAACAAAAAAGAAACATTCAATCCGCCTGCGCCCATGAACATTCCATTGAATCGGCAATTTCAAACGTCTATGCAATGCAAAGTAGCCGACCAACGATGCACGTGCGGGTAGCTGCCATAAAGACCACCAAGTCTATCGGCAAACATAAAGAAACGGCAACCGTAATTATCTCAACGAGATAATTCAAATTGTATGAGGTTGAAAACCTACAAGGAAACTACTCCGATCCCACGGTGTCTGTTTGTATTTCACATCCATTAGAAAGATCTAATGGATTTCGGGTGTATTGACAAAAGTCAAACAAAACCCATGAACCATGCATCCATGCAAATTGCAGGATATCTTTCGGCCTTAGCGCCAGATGTGTTATATAAATAAGGCGGCATACAATCGACAACCGTCGAACTTAATTTCGACCACCACCACTGATGGTGATAATGATGTTCGATGATGAGCGAGTTTCTTCTTTCAGGAATGAAAAATCACCCCTGGGACGTGATAACATGCGTCTAACAGAAATTCGGAAGTTCTGTTAGCAGAGCAATTAGGGAAATTTTTCCGTGTAGATACAGATACCAGTTTGGAATCTGGATATCTGTGTGGGCAGACAGACAGTCTAATTGGGATCGTCACCGGGACGAGAGGGCTATATCGAACAGCCATATCGCGAAGTCTGTTTGAGAGCACCCGAGGAGGTCGAGAGGAAGTTACGAGGACTAGAGGGCGTACGTGCGTTACCAGTTTAGAATCGGTGGCAATTTACTCACCACAGCATAACTAAAAGAGAAGTCCGAGTACCGTCAGTGTGTTGTCGAGCCTCGAGTTCACTTAAACTAAAGTGATTAGTTTGAATCCGGCCTAGTGCGCAACTTAGACACAAAATAAAAGTACAAAATAAAACAATTCTTCTCGTGGTTTAATTTGACATTGTTTTCGCTCCGTTCGTTTGTTTCGTTGTTTTGGGAGTAGTGTTCGGCGGAACACGCCAGTATCAACTAGAATACGCAATAAACAACCGCCAAAAAGTCATTTGGTACTCGAGTGTTGACAGATCACGTTTGTCCGCATATTGCATTGTCAGGCATCGAGAGATGCATTTCCAGTCCAATGGGGTATTATACGATTCTAATACCACATCAGCTTGGCCAATGATTTTGTTGCGAATAACGCTCAAAATACCAAAACATTTTGGCGTTCTCTCTATGTCGTCGTAGAGTTGCAGTATTCTATCGACGCTCTTCTTCCAGGAGTTGAACTCTCCAGGTTAACCGGTGAAATCCTTCAGAGATCGTACCACGTCAGGTATCTTGTCCAGTTCACTGAGATTAGCTCGAAATTCCGGGTTGATGGTCTGGTCCGTGACATTGAAACGGTCGGCTTGTGGATCCACTATGGATTGGACCCATTGACGTCCTTGGTCTTGCAGGACACGTTGAACAGTTCTTGTTATGAGAGTTTCCAACTCTTCACTTGTTACTGCTCGTTGTTGCTGGGCAGCAACAGATTCAGACGCGTTCAAACGGCTGGTCTTATTAAAATTGGATTAGGCATACTGATAAACTATGTATTTGGGCCAATGCACTTTCAAGATATATATAAATGAAAAGAAAAATTCGACGTCGATTTCACTCAGACGAGGAACAGGAGAAAATTTCAGAAGAGAAAGGAATGTGTAACCATTTTTTTTTTGTGTCACTTTTCACTTATCTTATTACTAATAAATTATTTTTTTATTTAATTTTAACTTTAATTTTTCACTTTTAATATTTAATTTTAATTTCTCAAAAACTATTCGATTTTCAATTTTTCCACTCTTAATTTCTAACAAAATATTTAATTTCAATTTCTTAATTATAGAATATTTAATTTTAATTTTCCAAAAAGTATTTAATTTTCAATTTTTCCACTCTTAGTTTCTATTAAATTTCGATTTCTTAATTATAAAATATTTAATTTTAATTTTTCATTTTTCACTCTTAATTTTTGAATTTATAATAAAATACTTATTCAAATTTAATAAAAAAAAAATTTTTTTTTCCTCTTAGTTTTTAATTTTATAATAAAATATGTCTTATTCAAATTTAATTTTTTATTTTATTTAATTTTCAATTTTTCCGCTCTTAGTTTCTATTAAATTTCGATTTCTTAATTATAAAATATTTAATTTTAATTTTTCATTTTTCACTCTTAATTTTTGAATTTATAATAAAATATTTCTTATTCAAATTTAATAAAAAAAAAAAAAAAATTTCCTCTTAGTTTTTAATTTTATAATAAAATATGTCTTATTCAAATTTAATTTTTTATTTTTCACTCTTAATTTTTAATAAAATATTCAATTTTTTATTCTTCACTCTTAATTTTCCAATTTTAATTTTTAAACAAAATATTCAATTTCATTTTTTTGTTTTTCCCTCTCAATAAAATATTTTTATTTAATTTAGTTTTTTAATTTTACACTTCTTATTGGAACTAATATTTTTTAGGTTTATAACTTCCTTATATTTTAATTTCAAATATCTTTAATTCAATTTTTAAATATAACTTTTTAAAAAATAACTTACATTAGTATCGAAGTTAGCTGCATCCTAAGGTGGCTGTCAGTCTGGCTGACTCCTTTTTGTCCGTCCAACGATGATCGGCTTCTCGGGGGCCTCGTTTCCTCAGGATCAAGATGTCCAATGTTTGTGTTTTCGCTTTATTGTCGATCACTATTTGATTTAACAAAAAAAATTTTTTTTTTTTTAAAAAAAGAAAACCCGCACTCGAATTGATTTCGCGGAACAATTTTTAGCGCGTCCCTGCTCGGGCTCCAGTTAAAATCAAACTAAGGTTTTTGACTTTTTAAAAAACAATCTTTATTTCTAGCTTGCCGCTAGGCAACTAACTTGCAGACTAAGTTACAATATCGTTTTTATATTATCTGTCATGCGACGTTGTCCCGGATGCTGGGTCGTAAAGTCCCGATGACACAGCTCATTACATTGGTGTGCTGGGGATAATGTGCTGGGAGATGATGGGTGCAACATTGTTGCTGTCGTGGAAGCTGTGAAGATCGGATGAGTCATAAAGGCTAGTGTATGACAATGTCCAGCGTGAGTGGTGATACGCATGAACGGGTGCGCAGATAAGTTTAGGACTGATGATACGTATGAATGCATATGTGGATTGGTTTTTATTGTGCTCTATGTAGTGCGAGTGCGATGCCGATGGTGATACGCACGAGTGCATGTGTGGATGGGTTTATGACATGTTTACCATATTTAAACAGGTCGTGAGCTGTGTGTTACCTTACATAATCCTTTCCCTTCACCCATTGGCAACATTAGGACTTCAGACTTAACGAATATTTATGCCACCTTAAATAAAAACTTTTATACACAACAACACCGTAGTGTTTCGTTTGGTTTCTCTGGTTGGACATTCCGCGACTATTCGCAGTTCCCGTGACTTCCGCCGATGGGTGACAGTGGACCCGTGCCGTACGCCGCCGAACACCCCCCCCCCCCCCCCCCCCCCCCTCCCCACACACACTTGCTAAATGCTTTCTACCTCCTCAAATATTTTCTCGCGATACCCGTCAATCTGAGAATACGCATCAGTTCACGTTGAAAGTCAACTTAGGGCGTACAAATAAACATAGAGTTTAACTCTATGGCCAAACCACACGAATGTGCAATACTGTACCTGATCATGTGTTTCCTCGCCGTTGTAATGTGCAGGCATTTAAGACCAATGTACATCGGTACCTCCATTTCCTATCCACTTCCTCTCCTTCCGCTCGCACTGTGCTCTGACACTTAAGGGTACTCCAAAATCACCTTTTGTGCGCTCGTCAGTTTAAAAAAAAAACAACTTCTTCAAAACCCTTTCCTTTATAGCATGTGGTCTTAAAGATCGATTTATTGCGAAGAGCTGTAAAATATTATCCCCCGGTGCATGACTGCAAAACAATAAAGTTACTCGACATTGTTTCCAACATAATCCAATGTCGTCTGATTTAATTACTTGATTTGGAATATAATGAAATTTTTCAATAAATTTAGCTAATTTCCCCCGAACTTGTGTAGAAAAACGTTTTAAAACATATTCTTATTAAAATATGTCCATTTGATATGTAAATTCGCATAAAAATAATTTCCATATCTGAAGATTCAAGTGTATTTTTAAACGGAATGATTTTTCCACCGCTCAGGTAATCAATCCCTTTGAGATTAAAAAAATAATGGACAGCAATGCAAAAAGGAGCGCAAATCGGAACAGTTTAAGCCTCAGAGTTGAAGGAACAAACAAAACGTTACAGCCATTACCTTCGCTACACAGAAATGATACCTATACAGTTAATCAAAAAATGAATTTAATGAATATTACATTTATTTAAAAAATCCTTATTTTCTAGTGCAAACTTCCAGTTGCCCTTCTTAGCTAGCAGCACCAATAATGCCACAATATCCTATCAGCGACTGGTAAAAGAACGAGAGAGTAAAACGAAATATTTTATCTCGCGAATGGTAATACCCCCAACTCAACGAAGGGGATCTGTGTACACGTAATCACGGCCCGACCCTCCCCTACTTTTCACTACTGTATCCATGCACGGATCCAATTCTCTCTAAACTAGGTAAATCAAAACAAATAAACCCTCAATAAATTGCAAATGCACACTCACGAATCTGTATATCCAGGCGCAGTTACATAAGCAAACGCAGATATTGAGCGAAACACAAAAGCAAATCGTCCAACGCAGTCCAACCGAACTGCGTCGCCTTCCAACCAATCCATATTCCAACACTGTCGTTTTATTTCCTTTGTGTTACACGCCGCACACAAGCGCACACCCTGTATATACATCGCTCGCGTTCGGCTGCACACACTACCAAAGCGACATCGAATGTCGAAAGCGAATTGTTCGCTTGTTCAATGTTCATTCGAGTTGCGAGTGCTGAGTCTATTAGGAGTGCGTTTCGAGCGGTGGATTGTGTCCTTCAGAGTTACATGAGAAACTAAATCGAATAATAAATATACGAAACTTTTTATCGAATGCGAGGGTTTACGTAATAACAACGTAGTTTGTGTGTGGCATCAAACAAGTAAACGCACCGTGTTCGGGAGTTTTATTTTTCTCCTCTCTGTTAATTAAGCACTGTTTTTGAATTTGAAAATTGTAATTGTTCTTACAAACCAAAAAAAACGTTCTGTGAACTGACGGTACGAATTCCAAGTGGGTAACAATGATGTGTAGTTTTATTCAAGCCAAACCAATCGGTCTGACAAACGATCATTTCTATTCGAACAAGTTGAGTGTTTCGCCAGCGGTTACGCAAAAAGACTTGCCCCAAGGGCGGCATCGGGTTAAGCGCAATATTTTCGGGTCACCGAAGGCGGGTGAAACCGAGCGGCTGCTGCGGGAGGAGACGCAAAGAATATCGGCAGACTTCTTTAATCGCTTCGAACTGATTGCACCCGAAACGATAGACACATTGGTGAAAGCGGCGACGGGAGTGTCCAGTTCAATCTCCGGCGAAAGCTTAATAGAGAAGGAACGCCAACAGTACGAGGAGAAGAGAGCGCGATGCTACAACGAGTGCACGTATCCCGCGGCAATTGCATCCATCAAGCGCCTCAAATCATCGCGTCACGTGTGTCCTCCACTGCACCTTGATAGCGAAAGTAGATCCTGTATCCTACAGAAATCCAACACCACCCAGGAGGTCGACATTACAGGTGAGTTGTGAGCTTTTCTGTTGTTTTTGTCATTGGTAAGGATGATTGAGGATTTGCTAGTTTGCGCGCCAAAGGGGCAATTGCCGGTTTAAGGGATTTCTTTGAAGCCAAGTGAAAATTCGGGGCTGGTATCCACAGATAAACGAAAGATAGCCTAGTCCAAGAGTGGGAGCTGTGATTATCTTAATTCCCATGCAATTGTATACTTGCGAAACTGTCGCTGCGCATCCTCTTTTGGTGAAATCGAATATCAATGGAAGATGTGAGCGAATACGAAAACTGAATACGGAAGGTCCGGCAGCCGTACATTGGAGGATGCCACAAAAGTCAGAGATTTGTTCGCGGAAAACGACACTCCCGGGGAAAACATTGGCAACTGGAGATGAACTAATTCGGTCCAGCGATGTATTTCAAGATGATCTGGGAATATGAGTCGTTCTCACGTTAGCCAGTGGCAACAAACAAAAATCTGAGTGCGGATGCTGTGAAGTCTAAACCGAGTCTGGTCGGCTACTTAAATAGAAGAAAGAAGAGACGCGGTCACATATATGATTATTCAAGATTACTGTGCTTTAACTGGGGCATCTGAGTGCGTTGGACAGATGAACGACTTAAATACAATCGCAGTAGCTTCTTAAATACAATCGCAGTAGCTTCTTAAAAAAAATGTGCTAGAAAGTGCTCTGCATCGTTTTTTTTTTTTGTAGTAAGAAACTTGATTATAAGTCTCACTAGATTTTCTGTACTAAGAAACTTGATTATAAGTCTTACTAGGCTTCATGATGACAGTGCATCATCATCATCATCGGCACTATAACCGGGAACCGGTCTTGGCCTTATGACAGTGCATGCCGGCACTAAAATCCTCCCAATTGGTTTCGGGATTGGTAACGCGCCACAATTGTATGCAGGCAAATACTAAGCTTATTGATGAAGCACCACAATAGTCCAGATTCATCTGCTGTACATGTAAAGTACGGTACACATCTTGCAAGGTTCTCATTATTATAGCCACTGAGAAGGTACAAGTCAAGATTAGAAAACAATTAAAGGAAATTTGGATTTTCACCAAAAATAGTTTAAATTTGTTCACTATTTCTCTTTTTAACGCGCATTCATAAAATGGACTATTTGGATTAAGAAACTTGATTATAAGTCTTACTAGGCTTCATAATGACAGTGCATGTCGGCACTAGAAATCCTCGAAATTGTTTTCGGGATTGGTAACGCGCCACAATCGTATGTAGGCGAATACTAAGCTTATTGATGAAGCACCACAATAGTCCAGATTCGTCTGCTTCTTGAAACGTTCTCATCATTATAGCCACTGAGAATGTACAAGTCAAGATTAGAAAACAATTACAGAAAATTTAGATTTTCACTAAAAATAGTTTATAGTTTTTCACTATTTCTTTCTTTAACGCGCATCCATAAAAGGGATTATTTGACACTATTAAATGCTAATCCACATCGGGGGTGGAAACCCTAGGCGTACTGATATATAAAATTGTTGGTGTTTTGTTTTCTTCTTATTTTTTCAATCCCTTTCCCTCTATCTCGTCCACGCTGTATCCTTATATTATTTATTATTTATCGGCTTATTGGAAGTTCATGACCTCACCGACTCGACTCCGCCATCGTTCCAGGTCCTGTGCACTCTCCTTCCACGCTTGACCATCTGATCCGATCTCCTCAAGGTCAAACCTAACATTGTCCCCCATCTCCCTCGCGGCCGTCCTGTCGGTCTCTTTCCCATTGGTCTACCTTCAAGAATTCTACGCACGGTCCTATCGTTGCCCATTCGAGCTACATGTCCAGTCTATCTTAATCTTCGCGACTTGATTACTTTCACTATTGTAGGTTTGCGCTATGCTCTTCCATATCCTTAGATATCAAAGTTATTAATAATCCCTTTATTGAGTGCAAACTTTACCAGAGTAATATATTTTTATATAAATAGCATTCTTGACAAAAAAATTCAATAGAACCACAAATTTCAAACTTGACACGATAAGAAAAATTTCGTTTGAATATTTTTTTCTTAAATCACAGTTTACTTGAGAAACTTACCGTTTGCAATACATGTTTAAAATTTTAAGGAAATTTAATCATTCACTTATTTTTGAAGTTGTGTTGGGGCAACATTTTGGGAAACTTATTTAAAAAACAAACTTAAATTCTTGACAGGCAGATACGGGTAGCTCAGTCGATAAAACTCCTCTTTTATCACTTCACTTCTTGACAGCCAATAATCGATAAAACTTCTCTTTTATCACTCCACTTCTTGACAGACAATAATCGATAAAACTCCTCTTTTATCACTCCACTTCTTGACAGACAAAACGCATCACACTTCCTTAATATCAGAATCAAAACTAAAACACAGCACTGCTATTGTTATAAAAAAAAAGAATAAACGGTTTCTAAGAAGCGTTTGGGACGTTCCGGGGTTAGATGGCAAAAGGAGGAAAAAAATTTTCAATGACGGAAAGGAGGCAATAAGAACTACGTGTTCGGATCGCTCCTTTTCGTTTTTATTACGAGTATTTTGATGTACATAACTCACCTTAGATAAAACTGACGTCCGGCTGTGGGAAAGTAGGTTCGATACACGACACTTGCATCTTTTTTTAAAGCATTTTTCTCAGGAAGCGAAACTTATAATTCCAGGACATCAAGAGATGGTCAAAAGGTGACGGTCGAGCAATTACATTATGTCAAAAAGTGCCAGGAATTAATCAGTTACAAATGCTTGTTGTCAAAACTCTTTTGACCGCTAACTGTCCTTTATCTTGTCGTGAAAATTGAGTGCGATCTATTATTTAGTTTGTTTACACTACACAACTTCCGGAATCGACTTTAAACATTATTTCAAAAAGTACCAGGAATTCATCAAATAAAAAAATCTTGTTGTCAAAACTCTTTTGACCGCTAACTGTCCTCTATCTTGTCGTGAAAATTGAGTGTGATTTATTATTTAGTTTGTTTACACTACACAGCTTCCGAAATCGACTTAAGTTTTCACCGCGAATTTTTACGTCGTCTATCGACTAAAAATCAGTGCCTCGAACTGGACATTTGTGTTTAGACAAGAGAGGTTCTAAGATTCGAATGGCTTGATTGAATTTGTTACTCCGTGAAGATTGAGTGCGATCTTATATTTAGTTTGTTTACACTACACAACTTCCGGAATCGACTTTATAAGGTGATGGTCGGGCAATTACATTATGTCAAAAAGTACAACAGGAATTAATCAATTAAAAATTCTTGTTGTCAAAACTCTTTTGACCGCTAACTGCCCTCTCTCTTGTCGTGAAAATTGAGTGCGTTCTATTATTTAGTTTGTTTACACTACATGAGTTCTGGAATCGACTTCAGTTTTCACCGCAAATTTTTACGTCGTCTATCGACTGAAAACCAGTGCCTCGAAGTGGAAATTTGTGTTTGGACAAGAGAGCTTCTAAGATTTGAATGGCTTGATTGAATTTGTTACCCCGTGAAGATTGAGCGCGATCTATTATTTAGTTTGTTTACACTACACAGGTTCCGGAATCGATTTCAGTTTTCACCGCGAATTCTTTTTTACGTCATCTATGGACTGAAAACGAGTGCCCCGTGAAGATTGAGTTGATCTATTTTTTAGTTTTACACTACACAGTTTCCGGAATCGACGTCCGTTCTCACCGGGAATTCTTTTTTACGTCATCTATGGACTGAAAACGAGTGCCTCGAGGTAGAAATTTGAGTTTGGGCAAGCGAGTTTCTAAGGTCCAAATGGCTTGATGGAATTTGCTACCCCGTGAAGATTTAGTGCGTTCTATTGTTTTGTTTGTTTACACTACACAGTTCCGGAATCGACTTCAGTTCTCCTTGGACCCCTTTTATGTCGTCTTTCAACTGAAAACTGGAAACTTGTGTTTGGGCTTCTAAGGTTCGAATGACTTGATTATTTAGTTACCCGTAAAGGTTGATATCAAAAAATGGTAAAAGCCGATCCTCAGGCCTGTTACTAAAAATGTAAGCCAAGTCTTACCCTAGTATATAGCGTGGTACATGAGGGAAGAAATTTTCCAACAACTAACTATATAACCACCGCAAGCCTCTCTAAAGACTATAACGTGATGCGAACAGTGAGCTAACACATCGTTCAATAATACCCAAGACTAACTACCAAAACAAAATTCTTTTAGTAAAATTCGAAACTAACTCGCTCACCGCGAATGCAGGTAACGGAGGTGGGTCCCCTATGATGAGCCTCGCCTGCTCCTACACGATCGGCTCTCCCAGACCAAGCTCCTGGTCGACATGGGCTCGGTCGTCTCGCTGCTACCCCGGCGGGTTAAAAACATCCAGAGACAGGACCGGATCAGCTTCGTCCGGAGTGACGAAGCCACTGAGAGTTATGCACATTAAAATCACCCACAATAACGATTTCAGTGTGCGGACATATGGTCAAGATCCTATCGATAGAATCAGACAGAGCATCAAATTCGTTAAAGGATGCATTTCTATCCAAGTTTGGGCTTCTGTAAAGAAAGCAGTAATGTATGATATGCTTACGAGCGTGTAGTTTTAGCCAAGAGAAAATAAATTATATATATATATATATATATATATATATATATATATTTTTTTTTTTTTTTTTTTTTTTTTTTTTTTTTTTGTTACTAAATAAAATTCTTCTTTATACATCAACCTAGCCTCTTGCAGTAGGCATACAATCTTTCCAATGCTTTCCTAACTTTCGTATATATATATATATATATATATATATATATATATATATATATATATATATATATATATATATATATATATATATATATTTATATATATATATATATATATGTATTTTCTTTCTTTTTTTTTTGTTACTAAATAAAATTCTTCTTTATTCACCCATCTTGCAATAGGGATACAATCTTTCCAATGCTTTCCTAACTTTCGTTTATATATATATATATATATATATATATATATATATATATATATATATATATATATATATATATTTATATATTTATATATATATATGTATTTTTTTCCTTTTTTATTTTGTTACTAAATAAAATTCTTCTTTATTCATCAACCTAGCCTCTTGCAATAGGGATAAAATCCTTCCAATGCTTTCCTAACTTTTATATACCACGTTCCTTTTTTGTTTTTTTTTTTTGCCTTCGACAGGAAGATGGAAATCTTCAAAAGATACGTCTGGACCGATCCGATCGAGGCATCTCCCGCCATGTGTGTAGAAAAATTTGTCTTTAGCTTCAAAATAACCTTCGGCCATCTCTGATAACCTTCAGAGATGGCGCTTGTAATGAAAAATCTTTAAGACATTTAGGAAATAATAACCTTTAAACGATATGTATCAGCATTTCACGACAATCGGGCCGTAACATACTTAGTTATAGTAATTTAAGTGACGCTACTCTTACATTTCCATTTTTTCCATTTTACGTACATTTTTATTTTGTTCTTTTTCTTATTTACTTCCTAGACAAACAAAAATCTTAAATTCTAGCTTATTTAAATTATATTCTAACTTACTGGTTCCCTGCGGACACTCTAAGCTAAACTTGGGGTGACTATTGTCATGTATTGGACAATGTTGGGTTTGACCTTGAGGAGATCGGATCAGATGGTCAAGCGTGGAAGGAAAGCGCACAGGACAGGGAACGACGGCAGAGTCGAGTCGGTGAGGTCATGAACTTCCGGGTTCCTACAGGCCAATAAATAATAATTGTCATGTATTATTGCCCTTCGGCTTTTTTCTTTTATTTATTTTTTATTTTTATTAATTTTTTTATTTTATTATTATTTTTTTTTTAACTTATGTATTTTTTGATACATATTTTGAATCCACCTGATTGAACTCATAGCTTTTCAAAACACACCCAAAATGTAAACCAACAAGATAATTAATTTTTTATTTGTTTATTTAATTTTTTTTTAAATTTATGTATGAATTTATATATTTTTTGCACCCAACTGATTGAACTCGGATAGCTTTCCAAAACACAGGCATAATGTAAACCACGTTAATTTATTTTTTATTTATTTATTCAATTTTTTTATTTTAATATTTTTTTTTTAATTTATGTATTTATTTATATATATTTTGAATCCACCTGATTGAACTCAGCTTTTCAAAACACACCCATAATATAAACCAACAAGATAATTAATTTTTTATTTGTTTATTTAATTTTTTTTTTAATTTATGTATGAATTCATATATTTTTTGCACCCAACTGATTGAACTCTAATGGCTTTTAAAAACAAATCCATAATGTAAACCAACAAGATAATTTATGTTTTATTTACTTATTTTGATTTTTTTGTTTAATTTTTTTTAAATTCATGTATTTCTTTATTTATTTTCTTAATTTGACTTATAAATCCCTGGAAGTTCAATACTTACTAACTACATTTCCTATCTGAATTTGCGCCAACGCGTGCAAATTAGAAAAACTTTTACAATACATCAGCATGCAAAAGAGGTTACAAAATTTATCACTTTGTTAACATATCGCAAAATTCGGTATCATTTCAACTCTTTGACAATTGCACTTCAAACGCATTCATCTGAGTTACTCCTTCGTTTTCTCTATTCGTACTTGTTAAGAAGCGAAAGGGTCACAGTAATAGGTCTATAAAAGATTAGAAAGCACTTGATTAGGTGCTCGCAAGCCCTTTTCCAACAAACGACGAAAGTTAATGTTAGTTTGCTCTCATTTAAGCGTTACTTCATACATGCTGCCTAATATTCACGACCTTGCAGATAGTGGAAAGAAACAAAAGATAACACAACCCGTATTACCCGCCAACATTCAAACCCAACATTAAGGCACCCATTTGTTTTTATTACAACTACCGATCTTCGCATTTTGACCTCACGTACTATAGATTCCCGTCGTTTAGTATTTATCTTCTTTATTAATTGGTCGATACTTGGAGTAACTATTCAGAGATAAGTCGTTTTTCTTTTTTTTTTTTTTTTAGATTACATCGATATTTCATAACTTATCGTTTTCAACTTTTCCGGATTGAGGGGATACAACATACCAATTGGTTGCACGACGTCGTGTATTTTTGTATTCCATTCACTGATAACTTGATGGGTAGTTATTGATAGAGATTAGGGCGTAAGGTTAGGGAAGGTCTTCGAGACTGAATGGGGTTTTAAAGGGCTCACATACATAAGGGCTTGTAAATATTTTGTGACCTCATGCGTTAGTTATGCACTGAAGGTGTTGTATAAGTTTAGTGGGACTACCACCTCATTTATTGGCTGCATTCAAGTAATATAAGTACTTATAAGCTGAAGTGTATGTAAATTTACAAAATAGGTTGAAATACAAACAAAAAATAACAAATGATCGTAGTGAAATAGGGTAAGCATTTACTAAGTTCATTTATATATATATATATATATATATATATATATATATATATATATATATATATATATATATATATATATATATATATATATATATATATATATATATATATATATATATATATATATATATATATATATATATATATATATATATATATATATATATATATATATATATATATATATATATATATATATATATATATATATATATATATATATATATATATATATATATATATATATATATATATATATATATATATATTTTTTTTTTTTTTTTTTTTTTTTTTTTTTTTTTTTTTTTTTTTTTTTTAACAGTATATGATATTTGTCCATAGCACTCATATGCGTGATTTTATTTTTGAGTATTACTTTTTTTCAAAACTGGACTTTGGTTGTATCACTTATTGGGATGGCTTTCAGTGAGATTCTGTAAATGTCTTTTCATTCGGATTTTCAGAAAAATAGCCCTCTGTACTGGGTTGTTGACCTCAGTAGTCAACCCCAAGTGGTTTGTCTTGGAGCTAGAAACTGAAATGAAAGGGCTGGATTGAATCAATCGTTTTCAAACCACACTGTCCATTTTGATTCTACACCGATAAAGTTGTAAGGACACAGCGCCACTCTTCCTCAGATGTAAAAACCAACCAAGCTCGATGAACTTAGTAAAAAGTAATGTTGCTCGTTTCCTTTCTGAGTAACAAGAGGTCGTATTTTGCACGTATAACAATATATATTTATTTCACACAATACTAAATTAATATAATAATTCAACAAAAACTGAATCGATAGAAACGAACTTAAAAACCAACTGCAAAAAAAAAAAAAAACGTGCATAATCACCTGTGACGGTAACTGCTCACCTCCTCCAGTGGTAAAAAACAACCGCACTGCGACAAGTGGAGAGCAATGTATGGTTCAGAATTGTCGCTCGCTAACAACTGCGTTTACATGTAAGGTATTTAATTTCTTATGACCAAAGCATAACAACAACCATTTGTGTGTTGTTGACAAGTCTTTCGTTTCGAATTCCTATGACACGGCCCGTCAAACTCATTTTTTATCATTTGAAATCATGGTATATTTTTTCTAAAAGGTCACTAATATGACATACTTGTATGGTGTCGAAAGATATAATAGGGATATGTTAGTTGGACGTATTGGGAAACTCCTCCATTCCTGGGTTGCCCGTTCTTGTTTTACATTGTTTTCATTCATTGTGCAATGCTTGAATTATTTGTCGTTTTCGCAATGTATGGCAGTCCTCTCTGCATAGCGTTCCAAGGAGTCAAACTATAACCCATGGATTGACAGAGGCAAATACCCACGAGAAAGTTATTTCATACATTCCATTTTAATTAGAGCATACGGGTTAGTATGGCGTTGTTTTATATCTCACATCTCAAAGGATTGTTTTATCGCTATAAAAGAGAGAAAAAAGTATAAATAAATGTATTAAATAAAATAATATAAATAATTAATACAATACTACTAATAATCGTAATAATATATTATATATAACGATTATTACTACTATAGCGATTAACTACCAATAATCATTATATAAGGTGGGCCATAATTTTTTGCAAATGGCAACACTTGATATCTTAAAAACCGTTAGAGGGAGGGGCGCGCGAGTGGCGGGGCGTAAGAAACGTATAAACAATTCCAACAACAATGTAATAAACAATT
Source organism: Microdon myrmicae (assembly GCA_963931805.1). Classification (NCBI taxonomy): domain Eukaryota; kingdom Metazoa; phylum Arthropoda; class Insecta; order Diptera; family Syrphidae; genus Microdon; species Microdon myrmicae. Next base: position 38,170,730 of record OZ007499.1, on the reverse strand, counting down.
CCCCGCCACTCGCGCGCCCCTCCCTCTAACGGTTTTTAAAAAATCAAGTGTTGCCATTTGCCAGAAATAATGGCCCACCCTATATATATTATATAACCGAATTAAATGAAAATGAATGAAATCAAGTTTCGGACTAAGCGATGTTTCTTCGCAGACCATTTCGGCGCCCATATGTTTTTAGCATTACCTCTCCTAAAAAAAGTGTTAAAAAATTTTAGGAGCCCAGTGCTCTTAGGGCCAAGGTTTTTTTTCGGATGCTGTTTCCGATTTATAGAATTGCCTTTTCTAATAAGACCATTAAAAAACCCCGAAATAATCACCAAGCGTTGGAAATACAGGTGATGGGATATATATGTATATTATATATATGTAGGGTGGCGCAGAAAATGAATTTACTAATAAAATAAATTTAAAGTATATAAAAAGTATTTTTAATTGAGCCTGGCCGATTCCCAGGACCGAATTCAACGATCGGTTGCTACTCAAGTCAATTAAGTAGTCAAAGTTGTCTCTTTTTTTTCAATGTATCAGCAATGTCTTTCCTAAGAGAAGTGTTAACAGAAATATTTTAGCGACTTCAACAGACACGATACCAAAGATCACGCAACCTCATGGTGTAGAATATAGCATCAAAAGAATAATCAAACAAATTAACCCAAAGCGAAATTTCAGCCGAGAAAAGGACTTTATCTTCTACAGGGGAGCGTTGGTCTGATACATTGATGCTTCACATTTCAAACAGTTCTGTGTGAGTTCGATTATCTGACGAGACCACCACATACAGATCATACTCTACCATAGTAAACACTTTATTTGACCACTTCCTTACTAGGCGGCATCTCAATCTTTTTGCTTCGACTTTCATCTGCACCCCTGTTTCGACTGTTCCATCGTTCCGCATACACAATTAATCGTAAGGAGGGAGTAGTGTGGCGACATCAACAGACACGACACAAAAGCCCACGCAGAAACAATAGTGAAAAATATTGCACTCGAATGGAAGTTGAAAAAAAAATACATCTTACCAATTCGCATAACAATCCCATAGTGAAAGAACAGGCGAGAAAAAAGCTTCAGACCTAAACTCGGCAGTGGTCGGATGTATTCAGGCTTTGGTTCTATCTTTCGCTGTCATTCTAACTGTCATAGCATTGGTTCGAATCGCTTTTTCGTCATTGTCGCCACAAAACGTTATAACCTCGCTAAGTGTCAGCAAATATGATAGCGCGTCAACGTTTTTCTCATTTTTTCGCGATTGCTGTCTCGTTTTTTAATTAATTAATATATATATATGGATATATATATATATATATATATTTTTTTTTTTTTTTTTTTTTTTTCCTCAAATCCAATTCTTGTCCAGAGCTGTGAGATTGCCTCCCCTGAGAGAAGTATTAAAAACACACAATTCCAATCACTAAAGATTAGCAATATCGTCGATGGGGATTTTTTTTTCTCTTGGTTTGTAGGCATGAACGTTCTTTTCGTTTCGTGGCCTTCTTCTGAAAAAGGAGCTAATAACAAGGATAATCATTAAGTTTCAGGTCTGCATCCCCGAGCAACTATATGCAATAAAATATTGTGTTTTGCATGAGTTAACCGCTATTAACACTTATGAAGAGTTACGTGCGGCATTTAACAACGTTACAATCTGTAGAAGAATTCCTTCTCGATCACATAAATTAATTCAAAAGGGCATCGAATCGTGTAAATTTTAGGGAGATCTCGTAAAACATGTATCCACTATAACAGTATTCTTTCTGTTGAGCACCCTCGGGTTTTTTTTTAATTTTATTTTTGCCGGCGGTGGGGGGGGGGGGGGGGGAGAACCCACATGTATTCAGCTTAAGAACAAGCTAAACGTAACTCATAAAACTAATATAGAAAATCGTCTTCGTCATATAGAAAATCGTTCTTCTTCAGCCGACCTACACGAGCTTGGAACTATCTGTTGAAATATGTGTCCTCTCACATTTTAATATTCAGACAATTATTCCACATATTTGTGCCTATGTTCCTTTTTTTAATGTTTTTAATATATTCATTCTAAAGACTATTAATATCCCTGCAGTATTCTAAGTATATGTCGGACACGGTCGATAGAATATCCCAAGGTTCCCCCTATGTCCGTTTATTGCAAAAATTCTGAGTATTGGGTTATATTCCAATGCTCAATCGCCTTGTGAAATCATCATGATCATCGGCACTACAACCGGGAACCGGTCTTGGCCTTATATAGCAAATCTCGAGGCTTGTTAAATTTTCTATAATTATTTATTTTTACGGGCAAGGTTATTACCCTTGCGCCAAATCCTCAGGAATAATAATATAATATTATAAACTAAAATATGAAAAAAAATGTCTCGAGCCACATTGATATTAAACAATTACTGCTCAGGAAAGTGGTGGGAAGTTAAAATTTTATGGAAAAAGCCTCCGAATTTGCCATTTAGAATTTACACACTGAATTTGTTCTACATGAACTAACGATGAACAAGAAATATCATCATCATCGGCACTACAACCGGGAACCGGTCTTGGCCTTATTTAGCAAGTCCTGAGGCTTGTAAAATTTTCCATGATGATTTGTTTTTTTTTTTTTTTTTTCGGACAAGGTCATTAGTCTGGCGCTCCCCGACGGGGAATCGAACCCCGGTCTCGCGTGTGACAGGCGGGTATACTAACCACTATACTATCGAGGAGCAAACAAGAAATATAATGTAGGTATAAAGAAAGAAACTGTAACATTCGGAAACGATTCAAGGATGTTGTACAAATATAATGAACCAACAAGTATTTCAACGAAAAGTGCCAGCCACGGACTGGACTCGAATGCTGTTGTCCCATGTGATTTTCTCTTTTCGAAATAATAATTACAGCACATACGTAATATCAATGACGAAGTTTTTGTTGCCTTAGTTTATATAAGCCATTATTATGTTCCACATTCCAACTGTTTTACGGCTATAAATAATTAGGTTGTAGTTCCTTGTCGGCATACAGTTATCAGTTGAACCTGCAGACATCCAGCCTTACTTAAGTTCGTATAGCAAATATAACTTGTTCGCAAATGAAACACTTACAGCGGGTTGGACTGTATTAATATGGAACAAATAATTCTGAGTATGTATAAGCAGATAAAAGAATATTCGACTGTAGATTAAGTAAAAACGGTTTTGCAACAGATTTGATTTAATACTCAAGCAGCAGTCGTGTTTCAGAAAAAATTTAACCGATGGCTTACAATAGATTTTATATTTAGGTTTATGATCAACTTTAAACCTAAGTTTAAAACAAATTGTAACTTGTTAGTCATACCCCATAAATAGGCAGGTGTACAATGTACTAGAAAGCCCGCGCAAACATTTCAACCATTATTTGGTTTGCAAAGTGTCGTGGTTTTGCGACAGATGGCAGTACACAGAAAAATATAACCAAATTTGGTCTAATAACTTTTCATTGAACGTCCCACCTAGCCGCAATAACCTTAGTAGCTAGTGCTACTAGATTTAACTTACGATGTAAGTTATTTACATTGTAATAAGTAAATAAATATCCCAGCCTTCAGTATTGCTTTATACTACAAACGTAATCTTTTGAATAATCTTTCTTTGAAATTACAATATTCTACTAAATTATATATTTTACTATTGGTTTTTATTGGCAAAGCTATACACAGTTAACCGCCTTCAACAAATCCAAATTATACTGAACTACTTTAAATAATTTGTTGTACTTATAATTAAACTAATCGCTCAAAATATAATTAATTTATATGATATTTATTGTATTCGTATTCGTACATAATGGGAAATTTGCAAACATATTAGAGTTTATATTATTTACTTCAGTTCATTTCGAGTATTCAAAAATAAATTCCCCGTTTCTGACTTAAAAAACTGAAGGAAAATGCAGCTCACTTTGATATTGATTACGCTAGATAATAACAAAAGCAGAATGAACACAGAAAATAAAATGATAAATGAAATACTTCTTATATGTTGTCTAACAGAAAATCATATCATATCAAAACTCCCCTTCATCGATACTCGTATTGTTATGTTAGGTCGGAGATTGGCCACATGTTCACACTTCTGCTTGAAATCACGTCCTGATGTACTTAATAAAAGACCTGCAGGTAGAAAAACTAGCCCGCCAGCGTTAACAGGGGTATTAAGTACAGTTATAATGGTACTTGGATATACAAGCAAGGAAATGATACAAAGGGAAAAAATAAGGGTAGCGTGATACACATCCATGGGGATGTAAAGAAATTCGAAACACTGTGCAAAGGTTCAGAGGCACAGTGGGACAAGTTGTTTTGGCAAGTTGCATTGGTTGCGATGGAACGAGAGCACAAGTGAGACACTGACTGGAGTTTTGCTCATGGCTTCGCTTTTTGAATTGATTCAGCAAACACTAAAATGAAATACGTACGAAATATGTCCTTATTAGGCTAAGAGGACGTGTTGAACGTTTGTAAACCGCGCAAATTCAACCAAAATATAAAGGGATACCTTTCAAGTAAATCAAACTAAGTTTAATTTATTTTATGTTGGTATTTATTATGAATATAATTTCTACCACTGCAAGCTTCAATTAACTCCACGTATCTTCTTAAATATTGAATTCTTCTGTCGGAATACAACATGTGTGACACCCTCTTGTGACAGGTGATCCATTAAAAGGGACATCAAAAGAATATGTGTCAACCTATTCTTATCCAATAATGACATAAAAGATCGAATTTTGAACTAATAATAATCTCGAAGTTGTAATAATAACCCCTATAGAGTCACTGGTATAGCCCATAGAATAACACGAATAATTATCACATGAGGCGTTGAGTTCAAAGCCAGCTTAATCCATTATTAGCACATCTATAGGAAAGACAAAAAACATTTGAGATGTTGAGTTAAAAACCAACTCAATTCATTTTTAGCACAGCTATCATCATCATCATCGGCATTACAACCAGGATCCGGTCTTGGCCATATTTAACAAGACTGAGGCTTGATAAACTTTCCCTAATATTTTGTTTTTCCGGGCAAGGTTATTAGCCTTGCGCCAACCTTTCTCAGGATGTCGCTGCATGCATTGGTTCACTACTTGGTGGGTGCCAAAGTAGCTATTCAGGGGTGTCGCTTGGAGACTGCATGATTGAACAGGGACACGGATCGTCCTGGCCTTCGCCGGGTTGAAAGCAATCATTTGCTCTGTATGTTCGCTCCCATCCCCCTTAGCACATCTATACTAGAGACAAAAAGCATTTGAGGCGTTGACTTTAAAACCAACTCAACCCATTTTTAGCACATTTACAGGAGGGATAAGTGGCATTTCGGATTGATCTGTTTTTGAAAAACAAATATATATGCATATATATTTTTTTGTTTAATCTACCATTTAGAAGCACGAATTGAATTGTTTTAAAAAAATAGTTTTTGAGGCCATTTTTGATGGGATCGAGGTTCATTTTGTTCAAAATGGTTGAGTTTCATGTCAGTTTAGGCCAAACCCTATTTTCAATTTGTTATAATCGTAAATTGAGGTGGATAATTTTTTAAGAAACTACCAAATTTGTGTTTCTGTTGTAATCTTTCTAAATATTGGGTTGTACCACATGAAATTTCCGATTTTATAGTAAAAATTTAAAAGCCAATATTACGTTTCCGTAAATTTTTATTCAATCAAAATATGATCCGTTGGCATCTATGACATTCTTCCAATGTGTAACAAGGTCAAATATTCCTTTTTCGTGCAAGTGCTGACTTTTTTATGCAATGAAATCTTCAATTGCTTTTATGACCTCTGCTCGGTTCCGGAAGACCTTCCGTTGGGAAAATGGTAGGAGAGTACGGTGGATGCGGCAGAATTTAAAATCCCAACTGCAACCGTTTTTGCACCGTTATTTGTAGGGTATGGGGTCTAGCATTCTCATGTAAAAGGATCGGATCTTGCCTATTGACCAACGCAGGTTGCTTTTCAGCCAATTTGGCATGCAATATGTCGGTTTCCTCACAATATTTGATAGCGTTTATCGTGTCTTGTGGTTGAAGAAATGAAGAATGGATTGATCCTCTGGATATCCACCAAATTGTCACCATAACCTTATTTGGATGACGATCGGGCTTGGGGGTGTTTTGTTTTGTTTGTTTTTTTCATTTTATCACCTGCATCCAACCATTGCCCAGGTCTTTTACAGTTATCATACAGAATCCACTTTTCATCACAGGTGACTATCCGGTGCAAAAGCGGTTCAGTTTGTTTTCTTTCTTTCATTCGAAGAAAACTTCGGATGAAGCGCCTCGAGGACTTCACGAACTTTACGGAGATTCTGGTCTAAGTGAAACAACGTGCCGTGATTGGTTCCGTCGCTTCAAAGACAGTGATTTCGATGTTGACGACCGTACGCGTGAAATATGGCCAAAAACCTTCGAAGACACTGAATTGGAGGCATTTCTCGATGAGGATTCTATGTCAAATACAACAAGATCTTTCATCAGCATTAGGAGTTACCCGCCAAGCCATTTTCAGGCGATTGCATGCGTTAAGAATGATTCAAAAGCAAGCAACTTGGGTTCCTTATGATTTGAAGCCAAGGGACGTTGAGCGTCGTTTTTTCGCCTGTGAACAATTGCTCCAGCGGCGAAAAAGGAAGAGTTTTCTTCATCACATCGTGATGAGTGATGAAAAATGGATTCATTACAGCAACCCCAAGAAAAGAAAGTCATGGGGAATACCCGGTCATGCTTCTACGTCGTCGGTTCGGCCGAATATTCAGGCTGCGAAGGTTATGCTGTGTATTTGGTGGGACCAGGTCGATGTTATTTATTATGAGCAGTTGAAAGCGAACGAAACTATCACTGGAAAATGGTATCGACTTCATTTGATACGATGGAGTCGAGCACTGCGCAAAAAACGGTCACAATACTAGCAGAGGAACGAAAAGGTAATTCTACAGCATGACAACGTTCGCCCTGATGTTGCCAAACCCGTGAAAAACTACCTGGAAACATTCAAATGGAAAGTCTTATCCCACCCGACATATTCCCCAGATAATCGCCTTTCGATTATTACTTGTTCCGTTCGATGGCACATGGCCTGGCTGATCAGCAGTTCCGCTCATATGATGACATAAAAAAATGGCTTGATTCGTGGATAGCCTCAAAAGATGAACACTTTTAGAGTAACAGTATTCGAGCTCTGCCGAAAAGATGGGGAAAACTTGTAGCTAGCGATAGGCAATACTTCGAATGATTAATTTGTCACTATTTTTTCACAATAAAGTTTTATAGCGTTTGGGATGATAGTGAGGAACATCTGATTCGAACTAACGCTATGACAGTTAGAATCACCAACAATTGAACCAATGCGTAACACATCAGCCTACTGGCCGTGTTTAGAATTCGATGTTTAAACTCAAGTATATTCAACTGATGTGAATTGTTATGTTATCGCTATGGTGTACGGCTCTGATGCATTTTCTTATTCGATTTTCGTTCGGTGTTCTTCACTCTTTGCTTGTGTACTGTGTGTATATCTGTTAGAAACGCCACAGTTCCATTATATAAAAAAAAAAAATTTAAAAAAAAACAGCAAGAATTTAGTTGCGCACCTATTACTTTTTTTTATTTTGTCCTTTCTCTTATATTTAACTTACTTGCTAGACAAAAAATGTTTAAATTCCAGCTTATTTATATTATATCCTGAGGACACTCTAAGCTCAATTTGAGTTGCCTACTGTTATGGGTTGTTGCCTTTCGGCCTTATTCCTTTCCAACTTGTTGGTATCTGTGTTAATTATATGTAATAATAAAGAAAATTAAGGATAACACAAAACGTGGGGTTTTTTTTCTATTAAACATATATATTAGGTTAAGTTAGAGAGAGTAAGTGTAGTATAAAAAATAAAAATTGTACACATAACTTATCTCCTTCGCATTATCACGAATGCCTACAGTTTTGTGACAAAACAGGAAATTCGTGATGACCTAGAGATCAAATGGATTTATGATGTTATCCAAGAATATGCCACCAAACACGAAAGACGCCTACATAATCATACCAATGTAGAAGCTATTCAGCTCTTGGATATTACCCACGAATTGAGATGGCTAAAATGGACGAAACCTCATGTTAAAATCTAACATACTGAAATCGAGTTGGGAGCTGAACACTGGTCCAGTAAACCCTTACACGTTTTCCTTAATTAAACTAAATTATGTACAATTTAAACCTAGTATTTAATTAAATTGTTAAGATTGTACTATGTATATACAATAAAGGATGTTATTAAAAAAAAAAAAAAAAACATAACTTATCGCTAGACCTTACACTGTAACCCCATTGTGACTGATCTAGTACTATAGCGTTTGGGATTGATAGTGAAGAACGTGTGATTCGGACTGACGCTATGACAGTTAGAATCACCAAAAATTGAACCTAAATGTAACACATGAGGCTACTGGCGTTTTTAGAATTCGATTTTAAAACTCAAGTATATTCCACTGATGTAAATTGTTTTGTTATCGCTATGGTATACGGCTCTGATGTATTTTCTTATTCGATTTTCATTCAGTGTTCTTCACTATTTGCTTGTGTATTGTGTGTGCATCTGTTAGAGACGCCACAGTACAATAGGACGATAATAGGATGGACTTCCGGTTCCTTGCTTCCTTCTTGTTCGAGCAGTCACGGCGGGTAGGCGTAAGGAAGAAATTAAAATTGTGAATGCCGATAATTTAAATAAAAATATAATTCTTAAATATGGCGCAAGGCTAATAACCTTGTCCGAAAAACGAATTATTATGAAGAATTTAACAAGTCTCGTGTATGGACCGGATACCGGTGGAGAGACTGGCTAAATAATGCCATGGCCGGATCCCGATTGTAGTGCCGATCATGATGATGATGATAATTCTTAAATAAGTTTAATTAGGTGTTAAATGTACTTTCACTAACTTAACCTAATGTATTTTTTATATTTTAATATAAATACTATAAGAATAATATAAAAATACAACAAACAACTTGGTTTCCCACAAAACTTCCAATCAATTAAGGACCAACACCGGGAGTGGGAGTTACTCTTCGCCGATTGTTCCAAATCAAAAGAAGGAACATCATTCGCAATAGTAAACAATAATAATACAGTACTAAAAAAAGGACTGTTACCCAATTTTTGTTCCATCTTTTCAACCGAAGCAACAGCAGTCCTCGAATCAAACTAGTGGAGAAAAAGAAGACGCTAATTTGCACCGACAGCCTATCCACCATCCAAGCAATCCAAAACACAAACAACAAAATCAAAGTCATCAATCTGATCCAGGATAAGCTAATCCAGAAGCAAACCAAAGTCAAAATGCTCTGGGTTCCTAGTCACAGTGGGATAAGGGGCAACGAAGGAACCGACAACGCTGCCAAATTTGCTATAAGAGAACCGTTAACCGTTAACAATAAAGACATCGATAGGTACTTTAAAATAGTATTCCAAAACATAGAAAAACGGGAATGGATAAAATACAATCACACCTACAAAACAATAAATAACAAAAGAGAACCACCCATCTACCCGACAACATCGTCAGTGCAAAAAATCAAATGCTTCCTCCGTCTACGCCTTGGACGCACGCTTATCACCAACCAACATATCATCAACAAAACTAACCTACTCACCTGTTATATTTGCAGTTCCAACGCCAGTTTAACATCCAAACATATCCTATTAGAATGCGTGGACATGAAAACCCTGGCTCAACAACATTTTCAAGACGACATCATCAACATCATCTCCAAGCCAACTTCACCCAACATTGACAAAATCTTCAAATTACTAACCCTAGTTAAGATACAAAATAAGATTTGAAAACAAAGATACAAAACGTACAGACATATAAAGGGTGGTTAAATTTTAAGGGCCGATGTTGAATGTGAACCACACCTAAACGTCAAGCTTTTTCTGCATTTCATTTGACATTTCTCAATTTCAGACTAACTCAATTTGAACCATGGAAAGATACATAATTGAGCAACGTGTTAAAGTTATTCAGGCTTATTATGAAAATGGGCGTTCAAATCAAAATGCATATCGTGCACTTCGTGATTTTTTCGGTCAATTTAATCGTCCAAATGTGCGTACAATCGGAAAAATCGTGCAAAAATTTGAGCATTCCGGGTCTGTAAGAGATGTGAAAACACCAGTGCATGCTCGTACAGCTCGTACTGCAGAAAATATTGCTGCTGTTCGCGATAGTGTGGCTGAAGAGCCGTCCACCTCAACTCGTCGTCGTGCCCAACAATTGCACCTCTCACGCTCATCGTTGATGAACTTTATGCATAAAGACTTGCATTTACACGCTTTCAAGATGCAATTGACTCAAGAACTAAAGCCTCTTGACCATTTAAAGCGTCGTCAATGGTCAGAATGGTGGCAAGAAATGGCAACAGCGGATGATCAATTTTCGAAGAAAATCATCTTCAGTGATGAGGCACATTTTCACCTCAGTGGATTCGTCAATAAGCAGAATTGCCGCATTTGGGCGAATGATAATCCAAGAGTGATTGTCGAAAAACCAATGCACCCACAAAGAGTGACTGTTTGATGTGGTTTATGGGCTGGCGGCATCATCGGGCCCTATTTTTTCCAAAATGAGGCCGGTCAGGCAGTTACTGTGAATGGTGTTCGCTATCGTGAGATGATAACGAAATTTTTATGGCCCGAATTGGAAAATATGGATGCGGACGATATGTGGTTTCAACAGGACGGTGCTACTTGCCACACAGCTAACGAAACAATGGCTCTTTTGCGCGACAAATTCAATGGCCATGTTATCTCACGTGGTGGCGATGTCAATTGGCCGCCAAGATCATGTGATTTGACACCGTTGGACATCTTTCTTTGGGGTTATTTGTAAGAACACGTGTACGTCGATAAGCCAGCAACAATTCAAGAGCTAAAGGATGAGATAATTCCTCAATTATGCCTCAGCGTCATCGAAAATTTGGACCATCGGATGGAGGTGTGCCGCCGAGGTCGCGGCGGCCATTTGGCCGATATTTTGTTCCATACATAGTTGAACCGTACCAATGTTATCATAATAAAAAGAAATGACAATAATTTCCTAAACAATTTGTGTTTTATTCAAAATCAACATCGGCCCTTAAAATTTAAAATTTAGGTCGCGGCGGCCATTTGGCCGATATTTTGTTCCATACATAATTGAACCATACCAATATTATCATAATAAAAAGAAATGACCATAATTTCCTAAATTATTTGTGTTTTATTCAAAATCAACATCGGCCCTTAAAATTTAACCACCCTTTATTTACAAAAGCTAGCCGAAAGCCTTAGTTGCTAGAGCTACTAGATTTAAGTTACTATGTAAGTTACTTACATTGTAATAAATAATAAAATAAATATTATTGTTAAAACTTACCAACACTTCCCTAACTTAAGAAAGGCTAAATCTATGTAAGGCGGCAATTGACTTGAGTTGTTATTTTCTATGCCAATTTCGACTGACGGGTCTTCAGTTGCCGCTCAAGTACCAGTACTGTTGGCGTTGTTTTTTAACTTCTCTTTTTTTCTCTGTGAGACATCGCCGTATTGAACCACAATTATTATTATTTATTAGCCTGTAGGAACCCGGAAGTTCATGACTTCACCTACTCGGCTTCGCCATCGTTCCCTGTCCTGGGCACTCTCTTTCCACGCTTGACCATTCGATCCGATCTCCTCAAGGTCAAACCGAACAGATCAATTGAAAAGTCCCCGACCTCCCATAGTAAAACACATTTTTTTTGGCAAAATTCGTTTTTTTTATTCAACATAATTCCCTTCGAGGGCGATACACTGATTATAGCGACCCTTCAACTTTTCGATACCTTTTTTGTAGTACGATTTGTCCTTTGCTTCAAAATAGGCCTCAGTTTCGGACATCACCTCTTCATTCGAGGAAAATTTCCTCCCAGCGAGCATTCTTTTGAGATCTGAGAACAGGAAATAGTCGCTGGGGGCCAGATCTGGAGAATACGGTGGATGCGGAAGCGATTCGAAGGCCAATTCATGGATTTTTGCCATCGTTTTCACTGACTTGTGACACGGTGCATTGTCTTGGTGAAGCAGCACTTTCTTTTTCTTCAAATGCGGTCGTTTTTCGGCGATTTCGTCCTTCAAACGGCACAATAACGCTGTGTAATAGTCGCTGTTGATGGTCCTTCCTTTTTCAAGATAGTCAATGAAAATTATTCCGCGCGCATCCCAAAATATAGATGCCATAACCTTGCCAGCCGACTGTTGCGTTTTTCCACGCTTTGGGGCGGGTTCATCGTGTGCAGTCCACTCGGATGACTGTCGATTGGACTTCGGAGTGAAATGATGGAGTCATGTTTCATCCATTGTCACATATCGACGCAAAAACTCGGGTTTATTACGCTTGATCATCTCCAAACACTGCTCCGAATCATCAACTAGTCGTTGTTTTTGGTCAAAAGTGAGCTCGCGCGGCACCCACTTTGCACAGAGCTTTCTCATACCCAAATATTCGTGAATGATATGATGTACACGCTCAGTTGATATCTTTAGGGTGCCTGCTATTTCATTCAATTTCAATTTACGGTCATTCAAAATCATTTTGTGGATTTTTCTAATGTTTTCGTCGGTAACAACCTCTTTTGGGCGTCCACTGCGTTCACCGTCTTCGGTGCTCATTTCACCACGTCTAAACTTAGCATACCAATCCTTGATGGTTGATTTTCCTGGGGCGGCGTCTGGAAACTCGTCATCAAGCCAAGTTTTTGCTTCAACTGTATTTTTTCCCTTCAAAAAGCAATATTTTATCAACACGCGAAATTCCTTTTTATCCATTTTTTTCACAATAACAGAAGTTGCTTCACTCAAAATACTATACTTCACAAGCTAATGATCCGACATCTGTCAAATTTATACACGCGTTTTTTGAAGGTTAGGGCTAACTAAAATTCGAGTGCCGCCATCTATGTGCCAGGCCGGGGACTTTTCAATTGACCTGTTAAATAAGGCCAAGACCAGATCACGGTTGTAGTGCCGATGATGATGGCGATAAGTCGAATTCGAGGGGCAGCTATTAAGTAACAAGACTTGTGCTGTCAAACATTTAATTTTAAATTAATGCATATTCACTTATTACCCCATTCAATATATATCTCTCTTCTTTTCTTACAACGCTTTATGTGTTTTTTCGATTTGGGGGTCGTCTCCTGTAAGATACTTCATGACTTATGCCGGCTTTTATTTCACACCTTTAAAGAACTAAAATCTTGTTAGGTTAGGGCTAACTAAAAATCATATGGATTTAATTCGAGTGCCGCCATCTATGTGCCAGGCCGTGGACTTTTCAATTGAACATTGTCCTCCCATCTCCGTCGGGGCCGTCCTGTCGGTCTCTTTCCCGTTGGTCTACCGTCAAGAATTCTATCCACAGACCTATCGTTGCCCATTCGCGTCACGTGTCCGTCCCATCTTAATCTTCGCGACTTGATTACTCTCACTATTGTAGGTTTGCGATATAGCTCTTCCAATTCGTGGTTATGGAGTTTCCTCCATTGTCCTGCCTCCTCGTCATATTTACCTCCAAAGATACCACAAGCAATCTTTTTCTGTGTGTGCGACTTCCCACCAATAATTTATCCGCTTATCTAGGGTCGATCGACGTACGTGAAAAATCCACGGTGTTCCGGATTCGTCCTGATTGAGGTCAATCATATCAAGGTACAGAAATGCCTCTGGTGGAACAAACCCACTGCGGCGAACTCCCCTTCTGACCGTGTTGTTGATACTGTGTCTATCAATACTTTTTACTGAGATAAAATTCAAAAATTCTGCAATAAAGTCATCGTGGTTCTAGCCAAAAAATATCAGAAGGTCGTGGGAAATATTATGATGAATTAAAATGAAATTTTAAAAAAAAAAAACCAAAATGAATAATTTTAAAATATTCAGTTCTTGTCGAAGCTTACTAAAAAACCCGAATACATGCTAATATATCGATATGTATGAATTTTCTGCAATGTTGATACTATATACCGGTTTTCAGTATAATCTTAGTACTTTTCCCGGTACACAGTGTTAAGCCAGTAACCTATATTAGATTCTTATTGACGTTCCCTTTCTCTTTGTTCTTTATGGTGCGATAAGGTGTGATCCATTTAAAATTTTTATGGTTTTCATGGGTTGATTGCTTCATTACTATAGCAAAGAGTAACTTTTTTATATAAAAAAATATCACATGAAAGCAAGCTGTAATCAACAAAGCCGATCACGAGACTTTTTGTTATTCAATCAATGTTGTTTTTATACACTCAAAGCCATTTTACTATACCTGTGAATCCGATCCAGTAGACTGTGATTGGAAATGATTCAAAACAAGACGCAACTAATTTCCCTCTCAGCATATACAATCCCTCCGGCACGAATCTTATTTGTCGCGCGCCAATTTTTTGGCGGCAAAAAAGTGGCCGGCCGCCAAGAAGCGTTCGGCCATGCAGCAGGTGCCGCAAGTAGTTTTCGGACGCATAAAAGAGGACTCATGAAGCATTCGTTTTTGTTCCAATTCATGTTATTAAGTCCGATTAATGCGGCGAAGAAAACCAACTTGCCAGTTTACTGCCCACGCAAAACATAGCTCCACATCCACATTCCGTCGTCGATAAACATCCGATTCATTGTTGTTATACAAGAATAAAATAATCGAAAACACGTAGAATGAATCGGACTGTTTTGGAATCACAAGTTATTAGAAAAAAGTGTTAAATAAATAAATAAATACTCACACTACATAATTTCTCTACACGTTTATACTCTGTTTCATTTTTATTTCTTATTAATTTTTGTTCTTTATTTGCGTATTATTCGGCGCGATGTATTGGCGCGTACACAGTTGCGAGACCTCGTACAGGAATCGTTAGTTTTATCACGTACCACGTACACCTCCGTCTCGGTTACAGTAGGCTGTTCGCCACACCCAACCACAGATACATTTGCTTCATTCGGTTGTTTTTCTTGTTGGTCGTTCTTAAAATTCTCGGTTTTGCTGCTTCTAATATTTGGCGGGAAAGCTATTCGGTCCTAATTTTAGGCTCTTAGAACTTTTTTCATTGTGTCTTCTTGTTCTCCTTGTTTTTTTTATATTTCATTTTATTTTATTTCTCTTCAATTTAATTTTTTCTTGTTTATTGTGCTCGGCGCAAAGTAAAAACACAAAATTAAACAGAATTTGCAGAGGATGGAACGCGCAAAATAAAATTGTAACAAAAAATACAAAATGTATCTCAAGTGAGATTGTATGTGGAAATAGTAAATCGCATAAAATACATTTGGTTGCGTTTCGTTATATTGAAGGTCAGTCCAGCGTGTGGATTGTTTTTCTGGTTTTTCTACTTTGCACGCATCTTGTCCTGTTTGTTTTTTGCGTTTTTTTTTTGCATCCATGGGCATGCCTACAGTTTGGTGTGTGTCGTTTGGAAGTCGATCAAGTGCTTCTAAACTATTCGTTGTTTAATTTGGGATGAGTATGATGAGTAAAAAATCGACTACCAATCTGTACACAGAAGCTACGGCTTACCTGAATTTTTAGCGGGTTAGCAAATGGCTTATTAAAGAAATACTGCCTAAGAGCGATAACTGGCCTCGCAATTGAAATGAGATAAACGATCTCTGTAGATATACATACTTATATGTATGTTTTGTTAGGCGGATTTAAAATCCCCACCAAGGTCGTTTGCGAACGTCATCGAACATAATAAAATAAACAGTTCCTTTTGATGGAATTTTACATGCCATTAATATTGAGCGGTTATTGTTTGAAATATTTCTTTTTTTCAGCTTTAATTTCTTAAATGTAAATGTGTAAATTTTCAAATTTTTTTTTCCTCAAAACCTTTATTATTTATCGTGATTCCTTTTTTTTCCCAAAATATTTGCTATTTAAACAATTGAAAAAAATGTATTTCTTATTCTCTATAATTTTTACGTACACACCCAATCACTAGGATGAGGCCGCAAATGTTGCTGTTGATTTTCGTTCTTTATACCTGTTGGAAATTTTGTACCCGGAAACATATGCTACCTTAAAATTAAACATATACTACATTAAATTAAGGGTAATTAAGAAACGACCGTTGGAATTTCCCCGGACAAATAATAAAGTACTTAAAAAGGGTATAAAAATGTGCGTCACTTGGATGAGGCCATTGCGAATATTTCATTGCAGGAGTGCACACGAGCGATTTTTTTAAAACTTTTGTTTACAATATTTGAAAAGGTGTTGAAAAGAACTGTTTTTATTTAATTTGAAACACACATGTGTTCCGGAAAGACGTTGACAGCGACAGAAAGATGACAAATAGATGCTTTCAAAGATTTAGGACTCTCAGGCCGAGAAATAGCCAGGATGCTTAACAGAAGTAAGACTGCTGTAAACAGTTATCTTGCGGATCCACAAAAATATGGGAAACATCAAAAAGGACGCACATCTGAAGCAACAAAATCACGAGAAAAGCGGTTAATTCTACGGCTTGCCTCAAATTTGACTCTACCAGCGACTAAAGTAAGTGCCAAAAGCGGAGTATCAGCCAAGAAAAGTGATACTATCAAGAGAAAAAAATTGAAAAAGAAACCTGTTTTGAGGCAAGTACACTGAGAAAGGTTGGCGCAAGGCTAATAACCATGCCCGTAAAAAATGGCATATTTAACAAACCTCGGATATGGATCGGATACACGACGACGACCACAGAAACGAAAATGGCTAAACGATTTAAGAATTTTCTCATGGAACGTCCGCTCACTATACAGAGCTCGAATTGCACAGTAGCTAGCTGATGCCCTGTCCGAATATAAGGCTGACATAACAGCGTCACAAGAAATAAGATGGACGGGGAGTGGTGTTATTCAAAGAAACTGTTACGGCCACAACCACCCATCCCATAGTACTTATTCCTTTGAAGCCAATCTCCATCACTAATTGCGATACACGCTAATAACGTCCACTTAAAGGATGAGACACTCCCCAAACCAAAGCATTACCCCATGCATCAAATGGTCCCACATTAATGCAATACCAAACAAATTGAACTAAACGTTCAATTTGCTCTAATCAATGCAATTTCAAACAAATTGAACTAAACGTCCAATTTGCTCACATTGAAAACTTAGATAGGATAATCGAACCACAGGTTCGCCATAAAAATCCCCTAAGATCCAAATGTGCGGAGCAGATGTCTTTCTTCAAACAAAATCATCGAGAAGCATAAAATGTGCGCCAGCGATTTTATGAGCATCTAGAAATATAGTTACCCAAAACCATTAAGACAATCAGCGTCGTTTTCCGTTTTAACCCAACGAAGTTAAAAAAAAAAACAACTCGCGCCATAAAACGAATTACATGTACGTTTATCGCTGACCGACACAAAGGATCGTAAATGCTCTTCGGCAATATCCTTTGTTGATTGTTCTTTTGTGTTTCCCCTTTTCGATCCCAAATTTGGGAAAGACAAAGAAAGGAAAATCCTTTATCTGCAGGATAAGAAAAGTTTTCGTCCGATGGAAAAATGGACATCGAGAGTGTGTTTTGTGTCAAGTCCAGAACGGACGGAAAGTGGGATTTTAAGAGTTGAGCGGAACGGTTCGGGGTGTCAGTGTGAAAAAGGACAATTTGTTCACATACTGTAAAGAGCCGAGAAAATCCAAATGTAACTTTTAAATAAAATTTAGTTTCAATTAAATAATTAATAAAAATAAAACCAAGAGTGTTGTTGTTCAAATGTGTAATAAGTGCGTGGTGTTAAATAGCATAACATTAGAGAATCGTTTTAATTATAAAAACCAAAGATTGTTTTATTTTAAAGGTGTTTCAAGTGTAGGTGGTGTTCAAAGGATTACATTACAAAACGATTATGACATTTATTACAGCTGTCATGCAAAACACCATTTGCTCCGGGTAGGCTTTCTAGTCAGCCAAAAACTGAAGCCAGCCATCATCGGCTTTAATGCAATAAAAGAAAGGCTATGCACTCTTCGCGTGCGAGGCAAGTTTAAGAACATAAGCCTCATAAATGTTCACGGACCTACAGAGTAGTCCCCTGACGACGAAAAAGAAGAATACTACGAGAACGTCGGACGGGGCCTCAATGCCTGCCTAGGATACGATGTGAAAATCGTTCTTGGTGATTGGAATGCGAAAATAGGTAGAGGGTCGGATTTCAGGCACTACGCAGGTTCCCATAGTTTGCATGAGAACACTAATGACAATGGACTACGAGTTATCGAACTGGCAGCATCAAAGAACTTGGTCGTTGCGAGTACCAGGTTTCCGCGTAAATATATCCACAAAGCCACTTGGGTATCACCTAATGGAGCCACTCGCAACCAAATTGACCACGTGTTGATAGATCACCGCCACTCCTGGAGCCTGATGACGGTACGAACGTACCGAGGTGCCAACGTCGACTCGGATCACTATCTTGTTGGTACAGTTTTCCGAGCGCGGATTGCCTTACGGAGACGTATTGCATTCGCGGCTTAGGTTCGAATCAACACGGCTGTCTTACGCAATGAGAATACCAGTATCACCTTTGGTCATGTGTTAAGACTCGCCCTCGAAGAGCTCGACGGAGGGAGAGTAAGTCCTGGGGCCAGAATGTCGGGCGTAGAAGAGAAATGGACACGCCTTAAGAATACTGTCATTAGTACTGCCAACTCCATTTTAGGCGGTAGTCGTAGAGATCGGAGCGACGGGTTTCATGATGAGGGCAAACCAGCGACTGAACGTAAGAATGCTGCATACCGGGCAATGCAGCAGTCTCATAGGATGCGGGTCCGCGATGAGAAATACAAAGAGCTCAGAGGACCCGCAAAAGACTTCACAGACAAAAGAAAAGTGCCTGGGAAAAAAACCTTGTCTGTGAAATAGAGGAAAGTAGAGAGCGAGGTCCGCACCAGGCGCGGAAGTTCTACCAAATAATCCGCAGTATGACGCGGTACACACCACGCTGCACTTAGTGCAATGATAACGAAGGTAATCCGGCCACCGATCCTGAAGGCATTCTGGAGCGATGGGAAGTGCACTTCAATGAATTGCTAAATGGTCAGCTCACAGAAGAATTGGAGGCCCCACCAATGCAAGATCACGACCAAATGCTGCCGCCACCAAGCATTGAGGAAACATTAAAAGCCATAAGACAGGTCCCCGGAGCTGATGGCATACCAGCTGAGCTGATCAAACAAAGAGGGACAACGTTACATCACGCAATTCATGAGATCGTGGTGCACGTATGGGAGCAAGAGGAGATGTCGGAAGATTGGCGTCGTTGTATAATTTGCCCCATACATAAGAAGTGAGATATCACACTGTGCAGTAACTATAGGGGTATAACATTGCTGGGTACCGCATATAAGATGCTCTCCTCTATCCTACAAGATCGGATAGCCCCATACGCTAAAGCCATCATTGGTCTATATCAGCGTGGCTTCATCCCAGGTAAATTAGCGATTGATATTACCCTTAGGCAGGCGATGGAAAAATGCCAGGAATTTGGGATTCCATATACCATCTATTTATAGACTTTAAGGCCGCCTACGACATCATAGCCGGGATAGAACTATATAGTGCTATGAGAGAATTCGACATTCCAAACAAATTGATACGACTTTGTTGTTTGACCATGACCAACGTAACTAGTCAAGTAAAAATAGTGGGATTGCTGTCCAAACCAATAAACATCTTTAATGGACTTCGGCAAGGGGACGGTCTGGCCTGCCTGCCCTTCAGCCTGGCGTTGGAGAAAGCAATCTGCGACTCTGGCGTTACAACTAGAGGGACTATTATCACCAAGTCCAGCCAGATGTGAGGGAGGACGATTCCGGAGACGCTACAACCATGAGTTGTACGCAATCTACCTTGAAGCAAATGCTGTAAGAAAAGTCAAGCTCGGTAGACTCCGGTGGGCGGGACTCCTAGCTTAAATGAGTGAAGAGGAGCCTGCCCGGAAAGTCCTTTGTGGTGGGATGTATGGATGGAGACAGCACGGCAGACCTTGTCTGCGATGGAGGGATGGCCTACACCAGGACGTTCTATTTTTTGCTGCTGTAATCTGCTCGCATTTTTTATGAAACGAAGGATTATTAGATGAATTTCGTTCGCAGAATATAAATCTCCATCCCGAACAGTATAATTTCTGTAACCGACTCCTCGCATGCGTCAACATCGGGGCCTCCAAAGCACACATCCGACCACGTCAAGGATGCAAAGCAATCTCGCAAATCGACCCAGTTAGCATACATATACCTCCATACATGGCGAGGATGCTTAGGTCGGTTATTCGCTTGAAATGTAAGTGATTGCGCAACCGATACCGAGCAGTGATTTGAGTTTCCCAGTGGCGCAGCAACTTCCACGGTATAAATGCTCGGCTCGGGTGTCAAAAACAGATCCAGGTGGTGATCTGAGTTTTCGAGTGGCGCAGCAACTTCCATGGTATAAATGCTCGGTTTGGATGTCAAAAAAAGATCCAGGTTGTTCGCATAATCACCTCGGGTATCAGGCATTCGCGTACGTTCCTCCACGAGTTGAGTCAAATTGCGGCTAACAGCGAATATCTCCGCCAACCTCCCAGCCTTTTATACTTCTTCCAAGAAAGGCACACCTATAGCACCGAGTCAGCGCCTTTAATTTTTTTGACCGGGTCCATCAGCCAAGATCCGAAAAATGCTCAAGGATTTTTCCCAACGATTTCACGAAGTTTACAGCTTAATGGGATGGTATTTTACTATTTCGCCGGGTGGCTGGGCTTTGGGACCCTAACTATCGCTCAGTAACTGTTGTATCTGAAGTACATTTAGGCTCAAACAAATGGTTTTTATGTCCATAACAACTAACTCCAAACAGGTATTTTGCATTTTCCGAAAGATGGTTGAGCACTGCTCTTTTGAGGAACACAAGTCTAAAGATGATGGTTATAGTTTGAAAAGAATCGCTAGGATAGATAGTACTAATTTTGGAAAGCTTAAATGCGGCGATGCTATGTAGTGGTTAGTACACTTTAACAGGCATCAATAGGAAATTGACAACGTGAACAAATTGCTCCTCGTTATGTAACAATAATTTCATTTAAATGCCTTCACTTCAGTAAATATCAAAGGGGTACTAGATTCAATACAAGATTTGAACAAGGCCGTACAACTGCTGCCACCACGAACATCTTAGTCATTGACCAAATAAAATTACCAAATCAGAGTGATTCCAAGAGACAAGATGTTCCGTGGCGATGCCAAGAGACAATACACACCACACGAACACGCAACCACAGATTAAAAAAAAATACAAAGAAATAAATCACCAAAGCCGTTTTATATATATTTTAATTTGTGCGGCTTCGCATCGCCTTTGTACTATAGAATTAATTTTTCTTAAGAACAAGACTCCATGGATTGCTGTAGGTATTAAAACTATGATTTTAGAGACACTGTGTGTAGGATTCGATTTTACTTGACGTAATACTTTTCACATTTTTAGTTTATAAAGTTGTGTAATGTGGTAATTCACCCTTGAATTTTTCTTATTAAAGTTCTCTGAGTGCCTTAATAATCTTCGCCCTACTCTAAATATTTGAATGGTTTCTATCCGTACCATCAATTTGAATTAAATCCGTATCCTTAAGTCTTGATAAAATTTGTGTTTAACATGAAGTTATATTTCAAAGCTATAATTCAAAGCTAATTCCAATTTAAATGGCAGTAGTCGAAATCAGTAAATTGTTGAGACACAAGACCCATAAACCAATGGTAATGTATCGGCCTAGTCCTCACCATAACTATTAATCAATTTAAATCTTAACACTTCTTGCTACTTAAATGTTACTCTAGAATTCCCTTGTTCGACCAAAAAGAAAACGATCTGCATAAAGTAATTCATAGAGCATTATATAGCCAATGTCGATGAGCCGGAAGTATTAAAGAAAACCCCGCGGTCAAACCCCAAAGAAGACCCAGAAATGAATAACAGATGAGTCAGAAATGCTTAGCTACAATAAAATGATTGTGTTTACAGTTTTTTTACCGTAATAGCAGAGATTTAATTTCAAACATGAGTCCACACTTTCATCGTTGCCCCTATAATAAATAATCTAATATATTCGAGTGTATCATTATACACCCTACAGTTTCCTCTGCTTTTGTGACCCCATTTTCCCGAGGTCCCCCATTTATGTGAAACTCGCTTTTTCCGGCAACATGGTTTTAGTTTGGTGTTTCTTTCTTTCTCAAGATTTTCGTTTCCTATAATTTGTAGATAGTGCCGACTGGATGCTGCCATTACAAAACATAAATCTAAAAACCTTCATCTATTTTAAATGGGAGAAACTCGACTAAATTGGTCTCCCCAATCTAAGAACCTTGTAATTTGATAAACATAATTCTTTGTCTCGACGCATACGATGATAAAAAGAATATCACTTTAGTACTTATTTAAATAGGCTTCTAAAGACTGAAATTGTATGTTCTGAATGACCTCGTTTTCTGTAAATGGGATACAGGGCATCCAACAGTAGGTTGGATGAATTAGGCTTGTTGTATGTAGGCGGTAGATAACTTTGGTCAATACGTATATGGTTAATCGTGTCAAAGTTCAGTGACTCTGCATCTTCAAAAACTAATTATAGAGAGTTCAGTTTATGGACAGTGTCAAATCATTCAAGGTGGTTAAACAGTGATCCTTTATTTGGTAAAGCATTTCATAGCATTTCATAGCTGAATCTTTTTGATTTGTATCATATCATCTGCACAGACAATCTCAGTTGTAGATTTATATTTCGGGCAAAATGTAATAATGAATCATATTTTTTTAACGACAAATTTGCATTACAAATAGATGAGCAATGGAAGGGTTACGTGTGTGTAGGGAGTCTTTTGAAAAAGATCGGTTATCGAATTGCGCGATTCTATGAGATAGAACACCTAAAACTATCGAGCGGCCGGCTGCATCACGTGGGTTATGCTTCCGTAGTAAATTGTACATTGAACTTAATATTTACTCGTGTAAAATGGGAGCCATTCTAGGGAATGAGTGCAAACTGGTAGCAACTTATGGAATCAGGTATTAAGGGCCTCTATGAACTAAAGTATTATTATTTTAATTCCTTTTTATTTAAGTCCTATGGGTAGTTTTTTTTAAGGTATATGAAGCTTAAGCGGCCCAAGAACGTGTAAAAATCTTATTGCAGACAGGAAGTTAACTAAAAAGGGGAATCGAATGAGAAAAGAATAAGAACAATCTTGTACTGAATGTTTATTCTAAACCATAAAAATGTGATTGTATTTCTGTGTTTGCAGTGCAAAAGGTGTTAAGTCTATATATACAATAAATATATAATTAACCGAGAGCGCATATTTACAAATTTGGATTTAACATCCTTTGGACTGCAAAAACAGATTTAATGGTAGGATTTTTCATATACCGGTCCTACACGAGATATAATTTTGGACCAGAAAATATCTGATAAAAAACCCCAATTTTGTTGCATTAAACAGCGCGACAATATCGTTAAACATAATTGCAGACAGGGAATGAACCAGAAAACCAAATCGAATGAGAAGAGAATGATAACAGGTACATATAGTACTGAATGTATATTCTAATCCACAAAATGAGATTCTATTTCATCATCGATCACAAATTCAACATCAACATATTTAACATTCTTTTTGACTAGAAATAACTTTCTTTAGGAAGTTAGTTTTATCTCTTGTGATCATATCCACACCGGATATGTGTCACTTTAGCTTTCTCTTTGCGCATTGGTGCAAATTCCAAGAAATTCTTCCCCGATTTTTTTTTCCAGGTGAGCAAATTTCTCATTTCTGTTGTGTCTACTAAATACGAAGTTGACGTGCGCCACTGTTGATGGCTATGCTTCTATGACGAATACCACAAAAGAAAACGCTGTGCAGGAGACACACATCTGGTGGCATGTTTGAGCATTTCTTCAGGTAATACTGGAGGAAGTGGGACAAAGTAGAGAACACTGCACCCATGAGATTCATTTAATGATTTTGGAATCGATCAGGAACGACTGTGTCAACAATATTCAAATGCATTTGTGCATCATTAATTAGTTTGGACTAGAGATATGTTTACCGTGGTTATTTTTAGTATATTGAGATTTATTATATTCCACTGTTTTTTATAACTTTATTTATATTTCCTTTGTTGGCTTTTTCCTTATTTAATTTTGTCATCGCCACTGTTGTTTACTTATTTAATTCTTATTCTCTTATATTTACTATATTATTTTTTTATATTTATTTTTTTTATGTATTATTTTTTATATTCATTATTTTTTTGTATTCATTATTTTTTTTATGTATTATTTTTTATACTTATTATTTTTTTATATTTATTATTTTTTTATATTTATTATTTCTTTATATTTATTACTTTTTTATATTTATTATTTTTTTATATTTATTATTTTTTTGTATATATTATTTATTTGTATTTATTATTTCTTTATATTTATTATTTTTTTATATTTATTATTTTTTTATATTTATTATTTTTTTATATTGATTATTTTTTTATATATATTATTTTTTTGTATTTCTTATTTTTGTATATTTCTTTTTTTTATGTCTTATTTTTTTATATCTATTATTTTTTATTATATTTAAAAGTTTTTTTATATTTATTGCTCTTTTATATTTATTATTTTTTTATATTTATTATTTTTTTATATTTATTTTTTTTTATATTTATTATTTTTATATATTTATTATTTTTTTATATCTATTACTTTTTTATATTTATTATTTTTTATATATATTATTTTTTTATATTTATTATTTTCTTATATTTATTATTTTTTTATATTTATTATTTTGTTATATTTATTATTTTTTTATATTTATTATATTATTTTTTTATATTTATTATTTTTTTGTATTTATAATTTTTTTATATTTATTATATTATTTTTTTATATTTATTATTTTTTTGTATATATTATTTATTTGTATTTATTATTTCTTTATATTTATTATTTTTTTATATTTATTATTTTTTTATATTTATTATTTTTTTATATTGATTATTTTTTTATATTTATTATTTTTTTGTATTTCTTATTTTTTTATATTTCTTATTTTTTTATATTTCTTATTTTTTTATATTTCTTTTTTTTATGTCTTATTTTTTTATATCTATTATTTTTTATTATATTTATAATTTTTTTATATTTATTGCTCTTTTATATTTATTATTTTTTTATATTTATTATTTTTTTATATTTATTATTTTTATATATTTATTATTTTTTTATATTTATAATTTTTTTATATTTATTATTTTTTTGTATTTATTACTTTTTTATATTTATTATTTTTTATATTTATTATTTTTTTATATTTATTATTTTTTTATATTTATTATTTTGTTATATTTATTGTTTTTTTTGTAATTATGATTTTTTTATATATATTATATTATTTTCTTATATTTATTTTTTTTTGTATTTATAATTTTTTTATATTTATTATATTATTTTTTTATATTTATTATTTTTTTGTATATATTATTTATTAGTATTTATAATTTTTTTATATTTATTATTTTTTTATATTTATTATTTGTTTATATTTATTACTTTTTATATATATTATTTTTTTGTATTTATTATTTTTTTATATATATTATTTTTTTATATTTATTATTTGTTTATATTTATTACTTTTTTATATTTCTTATTTTTTATATTTATTATTTTTTTATACTTATTATTTTTTTATATTCATAATTTGTTTATATATATTATTTATTCATATTTAACATTTATTTCTATTTACTATTTATTTATAAAGGGTGGTTAAATTTTAAGGGCCGATGTTGATTTTGAATAAAACAAATTATTTAGGAAATTATTGTCATTTCTTTTTATTATGATAATATTGGTATGGTTCAATTATGTATGGAACAAAATATCGGCCAAATGGCCGCCGCGACCTCGGCGGCACACCTCCATCCGATGGTCCAATTTTTCGATGACGCTGAGGCATAATTGAGGTTCTATGCCGTTAATGTGCCGAATTATCTCATCCTTTAGCTCGTGAATTGTTGCTGGCTTATCGACGTACACGTTTTCTTACAAATAACCCCAAAGAAAGAAGTCCAACGGTGTCAAATCACATGATCTTGGCGGCCAATTGACATCGCCACCACGTGAGATAACACGGCCATTGAATTTGTCGCGCAAAAGAGCCATTGTTTCGTTAGCTGTGTGGCAAGTAGCATCGTCCTGTTGAAACCACATATCGTCCGCATCCATATCTTCCAATTCGGGCCATAAAAAGTTCGTTATCATCTCACGATAGCGAACACCATTCACAATAACTGCCTGACCGGCCTCATTTTGGAAAAACTACGGCCCGATGATGCCGCCAGCCCATAACCCGCATCAAACAGTCACTCTTTGTGGGTGCATTGGTTTTTCGACAATCACTTGGATTATCATTCGCCTAAATGCGGCTTTCTGCTTATTGACGAATCCACTTAGGTGAAAATTGATCATCCGCTGTTGCCATTTCTTGCCACGATTCTGACCATTCACGACGCTTGAAATGGTCAAGAGGCTTTAGTTCTTGAGTCAATTGCACCTTGTAAGCGTGTAAATGCAAGTCTTTATGCATAATGTTCATCAACGACGAGCGTGAGAGGTGCAATTGTTGGGCACGACGACGAGTTGAGGTGGACGGCTCTTCAGCCACACTATCGCGAACAACAGCAATATTTTCTGCAGTACGAGCTGTACGAGCATGCACTGGTGTTTGCACATCTCCTACAGACCCGGTTTGCTCAAATTTTTGCACGATTTTTCCGATTGTACGCACATTTGGACGATTAAATTGACCGAAAAAATCACGAAGTGCACGATATGCATTTTGATTTGAACGCCCATTTTCATAATAAGCCTGAATAACTTCAACGCGTTACTCGATTGTGTATCTTCCCATGGTTCAAATAGAGTTAGTCTGAAATTGAGAAATGTCAAATGAAATGCAGAAAAAAACTTGACGTTTAGGTGTGGTTCACATTCAACATCGGCCCTTAAAATTTAACCACCCATTATATCAACATTAAGTTATATTAATTTATTTCTATTTACTATTTATTTATATATCAACATTTATTAATATTAATTTATTTTACGATTACTTATGAAATATAATATGTTCCGGAATATGAAACTAATATCTTGCATTATTAGATTATTTACTTAAAGAAGTAAGAACGAATTTTGTAAAAACGAAAACGAAACGCAAGCAACTAGGCAGTTGATACCGTGAAGAAGGGATACAACTGGTACGCGTCCTTTCTGATCAATGGCAAAGGCTTTCAGTAGTAATTTTGCTTCCTCCTCTTTTCCTCCGTTAGTGACGGGCAGCAGGACACTAGTCCCAAATTCATGATACCATATAAAGCTAGTGTTCGCGAACTTATTTATTTATTTGATCTGAGATTCCGCCCACGTACCATGCAATGCATTCCACGTCGACTGGACCGTAAGAAGGCAACCGCCCCGGACGGAAAACCAACAATACTCCTTAAGAACTGTCCTCCAGAACTGTCGCCGGCTCTTGGCAGACTCTTTTGCTCATCTTATGCACGGAGGGCATTTCCTACCTGCTGGAAAATCGCTCGAGTTCAGTCAATCACAGAGAAGGGGAAAAGTGTCTCTCACAAAATTACTGCCCGATAGCATTACTATCTATGTTATCTAAGGTGATGGAAAAGGTCATGGACTTCTGAATGATCATCAATAGGGATTCCGTGGCAGGCGGTCCATTGGAGACCTTTTGAGCCTTATAACCGATAGGTGGATATCTGCGGGTGAGGGGCATGGCGACTCAAGAGCGGTCGCGTTCGATATGGATATTTGCAAGGTTTTTGAACGCATCTGGTATGGGGCATTACTGAGCATGCTTCGTTCATACGGACCTCCCAGTAGCTTTGTGATTGTACGAAGAGCTTCCTCAAAAATCGAACGATCCAGGTTGTTGTGGACGGCTAGTCTTCGGATCAGTATCCTATTAATTCCCGAATACCTCAAGGTTCTATTTTGGCTCCAAGTTTGTTTTTGTTTCACATAAATGATTTGTTGGGATCAACAGATAACAAAGTGTTCAGTTTCGCGGGTGATAGTATGCTTGCTTTTCTTTTTCGAACGATCGGGCGATTAGTGATTTATTTTGACTCCATCCGTTTTTTGTTTTCTTTGCTTCACATAAATGATTTTTTGGAGCCAACAGGTTCAGTTTTGCGGATGATAGTACGCTTGTTTTCTTCTTTTACGTCGCACCAGCTGAGATGTAACCTAATCGAGTCTCTAAATAGGGATCTGCATATCGCCTGCAGTGAGGACTCGACGACTACAATGCAACGAAGACACAATATACAACATTAACAAAGAAAAGTGGATCATCGGTTTCACGGCTGATGATGAGTGGCCAATTCCTCGAATCTGCGGAAAGCATGAAATTGTTCGGCGCCACGGCCTGTGGGAATGTATCGTGGCATAAACCCGTGTCGAGCATCGCCGGGTCCGCCTCCGGAAATCTGAGTTATCTTTTTAGTGCCAAGAAATATTTTACTCCGGCCAAACTTTTTCTCCTTATAAAACCCAAATTAGACCCCCGCTTAAATATTGCTCTCTTGTTTGGAGCTCTGCTCCTAAACAAACTCTCAACCTACTTGAGAGCATAAAGAGACAAGTGATCCGGCTGATCGGGGACACGGCGCTAACGTCGGGACTACAGTCGCTATCACATCGAAGGCACGTAGCTGACCTCTACCTGTTTTACAGATGTTATCGCGAATACTGTTCTTCGGAAATTCGTGGTATTGTTCTGCGCAATTCGGTTTATATGCGCTCCACAAGACAATCCGATGGATCCCACCACTTTGCGGTTCATCCCCAAGCGAGCCGAACATCTTTGCATCAGAACCTGTTCCGTTACAGAGTGGGAAAGCTGTGGAATTCCCCCCTGCTCGAGTGTTTCCGGAGCGTTACCTACAACTGTTCAAAATCAACTGTAACAGTTAATTAGCGGTATCTCGGGGCGCCGACTCGGCGCTATAGGCTCGCCTTTCCCGAAAGAAGTATAATAAAAAAATCGTATTGGCTCGTTGGCGGCCGCTTCTACCTCGTGTAGGGTTATATTTTTGAATTGCGATTGCGGCTTACCTCGGTGGAGTGGCTTCTCTCCGTCTCCTGGCGGGGTGTCTAAAATGAAAAGGCGATTTTTCGTTTTTGGATTGTGAGTTCCAGTTGTTTGTTTTATTTATTTTATTTATTACTTTTTATGGCCGTTGCCATAAAAAAAAACAAAAAAAAAAACTGGTGGCGAGAGGCCGACTTTAGGGAGACAATGACAAATGTGTCCTTCATCTTGTCTCTGGCTTCTGGTCATCTTGCGATAACCAGAATCACCCACATCCGTGAGGATGTTGGGCCCGGTCTCGAGATATCTGAAAAGAAAGAGGGAAGGAGGTATCTAAGGATAGTGTGGACAGGGTTAGTTCAAGTGTTCTCTAACTACTTGGATGGGGGGACGGTGGGGAAGAAATCGTACAAGACCGGTGGGTCTTGAGTGCGGTAGTAAACGCAGATCACTTCTTTGGGTACTGATCACGAATCCAAAATGTGCCGCCCTTTTATACTCTGTGGCGACAGATATTTGTTAAAATTTTTACTTATAAATTCTAAGAAGCACAAACAAGATTTTGTGTGTGCTTCAATTGGAATGGGATTCTAGGAAGTGGATGGGTATTTGGTTGAACAAATTCCTGGAAGGAAAAATTATGAAATGCATTTAGAATTAGGCATTTCATAATGTTAGGGTTTTTGGGAATTGAATCAATGTGCGACAAATTAACTTTTGGTTTAATTTGTTGCTCGCATGATTCACTATGGGGACAAGATTGGGATTATAGGTAATAATGGGGATTGGCTGGGGGTAGTGATTTACGATCACTACACTCGTTTATATGTTTAGCGATTGTTACGGCCGCGAAATCATCTGCGAAACCGATAACTTCCGCTTCTTGTGGTAGTTTTATTCGTGGAATTCCTTCCCCGCGCGAGTTTTTCCGGAGCGTTACAACCTAAAACTGTTCAAAAAGAACTGCAACCGTTTTTTAGGGCTAACCGGGGGGCGCCGACTCGGCACTATAGGTGGGCCTCTCCCGAGAGAAGTGTAATAAAAAAAAAACCCAAGAGAAATATGTGGTTCGATTTCGGGTGCAGAGAAGCCGTTAAGACTAAAAAGTTGACCTTCCGGTTATATAAATCAAACAATACTAGGGAAAGCCGGAAAAGATTTAAGAAAGCTAGAAATGACTGCAATGCGTATATTCAAAGCGCCAAGTTCTTGGATGACCAGGGAGTGAGACAAAAAGTACTACACTCTCCACAGGTAGTGGAAACTTCTGGGCACTCGTGAAAAACATTCAAAACTCAGTCTCTTCATCCATTCCATCGCTTATAGTCGATGACAAACCAGTCACTACTGCAATAGCGAAGGCGAATCTACTTGCTGCACATTTTGCAGCCAACTCAACGCTGCCTGATACCTGATCAGTTCCGGCTCAACTTGAGCGTAAGCAGCACATCATGAGCCAGATTCGCTTCCGAACGCGTACTGTTGCCCGGGCACTCAAGGAGCTAAACACAAGCAAATTCGCTGATCCAAATGGCTTTCCCCCAATTCTCTTGAAGAGATGTTCTTCTTCACTTTCTAAATCACTGCGGAAACTCTTCGATTTGTCTTATTCTACTGGCCGTTTCCCAAGTAGGTGGAAATCAGCGACAAAACGTCCCTTTCGTCTTATCGGCCCATAGCACTAAATTATATTCTCTCGAAGGTAATGGACTCACTTATCAGCCATCAACTCTCGAAATATCTGGAATCAAATGATCTCATTGACCACCATTATGGTTTTCGTAGCAACCGGCCCAGGGGATATTTGATGGTGAACCTTATCAACAAGTGGAACCATTCTATCCACTAGTTTGGTGAAAGCAAGATTGTTGCATTGGATATTTGAAAACTCTTCGACAGAGTTTGGCGTCCAGCCCTTTTATCAAAATTACATTCATATATAGTGGACAATTTCCTGATCCAATGGATAATTCCAGGTTCTCTACTATCACCCACTCTCTTCCTCATCTTTGTAAATGAACTGTTGTCCATTACACACAACTCAATTTACTCGTTTGCTGATGACAGCACATTGAGTTTCTCGTACTCATACCAACATTCCCAACCAAACTCACCGAACGTCAAAAGCAATCAGCAGGTTATGCTTAATACACTGAATTCCGACCTCAACGAGATATATCAATGGCGATAATCTAATCGAGTAGAATTCAATGCCTTAATAACTCAGTGCGTCTCCTGTCGTCAAAGGCGAAGCCCAACGTAAATATACTGTTGATGAACAGCACTTGCATCGATGAAGCCAAGTAACTATCAATCCTCGGCACTCGACTTAATTCGACTCTTAACTGGAGCGACCACATTTTTGAAGCTCCAAAAAGTGCAGCCAAATACATAGGGTTCCTTAAGAGATGCAAAAAATACTTCACTCCATTCAGGCTGGGCACTATTTACAACGCGTATATTCGTCCCCAAATTAAGTTGAACTCCCATATTTGGTCAGGCGCATTCAAAACTGCACTACACGTGATCGATAGGATACAAACACGAGTAGTAAAACCAGTCGTAACTCGATCAATTCCGTCGTTAGAACATAGCTGCAACCTATCACGCCTGTCTCTTTTCTATAGGTATTATCAGGATCATTGTTCAACTGAACTTGCTGTAGTGTTCCGCCTCTTCAGACATTTTCTCGCGATACCCGTCAATCTGAGAATGCACGTCAATTCACGTTGAAAGTCAACTTCAGGCGCACAAATAAACATAGAGAGTCATTCTTTAGCCGAACCACACGAATGTGGAATACTCTACCTGATCATGTATTTCTTCGTCGTTGTGATGTCCTGGCATTTAAGACCAATATACATCGATACCTCCTTTCCGTATCCACTTCCTCTTCTTCCACTCGTACTGTGCTCTGATATTTAAGGGTACTCCCAAATCCCTCTTTGTGTGCCCGTTAGTGTAAAAAAACATTATTTTAAAATCTGTCGAGAACGTTTCAGCTATTGCTTTCATCAAAATAAAACATTTCGTAGCAGTAGTAGTAGTACTAGTGACAGTAGTCGTCGTCGTCGTTGTTCTTGTTCTTGTTGTTGCTGTTGCCGCTGTTGTTGTTGTTATTGTTCTTGTTCTTGCTGTTGTTGCTGCTGTTATTTTTATTTCTTATATACTCAAATATCGGGTTTTCCAATACAGACTTGACAACTTTGAATTTAATTTGTGAATGCACCTTTTTCACTAATCATCGAACTGTGGCTGTCAATTTATTCAGTAAACTCAACATTCATCATGGTTAAGTATACGAACGAACAGCTTCTGCAAATTATAAAAATTTACTACCGAAATTTGGAGTCGGTGACCGGGGTTCGATTCCCCGTCGGGGAGCCTCTGGCGCAAGACTAATGACCTTGCCCGGAAAAAACAAATCATTATGGAAAATTTAACAAGCCTCAGGACTTTCTAAATAAGGCCAAGACCGGCTCCCGGTTGTAGTGCCGATGATGATGATGATGATGACCGCAACTTTAAGGGCCTTAACTCCAATTTTCGGTCGTAATTCTCGCCCTAGTAGACAGGCAATAACAAGTTTCGTGCAAAAATTTGAGTCTACATATTCGTTGTGTGATGTTGCCGTGCCAGTGAGACAACGGGTTGGTCGAAGTGTCGAAAATATCGCAGCCGTTCAGGCGTCCGTAGCAAACGATCCAAATCAGTGAATTCCACGGCGTCATTGGGCCATATTTTTTCGTCGACGATAGTGATCGTCACGTTACTGTGAATGGCCATCGTTATCGCGCCATGATTACCGATTATTTTTGGCCCGAATCGGAAGATATGGACTTGGGTGACTTGGTTTCAACAGGACGGTGCCACAAGCCACACAGCACACGATACAATCGATTTATTGAAGAGTAAGTTTGATGAGCGTGTTATCTCAAGAAATGGGCCAGTCGGTTGGCCGTGTAGTGATCCTAAATCACTACCCCCACCGCCCTTCACTTCCCACTCGTTCTAGAAAATTAATCTCTTCCAGATTAATTTTCTTTTCGAAAGGAGGGAGGTATGTAGTGATCCTAAATCACTACCCCCTTCCATTTACCTAAAAACCTAGGAAATACTTACCCTTTCTGAAACATTACCCATTTCCTATATTGAATCATATGAGCGACAAGTTAACCCAAAAGTTAATTTGCCCCACATTGATTCAATCCCAAAAACCCAATTCCATTTAAAGCACAAAAAATCGGGTTTGTGCTTCGCCAATTGATAAACACCTGTGGACAAATCCCGATGTGCCACAGTATAAAAGGGCGGCGCATTTTGCATTCGGGGCAGTCGAAAAAGAACAACCAGATGGTGAGCACCCACCAATAATTAAAAGCTGTTCAAAGTTAAAGGAACATTAAAAGTAATAACAACCGCATAATGAAACATCTTTCATTTCGGCCCGGGAGGTCAGGTACGTTACAACATAAAATAAAATATAAATTGTTGTGTACCGGTATATTCCGGTACACTAACAGCCGACTCGTTCGTGTGATTTAACGCCTCTAGACTATTTTCTTTGGGGCTACGTCAAGTCATTGGTCTATGCCAACAAGGCGACGACGTGGGAAGAGCTCAGAGCCAACATTGAACCCGAAATAGCGGACGTTTCGACCGAAATGTGTGGCCGAGTCATCGAAAATTGGGTCCAACGAATCGACTGCTGCAACCATGCCCGCGGTGGCCATATGAACGAAGTCGAGTTCCACTGATAAACGTTTTGATTGTACTTCAAGTCGATAATAAAGATTTTGAAATATCTCAAATGGTTTGCGTTTTATTTTTAAAAAAAAGTTGTCAACTCCCTATTGAAAAACCTGATACAATAAAATGGCAGATATTATCGGCTTAAGACAATATATAAGAAAGTAGTAATAGACATTGAGTGCCATTAAAGAAAAAACAGAGTTGAGTTGGGTGAAACCTCTTTGCGGTAAATTGTATAACCAGATCTCCTTGTTGCCACGAAACGCATATTACTGAAGTGATATAATGTGCTGCCAACGCCTAGAAGATTCGTTTTTGTTTCCATAAATTGGCCAAATTTTAATGCAATTGGGATGGAATATTTATACCCCGATGTAATTATTACTTTAAACGTTGAGTATGATCAGTGTCCCAAGAGCGAAAACCCCTCCAATGATCTTGAAGACCGACTGAAACGCCACCTCTGTAAGGAAATAAGTCCGGAATATAACGTCGAAACCATTAACCCAACGCACATTTAGATTTTAATTCATATTTTGAAGGATCATATTCATCTCGGGGGGATTACCAATTCTCTTAACCCCTCTTTGTTCTCAGGTTCCACTAGTGGCCATCTGTCATAATTTGTGAAAAAGGATATTTCTGAAGTGCGTGTAGTCCCATCAGTCAAACTACCAATCATCACTGTGGTGCCATATAGGGCGCCGGGATGTCGAAAACAATTTTTCGCGAACGATTAAACAATTTTGGTTTTAATTTCCTATTGAGATCAAATTTCATAAGACAGATGTGCTGTGTACAGTTAAAAAATAAAATATACGGAGAACAGTTGGTTTTCTTGTGGTAAGATTTTTATTGAAATTTGAGGGGAAACAAAAAGAAAGGTAAATAATAGATTCAGAAATTCAATGCCTAAATTGGTATAAGGCTTTACTAATGATTTAACCGTGTAAGTCATTGATCTTTGTCTGTTTTAGCTAAGAATTCTGTAGAGGGTAGAGTCAGATATTTGGGAAAGGTTAAAGGGAAATGATTTTTTATGAATTCGGAAAACTAAAGTGCCAGTAACAAATATGTTCTGTGCAGCGCTGCTAGGTTACTGAGTGATTCCTTTTGGCAATATTAGTAGTGACAGGTATATTATTGTTGCCGCTGCGTCTAGTGGACTATACAAAACTCCTCTAGGAGCTGCGTCTCTGAGGAAGTTAACAAAAAAGCAAAACTTATTTTATATTTCAATTAAATTAGTGTAGACATAATTGGTGCATCAACAGTTAATTGTTCTGTACGTGAGATGACAAATTCTTCTTAGAGTATCTAAACACTACAAAACTCCCGACATGCATCTTAGGTAGCACTGTTACAAATAAGATTAGCATTTTGTTATGTTGCCACATTTGCTGCTATGTATATATGTATATATCAAATGTGGTACCTCAAATAATTTGTTGTAAACAGCTGTTTAACTAAGCTTGTTGTGTATTGTGTATTTTTGACTAACTTGAATATCATCCGCTACCAAATTCTGCGTTTTGGATGATTTACCACCAACAAAAACGAATTCAAAGTAGATGAAAGCGTATAAGGAGTCAACACCAGTACAATAATAAAAAATTGGGCAGCTTAATATAATTGTCGAGTAAACTATCGAGAAGATGCGGTTCTAGATGATCGACGATTAAAACCGCATAAGATAGCTAACGCTGAAAGTATTTCAAAACAAAGGGTATATGACACATTTTACACAAAGCACTCAGGGTGAGAAAGCTTTGCTCAAGATAGGTGTTAAGTGCTGATTACAGTTCTACAATATAGAAATTGATTTTCCTGGCCTTTGTTTACAATCTTTTTTACTACCTTTTTCTTATCCTCTTTTGATTTCAGTTCGCTTAATCTTATGTAAAAGGGCGGTTTAGAAGTCATATCATTTATCAATCATAAAAGAAATAACGATTCTAATAACACGTAACAACTGTCTTTTATACCTAATCATTGTTTTCATATACGAAAAGTTTCACATAGCTGCTAAAATGTGTATCGAATTTCACATCGAATGTTGTTTAAAGGTGTTTGGGTAATACTGTTCAAGTTCAGTGAACACATTTTTATGTGTAAGGTGATGCACTTCAACGTCAAATGAATGCAAAAGATAACGTTTCACCTTGACTTATCAACGCCCTTATCAAAAGTTAGAATATTTTTTAGTTCAAAGGTTCAGTTTCGTTTCGTTCTACAATTCACCGTGTGTTCAAGTTAGGTTAGGTAATTATCGGGTATTGTTTGGCAACAGACTGCATGGTGCATTTGCTTACACATATTTTTGTTGTTACATTATTACTCACTTGTTCAAATACATATAACAGTAATAATAAAAATTGTATAACGCAATTATACTAAACAATAAAGTGAACAAATAGCACTATACGAATATATATATATATATATATATATATATATATATATATATATATATATATATATATATATATATATATATATATATATATATATATATATATATATATATATATATATACAGTGGTGGAAAAAATAATAGAAACAAGCTTGTTCTTCAACATTAATCGTTAAGAAAAAATGTATTTGTGGCAAAATAAGAATTAAAAATATACTAACAGATTTGGTGCACTATAGTACATAAAAGAAATACTAAATTTTTAATAAAAAAAGCGAGAAATAGTGAAAAAAATAGATATTGATTTCAGTTTTCCTTGGATTTCATCATCATCATCGGCACTACAACCGGGATCCGGTCTTGGCCTTATTTAGCAAGTCTCTCCACCGGTATCCGGTCCATATCCGAGACTTGTTAAATTGGCCATAATAATTCGTTTTCCTTGGATTTACCTCGAAAAAATAATAGAAACAAATAGTTTTTTGTTTGTGTTTTGTGAAGAATTAATTTACAGTAAAAGTGTTTCATATCCTTTTAATACTTAGTGCAGCAAACCTTTGTTTTTAATGACTACTTCGCATCTTCGTCCCATGGTATTGACTAGTTTGGTACAAGTCGCGGGTGGTATAGAGTACCATTCATCTTTTATTTTGGACCAACGTTCTTCCTTATTTTTGGCTTTGCAGTCTCCGATCTTGGGTTTAAGAATGCCCCATAGGTATTCTATTGGGTTAAGATCAAGGGTCTGCGCGATGGCCACTCCATAACATCGACTTTGTTTTGAAGAAACCATTCTTTAGCCAATTTTGAGGTGTGCTTGGGGTCATTATCCTGCATAAACTCCCATTCAATACGCATGCCCTCTTCAGAAAATGGTAGCATAACGGTGTTTAAGATTTCTGCATAATCTTTGGAACACATTTTGTCCTTTATAAGAAAAATTGGACCAACACCAGATGCTGAAAAGCACCCCCAAATCATTAAATTGCTTCCACCATATTTCACTATATTTTTCGTATACTTTGGATCGAATTCTGAGTTCATTGGTCGTCTGACGAACATTTTTCCATCGGAAGCAAACAAATTAATCTTGGTTTCATCCGACCATAAGATGTTATTATAGGAGGTGTTTTTTTTTGGCAGAAACGAGTCTCGGCTTTATAGTTTTCTTGTTCAAGTATGGAACTTTTCTGGGACTTCTTCCAGGAAAACCCGCTTCTATTAGTCTGTTTCTAATTGTACGACTCGTACAAGGTGCGTTTAAGTAATTTTTTAATTCCGTTGAAGAAAAAAATGGCTTGTTCTTGGATACTCGGATTAGCAGTTTGTCGAATCGTGAGGTTGTTTTTCTTTTTTGCGTCTGGTTTCCATTTTGGGACCTGAATGAAGAGCTGTAATTATTTTTTTCTTAGATCACTTCATTAGCTTAGCTATTTCATCCATTGTTTTCCCGTCATTTTTTAATTTTTTTTCAATTCACGATCGGAACTAGTGCAATGTACTTCACGACCCATTTTCACAAAATTTTGCTTTTATTTATTTATTTATTTATTCATTTATTTATTTATTTATTTATTTTTTTTTTTTTTATTAATTTTTTTTCTTCTAACAAACACTAAAACACAAGTCTAACAAATTTCCGAAGATTTCAATAAAGAACCAGTAGTTTACTTTACAATCACGATTGAAGACTTGGTGATGGTTTGTTTCTATTATTTTTTCCAGGGAAAATATACCTTTCGCTTGCATTTTTCACTGCTAGGCAAAAATAAAAAACTGATAAGAGCAAATTGATGCACCATATCAAAGTACTGTTAAGTACGGTTCGGGTATAGAATTGGTGTCAAAGAAAAACCAAATTGTACGCAGTTACTGATTGTTGATCGTTATCTAAACCTTTGTTTCTATTATTTTTTCCACCACTATGTATATCATCATCATCATCGGCACTACAACCGGGGACCGGTCTTGGCCTTATTTAGCAAGTCCTGAGGCTTGTTAAATTTTCCATAATGATTTGTTTTTTTCCGGGCAAGGTCGTTAGTCTTGCGCCAAGGCTCCCCGACGGGGAATCGAACCCCGGTCTCGCGCGTGTCAGGCGGATATACTAACCACTATACTATCGAGGAGCATATATATATATGTATAGTGCTGTAAAAAATTATAGATAATTCATTGGTAAATTGTCTTTGCTTCATTCCACTATTTTGTAAACCGACTATTCTTTGTTTTCAATGCCCATTAATTGTTTCCCACGTGGCATATTTAGAACTTTAAAAAATTCACTGCGTAAAACAAAAATCTGCTTATTATCGCTCCAAAACGTCTGCATTGTTATTATACTTTTGTTATTCCAAGCTATGCATTACAACTAAGCCTGAGATCGAAAAAAGGGCTGAGTTTATATGGCTGAGTTATAAGGTGGCGCAAAATTAATCACCCCATCGGAATATGTTATAATTTACGTACGTCAATCATATTTGACATTGGTGAACTAGACAGCTCCAGTCATCTCTTAACTTAACAGAAAAAATTGTAAAGGTCCAAATAAAGATTTCCATCATTCAAAATCTTTTTTTTTGTGTTTAGTACAAAAGTAATTCAAAAACAAAATGGATGATTTTTCATAGGAGAAATTTGGGTTCTTTCCAGAAAATTAATTACCATTTCTGGTAAAAAAGCAATTAAAGGGTTTTCCCTGAGTTGGTGTCGGTTGACACCAGTCCAAAGTTTATTACTCATTCCAAGGAAACTGAAAATTTACGTTTGAGCCTATAATATCTATATTTCACAGCACTGTATTTAGGTCCATTACAGCACAGCCGTGACGAAGGAACGGTCCAAACAATGGACTGAAGGGGGAGAATCGGCTCCAAAGAAGTCAAAGACGGTTCCATGCGCAGGCAAATTTATTTTAATTTAGTGGGCCTGTGGGGGTTCTTTAAAACTACGCGAAGAACCACCTACAATTCCAACCCCAACTCCCTTCGCCAACCCGCAGTCACCTGCAAACATTTCCTCCCCAAGGGCACTGTTTCAAGCATTAATGCATCGCCAAAATTTTCCTGAAAATAATTCGGTTAGTATACAAAGTAACCGTCATAAATCAGGGAACCTTATCGGCGCCCCCATCAGCCGGCGTATCCTGCCACACACGTGCGCAGCAGATCTTCCGGGCTTACCCACATGCAAAGCAGCCTTT
This sequence comes from Microdon myrmicae, assembly GCA_963931805.1. NCBI lineage: Eukaryota > Metazoa > Arthropoda > Insecta > Diptera > Syrphidae > Microdon > Microdon myrmicae. Next base: position 38,131,121 of record OZ007499.1, on the reverse strand, counting down.
TGTCCAACCGACAAAAGCATTTTTCGCATCTCGCGTCTAGCCGCCAAAGATACCGCACACAATCACCATTTTTTTTCTTTAATATACCATTTTTTATTTCTTCCTATTATTATAATTTACTTACACGCTAGACAAAAATGATTAAACTCTAGCTTATGTTATCTTATTTCTTAACTTACCGGCTGGTCCCTTGCGGACTCTCTAAGTTACATGCATGAAAATTTGTCTTCGACATTATGATTGTTTTGTTTACATGAATTTTTAGGGAACTTAAATAGAGACATGCAGCCTATTTACACAGCTGCATGCACATCTCCAACGATGCACTTGTCCCATTTCCTTTTCCCGGTTTCGTTTACCCATGACCTCGCAGCGTGGGTAAACAATGTAATCTCCGCGGGATCAACCGCACACTCGCCAGGACCTACTCAGAGAGACCCCCCCCCCCTGATACCAAAGAGGAACTTCACTTTCTCTTAAGAACAAAACTCACCCCTAGCCGAGGGTTGACTCTGCGCGAGTCAAAGTCAGTCGAGTAATAGCCGTGAGAAGGTAGAGTCGAATTTTACCATTCAGAGAGTCGTCAAGCGAGTGCGGTAATCCAGCTATATCTATTGGTGCCGAGTGATATTCGATACTAAGAATATATAATCAAATGTTACGCGTGGACTATAATTGTCATTGCATTGCAACGCTTTAAAGTTTTTTTAATTTTTTCCTTAAATAATTTGCAAAGTTAAGTGTAACATTATGTACAGAAATATATATCAATAAAATTACACCTAAACAGAAGACAGTAGTGACTAACTATCGAGGACACATTAGTGATCATTTGTTTTACGTTACATCAATAAATATCATATACACGAACAAAACCAAAAGAACCCCGTTTTATTTTCTTTTGGTTGTGAAATTGCGATACAAGTTTAAATTCGGTAAAATATTAGTGAACGCGTTCCCGTGCTGGCACATCTACGTAATATCGCCACAGGCCTACCACCCCATTTAATGGCTTAATTCAAGCAATATAAGTACTTATAAGCTAAGGTTATTGCTTCAGTTTTTTGGCATGCCCGTGGTATAATTTTCATTGATTATCTTGGAAATGAAAAAACCATCAGTGGCGAGTATTATGCGAACTTATTGCAGCGTTTGAATGATGAAATTGGGGGGGGGAATTCCACATTTAGCGAAAAGAAGGCGTTGTCCCATTACGAAAATACGCCTGTGGCGTTTCTAACAGATACACACACAGCCTACTAGCAAATAGTGAAGAACGCCGAAAGAAAATCGAATAAGAAAATTCACCAGCCGTATACCAAGCAATTTCCATACAACAATTCCACACCAGTTGAGTGTACTTGATTTTAGAACTCGAATTTGTACACGCGGCAGTGGCCTGATGTATTAAACATTGATTACATTTTTAGTGATTCTGACCGTCATAGCGTCAGTTCGGATCACACATTCTTCACTATCGCAATACGCTATAATTGGTGACCCCGACGTGATCTGTGTATACACACAACACACAATCCCCCATAGGTAAAGAGAACTATACTAATTGCTCTTTCATATATTTTACTCTGTTTGGGAGAAAATAATCTGTCCCATTTCTCTATAGCGGCTTTGAAGATATATTTTCCTTCCGAGGGATCTGCCTCGACACCCGGTAAATTATAATACACCTGTGACGTTTCTAACAGACACACACAATATACAAGCAAATCGAGAAGAGCACTGAACGAAAATCGAATAAGAAAAAGCATCAGCCGTATACCAAGCAATAACATATCAACTTCACATCAGTTGAGTGTACTTGAGTTTAGATATCGAATTCGTACACCCGGAGCAGCTTGATGATTCAGTGCTTCCTTTTCACCCGTTTCATCGTATGTTCATATCACCGTCTTCACTATTCTTGCTTAACGCAACAATCCGACGTGATCTGTATACACAACACACAGTCTCCCATAGGTAAACAGAACTTTACTATTACGACCACGACTTCCGCATAGAGCACCGGCACACACGCCTGCTCCGGCGTCGTCCCGCTCGCTCGTTCGTCGCTCCGTAGTTCGCACACGAAGTTGATCGTAATAAGGTTACTGAAGAGGGAGTAGTGTGACGTTTCTAACAGATACACAGACAATATACAAGCAAATAGTGAAGAACATCGAGAGAAAATCGAATAAGATAATTTACCAGCCGTATACCAAGCAATTTCCATACAACATAGCAATTCCACATCAGTTGAGTGTGTGGCGGTTCTACGAACCACACAACCAACTGTAGGTTGAGATGTCCTTTCCGCCAAGGAACATACTTACCTTTATCCATTACACGTGCCCACAGACACGTGTCCCAAATTCTTTAATCATACCTGTAACAAAGGTTATATGAAATTGCAACGACGTTGAACCCGATATCAAAAACCAAGGAATTTGACGTTCAAAAACTTCCAATATCGAGTTCAACGCATCCATACATCGTATGCAAAACCAATCCAAAAAGGCAGAAAAGCATCGCATCTAAGCAATGTGCCAATGCAGGAAAGCGTCGCATATAAATCGATCACCCAGCCTAAGCATCAACGCGATGTTTTCCCACGAAATACCATTGTCGGTAAGTAAACTGAAAAAGGAATGCATACTCGGGTAGCTAAATGCAATTAGCACCTAAATCCCTTGCATGACCTAATGTTAAGGCACATTTGCGCAAACAAACGATTCGTTGCGCCGCTGATTAGCAGGCGAACAATCATAAACTCGTGACACTATCCCTGATCGATGTTTATGATTGGAAAGGCAAACAAAGCCGTACATCCCATAGTCCGTGTACACATCCGAAATGCATGCGATCCTTTGCCTGCATGTCAGATGTGCAGTTCAAATAAACCACGGAAAGATCGGAGAATAAGCGGCGGCATCCAATCCTTAAACAAAAGAAAAAAAGATTCCGACCACCAGCAACGAATGATGATGATAAAGATCATGGGTAAGATTTCTCCTTTTCCAGAGCCGATGGGGAATTCTCCTTTTGAGATGCCAAGGGAAATTTTAGGCTGTTAACAGATACGATGGGGAAAATCTATTGGCAGACAGGATGAGAAATATTCTTGTGCAGATGCGAGGATAGGTAACTAGAACGGGATACTTTTAGGATAGAGACAGGTAGTCTAGAGAATACCGTCGAACGAGATAGTCTATATCGAGCAGCAGGACAGCGAACCCCACTGAGGCGGTCGAACCGCGAGACGAATACGCTAGTAGAAGTAACCGCGACTTAAAGTTAAAAGTAAAGAGAAAGGCGAGTTAACGTGTCACCAAAGTTCGTAAGTTAACATACAGTAAAACCGCCAGGAGTGCTTAATACGAATACTGAACTAATGTAAACTCGGAATTGAAAGCAAATGTTAATAGACAAAAGTATACACTAAAAGTAGTTCGTGTTTCATTTATTTAAAATAAACAGACCTGGTTCACCTAAAGGTAGTTCGTCGCTTCCTTTGCCACCGTGTTGTGGTCCGCTTGTGTATTTCCCTCTGCGATTAACAGTGTTCGGCGGAACACTGCATCATCAAACATTTGAAAACGACATTCAAATCCACCAAAAGTGTACTTGAGTTTAGAAATTTAATTTGTACACGCGGTGGTGGCCTGATGTGTTGAGCATTGATTACATTTTTAGTGATTCTAACCGTCATAGCGTCAGTTTGAATCACACATTCTTCACTATCGTCGCAATACGCCTGTTCACACATCCGTTATTGCAGTGGCCAAAATCAATAATTTGAGATACGAATTACTTCCTCATGAACCCTATTTCCCAGTTTTGGCACCCTGGCACTATTTTCTCTTTGCAAACTTGAAGATATGGCTCGGCGGTGAACGATTTGCCAACGATGAAGAGGTAATGTCTGCAGTAAATGGCAGGCACTCGAAGAATACTGCTGGGTATCGAAGTTATTGAACATCACTGGAAAAAGAGTATCGAGCTAAAAGGGGAGACTATGATGTTACTATATACTGGGTAGCGAAGCTATTGAACATGGCTGGAAAAAATGTATCGAGACAAAAGGAGACTATGATGTTACTATCATCATCATCATCATCATCGGCACTACAACCGGGAACCGGTCTTGGCTTTATTTAGCAAGTCCTGAGGCTTGTTAAATTTTCCATAATGATTTGTTTTTTCCGGGCAAGGTCATTACTCTTGCGCCAATGATGTTACTATATACCCCAGTATATCGAAGCTATCGAAGATCGCTGAAAAAAGTGTATCAAGCAAAAGGAGACTATGATGTTACTACAACAACATAACCGTGAAGCCGATTAATTCTGGGGCTGTCCTTGTATTGGGTTTTCCAATAGCGTCTTGGTAACTTTAAATTTAATTTGTGAACGCACCCTTTCACTAATCATCGAACTGTCACTGTCAATTTATTCAGTAAACTCAACATGTTCATCGTTGTTAAGTACACGAACGAACAACGTCTGCAAATTATACAAATTTACTACCGAAAAAAAGTCGTCAAGTCCCTATTGGAAGACCCTATACCTCTGTCGCTGTCTACCCACCGGTCTCTTTCCCATTGGTCTCCCATCAATAGTTCTACGTTTGTTTTGACTTTTGTAAGTTTTGGTTTTCATATACACTCTAGTGTTTACGGACTAACTCCGGCGGAAAGTTTATTTATTCATCTTGCTTCGGTATATCAAAATCATCATAGTATTAGTTCAAGTTCCATATATTCAAAGCATCCAATCCAAAATATGCACAATCTTACCGAGGTTATCATTATCATTTCTGAAGATAGGCTAGCGTTGCAATTGCTACCCATGTGTCCATAATATGCTATTGTTCCGGGCATTTGCGATAAGAAGCACAACGCAAAATTTTATAGTACGATCATTTGCGCAACAATCGAATTCAAACATAAAGTATGCTTCCTACGTAAGAATTTGATATCGATTAATCTTGGGGAACGCATTTACATCTTCCTAACAACGAGAGACATTTGTGTTTCTAGAGGCGGATTCAGGTATAAGCTTGGTGGGGCTGCAGTCCTAGGCTTCAGTAATACTCGTAATAATATATGTATTGTTTTTATATTTATTTTTTTTTGAAAGAGCCCCAAGATATCTCCAGCCCCAGATCCTATTTTATTTAATCTGAACGTGGGCCTGTTTAAAGGTGATCTTATGTAAAGGAGAAGGAAAAGGTAGAGTTTTTGATATCAAGCAGCAAATTCAAGGGAAATGAGTTATATACATCGTATTCCCCGGGAAATTACAACTTGATTTTATTATATTTTACAAAAGTCTTCTATGCAGGATATTGGTCTTGTTGATCGAGCAGGCGTTGTGGTGTTACGGGATGACAGGTGGCGACTGTAATTCATGCCTTTATGATTTTCATCACCGTTTCATTAGGCCGTCATTTGATTTGGGTAAAGAAACGCATGCCGGGACAGCACATGATCACCCTAAACAAACAAAACATAAAAAAGAAGAAAAGGTATTGTTTCCTGATCAGTGAACAGGGAAGACACGGTAACAACAGTTGGGATGTAACTAAATAACTCAGGCATATCACATGTCACGTTGGAGCATCAATTTTCTTGTCTCCTTCATCAGTCTGCCAGCATAACATACTTCACTGTCATATATGTATAATAAACCATTTTCATCAAATTAACAGTCTTTTTTGTTGGCAGGGAGGAACAATCGATTTTGCGCCCAATTAAGTCACAAGTGCCCAACAAATACTGACTGTTACGGCGCACTTACATATTTATCTTGTGATCTAATGCACGATTGATTCCATCAACTAGCTTCATGTACATCAATCCATAATACTAGTGCTGTGTTACTTAGGATTGCGAACACACATCTACATAAGGCTTTCTGATAAGTATGCATCAGTATATCTGGGTATCCCAGTGTGGTATTTCCTTTCCCTTTTCTTCTTTCAATATTATAATCCTTCCTCTTACTAGTTCTAAACAGAAAAATAAAATGTTTGAGCTAACGAAAACTTAATTCGTCACCTCCGACTGACATCATTGTTTGGCGTCGAAACGAAATCGAAAACAATTTTTTTGCCTCATCAAATTGCGCGCCTTATTCCTGTTTTGGTGGTTTCTTGGTGTGTTTGTGGTTTTTGGGGGTTTGTTTTGGTTGTGTGTTCCGCCTTGCTTATAGGCCTTGAGTTTGTTTTTATTTCCAAAAAAAAAAAAAACCGCCCGCCAAAAACAAACAAGCAGCGAAACACTTGGCATTCTACGGAATATGTATTGAGACTTCGTGTCTGACAATAAGTGAGAGTCATCAAGCCATCGTAATCATGCGTATCAGATATTCTATCTTTTTGGCAGCTGTGTTAACCCCAATGACAGAAAATTGACGAAATGCCAATCGTAAGTATTCGATGGTTAAATTTAGTAGGTGTAAATGAATAGATCACACGAAACTCTAGAACTAAGATCCAAACAACAAGGCAAAAAATTCGATTTGTCTCTTTGCATAACAACATTTTATTTTTATTTACGTTTTGTTTTTCTTTACTTTCCAGATTCTCAAGACAAAACAGTAGAGGGTAAAGGCAATGCCACAACCGACACATCAGAAGTGATTGAACATTTTTTAACGCCGGTAAATGGGGAACCTGAGAGTCACATTTTATCAACGATAAGCTTTTGTAAAATATCAACTGATGGCTCTTCAAACACGACCCCAAACCAAGAATGTGAAAAAGAACTATCTCAACAACTAATACTCCACGCAACGACGACTGATCATGGCACGAAATTTGCCTAAATTTTTCAAAAACAAATGGCTAACCTGCGTTTCGCTGGGTTTACTGTTTTAATTTAATATATTATTATATAATTTTTTTTTTAAATACTTCATAAAGCTAACATTTGAAATGATCTCATGTATCGATTGGTAATATTATTTAAAACATTTTATTTTAGTATAATAACATTTTACTTTTAATTGGATTTTATCTTTATATATATAAATAAATATATAAATATGTACAGTAAATACAAAGAATATTTTTAGAAGGCTCTGAAAACCTTACAAATTTTTTTTTTGATTTGATTTAAAGTAAATATGTAAATGAAATTAACTAAAAACCATAATGATGACAACTAAGGAAAAATCGGGTAAAACTATGAAAAAAACCGAGTAAATACAAATGAAACAGTGCAATTGCATTGTGCTTATGTACAACTTAATTGGTCCCTAAAAAAATATAAATAAATATATAAAATAAATAAGTAACAAGGGATCATTTTAGATGTAAATTATTTAATATGTACATGAAAAAAGTTGTGGCAATTTATAACGTTTAATATTTAACTTTTTACTCTTGCCATTTGTTGCAAGAAAAAAACAAAAACAATCACTACTTGTAGTTCAAAAACGTAAGAACATTGCGACTGTGAAATAAAGTCTCCACACATTGTCTGAAACATTTAAATGGCTTAACTTAACACAATTTCAATATGTTTCATAACGAACAAATAATAAGATCCATTGTATCAAACAAAATTCCCATGTGTACGTATTTATATATGCAAAATGTATGTGTATATGAAAAAATTGAAATACAAAAGAAAAAAAAATAATTAGAGAAAGAAAATAAAAACAGCAAAACAAAAATAAAACAAAAAACTTGTGTGCAGTAAAGAACTCTCGAAATAAATGGTATTTATTTCAAAATATATTTAAAAAAAAAAACGTTGCGTCTTATTTACTTTTGGAGCTTTTATTTACTAACTCGGTTGATTCAATATTTTCTGTTGCGGTTGGGTACAGTAAAGGTATGTGCCTCTCAATTTTCTCAATAAACAAACGATTTTCTTATTAAAATTCGTCGGTATTAGGTATTGGCAGTAAGTTGTGGGGTTACGAAATCGTGTGCCGCGTACGACACGGGGTTATACTTCGTCCCACCATCACTAAAGGTTCATCCGAGGTATTGTCCACAACGAGAAAAACAAACACACCCTGGATAAAACTTACACGACAGGAAAAGGAAACACACATATCGCTATAGGATGCAATTTAATTTTTTTAATGTTTGTTGAATCAAATGAAAAAGCGTTAATTAAAGGTCACTTGGAATATTTGAGTTTCTTAATTTAAGTGTTCTCATTTCGACATTTAAAAGTACACACTCACGATTAGGCGGGAAAAAAAACTACTCGACTCGCGGTTAATTCTATGGGGTATCTCGCATCCCGGGCGCATCGGGGCAGCGAGATTGACACGACCAGCTCGGTCTGCGGATGTAATTGGACTCCTCGATATTTTGCTCGTTCAGAGCTCACTCGCACATCGTGGTCATGATGGTATGTGTGAGTGAAGATCACATTGTTTTATTTTTCATAAACAAGGCCATAGGAATAATCCTGAAACTCAAGGACGGGGCATAATGGGCATCCAGGAGATGTGTGTTTGTTGAAACAAACGAATCGCATCTCGTCGGATGCTAATGGCTTTGTATTTGTTTATGTATCTAGTTCGTAAGGGACAAGATTCGGCGAATCAAAGGACAAGGGAAATATGACCTAATGCATAGTTCGGTAATGAGGGTCGGCTAGATATATTGCAGCCGCTCATTAAATAGAAAATGTGATTCGGATACCTAAACGATGTGAATTGTCTATGGTATGCATTGCAGCTGTTACGATAGCCGCAATGCCGATGCACATGGTGCTAATAGGTTTAAGACGCGAGATGCGTATTTGCTTTGGTTTGCACATTGTGCGAGCCAGAGAATTTTATTGCTGGAAGAAAAACGTCGCCAGTTAAATGTATACATAAGGAAGTTTATCGTATACATGAATGAAGCTGGGAATAGGCGACGCAATGCTAATTATCCCTGGCTGGAATGGTTACATGATATGGGAACCGAGGGTTTTTCTTTTCAGGAAATTTATGATGAGGAAATTAAGAACTCTTACAGGGGATTTGTAAGCGAAGGAATGCTTGAGAAGGTAAGAATTCTTTTGCAGGTACTTTTGGGTTATAATAATTGGGTCTGTTTGATGCGTGAAGCATTTAAGATGCTAATGCGAATTGCATTAGCGAAAGCTGGTGCAGACCCGGGTTGTGGTTATGGGGGTTTTTTCAGGAAGGCGAGCCGTGGGATCTGGCGGAACCGCCACAAAGTCACATGGGGAAATACGATAGACATTGAATGCATTAGATCTGTTATTTCATATAATGTCAAAAGCAGCAGAGATTCAATTCACCAAGAATACGAGGGTAGCCTCTTATGTTTCGGGATTTGGCAACCCTAGTGTTGCAATCCGGCAATTGACAGCTATGTCGTAAAGTTGGACATTTTTGAGGTTATACGCACTCAGAACGTTTTGACATACGAGCGCTATTTGTGTTGTTTACAGTAACTTAAAAGGTTCATCTCGGCCCAAAAATGGAATTAAATCGTCAACATTTTCGTGTGATTATTTTTTACAACTTTCGGCGTGGATTAACTCAGCAACAGTGCATGGATGAACTTAATTCAATTTTTGGCGATGAAGCTCCATCAAGGACCAGTGTTTGTCGATGGTATGGTGAATTCAATCGTGGTCGTAGTTCACTCCAAGATGAATTTCGTGAAGGTCGTCCAAAATCAGTTGTTGTTCCGAAAACCATTGATGCTGTGCACGAACTGATATTGGAAGATCGTCATGTGACCTATCGTGAGATTGAGACAACCTTAGGCGTTAGTGGGACCAGCATACATTCAATATTGCATAAACATTTGACTGTCAAAAAAATTTGTTCGCGTTGGATGCCACACAATTTGTCAATAGCCCAAAAAAAAGGCTCGTGTCAATTGGTGGAAAGAAATGCTCAAAAAATACGGTCGCGGTGCTTCGAAACACGTCTATGACATCGTGACAGGTGATGAATTGTGGACTTACGCGTATGAGCCCGAAAGTAAACAGCAGTCGACTGTCTGGGTGTTTCAAGATGAGCCAAATCCAACAAAAGTTGTTCGCGCACGAAGCACTTCCAAGCAAATGATTGCCTGTTTTTTCGGAAAAACTGGACATGTCGCAACCGTACCACTAGAACAACGCAGAACAGTCAATTCTGAGTGATACACAACCATTTGTTTGCCAGTTGTCTTCCAAGAAATCAGGAAAACCAACCGCCGAAGACGGATCACTTTTCACCACGACAATGCGAGCTCTCACACATCGGCTGCGACAACTGCATTTTTGAGCACCCAAAACATCGATTTGATGGGTCATCCGCTGTATAGTCCTGACTTGGCACCGAATGACTTCTTTTTATTCCCGTACGTAAAAAACAAACTGAGAGGTCAACGTTTTTCGACACCTGAAGAAGCGGTTGCTGCATTCAGAATGCATGTGTTGGAGATACTGTAGCTCTTCTAACAGATTCACACAATTCACAAGCAAAAATAGTGAAGAACACCGAACGAAAAAAAATCGAATAAGAAAAATACATCAGAACCGTATACAAAGCGATAAAATAAAAATAATTCATACCAGTGGAATATAGTCGAGTTTGGAAATCAAATTCTAAACACGGTCAGTAGTCTGATGCTTCACTGCTTCGCTTTTCAATCGTTTCATCGTGTGTTCAATTCACCTTCTTCACTATCCTTGCTTAACGCTACATAATTGGTGACCCCGACGTGATCTGAACACGCAGCATCCACTTCCCATAGTAAAGCAGAACTTCACACACGGTCACGACTTCCGCATAGAGCCCAGCCTCCGACGTTTTCTCGCTTCTCTCTCGTTCGTCCGTCGTCCGCATACGAATCTGATCGTAACGAAGTTACTGCGGCGGGAGTGTGTAGCTCTTCTAACAGATTCACACAATTCACAAGCAAAAATAGTGAAGAACACCGAACGAAAAAAAATCGAATAAGAAAAATACATCAGAACCGTATACAAAGCGATAAAATAAAAATAATTCATACCAGTGGAATATAGTCGAGTTTGGAAATCAAATTCTAAACACGGTCAGTAGTCTGATGCTTCACTGCTTCGCTTTTCAATCGTTTCATCGTATGTTCAATTCACCTTCTTCACTATCCTTGCTTAACGCTACAATACCTCAATCAGAGTGGCAAAAGTGCTTCGACAATTGGTTCAAACGCATGCAAAAGTGTATAGATCTTCATGGGGAATATTTTGAAAAACAATAAAGTGATTTTCGATGATCAATATTTGTTTTTGTTCTCTAATCCCGAAATATAAAAGGCAAACCTCGTAGAACCCCGGGACAACATTTTGCAATTGTGCAAATTTATTCCAAAAATCATGTCGCGAAATTTGCGTTGGGTCCATCTTACAATCAATATAATCCTCCGTCTAAAGAAGTTATTTGATTAAGGGGTAACACCACTCTAGAAATTTGAAAAAATCGTTTTTTTTATTATTAAAATATACTTTATGGTCATAAAAATAATATACAATTGGTCCTAATGGGAAAACATTTTTAAAATGTTGTTTCTCGATTTTGCCGCAGAGTCTGGGAGCTCGCGTTGAGCATATTTCGGTGCGTTTGGATTTGTTACCTTTCTACTACCTTTATTGTTAGAAATAGAAAGTAGCTTATACACACAAAGCAAATGGTCTTTCGGGTTCCTTAGGGGCCCACTAGGTTGCGCAAATAATGTTTGTGGGAGCAGGTGACTGTTGTGGGCGGCTACACCCAAAACGGGAACGAGTTTCAAGGCGATTGTCTGGTCAATGGCGGATTGGCAGTTGTATGTGCTGGGATGTGCTGGAGAAATCTAGTACATTCGCAGTATACCAGTTGCGCGGCACCGGTCACGGGCCAGCTGGCGGGTTGTCACCGACAATGAGGTCAGCAGCGTCCCTGTTTTTGAATTGACGGTTATTCGGCGTCGTTACTCAATCACGGTCTGCAACCAACCCCACCGCGCTCACATTGTCAGGGCAAACATCACAGGTACCAGTTAACGACAACAAAACAAAGTGTATACGAATTAAATAATACGAGAAATAAAACTTAATCTCTTGCAATAAAGACTTCAGACTTTGCTTGTGCTTCCTCCTCGGTGTCTGCACCGACTTCCTCCCATCATTGCAGCTCTCTGCTATCTTCTTGGATGCAGCTCGCCGCTCCTGGACGCTCCCCTCTAATACAGACCAAACACCACTCTTGGACGCCTTAACCGTGGAACGCTTTCCTCCTGGATGCAATCTCATTATCGCCCGCCTCTATTACAACACCTGCAAAGTCAGTTTCCAGTGGTAGCCGGGGTCCCAACGCCCTGTCGGCCGGTGAGCTTTAGGCTCCGTGAAATGGTCGGGAGAAATCCCTGGCCATCTTTCGGAGATTGGCTGTTGGACCGGTTCGAGAAAAGGTTGTTTTAGGTGGTAGTCGGTCCCAAGGTGAAATACCACCCCGCCAAGCTGTACATTCCGCGATATCGCCCAGAGAAATCTTCGACGGTGTTTCGGATGTGTGGCTGATGACCCGGACTGACACGGAGATAAGTCATGATGGTACCTTCTGAGATACAGAATTTCGGAGGTAAACTAGTCTTCCATTCGGATCTCCCGAGGCGACTATGTCAGGGGGAACATCATGCAGATATCATGATACATAATCGAATTTTAAGAGGTTCGTCATCGCATAACCGGGCTCGCTCTCGATACTCTGCCCACGCTCGACTGGTAACGGCAGTTTGTAACATTGTGGGGGTTCTCTACACTACATGGAGAACCAACCCACAATTCCAACCAACTTCGAGCGCTAACAGCGCGACACCTTAATCCAAGTCCCCATTCAAAACCTGCAATACACATATTCGCAACCATGCAAAATCTGCAAGCGCATCCATCCCGAACTTGCAAGAATCCATCTCCCAATCTGCAATGAAAGGCACTTCCCAAAACTTATAACAGAATACAATTCAATAGAATACATTCTAAATCATCTCCCTCAATTGCATCACCCCATATATAATTTTTCCCAAATCCCCTTCGGTCAATTCTTTACTTAAGTCATATTCTTTCCTTGCGACCATGCAATCTTAATTTCCCCGTAAATCCGTATGCTATAAAAAAACGCATATTCAAACCTACGACGGAATATTAATCATCACCACCAACTACACCGAGCCGCATACATTTCCCCGAAATTGTGTCGGTTAATTCTCTATCAAAATTATATCCCTTGTTTGCACCCAAGCAATTCCAATTTCCCCCGAAAACCATTTCGGTTCCTATTCTACCTAAAATATGTAAAACCACATCAATTCCCTACAATCAAACCACATGCATATTCCCCAAAACTTCGGTTCATTTCCTCCTTAAACTATACTTCTCGCTTGCAACCAAGCGTCAGCTAATTTTCCGCGAAACAACCATCACAACGATCAAGACCCTTGATCATACTTGGCTATGCCGCCGAAACCAATTTCCCGGTACACACAACGAACGAATCCAACTCAGCTAATACGGCGAGGATTCCCCGGAACTAATCCCCTATACAGGCATAGCAACTCTTTTCGAAGTTCCTAGTAAATGGCAGCGAGTCAATTCTAGCTATGACTCCACTGCCACGACGCGACGAACTTTTCCTCGCCAGTAATTAATCAGTCGAGATCCAGCCGCCACCGGGACAATACCGCCGCCTGCAAGCATTTCGCTTAGTTTCAAATGTTTCCATTCGATCCACTCAGTCGGTGTTGACGTAATGTATTTCGGTAGTCGGTTGTCAGAACCTGACGTGCGTTTTGGCCACCTTACGTTTGGCAATCCTCGCGTATCAAACAGCCTTTTGTGATATAGTGCGGCGCAACTCGGGTCACTGTCAAGAGCATGCGGATTCACCCAACCACCAGATGCCGAAAGTCGTGAAGTGTCTCGAGACGTTGTTTTCGGAAGTCATCATTCAATGTTGATTGAATTTAATTTGCAAAATTTCGCTTTGGAAATCAAACCAAGATTAAGGGCTCTCGGAATCGTGGTTAAGGGAGAGAACATCAGAAATATAAAAAAAAGCTATTTCAACAAAAACTATTTCGACAAATAAAAAGAAAAACTAGGTTCAACGAAGCCCGAGTGTTTTAAGTATGGTGTTCCCCTTCTTGTGGATGACAGTTTCGCATCGGATTCTCAAGTGCTCGTAATGTGTCCGAAGTGCGACCTTCCAGCGGGTGGCTACCAGTGAATAACTTCAAGACATCCAATTAGCCAAACCCTTGTAATAGCTGCAAACGACCCAAGCTGACCCAGTGGTGATTGTTCCTTGGCTGTGAGTTCCGGATGAGAAAAGAAGAATAGAATGATCACGAAGTGCGAGCGAGCTTGCCATTACCGGTGCCATTACCCGCAACTATTTGCCGTCCCCCGGATTTCTGTTGGTGGGCGAGAGTGAACCCCGTTTCGTGCGTCGGCATCCAACTACGTAAACCCCCACATCATCAGGGGCGTCGGTTTCACCAATACGAATGTAAACGCCGTCCGCCAACGAAACCCTGCAAACAACGAAACCTGATATCCTTGCCCTAACTGAGACCCAGGTCGATTCGTCAACTGATTTGACATATCTTCGTTGCTCAGGACTTACATTCGATATTCCGTTTTAAGGGCGGAGTCTGCGTTTTCGCGCGGTCCAATCTGGCTTGCCAGAGGGCGGAGGCGTTGGAACCCAATAATATGGACATCATATGGTTGAGGGTCGTACTGAGGAATTCTATAAATTTCTTTGTTGTCTTTACCGCTCCCCGAATGACGATCGACCGGCGACATTTTTCGAACATCTTTCACATACCGTCGACTGAATACAGACCAACCACCCAGCTTCTGAAATTGTTGTCCTTGGCGATTTTAATGTGCACAATTCCGGCTAGTTGTTACATTCTAACAGAACCGACGAGGCTGGGAGGCTGGCAGAGATGTTTGCTGTAAGCCACAACTTGACTTAACTCGTGGAGGCACAACGCGAGTGCCGGATGCCCGAGGCGATTATGCGAACACCTTGGATCTGTTTTTGACATACGAACCGAGTATTTATACCGTAGTGGTTTCTGCGCCACTGGGAAACTCACATAACTGCTTGGTATCTGTCGCACAAGCCCTTGCATATCAAGCGAATAACCGGCCTAGGCAGCTTCGCCATGTATGGAAGTATGGGGCTGCTAACTGGGACGATATGCGAGATTTCTTCGCATCTTTTCCATGGTCGGAGGTGTGCTTCGGAGACTCCGATGTTAACCCTTGCGCGGAGTCGGTATCAGAGATTATTCTTCTGGGGATGGAGATGTATATTCCACATTCCATCAAACGAAGTTCATCTGATAAATCTTGGTTTGACAAAAAATGCGAGCAGATTACAGCGGCAAAAACTAGAGCTTTTAAGCAATGGCGCTCCAATCCCACCGATGTTAACAGAACGAATTTTGTTAGAATCAGACACGCGTGCGATTGATACCGCGAAGAAAGCTTACAACGGGAGACTGACCAATAAACTCCTTCGGTGCCCGGCTGGTTCGCGCTCCCTCTGGTCAATGGCAAAAGCTGTCAGCGTTAACTTCGCATCCTCCTCTTTCCTTCCATTGGTGACAGACAGTGGAACGCTAGCAACGAATTCAAAGGATAAAGCTAATGTGTTCGCGAATTCAAACCTCGACCCCGGCCTTTTAGAGGCGCCTGTGATCGCGCCGGTACGGTCTTCCATACGGGATGTGAGATTTCGTCCGGGCACTATTCAACGCATTCTATGTGAACTGGATTGTAGGAAGGCAACCGGCCCGGGCGGAACAACAGCAACTGTCCGTAAGAACTGTGCTCCAGAGCTATCGCCGGTTTTTGGCAGACTCTTCCGCTTATCTTATGCACGGAGGACCTTTCCTACCTGCTGGAAAATCGCTCGAGTTCAGCCAATTCCAAAGACGGGAAAAAAGTGTCTCCCACAAAATTACCGTACGATAGCATTACTGTCTATTTTATCTAAGGTGATGGAACAAGTCATCAATGCTGAGTTAGTTAAGTATTTGGAGTGCAACGGATTTCTGAATGACCGTCAAAAGGGATTCCGTGGCAGGCGGTCCACGGGAGACCTTTTGACACTTATAACCGATATATGGACATCTGCGATTGAACGGCATGATGAGTCAAGGGCGGTCGCATTGGATATCTCCAAGGCTTTTGACCATGTCTGGCACGGGTCATTGCTGAGCAAACTCTGTTCATATGGACTTCCACAACAACTTTGCGACGGGACGAAGAGCTTCCCTGAAAATCGATCGATCCGGGTTGTTGTGGACGGCGAGTGTTCGGATCTGTATCCTGTTAATTCGGGGGTGCCTCAAGGTTCTATTTTGTCTCCAACCTTGTTTTGCTTCACATAAATGATTTGTTGGAAACAAAGGATAACAAAGTGTTCAGTTTTGCGGATGATAGTACGCTTGTTTCCTCCTTTTCGATTGTTCGGCCGATTGGTGCATCTGCGTCGCATAAGCTGAGATGTAGACAGATTGACTCTCTGAATCAGTATCTAGATAGGGTCCTGCAGTGGGAAAGGGCCAATCTCATCGACTCCAATGCAGCGAAGGCACAGTATACAACATTCACAAAGAAAAGTGGATCATCGGTTCCACAGCTGATGATGAATGGCGGAGCCCTCGAGGCTGGGGAAAGTTTGAAATTGCTCAGCGTCACGGTATGTGGGAATGTATCATGGCATAAACACGTGTCGAGCATCGCCAGGTCAGCCTCAGGAAAGCTGAGCTATCTTCTTAGAGCCAAGAAATATTTTACTCCGGCCCAAGTTTTCCTCCCATATAAATCCCAAATTAGACCCGCGCTCGAATATTGCTCTCACGTTTGGAGCTCGGCTGCTAAACATACCCTCGATCTAGTTGAGAGCATACAGAGACGAGAAAATACTGAGAATAAACCTCAGCAACGAGGAAAGAAGCCAGGGAAAGAGAACACTGGAGCTTGTACCGAGGCGTGGTTAAGAGTGGTAAAAGGAGAAACAGGCGGAAAAAAAATGCTAAGGCAAATGCACCACAACAAGGATAGCAAAAGCAATCACAACCTGATGCATTAACGCTTAGCAATTCCGCCGATTCCTCATATGCAGATATGCTGAGACAAATGAGTGACTTCAGTGTAAAGAAAATATTATTAAAATCAGGAAAACAGCTAAAGAGGACCTCCTCCTTCAAATCAAGCGTTTCTCCGCTGTGTAAATCCCAGAAATGGAAAGAGAAATATAAGTAGCATCAGAGAACGTAGCTACAGTAAAAGCTCTACCACCACAAAGGACGAACTCGTAGGCGCGCGAATAGAACAATTTCTAAAAGTAGCTATTACGGAAGAGGCAGTGTCCTGTCCTTTCCGTCAAAAGACACCTCTGTACTCCTTGAATGGGTTACCTGTATATTAAGGCCGCAGATAAGCCCAACACAAGGCTGCAAGTGTTTGGAGTTTGCCCATATGCCAGCTCAGTGCAGAGATCGTCGATCATCGATCGTGGTCAGAAAGGGTACAAAAACAGGTATACAGCCACTTATATTGAAAATATGCCCAAGTGGCACCAAAGAATAAAATAAGCACGTCACTGGCAGTCTCAGATGACCAGCATACCGAAAAGAGGTGCAGGAAATTAAGAAAACCGAGGATGGCTAAGTGCATCCACATAAATCTTAATCCAAGCGGCGTCGCACAAAATATTCTAGCTCAAATGGCAATAGAATACAAGACCGACATTTTACTGTTGACCGAGCCGAATAAAGGTTTTTAAAATGCATACCGATAGACACAAGACGACATAGCCAATGTTACATAATAAAAGCCCCGATGATTATGCTAGTTCGCCCCCTTTATAATTCCCACACTCCAACAATGTTGCGCATACATGATACGCCAGCACATCACACATTTTCCGATATATTTTTGTACATACAAAACCCTTCTCAGTAGGGAAGGTATCCATGATACCTGCAGGTCCTTGAGTAAAGGTTCAAACAAACAAACAAAATATTCATGGAGCTGGTAAATGGAAACTATCAGGGTAGTGGAGCACGAATTTGAACTAGTACAATCCTTTACCTACCTTGGGTCAATAGTATCAGTCGATAACAATATGGAAGAAGAAATATGCGAACGTCTGATCAAATCTAACAAAGCCTACTATGGTCTATCAAGGCTCTTTAAATCCCGAAATGTAGCCAGAAGATCCAAGTTATTACTATACAAGACCAAGTCTTACCAGTAGTCTTGTATGGATGCGAGACCTGGACGCTCAAAAAAAGACACTCTGAACTCTTAGCCGCGTTCGAGAGGAAGGTCTTAAGGAGAATTGTTGGCCCCGTATGTGAAAGAGGACGAGTTCTGAGACGCTACAACCATGCGTTGAACGCGATCTACCTTGAAACTCATGTTGTAAGAAACATCAAGCTCGCTAGACGGGCGGGACACCTAGCTCGAATGATTGAAAAGGAGCCTGCCCGGAAGGCCTTTGTGGCAGGACGTATGGAAGGAGACAGCGGGGCAGACCTTGTCTGCAATGGAGGGATGGCATAGACCAGGTGTCGCGTCAGGCGCGAACAAAGCAGTTCAAAGCATCACAGTTGTTTTTTGTTGTTATTATATTGTTAATTAGTGAAAATTATATTTGTTCATATTGTTAGTTAGTTCTTGTTGTTATAACTTATTTGTTAGTTATTTCTTGTTGTTATAATTTATAATTTATTCATAATAAATTTGCATGTTTGGCAGCACTTGCCTTTTTTGTTGGTCAGAGATCTGATCTGATCTTCGGCCATTTTGAAGAAAGACAATATTAACGAGAATCAACTTGGGTTATCGAAATAGAAGGATATTGAAGATGAGGGCATGGAATGTGTTATTGAAATGAGGCAGAAAGAGGAAGGGTAACCACTTAGGCTTCTTAACCACTAGACTACGACTCACCTGCAGTTACCGGTATCTCCGCTGTGGCTGCTACTGCCCTTAACCACTCTCTCCGATTGGAGCTGGTTATCACCACTAACCTCCTAGTGGTTGTGGGCTGGTGGGCTGGATGGAGCGTCACTTTTTCTCTGGATAGCTTTGCCTTGGTATATTTTCTTCTATTGTTCGTCTTTTACTGTAATTTTTTCCGACAACATTTACCAAGTAATAAAACGAGAGTCTCAAAATCCCTTTGTATGATGGACAGCAACGAAAACGACAGCTGCGGCGACGACGAGAGCGATAGCGACGGATTGTTGAGAAAAGATTTTATTGTCTCGAGGGCAATGTATCGGATAAAATTCATTCACAAAAAAGTTTTTATTGCGACGGAACGCAAGAACACTGTTTTCAATTGAGCAACCGTGCTCCTTTTCAAAGTTTTTGTCGTTTTCTAGCCACGACCAGGCAATCTAAGTTTAGGGACTGACTCACTAGCACGAATTTAAATTAAAATCAATCCGGCTCAAAGGACCATGTTCGGCACGGTGCCTTTACCGTGCAATACGAATATAAGATACGAAAAGTTTATTTTTGCAAACGACACTTTTATTAACGATAAAACAAACGAACGACTCGATGCAAAAACTGCTTTGTTCGCGCCTGACGCGACACCAGGACGCCCAGAACCTGAGAGTGCCAAACTGGATGACATCGGCTCGCAATCAGGACCCATGGAGAGATTTGTTAAATAAGGCCAAGACCGGATCGCGGTTGTAGTGCCGATGATGATGATGATGATCCAGGTAGACGTGAAATGTGTTATGGTCGCGAGGCAAACATTGACTGGGAATTCGAAGTTAAGGATCCTGGTCAAGGGAATTATTGTATCGGTTTGGAAATTGATCAATCAGTGGGGATATATACATAGTATATTAAAACAATATGGAATGAAGAACTGTAGTTCAGTTACAAGTCTCACAGAAGTGAATGTACGCTTCGATAACGAGGAGTATATGGACTGTTTTCGTCGCGAATTGATTGGATCTGTGGGTATTATTATTAGCGCGTCAGCACGGACGCAGATTCAACAAAAACACCACCGCTGTTTCACTAGGAGAATTCAACCGGAGGCACAGAAAAGTTAATCCAACAAAGAAAAACACAGGAATGATTAGGTTGGTAAGTTGTTCTTTTATTTTATTCAGCTCCTCGATGGTTTCCAGGTTTAATCGACAATTTATGCTCACTTTATTTTCGAACAGACTTTACTTAGATGTTAATATAGTCTTAATGTAGCCACAAGCACTTATTTTAACAATACATTACTTTAATAACTTTGCATTCGTAGAAGGGCGAATTATTGTCTCTGCGTTAGTGTAACATGTATTTCAACAGACTTTACTTTAACGATTTACTTTAGAAGAAAGTGAATCACTGTCTCGGCATTAGTGCAACCATTGTATTTCAACGAACTTTATTTTAACGATTTACTTTAGAAGAAAGCGAATCAGGCGCTCACCCTTTTACTGCGTTAATCAGGACTTCGACCGTGGTGGATTCGTGCGCACTCTTACGATGTGTAAATCTGACTAGTTATTCGCTGCCGACAAAAAAAAACATCGAAAAGAAAACCGCAAAAAGAGGAGGAGCTGCACGATCGACTCGAGGCAGTCAATCGTGATTGGACCGGGAAATACGACATACATTTCGTATGTATGTGTATGCATCGCATACAATCGTCCGGTGGTCGAGGGTGGTTGCGAGCGTCGCAACTGCATCTCCTACGAATACAAAACAATGCATGGCCTGCGGCTGTGTACACAATTGATTGTGCAATACTTGCCGGCAACAGAACCATCTGGGGTAAAAAAAAAACAACACGAGCCGGAGATCTGGTCACCCTAGGAGAGGCCATAAATCAACATTTGGGTTGATGGCTGTGAAATTTCCCCAGGTCCGCCGACGGTTGGCGGCCGTTAATAGGGAATTGTATATACCATAAACAATCTGTGGTGCAAATGCTATGTTTAGGTATTGCAACGAATATAGGGTGCAGCCATTGCCAGATGTTAAAAGTAAACACTTGATGGCTGCATCCAATTCGTTGCTTGTTTGCGGTCCCTGATCGGTGGAGACCGATAATAGGAAACCAGCTATTGCTAGTAATTAGGGAAATGTTTCATTTGCATCAGCCGAAACCTTGTCGGCGGTGGCAAACTGATGGGACCTGATAGCCGCATGCTAGGGGTGCCATGGACAAACAAAAACAACGAGTAATCAATGAACTCCGTGTTGATTTTGTTTCCATGGCATAAGGCTATGGAAACGAGATGCACTGGGTGCAATGCATGCCCGAGGATGAAATTTTCGATGCCACGGCTAGGTGATAATCTTTGCCGTGGACTTAATGTTTTCAGGTATGGTAATGCATGCCCGAGGATGAAATTTTCGATGCCACGGCTAGGTGATAATCTTTGCCGTGGACTTAATGTTTTCAAGTATGGTGGTGGAGAAAAAGGGGTTTGGAGAAAAACCCCCAAAGAAAGGTAAGCTGTCTAAAGGATATTCATGTCAGTTATCCTATTGGGTAACTGAATTAATTCCAGCAATTTGGCTGGCGGCAAATGCCGTAGCAAGGTTACGCAACCTTGCTGAAGGTTCGACTTTGAGGTAAGTCGCTTCGCCTGGAATAGTGGGGATCGAGTGATGTGTGGCTCTTCGGGCCCTGAAAAGCCCCACAGATCGTTGGTGGTTGGCCGTGAGTACGTGACCGAAGATTGCTAACACTGTTTCAAAATTGAAGCAGTTTATGGTCAAACCAAATAAGCGTCACTAAGATACCTGGCAGATACCATGGCCATTGGATTGTGTCTTTTACAAGGCCTAGTGAGTCTCTGTTCGGGACCGCAGATTCTGATTGGGGAGGTAATTTGGTACACCGCTGATCGTATATTTGATGTATTTTTGTTAAGCGGTGCTACTATCACGTGGAAGACACAGAAGCACAATACTGCTGTTTTGTCTTCAACTGAGGTCGAATATATGAGGTTGGCAGAGACTGCTAAGGAGTTACTGTATTTTCGAAGCTTATAGAGGGCATTAAACCCGAGTGAATGCGAGACTGCTAGGGTTTACATTGATAACCGAGGTGCACAGTGTTTGACCAGTATTCGGTTTTTCATGCGAGGACTAAACACGTTGATGTGAGGTATCATTCGTCCGAAAATCGGTGAGCGATGGAAGATTGCTGTTGGAACACGGTCCAATAGAAGAGATTAAGGCTGACCGTTTAACTAAAGCATTGGCTCGGAATAGCAATAAAAGGTGTCATTGAGAGGTCGTGTTAGGAAAACTACTTATACCAGCACAAATTCGCACACTGATGTGAACGTGCCACTAATGTCACCGTGCTTACGTTTGCCTATATGTGTGTATGACAGGTACGGACCAATGGCACAATACTTGTTCGAGCGAACAGTGGTATGACGCTACGTCCGTTGGATTATGCCTGAACGCCTCTAAGGTCGTATCCGTGCTGGACTGTAATAATAAATATGGGGCAATTGTTTTGTATGGCAATTAAACGTGTATGACAGCGTGCACGTAATGTCACTTCTGTATTTATATTTATGTCATTTCAGTAAATAAGAATTTGCTTTTTTTTCCTTTCGTGGAACGCAATCCAATAGTTTACTTATTTGCATATATTTGTTTGTTTTTAGATGCGAACGCGTGTGGTTAAAGAAAACAAAAAAAGTTACAAATAAGGGATTAGATGAAATTAAATAAAATACAAGAAATTAGAACTGTAATATTCCTCAGTTTATTTCAAATTATTTATCTTACCTCAATTCAATATGTAAATAAACATTATATCACATTTGTGTTTACTTAAAAATGGTTCGCAGATCTAAACTGAGTGACAACAGCGAAAGCGATTTTTCTCAACTTTTATTCACTCACCAAATAGGTTTTAATACGTATGTTTCTATTTTTCTCGTTGCTATTTGAACAAGTGTTCCTTTATTTTAAAACGAACTACGGAATAACTAGACCTACTGACGCTGATCATACTTTTTAATATCGTTTCGCTGGCAAGGCCATCTAATAAGGCAAACGACATTTTTATTAACCAATGTGTTGGTACAGGGTATTACAAGTGGTTGTGATAGAAATTGCGCTTACTTCATGAGCTCTTTTGATGCTGTAATGTAAAACCTGGGTCTCGTCTTTACTTTTTTCGGTGAAGCTTGATAAATAAATAACAAATTTAGAAAGCACTGTCCTCTGACATCTGTACAAGTTTCGGCAAAGTCAAATAATCGTGTATGACACCACTGTGAACAAATATACACCGGAATTATCAATTAAAATTGTTCAGATATGTTATACAATTTCTTTTCTTTCACTTGGCAGTATTATAACATAACAGAGCTGTGGCAAATATAATGTCATTACCTTAATTTGTGAAACAACTACGCGAGCAACAAAAATGAAATTAGTAAATTTTACAATGTCTAAATTTATTGAACAGAGTTACTTAAATTTGTTGAAATTTTAGCTTCATGAAGATTGAAAATTTGGCGGAAGGTTTTGGCTATGTTAAGTAAACACAAGATACCCAATTGCACTATCAGTTCGCGCGTCAAGTCTTCTGTGGGATCAGAAATAAACAAACGGATTTCCAGTGTAGTGCAGTGCAGTGTTATCGGTGGGATTTGAAGTAAACGAACGGATCTCCACACACGCTTACAGGATAGTCATGAAAACACTACACAACAACAGTAGTCAAATACAAAAAAGTAAAAGTGACATGGCCAGAATCGTTGTTGTCCTCTTCCCGCAGTGTGATGAGGTGTTGAGAGTGCAAGAGGAGTGGAGTGTCGCCGAAAAAGAGATACTTCCCGTGACCCCCGAAGAGGTGCTCTTGGCTACAAGACTTGTTAAAAAAACAAGACCCCGGGACTGTACGAGGGTTGCCTTTTATATTTCGGGATTAGAGAACAAAAACAAATATTGATCATCGAAAATCACTTTATTGTTTTTCAAAATATTCCCCATGAAGATCTATACACTTTTGCATGCGTTTGAACCAATTGTCGAAGCACTTTTGCCACTCTGATTGAGGTATCTCCAACACATGCATTCTGAATGCAGCAACCGCTTCTTCAGGTGTCGAAAAACGTTGACCTCTCAGTTTGTTTTTTACGTACGGGAATAAAAAGAAGTCATTCGGTGCCAAGTCAGGACTATACGGCGGATGACCCATCAAATCGATGTTATGGGTGCTCAAAAATGCAGTTGTCGCAGCCGATGTTTGAGAGCTCGCATTGTCGTGGTGAAGAGTGATCCATCTTCGGCGGTTGGTTTTCCTGATTTCTTGGAAGACAACTGGCAAACAAATGGTTGTGTACCACTCAGAATTGACTGTTCTGCGTTGTTCTAGTGGTACGGTTGCGACATGTCCAGTTTTTCCGAAAAAACAGGCGACCATTTGCTTGGAAGTGCTTCATGCGCGAACAACTTTTGTTGGATTTGGCTCAACTTGAAACACCCAGACAGTCGACTGCTGTTTACTTTCGGGCTCATACGCGTAAATCCACGAGTCATCACCTGTCACGATGTCATAGACGTGTTTCGAAGCACCGCGACCGTATTTTTTGAGCATTTCTTTCGACCAATTGACACGAGTCTTTTTTTGGGCGATTGACAAATTGTGTGGGATCCAACGCGAACAAATTTTTTTGACAGTCAAATGTTTATGCAATATTGAATGTATGCTGGTCCCACTAACGCCTAAGGTTGTCTCAATCTCACGATAGGTCACATGACGATCTTCCAATATCAGTTCGCGCACAGCATCAGTGGTTTTCGGAACAACAACTGATTTTGGACGACCTTCACGAAATTCATCTTGGAGTGAACTACGACCACGATTGAATTCACCATACCATCGATAAACACTGGTCCTTGATGGAGCTTCATCGCCAAAAATTGAATTAAGTTCATCCATGCACTGTTGCTGAGTTAATCCACGCCGAAAGTTGTAAAAAATAATCGCACGAAAATGTTGACGATTTAATTCCATTTTTGGGCCGAGATGAATCTTTTAAGTTACTGTAAACAACACAAATAGCGCTCGTATGTCAAAACGTTTTGAGTGCGTATAACCTCAAAAATGTCCAACTTTACGACAGAGCTGTCAATTGCCGGATTGCAACACTAGCGTTGCCAAATCCCGAAACATAAGCGGCAACCGTCGTATAATATTCCCAATGCTGTAGTGACGACTGCTTTAACAAAAAAGCCAGAAGTCTTCAGCAGTCTCTTTACAACTTGCCTTCAAACAGTACAATTTCCTAAGTGATGGAAAAAACAGTGGTTTGTGCTTATACCAAAAGGAGTCAAGAATCCAGTGGCGCCGTTGTCCTATCGCTCGTTATGCATGCTGGACACAATAGGAAAACTGCTTGAGCGAGTAATTACCATTCGCCTGGAACAATTCACTGAGGGGACATCGGGGCTCTGTGAATGGCAGTGTGGGTTCTACCGGTAAGGCACTATCTGTGATGTGTGACACCGCTCGCAATGCGATAGCTAGGAGGTATGAAAAAATATTGTGCGTTGGTGACACTTGACGTTAAAATTACAGTTAACTCTGTGAACTGGAATCGGATTCTAGAATCGTTGGGCGATCAAGAAGTCTCACTCTACTTGGTACGTATACTAGCAAACTATCTCTCGGATAGAAGACTGCTCTATGACACAAAGAAGGGACCACAGGAATAAAAAATAACAGCGAGTGTATTTCAGGGATCTATATTACGTCCACTGTTATGGAATATATTGTATGATGATGTGCTCAGGGTCAATGTACCAGAAGGGGTTAGAATCATTGCACAGATGATTTGGCATTAGTGGTCGTAGCTAAACATCTAGATGACCTGGAGAATGTTTGGTCCCAAGCAATTCAGAACATTAAATGCTGGCTAGATATAGCCGGATTGAAATTAGCTGGACATGAGACGGAGGTAGTTTTAATAAGCAGCCGCAAGATAGTTGAACACCTTGATTTGGAAATCTGAACAATCAGATCCAGTCCCTATATTAAATATCTTGGTGGTATACTCGACAACAGGTTGAGCTTCAAGGAACACCTGAGGAAAAGAGTATGCAAAGTTTTGGCGAGGCTGCTACCTCATGTTGGAGGACCCCGGCCCCACATAAGGAAACTCATAACCAGTGTCAACAACTCCACTATAATGTATGGAGCTCACATATGGGCAGGAGCCGCACAGTATAAATCGTACATGAGGGGAGTGAACTCACCGCATAGACTGTGCATTTCGAACGGTATCCGAAGATGCCATAAATGTTTTGGCCGTGAGGACACCACTTGACATTGCAGCTAAAGAAAACGCTGCATTGCATAAGGTCTCCCTAGATAATCGTCGGAGAATGCGGGCACAATTAGAGCTCTCAAGCCTAAGAGAATGGCAACGAAGGTGGGATTCTTCCACCAAAGGAAGATGGACCCACACCGTGATACCTGATATAGAAACATGGGTGAAAAGACAACATGGCGAGCTGAATTACCACCTGACTCAGCTAATATCAGGACATGGATGCTTTCGGCAATACTTGCACAAGTATAAGCATGTGAATCACCCATACTGGTTGTATTGTGAAGGCAAAATAGAAAATGCGGAACACGTACTCACAGGGTGCGTGAGATTTTGATTTTTGAACGATTTTGAAGAGACACACGAGACGGACAGTTACTCCGGCTGGAGTAATAGAATACATGCTTAAACAGGCATGGTCCGTAACCAATGGTATTCTCTGTGAAATGATGCAGCAGTTGCGACGTGACGAGCGGAGTAATAGATAAACTCCATCCCGCTCCACGATGGAATATCTAAAAGAAAGTTCCGCGGGGATCAACGGGAATATTAGCCTGGCGGGAGGTGGTTTTAGTCGGTAAAAACTCGGCATGCCCCTGGATCGGTCTAGAGATATCTTTTGAAGATTTCCACCTTCCTACCAAAACCAAAAAAAAAAAAATAAATAAAACACGTGCCTTAGTGTGATAAATGTGTTAAAGTGTGTAGTGTGGGAACACCTCATACACTTTCCTTTCCTTGTGTCTGTTTTTCCTCTTTTTCGCACCTCTGTTGCGTCCCCCATGCATCGATACTCTCTATTGATTTATAATCTTTGGAGAGTTTTTGGTGTTTTGAGTGGCGTAATATTCGCCATGAGGAGGATGTGGCCTTGATTTCGGCAAGGATTTAGTGGGGAACCTACTACAAGTGGATAACACCTGCAGCGGATGCTTCCGTTCATCTATCGCTGGTCGTGACTTGCATCCTTTTGTCAGGCGGTATTTCCTTTCCGTGTCGGGCCATTTCAATGGAACGGGAATTTCACGTCAATCTGTCTAACATTCGCGGCCTAAGATGTAATTTCTCCTCTACGTCTGCTCACGTTTCTAACCAGAAACCAGCAATCTCTGCACTTAGCGAGATCCAGGTAATAACTGATACAGATATTTTTGATTTTATTCTACGCGGTTATAACTTAGTGCCTCTGTTCTTTCCACATCGTGGTCTAACCACATATATCATCATCATCATCGGCACTACAACCGGGAGCCGGTCTTGGCGTTATTTAGCAAGTACTGAGGCTTGTTAAATTTTCCATAATGATTTATTTTGTCTGGGCAAGGTCATTAGTCTTGCGCCAGGGGCTCCCCGACGGGGAATCGAACCCCGGTCTCCCGGGTGACAGGCGGGTATACTAACCACTATACTATCGAGGAGCCCAACCACATATATACGGAGTGATATTACTTATCAGCTTCTGCCGCATTATGGGCTCTGCTCCAATCCAGAATTTAATTTCTCGTGGCTAAAACTTCATATTCGTAAGCATATCATACATTACTGCTTCTTTATAGATGCCCAAACTTGGATAGAAACGCATCCTTTAACGAATTTGATGCTCTACCTGATTCTAACATTCGCAGCCTCAGAAGCAATTTCTTCTCCGTGTCTGCTCACTTCTCTAACCAAAAACTGGCAATCCTTGCATTTACCGAAACCCAGGTGATAACTGATATAGATATTTCCGATTTCAATCTACCTGGTTATAACTTAGTGCCTCCATTACATCGTTTATAGTCGATGAATGACCAGTGCAATAGAGAAGCCGAGTCTACTTGCTGCATATTTTTTAGCGAACTTCACGCTGCCTGATACTACAACAGTTTCACCTCAACTTTAGCAGAAGCAACACACCATGAGCCAGATTCACTTTCGAACGCCTACTGTTGACCGCACGCTAAAGGAGTTGAATGCAAACAAATTCGCTGGTCCGGATGGCATTCCCCAAATTGTCTTGAGAAGATGTTCCTCTTCATTCGCTAAACCACTGCGGAAACATTTTCTTTCATATGTCTTATTCTACAGGCCGCTTCCTAAATAGATGGAAGTCAGCGAACATTCAGCGGATTCCCAAAAATGGGCGTCAAATCGTCCCTTTCTTCTTATCGACCAATAGCACTAACTTCTATTCTCTCGAAGGTCATGGAATCATTAACCATCAACTTTCGAAATATCTGGAATTAAATGATCTCCTGAGTGAACGCCTTATGGGTTTCGTGGCAACCGGTCCATGGGATATATGATAGCGTAGCTTACCGAAAAGTGGAGCCATTCTATCCACTACATCGGCGACACCAAGGTTGTTGTTGTGAATATATGAAAAGCTTTCGACAGAGTTGCGCATTCAGCCCTTTTGCCAAAAGTGCATTCCTATGGAGAGGATAATTCCCCGATCCGACGGATAAGAGACTATCTTTCTGGTAGTTCAATTCATGTCGTTCTTGATGGTGTCAAATCTGTCTCCCATTAAATTAATGCGGGTGTTCCCCAGGGTTCGTAACTCTCACCCACTCTCTTCCAATGATCTCTTGTCCTTACTCACAACCTCATTTGCTTGATGATAGCACGTTGAGTTTCTCATACTCATACGAACATTCCCGACCAATTTTAAATGCTTAATATATTGAATTCCGACCTCAACAAAATATATCAATGGGGATTATCTAACCGAGTAGTATGCAATGCCTTAAAAACTCAGTGCTGTCTCTTGTCGTCAAAAGTGGAACCCAAAGTAATAATTCGAAAAGTGCAGCCAAATACATAGGGTTCTTTAAGAGATGCAAAAAATACTTCACTCCATCCAACGTGGCCACTATTTACAAGTTTAGTGAGGGCAGAACCCTCATTTATTTAGCTTAATGCAAGCTTACATTAACTTAAGTTAAATTAATATAAAAGCCCTACAGACTAACTTAAAACTAGAGTAAGAAGGAGAAAAAAAGAGAAAAAACCAGGAAGGTGAAGATGACTGTGTGATGGGGGAGGTAGGAGGCTAGGGAAGTGCGAGTGTATGTGGGAGTGGTAAATTCGGCATTTGTGGGAAAGTGATAGTGAAGGACACTGGCGCAAGACTAATAACCTTGCCCGGAAAAAACAAATCATTATGGAAAATTTAACAAGCCTCAGGACTTGCTAAATAAGGCCAGACCGGGTTCCCGGTTGTAGCGCCGATGATGATGATGATGATGATAGTGAAGGACAAGTCTACGTACTGGTAGGGGCGGGGTTGGAGAGATGGGGGGAGAGGTTGAAATTGTGGGTGTGGCTGGGGGAACTATTTAAAGGGTAGGAGAGGAGATGTAGGATTGCGGGGTAGGGGGGATAATTGGGGGGAGGGGGCGGATTTAGGACGGGTTTATTCTGAGACGTCGTTTAAGAGCGGGAGTGGAGATGTTGATATCGAAGGAGGTGGGGAAAGAGTTGGCCTGTCGTAGCATACGCGAGATGGGGTCGTTAGCGCCGTAAGAAGTGTGATGAGCAGGCACGTAAAACAATCGAGGGTTACGTGCGTTACGGGGATTTGTATGCAATGTTAATGTGGAGAGCAAGCTTGGGCAATTGATTGAGCCAGACAGAAGCCGATGGACAAAGATTATGTCGGCATGGATTGTGGGCTCTTCAAGTGTGTTTACATTGATTAGACGGAGCCGGCTTGTGTATGGTGGTAGAATCAGCGGATTTTTCCAGTTTAGTCCGCGCAGGGCAAAGCGCAAGAAACGACGTTGAAGTTCCTCAATCCTGCGAATGTGAGACAATTGATACGGGGAGCAGACCTGACTAGTGTATTCGAGTAGTGGCCGGACAAAAGTTGTGTAGAGTGATCGGGTGACGTAGGAGTTATGGAATTCCTTCGACCAGCGTTTGACAAACCCAAGGGCGGCGTTAGCCTTGAGGATTATGTAATCAAAATGTGCTGTAAATTTGAGCTCCTTGTCGCATAGGACGCCCAGATCGCGAATCGATTCAACCGATGTTATCTGTTGGTTCAGTAAGAGATAGGAGCGTGTGTGAGTGGGGGAACTCTTCCGAGAGAAGGTGATAGAGTGATATTTGGCGATATTCATTTCTAGACAATTATTTTGGCACCAAGTCGAGAACCTGTCAAGATCCGCTTGGAGAAGTGAGGAGTCCAGGGGAGAGCGGATTGTCTTAAAAAATTTGGAATGATCCGCGTAAAGCGAGAGGAAGGAGTGATTAATGCAAGAGCCTATGTCGTTTATGGTTAGGATAAATAGGAGTGGGCCGAGATGACTGCCCTGGGGGACACCTGAGGTTGGGAAAAAAGAATCGGAGAGGGTGGATCTAAAACGCACGCGGCAGGTTCGATAACTGAGATAGGATGAGACCCACTTTATCAGCAGGGGTTCGAAACCAAGGGAGGATAGCTTGAAGAGAATGAGGTTATGGGAGATTTTGTCGAAGGCCTTGCTAAAGTCGGTAGCGACTACGTCGACCTCATCGCCGTTTTCTAGGGCAAGGAGTGTGCGGGGTGTGAATTCGACCTGCCTGCGAGGAAGCCGTGCTGGTTCGGAGAAATGATGGGTGCGCAGCGAAAACATAACGCCTCATATAGTAGGCCTTCGAACAGTTTAGGAATGTGCGAAAGCTTACCAATGGGACGATAATTGGATATATCGTTTTTTTCCACTTTTTACGTATAAGGATTTCCAAATATCAGGGAATAGACCTTGAGCAAGGGATAGATTGAAGATTGACGCGAGCGAGGGAGAGAGAGAAGAGGAACATTTCCTTAAGAGGATAGCAGGGAGTCCGCCTGGGCCGGGACTGGAATCGTCTTTCAGTTCTTCAAGTTTTTTTATGACTTGGTGTTGTTGAATGTGTAGAGGGATGAGAGGGCCGAGGGAGATTTCAGACATGCCAGTAAAGTGGGAGGGGTTAGGCTCGTAGGAGTCGTCCGTGAAGGATAATTTGAAGAAGGACGCGAAAAGATTGGATATGGTTTGGGAGTCCGTTGTAGTAGTTGAGCCGTAGAAAAGGGAGGTGGGATAGGCATCAGATTTCTGTTTGCGGTTGATGAAGTGGAAGAAAGATTTGGGGTCGTTGATCAGGTGGACTTGAGCTTTGGCAAGGTAATTGTGGTAGAGAGAGCTGTAACGCTCGGTGAATTGGTAAAAGTAACCCAGATAGTTGGAGTAGTCTAGGGGAGAATGCATGTTTAGGAAAGTGTTCCACAACTTATTCCTCTTGTTACGAAGAGTGCGTAGTTTGTGGTTATACCATGGGGGCGATGATAATGATAACCTGTGTCGGGAGTATGGGACATATAGGCACATGGCGTTGTGGATTTCTTTGTAGAGCGAGGCTGTAGCGTCCTCTACACATATATCATTTACGCAGAGTGTGATATTGCTGAGGTACTCATTTATGAGGCGGAAATTGGCTTTTCGGAAGTTGAAAGAAAATTGATAGGGGGGCGGTGTGCTGTGGGCTGAGTAGTCGTGGTATAAGGATAAGAGAAGCGGGGGGTGGTGTTTATCAATAGTTGAGAGGGTGTGGGGACTAGGGACGACTGAGGAATTAAAGGGGTCTGTAATGGACACAAGGCCAAGTTGTCTGCCTAGATGGTTTTGGACATTGCTTTCTTGGCAAAGGCTGGAGTCAGTGAAGCTGTCTATAAAGAGACATTCCTTAGTAGTTTTTGGGGAGGGAATATTGAAGTTTTCATGGAATTTTATGTATAAATTATGAAGGTTAGGGAAATCGGTGGGGAGGCCTTCCTGCTGAATGGACATCTTAACACTCGTTTTCGTTTTGCCTCCGTAGCAGACCGCATCAGATTTGCCATGAAGGTAAGCTAGATAGATGCGGACGTTATCGTAGGTCCGACTGCTTCGAAGGTTCGAGAGGGCATAGCAGCATTCAGATGACTTAAGGGATTGTTGAGTGATCTTGACGGGGCGTGGTAGGGGGGATGAAAAACTGGGCGGCGGGGGGGGGGGGTGCGCGGCTGAGCCGCTAAGGGGAAATGGGGCGAGGGGGTAAGCGATTCAATCTTGAGCACTGTTCGGAGGACAAATGGGCTGTGCTTTCATGTGGAATGCTCTACCTGATCATGTGTTTTCTCATCGTTGTAATGTCCAGGCATTTAAGGTCAATGTGCATCGATACCATCTTTCCTTATCCACTTTCTCTCATTCCGCTGGCACTGTGCTCTGACATTTGAGTACTTCAAAATTCCCTTTTGTGCGCGCGTAAGTTCAAAGAAAAAAAAATGGATTGATCAAAACAAGTCGAGAACATGTTAAAGATGAACCACATCCGAAACACTAGTAAATATCACGCACAACGGGTAATGAAAGACTTGGCGCTAAAATATCGCCGATTGACAGACGATGGGAAACGTTCCTAATGGTATTGGAAGTGTTAACTCCAAGTTGTCTATTTTTGACCTCAATATTAGAGCTTGGGAAACGTTCTTAATGGTATTGGAAGTGGCAACACCAATTCGTCCGTTTTTGACCTAAGTATTAGCACCCTCACTCTAAAACACCACCTCTTATATATCTATCTCCAACTTCTCTCCACTCCCGTCCCACCCCTTGACTTAGTAAGTAAATTGGTAATTTGTGCTCAGGTTAGTTAAGTTAGTTCTTAGGTTAACCCATAAGAATCTTTTTGTAAATTTGTTCCAAGTTAATAAATGGTAGCCCCATTAAACATTAAACTAAACCAGACAAAGTAACTAACAAAGACCCCAGCTGCCATACTGTCCATGTTCTTCAAAGTGATGGGTAAAGTTTTAAGTAAATGTTTAGAGACCTTTTAAGGTTTGTGACTAACATTTGGATAAATCCAATTGAAAAACACGATGAGTCAAGAGCGGTCGCATTGTATATCTCCAAAGATTTTGAAGGTATCTGTCACATATCCTTACTAAGTAAGTTGCACGAAATTTCCAACAAACTTTGTGATTCGATAAAAATTTTCTTTTAAGATCAATAAATTCTAGTTATTGTAGAGTTTCTTTCTAGGTCGATATAACCTTACACCGGGCGACTTGAGCTAGATCAATCTATAGTATGTCAGTAAAATAGGGCACGTTGGCTATGTACTTAGATGCGGCACGATTTTACCCAAAAAAGAGATGAAATTAGGACATTCTATTTGAGAAGAGTACATTCTCTGCAATGAGCGATAATCTTGAGGGAAACCACACACGCAACCGCAAACTAGAGAAGAGAGAGAGAATCGAACTCGATTACAAACAAGGTATAAAAAGTAAAACCGCCCATTAAAACATATCATTAAAAACTTATTTGCCCACCCGATCTTACAACACGATCCATTCGAAAACAGAACTTGCGGTTGGATAGGATATTGCCCACATCCAGGCCTTCTGTTGTATGATTTGATTTGCGTTCTACAATTTTCTTGTTGCCTTTATTACGAATGGTATAAAGGTAAAATAAAACTAGACAAGCAATCGCCTAGGGAAATTACTAGTACATAAACATGTTTAAACTAAGCAACTTGATTGCGGGGGCAAGTAAACGACTTTTGAAGTTGAAAACTTGATATTTACTAAGCACAGTACGACATCGATTGCCCTAGTGCATGGATCTTATATTGCAGCGTAAAATGGAGTCTCAGGAACTTGTTTAACAGCCACTGATAGTAGTACGATGCTGTCGATATTATTATGGCTCAGAATTGCGCACACGTATCCACCGATCTCCACTGACAGACCTCCAAAACAGGTTTTGCCTCTTTAGCTTGTGTCCGAAGAGAACGCGTGTGTTTGGTGAAGATATCCCGTCATCATCCTATACTTGGGATGGGGACAGAAACTAAAACGTAGACTGTACTTTTGACTTCACAATACAAGATGATCGTTATATGAATATATTGTGCATCTATCTACATTTATACACATCTCGATCGTGGTCGACGTCGTCGTCGTCGTCATCGTCATCGCTACTACTTGTCGTACTTTTCGTCGATACGATGGACTTTTGCTTTGCTTTAGGTTTTGTTTAGAAACAATTATATTGACCAGATACGGTTGTTAAGGTGGTCAAATTTACTCGTCAAAGAAACGAATTGATTCATTTGATGTAGCTATAATTTAACTGGGATAACCCGTTAAAACCCACACTGAGTCATTTTGGAATATTTAAAGAAGGTGAAGGTGCTATATATAAAAGCTTTTAATATTGGGTGCAAGTTGCAGTGCAGTCAAATTTTACTTTAATATGTTGATCTAAATTTAAAGGAAAATGTAGAGAATCAAATGCAATATACTACATGCTGATCTGCCAATGATTGAATATGCCTCTGTTAGTCAAATCATTGAGACAATAATCGATTTTATTAGGGTAGAAGACAATTGTTTACCTTGTTTTTATTTCTGTGGTTTTAAGATTGTCTCTAGCACAGTTAAGGTCTTTAAGACATTTTTATTACCAACACGATATATTTCAGTGGTTTTGCCTGGTATGTGAAACCACAGCCTTTTAAGGGAATACCTACATACTTATAACAACCTACAATTCTATTGAATATTTAAGGAAATTGTGGTGTATTGTTAATAGTTGGTTCAGCGATATCTTAACATTATGCGAGTGAGATGAATTTTTAATTGTCTCAATTAAACAGTCATCAGTTGAACTCACGAACCAACAAAGGTGGTGAATCTCTATAGATTTGTCCATTGGATAACTTTTTGCTATTTTGTTATTATTATATGAAACTCCTCGATCACAATTCATTTGTCATTTTCAGTTGGTACGGCCATTAAGAATCAAATCACATTACAACATCTCACACATGCAAACAATAACTAATTTCAAGTATCACGATTGCACTGATAAAAATATTAGGTTTATTGCCTGATAGATAGTGGAGGGTGGTCAGTTGGTTGAAATTGCATGTGCACATTCCCCCTAGCCCCCATCTCCGTTTATTTTTGTTTTTACGTGATCTCTGTCAAGTCTAGCTCCCTAGTAAGTTCACATGTTGCAGAATCAAGAACATTGGATATTGTTTGTTTTTTCGAGGTCTAGCGTAGAATAACCCCTTATGTTACTGTCGCAGCCTTGCTTGACTCAACATCGTTTTATCATGCTAAATAATTACTAATTGTTATAATTTCATTTAATAATTCTTTCTAATAGTCTTTGTAATATTACCTGCATGTTTGGCAGCACTTTTATGGTTTTCGTTGCTGCCAGCATTGTTATTTTGTTTTTCTGTCTTTTTTTTTTTAACATACTGTGTTTATTTGACCAATAATCAATGTTTACATTAAGTACTACAGCTAACTTATAATTCTAGTGATACAATTGTTTACATGCATACATTACACAATTTTCAAACATAACTGATTGTGTGAATACCTATTCGAGTATAATAGGTTTTAATATTAACAGTTTTCCTGGAAAAGGTCAGAAAACCAGAATTTTTATTTTTTAATTTAATCTAATCTAACACTTAACTTAACTCTAACTTATTCTAGCTTAACCTAATTTATATTGTAGCGAGCTTAGGGTTCGCTGGATTAATTATTTTTAGTAAATAAATAAGAGCCGTTAAATCGATTTTAAATTAATATAACACTTTATTAGTCCGTAATACAACCGTTACTTATACCGTACACTTAACGATTTCTTTACTTATCGCTTCCGTACTTATCGCGTCTTTTACTGCTTACTTCTCACTCGAGACTTATCACTTGCTTCACTGTCTTACTTATAACTCAACTCCCGATCCGCGTGCGACGTATTTATACCGTTTTTCCTCATTCTGATTTGGTGTATCGTTTCCGTTCGTTCCACAGTCTTGAATGTTCTATTCCAGTTTTCCAGTACTTCCTAAAATAATCTAGTACTTTGTTTCGGACTTTCTCGAAGATTCCAGTACTGATT
Organism: Microdon myrmicae; assembly: GCA_963931805.1. Taxonomy (NCBI): domain Eukaryota; kingdom Metazoa; phylum Arthropoda; class Insecta; order Diptera; family Syrphidae; genus Microdon; species Microdon myrmicae. Next base: position 38,094,840 of record OZ007499.1, on the reverse strand, counting down.
GTCATATGTGTCACAATATTATAATAATGTAGCGAGCTTAGGGTTCGCTGGTTAATTATTTAAAATAAATCACATCGGCACTACAACCGTGAATCGGTCTTGGCCTTATTTAGCAAGTCCTGAGGCTTGTTAAATTTTCCATAATGATTTGTTTTTTCTGGGCAAGGTCATTAGTCTTGCGCCAGAGGCTCCCCGACGGGGAATCGAACCCCGGTCTCCCGCGTGACAGGCGGATATATTAAAAAAATAAATAAGAGCCGTTAAATCGATTTTGAATCAATATAACACTTTATTAGTCCGTTAATAATAACCGTTACTTATACCGTACACTTAACCATTTCTTTACTTATCGCTTCCGTACTTATCGCGTCTTTTACTTCTTCACTGCTTACTTCTCACTCGAGACTTATCGCTTGCTTCACTTTCTTCCTATTACTTTCTACTTATTACTTCTTGCTACCGCACTTATCGCTTGCTCCACTTTCTACTTCTTACTCATCTCCATGCTCTGTGTGCGACGTATTTATACCGTTTCCTTATTCTGATTCGGCGTTTCGTTTCCGTCCGTTCCATAGATAGTTGAATGTTCTACTGTTAACGGTCTCCAGTTTTCCATTTCTTTATAGAATATTCTAGTACTCTGTTTCGGACTCCCTAGAATATTCTAGTACTGATTGTCATATGCGTCACAATAAGTTAAATATGTAATGTGAATTGAGGAATATAGGGATTGATGGTTAAGAAAGTAGGTTGGCGTGGGATATGGTCAGTTAGTGTTCTCGGGTGCGGTAACACTTTCCGGTTGTTCATTAAAACACAGAATGCTGGACAATGGTTGCATGTTACAGTATTTGAAATGATTGGGTACCAGCTCGGTGTTATGGTACACTACCTCGTTGGAGTCATTAACCAATCTTCCAGAGGAGAAGAGACTTCTGGTGTGGAGACAATTCAGATAGTGAGCCCTGTTATCTAGAGGAGTTGGTAGTAGTGAAGTTATTATGGGGTTGGGATTATTTGGGAGGTTTTCAATAAATTTGATAGACAGCTCTAGGAAGCGTCTATCGAGACGGTCAATATTAGCGGCATTGTATAGCAAGCTGTTATCGTAATACTTGTAAGAGTGGGGTTGTCGGTTGAGGCCAGTGACCAGCCTGAAGCATTTCCTTTCGAAAGTGCGTAGCTTCTCCATTTGGGCTGGTGTTATATGATACCACAGTGGACACGCATATGTGAGTGTGGGTCTGATTATTTGTTTATAGATGAGCAGTTTAACTTTGTGAGAGAGACCGTTGGGTTGCCACATCACTCTTCTACAGAGATTCAGTTGCATTGTGGCTTAAAAAGTAAAGCATTTTTAATGTGGGTGGAGAATGAAAAATCACTGGAAAAGGTTATTCCCAGATATTTTAAAGTTTTAGAAGGTTTTATCTAGGTGTTATTTAGTTTGAGTCCAATTTTGTTGTGGGTGCGCCTCCTGTTGTTTGTGCAGTGCTCATTTTTACCCTTAAACACTATAAGTTGGGTTTTATCCGGATTTAGGCGAATTTTCCATTTATTGAAGTATGTTGATAGATTTGGGAGGAAGTTATTACTGCGGTTTCTTGCCTCTTTTACAAACTTGCTGCTGGAGCAGACTCTGGTGTCATCAGCGTAATTCAACATTACGGTATTGGGTAATTGAGGCTGCGGTATGTCTGAAGTATAAAGGAGGTATAAGAGTGGTCCAAGAATTGAACCCTGCGGAACCCCTGCGGTTATATTATACGATTGGGAGATAGAAGAATTTATTTTAGTTTGTAATTGTTTTAGTTGTCCATTTATCAGGGTAGTCAAGAGTTGGATTTGATTTTTAATAAAAGAGGAGTAACTGCTATGTAGTTTTCGTCTAAGCAATCTCTCTATTGACTCTTTTCCAGTTTGTCCTGGGAAAATTCGGGATCGGATTGAATGAGTAGCTTGGTTCGAAGGTAGGGATTTGGACAGTAGTGTCGGATGGGAATTCGAAGGATACTGTAGGGGGTTAGGTGAGTAGATGTCTAAGGATTTTAGGAAAAACTCTATTGTTGATTTAGTAAAATTGGAGATACGTGTTGGCTGTAATGGACAGTCCTGTTGGATTATTTCAGTGATGTCGGGACTAGGGAAGTTTGGTTCCCGAGTAGGGTGAATGTATACGGACGACAGTACAAGCACTTTGTTGCTTTTACAAAAGATTTTAATTGCCGTGTACTCAATATTATTTATATTGGTGAACCTAATTTCGGAAAATTGGAATTTCTTGTGTATTAGAATTCCAGTACCTCCACGAGGTCCAGTGGTTCGTGGAATAGAAACAAGTGTATAATTCGGGATAGATACTCGGGAGTTTGGTTTAAGCTACGTTTCTGAGAGGAGGAGTGTGGCGGTTCCGCCAAATCCCACGGTTCACCTTCCTGAAAACCCCCCATCCATACAACCCAGTCTGCATAAGCTTTCGCTAATGCAATTGCATTAGCATCTTAAATGCTTCACGCATTATATAGATCAAATCTATAATCCAAAAAGTCCCTGTGAAAGAAAACTTACCTTCATGCATAGCTTCGCATATAATTTCCTGTAAGAATTTCTTTCTACCTATTCAAGAATCCCAGGCAGATTTCAATTTTCCATTCCCGAAACATTTCCTTTTACAAGGTCATTTGATGCTTTCAACGTGCTAGATAAAATTCCTAAAAATAGTTCCTCAACCTGCATATGCACCATAAATACACAACATTCGGCACCCATTGTTATCAATTGAAATGCAACGACGGACGGCTTGTTTTCACAGCTGCAGCAAGCCGACCAGGGATTCGCTGTTCAATAGACAAACAATCTTGAATTTGTTTCCCTGCCGCAACTAATTACCCGGCATATACAAATGTAAGCAAGGGATTCGTTTTGGCCACCGACCTAAGATACGATATACAATTCTCATTGTATAAAGTATTGAAATACATTAGCACCTCTTTCGAATGGTTATTCGTATATTTACACAAGGGCATCATCCATCAAAGACTTTTATGATACCCTCGTCCCATCTTTTCTTTTGCCACATTTCTTCACTGTATCGTCGTCTATTTACTTAGACGCGATACACTCCATAGACGACGATCTTTTCGATCGCTTTGTTTTTACTGCCTGTCTGCTTCGTTTACCCATTGCCCTCGAGCACGTGTAAGCCACACAGATCTGAACGATCGCACACATACCACCATGACCTTTATTAGAAGATCTGGTTCCCTATACCACCAAGAGAGACTTTACGTTTCTCTGGTGGTAGGTAAAAACGATATCCTTATTGGAGAGGATATCAGTGAGTCCTTTTACATCCGCCGTCCGAGCAGGTCGTGGCCATGTCACTCCCGCTCTCCGGTGCACACGGGGATGCGAAATTCAACCGCGAGTCATCACTAACGAGTCGGGGATAGTCATTTTGGGAGTCGAGTTCGTTCTTAATAGCACCAGTGTAAATTAACAAATCGTGTGGTCGTTAGTGGAAACTTTGTTTAGTGCATAACCGAGAATCAGTTTAGTGCATAAGAACGTACAATTAATACGAAATAAACCAATAACTATAATGCCGTGTTTTATTCCTGTGTGGTGTCCGCTCAGTGCTTTGGAGCTTGATTCTTGATGAACCCTTTGGCGGTGTTGCTCAGTATTTTATCCTCCATCTGACTGACGGTGTTTCTTGTTGGAGATTTATAAAGTGACGTTAGTGATGTGGAGTGAGGTGAACCAGCGCCGTACGCCGGTGCAACATACCTCGCCCCCCACAGGAGTGTGGCGTCTCTAACAGATACACACACAATTCACAGGCAAAATAGTGAAGAACACCGAACGAAAATCGAATAAGAAAATACATCAGAGCCGTATACCATAGCGATAACATAACAATTCACATCAGTGGAGTATAGTCGAGTTTGAAAATCGAATTCTAAAATCGGCCAGTAGGCTGATGGGTAACGCTTAGGTTCAATTTTTGGTGATTTAAACTGTCATAGCGTCAGTTCGAATCACACGTTCTTCTTCACTATTATTTCAAACGCCATATGAGGATATCTGGAGAAGACTTGTCAACGAACAATCGGAGGTGTTGTCTGCGAATATTGGAATAAATTATGGTTAAATTAGCCATTAAGGGAGAGGATATGTGAAGTTATAAGGGATAAAATCTGACCATTTTTTCTATTTCTGAGCTGTGCTTCAACGTGGGCAGCATCTTCTGTAAGCTACTTATGTATCCTGTGATGTCCAGATTAAGATCATTACTGTTGGATTGGTAATTTCTTGTCATGTTATGGGAATCCTTGACAACCTTAGCGTATGACATTCCTGGACTTGTAGGATTTATTGATTGAGGTGATGTTGTTTTAGTTGGTGAAGGTTTGCTCGTTGCCATGGGTGTTGTTCGTCTTTGTAGAATCCTCAGCTTATGAGGACATTGCGAGAAGTTGGCGGGGTGGGGCCCTCCACAGTGACAGCACTGTGATTTTCTTCGTTGTAATGGATCCATCGGGGTTTGTTGTTTGGATTGTTCCTGGTTACATTCTCCAGGTTGATGTAGCTCTGCACAATTTACGCATCGTACGCTTAGATGACACGCGGCCGCCAAGTGTCCTGAACCTTGGCATCTTTTGCAATGAAGGACGTTTTGTTTATGTGGTTCTTTAATCGCAATTTTATGCGTGAATAGATTTTTTATTTGTTTGAGCCGGGGGCCATCAGTTGAAGGAATTTGTATGATACGTAAATGCAGGGTCTTGTTAGTCCGCATGTATGGTGTTTGGAAGTAGTCCAACCTGTTTATTTTCAGTTCCGGACAGATCCTGAATTTTTCTGCTGCAAATTCCTCATTGGTCCATGCTGGATCAATATGTCTTAAGATGAAAGTCGCTGGTTTCAGCTGTCCATGTTGAAAAGTGAAAAATTCAAGCTTATGTTGCGTAAGTTTTTCTACCGCCTTGTTGTGATCCGTTAAGGTTGTTGTTGTGACGGAAGTCGAAGCTCCTCTTGTGTTTGTGGTGAAATTGCAGTGGCCTAAGGTACTTTCAGCATTCTAATTAGTTCTTTGATGTTTGTTATATTTTTAATATAGATGGGTGGTGGTCTTGTATTTTTGGCGTGCGTGTTAGTCATTTGATTCCCGGCTGTCTTCTTTTGTTGGGGAGATGGTGTTTCGGGGGACGATAATTGTTGCTTTGGAGATGATGGGGCTAGTCCGGGGTGTTGAGCAGGCGTTTCTTCTATGCAGATGTCATCTCTCATTTTATTGGTTGTTTTAAGGGAGCGAATTTCCTCGTGGAGTTGTTTCATCTGGAGTCAAAATGTATTGATATAATCCACGGCTTCCAGATACGTTTTTGGTAGTCCATAGCTTATGTCTCCATGGTTGTTGGTTTCTTTGTTGCGCTCAGTAAATCGTCGGTGGCTCTTCTTTTACGCTCTATGATGAATTATTGGTTATCACTGGGGCCGTTGCCTAGCATGTGTTACCGTTGGCTTTCACTGTTTTCACTGTTTTATTACTAAAAGTATTTTTACACGTGCGCTTCACACACGTGCGTTTTACACACTTTCACACACACGAGTTTTAGCTATGCTATGAGCGAACGTCTGTTCGCTCTGAAGTACTCGATAAGAATGTTTTTTTTTGTCATTGTAAATGTAAATATGAAAATTAGATTTTTTCGTTGTCAATTCGAATTCAGTTTGAAAATAGTTTTGAGTTTATTACAAATCTGTGTATATCTTTTCGCTTGCTCTCGTTAAATTCAATCATTCGAATTTGAATTTTGTCGGTTTAATTAAACATATCCAATAAAAGGAATGGTGTAAATAAACATTTCGTGCATTATTAAGTATTTCGAATCGCTCGTTTTTCTCTAAACAGTTTGTCGAATTGCACGGTAAACGTACCGTGCTGAAACAGTTACTTTTTTATAAAAACCGTCAGTTAGTTGAACTGTCTTGAACAACGCAGAAAGACCTTCTCCTCATTCATTGACTGTTCTCGGGCACACTAACACTCGTAATATGTGATGCTTTTGTCCTGTCTTTCTGATCCAATCTTCCCCTTGCTCCAATCTCCCGCTAGCTTAACTTAAATCCTGTCGCCCTGTCTTAAAATTTCACTACCTGTCCTAAAATCGATGTCTTATAGCACCACATCATATCTAAGTTGTTTTGCCTTTGTTCTTTAGTCTATGTTGCACGATGCAACCAGTTGTGATGTGGGGGCGTCATATATTAATATGTCTAAATAACTCCCCACCCTCTACTCTCAACATAACATATAAACGAAAAGCCACAAGATGGTGGAAAAGGAAGAAAAGGAGGCAAAAAGTTAATTCAATAACACAAGGCAATATTTCCTGAACTGAAGCGGACTGTGAGTGATCGACTTGTCAGTAATTGGCACAGGGTGTACTATTAGGAATTGTGCATAGATAGAACATCCATAAGTTGTGAAAAGGAAAATAAATGTATAATTAAATTCAATTCAATTTTTATTTGGTAGATAATTACATTTATGGTATATTTTACAACTAGTACTTAAGACATTTAGGATAGCAATTCCTTTACAACTATAATCTTAAATCTATATAACGACAATAGCACAATTTTAATGAATAACAAATAATAAATTAAGGGAAAACTACAATAAAAAACCCTTATTTGAATCCTAAGACTAATATTGCACGAGCTTCCGGTTATTTTTTATAGTAATGACCTCGATATAATTTTCATAGACAGAGTACATATGTAGTTATTTAGGATAACGCAAGACGGGAAACGAGAACATTGTCAGAAAAAGAACAATTGACGAAGAAGTTTTGATTGATTTTGTCAATAAGGAACTCTACCGGTTTAACGTTGGCGTTTTCATGTAGTTCATGTAACATGCAACATTTTCAATATTTTATTTTGACACCTTTGCAATTTAATTTTGTGTGTGCGAGCACAATTACACCATACAGGGGCCCCGTACAGGAGTATCGCTTGAAAAATGGTTTTATATATTATAATTTTATTTTCGATGCTAAGCTTTGACTTTCTACACACTAATGGATACATAACTCTTACGACTTTGTTTATTTTGTCAATTGTGGTAGTGACGTGTTTTTGAAAGATAAGTTTTTTATCTAGAATAATACCTAGATATCTACAGTCTTCGGACCAATCAATATCAACTGCACACATACTGAGTTTAGTGCCATTTGGTAGGTAGCAGTGTTTCCTACATCTCGAAAACCAGACAGCTTGTGTTTTATTACCATTTATTTTTATTTTCCATTTCCTGTAATATACTGCTAGCTTGTCAAGAGCCGCTTGCAAAGAGTTGTAGACATTAGTGAATAAGGCACCCGAAGAGAAAATGGCCGTATCATCGGCAAACATAGCTACCTGAATATTTTCACCTAGACATGGTAAATCTGCGACAAACAATGTAAATAATATGGGACCAAGGACCGAGCCTTGGGGTATACCATGGTGGATTTGGTGAGTAGAGGATATGTCGGTTCCTAAACTCACAACATATTTTCTCGAACGAAGAAAGCTCTGGATAATTTTGATAAGCGGTATTGGCAGCTTAAGTTTTAGTAGCTTATAAATCAAGGCATCGTGCCATACCGTATCAAAAGCTTTTTCGATGTCTAGAAGAACCAGTCCCGTTGACTCCTTGTCGATGAATTTACCAGCTATGTGGTTTTTAATGCGCAAGACTTGGTGGATTGTGCTGTGACCACTACGGAAACCGAACTGAAAGTTTGGCAAGATGTTATTGTCTTCCACAAAACGATCAATCCTTTCCTTAATGATTTTTTCTAAGAGCTTACTTAGACAGCTAAGTAGACTAATAAGTCTGTAGCTTTCGGGGCTGTTCTTCGGTTTGCCGGGTTTCGGGATAGGTATTACTTTTGCTGTTTTCCAACAGTCCGGAAAATAACAATTCTTAAGACAAGCGTTGAAAATGAACGTTAAATAGTTACTTGCAGCAGTTGGAAGTGCTTTGATTAATTTGTTGTTAATATTATCGAGACCCGCAGCCTTTTTTGATTTCGATTTTTTTATCAATTCTTTAACTTTGCTGATATTAGTTGCGTAAGTACTTTCAGCTGGTATTTGAGAAAGTACATGGATAGTGTTAGCAACTTCAGCTTCAGTATACGCGTCGCTTAGATGCATAGATATGGAGTGGTTCTTACTAAACGTGTTAGCAAGTAGGTTCGATTTCTCCACTGAAGAAATAAACAACTTGTCGTGAACTTTAAACGGAGGAATACTTGACCCTCTCTTTTTCATAATTTTTGATATTTTCCAGAACGGTTTGCTTGCTTTGTCAAGAGAGGAAAGGTGTTTATTCCAACAGTTGTTCCTATATGTTGAGATTTCGTTTTTATTGATATTATTTAAGACTTTAACATTAACTAGAAAACAATCGATTCTAAAACGCAGCCATTTTCTTCTTTCAGAGTTTCGTAGCCTAATCAGATGTAAGATATTTTCAGGAAGCAGTGCCTTATCAACTGGAGCAGTGGAACATTTAGGTATCGCAAGATCGGCCGCTCTATTGATAACAGAAACAAAATTGTTACATAGGATATCAATGTGCTCGCTTCAGGTTATAGAATTTAGGCTGGTATCACCTAGAACCAAGTTCGTGTTTATATATTATTTATAACAATTCCAGTTGGCGGCGGATAGTTGTGGTATAAACTGGTACGATTTACAGCTACTGTATGATTCACTGTGAGGCTGATCGGAAGGTGGTTTGAACTTAACGCATTTAGAGTTAATGGTACTGTGCAGTAATTTGGAATATTAGTGATATATAGATCAAGAGTTGAGGGGTTCTTGTTAGCACTCGCTGGGATATAGGTGGGAAGAAGTGGATAAAGTATGGAAAAACTTGGGCTGGATTCAGTAACATCTAGTAAAATGTTACCCCAGTAGTTTGCCCTAAAACAATTCCACGACTGATGTCTGCAGTTTAGATCACCACCAATAATTACCTTGTTTCGAGTGTTGACTCTATACAATTTTTGCAGATCCCGCTTAGAGTAAGTAGATTTCTCAATGTTTCTATTTCCACCAGGGAAATAGACCGAAAAAAGATTCACCTTGGAGTTATCACTTAATGTTACATCTATAGTAATTTCCTCAATTAACTTAAGGTGCAATGAAGGACGCAAGGAATGTTCTATACATTTTTTCACAACAATGGCGACACCTCCACCACTAACATGTACCCTGTCTAGGCGATAACATATGTAATTTTGATGTGAGAAAGAAATGTCTTGTTTGAGCCAGGTTTCTGAAACAAGTGCAATGTCAATATTAAAATTTATCAAGAAACTAAAAAATTCATGCTTGTTGTTTTTGATGCTTCTCGCATTCCAAGTTATGATTTTAAGAGAGTTTCTTAACATGTTTTTTCCGAGTATATGTACTTAATAGCTAATGAAGTAATGACGTTAAATTGGTCAGCTTTAGTTTGACAAGCAATAAGCTTGGTTACAACTTCATTAAGAAGAGAGTTTATCTCGCTAAATGAGAACAGGTTATCATTAGTTAATGTTTCTGACGGATTTTTCTTCGTGTGTGGCGTATCACTGTTGGAAGGTTGCTGGGTTTGATGGAGGCCAGAAGCCCAGGTGGATGAAGGAAGTGAAGGTTGACGCACAGATCGGGGTAGTGGAGGAAAATTATCAATGGATAATCGGTCGGGCACTGGCTGCTGTTTGTCACTCGGAGGCTGTAGGAACGTTGTATTTCCTGTACCACGTCCGCGTGGGGATAATTTGCGGCGAATGTCTATGTACTGCTTTCGGCTTATGCATTCTGGATCGGTGGATTTATGTGGCCCACTACAATTTGCACACTTGATGACCTCATTCGTTTTGCAGTCGGGTGTTTTATGGTTTCCCGAACATATTGCACAGAAGCTATTTATATGACAATGCATCGAGCCGTGACCATAAAGCTGGCAATTGTGACATTGTGTGACCTTACCTGAATGATGTTTTTTAAAGTCCTAGCGAACGATGGTTTTGAACAAGGTTGAGTAGTTCCATTTTAGTTCGTTTAATTTAACAGTACCGCGTTGAATGTAGACGATGTACAAGTAGTGTTTGTACACGGCTTTTGTTGACGGATTTAATGTGATGGTTTTAACATCTAGGCACTTAATCCCGAGTGCAATTAGCTCATTTTTCACTATATCGTTGCTAATTAAGTCTAGCCCGGATAACACTACCTTTAATGGACGATTTTCCTTACGTGAGTGGGTGAAAAACTCACATTTTAACCGTAAGAGTTCGGTTCTGATTTTATTATATATGTCCATTGTTGGGGCACATATTTTTTGCCCAAGCGAAATGTTTTTGATTAAGTATTTGTCTATCTTAATGTTGCTGAAAATATCACGCACTTGAGCACTAGTTGTTTTTAATACCACAATTGGCGGAACGGTTTCTTTAGGAAGTTCTGCGCACTGTTCGTCATTGGTCGGATCCATTTCAGGAGAGTCTTCCATCTAACTTTGAAGTGGTTGAAAAAAGTTAGTGTTTGAACACATTTTGGATTTTTCTAGAACGTTATTGTTCACTTTTGGAAGTTTATCGGGAGGAGTTTGGCCTCCAATAACGGGGTCGTAACGCAACCGTTTGCGCTTACTTTTGTTTAACACACGTGGCCCAGGGGCCATAACTTAACGGTTTTAACACTTGTTCAAATTTTTGTATGCGAAAAACGAGGCAAAGAAAACAAGATAATGATAATTAAATTGTGAAAATAACGGTTGATTAAGATAAATAGCACGAGCAAAACTGTGAGACATGTTGTCTGTTTGAAAGTCAGCCAGGTACTTCTAAATGTATAATATTTGCAAATCTAATGTTGAATAAATAACTAATTTTTAGCGTCAAAATCGGACCTAGTGATTTACCTTTCGGCATTTTCTATCAATCCTTAATCGGCAAGGAATTTTATTGAAATACCACAGCAAGTGAACTGATTTGACTTGTCCACGAACATTGTCTGTGAAGAAGAGTTGGAGTCATATTTCAACGATCACCGAAAATCGATAGAAGGTTTCTACTACTTCCCAGCCATTAGGAGTTTCTACAAAGGTGTGAACTAAAAATACAGTCCACTAACAACACACCACAATACAGAACTAACATTGGTCCTTCGCGCCGGATCGTGACTGTGGTGCACAACGGTGCTTTATCAACTCAGTTATCGATTCAACAGGATGAGCCCATCGCTGAGCCAGGTGCTGGCGTTGATGACGCGGGAGGAGGTCAACTTTAAGAAGGCGAATAAGGAAGCTAAGGCCTCAAAGAATTACCTCCAAGGTCGGTTGGCGATGCTGGAGACGCTCCTGCAGTCAGGCGTAGCAGAGAATACCACGGCTGTTGCGGAGGTGACAGATAAAGCCGAATTTCTGGTTCCGGAGGAGAAGTACCGGAGGATAAGTGAAATATACGTCTCCTACCGCGCCTCCTTGATGGATAAGACTACCCAAGGTAGTCCTGCCCACCTTCTCAGGAGCTTATGACGACTGGAAGTCTTTCTGCGATTTGTTCCGGTCACTCGTACAGAATGACCCCATCCTGACCGGAAACACATCAACAGCAGGAACCACCTCAGCAGGTGCCAGTCAAAAAAATGGAGAAAGTACCTACTATCTACACCAGCTACATGGAGATAAAGGATTTCATAACATTGCAAAACTTTTAAAACAAAACGTATAAATAATTTTAAGATAAGTTTAACATGCGATGATTTAGAAGGTTATCGCAAAATTAAATCGGCATTGGGGAAGTCGAAAAGCGAGTACTACATTTACACCCCTAAATCGGATAAAACTGTCTCCATGCTCCCCAAAGAAGTTGATACTTCCTTTACTCCCCAAGAGGTGCTCGAAGGACTAAAAACCTTCGAAAACGATACCTTGAAATTTACAGGTGTTAAACCATTTTCTACAGCAAATTCTAGAAATCGCAACCGTAAGTTGCCTTTCTTCATTGTGTCGCTAAGCCCCAATAGTAAAATTGATGGACTTAGATATATTAAATACATTAATCACGAAACAATAAGTTGGGAGAGAATAAAGAAGTGCGACCCGGTATTGCAGTGTATGTGCTGCCAACGCTTCGGGTATGCGGCAGCGAATTGCAATATGCATTTCAGATGCGTCAAATGCCTAAATAAGCATATCATAGGAGAATGTCCATTGGGCAAAGAACAGCTCCCGGATAGAAATAAACTATCCTGTGTCCTCTGTAACAACACAGGTCACCCTGCTTACTTCAGAGGTTGCCCTAAGTAGCAACAACTAAAATCGAAGTTAGAAGTCAGAAAGAAGCAAGTTGAAGAAGAGAAACGGATGAAAACTCGCTCTTACAACAACTTCGTGGCACCAAGTGTGTCATACGCCCAAATGGCAGGTGGAGTAAAAAATCCACCAATCTTACAACAATCACACAATATCATTAAAACGCCTGCTCCAGAGGCACAAACTGATATAACAGCAATATTACTGTGTTGCGGATTCACTGGATGCAACCAGCGAATTCGCAAGTGAATGCGACCATCGCCACCAGTCAACAACAGTCAGCAAACAGTTGTAATGACAACATATAAACAACTGAATTGCTGGCTGTCAATCAACTTTCTTTCAATTACTTCTTCTTCATAAAAGCTTTGAACCAGCGACACGTTTTGGAATAGTTAATCTTAGAAAATACGAGTATCGACAATCAATTGAATAAAGAAACATTTCAATAAGCAACATCAACCCGACTATTACTGGAGATTTAGAAGGAGGATTATTTTGAGGATTGCGGCAGCAATTGGAGGTACTCGGTTCTCTTTCGTTTCCTTAAATTGCATTTGGTGTCAGGCATCAGTATTGCTGACGGCATTGCTTGGGCACATTCATTTCATCGTCTTTGTGAAACATCTGTGGATATTCCCCGACGACATTCCTTGGTCGGTGAAATCTAAATACGTGTCGCCCCTGCCCAACACAAGTACACGTCAGGAGACATCACTGTTCCTGGCGTCAGGCCCACACCAAAACAAAACCAATAGTTAGTGGAAGGTGTGTTCAACGCTTGTTGGACACACATACTGTTCATACAAGGACAGTTTGCTGCGTTTGATAAAAAATTCGAAATGATCGAAAAAAAAAACTGACGAAACAAGTGGCCCGAACGAACATTATCTATTCGACCCTGTTTCCAGACGAACCCACACTCTAATCATAACGTTCACTGCCACTGAATTAACCCTAAAAATTATTACTGTGAATGTCAATTCACTAATCCGCATGGAAAGAAGGGATAATCTCAGGAATCTGCTGGAAGCTGAACGTCCAGATGTGCTTTTGGCTGTCGACACTAAGCTAAATCAAAGGCACAAATTGGGCTACCCAAATTATAAAGTAATTAGACGAGATCCAAATTCCACTCAGGGGGGCGGAGTCGCTGTCTTAGTTAAAAATGGTCCACCACACACAGTCATCTACAGTAGAGATGTATACAAGTTCCAGGTACTAGAAGCCTGCATTGTAGATATTCCTTTGAAAAGTCAAAGGCATCTATATGTGATCTCTGCGTATGCTCCCGAATCTCCACAGTGTCTACAGTTTATCAATGAACTTGATACCCTTTTTCGAAGTCTCAAGTTAGACTCGGAAAATAATTATTTCTTTATTGCGGGAGATCTCAATTCCAAGCACAGTACTTGGGGTAACCTTATCACAGACACAAGAGGCAATGTATTGTTCGGCTGGTGGCAAACAAACGCTATCGAACATAAACTAGAATTGTACGCTACAAGTACGCCGTCATATCCAAGAGGAAATTCCTTCTTGTATTTACTGTTGCTCGACGAGCGAATACAATTATTCGATACGGATCTAACTACTCGAAATTGTCTACGTACAATCGAGTACGATAGCGATCATTACGGACTTGGTGCTGTAATACATGTTCCAAACGAACATTCACTACTTGAGCAGTACAAACAGATACATTCTTTTAATTTCGGAAAAGCACACTGGTCGCGCTTTGATCGAATAATAAAAAAAGAATTAAGCTCCAATGGCATAGATCCACCAACTGACAGAAGTCTTGTGGCGGTTCCGCCAAACCCCACGGTTCACTTACCTGGGAAAACCCCTATAACTTCCACCCAATCTCATAAATTCACTAATGCAATCGCATTAGCACCTTAAATGCTCCATGCATTAAAGAGATCAAATCTTTGATCTAAAAGTCCCTGGAAAAGAAAACTTACCTTTGATGCATCTCTTCACATACAATTCCCTGTAAGATTTCTTTTCTACCTTTTCAGCAATCCCAAAACCCATCCTGTACCTTCGGTTGCTAGGCAAATTCCAACTTTCGCACACCTGCACCGCAATCTCCCCGCAGCAAAAACATTTCCTTCCCAAGGATAATTAATCCTTTCAATGCATTACCTGGAAATGCCTCCAAAGAATTTGTCCTACAAGGGCATTCATACATGTATCAATGCATCTCACCATACGACCAAAAGCCGAATTTCCAATTAGTGTAGATATTCACACTATAGTTCGATCCTGGCGTCGCTATAGATGCCATGCATAATTGACACAGATGGTATACACAACCGTCATTGTGTATCCATCTAAATTACTTTCCGAAGACTTGCAACTATTGATTCAGCTGCAAGTACTTCTCTCGGAAATATTTTTTTGTTTGAATCTTCAAACAATCACCGATGTCGCGCTTACCCGTCGGATTGGATTCAATAGCATAAACGTATGCAAACAAAAGAATCCGATTCTCCCAGTCGGCAGAGATACGATATACGATCTCCATTATTTCAATCTCTATTAGCATGTAATGAGTGGCTGCTATTTACTCAGCCGACCCCCATTACCGGACGATGCATTAGGTCGCTTCTTTCCTTGTCCGTATCCCTTGTCTAGGTTTCGTTTCGCTTCTGACCTGCAAGCGTTATGTAAACAACACAGATCTGAACGATCACACACATACCACTATGATCTCCATTACGAGATCTGGTTCTCTATTCCACCAAGAGAGACTTTACGTTTCTCTGGTGGTAAGTAAATACATATTCTTAGTGGAGAGGATATCCACCACCACACCACAAACTCACCCCAAACGAAGGTTGAATCTCTGAGTCAAATTACATCCGCAGACCAGCACGGTCGTTGCCGCTCCCGCTCTCCATCGCGCAGCGGAGAAGCGTAGATAATTAAGTCGAGTGGAGAAAGGGTGCTTTTAATTAAAATAAGTTTAACGTCTTATATGTTGTTTCTGTGCGTCCTTTTATCCTTGTGTAATTATTTTGTTTCTTTCATCCAATTAAGTGCAATAGATTTACGGACCAATAAAAATAATAAAATTATAAAGCTAACTTCGAACGACATACGTCAGTGTTTTATTTGTCCAGGTGATTACTCTCCGGGTGAACAGTTTTCCTTTAGTGTTTGGCGGAACATTTTTGGAACTTTAGTGACAGATGGATAGGGATAGGAGTGAACCGAGTGCCCGTGTCGGGCACAATATTCCTGATCCCCACAGTCTTCATAATGACGAAATTGATCACTTTCTTTCGACGATGAACAACATTGTTACTAATACAATGAATCGTTCTATCCCAAAAGTGTCTCACATGGAGAGCCATACAAACCGATACAGAAACGCAACGATCGACGAGCTGTATAGGTAAACGAGTATTCTGCTCTCTAAGTTAAAATTGATCTGCAGACAGTTCAGCGATCCAAATAGCCAGGAAATAAAAACAATAATCACAATCTTCAAAAACTGATCCGTGACAAGTATAGATCAGTAATTAATGAAGACTGGAACAACAGAATTCAACCCATCGAAGCTAGTGGACCGAATATGTCCCCACAAATAACTAGAGTCTTTCGAGGAAAAGATTATAATGACATTCCAAGTCTGCGTGTTCGACGGACTCCCGAGCATTATCAAACTCTGCTGAACGCAGGACTTACCCTGGAACACATTAACTCTAACGAAGAGTTCATAATAGTCGAGGATCCGCAAAAAAAAAGCGAACTCAATTGGTGCTTGTTTCGATGCAGTGTACAGATTGAACGAATCGGGTCATTCAAATCTTGACCTGGAAAATAGGGCTCTCCAAAAACATATTTCGCTACGCAATGAACTTAACAATTGCCGTCTCTTAAGTCAAAGTTTCACTATCTTTAGTGAAAATAATAGAGCGGATTCCCCACTTAGAAATCTTAACACTAGTACATTTGTACACAAGGATGAACTGACGGACATTCTTAGATCGATTAAGAACAGAAAATCTTCTGGGATAGATAGTATTCCAAACATTGTTCTAAAACATTTACCTCTTGAAGTAGTGAAGGTTTGCACTAGTTTGTTCAATAACACTCTAAATAATGCATATTATCCAACCCAATAGAAGTCTGCAGTAGTCCATTCCATCCCTAAAAGGGGCGAGGACAGGGGCAATCCAGCCAATCTTCGCTCGATTAGTTTGCTTCCGAACATCAGCAAGGTATTCGAGAAAATTATAAATAAAGCATTGACTAACTGGTGTGCGGAAAATGGTATTATTCCGAACAACCAGATTGGTTTCCGATCGCAACATGACACAGTTCATGCTGTGACAAAACTTGTTTCCGACATACAGTGGAACAAGGCGAAGCGACAATGCACAGGGGCCTGTCTGGTTGACTTTGAAAAGGCTTATGAGACCGTATGATTATAAGTTATCAAATCTAGGTATGCTTGAATATTTATTATACATTATTTACGATATGATAATGGGTAAACAATTTGTGGTGAAATGTGGAGATATAATTTCTAACAAGACCTTCCACATAAAAAACGGCCTACAAACAGGGAGCAGTGAATTCTCCCATTTCATTTAACATTTAGACTAGTGATCTAGTGGGTTCTCTCAACCATGCAATTGCGTACGCCGGCGACATTGTGGTGTATAGATCTGGAGAAAAGATTGATGTCATCAACAGACTTGTGCAATAAATTCAAACGTTTTTGCGACGACTGGAAATTAAAAATAAATTTCCAAAAAAACGGAGACTATCCTTTTCAGAACGTCCCTGTACAGTGCATCAATGGATACAAAACGGAATTGGAAAAAAGGTTCCATTGCAGTATAATCTTCCCCTACAAGTAAAAACTTTAGACAGATACCTTGGAATCTGGCTTGATCAGTATCTTTACTTTGATAAGCAAACACCAGCTGCTCTTACAGTAGCTAAAAACGCATATGCAATGACACGAAGTCCCTTCCTTAGTGGTCTTGTGGACCCCAAAGTGAAAATAATTTCATACTCGGCATTCATCCGACCAATATTAGTGTATGGTATACCTCCGGTATGGTATAACGTATCCCCATTTTACATGGAGAAGTTTCGGGTGTACAGAACCACAGAGTCGCAATATAAGATATACTATCGCCATAAAGTCCCTTATGACAAATCAGGACTAAACAGAATAGATAACATCATTATCAAAAACTAGGGCAATGTGCAGTGAAAGTGATCTCATTTCGGGAGCATTCTATCCCAATGATGTGCATCTGGAGAGTACTTTCCAGAATGGGCTCATTCCCCCGGAAGCGTTCCCTTTCTTGGATAAAAAAGGACTTATCCAATACAAACATGGTGTCCATATTATTTGCCACGCTTTCCGTGGTGCCAGAGATAAACGAATTCTCCATGATAACGATATCTCTAATTTTCCAGATCGTCTTCGTTTTAGTATGGTGATCGGTGAAAGAGATAAATCAATAAAAGGTCGATCTCATCCCAACTGGTGGTGGATCAGCCATGAATAGAGGACTATACGTCCCCAAACATAGTACGCCTCTCAGGCGCACCACTTTCCTTCTTAGCTGCCAACGTTTCCCAACCGCGTAACGAACGCCGTTGCTACCATCAATGCATTTAGAATGGCACAATATTTAATTTCACCTGACGCATTGACGCAAATGACCAACAGCATGCCGTCAATCGTGGGGTATAGGTGGTTCACCTGCCAGGGGAAGAGAGCTCCAATTTATCAACGACTTCGTGGAGACAGAAGCGAAAATCTACGGCGAATTTGAAGTATCCTAGAAGCCACTAGCTCCCCAATCTGAATTGAGAAGAGAGCCAAACGAAAAGGACTATCTAGGCCATAGGGGCAATCGGAAATCGACGCCAAGGCGAGAACCCACAGGGCGGAACTGAATCTAGGTGCCGGCATGACACGGAGGACATTCGATTTTTAAATGTTGCATATTCAAGA
Organism: Microdon myrmicae; assembly: GCA_963931805.1. Taxonomy (NCBI): domain Eukaryota; kingdom Metazoa; phylum Arthropoda; class Insecta; order Diptera; family Syrphidae; genus Microdon; species Microdon myrmicae. The sequence continues at coordinate 38,076,475 of OZ007499.1, read as the reverse complement.
AAGCTAACATTAGTAGCAAGTGGGCGTTGTCAAAAAAGGCGAGGCTCTGGTGCATGTATCTATCTCATTGACACGGTAGATCAACTTGCAGAGTGTCAACTTGTGGAAGCTGTACAATATGGGATCACACCGTTCGTCATACCAATGAATCTCTTTCAATGACAAAGCAAGAAAAAGGAACAAGGCAACGTGATGGAACACTACGATTGCATAGTGGACCCGATGACGAAGCAAGGGAGCCGAGGGGAGAAGTTAAAATGGTGCCGGTCGATTTTTACGGACCGACAGAATCCAGCCGAGTTTTAGCTCACCTGTATGAAAAATTCACCATCTCGTTAATGGATTCACCAATTGCAAAGAAGATTAAACCAAAGGCGGACAATCAGTGAAAAAGTCATCAATAAAATTGATTCACACAAGGTCCAAGTGAAAATGAAAGAGGTTTACAGCAAGGGCAAAGTTCGATCGAAGTCAGAATGAACGTCAACATGAGGAAGGAAGTGAAGAAGGGGGAAATTACAAGATCATCATCATCATCATCATCGGCACTACAACCGGGAACCGGTCTTGGCCTTATTTAAGCAAGTCCTGAGGCATTGTTAAATTTTCCATAATGATTTGTTTTTTCCGGGCAAGGTCATTAGTCTTGCGCCAGAGGCTCCCCGACGGGGAATCGAACCCCGGTCTCCCGCGTGACAGGCGGGTATACTAACCACTATACTATCGAGGAGCCAAGGAAATTACAAGATACCTGTAGAATATTGAAAATCAATTAACCCAGGAGGAAGACTCTAATAAATCAAGACAATCCGGGCTTATCATTACAAAGAAAATAAAGAAAGAGACAAGCCTCGGACCAGTCACTTCACAGAGTTTAGAATGGTTCCTCCATGGATCCAACAGAGACTGTGTTCCGGCTAGGATCGCCAATAATTACAGGTGAAAAAGACGGAACAGTAGTGATAATCCGGGAAGCTAAAATACAGCCGCGCCAGCCACAAATCCAAGTTTTGAAGATTACTATAAGCTGATTGTCAAGCGGTTGGTTTGAATTAGCGTCGCTATAGAAGAGTAAGGGAAAAATGCTGTCCACCAATGACATCCCAACCTATAAACGCTGCGTTGTTATTAAGAGGACAAATTATGAGCAGCAAGTCGACTTAAAGAAAACACTCAAGGCGAAAAGAAAGCCGTATTATGAAAGGATTTGATGACAGGAAGAATGACGTTACTAAACCTGATAAAAGGTTTTAAGAACAGCGCAAGGAGTTCAAGTACAAACTGGATACGGACGAGAACTTGAAAAAAAAAAAGAGCGAGAAAAGTGCCTAGAGTTGTTGTAGCGTTACTTAGGAGGATATTATTTTTGTTCTTTATGAACAGATCTCCTTATGGATCTCCTAAGTTCGCCTGTTGCGGTCGTCACCGTGCTTTCGGAGTTAACTGGGAAGAGTAACGACCGATCGTTCGTGGGACGTCGTTCCGGAAATAGCGTCCCTTCGCCGAGTAACCCAGCGGCTTCCGTGGGGCGGGTGATCCTCGGAAACGGCAAAGCTGGAAAGATGTTTTATGGGTATGCCACGACTCTACTCACCAATTGTCAGCAAGATGTTCTTGTTCCCTGATCCACGCCTGTATTGGAGCAGCCAAACTTTATTTTATTCACACTATTTAAACGATTACTTTATTTTAGTTTATATACTCTGGCTCATCGATAGTATAGTGGTTAGTATACCCGCCTGTCACCCGGGAGGCCGGGGTTCGATTCCCCGTCGGGGAGCCTCTGGCGCAAGACTAATGACCTTGCCCAGAAAAAATAAATCATTATGGAAAATTTAACAAGCCTTAGGACTTGATAAATAAGGCCAAGACCGGTCCCCGGTTGTAGTGCCAATGTTGATGATGATACTCTGATTTGTTCTCCTGGGGTACTACCTCCAGGGATACTGATTTTGTGATACTGTTCGTCTAGAAAAAAAATGGGTCGCGAGAAGCCGACTTTGGCGAGACAAGGACAGATGTGTCCTTCATATTGTCTCTGGCTTCTTGTCATCTTGCGATAACCAGAATCACTCACATCCGTGAGGATGTTGGGCTCGGTCTCGAGATATCTGAAAAAGAAAGGGGGGGGGGGGGGGGGGGGCGTATCCAACGTAACTAGTCAAGTAAAAATAGCGTGATTGCTGTGCAAACCAAAAAACATCTTTAATGGACTCCGACACGGGGACCGTCCGGTCTGCCTCCTCTTCAACCTGTCGTTGGAGAAAGCAATCCGTGACTTTGGCGTCACAACTAGAGGGACTATTATCACCAAGTTCAGCCAGATACTTCCCTACGCAGATGACATCGACATCCTCGGTAGAACCGAATCGGCTGTACAGGACTCCTTCACCCAGATCGAGCAGGCGGCACAAAAACTGGGACTGCACATTAATGAGGGAAAAACTAAGTACATGGTGGCAACTTCTACGAAGAGAACATCTAAGGTTAGTCAAACTATCAGGGTAGTGGAGCACAAATTTGAAGTAGTGTAATACTTTAACTATCTTGGGTCAGTAGTATCAGCCGATAACAATATGGAAGAAGAAATGCGCGAACGTCTGATCAAATCCAACAAAGCCTACTATGGTCTATCAAGGTTCTTTAAATCCCGAAATGTATTCAGAACATCCCATCTGCTACTGTACAAGACCATAGTCGTACCAGCACTCATGTTTGGATCCGAGACCTGGGTGCTCAATAAAAGGCACTCTGAACTCTTAGCCGCGTTCGAGAGGAAAGTCTTAAGGAGAATTGTTGGCCCCGTATGTGAGGGAGGACGTTTCCTCATACGCTGCAATCATGAGTTGTACACAATCTACCTTGAAGCTAATGTTGTATGAGAAATCAAGCTCGGAAGACACAGGTGGGCGGGACACCTAGCTCGAATGAGCGAAGAATAGCCTGCCCGGAAAGTCCTTTGTGGCAGGATGTATGGAAGGAGACAGCGCGGCAGACCTTGTCTGCGATGGAGGAATGGCGTAGACCAGGACGCCCAGAGCCTGCGAGTGCCAAACTGGGTGGCATCGGCTTGAAATCGGGATCGTTAAATAAGGCCAAGACCGGAACCCTGTTGTAGTGCCGATGATGATGTTGATAGGATTACTAAGCCGAATTCACATTATCCTGTTGGAAAAGCGTCCCCCTTAAGTGAAAACAAAATTAATTTAAAACTGACTAACTTGTATATGGATATCTCCTTTTGCCAACCTTTGCGACTTCTACCGATGATCCTGTGCGTTGACAATTTAAGGGTAATTCACAAAACTTCTACCACTCGACAACTACAATATTACGATGTGGCTTGGACTGGGTTAACTGGTATAGAGTAGGCGATGTCTGATTAGGAACGCCATATTTACCGTGGCAGCATATGGCAAACAATATGGCTACCCTATAAAAAACCAAAATCCCATGACATCGACTCGAAATCGGGACCGGTGGAGAGATTTGTTAAATAAGGCCAAGAAATAATCCCGGTTGTAGTGCCGATGACGATGATGATGATGTTTGTGCGGGGCTTTTGTTGTTGAGTTAATGGTAATGGTTTTTACATCTAAGCACTCTATCCGGAGTGTAATAAGTTTTTTTTGACTGTATCGTTACTAATTAAGTCTAATCCGGATAACATAACCTTTAGTGGGCGATTTTCCTTACGCGAGTGGGTAAAGACCTCACATTTTAACCGCAGGCGTTCAGTTTTAATTTTGTTTTAAATGTCCATTGTTGGGGAACATATTTTTTGTCCAAGGGATATGTTTTTTATTAGATAATTTTCAATTTTGATATTGTTTACGATCCTACGCACTTTACCACTGGTTGATTTAAATACCACAATTGGAGGAATGGTTTCTCTCGTTCTGTTTCAACACTGATCAGCGTTGGTAGAGTCCATTTCAGCGGAATTCTCCATCAGACTTTGTAATGGTGGGTAATAATTGGTGTTTGCATTCATTTTAGATTTGGTTTACACTTTAGTATTTAAGTTTGAAAGTTTATCGGGTGGGGTTTGACCTCCAATCCCAGGGTCGTAACGAAACCATTTACGTTTAACTCACGTGGCCCAGGGGCCATAACTTAACGGATTACACACTTGAAAAAATTAGATGTATGCGCTATCGAGGCAAAGAAAACAAGATAATAGGTTGTGACAATTGTTGAGAATAACAGCTCAATTGAAAAGTCGCCGGCCTGACGCATAGATGGCGGCACTAGAATTAAATCCATATGATTTTTAGTTAGCCCTAAACTTCAAAAGCCGCGTGTATAAATTTGACAGATGTCGGATCATTAGTTTGTGAATTATAGTATTTTGAGCTTTGAGCTTCAAAGTGGGCCTCAGTTTCGGCGATCACCTCTTCATTCGGAGAAAATTTCCTCCCAGCGAGCATTCTTTTGTGATCTGAGAACAGGAAATAGTCGCTGGGGGCCAGATCTGGAGCATACGGTGTATGCCGAAGCAATTCGAAGCAATTCATGGATTTATGTCATCGTTTTCACTGACTTGTGACGCGGTGCATTGTCTTGGTGAAGCAGCACTTTCTTTTTCTTCAAATGCGGTCGTTTTTCGGTGATTTCGTCCTTCAAACGGTCCAATAACGCAGTGTAATAGTCGCTGTTGATGGTCTTTCCTTTTTCAAGATAGTCAATGAAAATTATTCCGCACGCATCCCAAAATACAGACGCCATAACCTTGCCAGCCGACTGTTTCGTTTTTCCACGCTTTGCGGCGGGCTCATCGTGTGCAGTCCACTCGGATGACTGTCGATTGGACTTCGGAGTGAAATGATGGAGCCATGTTTCATCCATTGTCACATATCGACGCAAAAACTCGGGTTTATTACGCTTGATCATCTCCTACCACTGCTCCGAATCATCAACTCGTCGTTGTTTTTGGTCAAAAGTGAGCTCGCGCGGCACCCACTTTGCACAGAGCTTTCTCATACCCAAATATTCGTGAATGATGTACACGTTCAGTTGATATCTTTAGAGTGCCTGCTATTTCATTCAATTTCCGTCAGTATAGCCTGAGTGATTCATCGTAGTTTAAGCCCCCGCACCACGTCAAGGTATCTACCAACGCGAGATCGAAAAATCCTAGAATATTCCAGAGCAAAGAACATCAGAGGTATGTATGCCGGCATAAATTCAATTAGAAATGGCTACCGAGGGAGAGCCAAAATAATTCGAGGCGCAAACGGTTGTCTGGTCACAGAAACTAACAATATCGTGACAAGATGGAAGCAGCACTTTTAAAACCTGCTCATTGTACGCTCCCATCACCATCAACTAAACGCACCAGACGTACATACAGCCGAGCCTCATACATCCCAGAGCCCTCTTTCAACGAAGTTGTAGACTCAATAAATCGGTTTAAAAACAACAAAGCTCCCGGAGTCCACTAAATACCGGCCGAGCTTGTGAAGCATGGAGGGGAGGCAACCGCTCGAAAGATTCAGCTCATCCAAACAATATGGGATAAGGAAGTCACTCCGGAAGAATGGGAAACCTCAATAGTCGACCCCATTTTTAAAAAAAGGCGACAGATCTGACTGCAAAAATTACAGAAGAATATCCTTGCTCCCAACCACATACAAAATACTACCAAATGTCATACTGGCGACAATCACACCGTACGCAGAAGAGATACTGGGAGATTACCAGCGCTGATTCCCTAGGAACCGGTCAACAAGCGACGAAATGTTCACAATAAGGCAACTGCTGGAAAAGAAGTGGGAATACGGAGAGACGGTTCACCAACTATTCGTTGACTTCAAAAAAGCCTACGACTCAGTCGCAAGGCAAAGACTCTACCATATTGTGGTTGAGCTGGGAATCCCGAAAAAATATGCCGCGCTCATTCAAATTTGCATGAACGAAAACAAAGTGCGAGTTAGAATAGAAAATCACCTGTCAGAACAATTTGAAATCAGTGACGGACTAAAACAGGGCGATGGTCTATCACAGTGCCTTTTTAACCTTGTGCGCGAGTATGTCATCAGAAAGGTACAAGACGACAACATGGCCGGATCATCTCTGAACGGGGTCACACAAGTACTCGCATATGCGGATGACATCGACGTTCTGGGCGATAATCTAGAAACTGTAAGTAAAAACAGTGAAATCATCATGTAAGCGGCAGAAGAGGTGGGCCTAGAAATAAATGAAGACAAAACAAAATACATCATTACGGCGAGAGCAGGTGGAACTAAGGAACACATATAAACATCAGAGGCAAGATAATTGAAAAGTTAAAGAATTTAAATATCTGGGAACGATACTGACGGCCAGTAACGAAGTCGAAGGAAGTTAACAAAAGACTACACTCCGGCAACGCTAATTAGCACGCAGTCAGTAAACTGCTGAAATCCAAACTGCTATCACGTAACATAAAGCTCCATGTCTATAGAACCATAATCATACCGATTGTTCTATACGGATTCGAAACATGGGCTCTCACAAAACGGGAAGAAAACAGATTCCGCGTATTCGAGAATAAAGTTTCAAGGAGAACCTTTGGAGGTAAATATGACGAGGAGGCAGGACAATGGAGGAAACTCCACAACGACGAATTGGAAGAGCTATACCGCAAACCTACAATAGTGAGAGTAATCAAGTCGCGAAGATTAAGATGGGCCGGACACGTGTCACGAATTGGCAATGGTAGGACCGTGCATAGAATTCTTGACGGTAAGCCAACGGGACAGAGACCAACAGGGCGGCCGCGACGGAGATGGAAGGACGATGTTATGTTTGACCTCGAGGAGATCGGATCGGATGGTCGAATGTGGAAGGACAGTGCACAGGACAGGGAACGAGGGCGGAGTCGAGTCGGTGAGGTCATGAACTTCCGGGTTCCTACAGGCCAACAAATAATAATAATAATAACTATACTATTATATTGATTGGCCTATAGGAACCTGCAAGTTCATGACGTCACTGACTTGGGTGCGCCGTCGTTCCCTGTCTTGTCCACTTGCTTACTTTTCTAATGAGCAAAATTCTAATTTTTTTTTAATCAAAAATGTGAAATTTTTTTCTCCACACAATAATTCTACATCTGTTATAAATGCCTAGATATAGTTTCTCTATAATAGACAAATGCCTTTTCTCGTCAATAAAATATATCCTTATGAATTTATATATTTGTTTATGTAAATATTGTTTGCCTTTATATTGGGGGGTCATTTTTCCTCCAAACATATACGATTCTAATTTCTAATTTTTGATTTATTTGTTTAAAATATCAATGTTTCAGTAGAAAGATAAATAAGAATATATGGTGTCTGTACTGTAAAATTTGTGGTAACGAAACTAATTGTAAAATTTTATAATACCCAATAAATATATTTATGTGTTTAACAAATATTTATAAATAAACAAATAAAGGATATAATTACGGAGTATGTAAATAAATAAAGGAATAGAATCAACAATTAATAACATAAAACAAGTACACAAATAAATAACATATGAACAAATAAATGAATGAAAAGTACATTGCCTTTCCAAATGAATAACCACACCGTTGCATTACACTATCCAATCAGCTGCAATCACTCCATAAATTGAAGCAAATCATGCACGTAACGCACGAATTTTTCCAACTAACGTTTTTCAATTATATAGATTTGTGAGGAGAAAAAATTTGCCCCATCATCACTCGAATCCAATTAAGTAGAACAAGACTCATGGGAGCCTAGAGCTAAACATGAATGTGAGGTATACTGTTGGACTTTGACGTACCTTCATTCTCTCGGTTGTTACGTTGTTACTTGTCTACCGGGGAAACACTAAAATTGCTACAAAATTATTTTATTATTTTCTGGTGAAGAAGAATAATGTATCTCTGTGCGGCAGGTCAGAATTGGAGATTGCAATCACAGAATTTCCGACCCAAAGATAATGGCAAAGGTAATTCAACATTACCCTTCGTGATTGTGTGCCATAAGTTCATTGGTATTTTGAGACTGTTATGTAAATTGGGGTTGTGTTAGGTAAATTATATAATTTTATATAAATTAAGGTTTAATGAACAAAAATAAACACAAACTGTTCTAGAGTAGTTAACAGTTTATGTTACAAAAGTTAACATTTTACGGTCAAACAATTTAAACGTACCTAAATTGGTGGCGATGAGTCAGAAAACAAGCAGATTCAATTGTGGTCGGTTTAAAATAACTGTTTTCCTGGTAAACTTTGCAAGAAGGACCTCTTTTCAAAGACTTTTGTCCGTATATCTATAGTCAATTAATTGTTATCCTCAAATGTTCTCCAAAGTCACTTAAGCCAACTAAAACCCCCGAAGTAAACAAACAATATATTTTGAAAACCACTCGAATTTTGGTGCAGACTTCAAAAGAGAGTCATAAAAATACGAATACGATTACATTCTAAGTAGGGCCATGTAATAGCATACGTGGAAACCTACTGCTCTCTCTGATAAGATTTTTTGAATGCACTTGTTGACAGGAAATATAAGAAAAAATGCTGCGGTTGAGTCTATCGAAGAAAGGTCCTGTGCTTACTTTCAATGAGAGTGTTTAATATAAGTACGTGTATGGACGAAACTCTGCACTTCATTTTTACAGCTAGACTGTAATCAGTCCCTATCAAGTAGAATGCATAAATAAAAAGTAGATAAAGGTCGGCTAAAGGAAGAGAATTTTCATATTGATCCTCTTAAAATAAATGCGGTATTTCATAATTTGATCCTCTTAAAATAGATTCTATTTAAGATATGGTCTATTGAGGATAATTGGAGTTGATCGTTTGTAAGATTTTTTTTCTAATTTGACTTCTCTCGGAAAAGTCGACCCTATACCGCCAAGTCGACAGAATGAAATGCTATTATATTTTTTCTCGTTCCTTTTTTAACCGAAATAATGGAAATTAATTAACTTTCTTTTCATGATTGTTATGGGTGAATGCGGACCTAGAGAAATAAGCGCATGCAATTAGTTAAATGCCGATGTTTAATTTAAGCATTTTATTAACTGTAATTACTTTTAGGTGCCTTTCATAGTCTTGTCGATGTTGAGCCTGTAGTTACATGTGGCTAAGGAAAGATAGTGTAGTCAAAACCAGCTAACGTTAGCGTACTGAACGACAATTTGAATTGACAGCACAAGAAATGTAACACTGTTTTGATCGTCCACAGATCAAAAAATGTGAAGTTGTTAAATATTTTTTCGAAACATTGAATTGTGGGGGGCTAAGGTACACATACCGTGTTGTTACGCGGTGGTGTACGTACGTTGGTATTAGTGGTAGTGTGCCGACACGGGGACTGGTTCACCACTACCCCCACTAACGATTCACAGATTGTGTGGCGGTTGATCCCTGGAACGGAGCGGATACAGCACCAAAAATAAACACACTGATGGGATTGAAATAAGTCTTTTATTTTGCTCAAATGGTTCTATAACACTAAACATTGTCTTTTTTTATTTTTATAATAACCTTTAAGGATAGATATAGTTAATACAGGCGGATAAAAGGTTCCGATATTAAATTCCTGAATATTGTTTTGTTGAAAATTGTTTAATTTCTTTGTACTGGTTGACTTTTGGATTTTCGTCACACGAGATCTATCATATCGTACAGAGAATATTGTTCCAAGGGTAAGTTCTTAATTAGTGGGAATATTCGGTTATAGTGGCTGTTTTTCACAAACGAATGGTTATAGTAGTGACACTTCACAAAACGAACGGTTATAGTTGCGACACTTCACAAAACGAGTTCTCGAAGAATGTCACTTTCTCTATACATCAACACCCAGATGTAAAACTGGCATATAATTTAAACGTGCACTCATGATCACTCTCGACTATAGCGGTTGACTTACGACTTCGACGGTGGTTGACTTAAGGCTCACTTTAAATGACTCGTGCAGACTCGTTTTTTTTTAGAGAAACATGCAGTTTCTCTTGCGGTGAAAAATCAGAGAGGATCTCCCTGAATTGATCACGGCGAGGATGCTTGTATTGCCAGACAGTGGACAAACAAAAACGAAAAACGAGAACAAAGGGACTTGTTACTATGGGCATCATAATGGTGTGCTTGCAGCTGCGCAAATACGCGGCAGCCATTAAAGCAACTTGTGCCACTAGCAAATAGGATACTTGCACAAGGATGATTGTGCACCGTATCGATTAATTTTTAAAACATTTTTTTATTTTATTTTTATCTTCTAAATTTCTAAATTACATGCTAGACAAAAAATTGGTTAAATTCTAGCTTAATTATCTTATATTATAACTTACTGGTCCTTCGCAGACGCTCTAAGGTAAACATTACTTAACAATTGTATAATTTGCCTTTCGGCGACAGAACTTTGTGGCAGTACTTATGATTATTTGAAAGACAAAGACAAATTTGAAAAACGTTGTGTCGAATTTGTTTTGTTTTTTTTTTTTCTTAAAATTTAACTTACTTAATTTTGTTTTTTTTAATTTTTAATTTTATTTAAAAGCACTTAACTTAACTCAACTTAAATCTTATACTACCCTAATTCTAGAAAAGCTAAGTCTATGTATGATGATACTGTTGCTCTATACCGACATTGGTATCCAGGTCTTTATATGTCATTCAACCACCAGAACTGTTGACGCTGTCCAATACTATTGTCCCGGTCACAGTTGGAGATAGCCCTACGCGCAAGAGCTCTTCTTCGGTGCCCGTTACGTTCCGGTCGTAGCACAATCGCCCATCTACGGATGATCTACTTACATGATAGATCAGCAGAATTCCGGACCTATCATCGTATCGATGCTGGTATCTTATGTCGAATTCTTGCATTTTTTTTTTATTTTTTTATTTATTAGACTTCTCTCGAGAAAGGCGAACCTATAGCGTCGAGTGGGCGCCCCGAGATGCCATCAAATAACTGTTGCAGTTCTTTTTGAACAGTTGCAGGTTGTAACGCTCCGGGAACACTCGCGTGGGAAGGGAGTTCCACAGCTTCCCCGCTCTGTAACAGAACGAGTTCTGATACAGGGATGTTCGCGCTGTCGGGAGATGAACCACAAACGGGTGCGATCCATCGGATTGTCTTGTGGAGCGCATATAGACCGAATTGCGTGGAACAATGCCAAGAATGCATGTTTATATGCTGAAGAGTTTGTTCCTCTACTGTTAGACACGCGATGCGTGGACTGGTTTTGTCGGTTGGACAAAAGCTGAGGGTGACTGTAAATAAGTCAGGGAAATGTGCTGCGCACGTGTGCGGTAGGGTAAGCCAGCTAACAAGGGGCGCCGATTGGTTTCCCGGTGTATGTTGCATGTTGGTAATTATTTTCAGAGAATTATGGTGATGCAACATATGAGCGACCCATATTTCGTTTTCGGGGAATTTGGGTGCTGCCCTAAGGTGATGCAGTAACTGGATGAACGGGGTTTGCTTCCAGGGAGGTTCTGGAAATGCGGTGAATGCATGTTATGGGGGGCCCTGGGAAAGGGGAATGCTTGCAGGTAACTGTAGGTAACGTAAGGAGTTGGGGCTGTCATTCCGGGTAGAATTGTGGTTGAACCCGTGTGCAGGAATTGTGGGTGAAATTGTGGTTAGGGTTGTGGGTTGGTTCTCAGCGTGATATAGAGAACCCCTACAGGATCAATATATTTTCCAATTGGTGTCCAATTGCTACACATAGTTTGGGAAGTCAATTGTCGAAGCAGCTTATGTGGCCCTGGTCCCATAATGCCGATAAATATAGTATGGGTATTTAAAACAAATAAACAAATACATACATATGTATATATATATACTCGTATAATCATCAGCATCATCATCGGCAATACAACCGGCATCCGGTCTTGGCCCTATTTAGCAAGTACGACCGGTACCTCCGGTCCTTATCCGAGATTTGTTAAATTGTCCATAATAATTTGTTTTTCCAGGCAAGGTTATTAGCCTTGCGCCAATACTCGTATAATATATATATATATATATATATATATATATATATATATATATATATATATATATATATTAGGTGTACAACTTTGCTTCAGCCGTTTTGCAATAGATGGCTGTAGCGGTAAGTGGTAGTTGAAATAAATAGACCATAGATGTCATACAATAAGCTTAGGTATTTGTAAACATAACGCCATCAAAATATTAGTCGATTTGTGTCTGCGTCAGAAAGTTATTCTCGATTAAACATGTCAGCTTACGATCCAAATTCTCGTCATTTGCGGGAGGTTTTAATTTTCTGCTTTAATATGAAGAAATGGATTCGTATGCTGCCCGAAAGATGGGAGAAAGTAGTGGCCAGCGATGAACAATACTTTGAATCATAAATGTATAACCAGTTTTTTACAATAAAGCCTCGAATTTCGGAAAAAAAAACGGCGGAGCAAAGTTGTACACCTAAAATATATATAAAGACATATATATGTATATGTATGTATATATATTAGGTTCCTCGATAGTATAGTGGTTAGTATACCCGCCTGTCACGCGGGAGACCGGGGTTCGATTCCCCGTCGGGGAGCCTCTGGCCCAAGACTAATGACCTTGCCCGGAAAAAACAAATCATTATGGAAAATTTAACAATGCCTCAGGACTTGCTTAAATAAGGCCAAGCCCGGCTCCCGGTTGTAGTGCCGATGATGATGATGATGTATATATATTAACCTATAGCCCCGAGCTAACTCTAAATAACTGTTACAAAAATGAGTATTTCAAATATTAGCTAATTACATCTACAAGAAGAGTGAACATTTTTGAAAAGGCTGGTGTTGTATTCCAGAATACTACCCTTATTAGCTTTAACACTGACTTTATAGTAACTACGGACGCTAGCGACGTCGGAATAGGCGCGGTCTTATCGCAGGGAGAAATTGGCCAGGACAAAGCAATCTGTTATGCTAGTCGCACCCTTAACGACGCCGAAACTCGGTACAGCACTACAGAAAAGGAACTGCTGGCAATTATCTACGCCGTCAAACAATTTCGCCCCTATGTCTACGGACGAAGGTTCACAATATGCACAGACCACAAACCACTACAGTGGCTCATGAATCTGAAGGACCCAACATCAAGATTGGCTCGTTGGAGAATATTGTTAGACGAATATGAATACCAAATTATTTACAAAGCAGGAAGATACAACTCCAACGCAGATGCACTTAGCCGCCTCCCTATTAACATCCAAGACACACAAGAGGTAGGCAAGGTACTAGTTACCACTAGAAGCAAAACGAAAGGTCAAGGCACCGATGAACCATTAGTAGCCGCAAGTGAGGAAATTACTCTCCGACATACCGAATGTGAGATAATCGAAATTTCTAAACCCATAGAGTATGCCAAAACCCGTTCACCTATTCAGATCTTCATACTACCCAATAAAGAAGACCAAACCGAAAAATCACTTAAAACCATCCCTAACAATACACGTCCGAACCCAAACGAAATAAAATTAGAACCCAACACAGTTTTGCAAAATTTTCCATAAATTTAAGGAAAAGATACACACATAACAAATGGCCTTTGTTTTTATTCAATATATATGAAATAATCAAACAATTGTATGAAATTACGGAAATGAAAAAAAAAAAAAAAGTTAAAGAGGGGGAAGAAAGAAAGAAAATTTTAGAGTTAATGTATATTGGAATTTTTTGAGTTAATATATATATTGGGAAATTTTGAGTTAATATATATATTGGGAAATTTTGAGTTAATATATATTAGAACGGAAAAGAGAATTTTGAAACATAATATTGATATTATATAATCAATATAATACACGAAAGTATTAAAATTTTTGGATAAGAAAGAAAAGGTTCCAAGGAGAAATATTTAAATTTAGTTAATATATAATGTAAATAGACAATTTTTCTAGTGTTAAGAACTTTTTGAAATTCAAATATTGTAACCTTTGATGAAAGATTAATTTTGAAAACCATTGTAATGTAATTGAACGAAAATCCAATCTATACTTACAAGAAAATTATTCTCTTCAAGGATAATTTTCTTTCTCGAAGAAGGGTGGGATGTTGTATTCCAGAATACTACCCTTATTAGCTTTAACACTGAATCTCATTACTTTTCTAACAAATCCTTAAAACTTCCTCTTAACATATCTTACATTCTCACTTAATACATATCTACCATTCATAAACATTCACAATAGTCTATATCTAGCCTGTTACAGCACATTTAATAACAAGCCCCTTTTCATAACATGCACCTTTTTTTCATTCAAAACATAGCACTTTGATTTTCGTTCAAAGTTTATTCAAAATTTAAAAGTCACAGAGACTAAAGGAATACTTTGATAAAATTAGTTTTGTTCACATTATAATTTACAGCCAATTAGAACAATAAGTAGCATAAGAAGAGAGAAATTTTAATAGTAAAATCAATTAGAGAAATAGAGAGTTCGGAGAAGTTTAGTTTTGGCAGTTCAAGTTGGAGATTACAGTTCAGTTAGTTCAGTTTAGTATTCAGTTCTAAACAGTTGAAGGATAGAGTTGAATATACAGCTTAGAGTTAAAGTTCAGTTTTGAGTTATCAGCTAAGTTGTAAATTAATAGAGAAATCAATTCGTTTATGAGAAGTTAAATCAAAAGAATAAAAGAATTTAAAATGAAAATGAAATAAAATTATTTTAAACTAAACCAAAGAAGAGGAGATATATGCTTATATCAAAACCTCCACGCTGTTCCCCCGATATAAAGAGGAAGCACGGCGCTGGAGATGTAACAGTGTGTTTGTTTTGCAGAAATAGTGACAACCGGCTCCAAAAATAGAGTTTCGAGAAAAATCCGTTTAAAACTTTAAGTGAGCGTAAAATGAAGAAAATATTTTTTTTTAATCTACATAGTATCATCTATATACTAATTTCGCGACTACAACAAATTAAAAATAGGCAACCTTTAGAATGCAAGAAAAATGGGACTGGAAGACTGGCTAGCAATAACTAAGCAGTTACCTCGATATGCAGCGTGTCATTATAATTTGGAAGCATTTACACTCAATGTTGTCAATGGTGCCATCGTTTTTTTTATTTTTCAACATTTTTTATTTTCGTGTTTTTCTTAGATTCTAAATTACAGACTAAAACAGTTTAAATTCTAGCTTAATTATCTTATTTTATAACCTACTGATCCTATGAAGACGCTCTAAGCTAAACTTTACATGTCTATTGTACAATTTGACTTTCGACGACAGAACTTTGTTTGTTTTTTAATTATGTTTATTTTAATTACAAAGAAAAACTAAAAAAACGCTGTGTCAATTTTGTTTTCTTTTTAACTTCAAATTAACTTACACACTTTTTTTTTATTGCTTAAGAACCTATTTAATAGATCTTAAATCTTACTCTACCCTAATCCTAGAAAAGCTAAATCTGTGTAAGGTGGTTGATGCTGGAGTAACTTTACCGACTTTGGTACATTGGTCTTTATTTGCCACTCAACCACCAAGACTGTTGGTGCTGTTTAATAATGTTGTAGCGTTATCGCCAAACCCTACGGTCTACTTACCTGAAAAACCCCCATAACTACTACCCAACTCCCTTAAGTTTGCTAATGCAACGGTATTAGTACCTGTAAATGCTTCACGCATTATATAGATCACCATCTGTAATCATAAAATCCCTATAAAGAAAACTTACCTTCATGCATCCCTTCGCATACAATTTTCCGTAAGATTTCTTTGTTTGCTTATTTGGTATTCTGAACCAATTCAGTACCAGACAGATTCCAGTAAACAAAATAATTCAGATTGCATTCAATGTAACCGTCATGACAGGGACCATAAATATCGCGCCGTCTATTTTCCCAGCCGCGTCATATACCTTTTCATACACATTGCCTGGCAACCTTTTTTGTTTGTCTTACCAACAAACAACCCAAGCAGCTGCATATAATTAGCGCAATAGACGCTGAAACCAAATTCTCCAGCATTTCCTAATGCAAATATGAACCCGGTTTCTATTGCAGCCAGAGATGCCATAAACATCCAATTTGCTTTTAGCACCTTTTTCTCCTAACGTCGAAAATAGCGACGAGGCATCGTGTAAACAATGACCCGCATTACCAGCGGCGCATGTGGTCATTTTTCCCTATTGTCCTTGCCGCCTGCCTGTTTTCGAACACATGCAACAACATTGAATCTGTTCGACCGCGCACATATACCACCGCGCCACTAGTTGCACCCTTGACAGAAAAGTTTTTCTCTCTCTTCCTTTTTTTTTTTTTTCCTTAGCGAAATCATCTCTGCATGAGATGACGATCATTGAGTCCTTTACCATCCTTTGACCACGCTGGTCACATCACTCCCGCTCTCCGCCACCAGCGGGGACGCGTAAATATACACCCTCGTATGTACCCCGGAGTCGTGTTTGTAGTCACGTTTCATGATATAAGTGTTATGTCGAGTTGTTCAGAAAAAGTTAAATACCGAAACAGTGTATATCCATAGACGACGTAAAATTATTAAAGAACTGTTATTATTAAATAAATTACATCAAATAAGAGATTATTCACTACCTTAGATAAACATAGTGTTTTATTTTCACTCCCGCGACTGTGTTTTAATCATATCCGGTGCGAACAGTTTACTTGGTGACAATTTTCGGTGCCATGGCGATATATCTGTCAGCGGCACTTCGTCTTCGTGGTGATCGTTCTTTAGTGCAACGGTGATTAACTTTTGGTTAAGAACTTCGGCGAAATTAGTAGTGGGACGAGGTAGAACACCGTGTCGTACGCCGGCACATCGACCTAGTACTCTACCCTACAATGTCATTCCGGTCTCTATGGGAAATTGCTCTATTGGACCGCAAACGGACTTCTACGATACGCGGCACTTCTTGATCGTAGCACAATCGCCCGTCTACGGAAATGATAAATCAGCGGAACTCCGGATTCATCCTGTATAAGACCGCTCATATCAAATTTGAGGAACGCCTCTGGTGGAACAAAGCCATTGCGGCGCAGCCTCTCAAAATACGAAGTACTTGTATAATAACCTCTGAAAATCAGGTCATTGGATGCAACTATAACTCTCGCAATATGTCCTCTGATTAATTTTATTATAAAATTATCCACCCTGCTTATGTAGGCTTGGTTGTATAAGGTCTCATTTGGATAATACCTTTTGTAGTCAGTTTACGGTGTTCGATATAATCTGAGACAAGTTCTAAGACATTTTCTTTCGAGCACCCGAATCTTTTCCATCATATATGGACCTACACTGAATCGCACTAGGCATCCATATATAATCATGGGCCTGATTAGGGCCATATAGCATATAACTTTTACCCTGCTATCAAGTTGGCTACTGTGAAATAGCCTCCTCGTCATAGCAAATATTTTCTTGGCCTTGACCAAAGCTGCCTCCACATGTCTGTTAAAATACAGGTGTGGGGGTGAATATGTATGGTACCTATCATGGGCACGAATTCACTTATCTTTCCCCAACGATGTTGCTCTGCCACGTGATGTGCACCAGGTATATCCAAGAGGGAAGCAGACACGAAAACATTGGTGTAGTTTTTGTTCGGTTTATTATTTAATGTTCTTTATTGTTCACTTTTTTTTATATTTGGTTATTTTAATTCTACACAAAATTTGATATTCCTTATCCGGTGAGCACATTCATTTAGTTGAACACCGTTTGGGTGTTGCCGAAATGTCTCACACAGAAACATCAATTAATGTCACTAACAGTATTACAAATTAATTGTTTTCAACACACTCAGATATAATAATTACTAATTAAAGAGGTGGATATTTTAAAAACACGGACACACTGACTTAAATTTTCGAAATTAAATTTGAACACGAGCGGCATGACTTGACACGGTAGCGGTTGGATAGTGACTGACTCTAATTAGGGGTGAAATTCTGTATTCCATTTTGCACACAAGACAACCAAAAGAGATCACGCCTCTGCTCTCTCATTGTCACGCCCGTCGAAGTATGGTGTGTATCGGTTAATTGATAATTGACGAACGTGGTAGAATGAGAGAACAGAAACACGATGTAGTGATCTCGAGGTAGCTTTGGTTGTGTGTGCTGGTATCAACTGCAGATTCTGAGTATGACCTACTGCCCTAGTGTTACGGCTGTGGTGATCTCAGCGTGCATTGAACGGTATGGTAACAGAATTATGGAGGGGAGGAAATGTAGCCGGTGCTATTCACCTGCGAAAAGAGATCATGCATCCCAAGCGAATGGATGATCTGTAGAAAATCGATAGGACACTGCATCGACTAGGGAAATAATACCGTGGAAAAACGCTAAGGAATGCTGGTAATTACCCAAGCCAATGAATGATGATGCAACCGCGTCGTTTGATTCGACTTAGTTGTTGCTAAGCAACATGAATGGAATTTCCGTTGGAAATCTCATGGTTAGAGGAATGGAGTTGCCGTATGGCAAAAATGGTAGCTAAACTCAATTATGCATTATCTGCATAGGATAATGAGTTTAGCTATGCGTCCTTTGGGAAAAAGTGATATTTCAGGTGTATAGCATGAACGGTGGAATAGGGGATAATATGGCACGCTGAAAGCGTCGAAATAAAACGGACATTGTGGTTGGAATTGTGGGTTGGTTCTCCATGTAGATAGAGGACCCGCACAGTTGCACCCCCCCCCCCCCCCACCAATGGCGTAGTTACGAAAGAAAAGTAGGGGTGCGAGGGAGTTTGGAGTATGCCGGAAAGGGAGTTAGGTGCTTAGTGGATTGGAAGGATTCGGTTGCCTAAGGAGACGTGCTCGGCTTCGGGTGAGTGAAGGTTGAGGTGGTTGGCGAATATTGGCGGAGTCGGTTGCTGACTGAGGATCTGGAGCTGACGCCTCGAAGAAACAAGGTTTTAGTCTCTCAACACTGACCGTGGATCGTTTGCCTCGGATATCGATCTCGAAGACACGATCGCTGATGCGGGTGGAGACTCTGAAAGGACCGTCGTATGGAGGGTCCAACGGTTTTTTTAACCTTATCCACCCTGACAAAGACGTGCTTGCATCTGTGCAGTTTGGGGTGGACGAAAAGTTTTTTAGAAACCTGCCTGGTCACGGGCGATGCTCTAACCTTACGAAGAAGATCGCGAATGTGGTCCACATCCTGCAACTGGTTGCGTGGTGTATCACCATCCACGAAAAGTTCGCCTGGCTTCCGCAGCGGAAGCAGCTAGGTCCCCCTTAAAACTAGTCCTCAGGCCGAGTAGTACGGTAGGAAGGGCGTCAAACCATTTAGTGTCGTTATGACACATGAGGGAAGCCTTGAGAGACCGATGCCAGCGTTCGATTATCCCGTTGGATTCGGGGTGATAGGCGGTCGCGCGACTTCGTTGGCAGCCGACGAGATCCGTCAGCTGCCCGAAGATCGTTGCTTCGAATTGCGGCCCTTGGTCTGAAGTAATGGTGGCAGGTATGCCGAAACTTGTGACCCAGGTCGAATAGAAGGCTTTGGGGACTGATTCAGCAGTTACTGCCCTGAGAGGAATCGCCTCTGGCCATCGCGTGTAGCGATCCATCATAGTGAGGATGTAAAATCCTCTTGATGGAGTAAGTGGTCCCACTATGTCAATACGGACATGGGCGAAGCGTGTCATGGGTAGCTTAAATTATGCAGGTTCTAATACGTTATGCCGCGCTACTTTGCAGCGCTGACATTGGAGGCAAGCGCGGGCCCAGCTGGTGAGCTCTTTGCTCATTCGGGGCCAAATGCATTTTTTACGGACGGCAGCAGCGGTCGCGCGGCCGCTGGGGTGAGCTGAGTCGTGGTAGACCTGGAACACGCCCCTACGAAGCTTCTCGGGAATGTAGGGTCTGGCGGTTCCAGTTGAAACGTCGCACCAGATTTCGCCCAAGGGATCGCGGAGGGTGATTTTGCGCAGCTCGAGTGCTGTATCAGCAGTTAAAAGTGATTCGAGCTGGCTGTCCTCGTGTTGGGCCAGGGCTAGGTCGGCGTTGTTCAGTGTGGCGCGCAAATGAATCGTATCGATTCGAGAAAAGGCGTCCGCCGTAACGTTTTGTTTACCGGAGATATGTTTGATCTCGGTAGTATAGTATAGTAGTGTTCTGTATACACGGAGAGCGAGCGACCTTCTACCATATGACGGAAATATTTAATGGCGCTATAGATCGCCAGCAATTCCCGGTCATAGGCGCTGTATCGCCGCTCTGTGGGACTCAATTTCCTGGAAAAGAAACCGAGCGGTTCTGGTTGGCCTTCGAAGTCCTGTTGCAGGACTGCTCCGATTGCGATATCCGATGCGTCGCATTGTGGTGTTAGCCAGTTGATCCTTGGACAGTTGGAACGCACGGTCCGAAGCTTCTGTCCAAGGGATCAGGCGCTTGTCGTTGCGCTTCGCTCCTTTAAGAAATTCAGTCAGTGGGGCCTGTGTTTGGGCGGCGTCTTTAAGTGTGGGACGATAAAAATTGAGCATGCCGAGGAAACGTCGGAGCTCGCTTACGTTTGTTGGTCGTGGGTATTGCATGAGGGCCTTCACACGGTCTGGAAATGGGCGAATGCCCTGGTTGTCAACAATGTAGCCCAGATATGTGATTTGCTCTTTGGCATATTGACACTTATCTGGGTTGATAACAAGACCGAATTCGCGGAGGCGCTCGAGGACCTGTATTAAATGGCGCTTGTGTTCAACGTGGTCTCGTGAGGCGATGAGGATGTCATCGAGATAAGCATGACAGCAATTGAAACACGGAAAGTCGAGTCGATGTATCTCTGGAATGTCTGCCCGGCATTCCTGAGACCGAAAGTCATTACTTTGAACTCGAAGAGTCCGAAAGGAGTAATGACTGCCGTTTTTGGGGTGTCTTCTGGTGCCACCGGGATTTGATGGTAAGCCCTGGTGAGATCCAAGGTGGTGAAGACTTTGCACCCTCGTAATTTATATCAGAAATCATATAGGTGTGCGATAGGGCATCTGTCGGGGACTGTTGCTGGGTTCAGCACTCTGTAATCCCCGCATGGGCGCCACTCCCCGGAACGTTCCTTAACTATATGAAGTGGGCTTGCCCAAGGACTGTCTAATGGTTGACAGATACCTTGTGTGATCATTTGATCGAACTCGGCGCGTGCCGCGCATAGTTTCTCGGGAGCTAGGCGGCGTGCGCGCTGGCTTACCGGAGGGCCTCGTGTCTCGATGTGATGAAACACATTTGCCCTATGTCGGCGCTGATTAGGTAGAGGAATTGTCGTATTGACAAATACCTGTACCATGGCCTGAATTGGGTCTATAATCGGTGTGGTCCGGGGTATTGCCGCTGGAGATGCCGGCAAGGGCAAGGAAGGTGCGGTGTGGGCTATAAGCCTGTTGTGGGTCGAATCGACCAACAGGTTGTGCTTTCCTAATAAGTCGGAACCTATTTGGGGTTCGTTAACATCAGCAATCACGAACTGGTGTGTGATTGGATGTCTGAGACCCAGATGGAGTGTCAGCTTTTTTCGTCCGTACGTGCGTATCGGAGAATTGTTTGCTGCTGACAACTGTAAGGCGGCGGGAGCGCGGTTGCGTGGATGGGGTGTCGGTGTAGATTCGCTGGCATGGATGACGAACTCAGTTGCAACCATGCGAGCACTAACGAAGGTACAGTACTTAAGTTCATAGGAAGCAGAAAAGGAGACAATTAGCAGAATATCGCCTCCCAAGCAATTTCGAGAAAGCTGGAAAATGGCTCGACGAATGCTTTCCTGCGAAAGGCAAGCAGTTTTTCTGGGATGCTATTCATAAATTACCTGAAAGATGGGCGAGATGTGGAGAAGCCGATGGCCAATATTTTGAATTAAAAAAATTAATTTTCCTAGAAAATTATGTAAAAACGCATGCACCTGATACTGACATTACTGCGATGGCATATCAACCTGCAGGCCGCCAACTTGTGGAAAATGTGGAAAATGGCATCACGCCGCGTCAAATAATATCACCATGCTGTGGCACGCTTCGTGCAGCTACTGTAACCGACAGAAAAATCATGGGACGAAATCGTCACAAGCAATATCAATTGAAAAATTATTTTGAAAAGTGTCAGCGGAGTTATATGGGTTAAGACTATTCACTCAAATATTGGTTTTGTTGGCTGAAAGGTCCACTGTTTCATTGCTAGATTGATCCATCACCAAGAAGGTTTGTGCTAAAAGCAGTCTGGAAGCGCTTCTATTGGAAACAATCAATAGACAAGGAATGAAGAAAGGTAACTCATTGTGGGTCCAAATGAAGATCAAACGATAGAAAAGACAGAAAGTCGATCAAAGTGAAGTAATGTGAGCACCGCAACTGATATATGAAGAAAAAGAAGAAGCCCGATCACACGTAAGGCAAGATAGTTTGAGAGTGATAGTTACAAGAAGACTGAAGACAGGCAAAGTTTGGGGTGGGTCCTGCACCGGAGCAATATTCCAATCATTGCCAAATAGAAGATGAAACAGAGTGAAGTGACAAACGAAAAGCGACTCAACCGAAACAGTCCAGAAGAAGAAGAGGAAATTGCACCGCTAGAAACAGTAAGGTAGTTTGCGCAAAAATCCAGCATGCCTCTGAATCGGCCCAGGGGTATCTTTTGAAGATTTCCACCTTCCTACCGACATCAAAAACAAAAAAAAAACAAACCTAAGACCCCTGTGATTCCGAATGGGCACGCTAGTATTGGCGATAATTCTGTTAGTGCCGCCACCAAATTATGCGTTCCTGTCGCGCGATACACCTATAATGGCCGTAGCCGTATATATCCAAACCACAACATCCAGTCGTGGGCTCTTGTACTCTCGGCAGTGGCTGTAGTCCTCCAGAACATAACAGCCAGTCGTACGTTACACTGAGAACGGTATCGGCCGTATATACCCAAACCATGGCATCCAGTCGTGCGTTCCAATACTCACGGCAGTAGCTGCTCCCTTATCCTTAAATTCTCAACCAGAATCTCTTCCAGGTCACATACACGACCATTGTCTAACTAATATCTCACCGCTCAAACCACTCATCTTGTGCTTTGTTGTATGCTGTTCAATCCCAATTTCTTTTGATTATCTAGGACCTCCAGATTTCACCCAACTACAGTCGTTTTTCAGCACTTAGCTTTAGTTAAAAATAATATTTAAAAAGTCATTAATAAACTTGTAATAGAGATTTCATGTCTTGTGTTATTTAAATTTAAATTTGGAAGCTTAGGGTGATGTTTTTGATGACAGGTCTTTTTAGAGAAGAGGTATTTACAGTCTTGTTTTTATTTAAGACATATTTTCTTTAGTCAGCTAGCGCAGGAATTTCTCTTCAGAATACGATCTACTGGGTTGAGGACACTGCCTGTCTTCTAAGGAGTCACCTGAGCACGTCTCTGGAAACCGTCTGCCAAGATATAACAGGCGGAACGTCTGTAAAGCAAAATAGACTGTATGGATCAACGGAATATTACACGACCAGTTATTGGCGTCAATTACAATGTCTTTAATCATATAATCTCATATTTAATAATAGTAAATATTTTTTCATTGGACGAACATTTTAATAAATAAGAACTGCGCACGTGCAAAAAGCCAACAAAAAAAAGGCGGTTTTAAGAAGGCCAAAGTCAAAATCTGAGCCAGAATTAGAGTAGTGAATATTTTTTGGTTTTTGTTTTTGACTCATTCATTTTATGACGACATTTTATGATCTTATTTTATTTTTTCTCTACTTATATATGTATTTTTTTTTGTTTTACACAACACTTGGTCGTGTTCAAAAGCATCAATTGCATGGTCGTCGTTGCCTTCATCGTAATCGAAAGATCTACCTAATGGAGCATGCCCTCCAGGGGCCCATCGATGGCGGTTTTCAGCTACTGTGCATTTGTTCGACCATAAAATACAAATCCCCCATAAAATCGAACGATCTTTCGTATCCACCTATCTACACAGATGGGGCCATATTTATACATATATTGTTTGTATGGAAGTATATATGTATATCTAAAAAAAAATGTATCTGTACATATAGCTATATGTATGTGAACTGTAAATCCATGTATGTACGTACAATGTCGTATCTCGAAACGTATCTTTAATGTTTCGAGGTGGAAATATTGTGGGAGCACAAAAGGCTACGACTTACTGCTGTGCGTGAGTAAACTGAAAACTGGTTGATTCAGGAAAGTAATTTCTCCTTGCTCCCCTCGCAGCGTTCACACAGGGCCGATAAGTTTATCATCATCCAGATGGATAGTTGCAGAAGCACGGCTTTGCCTTCAGCTAAGTTTTCCTTTTCTTGTTTTGTTGTTGCCGTGGCGTTGTTATTGGTGTTGTTAGTGCTGGTGGTACCGGAGGTGCTGATGGTGATGGGAGTAATTGTGACGGTGGGGCTAGTGGGACTAGTGGTGGTGATAGTATATTAGTACACGGAGTTTTTTGCTTATTTCTCAAGATAAAACTTCGCGCGTGCTCTCAACTGCATCTGCTGGCAATTGGAGGTTTTATTATATCGATGTAGGCGTTTGTGGGTTTTATTGGTCTCAAATTGGAGTGTGAAGCTTTGGCTAGGAAGACCCATGTCTTAGGGAAAAAATGGTCGTAGGGGGACAGAAAGAATTTGATGTTTTTTACATGGACCAGATATACAAATAGAACTGGATAAAAGTAATGCGATTATCACTTGTGTTATATTGAAATAAGAGATCATCTAAAGCAGATATTGTCGTTTTTTCAATATTTACTTCTTTGTTTACAAAATATTCCTTATATGATATTCGTATATTTATCATGCCGTATAATAGGGCTCCTCGATAGTATAGTGGTTAGTATACCCGCCTGTCACCCGGGAGACCGTGGTTCGATTCCCCGTCGGGGAGCCCCTGGCGCAAGACTAATGACCTTGCCCAGACAAAATAAATCATTATGGAAAATTTAACAAGCCTCAGGACTTGCTAAATAAGGCCAAGACCGGTTCCCGATTGTAGTGCCGATGATGATGATGATGATGATAATAGTGCTACTTTTTCAGCAGGCTCACATTTGGTCAACCTTCCATGTTTGGCCTTGAGACACTTCCAAAACAGTTGCACTAACAAAGAGCATATTTGAAAATGATTAATGAAATTATATTGGCTTAAGGAAAGACTTATTTGGAAAGTTCAGAAATTGAATTAGAATTTTTACGAATATTTCAGAGTCAGCACATGAGCTTTTGGTTGTTTTTAGGGTAGCCATATTGTTTGCCATATGCTGCCACGGTAAATATGGCATTCTTAATCAAACCCTACCTACTCTATACCAGTTAACCCAGTTCAAACCACATCGTAATATTGTAGTTGTCGAGAGGTAGGAGGTTAAAACATAGGCCGAAAGCGTCTTACGCAGAGAAGAGTTTAGTGAATTACCCTTAAATTGTCAACCCACAGCACGATCGATTGAAGTCGGCAAGGTTATCAAAGGGAGATATCCATATACAAGTTAGTCAGTTTTAATTTTTTTTTTTTTTCTAATTATGGGGAACGTTTTTCCATCAGGATAATGTGAAATCGGTTTAGTAATCCTATAGAGGTTCCTTTTTCCATATAATATATCGGTGAATACTTTACCAGAGAACTCATTAGTTATGCTGTTTTGAAAGTAATTAATTGTTTTAATTAGGTTTTGTTTTCAATAAAAGAATAACAATGAAGTCTATACTAGAATTATGCTTAAATCCAATTACTTTTTCGTTTACACGGTCATAATTTTTTATCGATCCTGAGTAATTCTCGTCGATAATCTTTGTTTGGTTTTATCTCCACATTTATTGACAATTCAATTACAGATTTTATTTAAGACTAAATGTCAACTTCTATTTTACAAATATCATTCTTAGATCAACTTACTGGCTCTTCGCAAGCACTCTAAATTATAAATAATCATTGTACTTATGTCTTTCAGCGAACAGTAACTAGTGTTTTTATAACACATCATATTAGTTGATGTTTTCTTTTTAAATTTGTTCTATTTTTTCTATATCATGTATCATGTATCTTGTATTATTATTTTATATATATGTGTATATACATATATATAAAATATATATATTTATATATATATATATATATCTATATATAAATATATATATATATATATATATATATATCTATATATATATATATATATATATATATATATATATATATTTATTTATTTTTTTTTTGTTTTTTTTATTACATATATACCGAGGTTGACAAGCAAAAATAAAATAAAAAACGAAACAAAACGTACAAACTTAAACAAGGAAACATAAAAATAAAAAATTAAAAATTAAGTTAAAAAAATTTTGTTGGGAATTGGTGATAGGGGGAAGGAAACGGTGCGCCTGAGAAGCATTCTATGTTTCGAGACGTATAGTCCTTTATTCATCGCTGATCCACCACCGGTTGGGATGAGATCGACCTTTTATTGATTTATCTCTTTCACCGATCACCATACTAAAACGAAGACGATCTGGAAAATTAGAGATATCGTTATCATGGAGAATTCGTTTATCTCTGGCACCACGGAAAGCGTGGTAAATAATAGGGACACCATGTTTGTATTGGATAAGTGCTTTTTTATCCAAGAAAGGGAACGCTTCTGGGGGAATGAACCCATTCTGGAGAGTACTCTCCATATACATATCATTGGGATAGAATGCTCCCGAAATGAGATCATTTTCACTGCACATTGGCCTTGTTGTGTGACCACGAATAATCTTGATAATGAAGTTATCTATTCTGTTTAGTCCTGATTTGTCATACACGACTTAATTGGGATAGTATTTCTTGTATTGCGACTCTTGGGTTCTGTACATTCCGAGGCAAACACTGCCTCTCGAACATCCGAAACTTCTCCATGTAGAAAGGGGATATGTTATACCATACCGGAGATACGTTATACTGTGGGGGGTTTCTCTATTCTACATTCCAACGAACATTTCCTACCTAATTTCGACCGCCTTTCAGCGCGTCAAATCAACCCCATTTCCCCCTACTTACCTGTTCACCTGCAAAGCATGTTTCCACCAAGGACACATAGCTAAACTCATTGTACCACGCAGACAATGCATAAATGAGTTTAGCTTACCTTTTTTGCCATACGGCAACTCGTGTCCATGTAGATTAGCGACAACCAAATCCAGCCGGACGAAGTTGTCGTATTATTGCAGATCCGCTTGGGAAATTTATCACCACATTCGATTGAATCACGTGATAATATTTCCCTAGCGTTACTTCGGCTTTTATCCAGACACTTCATTCGCTGGGGATCAATGTTCTCTTTTTGCAGGTGAATATCATCAGCTCAATTCCCCTCTCTTTCTCAGTTCTGCCTTCGTATGGATCAATGTACACTGAACTCACCATACTACCGAATCAGGTCAACGGGTTCCGCTCAGAACTACATTGATTCATGCACATACAACCAAATCCACCCCTAGGTAATCGTACATCGTGTTTCAGTTCTCTTATTGTCCCGCTCTCTTCGATCATCAGATTACCGATGTAACCTACCACACATCGAAGGACGTGGCAATGAGATAGCAGAAGTATGTTCTCTTTTGGTTGTATCCAATTTCTTCCCTTTTCAAGTCAGTCGATTAACGTGTTTAATCAAGGGACGTGGTGTCGCGAATTGCCACCGCGTGTGCATGCTCATGCACACGCTCGTCCGCGGACATCCTACACTGTGAAATAAGTCGTTTCAACCAGTACGTTGTAATTGTAATTATTAGAAATATTATCTGAGTTATGTGTTGTGTGACCGCATCGGAATGTTGTCACTAGTGAATATTTTCAACAAATTAAAACGCTTGTTGGCAGTGCTATCTGTTATCTTTTTTATTGATTACTTTGGTGTCTTAACTCACTTATTCGAATTAGACTTCAATCGTTTATTTATCTATCCACTCGAAGGAGATGTCGTCCAATATGCGCATCGGATTCGGTACAACCAGGAAGTGGACGTGCGTCCCATAAATGTTTACAATTACACATTCTTCAATAAAGATGAACATTTCCCACGGATCGATGGGAGGTATAAGGAATTCGTGCCATACGCTGGCATCATCAATACTTCTACCCCCACAATACCATACACTAATACTGGTCGGATGAATGCCGAGTATGAAATTATTTTCACCTTGGGGTGCAAAAGACTACTATGGAAGGGACTTCGTGTCATTGCATATGGATTTTTAGCTGCTGAGAGAATTATGTTTATCAAAGTAAAGATACCGATCAAGCCAGATACCAAAGTATCTTACTACAGTTTTTACTGATATGGGAAGATTATTACTTCCTGCAATGGAAAACTTTTTCCAATTCCGTTTTGCATCCTTTGATGCACTCCCCCGTTTGGTAGAAACCTTGACGTGGTGCGGGGGGTTAAACTACGATGAATCACTCAGGGTGGCCCTACTGGTAGCATACGCTTCCAGTAGGGCCACCCATGTCAGACAGGCTAGCGAGGAGTAACACACAAAGATCTACCACCCCTAATCCAGGGTGTTACGCGTCACCGTGCCCATTGGATGGTTTGCAGCCAGGGGTATACCGACTGTATTATAACGGAGCCTCTCTGACACCGGGTCGAATCAGAGCAGTAAGCAGAACTTACCATACCAGAGAGGGGCTCTGATATGGCGGACTAATTGAAACCCCAGAGTGATCCAATGAAATGAATGATCAATACACAAAAAACAATCTCACAAAAAACCCGGTAGGCGTAGGTGTGATGAGCCGACACTTCCATAAGGGAACAAATCATCAAGAAAACACCGACTCGGCAAAAAGAAGACGTAGGGAAAAGCGGAAAAAGCGGGATATACGCGTAGGCACGTGAAATATTCGAACGTTATATAAACCAGGCGTGATACAGACGGTCGTAGAAAGCGCCAAACAATATAAAATGGACATCGTCGCGCTTAAGGAAGTTCGACTCCCACATCAAGTAATCGAAACCAACGGGTTTACATTAGCGTGTGGAGGTACCGACACAAATAAACCTCGGAACCGGCTTCATCATAAGCAAGAAGATTACGCCCCATGTAAAAGATGTGAAATTTATTAATGACCGAATGTCTGTGCTCAAAATACAGGGACCATGGTACAATTATGTATTTATAAACGTACACGCCCCTACAGAATCTACGGACGAAGAAACGAAAGACACGTTCTACGAGACCCTAGAGGAAGTATTTGATGGGATCTCATCATTCGATGTTAAAATCCTCCTCGGGGACCTCAATGCGAAAATTGGAAAGGAAGATATCTTCCAACCAACTAAAGGTAAAGAAAGTCTACACGACGTTTCAAATAATGATAATGGAATTCGAATTATCACGTTTGCAGCGTCAAAAGATCTGTTAGTGAAAAGCACGATGTTCAAGCACAAGCAGATTCATAAAGCCACATGGATATCACCCGACGGTGTAACGCGTAACCAAATAGATCACTTCCTCATAGACAAAAGACACCACTCGAATATCCTTGACGTATGATCATATAGAGGAGCAGATTGCGACTCCGATCATCTTCTAGTGATGGGCAAAATCAGGAGTCGCTTCGCAGCAATCCCACATGGGCAATCACGGGAGACGAGCAAAAAGTTCGACACTGATAAACTGAAAGACCTGCGCAAAAGGACTGAATATCAAAACGAACTAAGAAATAGATTTAGCATTCTAGAGAATGGAAGCTGTGAGGAAGAGGAAGGTAATAGAATGGACACTAAATGGACATCGATCAGAGACACAATCAAACTAACAGCTCAAAAGGTATTAGGATTTAAGAAAACAATTAGGTCCAAACCTTGGTTTGACGATGAGTGCAAGGCGAAGATCGAAGAACGTAAATGCCTCAGAGTGATCCTTTTAGAAACATATGATGAAGTCAACGCAGAAAGATACGCGACGATTCGAAGAGAGACAATGAGACTGTTCAAACGCAAACAACGCGAATGGGAGAAGACTCGGATCGAAAAAAATCTTAGAAAATTCTAGAGCGAAGAACATCAGAGGTATGTATGCCGGCATAAATTCAATTAGAAATGGCTACCGAGGGAGAGGCAAAATAATTCGAGACGCAAACGGCGGTCTGGCACAGAAGCAAACAATGTCGTGACAAGATGGAAGCAGTACTTTTAAAATCTGATCCCAGAGCCCTCTCTCAACGAAGTTGTAGACGCAATAAATCGATTGAAAAACAACAAAGCTCCCGGAGTTGACTGCATACCGGCAGAGCTTGTGAAGCATGGAGGAGAGGCAACCGCTCGAAAGATCCACCAACTCATTCAAACAATATGGGATAAGGAAGTCACTCCGGAAGAATGGAAAACCTCAATAGTCGTTCCCATTTTCAAAAAAGGCGACAGATCTGACTGCGAAAACTACAGAGGAATATCATTGCTCCCAAACGCATACAAAATATTAACAAATGTCATTCTAGCGAGAATCACACCGTACGCAGAAGAGATCCAATGTGGATTCCGTAGGAACCGGTCAACAAGCGAAATGTTCACAATAAGACAACTGCTGGAAAAGAAGTAGGAATACGGAGAGACGGTTCACCAACTATTCGTTGACTTCAAAAAAGCCTACGTCTCAGTCGCAAAGCAAAGTCTTTACCATATTGTAGTTGAGCTGGGAGTCCCGAAAAAATATGCCGCCCTCATTCAAATTTGCATGAACGAAAACCAAGGGCGAGTTAGAATAGAAGATCACCTCTCAGAATCATTTGAAATCCGGGACGGACTAAAGCAGGGAGATGGTCTATCACCGTGTCTTTTTAACCTTGTGCTCGAGTATGTCATCAGAAAGGTACAAGACGACAACATGGACGGATCATCCCTGAACGGGGTCACACAAGTGCTCGCATATGCGGATGACATCGCTGTTCTGGGCGATAATCTAGAAACTGTTAGTAAAAACTATGAAATCATCATGCAAGCGGCAGAAGAGGTGGGCCTAGAAATAAACGAAGACAAAACTAAATACATGATTACGGCGAGAGCAGGTGGACCTCAGGGAACACACATAAACGTCAGAGGCAAGATATTTGAAAAAGTTAAAGAATTTAAATATCTGGGAACGACACCGACGGCCAGTAACGATATGTCGAAGGAAATTAACAAAAGACTGTATTCCGGCAACGCTAGTTGGCACTCAGTCAGTAAACTGCTGAAATCCAGACTGCTATCACGTAACATAAAACTCCGTGTCTATAGAACCATAATCATGCCGATTGTTCTACATGGATGCGAAACATGGGCTCTCACAAAACGGGAAGAAAACAAATTCCGCGTATTCAAGAATAAAGTTTTAAGGGGTATCTTTGGAGGTAAATATGACGAGGAGGCAGGACAATGGAGGAAACTCCACAACCACGAATTGGAAGAGGTATACCGCAAACCTACAATAGTGAGAGTAATCAAGACGCGAAGATTAGGATGGGCCAGACACGTCACGCGAATGGGCAACGATAGGACCGTGCATAGAATTCTTGACGGTAAGCCAACGGGAAAGAGACCGACAGGACGGCCGCGACGGAGATGGGAGGACAATGTTAGGTTGGACCTCGAGGAGATCGGATCGGATGGTCGAATTTGGAAGGAGAGCGCACGGGACAGGGAACAATGGCGGAGTCGAGTCGATGAGGTCATGAACTTTCGGGTTCCTACATTCCAATTAATAGTAATAGTAGCAATGATTTTTAGAGTTAACTGAGCCACAGTGAACGTTATGATTAAAGTGCGGGTTCATCTGGAAACAGGGTCGAATAGATAATGTCACTTCGAGCCATTGTTCCGTCAGTTTTTTTTTTTCGATCTTTTCGAATTTTTTATCAAACGCAGCAAACTGTCATTGTATGAAGAGTAATATTGCTGTTATATCAGTCTGTGCCTCTGGAGCAGGCGTTTTAATGATATTGTGTGATTGTTCTAAGATTGGTGCATTTTTTACTCCCCCTGCCATTTGGGCGTATGACACACTTGGTGCCACGAAGTTGTTGTAAGAGAGAGTTTTCATCGTTTTCTCTTCTTCAACTTGATTGTTTTTGGCTTCCAACTTTGATTTTAGTTGTTGGTATTTAGGGCAACCTCTAAAGTTAGCAGGGTGACCTGAGTTGTTACAGAGGACACAGGATAGTTTATTTCTATCCGGGAGCTGTTCTTTGCCCAATGGACATTCTCCAATGATATGATTATTTAGGCATTTG
This sequence comes from Microdon myrmicae, assembly GCA_963931805.1. Lineage (NCBI taxonomy): Eukaryota > Metazoa > Arthropoda > Insecta > Diptera > Syrphidae > Microdon > Microdon myrmicae. The sequence continues at coordinate 38,044,274 of OZ007499.1, read as the reverse complement.
ACGCATCTGAAATGCATATTGCAATTCGCTGCCGCATGGCCGAAGCGTTGACAGCGCATACACTGCAATACGCGGTCGGACTTCTTTATTCTCTCCCAACTTATTGTTTGGTGATTAATGTATTTAATATATCTAAGTCCACCTATTTTACTATTGGGCTTAGCGATACAATGAAGAAAGGCAACTTACGGTTGCGATTTCTAGAATTTGCTGTAGAAAATGGTTTCACACCTGTAAATTTCAGGGTATCGTTTTCGAAGGTTTTTAGTCCTTCGAGCACCTCTTCGGGAGTAAAGGAATGATCAACTCCTTTGAGGAGCATGAAGACAGTTTTATCCGATTTGGGGGTGTAAATGTAGAACTCGCTTTTCGACTTCCCCAATGCCGATTAAATTTTGCGATAACCTTCTAAATCATCGCATGTTAAACTTATCTTGAAACTATTTATACGTTTTGTTTTAAAAGTTTTGCATGTCAACTCACACAATTTTATGAGATCCTTTGTCTCCTTGTAACTAATGTAGATAGTACGTACTTTGTCCTTGTTTTTTTTGACTGGCACCTGCTGAGCGGGTTCCTGCCTCTGATTTGGTTCCTGCTGTTGATGTGGTTCCTGCTGTTGATGTGGTTCCTGCTGTTGATATGGTTCCTGCTGTTCTTGTTGACGTGACTCCTGCTGTTGAGTTTCCTTAGCTTGTCGTATTTTCTTTGTCTTCCGGGGTTGCTGTTGTCTTTTTTCTTGCTGTTGTACTTTTTTCGTTTTTCGCTCATTCTGGCTCAAATTATTTTTTAGTTTAAGAACTTTTTCCGTATGTTTGTCCAGTTCTTGTTTTTTAGACTAAAGCTCGCCGATAGTTTCCTCATGCCCAAATATTCGTCTAAAATTAGAAATTGTCTGAGGCGTACCTACTAAGAAAAGGGACTAGGTATTGAAGCGCCCTCTCTTGTGAGTCACTGACTTATCCAAAAACCTTCATATGCAAGGAGGTAATGCCCAGTTTGTTTGAGCGATCTACGGATCTATAATAGCTTAAACAATGCTTGTTGATAATTATCTGTCTAGTTTTTTTTAAAGAGAAGTGATGGTCACTTTTTGATATCGGGTATTGCGAGAAAATTTTTAAAAATCACTAACAACAATTTTGTTCCAACCCAAAAGACATGGAATCTGATCTAACAAAATAAATGGCACGACTACAACCAACCGAAATATACGAATGTAGTTCAATAAATCCTTAAAAATGCCTACCATGGCGCTCGTGGCATCGCCAATGGTCTGTTTTAGTAAGTATCATTCCTCACTAGGTATCTGTCAATTTTCAAGGTGTTCATCTTCCAATTTTGCGTGATAAATTGGGTACGAAAAAAAATCTGCGAGATGGGTGCCGCATTTGTTCTCAGCTGAAAACTTTTGGAGAGCATGCGTCGCAACCCAGAAGAGTCTGCCCAGATTAGTAACCCTAGATGAGACATGGATATGTGGGGGGCGAAGTCGAGGTGCCGGCGCACGGCACAGGGTTCTACTTCGTCCTCACAAATTACTATAAGAAAGTTCCGCCGCAATCATCAAAGAACGAAAGGACGAAACGCCGCCACGTTTGTCCACAACCCAGAGTAAAGCCAAAAGGATAAGCACACATGGCCGTCACCAAAAAAAAATAGTACAAATGAAACTCACTGATTTGTTTAAGTTAAGTTTATTTCGAAATCAAGGAAAAACACTACTATTGGAATAACTTGTTTGAATTATTAGATTATTGTTCCGTTTCATTTTCTTATTGATACTAAAATTTTACGTCAGTAATGCGTGAAATTTACATTATGAAAAAAATAATAACACAATCTTCGCCACGACTCGGGGTATATTATCGTCACCGTGCGCACCGGTGAGCGGGAGATCGCATGACCGTGACGGTCAGTGGGTGAAAAATGACTCAACGATATTCAATCGTTTTGGGGTAAGTTTACCCAAGAAAGAAAGTGTTTCTTTGTGGTGGAAACAAGCAAGAAAGACTTGGCAATATATGTGTATGTGTGAGTGAAGATTACATTGGTTTTTTTCATACACAAGGCCATGGGAATGTACCTGAAACAAGGAAAGGGAAAATGTGCATTGCAGTTGAATAAATAAACCGCTAGTCATCCGGGAAATTGTGCTAAAAGCAACTTGGATGTTTATGGCATCTCTGTCTGCAGTAGAAACCGGGTTCGTGTTTGCATTAGGAAATGCTAGAAAATTTGGTTTCGTTGATAATGCCTAAGATGCGATGATTGTTTGTCGGTTGTAGAAACGAATCGCGGGTCAGTTTATTGCAGCTGTAAAAAAAAGCTATTCGACATAGGATTTTAACACAGACAAAGGGTGCCGACTGGCTTGGGATTCATGATGCCATATGCACTTTAAAGAATTATTTCCAGGAACCTTATCTAACGCGTTGTATGCATTAATGTCCTTGCAAAAGGAAATGTTTCAGGTATGCTGGGTAGAGATGGCGGTCCAGGTATGAGAAATTGAAATTTGCCTCAACGATATTTCATCATTTTGGGGTGAGTTTTCCCTAGAAAGAAAGGCTTGGCAATATATGTGTATTCGTGAGTGAAGATCACATTGGTTTTTTTTCATACACAAGGCCATAAGAAATTGAAATTTACCTGGGATTCTTGAAAAGGTAGAAAAAAATTCTTACAGCAAATTATATGCGAAGAGATGCATGAAGGTAAGTTTTCTTTCACAGGGACTTTTTAGATTATAGATTTGATCTATATAATGCGTGAAGCATTTACAGGTACTAATGCGGTTGCATTAGCGAAGTTAGGAGATTGGCTGAATGTTATGGGGGTTTTGCTGTAAGTAGACAGTGGGGTTTGGCGGAACCACCACAGATACACCACTACACTTCTGAGATGAAGGAACAGTCAAAGCAGTGGTTTGTTAAAGGGGAGTGGGCTCCAACGAAAGCAAAAACGGTGAAATCAGCGGGAAACGTTATGGTTGCTGTGTTTTGCGATGCACGTGGTTTTATCTTCATTGAATATTTTGAAAAGGTACGGACGATAACTAGACAGTTTTAGTCAATGTCTACGGCTGATGTGTTTCGCCGAACACTGTTCACCAAAGAGAACACAACGGAGCGAATACGGTTGCAAATGAAACAACGAAATGTTTTTTTTTTGTACAATCTTGTTTTATTTAAATTTTGTCTTTCAGATTGCTACAACAACTCACGGATTTTGTATACACTTGAGCACCCGTTGCTAGTCTATAAGGACTCTTTCAATTACTTATACAAACACAATTCGAACTAAAATCCCAAAGAAGCGTTTTCGAGATTCTGATGACACGGTACCACTCAGGAAATCTCTGCAAATTAAAATGTTTGTCTTTACTTTTTGTTTGCACTTTCGGATCACTTCGCTGAACCACAAGTTCGTTCGTCACTCGACGTTACTTTTAAAACGACACCAAACAAATTCGCAACGGCACTATAACGTAAGCCTTTCGGAACTAGGTCTCAACACCACCGTACGTGAAATTAACTTCTTCCTCCAGATTCTCTATTTCGACTGTTATTTCTTTCTCCTTTCGCTTTCCCCGGGTGGTGACTTCTCTCAATCGAGAATCTCTCCACCAGGGAAGATCGCGCTCACACATACAGGCGCAGGGGTTGTCGTCTTAAGGTTCATCAGAATTTCCACACTTCTGTTGCGTTGCTTAAGCAAACAATCGAATGTGTGGTTTACTTTAGGCGATCGTGGGATCTTGTTTACTTTGCCCTATGGGAACAGCATTTTCGTTTATTGCTGTTGCTGCGCAACGGCCCTTTTTTAGGCGAAGTGCATTGCAGCAGGGATAAATGTTTTCCCGACGGACTGTTTGCCGGCAATTGGCTTATCGCCGGGGATGTGATGTTTGTCGACATCTGGAACAGCTGTGCCGACCGTTAGTGTTTATCCAGTTGATGGATCGATACAAAATTTCTGTGCTGGGTCATGTCCTTCGATCGCCGAGCTGGCGTAGGAAATTTGTTCGGGACTTGTGGCCCACGTATCTGTGGATACGTGGTGATGTTGACACCGGTATGAATGTGACATTTGGTCAGGTGAAACGGTGGACTTTGGGGACACGTGTCTGTTTGCATGTGGAGTTTGGTTATAGGTGAGTATGTTCCTTGGTGAAACGAAGACATCTCGACCTATGGGGATTTGTACGGTTCGTGGAGTTTGGTTATAGGTGAGTATGTTCCTTGGTGGAACGAAGACATCTCAGCCTATGGTGATTTGTGCGGTTCGTGGAACCGCCACAACAGTATTATGCGTCATTATTAGGTCAGCCTAATGAGAAAATAAAAAAAAATCTTCCTAATTTTCTAAAGACTAATTGACCTGCCCTCGTACTTATCCATATTCATAGTGCTCGTATTTTTTAAAAATATAATCTTATAAAATGTTGTCTACAGTAGTATTAGTAGAAATGGGGTGCCTTTTTTTCAGGTTGAGATGAGCAACGAACGCTGGGACGTGGTAAGGCTATCAAGAAAAATAGGCAGAATACATTGGGTCTATACATTGAATTTTGTTTTTGTTGGCTTACCGATAGCGGTGAGTCAGCGCCCTGAGAAGATATTTTATTACTACCGGGTCCACCAACCAAGCGTCGGAAGACGGCCAAGGCTTTTTGCTAGCAATTTCACGGAGTCTATAGTGGCTTTGGAACTCAATCTACGACTCAGCAATTATGCCGAACTGCCACCATAGTGAGATTCTTCAGTGAAACTATCATTCTTCAGTATAACTATGTACAGCTATCAGTTACCCGCATTGTGTTCTGTTTCTGGTATTCCCACAAAATTTCACCACCACAGTTTTAAAGTTACGCTGTCTGGAGCACATATGTGTCAGTGCATTTTTTTCGGTTTTTTTTAATTTTAAAAGCTGATTTGAATCCTTGCTGCAGAGTTTGTATTAAATTTCGCAATAAAAACGGATTAACTGGTGCGACGACCTTGGAAATATCGGAAATATGTATGTTCGCAATAGCAGTCTCAAAAAAAACAGTCATTTAGCAATAGCACGAACCTTTCAGAAGTGATCGTGGGTCTGTCGAGGACATCAGTCCGTCAACATGGAAAGCCGATGACAACATTGACAAAGTGAATAATTGTTGGTCAACCACAAATAGATTATCAGAGAACTAGTAGAAACCTTTAACATTGCTTATGGATCCATTAAAATCATTTTAGTTAATAATACACTACACACATTACATTGAGGTGACAAGAAAGTTACCGAATACCCGACTGTAATATAGAAACTTTTATTAAATCGATTTAATCAAGCCATTTTAATGAAACATCGCTATAAATGCGACACACCGCCTTTCGCAATCATCCACACCCGACTATCAGCTTTATTTTGTTATTTATTTAAATATGACTGTCTCATTTGACAGTTTGTAAAGGAATCACGTTTTCAATTACGAAAATGATCGTTGACGGTTTGTGATTCACGCTCGTTTTCTTCGACGGTGAATGATGATGGGTCATTTTTGATAAAATTTTTATCCCAGATTAATAATTCATTACAACCAAGGCACACTATCTACAGATGTATGACGAGTGATGCATGATCTGCAAGGGCACGAAGCCTGAAGGAGCAAACCATCCGGCTGTCGCCAAGAGCTGCCGGTACAAAAAAAAAAAAATAAAGATATACAAATTAATCTATCTCATTGTTAGACGGCCTAGGACATCCTGACACAAATGGCCAAGGAGAAGAAAGCCGCATGATACTGATCAGCGAACCTTTTAAGGCTTGATAGCAACATATGGATCAATCATGAGCCATCAGCCATCTGTAGATGCAAGAAGCAGAAAGTCCGTTGTAATTGCCGGTGGCTTTATTACATGGGCGACCGAGTGGGGCAGCAAATGTACCAAATGGTCGCCTGATATAAGAAGCATTTAGATATCAACGTCGCAACACTGGCAAGAAGAACACATATCGCAAAGCAGGAAGAGGGTCTGTAATAGACATAACCCTCATCTGCAACCGATTTATAAGGGCGGCTAAGTGACAGCTCAGTGCAAAATATACCCACGTACGACGAAAGTTCGTTTGAAGGCGTTGTGAGGTCCTGTAACCTAACATTCGAAGGAAGTGCAGCATAAATGGTCTACTAGTTAATAAAGGCGGTGAACACAGCGTGTGACCTGGCAATGCTTAGAGGGATACCCACGGATGGAAAAAAACCATGCCACTTGTGCACGAACGAAATGTAAGCACTAAGAGCCCAGTGCTTAAAATCTCACTGTAGGAAACATATATTAAGAGGAAGATCCGATTTCCAAGAACACCTTGATAACTTTAAAAATTAAGGGGGAAGCTAAAGACGGCTATACAAAATAACAAGGTGAGATACTTCAAAAAGATTTGCGCAGTGGCGGATATAAACTTATGTAACACCATCCACAGAATGATTATGTCAAGACTAAAGGAACACAAAACCGCACACATAACTTGTACCAACCACCCGCGCTCAATAGAAGAGCAAATCTTTCCTTGAAAATCCGTGGAACGTTGTAACAAGTTCTGACACCGAGGCCATACCGCTGGCGCAGAAGACATGCAGAGGGCATGCAAAAGAATTCGCGACAAAACAGCTCTCTGGGCCTGACATGATCCCTAGCAAAGCTATCAAAGCGGCACTTAAAACCAGACCAAAGCCATTCGAAGTCGCAATGCAGAAATACCTTGAAGAATCGTTTACCAATACGTGAACAATTCAATATCTCGTACTCTTACCAAAAGGAAAGAATAAACCATCATAGAGCCCATCGTCCTGTCGCCTCATATGCCTGCCGGATTCAATGGACAAAATGTTGGAGAAGATTACATATGGTAGATTGCTCGCCATATCGGAAAACAATGGGGCGCTATCGAGTCATTAATATGGGTTCAGGAAGTTGCTATCGAGCAGCGATGTCATCAAAACAGTAGTCGACATGACAGCTAAAGCAATACAAAATAAACGATGGAAAAGAGAAACCAAAAAATACTGTAACGTGGTATCATTGGATATCACAAACGCCTTTAACTCGGCCAATTAGTTGTCCATCAAAAGAGCCCTTAGACGAATGTGTATTCCGCCCTATGTCGTAAAAATCGTCATAGGTTATTTCATCAACAGAAAACTGATGTACGGTATAGGAGGAGGGCAATAAAAATCGATGATGTTTTGGCTGGGGTTCCTCAAAGATAAGTACCTGGCTCGCTCCTGTGGCATATTATGTACTTATTATATTACAGCATGTATTTATGTGTAAAACTCCATAGTACAGGTTTAAAAAATAAAACTACCACAAGAACTGTTAATTGTTCGTTTCGCCGATGACATTGCTTGCACGGAGTCGGTCACAGAGGTTATTCTTCTCGGGATGGAGATCTGCATTCCGCATTCCATCAAACGAAGTTCATCTGATAAGCCTTGGTTTGATAAAAAATGCGAGCAGATTACAGCGGCAAAAATAGAGCTTTTAAGCAGTGGCACTCCAATCCCACCGATGTTAACAGAACGGATTTTGTTAGAATCAGAAACTCGTGCAACCAGGCGATTGATACCGCGAAAAAAGCTCACAACGACAGATTGACCAATAAACTCCTTCTGTGCCCGTCCGGTTCGCGCTCCTTCTGGTCAATGGCAAAGGCTGTCAGCAGTAACTTGGCTTCCTCCACTTTCCCTCAACTGAATGTTATATATTGTGTCTTCGTTGCATTGAAATCGGCGAGATTGGCCCTTCCCCACTGCAGGTCCTTATCAAGATCCTGATTCAGAGAGTCAATCTGTCTACATCTCAGCTGGTGCGACGTAGATGCACTAATCGGCCAAACACTCGAAAAGGAGGAAACAAGTGTGCTATCATCCGCAAAACTGAACACTTTGTTATCCGTTGTCTCCAACAAATCATTTATGTGAAGCAAAAGCAAGGTTGGAGCCAAAATAGAACCTTGGGGCACCGCCGAATTAACAGGATACAGATCTGAACACTCGCCGTCCACGACAACCCGGATCGGTCGATTTTCGAGGAAGCTCTTCGTCCAGTTACAAAACTGCTCGGAAAGTCCATATGAACGAAGTTTGCTCAACAATTCCCCGTGCCAGACGCGATCAAAAGCCTTGGAAATATCCAATACGACCGCCCTTCATTCACCATGCCGCTCAATCGCAGATGTCCATATATCGGTTATAAGTGCCAAAAGTTCTCCCGTGGACCACCTGCCAAGGAATACATATTGACGATCATTCAGAAGTCCGTTGTACTCCCATCATCTTACATAACATAGACAGTAATGGTATCGGACGGTAATTTTGTGAGACACTTTTTTCCCGTCTTTGGTATCGGCTGAACTTGAGCTATTCTCCAGCAGGTAGGCAAGGTCCTCCGTGCATAAGATAAGCGGAAGAGTCTGCAAAGAACCGGCGATAGTTCTGGAGCACAGTTCTTAAGGACTATAGCTGGTAGTCCGTCCGGGCCGATTGCCTTCCTACAGTCCAGTTCACGTAGGATGGAAAGGATGCGAAGAAATTTCGCAAATCGTCCTACTTAGCAGCCCCATACCTCCATACATGGCGAAGCTGCCTAGGCCGGTTATTCGCTTTGAAATGCAAGTGGTTGGGCGACAGATACCAAGCAATGATCTGAGTTTTCCAGAAAGCTCTACGGTATAAATGCTCGATTCGGATTCCAAAAACAGATCCAGGGTGTTCGCATAATCGCCTCGGGCACCCTGCAGTCGCGTGAGTTCATCCACGAATTGAATCAAGTTTTGGCTAACAGCTCTGCTAACCTTCAGCTTCGTTTCAGCCGGAATTGTGCACATTAAAATCGCCAAGGACAACAATTTCAGAGGCTGGGTGGTTGATCTGTATCCACTCGACGGTATATGAAAGATGTTCGAAGAATGTCGCCGGTCGATCGTCATTCGAGGAGCAGTAAAGAAAACAAAGAAATTAAACAGAATTCCTCAGCACGACCCCCAACCATATGATGTCGATGTTATTGGGTTCCAATCCCTCCGCCCTCTGGCATGCTAGATCGGATCGCGCAGACGCAGACTCCGCCCTTAAAACGGAATCTCGAGTGTAAGTCGTATCCTGAGCAAGGGGTATATGTCGAATCAGTTGACGAATCAACCTGGGTCTCAGCTATGTCAGGGATATTTGGTTTCGGTGTTTGTAAATATTGGTGGACGCCGTTTACATTCGGGTTGGTGAAACCGATGCCCCTGATATTACAAAATGCCGTTACGAGTCGAGCGTGGACAGAGCCTCACGAGGGAGCCCGTTTATGCGATGACGAACCTCGTAAAGTTCGGTTATTTATCATAATAACTGCACGATGTCCCCACTGACATAGACCCTGTGGCAACTCTAACAGACACACACAAATTCACAAGCAAAAATAGTGAAGAACACGAACGAAAAAATCGAATAAGTAAAATGCATCAGAACCGTATACCAAGCGATAAAATAAAAACAATTCACACCAGTGGAATATACTCGAGTTTGGAAATCAAATTCTAAACTCGGTCAGTAGCCTGGTGTGTAACGCTTACGTAAAATTTTTTTCGTGATTCGTGCTGTCATAGCGTCAGTTCGAATCACACGATCTTCCTCACTATTATTTCAAAACGCTATAATTGGTGACTACGACGTGATCTGTACACGACGCAGCACACACACACTCCCCGTAGTAAACAGAACTTCACACACGCAATCATGACTTCTGCATAGAGCACCAAGGCACACTCGCTTGGCTTGCTCCGACATTCTCTCTCGTTCGCTCATCGCTCGAAACTCCGATATTCTCTCGTTCGCTCGTTCGCTCGCACCGAATCTGATCGTAACGAAGTTTCTGGGAAGGGGGTGGTGTGGCAACTCTAACAGACACACACAAATTCACAAGCAAAAATAGTGGAGAACACGAACGAAAAAATCGAATAAATAAAATGCATCAGAACCGTATACCAAGCGATAAAATGAAAACAATTCACACTAGTGGAATATACTCGAGTTTGGAAATCAAATTCTAAACTCGGTCAGTGGCCTGGTGTGTAACGCTTAGGTAAAATTTTTTTCGTGATTCGAGCTGTCATAGCGTCAGTTCGAATCACACGATCATCTTCACTATTATTTCAAAACGCTATAACCCCCCCCCCCCCCCCCCCCTCCCGGGAGATCCGAATGGGAAACTAGTTTACCTCTGGAATTCTTTATATCAGAAGGCACCATCATGACTTATCTCCGTGTCAGTCCGGGCCATCAGCCACACATCCGAAACACCGTCGAAGATTTTTCTAGACGATATCGCGGAATGTACAGCATGACCGGGTGGTATCTTACCTTGGGACCGACTACCACATAAACCAACCTTTTATCGAACCGATCCATCAGCCAAGCTCCGAAAGATGGCCAGGGAGTTTTCCCGACCATTTCACGGCGCCTATAGCTTGATGGAGTAATAGTTCACCGGGCGATAGGGCGTTGGGTCCCTGCCTACCATTCGGCTTTTAGTCGCCTCTTACGACCAGTCGGCCTAGCTGTGAGTATATTCTAACGCCCTTGCTAAATTACTGAATACTGGCCTCAGTAGAACGCTGTGTAGTATCATCTACCAGTACGTTCTAAACAAAACCTTCCAAGTTCCAGTGAATGGAAAGCTTTCCCGAACTTTCAACACCGCTGCAGGTGCACCACAGCGCTGCATTCTAGGCCCCATCTTATTTAATATCTGCACCTCAGATATTCCTCGTCCCGTGAATGGTGTTACGGACCTACCTTGCGTCCAGGTCCCCCCTAACATACATAAATCCCCTTTCGTAACTTTTTCCTCTCTACCTCTAAAAGGAGAACAACTCGCCAAGTAGCTAATTTGCATAAACTACTTTGTGCAAATTCTACTTGGTAAAAAAAAATGATAATAAGACGGCGTTGGCGCCAGATAAAAAATAAAACGTCAACGGCAAATAAAAACAAGTTTGACAGATTCGACGTTAATCTTCGAACACTACGAGTCGGAATAAATAATCAAACCAATTACATCCGAATGCAAATCACCAGACGGTTCAAAGACTGCCGCAGAAAACAGGAAGGACTTTACGTTGTGTATATTCCTTAGAATCTTGGATACGAATGAGGAAGTTTCGTTGTATATAAAATAGAAAGTTTTACACATAATATTATAAGACATATCATACCGCTACCGACAAGCTGATCAGGGGAGCAACGACGCTCTACGCCCCCTGCACCCAGTCGCTGCTCCAGCAACACACCAATCAATTATAAACCAAGTAAGTCCCACAACTTACCCTTAAACCATATATAATTATTTAAACTTATATTAATTATATATTACATTACTATATTGTTAACCATAATCATAACAATGGGAGAGTAAACCAGATATGCTATGCAGATGACGTCCTAGTGTACACGTCATCCAAAAGCCTTAAACTCGCCACGAATCGACTAAACCATCACCTGGATGAACTGTATTAGTATTACACCCGATGGAAAATTTTACACATCCAAAGCAGTAGCTATAATTCTGGGTAGTAAACACTCCCAACCTACTTCTCGATATTCACAGAATATTCGAATACAAATAGGAGGTACTGTGGCGGTTCCGCCAAACCCCAATGTCTACTTACCGTAAAACCCCCATTTAACTACTTTTCGACTCCATCAATTCACATTCTTTTCGACTTCGCTCGATTCTTTTTCGTCGTCCTTCGACTCCATTTACCCAATCCAGTCGACTCCACCCAACCTCCCTTGACCCCACACCGGCTCAATTTAACTTCTTTAAGCCGGCTCCTCATCACACGTCAGCTACTCTGTGTAGCAGTTAATCAATAGGATGTCCTGTTTCGCCCCCCACTTGACTCCCCGTGACACTTTTCAACCCCTTCTATTTCGGCCTCTTCATATTATATCGACACACAACGCCTAGCATCTGAGTTCATGCGACTTAGCTCGACTTTGCTTGACCCCTTTTGACGCACTCGTTAAACCTTTTCCGCCACGTCTACAAATATTGGCGCCCATGCTCGCCAAAGGCAGTTTTATGCGACTCTGCCTGCCTCTGCTCGACACCCTTCATTCACGGCTTCGGCTCCTCACTACACTACAGCTACTACGCGTAGCATTCACCCAGTAGGACGCCAGGCTCTACCACCTTCCTCCCACGTAAGGATCCTACCTCCTTGTATAGACTTCAGGACCTTCCTCCTCAGATCCCTGGACGTCTCCCATGCATCCCACCTACACCGGTCGGAAAATCAAACCTATTCCACCCGTCTGAGACCCTGTTAGAACACCTTACACAGGTGTCTCTACCTAGCCCCATCCTGGAACACCTCATACAGGTATTCCAGTCAGCAGGCGCCTCCAAGGCCGATATTAGCGGCAACCCAAGGCAATACACGCCCCTGCATGCCGCCTTACTTATCAGTGCATCAACTACATTCCGGAGCGCGCATGCATTTCCCTAGGGCGCCTTGGGGTTGGACACAATCAACCACCCACCAGGAGCCCCCTAGGTTAAGTCGCCCACCTTAAAGCAAGTGCGACGGGCCGGCACCTCCCCACATCCTGCCGTTCGGTCGAGGTCGTAACTACCGTATATCGAGCGCCGTAGTCGACACCGGTGCAGATATGCGGGTCCTCCCTCGATCGGTAAGCCGCGCAACTGAGTGCCCGCCCCCCTTTACCAGTCCCAGCGCCAAACAATTCGCCATACAAACGTTTGGACGAAAGCCACCGACTCTGGACTCGGTTCTCCTCAATTTTATCAACTGACACGTCGTAACAGGATGTCAGTGAGTCACAGTAGGTCCCATCTCCTGGCACTTCGTGCACGGTGCCAGCGAGCCCCAATAGGTTTCGCCTCCTGACACTTCGTCATACGATGTCAGCGAGCTCCTAATGGGATTAAACCTATTAGATAGGTACAACCTGTTGGCGGGTACCGCCAACAATAGGTTAACACCTCCAGCGCCTTGTTTTCTGCATCTTCCCGCACACGCTACTTCGTCACTGCGGACGCGAGCAGATTACCGATAGGTTCCGACCTATCGGACGATAAACCTGTAGGTCCAAGCGACCCACAACAGGCTATTGGACCACGCCGCACACCCTTGCCCTTGACGGCTTCAAGCGGTAACGTCCGCGTCCACCACATTTATCAATACAGGCCCAAGCTATAACTAGGAACTTGTCATCACGACAGTTCCCTTAACCAAATTGCAGCGCCTCCCGAAGTACGCAGGGCCACCTTGTTTTCCTAGCGCTCGGCCCTCCTCTCACCACGCACCACCCATTCGAGCACCCATTCAGCCCAACCCGTTTTTTTCGTGACTTCGTCACTTGAGGGGGGGGGGGGGGTATCGATTCCGCCAAACCCCACTGTCTACTTACCGTAAAACCCCCATAACATTCAGCCAATCTCCTAACAGCATTAGCACCTTTAAATGTTTCATGCATTATATAGATCAAATCTATAATCTAAAACGTCCTTGTGAAAGAAAACTTACCTTCATGCATCTCTTCGCATATAATTTGCTGTAAGAATTTCTTTCTACCTTTTCAAGAATCCCAGGCAAATTTCAATTTCCTATGGCCTTGTGTATGAAACAAAACCAATGTTATCCCCACTCACACATACACATACATTGCCAAACCTTTCTTTCTTGGGAAAACTCACCCCAAAATGATGAAATATCGTTGAGTCGTTTGCCACCATCCAACCAAGCAAGTCGGTTCGGCTTCCGCTCCTCGTCGTGCGCCGAGGCTGCAAAAATACACTTGTAGTCGTGTGGGTAGTTAAGTGTAAAATTAATTGTCTCGATTTAATATTAAAATAAGGTTAAAGTGCCGCCTAAGAAAAATTATAACTTATACTACCACGTAACATACTGTTAAGACGGACTTAACATTAGAAGTGCACACAATATTACGACAGAGTTATTGATCTCGTCATAATATAAATCGTCAATGCAAACAAAGCAGTATGTTTAATTTTCCGGCGCCGGTTCTTGTGTCCTGTGGTGTTTTCTGTGTTGTCCGCTACGTATTTTGGTGTGCGGTTGGTTGACGAGTGCGTACTTTTCATCCTTCCCGGTTGTGGACAAACGTGGCGGCGTTTCGTCCTTTTGGTTTGTTGATTAACTGTTAGCGGAACTATCGATTAGTGATGGGTGCCCTTGTCCGGCATAATACTTGTCCTCCCCACAGTACTACGATTAGACCACAGGACAAGATGAAATATCTTGGTGTCATCTATACCCCAAAAATGAATTTCATCAAACATGTGTCCACATTCTTCAAAGGGGCGTCGGTCGCTCTAAGCAACTGCACAACATCTTGAAGTGGAGCAACAAAGTTGACACCAAAGTTAAGCTTCTCTGCTATAAGCAGCTAATCCGATCTGGAATATTATACGCCTTTCCCATCATCATCATCATCGGCACTACAACCGGGAGCAAGTCCTGAGGCTTGTTAAATTTTTCATAATGATTTGTTTCTTCCGGGCAAGGTCATTAGTCTTGGGCCTTTTCCATATGGCCCTGCATATCTTCGGCCCGAATGAAAAGACGTCGAGTTTTCGAAAGAAAACTCCTCAGAAGATGCACAGACCACTCTAGAAGGCCTGACGGTCGCCATTACCCAAACTCTCTATATGAAGGCGCTTCTATTATCCCAAATCGACGAGTACTTGCTACAACCAGCATACAAGTATGTCGAAAGCATTCAGAATAGCGAGAACCTACTTGTACGGGAGTCTTCCGTTCTTGACCCTTCTCTCTCTCGATCTCTTCGGATCAGACCACCACAATTTCTTCTTCAGTAAAAAACTGAAGAAAGCACCCTTCCCAGCAACATTCCCCTCTATAATAGAGGATTCCTGGAGCCATACCAGAGGGTCTACTGATAACACACCACACACACACGCACGGACGCACAGTACAAGACGGCACAAATGCACGCACACCGATCAAATCGCAGATTATCAGACGCGAAAGACGTGATCTTCGTTTACTACCGCACTCAAGACCCCCTGGTCTTGTACGATTTCTCTCCCACCATGCCTCCATCCAATCATCCAAGTAGTTAGAGAACACTTGAACTAACCCTGTCCACACTATCCTTAGATACCTCCTTCTTTTTCTTTTCAGATATCTTGAGACCAAACCAAAAATCCTCACGGATGTGCCAGAGACAAGGTGGACGACACATTTGTCCTTGTCTCGCTAAAGTCGGCCTCTCGCTACCCCGTTTTTTTTCAATTCAGCATTCTTATCGAGTCTACTCCCGGTGGCTGTCTGGAAAGTCCTTCCATAACCGCGGTAATACTTAGACCCTAAGACTCAATGTGCACTAGCCAGTAAGAATAAATAAAGATTTGTTTATTCTCAAACTGAAATATGTACATTAATTCGCGTGCTCAATTGGATACCAAAAAAGCGAGCAATGAAACTGTTTGGGAAGTCAGTCGTGAATTTGTTAATATCGATATTATAACATAGGTGATATCCTGACATCCTAGTTTCTGAAGTTATTATCGCGATCGTTATTAAATTAAAGCTGATAATTCATGCATGCAAAACTTAGAAAAATGGTACTAAACATTTTGATTTTGTTAAGGCAAGAAGTGCTTCAGCCTTTACACAGAAGTTACAAGGCATATATTGGTTCGAATCTGGAATTCGATTCATTTGGTCATATATATCAGAAATGATAAAACCCATAGGGGACTCAGACGCAAGTCGTTTGATTTGATCATTGGAACTGGAGATTAAGTGGTTGTTCAACTGGACTTTGTGAATGCCTCTCACCAAATAATTTCTTGTGATATCAGAGAGTGTCCAAAGGTTTACTGTAAACATTAACTTCAAATGTCGTTCTTCAGCCCAAGTACACGAGTTTAGATTATAGCATATTATGAGTTTCCTGTTCTTTCCTATCTTCAGGCTTTAAGACGGATGTGTCCACACTTCCTTTACCTAAGCTTTCTATCTTTCTAAACTCGTACTACGCTTTAAAATTTATGGATAGGCCCGAATTAATTTGCTGTGTTGATAATGTTAAAAAAGGAACCATAAGTCTTCTTAATTAGGAATCTAGAACTGAAATTATAATTTAAAGTGATGCATCTTCCATACATTCTGTGTTCAACATTAATCTACCACAAATTGTCTTTGAGAGTTTGCCTTCTATAAAGGTACCATCAACATTTCTTTTGGAGGGAAGTTACTCTTGTCATTATACACAGTAACAGTCAAGAAAAGCAACTTTGTTATAATAAATACCTCCTGCTAGTCATCCGACGGGGTATTACAATCACCCAACCTTGGTTAATGATTGACCTCTAAAACCAATTCATAAGCGGAATAATATTTTGAGTCTCGGTAGTGCTCATCGTTTCTCTTAATATTTGTGACTATGGTTTTTGTTTTCTGCCACAGATCATTACAGAAACTGTATTTAATGAAAATAATGACCTACTTCAGCTCTGTGGCGTAGTATGCTTAGCAGAGCGTATCGGAAGTTTGAGCCAACGTGGTTAAGAATGGAGTTAGTTCTTAGATGTTGGACGTATGAGTACACGAGACGGGGCGTTAATATAGTGACGGAACAGGGTACCAGATTCTGGGAGTTGAATCTTCTGAATGAATCGCATGATGTGGCCAGTGAATGGACAGGGTCGTACTGATAGGACAATACGATTGGAATTGCTTCGTCAGAATAAGATGCTCTTTGAAATGCGTGCAACACGGAAGTGAATGTGTGCTGAAATTCAAACAATACGGTCATGCGATAAGAGAGGTTTTATTATTTATGTTTATGTTACTCTACCTGAGAGGGTAAACCATATCACTTGTCACACGTGTAAAGTCGATAATATGCTCACGGCAGTGCAAACTGCATCTTTTTTCCTCCAAAAATTATAATTTTTACATTTTCAATTCATCAATTAACTTGAGTAAAAACCGGATTTATTGATCCTTACGCGAGACTCTTAACTTAACCTTATGAATGTCTAAATGTCTTAAACTGTTTCTTTTTAACCCGAAAGTTTCTTTAATTGGACATGATATACATATGGTGATGTTATGTGTCCGGGACGCCGTGCTTCCTCGGTTGAGGGAAGAGCGTGGACCTTTTATTTAGATTCAATTAAAACGCTTGGTTTTAATTAATTTTTTCTTTATTTCCTTCTTTTATATTTATTTTATTAAATTAGCTAAACTGCTCGACTGTCTTATTTCTCAAACTCAACTTATTTCACACACTTACTTTTCTCAAAACTAAAACTTCAACTGAATTTTAAATCTCAACCAACTCCAAACTGAACTAACTCTTCTCAAACTCAAACTCAAACTCAAACTCGTCTGTATCTCAACTGACTTTACAATAAAATTTTCCCTCTTCTTATAGAACATTGTGTTCTAATTCACTGTAAATTATAATATGAACAAAATCAATTTTATCAAAGTATTATTTACTCTACTGTGACTTTTAAATTTTGAATAAACTTTGAACGAAAATCAAAGAGCCATGTTTCAAATGAAAAAAGGGGCATGTTATGAAATGTACTGGAACTGACTTGATATAGAATATTGTGGATGTTTATTTATGATATGTATTAAATGAGAATGTTAGATATGTAAGGAGAATGTTTTAAGGATGTGTTAGATAAATAATGAGATTCAGTATTAAACTTAATAGTTATAAGGACAGTAGTATTCTGGAATACTACAGTGATAACAAAGTATGAAAATTGTCAAGAACTTTGCGTAGGTTCGTTTTCTTCTTTAAATTGAATGTATATTTTAAGTATAAGTCTTCAGCCCAATTAATTCACTCTTGCACTATTTATTATAAAATTTCATCCAAACCGAATCCTTACTCTAAGTCGAACAAAGTTAACCCTGTAAAACCTGGGCATTGATAACATCAGGTAAATCAACTTCGTCCTATGCTGATCAGCAGTTTTTTTTTACACTTACGTTCGCACAAAAAGGGGATTTTGGAGTGCCCTTAAATGCCAGAGCAAAGTGCAAGCGGAAGGAGAGGAAGTGGATAAAGAACGGTACATTGGTATTAAATGCTTGGACATTACAACGATGAGGAAACAATTGATCAGGTGGGGCACTTCACATTCGTGTGGTTCGGCTAAAGATTGAATCATCATCATCATCATCGGCACTACAACCTGGAACCGGTCTTGGCCTTATTTAGCAAGTCCTGAGGCTTGTAAAATTTTCCATAATAATTTGTTTTTTCCAGGCAAGGTCATTAGTCTTGCGCCAGAGGCTCCCCGACGGGGAATCGAACCCCGGTCTCCCGCGTGACAGGCGGGTATACTAACCAGTATACTATTGAGGAGCTAAAGATTGAATCTCTATGTTTATTTGTGCGCCTGAAGTTGACTTTCAACGTGAACTGATACGCATTCACAGATTGACGGGTATTCCGGGATAATGTCTGAAGGGACGAAGCAACGACCGTGGCAATACCTATAGAAAAGAGACAGGCATAATTCGTTGCGCCTATGTTCTAACGAGGAAATTGATCGACTTACTTAGTATGAGTATGAGTAATTCACCCTTAGGCTGGCGGTGGAAAAATGTCAGGAATTTATGATTCCATTATATCATCTATTTATAGACTTTAAGGTTGTGGGGAAGGGAGTATTGTGCCAGGGACGGGCACTCTGTTCACTTCCTTCCACCAGCATCACAAAGACAAAGTTCCAACGTGCACCAAAGAAAAGCACCAACAGGAGAAATAAAACTGTGTGCCAAGACAACGCGGAAAAATTAAACACAGGGCTTCTCTTGTTTAGTCAGCTGATTGCTGACATTGTTCATTGGTGATGCCACATATTGTTAAGTGATGCCACAAATTTAAATGATGCCACAAATTTAAATGATGCCACATATTCAAATATTGCGAATTCGCCGGTTATTTTGACTGCGAATCCGCAACAGAATAACTTGTTTGAATTCATGGATTATTGTTTCCGTTTCATTTTCTTATTGGATACTAACATTTTACGGTAGCACTGCGTGAAAGTTACAATGTGAAGTCAATAAAAACACAATCTTCGAAAACTGCGGCAAATATAATATTCGACATGGCGCGGCGGTTGCAAACACCGCACTGTAGATAACCGAATTCCGCGCGTCTAAAACTTTATGACATTAAAACTCGACTTAGGGTATTCTCGCGTGTCTGCAGCGCTACAGACAGCGGGAGCAACATGACCATAGTGGTCAGCGGATGGTAAAGGACTCAGCGATAATCATCTCGTGCAGTGATGATTCGCTTATGGGGTGAGTTTGTGGTGTCGTGGTAGATATCCTCTCCACTAAGGATATCGTTTTTACCTACCACCAGAGAAACGTAAAGTCTCTCTTGGTGGAATAGGAAACCAGATCTTGTAATGAAGATCATAGTGGTATGTGTGCGATCGTTCAGATCTGAGTTGTTTACACGTGCTCGAGGGCAATGGATAAACGAAGCAGACAGGCGGCAAAGACAAAAGGGAGATATGACCAAATGCGCCGTTGGTATTGCGGTTCATTATTTAAGCGATGCGTCGTCGCTGGAAAAAGGGTGTTAATGGGATTGATGGCCAAACGAATCCCTTGCATGCCTTTGTATATGCCGGATAATTAGTTGCGGAAGGGAAAGAAATTGAAGATTGTTTGTTAGTGGGAAAACAAACGATGATTTGAATCCTATGCATGTTTACATGCGTAGAAATATGGTTTATGGCATCTGTAAAAACAAGCTGTCCGACATAGGATTTTAACACAGACAAAGGGTGCCGACTGACTTGGGATTCATGATGCCATATGCACTTTAAAGATTATTTCCAGGAACCTTATCTAACGCGTTGTATGCATTAAATGTCCTTGCGAAAGGGAATGTTTCAGGTATGCTGGGTGGAGATTGCGGTGCAGGTGTGGGAAATTGAAATTTGCCTGGGAACCAAAGGTACCGAATAGGTTTTGCGATTCCTGAAAAGCTAGAAAAGAAATCTTACAGGAAATTATATGGGAAGAGATGCATGAAGGTAAGTTTTCTTTTACAGGGACTTTTTAGATTATACCTTAGATCCTCCTAGATGCGTAAAGCATTTTATGTGCTACTGCGTGTGCATTAGCGAAATTATGTGATTGGATAGAGTTATGGATGTTTTTTTGGAAAGCGAACCGTGGGGTTTGGCGGAACCGCCACAAGGTCGCCTACGACAGCATAGCCAGGGTAGAACTATATAATGCCATGAGAGAGTTCGGCATTCCAAACAAATTGATATGACTTTGTAGGTTGACCGTGACTAATCAAGTAAAAATAGTGGGATTGCTGTCCAAACCAATTAACACGTTTAATGGACTCCGACAAGGGGACGGTCTGTCCTGCCTCCTCTTCAACCTGGCGTTGGAGAAAGCAATCCGTGATTCTGGCGTCAAAACTAGAGGGACTATTATCACCAAGTCCTGCCAGATGGTTGTCTACGCAGATGACATCGACATCATCGGTAGAACCGAATCGGCGGTACAGGAATCCTTCACCCAGATCGAGCAGGCGGCACAAAAACTGGGGCTGCACATTAATGAGGCGAAAACTAAGTACATGGCGGCAACATCTGCGAAAAGAAAACCTAGCGTTGGTCAAACTATCAGGATAGTGCCGCACGATTTTGAAATAGTGCAATCCTTTAACTACCTGGGGTCAATAGTAGCAGCCGATAACAATACGGAAGAAGAAATACGCGAACGGCTGATCAAATCCAACAAAGCCCACTATGGTCTATCAAGGCTCTTTACATCCTGAAATTTATCCAGAACATCCAAGCTACTATTGTACAAGACCATGGTTTTACCAGTACTCATGTATGGATCCGAGATCTGGGTGCTCAATAAAAGGCACTCTGAACTCTTAGCCGCGTTCGAGAGGAAGGTCTTAAGGAAAATTGTTGGCCCTTTATGTGAGGGAGGACGATTCCGGAGATGCTACAACCGTGAATTGTACGCGATCCACATTGAAGCTAATATTGTAAGAAAAATCAAGCTCGGTAGACTCCAGTGGGCGGGACACCTAGCTCGAATGAGCGAAGAGGAACCTGTCCGGAAAGTCCTTTGTGGCTGGATGTATGGAAGGAGACAGCGTCGCAGACCTTGTCTGCGATGAAGGGATGTCGTAGACCAGGACGCCCAGAGCCTGGGAGTGCCAAACTGGATGACATCGGCTCGAAATCGGGACCGGTGGAGAGATTTGTTAAATAGTGCCAAGACCAGATCCCGATTGTAGTGCCGATGATGATTATGATGAGAAACTCAACGCGCTATCGTCAGCAAACTAATGCACTGGGTTGTGAGTAATTGACAAGAGATCGTTTATAAAGATGAGGAAGAGAGTGGGTATAAGTACAGAACCTTGGGGAACACCTGCATGAATTTGATGGGAGGCAGATTTGACACCATCAAGAATCACTTGGATTGAACGGCCAGAAAGATAGTTTCTTCTCCATCGCATCAAGGAATTGTCTAGTTCATAGGAACGTAACTTTGATAAAGCGGCTGGATTGCATACTGTGTCGACCGCTTCTGAAATATCCAGTGCAGGAACCTTGCTTTCGCCAAAGTAGTGGGTGTGTTATATACGAGAGTGGCCTGAAAAGTTTCCGACCTCAGCGTGAAGATGGCAGCACTCGTCAAATAAAAGCTATTGAATATAGTTGTACATCTTTTGACAGGTCATCATCTTGGCCTTGGCCTTATTTAGCAAGTAAAACTTGTTAAATTTTCCATAATTATTTGTTTTTCTGGGCAAGGTTATTAGCCTAGCGCCATTCTTTTGACAGTTACTCGCCAAAGTTTCGGCCATATTGGAAGCGTAGTTTTTATTTGACAGTCGTTTGAGGAGTCGATGTGAGTGTTTTCGTGAAAATTGGCAAAATTGAGTATCAATCTGTCATTAAATTTTTGTTTTTGAAAGGCAATCAATACGCCTACGCAAATCAAAGATCAGTTGGACTCATGTGTATGGGGACTCTGCACCATCACTTACGACAGCGAAATTTTGAGCAGCTGAATTTAAACGTGGCTGTGAAAGCTTGGGAGACGATGAACGTTCGGGACGTCCAAAAACTGCAACAACCGACGATAACATCGCTAAAGTTCACCAAAGGTTGATAGACGACTGCAGAATTAAAGTGAGATAGATAGCAGAGACTATGAAAATGTCCAAAGAACGTTTTTGTCACATATTAAATCAAGATTTGGGCATGAGGAAGCTCCCCGCGCGTTGGGTGCCGCGTTTGCTTACGTTTGCCAAAAACGTGTTCGAATGAACATTTCCAAAGTTCTGTTGGCGCAGTTTAGGCGCAATAAATACGAGTTTTGGCGCCGATTAGTTACTGCCGATGAAACTTGAATGCACTGTGGGGGTAAAGAAGTATTTGCGCCAGACACGGGCGCGCGGTTCACTTCTTCCCCAACGATGTTGCTTGACGATTCCGTTAATCTTCAATAAAAGGCACTGATGTTCCTTGTTATAACAGTTTTGTTTATTTTTCTTAATTTTGAATAGCTATTATCCGACACGGGTTGACTAAAGGAAGCCGAATTGAATTTTGTAATTTTGAAATCGAACTAGTTTTAATTGGTTCTAACAGTCCTCTTCGGCGTCCAGTCATAATTTAATGAATAAAATTTCTTACTAGAAGTGTTTACTGATTGAAAGAATACTATTGAAGATCACGGACGCACGCGCGTGCGGACACGGCGGTGGTGGAACAAAAAAACGATTCGTGGCGGTGTAACCATCCATGATGATAGGTGAGTAAAGACTGATCCCAATTAGGGATGAAATTGGATTTTTAATTTTTGCACTTGACAACCAAAAGAGAACATACTTCCGCTTTCTCATTGCCACGTTCGTCGATGTGTGGTGGATTACATCGGTAAATTGATGACCAAAGAAAGCGGGAGAATGAGAGAACAGAAACAAGCTGTATGATTATCTCGGGGTGGATTTGGTTGTATGTGCATGAATCAATGTAGTTCTGAGCGAAACCCATTGACCTAATTTGGTAATATGGTGAGTTCAGAGTACATTGATCTGTACGAAGACAGAACTGTGAAAGAGAGGAAAATTAAGCTGATGGTATTCACCTGCAAAAAGAGAGCATTGATCCCGAGCGAATGAAGTGTCTGGAGAAAAGCCGAAGTGACGCCAAATTGGCTAGGGTAATTTATCATGAAAACTAATTAGATATCTTGACAAATTCCCCAGCCGATTCGCTATGATGCGACGGCGTCGTTTGCTTCGACTTGTTGTTGCTACCCGACATGATATGATTTCCGATGGAAATCTCATGGGCTAGCAAAAATGGAGTCGCCGTATGGCAAAAGGTAGCTGAATTCAATTCTGCATTATCTGCATAGAATAATGAATTCAGCTATGCTCTCTAGGTAAAATCGCCGAACGGTGGGATAAAGGATAATGTGACGCGCTGTTAGCGGTCGGAATTAAGTTAGGATTGTGGGATGGTTCTCCATGTGATATAGAGAAACCCCACAACATCATTATACGCCCGAAATCAAAATACCGTCAAAACAGTGGACTGCAAAAGAGGAATCGGCTCCAAAAGAGCAAAAACTGTTTTTTCGGTTGGGAAAGTGATGGCGACTGTTTTTTGGGATAGTCATAGAGTTTATCTTCAAAAGGAAAAACCATTACAGGAGCATACTACACATCTTTACTTGACCAACTGAAATTGCGGAAAAACGGCCACATTTGCAGAAAAAGAAAATCCTGTTTCACCAAGGCAATGCGCCGTCTCACACCTCAGCGGTTGCGATGGCGACAATCCACGAATTACGGTTTGGACTGCTTGACCATCCGCTTTACTCACCAGCTCTAGATCCAAGCGATTTCTTTTTGTTCCCTAATCTAAAAATTGTGCTCGGAGGACAGAGATTTTCATCAAATGAGGAGGCAACCACCTTCGTGAACAATTATTCTGCAGATAAAAACGCCAAGTACTATTTGGACGAGTTAGAGTGATGGGAGCATCGCTGGGAGAAGTGTGTAGAGTTACAAGGAGACTGTGTAGAAAAATAAAAATAAATTTTAAGGAAAAATATTTTGTATCTTTGTTAGGGCGGAAGCTCCTCGATAGTATAGTGGTTAGTATACCCGCCTGTCCCACGGGAGACCGGGGTTCGATTCCCCGTCGAGGAGCCTCCGGCGCAAGACTCATGACCTTGCCCGGAAAAAAAACAAATCATTATGGAAAATTTAACAAGCCTCAGGACTTGCTAAATAAGGCCAAGACCGGTTCCCGGTTGTAGTGCCGATAATGGTGGTGGTTAGGTCGGAAACTTTTTAGGCCATCCTCGTAAATAAAATTGAACTCATCTGTCACATGTAATCGCTGGTGCACGTGACACCTCAATCGTTGCAAAATTACTTATTGGTTGAGCGCTAATATTATTGACTCGACCAATCAAGAAGAATTACATTAATAGGTTGCTCAGCTCCTCTCATACATTCACGTCAATACTAACTTAATACCAGTTGCATAAGGAGGTGATTGTGTCTGGAGATATTAATTTATGATCACTCCTTATGCCGTTCTGTGTCATATTTCTGTGTTTCCTCCAAGGTCGTCGTAAAATTCTACGGATCCTCGAAAGCAACAAATTGGCACGTCTTCTAAGGCGTCTGTTCGGCTTTACGAGAGATAAGATCTCAGAAAATCATTTTCCTGTCAAATTGAACTCGGGCAGAGGCAGACCTTAAAAAAGTCTACGCAATTCGTATTAACATTCAATTTAATAGCCCCCCAGCAACAAAACCACAACTCCACACTTATTCTGCAACATAACATCCGTGAGCAAAGACGTCTCACGTAAGACAGAAGTCATTCGTTACAGGTGAGAAAAGAAAAGCAAAAAACAAATTAAGTGGGAAGAAAAAAGTGGCAGCAAAATACAAAAGAAAAACACGCCAAGTGAAATCATTATGAGGTCCATATATCTTCATCTGCAATTGTTGCGTACCCAATTGGTCTTGGATTTGTTTCATGTGGGACTTCGACGATGGTAGGCTCTCCAGTATACACTTCACGCGTCTTTCGCCACACAATGAAATACAGTAGTCAGGACTAATATCCAAATAAAAGAACAAAGTAATAAAAGCCTAAGTTACAAAAATAAATTAACGATATCCCAGAATTGGCCAGCAACAACGATCTGACTCCCTCGGCGCTCCTTTCGAAGGCGGCTGCCCTTCGTGCATTCGTAACTTTTTGCATAGCCATCTCAAATAATTGCTTTTCGTTGACTGAAAACCAATTTATGGCGGACGCGGAGAGAAATTAGCTACAAAACATAAAATTATTACCTGGTGGCTGTGGAGTGGCATTGTGTGCACGAGTATGGGGATATGAAACGGTCCATTGTAGGACTTGGTACCTGGGTACCCCATTGCTACTGGTTGGACATTTGCTGGTGATGGGTAATGACTGAAGTTATAAATGCTCTCGCAAAATTGATTACTCTACGGTTGAGAGAGAATTAATTTGAAAAGACGAGCTGTAAGAATACATAAATAAATATTTAGATGTAGTTCGTTTTATTTATGTGCCGTAGATCGATTCCAGTGGCTGAAACTAGCTAGACTAAGAGACCAAGAAAGGTGACGCAACAAGAGATTGACTTCGATAAATCTGTTATAAATACTGACTGGTGTTGAATCATGGCTTGTCGCACACGAAATCGAAATGTAATAAACATATTAAGCCAGGTGAAAGCAAGGTTGTCGCATTAAATGTTTCAAATGCGTTCGACCGAGTTTGGCATCCAAGCTTGTTGTCAAAATGATATTACTGTGGAGTTGTTAAACAATATTTTAACAATTAATTTAAGAGTTTGTACCACAAAAACTTACCCCGTTCTTATCCAGGTGTATCGTTGGATCTCTTACGGGGATGTCCTTTATGGTTATGGTATCTTCCTCTCAATGGTGAGTTCTTCTTATGATTCCTTGTTACTGGATCTAAATCTACTTCAGTTGTTCATCACCACGTGCGAATTGGTTTATTATTGATGAGGGCGGGGGGATGTTATATAATTAAGTTCCATTAATTATCACTCCCCCTTTGAATAATTAACATCTCGTGTCTTCACATACATATCCTTCCCTTCCCTCCAAATCACTAATTTTCCTTTACAATAGAATATCCCTAAATACAATAGTAGATAATTTAAATAAAAGTGAAACACCCATTTAAAACCCCACTCACACTGCAATAGTCATATTCTTTTTATTAGCCATAGTCTCCCCTATTAGCCAATTCCGCTTCCTAGAAATAACTATCGTGGAAGCGGAACGAAAAAGGATATGTGCCGAAAGACACGAGATTCGTTATCTTGTGAATCTAGCAGTGAAAGCGTACGGTTGCGTGTGTAGATTGGTTCGTTTAATATTAACATTAAAAAAAAAGGAAATAAAAAGCAATTAACATTAGAAAATCATTGGTGTCCTAGGAGCGACATTTAATGAATCGTTTGTGTGCAAAGACGTTTAATGAATCGGTTGTGTGATAAACGGTTTACACACTTTTAGTTTGGACTATAATTGTTGTACTTTCATCATATCATTGAGTGCGCCCAAATTCGCCGTTAACCAATGGATACGTAAATGGATGCAACATCAATAATACCCCAATTCGCACGTGATGATGAACAACTGAAGCAGATTTAGATTCAGTAACAAGGAATCATAAGAAGAACTCACCATTGAGAAGAAGATACCATAACCATAAAGGACATCCCCGTAAGAGTTCCAACGATACACCTGGATAAGAACGGGGTAAGTTTTGTGGTACAAACTCTTAAATTAATTGTTACAATATTATTTAACAGAGTTAACAATATACTGATTTAAAGGAGTAGAGACTACCCTTCGGCCTGCTCAATCCAAGGAGTTCTGGGGGGGGGGGGGGTGAAATCAACGTTCCATGGAACCAATGCTGGTGTTCCTCGGGGCTCCGTACTTTCACCCACTCTATCCGTCATTTTTATGAACGTTCTTTTGTCCATTACGGAAAACCTAATTTAGTCGTTTTCGCGTTAAGTTTTCCATACTCATACGAACATTCCTGATCAACCTCTTCGAATCGCATTATGAGTCAGCAGGATATGATCAACTCTTTGAAGTCCGACCTAAACAAGGTATATCAAAGAGTGTTATATAATAAGAGTAGATTTCAACGCTCTGAAAACCCAGTGCTGCTACTTGACATCAAAGATACATCCTAATATAAATACATGCCTGATGAAAGGCATTGGATTCTACTTCGATTTGAAGGTACAAAAAGTGTGAGGAAAGATGGAGTTTCTTAAGAGATGCAAGAAA
The DNA here is from genome assembly GCA_963931805.1 of Microdon myrmicae. NCBI lineage: Eukaryota > Metazoa > Arthropoda > Insecta > Diptera > Syrphidae > Microdon > Microdon myrmicae. The sequence goes on along the minus strand of OZ007499.1, from coordinate 38,016,778 downwards.
TAATTAACTCTCCAACCTAGCCGCAATTTACATGGCTTATATTCGTCCTATACTGCAACTCTATTTCATTCGATCAGGTGCATCCTGTTACCTCAGGTATACCGGTGCGATGTCGCATGGAATACCTTTGGTACAGGACCCAGCGCCCATAAACCAAACAATGTACAGTCTGCCTGAGTGCAAGAAACTGGTGATAAATGACCACGTACGAGATATGGTAGAGAATGATGTCATCCAACCAAGCAAGAGTCCGTGGAACTCATCCGTCTTCGTAGTTCTTAAGAAAGCGGCCCCCGATGGAAAAGCCCGATGGAGAGTGGTCGACTTCTGGAAACGAAAAAACCATAGACGACATTTTGAACCAGCTCGGTCACTCACGCTAATTTTCCACGCTTGATTTAGCCAGCGGCTACCACCAAGTCTTAGTGGTTGAGAAGGATCGGAATAAAAGAGCGCTCAGCACAAATTACAGGCATTATGAGTTCAAACGTATGCCATTCGGCTTAAAGGGAGCACCGGCTACGTTCCAAAGACTCATGAACCATGTCCTAACCGGGTTGCAAGGTATCGAATGCTTTGTTGATCTGGACGACATTGTCATATATGGGAAAAACCTAGAACACCATAATGACAAACTCCGAAAAGTATTCGACCAAATGAGATACCGCAACCTCAAGCTTCAACCGGAAAAATGCATGTTCTTCCAAAAGGAAGTAGTATATCTGGGACACGTTTGTTCCGAAAAAGGGGCAATGCTAAATCCCGATACGAGTGCTAGTGTCAGGGATTTCCCCATTCCCAAGACGGGAAAGAACGTCCAATCGTTTCTAGGCTTGGCGAATTACTATCAGAAATGTATCCCAAATTTTTCGAGGATAGTACGCTCCTTAACAAACTTGTTAAGGAAGGATGTTAGGTTCACTTGGCCGGGCAAATGTCAACAGGCATTTGATAAACGAATGTGATTGTTAATCTCCCCGCCACTGTTAATCTATCTAGATTTTACCAAACCCTTTTTTCCTCCCGCACCTAGAGTCCTCAGTTGCCCTTAGTCCACACGCCCTATCTACCATTGACAATTACCACCCCCCGCTTCTCTTATCCCTATATCTTGATCACGTAATCCAGCCTTCTCTCCCTCATAACAGCTTTTCCTACAACTTCCGCAAAGCTAATTTCCTCCTTCTAAATGAGCATCTTAGCAAAACTGCGTTTCGGTATGGTCATCTGGGGGTAGAAGAAGCTACTGCTACCCTCTATAAGGAGATCTACTATGCCATCGTTCTATATGTCCCATATTCTCGCCACAGGTCATCGGTTTCATCGCGCCATGGTACAACCATCTTGTTTCGGAACAAGAGATATTACTTGTGGGACATTTCCACAATTGTGTTCCTTCCAAAACTACTCCAACTATCTCGGTGCCTTTTATAAATTTACCGACCTCTACAACTACATCTACTCAAACTACCTCACAAAAACACAATCCAACTTAATCAATGACCCCAAATCTTTTTTCACCTTTATAAATTACACACGTAAATCCGACGCCTATCCTAACTCTCTTACTTATGATACGACTACTGCAACGGACCCGCTAACTATTGCCAATATATTCGCTTCGTTCTTCAATAAATCCTTCACGGACATCTCCTTCGAGCCTAACCCTACTTACTTCATAGACTTGCCCGAATTCTCCCTTGGCCCATTCACCCCTCAAATTATTCAGCATCACGTAGTTGAGGAGAAATTAAACTTACTCTAACACGAGTTCAGCCCTGGACCTGATGGACTCCCAGCAGTCATTTTAAAGAAATGTTCCTCTTCTCTTTCTCTCCCGCTATCAAAAATCTTCTATCTATCCTTTGCACAAGGAATCTCCCTAGTATTTGGAAATCCACCTATATCACTCGCATACATAAAAACGGACCTAAAAACGATATAAGCAACTACCGTCCCATGGCCAAACTGTCACATAGTTCGAAGGAATTCTTTACAACGCGATACCTTTCCGTTGTAAATGCATCATCTAACCCAACCAGCATGGCTTCCTTTCGGGTAGGTCGACCACAACCAATCTGGTCAAGTTCTCATCCTCTACTCTCCGTCCCTTAGAGAATGGCAACGAAGTTGATGTAATCACCACCGATTTCAGCAAGGCCTTTGACCAAATCTCTCATAATCTCATATTTTTTAAGCTGTCCTCCCTGCGTTTAGAACCCCTATTGATTAAGTGTTTATCTTCTTATCTGAAAGATTGATCTTACGGCCTCAAATTCAGATCCTCTCTTTCCAATCCTTTTCTTCCCACGTCAGGGGTTCCCCAGGGCAGCCATCTAGGTTCCCTCCTATTTATCCTTACCATCAATGACGTTGACTCCATTATCAAATACTCATTCAGCTCTATCTATGCTATGCGGACGACACTAAACTCTACAAAAGGATCATCTCTCCTCTCGACTCCTCACCTCTCCAAACGGATCTCGACAGCTTCTCAACTTGGTTCTGTAATAAGTGCCTCGAACTTAACATTGTCAAATGTCACTCTATCACCTTCTCCCGCAAACGCCCCCCTTCCCACCCAGGTTCCTACTTCGTGCGAAACCAGCAGATTTTTTTCCGTACCCCCGATGCGTGACCTAGGGATCTTATTTGGTAGGGAGCTTAGCTTCATCTTGCATATTGATGACATTATTCTTAAGGTCAACTCTGCCCTTGGGTTTGTGAAACACTGGTCTAAAGAATTCTCTAATCCTTACGTTTCCCGTTCTCTCTTCATACCCTTCGTCCGCCCCCTTCTTGAATACGCCCCCTTCTTGAATACTAATTTATCCCTTGGTATACGGTTCTGATGTATTTTTCTTATTCGATTTTTCGTTCGGTGTTCTTCACTATTTTTGCTTGTGAATTGTGTGTGTATCTGTTAGAATCACTACATGTTCACGACAGACCCCGTTAATTCCTCATTTGTCTCTAGTCCCCACACCCTCCCAACTATTATATAACTACCACCCCCCGCTTCTCTTACCCTTATACCACGACTACTCAGCCCACTGCACACCTCCCACTACCAATTTTCTTTCAACTTCCGAAAAGCCTATTTCCGCCTCATAAATGAGTACCTCAGCAATATCACACTCCGCTTAAATGATATATGTGTAGAGGTCGCTACAGCTTCGCTCTACACAGACATCTACAACGCCATATGAGCTATATGTCCCATATTCCCGACACAGTTTATCATTCTCATCGCTCCCTTGGTATAACCGCAAACTCCCCACCTTTCGTAACAAGAGGAATAAGTTGTGGAACACTTTCCTAAATACGCGTTCTCCCCTGGACTACTCCAAGTATTTCGGTTACTTTTACCAATTCACCGAGCTTTACAGCTCCCCCTACCACAATTACCTCGCCAAAGTTCAATTCAACCTGATCAACGACCCCAAATCTTTCTACCACTTCATCAACTACAAAAGGAAATCTGATGCCTATCCCACCTCTCCTCTCTACAGCTCAAATACTACAACTTACTCCCATACCATAGCCAATATTTTCGCGTCCTTCTTCAAACTATCCTTCACGGACGACTCTTTCGAGCCCAACCCCTCCTACTTTACTGGCATGGAATTCTCCCTCGGGCCTCTTATCCCTCTACACATTCAACAACACCAAGTTATAAAAAAACTTGAACAACTGAAAGACGATTTCAGTCCCGGCCCAGGCGGACTCCCTGCTATCCTATTAAAAAAATGTTCCTCTTCTCTCTCTCTCTCCCGCTCGCTTCAATCTTCAATCTATCCCTTGCACAAGGTCTATTCCCTGACATTTGGAAAACCTCTTACATAACCCCCATACACAAAAAGAGGCCAAAAACCGATATATCCAACTATCATCCCATTGTTAAGCTTTCGCACATTCCTATACTGTTCGAAGGCCTTCTATATGATGCGTTATGTTTTCGCTGCACACCCACCATCTCTCCCAACCAGCACGGCTTCCTCTCCAGCAGGCCCACTGCTACCAACCTTGTCGAATTCACACCCCACACACTCCTTGCCCTAGAAAACGGCGATGAGGGCGATGTAATCACTGCCGACTTTAGCAAGGCCTTCAACAAAATCTCCCACAACCTCATTCTCTTTAAGTTATCTTCCCTCGGTTTTGAACCCCTGCTGATTAAGTGTATTTCATCCTATCTCAATTATCGAACCTGCCGCGTGCGATTTAGATCCACCCCCTCCGATTTTTTTTTTTTTAATCTCAGGTGTCCCCCAGGGCACCCCCCTCCTATTTATCCTAACCATAAACAACATAGGCTCTAGCATCAATCACCCCTTCATCTCGCTTTACGCGGATGATACCAACATTTTCAAGACAATTCGCTCTCCTCTAGACTCCTCACTTCTCCAATCGGATCTTGACAGCTTTTCGACTTGGTGCCAAAATAATTGGCTAGAACTGAATATCGCCAAATGTCACACAATCACCTTCTCTCGGAAGCGCTCCCCCACCCAGACACGCTCCTATCTCTTACTAAAGCAACCGATAACATCGGTTGAATCGATTCGCGACCTGGGCGTCCTATGCGACAAGGAGCTCAAATTTACCGCACATATTGATGATATAATCCTTAAGGCCAACGCCGCCCTTGGCTTTGTCAAACGCTGGTCGAAGGAATTCCTAAACCCCTATGTCACCCGATCACTCTACACAACTTCTGTCCGCCCACTACTCGAATATGCTAGTCCGGTCTGGTCCCCGTATCAATTGTCTCACATTGGCGGGATCGAGAGCGTTCAACGTCGTTTCTTGCGCGTTGCCCTCCGTGGACTAAACTAGGAAAATCCGCTGACTCTACCACCATACACAAGCCGACCCCCTTTAATCAATCTCAACACACTTAACCCTTATGTCAATGACCGGGTACCCGGGTACCCATTTCGATTTTTTAAAATATCAATTTGAAAGTAAAAAAAAATTTTTTTTTCATTGAAATTTCGTAATTATCATTCAGAAACGTTTGAATGGAGATGATCTAAGACATGGGACGGAAATTCGTTTACTAGGCCGAGCAATCGTGAAATTGCGACGAAATGATTACTGTCGGTAGAGTTGGTCATTGACATAAGGGTTAAAGAACGCAAAATCCATGCCGACATCATCTTTGTCCATCGCCTTCTGTCAGGCTTGTGGGGGTAAAAGTATGGATGCCGACGTACGACACTGGTTCACTTAACACCCACCATGGATAGAACAATACACTGATCGCACCAGAGAAAACAGGAGAAATTAAAACACGGGGAGTTACTGTTCTTGAAAATATTTCTTTTCTTTTTATTATCCTTTTTATGTTGGTGATCAAGCTGGTGCCCGTTTACAATGAGGATCCAAGTTTTTTGTTCACGAATTATTGCACAGCAAATGTTCTATCTATTACCGCGAATTATTGCACATCAAATTTTATACTAACGTGGTGATATAGCACCAGTGACTCTTAATGAACTCTGCTCTCTACGTTCTGTGTGCGCACACTTTGGGGGATGAATATCGACCAATTAGGGATGAAAATTTGAATTTTACATTCGCACGGCTATTAGCCAACCATTATCGCGCTCTCTCAGGAATCTATGCAGTTGCATGTCTCAGTGAGGTGAATAATGCTTGCACATCACTCGACAGTGGCTGGGCATGCGAAGAAAGAAAAGAACAAAAGAGGGAACGCAATAACTTCAGGGTTGGCTTAGCTTGTGTGCTGGCATCAATGCAGTCTCTGAGGATGACCTACTGCCCTAGAACGATGACTGTGGTGATCTCAGAGTGTATTGAACCCGGGGGAGATAGAAACTGGAAGGAGAGGCAAATGTTCCGTGGCTATTCACCTGTGAAAAGAGATCATTGATCCCCAGCGAATGTAGTGTCTGGGGAAAGTGAGTAGGACGCCGACTTGGCTAGGGAAATCTGTCCATGGGAACTAAATTAAATACTTTAATAATTTCCCCAGCGATTGCATGATTATGCAACCGCATCAGACTATGCCGTTGCTAACCGCCATGATACGATTTCCGGTGGAAATCTCATGGGTTAGCGAAATGGAGTTGCCGTATGGTGAAAAGGTAGCTGAATTCAATTATGTATTACTTGCATAGAATAATGAATTCAGCTACGCGTCCGTTATTGAAATATGTTTTACAGGTGAAATAGCTTGTAAAGGAAATAAGGGTAGAAATCAAGCGCTGAAAGCGGTCGAAATAAGGTATGAAATTGTGGATTGGTTCTCCATGTGGTATAGAGAACCCCTGTAGCGTTCTACGAACCCACAATTCCCCTAACTGCGGGGAACCGACGTACCTGAGAACGTTGCACGCGTCCACAGACGCGTGTCCCAAAGTCCCACCATAGGGCCTGCAACTCGCAGCCAACGTTGAACCCGACACCAAAAAGCAAGGAACTGAACGTCCCCAAAGCTTTTAATGTCAAGCTCAACAATCATAGTTCTTCATGCCCGAAACAAAGGTAAAACCATACATTCATCCTGTTCCTAAAAGCAATTCATGAAAATACCAGACATTCTGCCTGAGCCCAGGAGCACCCCATCGAACCGACAATTCCGGGTATCCATACAATGAATTGCTATCACCAGCAAATGCAGCCGACCAACGGATGCACGTGTGGGTGATCTGCCACAAAGACCACCAAATCCATCGGCAAACAAAGAAAACGGCAACCTCATGCAATAAAGCATATCGCCTATCCGCTGCCAAATTGTAGGCAACCGTAATTATCTCAACGAGATAATTCGGAAAATTTATGAGGTTAAAACCTATAAAAGGAACTATTGTGATCGCACGGTTCCTTTCGAATTTCACACCGTTAGAAAGATATAATGGATTTCGGTGTGTATTTAAGAAAGGCAATCAAGACCCACGGACTGTACGTCCAAACAATCATTTCCGTCCTGCGCGCCAGATGTGTTGTGCAAACAGAAGACCGTTGAGATGAAACGCTATCACCACCACCGATGGGATAATGATGTATGGGATGAACGACTTTCTCCTTTCAGGAAAATAGGATATTATCCCTGGGATAAAATTGCATGATGTTAACAGAAATTTTCGGGAATTCTGTTGGCAGATCGAATAGGGAAATTTCCCCTGTACGGATACAGATACCAGATTTGAATCGGGATACCTTTTTGGGCGGACAGTTAGTCTATATCGAGCACCCGTCTGGAGAATGAGATCAGAGAACCCCGACGAGGAGGTAATCCGCGGAGCAAAATAAATCGAGTAAGAAACCGGTCGACCGAAGTCTCGTAGCCTCTTCGAATACCCGAGTTAACTAAATTCCTTCCGGAGGACATTTATTAATTGTAGTTCGCTGCGTTTTCCAAATAATGAATTGTTGTGCTAAAGAACCAAAATAAACTAATTTTTGTGTATTAGACGTTAGTGACTCGCTATGCAATTACGAACTTGTAAACATCCCTTAACAGCCGAAGGAAAGCAATAAAATAAAAAGATTAGAACGAAATTTCAAAAGAGCGTTTCGCAGTGTTTTTTAAGTGTGGAAACATTCGCTCCGTGTTCCGTGTTGTTAATACCGTGTTGGTATTAAATTTCGCTTTTGTGTGGTCAGTGTTCGGCGAAACACTTCGACAACTATCATCTAAACCGCCAAACTCCCACAGGCTCAATCAATTGCACAAGCCTGCTCTCCACTTTAAAATTTCACACAAACCCCCATAACGTACGTAACCCTCGACTGTTTTACTCATCACACTTCTTACGGCGCTAATGAACCCATCTCGCGTATTCTACGACAGGCCAACTCTTTCCCCATCTCCTTCGAATTCAACCTCTCCACTCCCGCCCTCAAACGACGTCTCAGAAGAAGCCCGCCCTAACCCCGCCCCCTTCCTCCAGTAACCCCTCTACCCTGCAATCCTAGCTCTCCTCTCCCGCTCTCAAACTAGTTCTCCCCTAGACCTTTCCAACCTCACCCACAGTTTCAACCTCTCCCCTCCAGCTCACTAATCCCGCCCACCCTACCAGTCCGTACACATGCCGCTCACTGTCGCTGTCTCGCAAATGCCGCATTTACCTCCCCCACATACACTCGGTCTTCCCTTGCCTCCCACCTCCCCCATCGACCGGTCATCTTCACCTTCCTGTTTTTTTTTCTCCTTTTTTTTCGTTTTTAATAATGTCTGAATGTATTCAACAAGCGTTGAATACACGCGGTCAGGAACACGATGGTGTCTCCTGGCCAAAAAGATGTGTGTGCCAAAGTCAAACAAACTCTGGACATATACGTCAGGAACACGATGGTGTCTCCTGGTGTTGTATGGGTTCTCTTGGCGTGCCTAATAAACGTTGATGATTTGCTTCTAAAAACAACTGAAAAAGTAATTAAAAACAAATGGAAAATGATACCAAATTGTGAAATCCAGCTGGTCTAGAACGATTTCTCAATAGAAAGCAACGATTTGGTTTGTCTATTAACTAATATTAATTTATTTAACTCAAAGGATTCGTTTTGATCTCTGTGGATCAACTATTGATTTCAAGCGCCAAACAAGAAGAGAAATTATAAAAGTAAAATGCTTGTCATGTGACAACCAACAGAAAATTCCCAAATGTCAGCTGATTGCTGACATTGTTTAAGGTGATACCACATATCTAATTCAGGTGGTGCCACAGATATTTAATTGCGAATTCGCCGGTAGTGTAAGGGCGAATCCGCAACACTTTTATAACATTTAATTTAAGCTTGAATTAAGCCCTCATTAAACTTAAGCTTAAATTATGCCCTCACTAAACTGTAAATTATAAAACGATCTGCCTGATCTTATGTTTTCTCGGGATTATAATACGAAGACCAATAAATCAAAAACTCCTTTCCTTATCCTATCCCTCCTTTTTCGCTCGCGCTGTAATTTAATATTAAGTGTACCTCAAAATTCCCTTTTGTGAGTGCGTTTATACTCGTATAGAAGCGAACTTCCATCCACACTATTCATTGTGAGTGTTTCAAAATCTCATACAAGAAACAACACAACGGCGCAATGGCACAAATTCGTCAATTGGACCTGACGGCCACTGGACGCACGTTTTAATCACTTTTCCGACAGCAATACCACTAAAGCGGGTATTAGATATAAGTAGGGAAAACATCTAAGACTCCTTCAATCATAATACCTGTTAAGAATAAAAAATGAAACATCACTATTGACAATTCTCTATTCATACGTCGAACTTTCGATGCTCAAGTGCATCTCTAATTACGCGAATGCCGTTTATCCACAGTGGCTCTAGGGTATTCTTAAGGCAGGTGCAAAACAGATTTAGCAAATCAATGTGTGCAACTAATGACACTATTCACAGCATAAATCGATCGAGTGGAGAATTTTTAATTAAACACACGTGCGTGTAGGCCAAGCGAATCTCAATGGAGTCGAAGACGCTAGCCAAATAGAAGTCAATTGTAAAATCCGGCAGACAATTGATTGGCACCTGGTGTGTTGCATTAATCGCTTGTTAAAAGCATCTACTGTATGGTTGGCTCTGTGACAAAATGATGTAGAACTGACGAAGCCGCGTTCAAGACGGTCAGGTAGATTGAAGTCATGGGAGCTAGTTCGTTGAACTCCCCTTTTGGTCCGTATACGTTTCCTAGCTGAAAGGAGCGAATCTATTCTCAATTACAAATACAACGTTTCATTTTATCTTACGATTAGATCACCTCCTTCAGGAACGAATGAACAGTAGGTCTTTCAATTTATTGGCAAGTGTGCCTAATGCTGCTGGTAAGTGAACTTACTAGCCTCCGACGTGAGTGTACTGCATAGGACATGGTGTATACAATTGACGATAGGTGAGAGGGTAAGGACGGAGACGAAATAGGCACTGGGTACTAAAGGGAAGTTAACCGTGATTGTGCTGCTGGTGTTTTTGCCTGGAAAATCTACTAACCAGTTTTTTTCTATAAGGGTTTCCTGTATTGAAAACCAAAATACAACAAAACAAAACAGGAAGACATCTAAATGGTAGTATTAGAACTTCGAACAAACGCAACAGCGACGATGACCTACCATTGGGGCTATTGAACTGAAGATCTTCGTTACATGATCATGTAAAATGATTTTCTCTACGGATGCTGGGCTGCATTTAGTTGTGAGTATACGTGTATTCGTATGTAAGGCTTTGTTACTTAATTCGTTCGCAACCAGTTAATTTCATAACTTGAAACCTGAGCTTACATTGAAAGTATCTTATTCCACAAAGGAGATATGCCATGACAGTGGTTAGAAGTGTAGATGGGATTGCATGTGCCAATCAATCCGTGAAGTTTTAAGACGAAGGTGTTTGTTACGTGAACATTCACGGGCAGGGAGTTGAACGGATAGTAAGTAATCACTTACTAGTAGCTATGCTACTCAGAAATAGATCTAGCAAGCTTCACACTGTTTCATCAGTAGGGAGATCATGTAACGTACGATTGAATGTATGGGTCGATAAAAAATGATCCTCATGTAATTTATGTAATTAATCTGGTTTATTTTACAAGTCTGCATTGTGTCTTTGGCAGAGCGGATTCCCCATTTGTTGATTTCATCCTAGTGATATTTTTTTTCTGGTAATTATTCTATTGATCTAAGCTGTACAGTGTGTGACTACAACATAATGGATGTGCCACTACGTATGCTCCAATGTAGTGCAAAGAGATTTGAAACTCACCGTGAGATATATTTGTATAAGTTGTTTCATTTGGAGGTTCTTTTTCCAGTTGGAATTTTATTACACATCGAACTGTCAAACTCTCATGGTATTTGTAATGATAATTGTTTGACGTTTTATCATGGAAAGACAGTTTGGCACAGCGTCTACAAATTATTCCGCTCTATTATGAAGATCAGCATTCTATGAGAAATGAGTTTCGTTCGCTTAGAGCGACTAAGTTATATCCACATTGGTCTACCAACTGCAGAATTCAGTATGTCGCCGAAAACCTTGAAACCAATTCGTCGTTTTGGATAAAATATTTCATATAAAGCACGTAGGGAAGAAAATAAAGCGACGCTGGCTACATTCGTCAAATACCATCATCATCATCGGCACTACAACTGGGATCCGGTGTTGGCCTCATTCAACAAATCTCGCCACCGGTCCCGATCTCAAGCCGATGTCATCCAGTCCGGCACTCCCAGGCTCTGGGCGCCCTGGTCTACACCATCCCTCCATCGCAGACAAGGTCTGCCGTGCTGTCTCCTTCCATACATCCTGCCGGAAAGGACTTTCCGGGCAGGCTCCTCTTCGCTCATTAGAGCTAGGTGTCCCGCCCCCCGGTGTCTACCGAGCTTGATTTTTCTTACAACATTAGCTTCAAGGTAGATTGCGTACAACTCGTGGTTGTAGCGTCTCCGGAATCGTCCCTCCTCACATACGGGGCCAACAATTCTCCTTAAGACCTTCCTCTCGAACGCGGCTAAGAGTTCAGAGTGCCTTTTTTTTTTAAGCGCCCAGGGCTCGGATCCATGGATGAGTACTGGTAAGACCATGGCCTTGTACAGTAGTAGCTTGGATGTTCTGGTGGTAAATTTCTGGATTTAAAGAGCCTTGATAGACCATAATAGGTTTTGTTGGATTTAATCAGCCGTTCGCGTATTTCTTCTTCCATATTGTTATCGGCTGATACTATTGACCAAAGGTAGTTAAAGGATTGTACTACTTCAAATTCGTGCTCCACTACCCTGATAGTTTGACCAACGTTGCCACCATGTACTTATATTTTCCCTAATTAAAGAGCACTCCCAGTTTTTGTGCCGCCTGCTCGATCTGGGTGAAGGATTCCTGTACAGCCGATTCGGTTCTACCGATGATGTCGATGTCATCTGCGTAGACAAGTATCTGGCTGGACTTGATTACAATAGTCCCTCTAGTTGTGACGCCAGAGTCACGGATTGCTTTCTCGAACGCCAGGTTGAAGAGGAGGCAGGCCAGACCGTTCCCTTATCGGAGTCCATTAAAGATGTTTATTTGTTTGCATAGCAATCCCGCTATTTTTACTTAACTAGTTACATTGGTCATGGTCTGCCTACAAAGTCGTATCAATTTGTTTGGAATGCCGAACTCTCTCTTGAGATTATATAGTTTTACCCTGGCTATGCTGTCGTAGGCGGCCTTAAAGGGCACTAGATTCACTTCTTCCGCCACCATAAATTAATCAATGTTCCGCTGAAAAGTAAACGGCGTTCATCGACACAAGGAGTAAAACTCCGCCACAGGACACGCATCAATAAAGGGAAGTAAAATGAAACACTGTTTTTATTTATTGCATTTGGTTTTTATTGTTTTCAAATACGGTTACTTTTCTCACTTATAAATTCTTTTCCTTTCACTATTACAAACTAATTGCGGCACAGACTCGACAAACAATTGGAAGCCGACAAGTTCGAAATACCTCTCACAACTCCGGCTATTATCGCGTCTCCGCAGCCGGCGGAGAGCGGGAGCGGCAACGACCATGGCGTCCGGCGGATGGAAGTGTACTCACGGAAGATAGAACTCTGACATGAATTCCATCCTAGGTTAGGGTTAAGAAAAAGAAGAGAAAGAAAAACGTTTCTCTTAACGCTACGTCCGCCAAGGAAATGCACTCTTTCAGTGCAATGGTATGCATGTGTGACCGTACAGATCGATGTTATTTACACGTGCTCGAAAGCAGTGGAACAACGAAACAGGCAAGCGGCAAAGACAAAGGAGATTTATGATCCGTGTCTATGTTGTGCATTGCAGCTATCATAGACGGCAGTTCAGAGAAATGTGGTAAAAGCAAATAAGGGCATCATACAGACATGGATCAGTGGTGCGGATGCTTAAGTAAATGTATTGCCATTAGGAAGAAGTGCTAATGGTTTTTCTATTTACATGGTGATGCTAAAGGGATCGAATTGTATACATGATTACATGCGAAGGAATTCGTTTTATGACTCTAGGGTAAGATGAGAGTATTTGCTTTTGTCCGATGGTCAAAGAGCTGCCGCGGCCGTGGAAATGCCAGGGACATGTGGTAGTACGAGTACGGCGGAATTGCATTGGTGGAACAAGGGTGCCTAATGGTCGGGAATCTATGGTGCACATGCATGTTAAAGAATTGTTTTTAGGAATTTCAGATAATGCGTTGTACGCATCAAATGTCCTTGGAGAACGAAATGTTTTCAGGTGCCAATGCAAATGCTTTGGTGGGAAACAATGGGAGTTTTGGAATTCCTAAAAAGGTAATGAAGAATTCTTACAGAGTATTGTATGCGAAGAGAGGCATGATGGTAAGTTTTCTTTTACAGAAGCTTTGAAATAAATAAATTCGGTAAGCTTGATGCGTGCAGCATTTACAGGTGCTAATGCAATTGCATTGGCGAAGTTAGGAGATTGAATGGGAGTTATGGGGGTTTTTTTAGGTAAGTGTACCGTTGGGTTTGGCGGAACCGCCACACTATAAATAGATGATATTATGGAATCCTTAATTCCAGACATTTTTCCATCGCCTGCCTAAGGGTGAATATCTGATCAATCGCTGATTTGCCTGGGATGAAGTCAAACTGATATTGACCAATGATGGTGTAGCGTTCTACGAACGCACAATTCTACGCAGGTAAGGTTCCTATCTTCAAAGAACTTACTTACCTGAGAGCGTTGCACGCGCCCACAGACGCGTGCCCCAAAGTCCCGCGATAGGGCCTGCAACTCGCAGCCAACGTTGAGACCGACACCAAAAAGCAAGGAACTGAACGTTCCCAAAGCTTTTTAGGTCAAGCTCAACAATTATAACTCTTCATGCCTGAAACAAAGGCATAAACATCCATGCGTTCTATTCCTAAAAAAAAAAAAAACAATTCCCAAAATGCCATACATGCTGCCTGCGCCCAGGAACATCTCATCGAACCGGCAATTCCGAAATTCAATACAAAAGAATTGCTATCATCAAAGAATGAGCCGATCAACGGATGCACGTGCGGGTAATCTAACGCAAGGACCACCCAAATCCGTTGAACAACAGAAGATAGCCACGACCTATCGCAATCGAATATATCTCAACGAGATATCCGATAATTTATGAGGAGTTAAGCCAACAATGGCAATACTCCGGTCCCACGGCCACGCTAGAATTTCGCGCCATTATAAAGATCTAATGGATTTCGATTCCAGGTACCAAGTTCAAATAAGTCCCACGGACTGCACGTCAAAACAATCGCCGAATATCTCTGGTCTGGGCGCCAGATGTTCTGTGCAAACAGAAGGCCGTGGAAATGAAATTCTATCAGCGATAATAATGATGTATGCAAGATGACTTTCCCCTTTCAGGAAACTACAAAATATCCCGGGGGATGTGATAACATGCTGCTAACAGAAATTCGGAAGTTCTGTTAGCAGAGCAAATAGGGAATATTTTCCGGATAGATACAGATACCAGTTTTGAATCTGGGTATCTGTGTGAGCAGGATATGGTAGAGGGCAGATAGTCAGTCAGATTTTGATCGTCAACGAGACGACAATTCGAACGGCGAGGAAGTCATCGCGAGGAGGAGGTGAGAAATTGTTCGAGTAGCTGGTGTTCCAAGCGCGTATCTTAATTTAACTTAACTTCACTTAACTTCACTTAACGTAACTTAAGCGGGTGACTTGTGCTTCGTTCGTGTGGCTTACTGCTTTTTATTAAAACATTGTTGTGACATTCACCTTACCCGAAGTCATCATATTGCGTAACATCTAAACAATAAGTGTTATCAAAAAAATAAAAAGATTAAATACCAAACGATCTTCATGTTTCATTGTGCTGTTCGCTCCGTGTGATTCTCACCTTCTTACAAACAGTGTTCGGCGGAACACTAGGACAAACTAAACAAAAATCCGCCAAAATGGCTTTAGCGTATGTGGCTATCCGATCTTGTAGGATAGAGGAGAGTATCTTATAAGCGGTGCTCAGCAATATTATACCCCAATAGTTGCTGCGCAGTGTGATACCTCCATTCTTATGTATGGGGCAAATTAAACCCCGGCTCCTCGATAGTATAGTGGTTAGTATACCCGCCTGTCACCCGGGAGCCCGGGGTTCGATTCCCCGTCGGGGAGCCCCTGGCGCAAGACTAATGGCCTTGCCCAGACAAAATAAATCATTATGGAAAATTTAACAAGCCTCAGGACTTGCTAAATAAGGCCAAGACCGGTTCCCGGTTGTAGTGCCGATGATGATGAAATTAAACCCCGACGCCAATCTACCGGCATCTCCTCTTGCTCTATGGGAAAATAGATTTCCTGTTCGAGATAATAATAATTTCCGTATATGTTCAGGTATATATCAAAGAACGCACCATCCGCGTACCCGTGATTTGGAGCCCAGGCGCAGGTCTTTCAACACAATCGTTAAATATAAGCGCAGTCCTTATTCAACTTAACCTGGCGAGTGCGTTTCCACTAACAATAGTATTGTTCCGTGGTATTCGTCAATCAATGAGTACAGATCGATTCGCTTTAAAAACAGATAAAGATGCGGCATCTTTCTTCAACCGAACCGCACGAATATTGATACATCTGCCTAATCACGTATTTTCTCGTCATTACAATCTTCAGGCATTAAAGACCAAAGAGCAGCGATTCTTCTTTTGCCTATCCTATCGCTCTGCTTCCATTCGCGCAACATTTTGGCATTTTAAGGTACATCAAGTTGTTTTTGTGCTAGCTTTACATACAAAAAAGAAAACACCTCTCTGGGTCTATCGATCCTTATCAACATAATGATGGATTGGCTTGAAAAGTTGATAAGCTGTTTAATTTAACATCTTTATTTCGATTATACGAAGAAGGTTTAATAAAGACTTTACAGCCGGACTTTTATTAGGAAATCGGCGACCTTGGAAGTCTCTTTTGATTACAAAAAAAAAAAAAAAAATTCCCATTGCACTGCATCCGCTTTATAGTCCAAATCTACGTCCGAATGACGTTTTTCCCCATAGCCACATGCCAAAATACCGTGGTTTTATTGAACAAGCGACTGCAAGGCGAAATTTCTTGCACTTTATTGCAAAGGTTAGCCGAGGTTCTTCATGCCATTGTCGCCGAAATCGGTAGATAAGCAAATTCTTTACCCTTTCATACACATATCACAAGATGGCGCTACTGTGACGTGCTACAACTGCCTACAAAGCTAGTAGCCTTGGTTTTTACACACCTATTCACCCGTACCTTTAAGTTCAGATTCGATCTCATGAATTGAGATAATTGTACGAAATGTGGAGATCAGCAGTAAACCTTGTTCTGTTATTCCACTCTTTTAAACATACTCTATAAATGAAAGAAGAAAAAAAACAAATATCGCATTTCCTTTCATTAACAAAAAATCTAGAGCATTTGCCGTATATAATAAATTGTCGACGAAATAACGACCATGACTCGCCCAACTACATGGAAATCAATTAACCAAAGTAATTTCCTGAGTTGTCGATGATCAAACGAAGGGGAAACGACAAATTCGTGACGGCCGGACATACAACTAATAACATTGTTTGAGATCCATCCACACAAGCATGTTGAACACTTCGGTATAGTTATCCATATGATTGCACACCTTCCGTTTGAAGAGGATACGCTCCTCCATGGTCTTCATTTTTACTGACACCTCAATGAAGCCACTAAAACACACAAAAGCCCGCTAAGAAACCTGTAAAGTATGTACACACCTGTACCCTCGGCGGAAGTACTCTAATACAATGTCTGTGAGAACTTGTTGCCCCTTTTACACTTGACATGAATCAATTTACGTAACGAAGACGACGAGCAAGCAAATTCGGCTAGGATATCTCTTGGGTAGGGGGAACTCGTTAATGTCTTCCTGCTTAAATGCAGTCGTCCTGAAAAACTCCGAATCATTGGCGTGAAGATGTTTCTCTAGACGAATTCTTAGTAGAACACTCCTTTGAAAAATAATACACCAAATGAACAAAGGAACACAAAAAAGAACAGCTCATTGGTCTGCAAAGCTATCTCAGGTGGAAAGCCGAAACAAAAGTCAGGTAACTTGTAAAAAATATCACATTTAAATAAACATCATCGGAAAAGGTACGCGAACGGAATTGCTTCACGGTTCATGACCGCTGCCCGCGACGATAAGATCTTTTAAATACTCGGAGCGGTCAACAAAAATAGTTCCTGAGTTTTTTTTGTTTGATTACCGAGCCTCCGACTCTTTTGATTTGTTTTAGAAATAGAAGGCGAGTGCTTCTCCTTTTTTGTTGGGGCTTTTTATCTTGTTCTGGAAGTCTTACTCGAACGCATAGATTCTCAGAGCCCCAACTGAATGATTGCATTTGTGCCGGCGTATGATAAAGAGAGGTCCATTGTACTTAGGCCACCCCATCCCCAACGATATGGGTCACTTCAATTGATAGGCCGCGAATTGCAACTTAGTTGACTAGACCTCCTTTAATGCTCGTACGCTATGTTGTGTCTATTCATGATTCCTAGGAGAGATACTGGTAATTGAAATAAATTCATTTGATGATTCCTCTAAGAATGATCGTTATTGTTGGCAATTGCCGATATTATGGACTCTGTAGTTTGTGCGACGCTCTCCTTGCCCCGTTTTGCTAATTAGATAATTATTCCTCGGTAAATATAGCGAAGTCTGACTGTAAACGTGGGCTTTGTTCTTATCGTAAACGGGGTTTCTTACTTTTGTATTGAGAATACCTTCAATAAATATGCAATTAAATATTTGTATATAAATATAAATTTGTATATAAATTCAGACTAAATGTTTATTCTAATTTGACGATTTTTTTCTGATAGTAATTTAATTATCTACTCTTTAAACTTAATCTAAATTACACTTTTACTATATTTTTATTTTCAATGTTTCTGTTTTTTATTTCTTAAATAGATAAATGAGTTGATTTACCTTAGATTTTACTGTCTGACTACATAGATTCTGAAGTCTGACTACATAGATTCTGAAGTTAAACCATTTCAAACCTTTTGAGTAGGGCGTTTGAATGTACTCACAGCTAGGTCGGCTTGTCGTAAGAGCGACTAAGCGGAGTGTTAGGTGGAGTCCCAAAGCCCTGTCGCCCGGTGAATTACCACCGCACCAACCTATAGACGCCGTGAAATCCCTGGCCATCTCTTTTGGGTGATGGACCAGTTCGAGAAAAGGTTGGTTTAGGTGATAAGTCTCCCAAGGAGAGATACCACCCCGTCACGCTGTACATTCCACGATATCCTTGGAAAATATATTTCGGATGTGTGGCTGATGGCCCAGACTGACACGGAGATAAGTCATGACGGTTTTTTTTTTTTTTTTCTTATTAGACTTCTCTCGGCCTATAACGCCGAGTGGGTGCCCCGAGATGGCATCAAATAACTGTTGCAGTTCTTTTTGAACAGTTGCAGGTTGTAACGCTCCGGGAACACTCGCGTGGGAAGAGAGTTATACAGCTTCCCCGCTATGTAACGCACCGAGTTCTGATGCAGGGATGTTCGCGCCGTCGCGTCGGGAGATGAACCACAAACGGGTGTGATCCGTCGGATTGTCTTGTGGAGGGCATATAAGCTGAATTGCGTGGAACAATAGCAAGAATCTTCGAAGAACAGTGCCCGTGATAATATCTGTAAAACAGACACAGGTCGGCTACGCACCTCCGGTGTGATAGCGACTGTAGTCCCGACGTCAGCACCGAGTCCCCGATCAGGCGGATCGCTCGTCTCTGTATGCTCTCAAGTAGGTTGAGGGTATGCTTAGCAGCCGAGCTCCAAACATGAGAGCAATATTCCAGCGCGGGTCTAATTTGGGATTTATATAGGAGAAGAAGTTGGCCCGGAGTAAAATATTCCTTGGCTCTAAAAAGATAGCTCATTTTTCCTGAGGCTGAACTGGCGATACTCGAGACGTGTTTATGCCATAATACATTCCCACAGACCGTGACGCCGAGCAATTTCAAACCAGCTTCGAGGGCCCGGCCATTCATCATCAGCTGTGGAACCGATGATCCACTTTTCCTGCTGAATGTTGTATACTCTGTCTTCGCTGCATTGACGTCGACGAGATTGGCCCTTCTCCACTGCAGGACTCTATCTGGATACTGATTCAGAGAGTCAATCTATCTACATCTCAGATGATGCGACGCAGATGCACCAATCGGCCGAACACTCGAAAAGGAGGAAACAAGCGTACTATCATCCGCAAAACTGAACACTTTGTTATCCGCTGTCTCCAACAAATCATTAATGTGAAGCAAGAACAAGGTTTGAGCCAAAATAGAACCCTTGGGCAACCCCGAATTAACAGGATACAGATCCGAACACTCGCCGTCCACAACAGCCCGGATCGATTGATTCTCGAGGAAGCTCTTCGTCCAGTCGCAAAGCTGTTGGGAAAATCCATATGAACGGAGTTTGCTAAGCAATGTCCCGTGCCAGACGCGGTCAAAAGCCTTGGAGATATCCAATGCGACCGCCGTTGACTCACCATGCCGTTCAATAGCGAATGTCCGTATATCGATTATAAGTGTCAAAAGGTCTCCCGTGGACCGCCTGCCACGGAAT
Source organism: Microdon myrmicae (assembly GCA_963931805.1). Classification (NCBI taxonomy): domain Eukaryota; kingdom Metazoa; phylum Arthropoda; class Insecta; order Diptera; family Syrphidae; genus Microdon; species Microdon myrmicae. The sequence continues at coordinate 37,997,186 of OZ007499.1, read as the reverse complement.
CCGTATTGACGATCATTCAGAAGCCCGTTGCACTCCAAATACTTAACTAACTCTGTATTGATGACTTTTTTCATCATCTTAGATAAAGTAGACAGTAATGCTATCGGACGGTAATTTTGTGGGAGACACTTTTTTTCCGTCTTTGGAATTGGCTGAACTCGAGCGATTTTCCAGCATGCAGGAAAGGTCCTCCGTGCATAAGATAAGCGGAAGAGTCGGCCAAGAACCGGCGATAGTTCTGGAACACAGTTCTTAAGGACTATAGCTGGTATTCCGTCCGGGCCGGTTGCCTTCCTACAATCAAGTTCACGTAGAATGCGTTGAATTGTGGGCGGACGAAATCTCACATCCCACATCGAAGACCGTACCGGCGAGATCACAGGTGGCTCCAAAAGACCGGGATCGAGGTTTGAATTCGGGGAAAATAAATTCGCGAACACATTAGCTTTATCCTTTGAACTCGTGACTGACGTCCCGCTGTCTGTCACCAACGGAGGGAAAGAGGAGGATGCGAAGTTACCGCTGACAGCTTTTGCCATTGACCAGAAGGAGCGCGAACCAGTTTGGTACCAAAGGTGCTCATTGGTCACTCTGTCGTTGTGAGCTTTCTTGGCGGTATCAATCGCCTGGTTGCACGCGTTTCTGATTCTAACAAAATTCGTTCTGTTAACATCGGTGGGATTGGAGCGCCATTGCTTAAAAGCTCTATTTTTTGCCGCTGTAATTTGCTCGCATTTTTTATCAAACCAAGATTTATCAGACGAACTTCGTTTGATGGAATGTGGAATATGCATCTCCATACCGAGAAGAATAATCTTAGATACCGACTCCGCGCAAGCGTTAACATCGGAGTTTCCGAAGCATACCTCGGACCATGGAAAGCATGCGAAGAAGTCTCGCAAATCGCCCCAGTTAGCAGCCCCATACTTCCATACCTGGCGAAGCTGCCTAGGTCGGTTATTCGCTTGATATGCAAGTGCTTACGCGACAGATACTACGGTATAAATACTCGGTTCGGATGTCAAAAATAGGTCCAGGGTGTTCGCATAATCGCCTCGGGCATCAGGCACACGCGTTGGCTCCCCCACGAGTTGAGTCAAGTTGTGGCTTGCAGCAAACATCTCCGCCAGCCTCCCAGCCTCGTCGGTTCTGTTAGAATGTAGCAACCAGCCGGAATTGTGCACAATAAATTCGCCAAGGACAACGATTTCCGAAGCTGGGTGGTTGATCTGTATCCAATCGACGGTATGTGAAAGATGTTCGAAGAATGTCGCCGATCGAGCGGTAAAGACAACAAAGAATTCAGAATTTCGGAGGTAAACTAGTTTCGCATTCTGATCTCCGGCGGGGACTATGTCAGGGGGAACATCATGTAAATATTTTGATAAATAACCGAACTTTAAGAAATTCGTCATCGCATACACGGGTTCGTTCTCGAAACTTTGTCGACATTCGACTGATGACGGTGTGGGGGTTCTATATGACATGGAGAACCAACCCACAATTTCAACCACAATTTCCGCCTTAGTTCGATCGCTAACAGCGCGTCACATCAACCCCTATCCCGCCGCTCGTGCTATTCACCTGGAATACTATATTTCCCAAAGGACGCTTAAGTAAACTCATTATCCTATGCAGATAATGCATAACTGAGTTTAGCTACTCCTTTTGCCATACGGCAACTCCATTCCTCTAACCATACGGTTTCCACCGGAAATTCCATTGATGTTGGTTAGCAACAACCAAGTCGAATCAAACGACGCGGTTGTATCATCATTCAAAGGCTTGGGTAATTACCAGCATTCCTTAGTGTTTTTCCCATGGTATTATTTCCCTAGCCGATGTAGCGTCCTATCGATTTTCCGCAGATCATCCATCGCTTGGGATCAATGATCTCTTTTCGCAGGTGAATAGCACCGGCTACATTTCTTCTCCTTCATAATTCTGTCTCCATACGGTTTAATGCTCTCTGAGATCACCACAGCCGTAACACTAGGGCAGTAGGCCATGCTCAGAAACAGCATTTGATACCAGCACGCACAACCAAATCCACCCGAGATCACAGTACATCGTGTTTCTGTTCTCTCATTCTCACATGTTCGTCGAGTATCAATTAACCGATTATCTACCATACTTCGACGGGCGTGGCAATGAGAGAGCAGAGGCGTGATCTCCTTTGGTTGTCCTGTGTGCAAAAATAGAACACCGTTTTTCACCCCTAATTAGTAAGTCGCTATTCAATCACCATCGCGTGCGGACGCTACATCGAGCGTTCAAACATAAGTCGTTTACAATCACCACGCGGCCATTCTCGCCGCAAGAAAGTCGATAATCGAAAGCAAATCGGAAGAGTCAACTTTTGAGTTACCCGGTCACAGCGTCGAGAAAGAAGTGTTTCGTCTTAAAATAATATTTGTTTTAAAAAAGCAATTTACTAATATATATAATATTAATACTAAGTTAAAAGTTAAATAAAAAAGAAAAAAACAATACCAATAAAAAAAAGGATTAACATCAAGTCAACACCAGTGCATTTTCATGTATTCTATCTTTTCTATTGAACAATTGACGACGGAACGATGAGTGCTGTGGGGAAGAAAGTGAACCAAGTGTCCGTGTCTGGTGCAATACATCTTCACCCCCACAATGGCATTTTGTAACATCATGGGCATCAGTTTCACCAATACGATTGAACACCCCCTCCACCAACATTTGCAAACACCAATACCTGATATCCTTGCCCTAACTGACACCCAAGTCGATTCGTTAACTGATTCGACATATCTTCGTTTACTGAGAATACGACTTACATTCGAGATTCCGTTTTAAGGGTAGAGTCTGCGTCTTCGCGTGGCCCGATCTGGCTTGCCAAACGATGGAGGCGTTAGAACCCAATAACTTGGACGTCATATGGTTGAGGATCTTGCTGAGGAATTCTGTTAAATTTCTTTGTTGTATTAACCCATCCCCGAATGACGATCGACCAGCGATATTTTTCGAACATATTTCACGTACCATAGACTGGATACAGATCAACCACCCGGCTACTGAAATTGCCGTCCTTGGCGTTCTCCGGCTGGTTGGTACATTGTAACAGAACCGACGAGACTGGGAGGTTGGCAGAGATGTTCGTTGTTAGCCGGTATTTGGCTCAATTCGGGGAGGAACTTACGCGAGTACAGGATACCCGAGATGATTATGCGAACACCCTATATCTTTTTTTTGACATCCGAGCCGAGTATTTATATCGTGGAAGTGGCTGCGCTGCTCGAGAACTCAGATCACGGCTTGATATTGGTCGCGCAACCACATACATTTCAAAGGAATAACCTATAGGGGTTTCACGGCTGTGCCAGCACGGAAACGGGTTCACAATATCCGCAACACATCAGTTTATGAGTAAATAAACGATCGAATCAATCACCAAGAGAAAACAAAACAAATAAAAACACACAGGTATTGTTTGTCCTTTAAACGTTCTTTTTATTTGACTGATTTTCCGTTCTATTTTTGGCTAGTGCTCCGATTTACCGTGAAACTTTTATTAGTTAAACACAAATGTCATTAAATATGGAGATCACAATGTTTAAGAAAATCGATGTACTAAAATAACACTGGTGTAGACAGCAATTGAATCCGAATACATTTGGTATCAGCACATACACTATGTACTGGTTATTTCCTAAGATATCAATTATTTTACAGGAACCCCTTCTTATTTAAAAATGACTATAAATTAACTCAGCTCCTCGATAGTATAGTGGTTAGTATATCCGCCTGTCACGTGGGAGACCGGGGTTCGATTCCCCGTCGGGGAGCCTCTGGCGCAAGACTAATGACCTTGCCCGGAAAAAACAAATCATTATGGAAAATTTAACAAGCCTCAGGACTTGCTAAATAAGGCCAAGACCGGTTCCCGGTTGTAGTGCCGATGATGATGATGATAAATGAACTCAGAAACGATTTCTAATTTAGCTACGAGCACTTCGATTCTTTTCGTTACTGACTCTTATTAGATATTTTAATACTCTCAGTAAACCTTAAATTGCAACTAGCGATCCGAATGAAATGAGTTATTGGTTTATTAATCGGCAGCGTGTGGGCGCACTCCACGGGGGATGAAAATCGACTTCTTGACTCTATCCACACGATCAACCAATCTTGATCGCACACTCATTCGCGTTCTCCCATTTCCCCGCCCATCGAGGTGAATAAACTCTTGCGAATTTACCCAACAGTCAATGGACTTAGAGAGAATGGAAGAACTGTAACGGACAGCGTGATGATCTCAGGGATGATTTGCTTTCGCATGCAACGAAAGCGAAACCAATGGTGGCCGCATGACCCAGTTTGGTATTGCATTGAGCTCAGGATGCAATGCACTCCGAGAAGAGGAAATGGGGTGGGTAGAAAAAGTATATTTTTCGTACTATTCACCTGACTACTGAGTTTATTGATCCCCAGCGAATAGCCGTGTCTGGCGCAGGTCAAACGGCGCCGCGATGGTTTGGGATAATATCAGCGTGGGAACAAAACTAAAGAATTCGATAAAACCCAAGCCGTTTCGCTATGCAGCAACAGCGTCGCTTGCCCACACTACTGCTGTTGCTAACCTGGCATGAGATTTTTGATTTCCGATAGGACATATCATGTGGTTTATGAAATATGTGATGCCATATGGCATAAAAAGGCTGGATTCAGTTATGCATTATCTGCATAGAAGAATGAATTCAGGTTATGCGTCCTTTGGGAGGGTACCTTTTACAGGTGAAATAGGCCGACGGGCGGGATTGGGGTTGACGTGGTCTGCGGTTAGCGGGCGAAATTGGGTTGTAATTGTGGGTTGGTTCTCAGCGTAATGTATAGAAACCCCATAAACCGACCTAAGCACCTTCGCTATGTATGGAGGTATGGGACTGCGAACTGGGACGACTTGCGAGATTTCTTTGCATCCTTCCCGTGGTAGAAGGTGTGCTTTGGAGACTCAGATGTTAACGCATGTGCGGAGGCGGTCACAGAGATTATTCTTCTCGGGATGGAGATCTACATTCCACATTCCATCAAACGAAGTTCATCTGATAAGCTTTGGTTTTGTAGGGTTATATTTTTATTTATGCTTTTTTTTGTTAGATCTTACCTCCTTGGTGAGTCCAAAATGAAAACCCGTTTTAAGTTTGTTTTTATTTATTCTCTTAATGCTTTATTTATTTCAGTTTGATTTTTATGTTGTTGTTGTTGCCTCGGCCTCTGGATGCCGACTGATCACGAATCCAAAATGTACTGCCCTTTTATACTCTGTGGCAACAGAGATTTGTTAAAAATTTTATTTAAAAATTCCAAGAAGCACAAACAAGATTTTGTGTGCTTCAAATTGGAATAGGATTCTCGGAAGTGTATAAGAATTTACTTGAATAAATTCTTGGAAGGTAAAATCATGAAATGCATTTAGAGTTAAGCATTTCATGATGTTCGAATTATTAGGAATTGAATCAATGAACGACAAATGGATTTTGGTTTAATTTTGTCGTGCATATGATTCAATTGGATTATGGGTGAGGTAATTAGCAATTGGATCAATGTGCGACAAATTAACTTTTGGTTCGCTCAATGATTAACTATGGGATATGGTTAAGGTTATAGGAGATCGGGGATTTGGATGGGAGTAGTGATTTAGGATCACTACAGTTTGATAAAAAATGCGAACAAATTACAGTGGAAAAAAAATAAAGCTTTTAAGCAATGGTGCTCCAATCCCACCGATGTTAACAGAACGAATGTTGTTAGAATCAGAAACTCCTGCAACCAGGCGATTGATTACGCGAAGAAAGCTCATAACGACACGGTGATCAATAAGATCCTTCGGTGACCAACTGGTTTGCGCCCCTTCTGGTCAATGGCAAAAGCTGTCAGCAGTAACTTCGCATCCTCCTCCTTCTCTCCGTTGGTGACAGACAGCGGGACGTTAGTCAGGAATTCAAAGGATAACGCTAATGTGTTCGCGAATTTATTTTCCCCCGAATTCAAACCTTGATCCCGGTCTTTTGGACCCACCTGTCATCACGCCGGTACGGTGTTCCATGCGGGATGTGAGATTTTGTCCGCGCACTATTCAACGCATTCTATTTGAACTGATTGTAGGAAGGCAACCAGCCCTGATGGAAGACCGGCAATAGTTCTTAAGAACTGTGCTCCAGAACTATCGCCGGTTCTTGGCAGACTCTTCCGCTTATCTTATGCACAGGGGACCTTTCCTGCATGCTGGAAAATCGCTCGAGTTCAGCCAATCCCAAAGACGGGAAAAAAGTGTCTCCCACAAAATTACCGTCCGATAGCATTACTGTCTATTTTATCTAAGGTAATGGAAAAAGTCATCAATACAGAGTTAGTTAAGTATTTGGAGTGCAACGGACCTCTGAATTACCGTCCATAAGGATTCCGTGGCAGGCAGTCCACGGGAGACCTTTGGACACTTATAACCGATATATGGACATCTGCGATTGAACAGCATGGTGAGTCAAGGGCGGTCGCATTGGATATCTCCAAGGCTTTTGACCGCGTCTGGCACGGGGCATTGCTTAGCAAACTCCGTTCATATGGACTTTCCCAACAGCTTTGCGACTGGACGAAGAGCTTCTTTGAGAATCGATCGATCCGGGTTGTTGTGGACGGCGAGTGTTCGGATCTGTATCGTGTTAATTTGGGGGTGCCCCAAGGTTCTATTTTGGCTCCAACCTTGTTTTTGCTTCACAGAAATGATTTCTTGGAGACAACGGATAACAAAGTGTTTAGTCTTGCGGATGAGAGTACGCTTGTTTCCTCCTTTTCGAGTGATCGGCCGATTGGTGCATCTGCGTCGCATCATCTGAGATGTAGACAGATTGACTCTTTGAATCCTGCAGTGGAGAAGGGCCAATCTCTTCGACTTCAATGCAGCGAAGACACAGTATACAACATTCACAAAGAAAAGTGGATCATCGGTTCCACAACTGATGATGAATGGCGGGGCCCTCGAATCTGGGGAAAGCTTGAAATTGCTCGGCGTCACGGTCTGTGGGAATGTATCATGGTATAAACACGTGTCGAGCATCGCCAGGTCAGCCTCGGGAAAACTGAGCTATCTTTTTAGAGCCAAGAAATATTTCACTCCGGCCCAACTTCTTCTCCTATATAAATCCCAAATTAGACCCGCGCTCGAATATTGCTCTCATGTTTGGAGCTCGGCTGCTAAGCATACCCTCGACCTACTTGAGAGCATACAGAGACGAGCGATCCGCCTGATCGGGGACTCGGCGTTGACGTCGGGACTACAGTCGTTATCACATTGAAGGCGCGTAGCTGACCTCTGTCTGTTTTACAGATATTATTACGGGTACTGTTCTTCGGAGATTCTTGGTATTTTTCGACGCAATTCGGCTTATATGCGCTTCACAAGACAATCCGACGGATCGCACCCGTTTGTGGTTCAACTCCCGACGGCGCGAACATCCCTGCATCAGAACTCGTTCCGTTACAGAGCGGGGAAGCTGTGGAACTCTCTTCCCACGCGAGTGTTCCCGGAGCGTTACAACATGCCACCGTTCAGAAAGAACTGCAACAGTAATTTGGTGGCATCTCGGGACGCCCACTCGGCGCCATGTTTTGCCTCTTCCGAGAGAAGTCTAATCAAGAAACAAAAAAAAAAGCAAAAAAAACTCTTGGGACTCCCTATTAGACTTTTCTACGTCGCCGCCTTTAACATAACCAAAGAGACTATATCATCTATCTTCTGTTATCCTCTGTTTACCACATTTTGGATGGTTGTGCACAAATCTCTGTTGAGGATTGCGACTTTCAACTTTCAATTTTTCATCGGCCGCACATTTACGTCTACCGGCGCAAGTATCGCATTATGGCTGAGGATGAGATTTGGATCTTTCAACCACTTTCATATATTTTTTGATGTTCCTTTCCAGAACGAAATTTGTATTGCGGGTTATAATTTCACTCGTGTTGTTTGCTCTAACATTGTCTGGATGTCGGGAGAAAATACAGGTGCTGCGCATGCAATGTGAGGAAGTGTCTGATCCTTTTTCCTAGTATTTAGAAATTAAAGTCCAAGAGGCACGATAATAGCATTCTATTTCTAATTACTACTAGTGAAATTTTACCTGCAATCCCTATTCGCGGGGTATCAAAGAAAGAAAATCTAGAAGATGCAGCATCCAAACGGGGATCGCAATGTTTGTGTTAACTTGATTTATATTAGTTGCGATCCTTTCACCTGACTTTTTCGGAGATATCTGTCAATAATGCGCTCGGTTATCGAATTTGTTTATTTGTAACACGTGTTAGGAATTGCCTTCAAGGGCTGGACCCAAGCGAGAAGTTTTTGCCCGCTTAAGTGTGAGATGTAGATTTCAATAGAGAAAACAGACTTTTATAACAAAGGTATTCAACTGCTTACCGACATTGTGTGGGTGACTCGTAGAATCTCCACAAACCCATTGTTTTATTTGAATTCCACACAAAATGTATCGCAAGAACCAAATGTACAACTGTATATTGTATCTAATAAATCATATTCGCTGTACAGTTTGTTTTTAAATTATGTGGACAAATTAAGTTTGTACAACCGAAGATTCTCACAAGAGACCCTTCATTAATTGACCCCAATCGGCTAGTTATTTAAGGAAGCAACCGAACCGAGATAGCTATATGGAGTCTAATTACATTAATACGAGTACTTAATTGCAAATGTGATTTTCTTCTTCAAGATTATTATAGTTCTTCGGAATCATTGTAAACAGCTTCATATTCTCCTTGTCCCACGTATTAACTTCTAATTAACACGCACAACATTCTCGAATGCATTTGGAATATATATCTAGACCTCCACAGCCCCAAAAACAGAGGAAATAGACAACGATGTGATATAAAAGCACATTAAGGAGTCAAACAAATTATGTTAATAACTGTGTCGAATCTGTTGAAGGAACCCTAAAAGTGAATGTAACCTTTGAATGCGTAATTATTTCATGCCCTTTCGGATGTTTACTAGACGCGTTTAGAGACGCCCAGGTAACCGTCTGACTTTGTTCTCCTTACCGCCGCCGACATCGTGTTATTAGTGGCTACTTTAATGTACTATTTTTATTACATGTGACGTTGGAAACAGATTTTAAATTCTCGTGTGTTCTGTTCCCATAAAAATAAATACGTTGGAGTAAATTGTTATTTTTTTTTTATTGACTTCTTTATTTTTATTGCATTTATTGATAAATTTGGTTATTCCATGATACATCTACATAAAAGATTGTTACTGTAATAAACTGTCTGCTTCTTTTTGATTGGGAGCGGTTGTAAAAGAAAAGCTGTTAACTACTTTCTTGAATATTTTAAATGATGATTAATTTTTAACAATGATTCCATTTAATCAACAACAAACTCGCTGTTTTAAAATGATTTGGGGAAAAAGAAATCCATTATAGTTTATTTAAAGACTATTTAAGATGGTTCGCTTTGTCTGATTTGTGTCAAATGTTCACTGTTATATTCTCACTAGTTCACAGAGTAAGAAATTGTCTGTACATTTAATGCCACTATATTTGTCCTTTGTATTTTAAGCCGCTTAATACGAAAAACACCTGGGAACGATTTTTTTAAAGATTGATTTTCGAGATATGAATTTTTGAATTATCTGTTTCTCGTTTTCGTTTTCAGATATAGCTTCACATCTTAAGCAATACCCCAAGTTAAAAAAAAATACCTTAAAAACGTTCAATTGGATCGGTAATATACTAAGGTTTTTTTTTTTTTTTTTTTTTTGTAGGAAGGTGGAAATCTTCAAAAGATACCTCTGCACCAATCCAGAAGCATGCCGGATTATTACCGACTAAATCACCTCCCACAAGGGGCATATTCCCGTTGATCCCCGCGGAACTTTCCATCACCCGGCGGAGTTTGCCTGTTACTCCGCTCGTCGCGTCGTCACATAAAATATCATTTGCTACGGACCATGCTTGTTTGGAAGATGGAACGTATTCTGTTAATCCTGTCGGAGTAACGACCTGTCGCATATCTCTCTCCAAAATAGTTCGTGCGGTCTTGAATCTCACGCACTCTGTAAATACATGTTTCGCATTTTCTATTTTGCCTTCACATTACAAGCAATATGGGTAATTGAGATGCTTATACTTGTGCAAGTATTTGCTTGTTACAAAAAAACAAAAAAACAACAACAAAAATGATAGATCATCATCATCGGCACTACAACCGAGATCCGGTCTTGGCCTTATTTAACAAATCTCTCCAGTGGTCCAGATTTTGAGCCGATATCATCCAGTTTGGCACTCCCAGGCTCTGGGTGTCTCGGTCTACACCATCCCTCCATCGCCGACAAGGTCTGCCGTGCTGTCTCCTTCCATACATCCTGCCACAGAGGACATTCCGGGCAGGCTCTTCTTCGCTCATTCGAGCTAGGTGTCCCGCCCACTGGAGTCTACCGAGCTTGATTTTTCTTACAATATTAGCTTCAAGGTAGATCGCGTACCACTCATGGTTGTAGAGTCTCAGGAATCGTCCTTCCTCACATATGGGTCCAACAATTCTTCTTCAGACCTTCCTCTCGAACGCGGCTAAGAGTTCAGAGTGCCTTTTATTGAGCACCCAGATCTCGGATCAATGCATGAGTACTGGTAAGACCATGGTCTTGTACAGTAGTAGCTTGGATGTTCTGGATAAATTTCGGGATTTAAAGAGCTTTGATAGACCATAGTAGGATTTGTTGGATTTGATCAGCCGTTCGCGTATTTCTTCTTCAATATTGTTATAGGCTGCTACTACTAACCCAGGTAGTTAAGGGATTGCACTACTTCAAATTCGTGCTCCACTACCCTGATAGTTTGACCAACGTTAGGACTTCTCTTCACAGAAGTTGCCACCATGTACTTAGTTTTCCCCTCTTTAATATGCAGCCCCAGTGTTTGTGCCGCCTGCTCGATCTGGGTGAAGGAGTCCTGTACAGCCGAATCGGATCTACCGATGATAGGCAAGTATCTGGCTGGACTTGGTGACAATGGTTGTATCGCCAGAGTCACGGATGGCTTTCTCTAACACCAGGTTAAAGAGGAGGCAGACCAGACTGTCCACTTGTCGGATTCCATTAAAGATGTTTATTGGTTTGCACAACAATCCCGATGTTTTTACTTGACTAGTTACGTTGGTCATGGTCAGCCTACAAAGTCGTATCAATTTGTTTGAAATGCCGAACTCTGTCATGGCATTATATAGTTCTACCATGGCTATGCTGTCGTAGGCGGCTTTAAAGTCTATAAACAGATGATATTGTGACGCATATGACAATCAGTACTAGAATATTCTAGAACGTCTGAAACAAAGTTCTTGAATATTCTAGAAAGTACTAGAAAACTGGAGACCATGAGCAATAGAAAATTCGAGACTATGGAACGGGCGGAAACGAAACACGGAATCAGAATGAGGAAAAACGGTATAAATACGTCGCACGCAGATCGAGTAGAAGAAGTAAGAAGTAAGAAGTAAGCAATCAAAGACGCGATAAGTACGAAAGCGATAAGTCAAGAAATCGTGAAGTGTACAGTAAAAGTACCGGTTGTTATTAACGGACTAATAAAGTGTTACATTAATTCAAAATCGATTGAAATGCTCTTATTTATTAAAAATAATTTATCCAGCAAACCCTAAGCTCGCTACAATATAATGGAATCTTACATTCCAAACATTTTTGCATCGCCTGCCTAAGGGTGAATATCTGTTCAATCGCTGATTTTCCTGGGATGAAACCACACTGATATCGACCAATGATGACTTAAGCGTATGAGCCTATCCGATCTTGTAGGATAGAGGAGAGTATCTTATAGGCGGTACTCAGCAATATTATACCCCTATAGTTGCGTCACAGTGTGATATCTCCTTTCTTACGTATGGGGCAAATTATTCCGCGACGCCATTCTTCCGGAATCTCCTCTTGCTCCTAACGTGCACTACGATCTCATGAATTGCGTGATGTAACACTGTTCCTCCTTGGCTGATCAACTCAGCTGGTATGCCAGCAGCTCCGAGGGCTTTATTTGATTTGAGCTGTCTTATGGCTTTTAATGTTTTCTCAATGCTTGGTGACGGCAGCATTTGGTCTTGATTTTGCATTGGCGGAGCCTCCAATTCTCCTGTGAGCTGACTATTTAGCAATTCATTGAAATGCACTTTCCATCGCTCCAGAATGCCTTCAGGATCGGTGATCAGATTACCCTCTTTATCCTTGCAGTAAGTGCGGTGTGGTGTGTACAGTGTCATACTGCGGATTATTTGGTAGAACTTCCGCGCCTGGTGCGAACCTCGCTCTCTACTTTTCTCTATTTCACATACAAGGTTTTTTTTCCAGGCACTTTTCTTTTGTCTGTGAAGTCTTTTTTCAGATTTTCTGAGCTCTTTGTATTTTTCCTCGCGTACCCGCGTCCTATGAGACTGCTGCATTGGCCTGTATGAAGCATTCTTACGTTCAATCGCTAGTTTGCACTCATCATCAAACCAGACGCTCCAATCTCTACGACTACTGCCTAAGAAGGCGTTGGCAGTACTAATGACAGTATTCTTAAGGCGTGTCCATTTCCCCTCTACGCCCGGTATTCTGGCCCCAGGACTTACTCTCCCTCCGTCGAGCTCTTCGAGGGCGAGTCCTAGCCCATGACCAAAGGTGTTGCTGGTATTCTCATTACGTAAGACAGCCGTGTTGATTCGAACCTAATCCGCAAATGCAATACGTCTCCGTAAGGCAATCCGCGCTCAGAAAACTGAACCAATAAGATGGTGATCCGAGCCGACGTTGGCACCTCGGTACGTTCGTACCGTCATCAGACTCGAGGAGTGGCGGCGATCTATCAACCCGTGCTCGACTTGGTTACGAGTGGCTACATCAGGTGATACCCAGGTGGCTTTGTGGATATCTTTACGCGGAAACCTGGTACTCGCAACGACCAAGTTTTTTGATGCTGCCAGTTCGATGACTCGTAGTCTATTGTTATTAGTGCTCTCATGTGTGCAAACTATGGGAATCTGCGTAGTGCCTGAAAACCGGCTCCCGGCCTATTTTCACATTCAAATCACCAAGAACGATTTTCACATCGTATTGTAGTGATTCTAAATCTCTACACCTTTCCATTTACCTAAAACCCCCTAACCCAACAACCCATTCTGAAATACTTACTCTCGCTAAAATCTATCCAATTCCTATTCATGCATACCTACCTATACCTGAAAGCCCACTTCCACTCATCCATTCTCCCATAGTGAATCATATGTGCGACAGGTTAAACCTAAAGTTAATCTGCCGCGAATTGATTCAATTCCCTAACCCTAATTCCTTTTAAAGCACAAAAAATCGGGTTTGTGATTCGACAATGAACAAACACTTGTGGACAAATCTCGATTTGCCGCAGTATAAAAGGGCGGCGCATTTTGGTTTCGCGGCAGTTAGTGACTGACCACCAGACAAGCGCAATCCAGCTCTAAAAGACAAAGCAGCAAAAGAAAAGTTAACCTAATAAAACAAATCAAAATTAAGCAAAATAAAACGACTATTTCTATTCAGCCCGGAGGTAAGTACCAGTAAGAAAAAAATAACGTAAATATTGGTGGGTACCGGCATAACGTTCTCGTAGTATTCTTCCTTTTCGTCGTCAGGGGACTGCTCTGTAGGTCCGTGAACGTTTATGAGGTTTATGTTCTTAAACTTGCCTCGCACGCGAAGTGTGCATAGCCTTTCGTTTATTGTATTAAAGCCGATAATGGCAGGCTTCAGTTTTTGGCTGACTAGACAGTCTACACCGAGCACATGGTGTTTTGCATGACAGCTGTAATAAATGTCATACTCGTTTCATTGAATAACACCACTCCCCGTCCATCTTATTTCTACTAAAGCAGTTATGTCAGCCATATATTCGGACAGGGCATCGGCTAACTTACACGAAATACGAAAATACCAATTACGCCTAAAACAACTGAGTGAGTTACATAAATGATGTATAGATAGTGTTTCCAGAAATCAATCATAAATACTATGACTTACTATGGCTTATATCAATAGTGGTAGCCTCCAAAAAAAAATCCATCATCTGCAAATGACACTGGGAATTTACGGGTTAAGCATCAATCCATACATTGAAAAGACCTACATTACCAAATATCAAAAAAGGGCGAATAGGCTAATTATAAATCTAAATGATGGTAGTTTTCCTTTTAGTATTCATAAGATTAAGTACCTTCATTGGATTCCTGAAGGTCAAACCATTAATCAAGATTAATACTTTGAGCTTCTGTCCCAATTCCATGAAAAATAAGAAAAAGCCGATTGTAGATTCTTAATGTCACATTGACCCCAGAGTTAAACCACCCGCCTTATTCACCTGAACTGGAACGATATGATCTTTATCTATCTATTATCTTAATTTATGTTAAAAGGAACAATATTTCAGTTCTTTGAAGGTGTGAAATAAAATCCGGCATAAGTCATGAAGTATCTTACAGGAGACGACCCCCAAATCGAAAAAACACATAAAGCGTTGTAAGAAAAGAAGAGGGATATATATTGAATGGGGTAATAAGTGAATATGCATTAATTTAAAATTAAATGTTTGACAGCACAAGTCTTGTTACTTAATAGCTGCCCCTCGAATTCGACTTATCGTCATCATCATCGGCACTACAACCGTGATCCGGTCCTGGCCTTATTTAACAGGGAAATTGAAAAGTCCCGGGCCTGGCACATAGATGGCGGCACTAGAATTTTAGTTAGCCCTAACCTTCAAAAGACGCGTGTATAAATTTGACAGATGTCGGATCATTAGTTTGTGAATTATAGTATTTTGAATGAAGCAACTTCTGTTATTGTGAAAAAAATGGATAAAAAGGAATTTCGCGTGTTGATAAAATATTGCTTTTTGAAGGGAAAAAATACAGTTGAAGCAAAAACTTGGCTTGATGACGAGTTTCCAGACGCCGCCCCAGGAAAATCAACCATCAAGGATTGGTATACTTAGTTTAGACGTGGTGAAATGAGCACCGAAGACGGTGAACGCAGTGGACACCCAAAAGAGGTTGTTACCGACGAAAACATTAGAAAAATCCACAAAATGATTTTGAATGACCGTCAATTGAAATTGAATGAAATAGCAGGCACTCTAAAGATATCAACTGAGCGTGTACATCATATCATTCACGAATATTTGGGTATGAGACAGCTCTGTGCACAGTGGGTGCCGCGCGAGCTCACTTTTGACCAAAAACAACGACGAGTTGATGATTCGGAGCAGTGGTTGGAGATGATCAAGCGTAATAAACCCGAGTTTTTGCGTCGATATGTGACAATGGATGAAACATGGCTCCATCATTTCACTCCGAAGTCCAATCGACAGTCATCCGAGTGGACTGCACACGATGAACCCGCCCCAAAGCGTGGAAAAGCGCAACAGTCGGCTGGCAAGGTTATGGCGTCTGTATTTTGGGATGCGCGCGGAATAATTTTCATTGACTATCTTGAAAAAGGAAAGACCATCAACAGCGACTATTACACAGCGTTATTGGACCGTTTGAAGGACGAAATCGCCGAAAAACGACCGCATTTGAAGAAAAAGAAAGTGCTGCTTCACCAAGAGAATGCACCGTGTCACAAGTCAGTGAAAACGATGGCAAAAATCCATGAATTGGGGTTCGAATCGCTTCCGCATCCACCGTATTCTCTAGATCTGGCCCCCAGCGACTATTTCCTGTTCTCAGATCTCAAAAGAATGCTCGCTGGGAGGAAATTTTCGTCGAATGAAGAAGTGATCGCCGAAACTGAGGCCTATTTTGAAGCAAAGGACAAATCGTACTACAAACAAGGTATCGAAAAGTTGGAGGGTCGCTATAATCAGTGTATCACCCTCGAAGGGAATTATGTTGAATAAAAAAAACGAATTTTGCCAACAAAAAAAAAGTGTTTTACTATGGAAGGCCGGGGACTTTTCAATTGACCTGCTAGCAAGTCTCTCCACGGGTATCCTGTCCTTATCCGAGATTTGTTAAATTGTCCATAATAATCTGTTTTTCCGGACAAGGTTATTAGCCTTGCGCCAATCTTTCTCAGGATGTCGCTGCTGCATGCATTGGTTCACTACTTGGCGGGTGCCAAAGTAGCTATCCAGGGGTGTCACGTGGAGACTGCATGTCAACTTGGATTGAACAGGAACAAGGATCGTCCTGGCCTTCGCCAGGTTGAAAGCAGAGAATTTGCCCCGTATGTTCGATCCCACTTCCCTCATTCGGCTTATAATTATTGGGAAAAAAAATCTTTAACAGTACCCTCTGAGTAATTTTAATTGGAATCCCCCAATTACTAAACATTTTCTTTTATAGTTCTATTGCGTGTGATTTTCAATTATTCTTTGTCAGGCATTTAGCAAACCAAAACCACTCTGGGATGAAATCAAAATTTTTGAAAACTTTCCGTAAACTCGGTGGTGATTACATCTGTCTTCAGTTACTTTTTGTTACTCAGGTACATTAATTATAACAGAAATAATTTGGGGCAACAAAATATTTGCTCAAATGGGGATGTGGCTCAGTGGTTACAGCGCTCGCTTAATACACTTATGGCACTGCCACCTCTTAACGGCAGTTAAATTGAATTGGAGTTCACTGCCTTTTGCAACACACCTGATTGATGAGTCTGATGAAAGTATTCCACACATTTACAGTTATCTGAAAGCAGATTATTCACTAAATGACATCAGGTTGAAAGATAATTAATTAAATTTCACGAAATATATCTACATATCCAGAAGCCCAATTCTTCATAAACCCAGAACCGACGAGTTCGTTAACCGACATTGTTGACATGCAAAAAGTGTGCAACATCACATGACCCCAGTTCAGACGTAAACAGACAAATCCATAAAAACGGAATAAAGAGTTATTGGGGTCAATCAACCCTAGTGAACTCGTGGGTCTTAAAGAAGGGCAACACTGTTTATTCAAGCAAATCGTTAAATGCCAATTAGATAAAATCTAAAAACAAAAACAAACGCTAAAAAAATAATAACAAAAACTTAAAACAGCAACCAAAACAAAACAAAAAATGTAAATAAAATAAAATATGTTAAACCTAAACTTAGTCGAATTGTGAATAGTAAACGTCGCTACTTTGTTTGCATTGTTTTGTAGACGCGATATTCTGTAGTACGCCGAAATTCATATCAAGAAATCAAGAAAACTTGAGAATCTGTTGAGGCGACTCGAGATTAACCTGATTCTATTTTTCGACTGATTACCGTTGTCTTTCGTCATATTTTAATGACCTACCTTTTTTTATCGATTTGAGCGGATATTTGCAGTCGGGAGAACGAGACCATCGGCTAGTTAGTGGTCGTCTGTAGTGACGAACACTCTATGGCCCGTTGTTGATATTTTGAGCACTTCTTCTGTTCTACATTGATTCCCGGGTACGACGCAGACCGCGATTAACAACAAAGGAGGGCTTATCGTCTCCGGTCGGTGGAGCACCCCTCCGTGGGTCTGCCCACTTTTACAATAGCTGCTGTACGTCAAATGCGTGGAGGTTACCAAGGCTCGTCCGCAACGAGTTTATACATGTTTTGTTTTGTTCAGATTCGTACTAGTCGTATACGTTTCTGTGTATATCTCCATTTGGGGTTTCTCCTCATCCCAGCCATGGGTGAATAACCGGTCACAGCGAGGAGTCATCAACAACGAACAAAAAAGACAAAACAAAATAATAAATAAAAAACAAATTAAATTAAAAAATAAAAACAAAATAAAAAAAAACTCGAAAATTCAAGAAAGAAATCAAATTTGACTTTGGTCACTATTATCAAAATAAAAACCCATACACACATGTATATGTATCTATTATGTAACAAGTGCATGCGACTAAGCGTAGATGCACGGGCGAGTGGGTGCGAGGCCGAGTCTCTGATACCAAATGCATTGTTGCTGATAACTTCAAGATACTCTGTAAACCCTTTGTTAAGAGAACACTCAGAGATGTCGCCAGCTTTCAGTGTCGATCGACCGCAACACTTATCGAGAATTACATTATGCTAATCTCTGCTAAAAACAAAAAGCAAAGGAGGAGAAACAAAGCCCAAATAAAGCACATTCCCATTAGTAATAATCACATAAATGCAGTTACATCAATATACAATAAATTAATATCAACTCCACTAATTGGTTGGACCGCGAACAGTTCTCTTATTATCTCATTTAATTGTTTATTTATACCGTCAGCTCTGCAAGTGAATGCGATACTGTCTAACCGCTATCTTTGTTTATAAAACTGCTGCGAGATCGGTATTTTTATGGCAATACCACTTTCCAAATAAAGGCAAACAAAACTAAAGAAACCGTCAATCAAATCAATCATGCTACTATTGGGAGAAGGCGATCCATGGAGTTATTGCACTTCACACTTTAAGTGTCAAAACCACGGTTTGGATCAGTCTTCATTAAGTTTTATATTTATGTTTATTAAACTTTGTTTTGAATAGGTAATCGCATACTGCGACTCTAGAAAACTTACGTTGCCTTTTTATTTATACATTTAATTTTGACTTTATTTGGTTCTTCACTTATAGATTAAATGCAAAAAGGTCGACATATTGGGACAAAATGTTTTCATTGAATTCTTTTTCTTTTTAAGTTATTTATACTATGTTTTTTTTTTTCACGGAAAAAAGGTTGGTTAGGTGGTAGTCGGTCCCAAGGTGAGATACCACCCTTTCAGCTGTACATTTCGCGATGTCGCCGAGAGAAATCTTCGACGGTGTTTCGGATGTGTGGCCGATGGCCCGGATTGACACGGAGATAAGTCATGATGGTACCTTCTGACATAAAGAATTCCGGAGGTAAACTAGTTACCCATTCAGATCTCCCATTCACTTTTTGGGGCTTGGCTAATGGACCGGTTCGAGAAAAGGTTTGTTTAGGTGGTAGTCGGTCCCAGGGTGAGATACCACCCCGTCACGCTGTACATTCCACGATATCGTCGGGAGAAATCCTTAACTATGTTTCGGATGTATGGTTGATGGCCCGGACTGACACAAAGATAAGTCATGATGGCACCTTCTGAGATAATGAATTCCGGAGGTAAACTAGTTTCCCATTCGGATCGTTTTTTTGGTTTTATATCCACATTTATTCAACAATTCAATTACATATTTTACTTAAGACTAAATGTTAACTTCTATTTTACAAATCTCATTCTTACATTAACTTTCTGGCTCTTCGCAAGCACTCTAAATTATACATTATCATATTTCATATGCCTTTCGGCGTACATCCCATTCGGATCTCCGGGTGGGGACTATGTCAGGGGGAACATCATGCAGATATCATGATAAATAATGGAACTTTAAGAGGTTCGTCATCGCATAACCGGGCTCGCTCTCGAGGCTCTGCCCACGCTCGACTGGCAACGGCATTTTGTAACATCAGGGGCGTCGGTTTCACTAATACGAATGTGAACGCCGTCCACCAATATTTGCAAACAACGAAACCTGATATCCTTGCCCTAACTATCGACCCAGGTCGATTTATAGCGTTTGAAATAATAGTGAAGAAGATCGTGTGATTCGAACTGACGCTATGACAGCTCGAATCACGAAAAAATTTTTACCTAAGCGTTACACACCAGGCTACTGACCGTGTTTAGAATTTGATTTCCAAACTCGACCATATTCCACTGATGTGAATTATTTTTATTCGATTTTTCGTTCGGTGTTCTTCACTATTTTTGCTTGTGAATTCTGTGTATCTGTTAGAGTTGCCACAGATTCGTCAACCGATTCGACATATCTTCGTTGCTCCGGATACGACTTACATTCGAGATTCCGTTTAAAGGGCGGAGTCTGTGTCTTCGCGCGGTCCGATCTGGCTTGCCAGAGGATAGAGGCGTTGGAACCCAATAATATGGACATCATATGGTTGAGGGTCGAGCTGAGGAATTCCGTTAAATTTCTTTGTTGTCTTTACTGCTCCCCGAATGACGATCGACCGGCGACATTTTTCGAACACCTTTCACATACCGTCGACTGGATACAGATCAACCACCCAGCTTCTGAAATTGTTGTCCATGGCGATTTTAATGTGCACAAATCCGGCTTGTTATTACATTCTATCAGAACCGACGAGGCTGGCAGGCTGGCAGAGATGTTTGCTGTAAGCCACAACTTGACTCAACTCGTGGGGGAGCCAACGCGAGTGCCGGATGCCCGGGGCGATTATGCGAACACCCTGGACCTGTTTTTGACATCCGAACCGAGTATTTATACCGTAGAGGTTTCTGCGCCACTGGGAAACTCAGACCACTGCTTGGTATTTGTCGCGTAAGCACTTGCATATCAAGCGAATAACCGGTCTAGGCAGTTTCGCCATGTATGGAAGTATGTGGCTGCTAACTGGGACGATTTGCGAGATTTCTTCGCATCCTTTCCATGGACCGAGGTATGCTTCAGAGACTCCGATGTTAACGTTTGCGCGGAGTCGATGTCACACATTATTCTTCTGGGTATGGAGATGTATATTCCACATTCCATCAAACGAAGTTCATCTGATAAACTAAATCGATGATGTTTTGGCTGAGGTTTCTCAAAGGTAAGTACTTGGCTCGCTCCTGTGGTATATTATGTACTTATTATATTACAACATGTATTTATGTGTAAAACTCCATAGTACAGGTTTAACAAATAAAACTACCACAAGAAGTGTTAATTGTTCGTTTCGCCGATGACATTGCTTGCACGGAGTCGGTCACAGAGGTTATTCTTCTCGGGATGGAGATCTGCATTCCACATTCCATCAAACGAAGTTCATCTGATAAGCCTTGGTTTGATAAAAAATGCGAGCAGATTACAGCGGCAAAAAATAGAGCTTTTAAGCAATGGCGCTCCAATCCCACCGATGTTAGCAGAACCAATTTTGCTAGAATCAGAAACGCGTGCAATCAGACATTTGATACCGCGAAGAAAGTTCACAACGACAGGTTTCCCTCCGTTGGTGACAGACAGCAGGACGTTAGTCACGAACTCAAAGGATAAAGCTAATGTGTTCGCGAATTTATTTTCCCCGAATTCAAACCTCGATCCCGGCCTTCTGGAGCCAGCTGTGATGTCGCCGGTACGGTCTTCGATGCGGGATGTGAGATTTCGTCCGCGCAATATTCAACGCATTCTACGTGAACTGGTTGTAGGAGGGCAACCGGCCCGGACGGAATACCAGCAATAGTCCTTAAGAACTGTGCCCCAGAACTATCACCGGCTCTTGGCAGACTCTTCCGCTTATCTTATGCACGGATACCTTTCCTGCCTGCTGGACAATCGCTGGAGTTCAGCCAATCCCAAACACGGGAAAAGAGTGTTTCTCACAAAATTACCGTCCGATAGCATTACTGTCTATTTTATCTAAGGTAATGGAAAAAGTCATCAATACAGAGTTAATTAAGTATTTGGAGTGCAACGGACTTCTGAATGATCGTCAATACGGATTCCGTGGCAGGCGGTCCACGGGAGACCTTTTAACACTTATAACCGATATATGGACATCTGCGATTGAACGGCATGGTGAGTCAAGGGCGGTCGCATTGGATATCTCCAAGGCTTTTGACCGCGTCTGGCACGGGGCATTGCTGAGCAAACTTCGTTCATATGAACTTTCCCAACAGCTTTGCGACTAGACGAGGAGCTTCACATAAATGATTTGTTGGAAACAACGGATAACAAAGTGTTCAGTTTTGGGGATGACAGTATCCTTGTTTCCTCCTTTTCGAGTGTTCGGCCGATTGGTGCATCTCCGTCGCATCAGCTAAGATGTAGATAGACTGACTCTCTGAATCAGGATCTAGATAAGGTCCTGTAGTGGGGAAGGGGCAAACTCTTCGACTTCAATGCAGCGAAGACACAATATACAACATTCACAAAGAAAAGTGGATCATCGGTTCCACAGCTGATGATGAATGGCGGGGCCCTCGAGGCTGGGGAAAGTTTGAAATTGCTCGGCGTTACGGTCTGTGTGAATGTATCATGGCATAAAAACGTGTCGAATATCGCCAGATCAGCCTCAGGAAAACTGAGTTATCTTTTTAGAGCCAAGAAATATTTTACTCCGGCCCAACTTCTTCTCCTGTATAAATCCCAAATTAGACTCGCGCTCGAATATTGCTCTCATGTTTGGAGTTCGGCTCCTCAACATACCCTCGACCTACTTGAGAGCATACAGAGACGAGCGATCCGCTTGATCGGAGACTCGGCGCTGACGTCGGGACTACAGTCGCTATCACATCGAAGGCGCGTAACCGACCTGTGTCTGTTTTACAGATATTATCACGGGCACTGTTCTTCGGAGATTCTTGGTATTGTTCCACATAACACGGCTTATATGTGCTCCACAAGACACTCCTACGGATCGCACCAGTTTGTGGTTCATCTCCCGACGGCGCGAACATCCCTACATCAGAACTCGTTCCGTTATAGAGCGGGGAAGCTGTGGAACTCCATTCCCACGCGAGTGTTCCCGGAACATTACAACATGCAACTGTTCAAAAAGAACTGCAACAGTTATTTGATGGCATCTCGGGACGCCCACTCGGCGCTATTGATTCGCCTCTCCCGAGAGAAGTCTAATAAAAAAAAAATTAAATAAATAAAAAAATAAATAAATAAAAAAAAAATAAAAAAATAAAAAAATAAAAAAATAAAAAAAAGTCCCGGGATTTTTAATGAAAACAAGCATTTGTTCTCACGCATTTATTTGCAATGAAACAGAAGTACAGATAAGGTTTTCTTACAATATTAGTCGAAATGCTAAGCCTATTTCAACAAAGTACATTTTGATGTAATTTACTGGCTCTGTATGAGCACTCGAAATTATTTCAGTGTACAGTAATTTTATTTTTAATTGTTTTTACTTTAAATACAATTTAAAAATTATATCAGAGAAAAAAAAAGGAAAACTTGAATCTGGTTACATTATTATGATGTTTTGGTTTTTTATTGTTTTTCTTTTTTGTATGTATATATAACATATATATATACATGTATATATATATATATATATATATATATATATATATATATATATATATATATATGTATACAGTTGTCGCGAACTAATTAAGAACAATACTAGAAATCTGAAGATTTGAAAATGTAGTTTGAAATTGTTACATGTTATGTATGTCTGTTCATGTTTAATGCTTCCTCGCTGGGACAAAGGCGGTGGGGGAGCTACCACGGATCATCGAGTAACTCAAGTTTGCCAGTTCGCGATTGGGTTGCGGGTCGTCGGAAATAATGTCTAACAAGATTATTACAAAAATTGCCGAGAGTGCTGTAACCAGTAACAACCTGACATTATTGAAAGGTACTGTAATCTATAACGAATAGAAATTATTTTAAATTATACAGGTATGTTGTAATATGTCACAAACAACAGTAAGCAACTATCGTTACCACGTAAACATATTACATCACTACTTTAAGATCTTTATAAAGTAAATTTTCAGAGTGCTTTTTATTCTATCTCACAAAAGCCCCCAATGTATAATTATTGTTATAAATTACGGCTCATCGTGTTTTCCATTGAAGTAACCCAGCATAGTAAACTGTATTAAAATAGTTAAATAGCCAACCACTAGAGATATTCCTTTCAAACACAATGCCTTATTTAATTCAAACAATCCGTACACATCAATCTTCAGAGCCTGGAGTCGTAGCTGCATCAAAAACTGATCCACCTGCAAATATCAATAACATTACCTATTATAACTTGAGACCAAAATTCCATCTTACGCATTGATCCCATCTTGCATCTACATCCGAGTGAATACTGTCCCAGTTAATAAGGGTGGGGATCATTGACTGCCGAACCATCGAGTCAATCGTCAGCGTCAGAAGTAGGAAATCCAGGACGCGAACAACACAAAAACAAAGTACATCCCAATATATCCCGATACCAGTTACGTAACAAATGAAATTATGGTGCATGTTCCCAATGATGCTGAAGAACGTAAAATAAAACGTGTAGCAAATGTAAAACTGAAACAGCTGATGGAACTCACGAACCAACTTATAGAGCTTTGAATATAAAATTGTGAACTCATCGATCTGATCTGCAAAGGAGCAAAGTGTCCGCATTCTCTGGTGGCTCGTCATAGTGGATATGTCCTCAGATTCAATACGTTCTGCTAATGAGTTTATAAGCGATCCTATTTGGCGATACATCTCCGAAGCCACGATGTAACCCAATACTAGTAGATCTATCATTGCATACGCACTCAACAACAGGACGTCCCCAAGAAGCGAATGAACTGCCATCCAATAACGTTTATTTTTCAGTATTTGTATCTGTTTCGGCACCAGAAGGACTAATGTCATAATGTTGGTCAGAATACGCGCTGCTATCATTACACTGAATTCCTTTCCGAAAATATTTGAATCCTTATTCATAGTCAGTATCTGCGTGTACACGTCCAGCGCATTGCTGATTACAGCGAGGTACCGTTGCTTCCCATTCAATTGGTACAATATCCAGCCAATTGTGAAAAAGGATATTGATATAAAATTAATGTAGGTAAGAACGAAAATGTGTCGAAATAAAATAAAATCCAGGCTGTAGTTGAGATAGAATTCACGCAGATAAAGACTGTAGCCTAGTAGACAGATGAGTCGGATCAAGGCTGGATAAAGTTGAGTGGTGGGTATCAATCTGATGGTGGAGCTGGTGTCCACGTCAAAGGATGCGAGTCCCCAAAACTTCATGTAATAGTAAACTCCCTTTACCACACGTACCGGCACTTTGTTTTTACCAACTGCACTTAACGACATTTTCCTGTAGTTCGACTGAACAATACTGCGCTATAGTACAATGGGCGCTTAATCATCAGTGAGTTGCCACGCGTAACCTTAAAGCAAGTGGGAGGAATAACTAAAATGAAATGTGCTGTGATAATATCAGTGGACAAAATCCATTATAATAATAAGTTAGATCCTGCATTTATATAATGGGAATTCTGAGTCTGAGTATCTGTTTAGGTCTACCTAACTTAAATCATTAAATCCTAATGGCACTAAGTTTGACTTATATGCGCAACTGAATAATATAAACCAAAATGAACAATGTTCAAGAATTCTGCAGTTTGCCGATGCACAATAAACTTGCACAAAATATTAATGTGGTTTGTGAGCATACTCCTTTTAACATACATTGTTAATCATAAACAACGGAGATGAAATTAAGTCAGGGACACTGTCACTGTTTTTGTTCTGGAGTAGTAAAATACGAGGGTGAATCATTTAATTTTACTTGTTTGCTTAGCAACTAGTTGCGAGCTAGATAATCTTGTGCGTGGCTGTTGTTTGGTTTATGAAGAGTAGGGTAACCGGCTTGTCTAGCGATGGTGCTCGACTTTATAGTCAGGTCAGCCATGAGCGGGCAAGAGGTACATACGTCTGTTGCGCAGCGGATTATTATAAAATTTTTACAAATCAAGACGTTTAACCATTGGAAATGTTTTCTCGGCTGAAGGCACAGTTTGGTGCTGATACACTATCTCAGAATCGTTTGTATACGTGGGTCGGAGAAGTCAAAACTGGGCGAGAACGTATCGAAAACGAAAGTCATGATCGCGGGAAGGGTTTGTAGCGTTCTACGAATGCACAATTCCGCCCAGGTAAGGTTCCTACCCTTCAAGGAACATACTTACCTTATTCATTACCCGTGCCCACAGACACGTGTCCCAAAGCTCCTAATCATACCTGTAACAAGGGTCATAGGAAACTGCAACAACGTTGAACCCGATATAAAAAAAAACAAGGAACTTAACGTTCAAAAACTTTCAATATCGAGTCAACGCATCCATTCATAGTATGCAAAACCAATCCCAGAATACAGATCATAAATCTTCCATCCTAAACATCAACGCGAGGTTTCCCAAGGAAATACCATTTTCGGTAAATAGACCGAACGACGGATGCATACGCTCGTGGCTAAACGCAATTAACACCTAAACCAGGCACACTTGCGCAAACAATCAATTCGTTGCGCCGCTGATTAGCAGGCGAACAATTATAAACGCTAAACACTATCCCAGATAAATGTATGATGGAAAAGGCAAACAAAGCCTTACATCCCATAATCCGGGTACACATCCGAAATACAGGCGACCCATTGCCGCATGCCAGATGTGCCGCATCCGATCGGCAAACAAAGGAAGAAATGACATACCGACCACCAGCATCGAATGGCGATAATGATGATGATTAGGTATGATTTCTCCTTCCAGATCCTGTGGGAAATTCTCCTTGTGAGATGAAAAGGAAGATGGTATGCTGCTAACAGATACTGTGGAAAATTCTGTTAGCAGATGAAATGGGAAATTTTCTCCTTTGCAGATACAGATCGGAAATCTGAATCGGGATATTTTTTTGGGCAGACAGTGAGTCTAATTTGGATCGTCACCGGGATAAGATGTCTATATCGAATATCCGTCCAGAGAGGAGACCAGAGAACCCCGCCGAGGAGGTCAATCCGCGCCAAGAATCTTTAATAATTTTCGTGTCATCAAAAGTGAATGTGTACCGTATTAAGTATGATTCGATTTGTTTTCGTATTTGTTATCGCCTACAATGTGTTTTTAGATACGATAAGAACATTCTTTTTCGATAAATTACTCGGCACTTATTTCGTAAGAAAAACAACGAAACTTATAATTCAAAATAACAATAGACAACCAAGATTAAATAAAAATTCAAAACAATTTTCTTGGTGTTTCATTTGTAACCGCGTTCGCTCTGCATGTGTAAGTTTTCTCTGCGGCAAGCAGTGTTGGGCGGAACACTTGAACAACATAATAATCCGCCAAAGGTTCTTGCAACGATTTTTACCGACTCAAGGGGAGTTTTAATGATTGATTTTCTTCACGAACAATGAACAGTGAATGCAGCTTACTACTTTCAGGTGTTGCCGATTGTAACACCTGAAAGTAGTAAGCTGCATTCGCCGCATATCGAAACAAAATACGAGGTATACCCATTCGAGATGTCATCCTTCTTTAAGAGAACGCCAGGCCCAACACCATGTCCTTGACAAGGTATACATTGGAAGAAAAGGGCTGTGAAACCCTCGGACATCCCCCTTATACCCAGACTTGTCTCCCGGTAACTATTTTTTTTGTTCGCACCCATGAAGGAATCACTTGGAAGAAAAAATTCGAAAGTAATGAAGAAGTCGAGGAGCACGTGCGCAATTGACTAAGAACTCCCCTAAATCTTTCTACGAACAAAGGATAGCAAAACTTCCAAGCCGGTGGCAAAAGTGTGTAGATCACGCAGGAGAGTATATTGAAAAATGTTGATAGTATTGTGGGCGTGAAACATTATTCAATAACTGTACAAAAAGGAATTCCCGTTTATAATTGATTCACCCCCGTAATTTCTAAATGTTGGTGAATTTTATAATGAAAAAAAAAATGAACCTTGACAGACGTGTAGCTAATGACAAATCCTGAAATAACTTTAAGGGTGAGTTGATATTAAGATATAAAATTCGTATGTCGATTTTGAACTACCCTTTACACTTTTGAACTTTGCATTAGAACTTGAATGCTCATTGGGAATTATCATCTTTTTCAAGGAAATGGTTTCCTAATTTACAGCATAGTTGAATACTTTCGTGAATTCACTTACAGTGAGAACGACTGGGGTTTCGTCTCTTTCCGATACTTCTTTGTTATCCGGTTCTTTGACAATGTCGACAGCTAAACCATTAATGTCATTGTTATTCAAGACTTTATCCTTTAGTAGTACGTCGATATCGAGGGGTGATTTAGATGAAATTTGCACCGTTTTGTTCAATAACTTGTTGCTATTTCGAAGGTAATTTCGTTAGCACTCACTTATATAAACCCTCCTCTCTATTGGAAAAAAACTGGGTCAGTCGATTTTCACAAGCTTCCCTTGAGGTGAATTTTTTACGAGTAGTAATTGTTAGATAAATGAGGAAAACATGTATGACGATTGATGATGAATTAATTCTTGTAGTAATTGAAAGCGTTTACCTGGGTGATGCTGGATGGTACTCTTGTAGAGCGCTCTTCTTCTCCAGCTGGATAATGCTGGTATGTAATAAAACAGCTTAATGATGTTACACTATATTTATTCTCTTTTAAGTGAAGCAAATTCTTATTCCAAAACAAAACAAACGAGATTCTTCTATAAAGCTGGACATAGATTTAATTACACAAAAATATTGATTGAGTAGATAGAAGCACACAACTTGGAATTATTATTATTCGCTATAGGCAGGAACTGGTGGTGATCACTTAGCGCCAAGTCCGGACTATAAGATGGATGTGTAAGAACCTCCCAACCAAGCTCTTGGAGTTTCTGATGAGTAACTCTCGATCTATGTGGCCTGGCGTTGTCTTGATGAAACAAAATTCCTCTCCTATTGACCATCGACGTCCGCTTCTGGGCGATTGCTTCCTTCAGTCGGTCCAATTGTTGATAATTCACGTCCGAATTCAGAGTTTGGGAACAGTTCATAGTAGATTATTCCCTGTCAATTCCATCTGTAGCGAGCTTAGGGTTCGCTGGATTAATTATTTTAATAATAAGCGCCGTTAAATCGATTTTGAATTAATGTAACACTTTATTAGTCCGTTCATAATAACCATTACTTTTTACCGCACACTTAACGATTTCTTGACTTATTGCTTCCGTACTTATCGCTTGCTTACTCTGCTTACTTCTTACTTCTTGATCTGCGTGAGTTAACGTACGAATCACCCAACCACGATGCATCCTCATGTTCACCTTGAAATAAGAAATTCATCTAACAACAACTAGCGTCTGCATTTTTACAATCTACCAGGAATGTGTTTCTTATTCATTCCTTAAAATATTTAACATTAAAATTGTGTCTAGACATCATTTACCTAGATCCAAAAAAACCCAAAATAAAATGCTAAGAAGCAAACATATGTATCTATTACGTTGGGTCATTAAAAACACATTAGGAGATTCCTAGGCTAAGATAGAATTTAAGTATAAATAGCATAGAAAAACTGCAGAGAGTGTTCATAGCGACCTGTAATTTGTTGAATAAACTAAAGAGGCATAGCCTCCAAAAAAATGTATATTTTTTCTTTATATAAATTATAACAACAATAACTCGTGCGACGTATTTATACCGTTTACTCATTCTGATTCGGCGTTTCGTTTCCGTCCGTTCCTTAGCCTCGAATTTTCTACGGTTCATAGTCTCCAGTTTCCCAGTACTTTCTAGAATATTCTAGTACTGATTGTGGCACCCATGCATAGAGTTTCTTTTTGTATCCAACCTTATTCAAGTGATTCTGAACAGATTTTTGTGCAATATTTATCTCCCGGGCAATCGAAACAGTGCTTACATGACGCTCGGACTCGACCAATTCCATGATTTTATCGACATTTTCGACAATTGACCTTCCAGAGCATGGTTCGACTTTGACACAACCGGAACAGAATGGACGAAACCGGAATTCCGCGTGATTGGCTATGTTATGTTTATTTGAGCACAAAAAATATATCCACGGCAGATATCTATTAATATTTTATAATGGAAAGTACTCACGTTTCTGCTGTGGCGAAACGACGGTTTGTGGTTGTTTGAACCCCTGTTCTGTTGGCAGGGGGGGTTGTTCTGGGACCCCCAGTTATCGCTTGCACTGCAATGT
Source organism: Microdon myrmicae (assembly GCA_963931805.1). Classification (NCBI taxonomy): domain Eukaryota; kingdom Metazoa; phylum Arthropoda; class Insecta; order Diptera; family Syrphidae; genus Microdon; species Microdon myrmicae. The sequence goes on along the minus strand of OZ007499.1, from coordinate 37,967,413 downwards.
ACCTCCGTGGTTCGCTTAACCACTATTTGAATATCACCCGCGGGTTAATAAATAACTTATTATTAATACGCACGGCACGCGAACTAGTTAGTTTTTCTTTGACTTATGCGTTCTCTTTTAAAATCGGACGCACGATAATGTTTTAATGTTTTCTTTTTTCAATTCGTACGACGCGACAAAGTTTTAATGTTTTCTTGTTTCAAATCGTATTGTGGCGTCTCTAACAGATACACACACAATACGTATGCAAATAGTGAAGAACACTGAACGAAAATCGAATAAGAAAATGCATCAGAGCCATATACTATAGCGATAACATAACAATTCACATCAGTGGAATATATTTGAGTTTAAAAATCGAGTTCTAAACACGGCCAGTAGCCTGATGTGTTACGCATTGGTTCAATTTTTGGTGATTCTAACTGTCATAGCGTCATACACGTTCTTCACTATCATTCCAAACGCTATAGTATGACGATTGACTTTTAGTTTATAATTTTTTTTTTCATTTTTCTCTTGTGCACCTACATTTTATTTATTTTGTTTTTTCACAGTAAGTTTTTATTCCCCTACTTGTAATTATATTTTTTATTGTTTTTATTTTTAGGAGAGAGAGAGAGAGAGAGAGCGAGCTTCGGTATCTAACAGCTATTACAGTATCAAGAGGATAAACACTATTCACATTTTCTTGCTTCCGTTTTCGCCTTTATTGAAGGAAAACTGTAAGGGCGTGTTTACTCTTTGCTAATGTCCATATTTAACGCGCGCTTAAACAAAACTGAGTCAAGACATAACAAAGAAAAGTTTGTCTCTGAAAAGTTTTTTAGTAGGTATCTAAATTTTTTTTTTGTTTTTACGAGTTTGAAAAGTTTTTTCTAGTGCGAAATCTTATCTTTCTAGTGTAACCCGATCGCACTTATTCAACGCGAGATACAGATTAATAAATCCACCTATTGGAAAAATCATGGATTTATTTTTACTACAACTTATATTTGGGTTAATTTTTCCCGTGACAGATGCTGAAACAATGATCTCTGCCTTCTCCCCTTTTGAGGCCGGGGTCTTTTTTTTTTTTGTGATTTTTTTTTCTTTCTTATTCTCCCCTTTCATAAAAGAATATTTTTTATATATTTATATTTTAAAAAATTCGTCTGTCCGCATGAAATTGCCTCGAATTTATTTATCACAAAGTTGTTACTGTAGGGTTTAACATTTTTATTGTTTTATTGTCTCCGTCACTTATATAATTTTTTTTTGTATTACACTTCTCTCGGGAGAGGCGAACCTATAGGGCCGACTGGGCGCCCCGAGATGCCACCAAATAATCGTTGCAGTTCTTTTTGAACAGTTGCAGGTTGTAACGCTCCGGTAACACTCGCGTAAGAAGGGATTTCCACAGCTTCCCCGCTCTGTAACGGAACGAGTTCTGATGGAGGGATGTTCGCACCGTCGGGAGATGAACCGCAAACTGGTGGTGTTATATAATTTAGTTCTTTTAATTATCACACATCATCACTTTCCCATTACAATAGAATATTCCCAAATAGGGAAGTAAAACAAATGGCGAGTCTGATCTACCAGATAATCCCATTCTTCCCTGCACGGAAAAAGGAATGGAGATAACAAAACCTGAGGATATCCAGTTACTGCTACGGGATTACCATGATCTTCCTATGGGCAGACACCAAGGAGTGATAAAAACCTATAACAAGATTCGTAGGAACTTTTGGTGGAAGAACGTGAAATCCGACATTAAAGTCTACATTAAGTCATGTAAGGATTGTCAAACCATGAAATCTTCCCTAAACGTACGGATCTCCATGGTATCCACCGACATTGCGAAGAGGCCCTTCGACAAGGTATATTTGGATATAGTCGGGCCTCTGGATCGAACTCCAACAGGCAATACACATATACTAACTTCTCAAGACAATTTGTCTAAGTATATAGATTGCTACGCCTTACCCAATGCGGAGGCGGAAACGGTGGCCACGGTCTTCTTTAACCAAATAGTTGCTCGGTATGGTGCTCCGAAGCAACTGGTTACCGATCAGGGAAGCAACTTCCTAAGCAGCTTGTTTAAAAACGTGTGCAAGCTGCTCCGTATCAAGAAGCTTCAAACCTCAGCGTACCATCCACAGTCGAATCGCGCTTTGGAAAGAGCCCATCGACCACTCGTAGAATACCTACGCAGTATTGTGGATGGAATTTCTCAATCATGGGATCAATACCTGAGTTCGGCAACATTCGTGTACAACACCAACGTACACGAACGTACCAAACTTACGCCGATGGATTGTCTCTTTGGTTTCACCCCGGAGGTACCGTCTAACATCAAACAACCTCCGGAACCGGTGTACAATCATGAGAGCTACCATAAGCTATTAAAGTACAAACTCCAGCGTACGTACGAAATATCGAGGCGTAACCTATTGATTTCCAAGAGGAAATCCAATAGGGACCATGACCTTACAGTACCCCCTTTCACGTTTCACGTGGGCAATAAGGTTCTGATGCGGAATGCGCAGAAACAAGGGAAGTTAGCTCCCATATGGAGGGGTCCCTACAATGTAGTGGCAATACAGGGCCTAGTAAACGTGGTCCTGAAAATAGGCAGGAAAAGTGTGATGGTGCACTATAACAGGTTAAAACCCTATTTCGAATAGAGGATAAAACCTGAGGTTTTGAAAAAGATGTTTTAAGTTCCAGCATTAATACCAGTGGGAAATCAAATGGTTGAGTAGGAAAACCAGTATGACAAACTATAGTACGTAAAAAGTAAAGTGCCATATTGTCCGTCTGTTCCAATCTGTACACTAATGGTTATATTCTATAAAGCACATATGTTTATCAACTGTATAAAAACATTGTAAATAATGTATTTAAACATTATTAAAAAATATATTATATATAAAAACAGTACAAAATATAAAACATGGTAATATAGTTAAAGGGGGGATCGGTGCGAACATACAGAGCAAAGTCTCTGATTGCCTTCAACCCGGCGAAGGCCAGGACGATCCTTGTCCCTGTTCAATCCAAGTTGACATGCAGTCTCCACGTGACACCCCTGGATAGCTACTTTGACACCCACCAGCATGCAGCGACATCCTGAGAAAGGTTGGCGCAAGGCTAATAACCAGGCCCGTAAAAATGAATTATTATGGCAAATTTAACAAGCCTCGGATATGGACCGGATACACGACGACGACCACGGAAACGAAAATGGCTAAATGATTTAAAATTTTTTTCATGGAACGTACGCTCACTATACAGAACTCGAGCTGCACAGCAGCTAGCCGATACCCTGTCCGAATATAAGGCTGACATAACAGCATTACAAAAAATAAGATGGACAGGGAGTGGTGTTTTTCAAAGAAAAGAGTATGACATTTATTACAGCTGTCACATAAAACACCATGTGCTCGGAGTAGGCTTTCTAGTCAGACAAAAACTGAAGCCTACCATCATCGGCTTTAATGCAATAAATGCAAGGGTATGCAGTCTTCGCGTGCGAGGCAAGTTTAAGAACATAAGCCTCATAAACGTTCACCGACCCACAGAGGAGTCCCCTGACGACGAAAAAGAAGAATACTATGAGAACGTCGAACGGGCCCTCAATGCCTGCCCAAGATACGATGTGAAAATCGTTATTGGGGATTTGAATGCAAAAATAGGTCGGGAGCCGGTTTTCAGGCACTACACAGGTTCCCATAGTTTGCATGAGAACACTAATGACAATGGACTACGAGTCATCGAATTGGCAGCATCGAAAAACTTGGTCGTTGCGAGTACCAGGTTTCCGCGTAAAGATATCCACAAAACCATCTGGGAGCCACTCGCAACCAAATTGACCGCGTGTTGATAGGTCGCCGTCACTCCTGGAGCCTGATGACGGTACGAACGTGCCGAGGTGCCAACGTCGGACTCGGATCACTATCTTGTTGGTACAGTTTTCCGAGCGCGGATTGCCTTACGGAGACGTATTGCATCCGCGGATCATGTTCGAATCAACACGGCTGCCTTACGCAATGAGAATACCAGCAACACCTTTAGTCATGCGTTAAGACTCGCCCTCGAAGACCTCGACGGAGAGAGAGTAAGTCCTGGGGCCAGAATGCCGGGCTTAGAAGAGAAGTGGACACGCCTTAAGAATACTGTCATTAGTACTGCCAACACCATCTTAGGCAGTAGTCGTAGAGATCGGAACTACTGGTTTGATGATGAGTGCAAACTAGCGACTAAACCTGCATACCGGGCAATGCAGCAGTCTCATAGGACGCGGGTACGCGAGGAAAAATACAAAGAGCTCAGAAGATCTGAAAAAAGACTTCACAGACAAAAAAAAAAGTGCCTGGGAAAAAAACCTTGTCTGTGAAATAGAGAAAAGTAGAGAGCGAGGTCCGCGCCAGGCGCGGAAATTCTACCAAATAATCCGAAGTATGACGCGGTACACCCCACGCTGCACTTACTGTAAGGATAAAGAGGGTAGTCTGATCAGAGATCCTGGAGCAATGGGAAGTGCACTTCAATGAATTGCTAAATGGTCAGCTCGCAGAAAAATTGGAGGCTCCACCAATGCAAGATCATGAGCAAATGCTGCCGCCACCAAGCATTGAGGAAACATTAAAAGCCATTAGACAGCTAAAATCCAATAAAGCCCCTGGAGCTGATGGCATACCATATAGGAGATATCACACTGTGCAGCAACTATAGGGGTATAACATTGCTGAGTACCGCCTATAAGATACTCTCCACTATCCTACAAGATCGGATAGCCCCTACGCTAAAGTCATCATTAGCCAATATCAGTGTGGCTTCATCCCAGGCAAATCAGCAATTGATCAAATATTCACCCTTAGGCAGGCGATGGAAAAATGTCAGGAATTTAAGACTCCATTATATCATCTGTTTATAGACTTTAAGGCCGCCTACGATAGCATAGCCAGGGTAGAACAACATAATGCCATGAGCGAATTCGGCATTCCAAACAAATTGATACAACTTTGTAGGTTGATCATGACCAACGTAACTAGTCAAGTAAAAGTAGCGGGATTGCTGTCCAAACCAATAAACATCTATAATGGACTCCGACAAGGGGACGGTCTGGGCTGCCTCCTCTTCAACCTGGCGTTGGAGAAAGCAATCCGTGACTCTGGCGTTACAACAAGAAGGACTATTGTCACCAAGTCCAGCCAGATACTTGCCTACGCAGATGACATCGACATCATCGGTAGAACCGAATCGGCGGTACAGGAATCCTTCACCCAGATCGAGTAGGCGGCACAAAAACAGGGACTGCACATTAATGAGGGAAAAACTAAGTACATGGTGGCAACTTCTGTGAAGAGAAGACCTAACGTTGGTCAAACTATCAGGGTAGTGGAGCACGAATTTGAAGTAGTACAATCCTTTAACTACCTTGGGTCAATAGTATCAGCCGATAACAATATGGAAGAAGAAATACGCGATCGGCTGATTAAATCCCACAAAGCCTATTATGGTCTATCAAGGCTCTTTAAAACCCGAAACTTACCACCAGAACATCCAAGCTACTACTGTACAAGATCATGGTCTTACCAGTACTCATGTATGGAATCGACACCTGGGTGCTTAATAAAAGGCACTCTGAACTCTTGGCCGCGTTCGAGAGAAAGGTCTTAAGGAGAATTGTTGGCCCCGTATGTGAGGGAGGACGATTCCGGAGACGCTACAACCATGAGTTGTACCCAATCTACCTTGAAGCTAATATTGTAAGAAAAATCAAGCTCGGTAGACTCCGGTGGGCGGGAAACCTAGCTCGAATGAGCGAAGAGGAGCCTGCCCGGAAAGTCCTTTGTGGCAGGATGTATGGAAGGAGACAGCGATGGAGGAATGGCGTATACCAGGACGCCCAGAGCCTGGGAGTGCTAAACCGGATGACATCGGCTCGAAATGGGGACCGGTGGAGAGATTTGTTAAATAAGGCCAAGACCGGATCCCGGTTGTAGTGCCGATAATGATGATGATATAGTTAAAAGTATAAACTAAAAATTTTGAATAATATAGTAAACAAAAAACATTGTAAATAATATATTTAAACATTATTAAAAAATATATTATATATAAAAACAGTATAAAATATAAAACATTGTAAAATAGTTAAAACTATAAACTAAATATAAAATTATTTGAATAATATATTAAACAAAACTATTGTAAATAATATATACTATTGTATATAATATATATACTATTGTAACATATACTATTTTGTAAATGATACATTTAAAAAATTATGTAAACTAGCTAGTAAACTCAAAAATAAAAATGAAAATTGTAAATAATGTAAAGCCAACCGCCCCGCACACACTGGTATACTACCAAAAGTGAGTTTCATTCCTCTTCCAAGAATGAAACTCCATTTTAGTAAGGGGGGGAGGAATGTTATATAATTAAGTTCATATTATGGCTATGGTATCTTCTTCTCAATGGTGAGTTCTTCTTATGATTCCTTGTTACTGAATCTAAATCTGCTTCAGTTGTTCATCATCACGTGCGAATTGGGGTATTATTGATGTTGCATCCATTTACGTATCCATTGGTTAACGGCGAATTTGGGCGAATTATAGTCCAAACTAAAAGTGTGTAAACCGTTTATCACACAACCGATTCATTAAACGTCTTTGCAGACAAACGATTCATTAAATGTCGTTCCTAGGACACCAATGATTTTCTAATGTTAATTGTTTTTTAATTCCTTTTTTTTTAATGTTAATATTAAACGAACCAATCTACACACGCAACCGTACGCTTTCACTGCTAGATTCACAAGATAACGAATCTCGTGTCTTTCGGCACATAACCTTATTCGTTCCGCTTCCACGATAGTTATTTCTAGGAAGCGGAATTGGCTAATAGGGGAGACTATGGCTAATAAAAAAAATATGACTATTGCAATGTGAGTGGGGTTTTAAATGGGTGTTTCACTTTTATTTAAATTATCTACTATTGTATTTAGGGATATTCTATTGTAAAGGAAAATTAGTGATTTGGAGGGAAGGGAAGGATATGTATGTGAAGACACGAGATGTTAATTATTCAAAGGGGGAGTGATAATTAATGGAACTTAATTATATAACATCCCTCCGCCCTCATCAATAATAAACCAAATCGCACGTGATGATGAACAACTGAAGCAGATTTAGATCCAGTAACAAGGAATCATAAGAAGAACTCAGTCTGAGAGGAAGATACCATTAACCGTAAAGGACATCCCCGTAAGAGATCCAACGATACACCTGGATAAGAACGGGTTAAGTTTTGTGGTACAAACTCTTAAAATAATTGTTAAAATATCTTTAACAGTGGGATCCATAATAAATATTAAATCCATAATAAATATTAAACATTTCTCTGTTTCTTCTAAAAACCAGTCACTATTTCACCTGAGGAGTCTCCAGGACTAGGAAAGCCTTCCATCAAACGCCCTATTCGATCTCACTTAACTGGGGTTAACGATGACTATTCCCAATGCAAAATGACAATTTGACTACAACAGCAATAACTTAATAAAGAAACTTCAATCAGCGATGTAACACACCTTTTCATGCATTTAGCGTAGAACTATAGAGGTCTCTGCTCATTAGACTAAAACCATTCATCAATATGTTGTATTTCCAACTTGCATTCAGGAATAAACACTCCCCAATCGACCAAGCCAATAGAGTGACACAGAGTGAGTCACTGCGAAATCATTCGAAGAAAATAAAAACCCTTTCCTGCTATTAATTCTTGATGCGTCACACGCGTTTGGCAGAGTGTGGCATTAAAGACTCATCCACAAAGTGAGTAAGCTACTGACAGTGATTTATTCTCAAGTATTTGAATCGTATTTATTTGACATACGATGAAATATAATCAACTACTATCAACTACTATTCAACCAAATCAGCGGTACCACAGGAAAGTTTCTTAGGTCCCGTCCTATACCATCCACCTCAGATATACCTGCCAGGGAAGAAATATACATGGGCACAACTGCTATGAATACAATCATAATGTCAACCGCTGATACTTAAACTGTACCCAGCGAAAATTTGCAATGAGTAAACAAAGTCCGATGGCCCAGTAAACAAGATCCAATGAACCAGGGATTGGAAAATCAAGACCAATAAGAGGAAATCCGCTCTTGTCCCATTTGCATTGCTACAAACAGATAGCAATCTTTGTATGAATGAAGTTTCTATTCCGAAAGCGTAGAAAGCGAAATATCATAATTAACATCTAGAAAGTAATTTCAAATAATACGTGCCGTTATTTCTGTAACTTTTTTCTTCTTACGTAATTTTACAAATAGTTTTAGGAGAGTAATTTTCAGATGGAATAAATTGATGAAAAAAAAGCTATCTATTTCTTATTTTAAACCTACGGGACTCCTACCCCTCAACCAGTACTAATAAATCGATTAATACATATTGAAATTTAATCGACGGAGTTAATTTTGGCTTGAATATTTTTAAGATGGAATAAATTGACGAAAAAAAAACTATTTGTTTCTTAATTTAAACACACGGGATCCCCTACCTCTCAACTAGTAGTAAAAAATCTATTAATACATATTGAAATTTAATCGACGGAGTTAATTTTGGCTTGAATATTTTTAAGATGGAATAAATTGATGAAAAAAAACTATTTGTTTCTTATTTTAAACACACGGGATCCCCTACCTCTCAACTAGTAGTAAAAAATCGATTAATACATATTGAAATTTAATCGACGGAGTTAAACTGGTTGTGTATATATGTCCCTTTCTAAAAATTGTGTTTACTACACCTTTAATGTTTAACTCCAACGCTTGAGACATTTTCAATTCCAGTGGGTCACAGTAGTCAAATAAAGAGGGAATTCTACCATCGGACCACCAGTGAACAGGAAAACGAACCATTTGAAATTGCTTCCGCTGCTAAGGATTCTGTCCGAAAACTAATGAATCCTTCATTGTTCCGCCAGGCCAAGCGGATTAGTAGCACTATAATTTTTCTATAATCCGCACCCTTCTTGCTCTGTCAGATTTTAATCAATATAAATCGCCCAATCAGGAGAATTTCATCTCGTCTCCAGATAACTAACTGGCAGTAACCTCTTTGCCCAGATTCTCACCCGAAATCTAATTAAATCCCAATTAATAATAATAAAACGAATTTCTTGAAAATGCCGGAGCCATAGGGGATCGACCCTTGGAACGTTGTATAGAAAAGAATTATTAATCAATTAATACGAAACGTCACCAGAAGGCAGTCACCATTACGGGAAGTATTTAAACTAAAATGCAGAGACACCACCTCTAAAGGAAATCAAGGGCATCCTAGTTATGACTTGTAGATAAGTCTGACGCCTTTGCATAGACTCATAGCACCAACAGATACAGAGACTATATACCTCAGGAGTGGGTTGAAATTAATGACTTGTGTTTCATCTGTAGGCTTGCACAGTCCCTAAATGCAAGGCTGAGAGTAATAAGGAGGTTTATCAATAGCCGAAACCCACGTGATGATTTTCAGACAGTAGACACGAGTGTATGAAGTTGCATTCACGGGTTAACGTGGCTGGCAGGAGTTCAACTCTACTGAAGGATTGTTCAGGCAAAGTTTGAATTATTGGTAGTACGACACTTTGGTGGGTCTTGCACTTAACTCACAATGCTAGGGCATCGACGGAGTGCTGGTTAAGTCGCTCGCCCACTTCACACAAATATCCAAATGTTCAATTAAAGCAAATTCTCGAAATAAGACCATTTCCATAAGTTTGGCGCTTGTCATGGCGGTGCGGTTTTCGGCTGCTACATGAGATATTTACGCCAATGAAATGAGAAATGGCGTTTTCTTTAAAACATTGCAGTTGTTAAAAGGAGAGTTTTCCAAGACAATTGTTACAGCGAGCGTTTTTTCTCTTCCTAGAATTAGTTTCGTGTTCATATAAAGAAATGTGGAAACATGTTGTACAATACATTAGAAAATCCCGATCTGTACCATAAATTTGTATAGGTCTGTATATAATATTTGTACTAGGATGTTATCACATAAAAGCTTAAATTACTTTAAGGTCTATTTACGCACATGCTTTAGAAAATACACTTACACAACACTTTCTCCAAGAAAAATACCCTTTCTTCCTTTCTTCTATTATTTTCCTTTTTTCTCATTATCACTTCTCACTAGTAACAGGATTAGATGAGGTATGAGAATTTAAGGTAGCGATATGGGGTAACCTTCGAATCTACGTTTATGATTGGCGAACTGGAAGAAGGTTTTGGGGTCTTTTTTGAGATTGGTCTGAGTTTTGGTGTGATAGTTGCGATAAAAGGTGTTGAAAAGTTCCGTGAGTTGGAGGTAACAGCTCAGAAAGTTGAAGTGGTCGGGTATAGTTCGATTACGAGACAAGATGACCCATAACTCATTCCTTTTGTTACGCAGCGAACGAAGTTTAGTTTGAAGTTTGAAGTTTAGTGAGAGCAGAACCCTCGTTTATTTCACTTAGCATAAGCGTAAAAAAGTAAAAAAAGCTTGTGATTGTACCATGGAGGGAACGGGGTTGATGTTCTTTGTCTATAGTAGGAACTGAACAGGGAAATAGAGTAAAGGACTTCGGTATATAAGTGGGTAATGGTATTGTGGCGGTGCCGCCAAACCCCACGGTACACTTACCTAAAAACCCCCATAACTTCATCCCAGAATGCAATCGCATTAAGCACCCGAAAATGCTTCACGCATTAATTAGATCAAATCTATAATATTAAAATCCCTGTAAAGAAAACTTACCTTTTCATGCATCACTTCGCATACAATTTTCCGTAAGATTTCTTTCTTTGCTTATCTGGAATTCCAAACCAATTCGGCACCTTCGGTATCAGACAAATTCCTGTAAACAAAATGATTGGGTTTGCATACAATGCAACCGTCATGACAGGAACCATAAATATTGCGCCGTCTATTTTCCAACTTCGCCATGTGTACGATAAATTTCTTTTCGTACACATTGGCCGGCGACCTTTTTCTCCCAGCAATAAAATTCCCCAACTCGCACCATGTGAAAACAAAAGCAAATACACGCTTCTAGCGTCTAGTGCCATAAAACGAATTTCTTCGCATGTGATCATCTATACAATTCGATCCCTTTAGCATCACCAGCGATACACATTTCCCATTGTGTAAATAGAAAAACCATTAGCACTTCTTCCTAATGGCGATACATTTACTTACGCATACCATTGCACTGGAAGAGTGCATGCCTTTGGTGGTCGCGCCCTTAAGACAAACGTTTTTCTCTCTCTTCTCTTGTTGTCTTAACCCTAAGCTAGGGTGGAATTCATGTCAGAGTTCTATCCTCGGTGAGTCGTTTTACATCAGCAGACCAGAACGGCCACGCGTGGCTCCCGCTCCCCGTTTCGCACCACGGGGACGCGTACATAACCGGAGTCGTGAGACTATGTCAAGTGATCTATCCTCGAACAGATACAGCGTTTTCGAGATGTCAGTATTGCAATAGCTGTGTCTGGAGAAAATCTCCTTTGTTACCTGCTCTCGTGAAATTGGTGTTAAGGCGGTGTCTGGTATATCTTTGTGTGACTGTTTGTGTTTGTTTTCTTTTTCGCTGTACAGCGATTTGATATTTAAAAAATTAATAATTTTCAAAGCTGTGGATCATGTCAAGTTAACAAAAGAGTTCTTATAATTTGGAATAAACAATTATACAGCAACGTGTTACACCATAAACAAAACAATAAAGAGCCTCTCCAGAATAAATAATAATGTGTTTTAATTGCTATCGGTGGAGGGTGTTTTGTTCTTTGCATTCGGTTGTGGACGAATGTGGCGGTGTCTCTGAATTTGTTTCGTTCTTTTGATCAACGGTGGACCGAACCCGGTGAAACATTTAGTGGAAGCAGTGAGTGGGACGAAGTAGAACTCTCGCTCATACTGGGGTCGCGACTTCGTACCCCACAGTATCTTCAACGGATAGGTGATCGTAGTTGAAGGAAAGGTGGCCTAGGTAGTCGTTGATGAGGCGAAAGTTAGCTTTATGGAAATCGTACGCGTAGTGATTGGAAGGGGGGACCGACGTTGGCGAGTGGACTCGGAAGCAGGTCGCGCGAAGGGGAGGGGGGTGGTGGTGGTCTATAGATGTAAGGACGAAAGGGCTGAGTGAGGCAGATATATTGATAGGGTCCGTTGTAAAGATCAAGTCTACCTGCCTACCCAAGAGGTTTCGAAAATTGGTGACCTGACAGAGGCAAGAAACACTTAGTCGATCAATGAAGAGACATTCCTTGACAAAGGTGGGGTGGGGGTGAAGTGTGATTGAACCTCAGATAAAGCCCAATTGAGTTGTGGAATATTAAAATCTCCGAAGACGATGATATCGTCCTCGCAATTATTCATCTCGATTATGTGGTCGATTGCATTAAGAGCTAGCTCGTAAACTTCAATAGGCTGGGTTGGCAAGATACAGAAGTGCATGACAAAGATTGATGTCTGAGGAAGAGTGATTTCAGTCACAAAGTCCAGCTTGGAGGAGGTAGGGAACGCGATAAGTGACGACTCGAGGCTGTTATGGATAACGATGAGCACTCTCGGCTGGGAGAAAAGTCGGTATTATGATTGAGGATAATGAACGTGGGAGGGGAGCGATATAATTTGAGTGAGAAGATTATGGACTAGCGATAATAAAAACAACAAGACAAGGAAAAAAAATAAAGACATTAGTTTCCGTTTGAGTTTCCAATATAACCTAATTTTAATCAACTTGTGATTAACTGGCATCGAGTGTAATATTTTGATTCGTGTATACAACGTGATATTTTTTTCTGGAACCGAGCTGGTTGACCCATCCGGATTAGCAAGCGTTGCCGGAATAGATCAAAGCCGATTAAGTATTGAAGTGGACCAGGATACTACTTGAAGTTGCGACCAAAAAATTTGAAAGAAAATAGATCCAGCCAATCACCCGACGAACGAATTCTTTTCATCCAACGTTCTTGCAAACAACACCGAGCCACAGGTAGTAAATATATCAACAAGGTGTTATGGTTATATATATATGAAAGGTTCCGCTAGGGATTACATTACATTTTCTTTTTATATTAGGATATATTGTTAGATGGCGCAAGTCTGCTAGCATTTTTCGGAAAAACAAATTATTATGGAGAATTTAACAAGTCTCGGATAAGGACCGGATACCGGCGGAGAGACTTGCCAAAATAGGCCAAGACCGGATCCCGGTTGTAGTGCCGATGATTATTTATATTGTTAGATATTCATTTTGCGTTGTGCTATGCCGAAACAAGTTACAATTCTCTGTGGTGCCTGTACATTAAGAACTGTTGCTGCGTCAATCTGTTATTTATATATATTCCCGCAAGGGAAGGCAATTCTTACAATTCCTAGGTTTCTTCAACAGGTGCACTCTCGGTTTCTTTGGTGGGCTTCCGTATGTGGGTCTAACGTTGATTACGTGGGCGCCACCACCGCGGTCCAGCACACCAGATCGGTAGGCAGGAAATCGTTCGCCAACTATCAGGACCGTTGATGCCGAATCTGCTAATACCACCGTCCGTTGCGGCAGTATCTTACTCGTTCCACGGGAACAACACTGATCAGGGGGAAATAAAACTCCTTTTGATCCTCGGATCCTTGGGTTGCCACAGTTTATTATGACATAAAGCTGACTCCAACATTCAATTCAACACTGATACATTCCATTGCATAACTTAACCGACTTCAGCATTTTTAACTCGCTTTAACATTTTTAAATTAACATTACTCTGTTACGCTGGTTACAAAAACATTTTTATTATTCACTGGTCCTCCTCTTATCTTTCTCTCTTCGGGAAAAAAAAACGTCAGCACCTCTTGCAGGAACAAAAAAAAAACGCACCAACAACGGAAAAACAATTCAAAATTTTATGCCATTCAAAAACGCAACCGAAGCCAACAAAATTGTCTCTGCCCTTGGTATCCCCCCCCGCCCCCCTCACTCCACTGCCCAAACAAAAAGACTCAGCGAAAGGGCTTCGTGAAAAGACTCGACCGGTTTGTGCACCAACTACCCTTGCTTTACACCAATAGTTGAATTTGCATTTAGAAAAACATTGTGTTTGAAATGTATTTATTTAGCTTAATATTTAAATGTTTGTTTTGCCTTCGCCAGGACAAGGGCGACGGGGGAAGTTACCACGTAACAAGGCATCCACACGACACTGTCGGAAACGCAGAGAAAATCACAATTAAGATATTGTGACGTATATGACAATCAGTACTAGAATATTCTAGAAAGTTCGAAACAAAGTACTAGAATATTCTAGAAAGTACTGGAAAACTGGAGACTATGAACAGTAGAAAATTCGAGGCTATGGAACGACGGAAGCGAAACGCCGAATCAGAATGAGGAAAAACGGTATAAATACGTCGCACGCAAATCAGGAAGACAAGTTACATGTAAGAAGTAAGCAGTCAAAGACACGATAAGTAAGAAAGCGATAAGTCAAGAAATCGTTAAGTGTACGGTAAAAGTAACGGTTGTTATTAACAGACTAATAAAGTGTTACATTAATTCAAAATCGATTTATCGGCTCTTATTTATTAAAAATAATTAATCCAGCGAAGCTTAAGCTCGCAACAATTGGTGTCAGAAGTGGAATTAATTATTGGTGAAGTAAATAAGTCTGTGAAAGTGTGTTGTGACGATGTCAGATCGACATTTGGAGGATCTTCGAGTTCCTGAGTTGAAGAAGGAACTTCAGGACCGGAATCTGGATAGCAGAGGACAGAAGCAAATTCTACCACAGCGTCTGCAAGCAGCAATGGAGGAAGAGGGTGTCGATGTCGACACATATGTTTTTACGATTGTGCCAGTCTTTCCGGATGAAGAAGAAACACCGAGTCAAGATGGTGCCAATGTAACGGAGAAGAGTTCGCCACAGTTGGACATTTCGGAGATGTTCAGGATGATGATGAGAAGAATGGACGCGCAAGCTGCAGATGTTAATGCAGAGTTGGATGCCCAAAATTCAAAATTCGACGCACAAGCTGCAGATCTGAATGCGAAGACTGAAATGTTATGTGCGTGAGGAGGATGAGATCCCAGCTCGTTCAGACTCGGTAATTTGGACCAGTCTCGAGAGTGATCCTGGTGACAATCGATTTTACATCACCGAAGCTGTACAAAATCAGCGCAAGGGGAACATCCTTGTTAGGAAAGCCCTTATCGACGCTAAGAAGCACGTCGTACCTGTCAGAGTACTAAATGCCTCCGAGGAGCCGGTCGCAATAAGAAAAGGAGACGTAATCGCAGAATGTGCACCCGTGTCAATGATAAGCTCAATTCAGACAAGGGGAGAGGACCATTCAATTCAACGGCCCTCTGGTGCATCCTCTGTGGTTGAATGGTTGATGCCCCAGAAAATCGGATTAACAGACAAAGAAAAGGCAAGCGTTCAATCACTCCTCAACGATTTTTCTGATATTTTTGTGACAGGAAATGATGAATTCGGACGCACCGGTATAGTTAAACATCGCATTGACGCGGGTGAATCAAGACCTATAAAACAGCCACCTCGTCGACTACCGTTGGCCAAACAATCAGAACTAGGCAACATGATTCGAGAGACGGAAGAGCAAGGAGTCATCGAGAAATCATCGAGCCCATGGGCTTCGCCGGTAGTGCTCGTCAAAAAGAAGGATGGGACAACTAGGTTTTGTGTCGACTACCGCCGGTTAAACGACGTTACGAAGAAAGACAGTTACCCACTTCCTCGAATCGACGACACATTAGATACCCTTTCTGGAGCTCAGTGGTTCTCAACATTGGACCTAAAAAGCGGTTACTGGTAAGTGGAAGTGAAGGAGGAGGAGAAGGAGAAGACAGCGTTTACTACCGGAAACGAACTTTATCAATTCAATGTGATGCCTTTTGGATTGTGTAATGCTCCAGCAACGTTTGAACGAGTAATGGAAAGTGTCCTACGGGGACTTACATGGAAGACGTGTCTTGTGTACTTATCGTCCATCATCGTTGTTGGAAGGAATTTACCAGAACACATCAATAATCTGCGCTCCGTCTTCGAACGACTAAGACAGGCCAACTTAAAACTCAATTCGAAGAAATGTGAACTCTTCCAAAGGAGAGTAAAATTTCTGGGACACATCGTTTCATCTGCAGGAGTTCAAACAGATCCTGATAAGATAGCAACTGTCCGAGAGTGGCCTACTCCAGAAGATAAGCAACAGTTAAGAAGCTTTATGGGATTAGCCACATATTACCGACGGTTTGTTAAAGGTTTCGCCAATGTGGCTAAAACCCTACACGAACTCACGGGTAAAGACAAGAAATTCAATTGGACAGAAAAGTGTGAGGCAGCATTCAACACATTGAAGGCCGAGTTATGTAAGACTCCAACATTGGCATTCCCAAGATCGGATCGCCCATTTATATTGGATACTGATGAAAGTAACACAGGAATCGGAGCAGTATTGTCACAAGAAGTCGATGGTAAAGAGAGAGTTGTCGCTTATTATAGTCGAGTTATATCTAAGCCAGAGAGAAATTACTGCGCAACAAGAAAGGAACTGCTGGCTGCCGTAGAAGCCGTTAAGAATTTCCGTAAGTACCTCTACGGACGTCGATTCCACCTTCGGAGGGATCATGCCGCCCTGAAATGGTTGTTAAATTTTAAGAATCCGGAAGGACAAATAGCTCGATGGATCGAACGACTTCAAACATACGATTTCCAAATTTCCCACTGTCAAGGGAAAGTGCATAATAACGCTGATGCTCTATCAAGAAGACCATGTAAGTCAGATTGTAAACATTGTCATAAAGCGAAAGAAAAACAAGAGGCCTAGGACCTTCGAAATGTACAAGTAGAAGTACTAGATGGATGGACGAGTGATGCTATACGCGCAGCTCAACATCAGGACGAAGATATGTCGCTAATCCTGGAACACAAAAAAAGAACGAGCGGCCAACTTGGAACAATATTTCCGACAAGAGTGGAACATTTAAGCCATATTGGGCACAATGGAATTCCTTTCTGGTGGAAGTTGGAATTCTAAAGCGTGAATGGGAAGCCGCGTACGGAAAATCCCATCGAATGCAGATTCTAGTCTCACCATCAAAAGTGAAGGATGTACTAACAGAAATGCATGATGGGGCCTCCGGTGGACACCTGGGAGTTAATAAGACACTTTCAAAATTACGATATCGATTCTACTGGCCTCATATGAGAGATGACGTCGAGTCTTGGTGTAGGAAGTGCACAACTTGCACTGCGATGTTCCACTCTTGTCGGAAATATTGTTCCAAGTTGGCCGCTCGTTCTTTTTTTGTGTTCCAGGATTAGCGACATATAGTACAACGTGGGTGCCCCTTTCGAGCGAATTGTGATGGATATTTCGGGACTATTTCCAAAAACCAACGACAACAACAAATACATGTTGGTCATCATGGATTACTTCAGCAACTGGGTGGAAGTCCTTCCAATTCCAAACCAATAATTGGATCAGCAGATATAGAGTTCCCTGTGAGCTTCATTCCGATCAAGGCCGAAATTTCGAATCACAGATATTTCAAGGCGTCTGTGCGGCACTAGGCGTAAGGAAAACCAGGACCACACCCTTACATCCGCAGTCAGACGGGATGGTCGAAAGGTTCAACCGAACAATGAAAGAGCACTTATCGAAGGTCGTTAGTGATCACCAAAGAGATTGGGACAAATATGTACAAACCTTTCTAATGAGTTATAGATCGGCTAATCACGATAGGACAGGCCATTCTTCAGCAAGAATTATATTTTAATGATTGATACGATTACCAGCCGATCTGCGATTCGGAATACCTCCAGACGCCATAGATAAGACCGAAGATTACGTAGCCGAATGGAGAAATCGCCTCGATGAGATTCATCATTTGGTTCGAAAGCATATCAAGGTATCCAGTGACAGGATGAAAACAAGGTACGCCGTTCGAGCCAACGCATCAGGATTCAATGCAGGCGACAACGTATGGCTTTATGACCCTCATCGGCAAAAAGGAAGGTCTCCGAAGTTGCAGCAACATTGGGATATATACGGTCGTATAAGATTCTCACAAGAATCAACGACGTTGTGTATAGGATTCAGAGAAGACCGAACGCCAAGATGAAAGTGGTACATCGTGACCGACTGGCGACTTTTTGTTAAGGCAGAAGACCAGCGAACTTAGTTCGGGACGAACTAATCTAGGCGGAGGGTAGTGTGACGCATATGACAATCAGTACTAGAATATTCTAGAAAGTCCGAAACAAAGGTGGGGGGTGGGAGCGAACATACAGGGCAAAGTCGATCTTTGTCCCTGTTCAAACAAAGTTGACATGCAGTCTCCACGTGACACCCCTGGATAGCTACTTTGGCACCCGCCAAGTAGTGAACCAATGCATGCAGCGACATCCTGAGACAGGTTGGCGCAAGGCAAATAACCTTGTCCGGAAAAACAAATTATTATGGACAATTTAACAAATCTGGGACATGGATCGAATACTGGTGAGAGACTTCCTAAATAAGGCCAAGACCGGATCCCGGTTGTGGTGCTGATGATGATGATGATGATGATGATGATGATGATGATGACGATGATGATGATGTTGATGATTATCTTCACTGACTATTTCGAAAAGGGACAGCCGATAACTGGACAGTATTATGCGTCGTTGTTAGGTCAGCTAAATGAGAATATAAAAGAAAATCGTCCTTATTTTCTAAAGACTTATTGACCTACCCCTATATGTATAAAATATATATTTCCTTCTTCCTCTTGCTCCCGCCTTTACAAAACAGTGTCCATAAGGATATGTTTACAACATCGTATTTATATGATTACATCTGAAACAATACTATACATGTAGTCGTTGCGAATAGACATAATCGTCACGGGATTCTAGAAAGCTGTCGACTGAATCTCCCACAAGACCTTTCTTCAAACTGGTAGCTCTGGATTTCCCACCAAATTTCATATCGTGGATTAAATTCTACCTAGAATGCAGTTTGACTCACAGAAGTTCCGATGTCTGTTTTTGGATTAATTTTTGTTTCATTCTGAAATCTGTTATGTTGTAAAACTCATTCGTTCCTCATTTGTTTTTGAGATGAAGCAGCTTGAATTGTTTCTGAACGAAAACGTTTCCCGGTATTCTTCATCGAATCAAGGGACAGGTTTTTTTAACGATATACTCTCCCTATCTTGACTCACTACTATACATACTATACAAGTCCCACAAATTGCCCTGTATCTGCCAATTTACATATTCGATGGCTATATAGGTAAAGTCCGGTATTTCATTTCCATTGTTTAAATTGGACGCAAAAAGAAATTATTTCGAACTTGGAGGATGTGTGAAATATATAGATAGAAGAATGTAGGACAACTATGATAAAGGTATCTACACCAGCGATAAATAGACAGATGGCGTTCCCTATGGCACATTCAACATCAATAATTTAATTGGGTGGAAAACATGCAAGGTCCTTGAATAACGCGACGCGGCTTCAATGTATATCAATCAGATGAACATTTTCTACTTTTGTATCATTCATCTGTCATGCCTAATCACACTTGTTAGAATATTCCACGGTGTTTGAAGGTATTTGATACGAAGACCTCATAAATTAGGTTTTCCATAAAACGACGGCTCACCTAACCGCTACATAAATATGTGTGCCGAGGTTTTCACCGTTGAATCCATAGATTTGCAATTCAAATATGTAAACCTAACCAAGCATATATCCATGAATAAATTTATCGGTTCGCAGCAACTTGTCCTTATAAATACCGTTCTATCTGAGTTATTTTCCCACTGCACACCTGTGGCTTGTCCGATCCCTGCCAAGTGAATAAAAGGAAATGGGATACCTTCAAGGAATCTCTTAAATTCACCAGCAACAACAGAATCAAAAGGCACAACTAAAATGCATATCAAAGTAATCTGCATCTTTTATAGAGTTTTTTGTCTTTAGTGTTATTTTTTTTTTTTTTCGTTTTTGTTGGACATTTTGTTGGTTCTGTGTTTTTGCTTACGTTTTTGATTAAATTACGCCAGGACTCGCCGTAACCAAGAACAATATGTGAAATGCGTGTATACAGATGTACACTACAATCGGGGTTTTGTGCTTGGGTGTACCCAAGCATATCCTTCTTCAGCGCAAATTATAGGAAATTCGTCACGGACATATCGGTTAACCGCAGTTTTTATATCAAGTTTAGTTTGTTTCGATATACGTTTGCAGGGAATACGAAACGGTTGTTTGTTAAGACTGGGAACTATATGTGGTTGAAATAATGTCTTTAGCTACCATTGAATGCATGACAGGTGGATGTGCACTATGCGTTATGCTCGCAACCGTTCAGCTGCAGGGGGATAATAAATATGCTAATGATACCTTAGTGTAGAGTAAGTAAGTAGTTTCTAAATGGGGCAATACCGCAGTAATACCTCACCGTACTGGGAGTGTGACCCTTGACGAGTATTTGTTTTGTGCGCAGAGCAATATACATTTTATTGCCATGTTAAACATTTCGCGGAGTTATAGTGACCCTTAAGTGCTCCAAGAGCAACGAGATTAAATGGTTTTTAGGAATTTGTAAAAAAAGAGTTGGATAAAGTTTCGTTTAATACATGCCCCCGATTATTTTGAAACTACATACACCAATCACACATATGGTACTGCAAATTTAAGTTTCATGGTATTTGCGTTTATCTTAATAAACATTCAAAGTTCAAAAAAATATATCCGTTAAAAATTGTAGATTTTATGCAAATGCAATTTGATATTCTCTACATTTTTACATAGAACTGACAGTTTACGAGAAAGATGCAAAAAAAACATTGAAAAACGATCAATACAAAAAATGTTTACACCTAATTTTGTCATATGATTTTCCTATAGTTTACATTCCCATTAGAGTTACACGATAAATTTTTTTTCACGAGACCACATGGGATGACTTCCTGGGACCTGCGTCCCCAGACGCTCTTTTAACAAATTACGCTTCTTTGGGTAAAAGTAGTGCCATCCATTCCAATCTTGAGTACGAGAATTATAAGTTGATACGGCTAAACCCATATAATTAGAAGTAACCAACTTCAAGTGGTTTTCTTCAAAATACGGTTTGCGCTTTTTGGAACTTCATCATTTTATGTGCTCGTAGGAAATTAACAAGATTCTAAATTTCTAACAATAATAGGAGGGTTAGAGTGGCGCCGAAAGTCTTTGTCATGCCTCCTTCATTAAACAAAAATTGTTCCACAACTACACTCGCTTGTCAGCCCATGATACAAATAAACTCTATGCCGCTCAAAATCCAGTTGTTTTTCTACACGTTCCTGAATCATTGAAGACTTGTGGGGGTTCTTTTTAGCTTACCCGAAGAACCCCCCATAACCGCAACGCAACTTCCGTTGTTTCCCGCTAATGCAATTGCATTAGCACCTGTAAATGCTTCACGCATCAAGGTTATCTATCGCATAACCTAAAAGCTCCTGGAAAAGAATTCTTACCTGTCATGCATCAATTCGCATTCAAAATTCCCTACAAGAATTCTGTCCAGCTTATAGGATCATAAGTCCAAAACCCAATTCGGCACCTTCGGTTGCCAGGCAAATCCCGATCTTACTATATGCATTTTCCCTAGATGAATTCCTGAAAAGAAACAATTCGGTTCACATATAATGTAACCATCCTAACCAGGTATAATGATCATTGCATCGCCTGTTCCAAGCCTCACTATGTGTACAATAAATTTCCTTACATACACACTGGCTGGCGACCTTTTCACCCAACGACAAAGCAACTCCTAGCAGCTTATTGATGTAGCTGCATACAATTAGCGCAATAGACGCTAAAACTCTGTCAATTGACATTAATGCCAATGGTGGGGCTAATAGCCTTTTAATCACAAGGGAAGGAATCCAGAGTATCTTCGACTCATTAAGAAGCAAAAAGTCAGTGGGAATAGATGGAGTACCTAACATCGTACTCAAGAACCTGCCCCCAAAGGCAATAGATATATACACGGTCCTGTTTAACAACGCGTTGAATAATGCATATTATCCCGCGCGTTGGAAAACGGCAATCATTCAGCCCATCGCAAAAAAGGGCAAAGACTGTACAAACCCAATGAACATGCGTTCGATAAGTTTACTCCCAAGCATCAGTAAAGTAATGAAAAAATCATTAACAAAGCTCTGCTAAAATGGGTAGACGACAATAGCATTATTCCAAATAACCAGTTTGGCTTTAGGGCGGGTCATGAAACCACACATGCCGCAGCTAAACTGGTCTCCGACATACAATGGAATAAATGTAGGAACCAATGCACAGGTGCCTGTCTGATCGACTTGGAAAAAGCCTTTGATACCGTCTGGATCGAAGGGTTGTATTACAAACTGGTCAGATATGGCATACATAAGCCTTTACTATATGTACTTTACGATATGTCAAAGGACAGGAGGTTCGTGGTCAAAAGTGGTAATGTGACCTCTAATAAAACGTATAATATCAAGAATGGCTTGCAACAGGGCGCGGTACTCTCTCCGATTCTTTTTAACATTTACATTAGCGACTTATTAGATGCACTTCCGCAGGCTATTGCGTACGCAGACGATCTCATAATTTACAGAACAGCTCCGAACGTTGAGATCATAAATAGTTTAATACAGCGAGATTTCAACAGCGTGCAGCGCTATTGCGACAACTGGAAACTTAAGATCAACTTTCAGAAATGTGAAGCCATCCTATTTAGAACCCCATTATATAAAGCCACGAACGACACAAGGAAAAACTGGCGAAAGCTAGTTATCGTGGGACCGCATGGAGATAAACTGGAAACCAAGAGTTTAGTTAAATACCTGGGCATCTGGCTAGACCAATATCTGTATTTCAACAGACATGTATAGGCTGCTCTGGTCAAGGCTAGAAAAACGTTTGCTATGACAAGGAGGCTATTTCACAGTAGCCAACTTGACAGCAGGGTAAAGGTCATATGCTACATGACGCTAATCAGGCCAATGCTCATATATGGCTGTCCAGTATGGTTTAACATAGGTCCAAATTTGATGGAAAAGATTCGGGTGTTCGAAAGGAAGTGTCTGATAACCTGTCTCAGATTATATCGAACACCGGAATCGGAATACAAAAAGTACTACTCAAATGAGACTTTATATAATGAAGCCTGCATAAATAGGGTGGATAATTTTATGATTAAATTAACCAGAGGACATATTGCGAGAGCAATAAGCTCGTCCAATGACCTAATTTTCGGGGCTTATTATCCAAATACCCTGTACTATGAGAACGTGCGTCGCAACTGTTTTGTTCCACCAGAGGCGTTCCTTGATTTGGACATGAAAGGGCTTATACAGGATAGATCCGGAATTCCGCTGATCTATCATGTAAGTAGATCATCCGTAGACGGGCGATTGTGCTACGACCGGGAAGTAACGCGCACCGAAGAAGAGCTCCTGCGCTTCAGTAGGGCTATCTCCCACAGAGACCGGGACGATAGTATTAGACAGCGTCAACAGTTCTGGTGTTGAATGGCATATAAAGACCTGGATACCAAAGTCGGTATAGAATCACACTATCATCAGCTAGCTTACATAGACTTAGCTTTTCTAGAATTAGGGTAGTATAAGATTTAAGTTAAGTTAAGCTAAGTGATTTTACATTAAATTAAATTAAAAAAAAAAACAAAAAAAAAAAAATAGATAAGTTTAGGTAAGTTAAGTAAGTTAAATTTTAAGAAAAAAAAAAAAAACAAAAAAAATTGACAACGTTTTTCAAATTTTTCTTTGTCTTTCAAATAATTATAAGTATTGCAACAAAGTTCTGTCGCCGAAAGGCAAATTATACAAATATTAAGTAATGTTTAGCTTAGAGCGTCTGCGAAGGACCAGTAAGTTATTATATAAGCTATTTAAGCTAGAATTTAAGCATTTTTTGTCTAGCCTTTAATTTAGAAACTAAGAATATAGAAAGAAAATAAAAAAATGTTTAAAAATGAAATGAAATGAATAGACGCTAAAACCAATTTATTCAGCACGCATCATGTGCAAACAAAAGTACTCTGTTCTTCCGCAGGCATTCTGGCGATACGACAAAAAAGTATCCCGAATGCATTTAGCATCTAATGAGTTGCAACTTGTTTACTTAGTTGAACCCTCAGCTCATAAATTCCGTCATGCCTTTGATTTTTTCTGGATCCGTTTCTCATGACCTCGCGGCTTGAGCAAACAGAAATCCATTAGCACCCAATGAGATACGGCTTGTTTACTTAGCCGAACTCATGTCTCATTGATGCCCATTAGCCCTTTTTGATTTTTCAGCTTCGTTCTCATGGCCTTGTCCCATGAAAGAACCAATGTTCACACATACATGAATACCCCCATGATCTCCTCTATGAGATCCGGTTACCTACCCCAAAGAGAGACTTCACGGTTCTCTTGTAATAGGAAACGCACCCTTAATTAGAATTTCCCTTCCTAGCGAATTGATATCGCTGAGTCGTTTTCCATCACCCGACCGCGCCGATCGGTCCGTCTACCGCTCCCCGTTTCGCGCTCGGGGAGGCGTATAACTAGAGTCGAGAGTGTTCGAGATTTGGTCGTGATTTGTTTTGAAGCAATTAGTGTGTTGTATAATGCAATGAACTAGCAATCATTACTAATTTAAAAGTACTAGTTTTGCAGTGCCACGAACCATGTCAACAATAAGAACATTTAAATTAAGATAATCGCGATTTGTTTAATTCATCAAAAAAGTAAACAGTTAATGAATAAACAATAAAAAGAGTGTTTAAATTTTATTTCCACCTTGTGCGACCTTCCCTCGGTGATGTTCGGTGATCAGGCGCTGTACCATTTTCACCGTTCTACTTCCGAGTTTCAACTACGAATATTTAGTAAGTTTAGTGACAGATGGATGGGGATGGAAGTGAACCCGAGCTGTACGTCGGCACATATACTTCGCCCCCCACAGACTTGCCTTAGTTGTCTGTTAGCCTTTGACACCATTGTGGGGAAGAAGCATGTTGCGCCGGCGTACGGCGCTCGGTTTCCCTTCTTCCTCCATCATATATGGAGGAATAGTTAAACGCACTGCAAGCTGTTTGATTTTGAGTTGTTCTTTATTATTTTCACTAGGCACTGTATCTACGGAAATTTATTTAAAATCCATGTTCACATGTAATCTAATAAAATTGCGATCGTTTTTTTTTTATTTCTTTAATTTGATTAAAATAGTGGCGCGGAGTTTCGACACGACTCGACTTCGAGATATATACGCGTTGGAGGCGTGTGCAATCCGATGCACACGCTTAAGGGGGTGTACAACAGCCGCTCTGATTAGTGGTTATATTAAGACTCTAGTTATTATCGCTCCCGTCCGCGGAACGGAAGCGGAAGTCCGCACGACTGTTGTCGTCGGCAGATGGAAAAGGACTTGGCGATATAAATTCGCTGACTAGGGAATTCGGTCAGTGAAGCTGGCTCTCTTAAATTAAGGATGTATTTCTTGTTCCAAGAGAGACGTAAAGTCTCTCTTTGGGGTAACCAACAGATCTCATACGGAAGATCGCCACAGTACACATATATGTGTGTAAACTGGTTCTTTTATGGATCAAAACCATGGGAAGGAATATAAACAAAGAAAGGAAGAGGTGCATTCATGGGATGCGAGTCTGGTAAAACAAACAAAACCGAAACTCGGCGGATGCTAGTTGCATCTTTGTTTGAGATGTGCGTCGCGGCTAAATAAATAGACACGGCGCAAGGAAGAAATGGTATTAATAGGTTTTGGCTAGATTACCAGGAAATGGTGTTTATGGCATCACTGGTAAGGGTAAGTATTGAATTCCTATTCGCATTTGCTTATGCTATAGGATTAATTGGTGCCAAGAGATGTGTGTATTTGTTTTAGTCCCTTGGGTGTAGGTCGCCAGCCAATGTGTTTGTCTGGTGATTTATGATGCACATGATGAAGCTGGGGTAAACCACCTCAAGGGTAAGGTTTCCTGATTATGCGGTTGTATTATATATGAACCGATGAATTTCCTTTCAGGTAATTTAGGATAACATAAAGAATAGGAGGTTTTACATGCGAAGGTATGCTTGCAGGTAAGAATTCTTTTGCAGAAGCTTGAAAATAAATATATTCGGTAAGCTTAATGCGTGCAGCATTTACAGGTGCTAATGCTGTTGCATTAGCGGAAACTGATGTAGATTGGGTCGTAATAATGGGGGTTCTGCCTGATAAGGCATAGAAAGGATTCTTACGGGAAATTATATGCGAAGAGCATCCATCAAAGGTAAGTTTTCTTTGACAGGGACTTTCAGATCATTGACTTGATCTATATGATGCGTGAAGCATTTTCAGGTACTAATGCGATTGTATTAGTGAAGTTAGGAAATTGGATGGCAATTATGGGGGTTTTTTTGAGGTAAGTGGACCGTAGGGTTTGGCGGAACCGCTACACCATCATACCATAGTGGTATATACCTTCGATAGTTTGATTTTGATATTTCATCATTTTTTCTGTCTTGTGTAATTTTTTTGATTATGAATTGAGAAAACATTCCATTTTTTTGTAATTCTTACAATATTTTATAAAACAGTAAAAAGACCTGTGATTAGCAGAAGTTGTGTTGACTCCCACCGAAAAGTTTTACGGAAAACCAAAAGCGAAAATGAGACTGTGGCGGTTCCACGAAGCGCACAAATCACCATAGGCTGAGACTCCTTCGTTCCACCAAAGAACATACTCACCTATGACTAAACTTCACGTGCAAAGGTAACATCCATACTGGTCTCAGCT
This sequence comes from Microdon myrmicae, assembly GCA_963931805.1. NCBI lineage: Eukaryota > Metazoa > Arthropoda > Insecta > Diptera > Syrphidae > Microdon > Microdon myrmicae. Next base: position 37,940,536 of record OZ007499.1, on the reverse strand, counting down.
ACCCCACGTATCCACAGATACGTGGGCACCAAGTCCCGAACAATTTCCCGATGCCTGCACGGCGATCGAAGAACACGACCAGTAGGGAAAATGTGTATCGATCCATTAGCTGGATAAACACAAGTAGTCGGCACAGCTGCGCCAGATGTCGACAAACATCAAATCCCCGGCGACAAGCAAATTGCCGTAAAATAAACCGTCGGCTGAACCTTTGACCCTACCGCAATGCACTTCATCAAGCAAAGTCATTGCGGGGAAACAGAAATAAACTAAAACGCTGTTCCCATAGGCAAAGCAAATATAATTATCGCAACCGAAGATAATTATTGCGCCCGAAAGCGGATCGCCAGGAATAATAAACACCAAAGATACACAGTTCGATCCGACAGAAGGTGTGAAAATTCTGGCGATTCTGGGAAGATCTCCGGCCACACTGGCAGCAACATCCGCATCTGTGTGTGTGGGTGCAACCGCACATCTGGCCTGCGACGGAACAGGAATCCACAGGACCAAAAAAAGAGTACGATCTTCCCTAGTGGAAAGATTCTCGATTAAGGGAGAATCGAGAAGGAAAAGAGAACTATCAGGTGAGTCGGATCATCCCCTAAGGGAAAAATATCATCATCATCATCATCGGCACTACAACCGGGAGCCGGTCTTGGCCTTATTTAGCAAGTCCTGAGGCTTGTTAAATTTTCCATAATGATTTTTTTTTCCGGGCAAGGTTATTAGTCTTGCGCCAGAGGCTCCCTGACGGGGAATCAAACCCCGGTCTCCCACGTGACAGGCGGGTATACTAACCACTATACTATCGAGGAGCCAAGGGGAAAATATAATTCAGTCTAAAAGAAGCGGAAATAACGAAAGGTCGTGCTTAGCGTGTAAACCACAAAAACAATTAAGCAAAACGAATTCGTGTTTCATTTGTGGACGGAACACCTCAGCCGTTTAGTACAAAATCCGCCAAAATACCACGATTGGCCCTTTTGTGTGCTAGAAAAAACACAACCAGAATACTAATATAGCCTTTAAAATATACTCAACGCTAAGTCGCCTTGTCGTAAAACACGACTAAAGTCTGAGTGGTAGGAAGGAACCCTGCAACCCCATTAAGCTAACCCTCCATGAAATGGTCGTTTACAATGCCTAATCACGTTTCGAACCCTGACTGTTGGACCCAACCGAAAAGCAGTACCACTCTACCACGCTACACGTTCCACGATATTGCTGGGAGAAATCTTTCACTATGTTCCGGACTTTTGGCTGCAGGCGATTGATTGTTAAGTGAGTGACAGCGAAGAAAATGTAGAACGTGTGATTCGAACCGACGCTATGACGGTTCGAATCACTGAAAAAGTGAACCGACACTCAATACAACAGGCCATTGTCGCGTGTACGAATTCGATTTCTAAACTCAAGTACACTCAACTGATGTGGAATTGCTCTGTTATTGCTTATTCGATCTACTTTCGCTGTTGTTCTTCACCATTTGCTTCCGTACTGTGTGTGTATCCCTCAAGTTAAACATTTCTGGAGATAAACTAGTCCCCTATTCAGATCTCCTCTCGAACAGGAATACCTTTACAGTTGTGTTACCTATTGGGTGACCTCAGTGAAACAACAAACTCCGTGGTTATGAGACCACATCATAATGTAACAACTTCAATAAGGGAAGTTCAGGCTACCGATGACCAGATGACCACATTTGTCCGGGAGGAGGACTCGTCGAAACACTGCCGACAGAGGATTTCCAAGTCTTGTGGTCCCAGCCCGAAGGACCTCATTTTCGGAACTCCACAACAGCAGCAGCAATAACAAATAATCAACCACAAACCGTGAGTACATTTTATTTAAAAGGAGCATTCGTGGTTTGAAAAAAGAATCGGAAGTGAATTAGGTTCTTCAATAAGTTTTGTTGTTCGGTTGTATGGTTTGAAATACATTTTGTTATTCAATACCATCTCCTTCAACTTTAAAATACGTGTTCCTGTGATGTTCTAATTTTTTGATTCCATAACTGAAATGGGAACCGGGAAGACTGTCGAAATACGCGTTCATGGCTGCTCTTTTGATAGAAAATGAGAAACTCTTATTCGTGTGTGTTTTTGTTCAACCAGCTTCCTGAAACCAAAAATATAAGCTAAAATACTGCTCACAGTGCCTAATGGGACGCCTAGGGTTTCAACTTTTCGGTAAATCGACGATCATTCTAAAGCATATCCGATCTTTCCGAACCTAATAGCGCCATCTCTTATCGAATGACAAAACTTAATAACCTATTGGGCTGTACCACGTAAAATCTCCGATTTTATGATTACTACTACTATTTAATGGCCTGTGGGAACCCGAAAGTTCATGACCTCACCGACTCGACTCCACCATTGTTCCCTGTGCCGTGCGCTCTCCTTCCACGTTCAACCATCCGATCCGATCTCCTCGAGGTCCAACCTAACATTATCCTCCCATCTCCGTCGCGGCCGCCTTGTCGGTCTCTTTCCCGTTGGCTTACCGTCAAGAATTCTATGCACGGTCCTGTCGTTGTCCATTCGCGCAACGTATCCACCCCATCGTAATCTTCGCGACTTGATTAGTCTCACTACTGAAGATTTGCGGTATAGCCCTTCCAATTCGTGGTTGTGGAGTTTCCTCCATTGGCCTGCCTCCTCGTTATATCGGGCTTTCCAATAGGGACTTGATTACGCACCCTTTCACTAATCATCGAACTGTCAGTGTCAATTTATTCAGTAAACTCAACATTTTCATCCTGGTTAAGTACACGAACGAACAACGTCTGCAAATTATAAAAATTTACTACCGAAATTTGGAGTCGGCGACCGCAACTTTGAGAGCGTTAACTCCGATTTTCGGTCGTAATTCTCGCCCTAGTAGACAGGCAATAACGAAGTTAGTGCAAAAATTTGAGTCTACATATTCGTTGTGTGATGTTGCCGTGCCAGTGAGACAATGGGTTGGGCGAAGTGTCGAAAATATCGCTGCCGTTCAGGCGTCCGTAGCAAACGATCCAAATCAGTTAATTCCATGGCGTTCTCAAGAATTGGGCATCGGCCGACCACTTTATGGCGAATTTTGCGTAAGGATCTTGCTTTACACCCATACAAGATCAAGCTGACTCAAGAATTGAATCCGATGGACCATTTGAAGTGATGTACGTTCTCCGATTGGGCTCTGGAAAAGATGCGCCAAGATGATGAATTTCATCGCAAAATCATCTTCAATAAGCCAAACATGCGTTACTGGTCGGGTGAAAATCCGCATGTGCTTCATGAATCACCACTTCATCCACAAAAAATAACTGTTTGGTGCGGTTTGCATGCCGGTGGCGTCATTGGGCCATATTTTTTCGTCGATGATAACGATCGTCACGTTACTGTGAATGGCCATCGTTATCGCGCCATGATTACCGATTATTTGTGGCCCAAATTGGAAGATATGGACTTGGGCGACATGTGGTTTCAACAGGACGGTGCCACTAGACACACAGCATACGATACAATCGATTTATTGAAGAGTAAGTTGGATGAGCGTGTTATCTCAAGAAATGGGCCAGTCGGTTGGCCGCCTCGTTCGTGCGATTTAACGCCTCTAGACTATTTTTTATTCTCGAATACATGGAATTTGTTTCTTCGCGTTTTGTGAGAGCCCATGTTTCGCATCCATATAGAACAATCGGCATGATTATGGATCTATAGACACGGGGCTTTATTTTCTATGATAGCAGTTTGGATTTCAGCAGTTTACTGACTGCATGCCAACTAGCGTTGCCGGAGTGTAGTCTTTTGTAAATTTCCTTCGACGTTTCGTTACTGGCCGTCAGTATCGTTCGCAGGTATTTAAATTCTTTGACATTTTCAAATATCTTGCCCTTGATGTTTATGTGTGTTCTCTGAGGTCCACCTGCTCCCGCCATAATCATTTATTTCGTTTTGTCTTCATTTATTTCTAGGCCCACCTCTTCTGCCGCTTGCATGTGATGATTTCACTGTTTTTCCTTACAGTTTCTAGATTATCGCGAAAAACGGCGATGTCATCCGCATATGCAAGCACTTGTGTGACCCTGTTAAAGGATGATCCGACCATGTTGTCGTCTTGTACCTTTCTGATGACATACTTGAGGACAAGGTTAAAGAGACATGGTGAGAGGCCATCCCCCTGTTTTAGTCGGTCTCGGATTTCAAATGGTTCTGAGAGGTGGTGATTTTATAATAAAAATTTAAAAGCCAATATTATTTTTCCGTACATTTTTCATCATCATCATCGGCACTACAACCTGGAACCGGTCTTGGCCTTATTTAGCAAGTCCTGAGGCTTGTTAAATTTTCCATAATGATTTGTTTTTTTTTTTCGGGCAAGGTCATTAGTCTTGCGCCAGAGGCTCCCCGACGGGGAATCGAACCCCGGTCTCCCGCGTGACAGGCGGGTATACTAACCAGTATACTATTGAGGAGCTCCGTACATTTTTATTCAATCAAAATAGGATCCGTTGGCATCTATGACATTGTTCCAACGTGATACAAGGTCAAATATTCCTTTTTCGTAAAAGTGCTGGCTTTTTGATGTAATGAAATCTTCAAAGTCTTTTATGACCTCTACTCGGTTCCGGAAGACCATCTGCGGAAAAATGAATCCAGATTGCGGAAAAGATGGTAGTCCGTTGGGAAAATGTCAGGAGGGTACAGTGGATGCGGAAGAATTTCATGCATGCAATATGTCGATTTTCTCACAATATTTGAGAGCGTTTATCGTTTCTCCTGGTTGAAGAAATGATAAGTGGATTCGTCCTTTCGGTGTCCACCAAATTGTCACCATAATCTTTCTTGGGTGAAGATTGGGCTTGGGTGTGTGTTTTGGTTTTTCACCCGCATCCAACCTGTAGTATTCCAGAATACTACTGTCCTTATTAGCTTTAACACTGCATCTCATTACTTATCTAACACATCCTTAAAACTTTCTCCTTACATATCTAACATTCTCATTTAATACATATCGTAAATAAACATGCACAATATTCTATATCAAGCCAATTACAGTACATTTCATAACATGCCCCTTTTTCATAACATGCACCTTTTTTCATTTGAAACATGGCTCTTTGATTTTCGTTCAAAGTTTATTCAAAATTTAAAAGTCAGAGAGTAAATAATACTTTGAGAAAATGGTTTTTGTTCAAATTATAATTTACAGTGAATTAGAACTCAATGTTCTATAAGAAGAGAGAAAAATGAATTGTAAAGACACTTTGAGTTGAGAGTTCAGTTTGAGATTACAGTTTCAGTTGAGTTTAAGTTTTGAGTTGGAGATTAAAGTTGAGTTTCAGTTAAGTTTAAGTTTTGAGTTGAGAATAAGTTTTCAGTTTAAGTTGATTTGAGAGTTTGAGTGAAGAAGAAGATACACAAAATAAACAATATCGAAGAGACGGAATAGTTTTTTTCTTTGATAATTAATTATCAATTGCAACAAATTTCCGCACAAACATATTTTCAATCGGAGCGGAATATTAAATAAAGGAAAAATAAAAGGAATATTAACTAAAGGAAAAATAAAAGGTCCCCGCTCTTCCCTCAACCGAGGAAGCACGGCGCTGGAGACATAACAAACCATTGCCCAGGTCTTTTACGGTTATCATACAGAATCCACTTTTCATTACAGGTGACTGTACGGTGCAGAAACGGTTTGGTTTCTTAATCTAAGCGATGCGCGGATTTCCAGGCGCCGTAGTTTTTGGGAATCTTTCAGTTCATGGGGTACCCACTTATGGAGTTTCTTTACCTTTCCTATGAGAGAAAGGTGTCGACTTATTGTCATTGGAGATACTCCCATGCTTTGTGCAATCTCTCGCGCCGATTTCGTTGGTTCCGCATTCGCCGTTGCTCTTAAAACATCGTCGTCAACTAACGTTTCCGACTTCCCGCCTGGTTCATTTTCGAGGCTGAAATTTTCCGGGCGAACGTCGTATAGTGCGTTAGTTTACCGCTACATCCTCAAATACGTCATTAATTTTTTTTTATTGCCAATGACGCATTATGTCCCATTTTAAATTAAAGAAAATTTAACGTTCTGGCACAGATGTTCACTCGAGAATTTCCTATTTCCGAAGCGAAAATCGGACATTTCATGTGGTACAATCCAATAGTATACTAAACGAAACTACATCCCATATTTTTGCAATCCCCTACTCTTTCCGCCTGCACTGTGCCTTGACGCTTAATCATCATCATCATCATCGGCACTACAACCGGGAGCCGGTCTTGGCCTTATTTAGCAAGTCCTGAGGCTTGTTAAATTTTCCATAATGATTTATTTTGTCTGGGCAAGGTCATTAGTCTTGCGCCAGGGGCTCCCCGACGGGGAATCGAACCCCGGTCTCCCGGGTGACAGGCGGGTATACTAACCACTATACTATCGAGGAGCCCTTGACGCTTAATGGTACCTTCAATGTGCCTACCTTCGTTGGCACATTTGTTATAAAATGTCCACCAGTTTACACGAGAGGTTGATTCCAGATGGGTAAAAAATACAGTAACCACCCGATCGTGTAACCTTTCCAAAGTCATATACACCGCCATATACTTTGCCCACCAGCACTCTACTTTATCACAAAATCTCATTTTTACCGGCATATTGTAAATTTGGAACTTTATCGGATATTTGGAAAAATGTATTTTTTTTATTTATTATAGATCAGTACAAATCTGTATTCCGTATCAACTCGAAAAAGGAGGTTAAAGATCCTTTTTTTGCAATTACCAAATCTTAAAAAAAAATCTCTGGTTTTTAACAAACGCTAGTCTGTAGTATGTTCATTTAGATCTCTCCTAATGCTACGTGTCCTATTTTCTGCCTTCTATCTGGCTGCGTTCTTGACTAATGACAACCCATGAAATTACATATCCCATGACGAATCGGCTCCGATTACTTTATCAGCTTCGAAGTAATTGAAATTGCTCACTAAATATTGAGCCATATCGACACATACCAGTTAACAAATTTTAAGAATCCATTAAGGTCGCAGTTCACGTCCAAGCACTCGGATTTCCTAAGCCACCACCACATTATCTCATCAGGGCCCACGTGACAACTGGCGTATTCATTATCCCTGCACCCATTGGTGCTTCGATTAGTCCTTCTTCTAGTTTCTGTGTGACCCCGGCCGTAAATTAAATTTGATTGCCGCGACGGGAACAATGCAGTAGACCTATTTCCATCTATTAAAATAAATTTTCCATAGCGACATTTCGAAGAGAAAAAAAAAACATATTCGAGGTTCATGTGGAAGCACAGCGAGACCATAAGTCCATCTATAAACAAGTGTTCGATGCTTCAAGCTGCTCTTATCAAATAAATTAATGGGGAATATGAGGACAACAAACAACAATGACTGGAGTTGAACCAGAACCTGATTTCATGATTTCAGGAGCGGGCTGGTGCGTGGATGCACCACTACGCACACATCGACTGCGTTTCTACTTGTATTTCTTTTTTCCTTCAAAATGTAAACAACTGCGGAGCGCGCCTTACCAACAATCAGAGGGGTCATCGACCGCACTTCTAAGCATGCTACAGAACGTACGATTTGTTGATAGTGCGAGCGAGACGCACAATGACCGCAGATAATTGCGTGTGCGTACGCTTACGCTAATGGGTGCGTACAGGGCCCAACTCCAAGTGATTCCATTCGACGCACTCGTATTTGTCGTCTTCTTCTTCTTTATTTATTTTCTTTTATGTTTTTTATAAATTTAGGGTCGTTGCATGATCTACACGGTCCTTGTGCCCCGTACCCGCGTGTAGCATTCAATCAATTTTTTTTGTTAATTTTTCCTTTTTTACTCCGCACTTGAGGATGTCCCTCTGACCTGATAAGAGTTTCTTTACTTTTGGGCGCACCACGGACAATGTCTATTGGAGCGGTGTAATCCGTCTAATGGTAAGTGATAGAGATCATTTGTGCTCCTGTTGCTTGGGAAGGCTTGGAAACCCCTGGGAGAGGAATGCGGCGTAATGCTTTCGAGTTATACAGACATTACTATAAATAAATTTGACTATAGAAGTCCGTGGGTAGTCTGAATCGCAGGACATAAGGGCAGCCTATCATTCATCAAAGCACGTCACAGGTACGTCTGATGGTACACGTGTTCGTCGAGCAGAACAGAACAGGATGATGATAAATAGGAAGTTCACTGGATTTCTGGGAAGATTATGGATTCAAGAATTTAAATTATTGAAGAGATGCTACGTAGCACAATGGATATCAAATATATTAGACAGTTTTAGTAGGTGCTGCGCATGATCATAAATGGGGTTAACCGATGATCGGCATAGGTAGTGTGAAAGATTGACCACACATTTTCAGAACTACATTTATAAAATATATCTTTACAAATTTTTACAACCTAAATCTATTATTTTTTTTTATATACTTCTCTCAGGAAACTATATGTAACATACTCATGCCCCTCTGAGGTGCTATTAGATACGAGGGTGGGCTGAAAAGTTTCCGACCTAACAAAGATACAAGACTGTTTTTCTTAAAATTTATTGTTATTTTTCTATATAGTCTCCTTGTAACTCTACACACTTCTCCCACGACGCTCCTATCTCTCCAACCCGTCCGTCTTTCTCTGCAAAATAACTGTTCACGAAGGTTATTGCCCCCTCATTTGAAGAAAATCTCTGTCCTCCGAGCGCACTTTTTAGATTAGGGAATAAAAAGAACTGGCGTAAGGCTAATAACCTTGCCCGTAAAAATAAATTATGGAAAATGTAGCAAGCCTCGAGACTTGCAAAATAGGCCACGACCGGATCCCGGTTACGGTGCCGATGATGATGATGAATAAAATGTAGATTTGGTGAGTAAGGAGGATGGGCAAGCAGCTCAAACCGTAATTCGTGGGTTTTCGCCATGGCAACCGCTGAGGTGTGACATGACGCATTGTCTTGGTGAAACAGGATGTTCTTTTTCTGCAAATGTTGTCGTTTTTCCGCAATTTCTGCCTTCAGTTGGTCAAGTAATGATGCGTAGTATGCTCCTCTAATGGATTTTCCTTTTCGAAGATAATCGATTAAGATAATTCCATGACTCTCCCAAAAATACATCGCCATCACTTTGCCGGCCGAAAAAACAGTTTTTTTTTTTTTTTTTTTTTTGGAGCCGATTCCCCCTTTGCAGTTCACTGTTTTGGGTGTATTTTTGTTTCGGCCGTATAATGGTCTGTCCAAGTTTCGTCGATAGTAATTAATCGGCGCAAAACTCGGATTTATTGCGCCTAAACTGTGCCAACAGAGTGTTGGACATGTTCATTCGAACACGTTTTTGGTTTAACGTGAGCAAATGCGGCACCCAACGCAGGGTTTTCTCATGCCTAAATTTTGAGTTAATATGTGACAAACACATTCTTCGGACATTTTTATAGCCTCTGCTATCTCTCTCACTTTAATTCGGCGGTCGTGTGGGGGTTCCGCCAAACCCCACTGTCTACTTACCGCAAAACCCCCATAACATTCAGCCAATTTCCTAAATTCACTAATGCAATCGCATTAGTACCTGAAAATGCTTCACGCATCATATATATCAAATATGTGATCTTAAAAAATCCCTGTCAAAGAAAACTTACCTTTCATGCATTCTCTTCGCATACAATTTCCCGTAAGATTTTTTTCTTTCCCTTATCAGGCAGAACCCCCATTATAACAACTCAATATACATCAGTTTCTGCTAATGCAACAGCATTAGCACCTGTAAATGCTTCACGCATTATATAGATCAAATCTATAATCTTAAAGTCCCTGTAAAGAAAACTTACCTTTACATGCATCTCATCGCATACAGTTTTCCGTAAGATTTCTTGCTTTACTTATCTGGAATTCCAAACCAATTCGACACCTTCGGTACCACACAAATTCCTGTAAACAAAATGATTCGGTTTGCATACAATGTAACCGTCATGACAGGGGCCATAAATATTGCGCCGTCTATTTTCCCAGCCGCGCCATGGTTACAACAATGTTCCCTACATACACATTGGCTGGCGACTTACACCCAAGGGACCAAAGCAAATACGCATTCCGCGTCTCTTAGCATCAATTAAATCCTACAGCATAAACAAATGCAAATAGGAATTCAATACCTACCCTTACTAGCGATGCCATAAACACCATTTCCTAGAAACCTAGCTAAAACCAATTAGCACATTTCCACATCGCATCGTCGTCTCTTTGTTCAGCCGCGACGCACATTTCCAACAAAGATCCCATTAGCATCCGATGAGTTCGGTTTTATTTGCTTTACCGAAATCGTATCCCATGAATGCACAGTATGCCCTTTCTTTGTTCTAGGTTCGTTCTCATCCATGAAAGAACCACGCACACACACCACTGCACTGAAAGAGTACATTTCTGTGGCGGCCACATCCTTAAGAAAAAATGTTTCTGTCTCTTCCCTTTTCTTAACCCTAACCTCGGATGGAATTAATGTCAGAGTTCTATCCTCGGGGCGTCAAATTCCATCCGCTGACCATCATGGTCAAGCGATCTTCCGCTCCTCGCCGGCTGCGGAGATGCGTAATATACCTCGGGGTCGTGACGAAGTGTTTGCAACCTCCATGTAGAATATTATATTTGCGGCAGTCTTCGAAGATTGTGTTATTATTGATTTCATAATGTAACTTTCACGCAGTGCTGACGTAAAATTTTAGCATCAATAAGAAAATGAAACGGAACAATAATCTGTTAATTCAAACAAGTTAATAGTGTTTTTTAATTAATATAAATGTAAAACTAAACAAAAGGAATCCTGTGTTTTGTATTTTCACTTGGTGTGATGTTTCCACTAGTGATCGTGATTGTTATGCTCGGCGCTCCTGGATGTATTTTAGTTAGTTAATCGCTCTTTTGGTTCGGTGTTATACACGTGATCAATTTATGATGGAGGAGGAAGTGAACGGAGTGCCCGTGTATTGGCACAATACTTCCTCATCACAGTCGTCTAGCACTATTTGGTGAACTTTAGCGATGTTATCGTCAGTTGTTGTAGTTTTTGGGCGTCCCGAACGTTGTAATGTGATTATCAACCATATAATGACCATTGTGTTTTGTAATGATTATTTCAAATCCAACAATGCGTTTTCCGCCGCAGTCCGCATCGTCAGTTTGATGTATAGGATATTTAATATAGATAACAATTAACCAATATTAGAAGCTTCTCTTCTTTCGTTGATAACTCCACAGTTTTAATGTCTTTCGGGACGTTTAGATTAAATGAATTTCGCTTTCCTATATGTTGTATGTTTTCCTGACTGACAACGGTGGAATAAATCAGTGTAGAGGGTCGGATTTGAAGACTTCTTAGTCCGTAGTTCATATAGAATTACCGGTAATTTGGTACGAATCAGGTTTAACGTTGTTGGTGTAGCGCTAGCGGATAAGTTGAATCGGTTGCGCCCGTTGTGTCGTGTAGAGGTAATGCCAGTCATAGTGTATCTAAACCGTTGTGGCGTCGGGTCGGCGTTCACACTGAACGGCTCCCAATCACCACCCAATAGTCACCGAAATGCCCTTTAATTCCCGTGGATGGAAAGTTAGGAATTGACGCAGTTGCATCTTCTGGTAAACTGCTGCCGAGCCCAGATTCACCGGCTCCCGGTTCCAATCCCCCTTGTAGTTTTGGCACAAACAAAGAACAAGATGTCAAGTTCGACATGCACCAATATTTAATTTATTAAACAGGATCTTATTTCAAACGTCTTCTTTCACTCAGTTTTTATGTTTTTAAAAGGTTTACAGTTTTTAGGTTTTTAAAGGTTTACGACTTTTCTCTTTTTTTCTGAAACTTTTCGCACATACTCTATTCTTTTTTTTTTCTTCACTCAATGACTGGTGTGGCACCTCTTGACACTTCTACAGAAGTACTCTACACTACCTCCTGTCAATTCCTTATCTTCCTCTCCCATCACCATTCTTCGAAAATTCATCTTCGACGGCGGTCGAGTTTGAAACTAACCAAAGCCACCACCACCGAAAAGAATCTGGGTTTATACGCCACCAGTATTTATTTTATATATTCTGGTCAAAACAAAGGCGATGGGGAAGATACTTACTTAACAACGTTCATCGTCCCCCAAGCTCTCACGGCCACGTTTAAATTCAGCTCCGCAAAATGTCACTGGGATAAATGATGGTGCAGAGTCCCCATACACAGAGTCCAACTCATCTTTGATTTGCGTAGACGTATTGCCTTTCAAAACAACAATTTAATGACAGCTCGATACTCAATTTTGTCCCCTTTCACAAAAACACTCACATTCACTCACTCAAACGACTGTCAAATAAAAGCTGCGCGTCCAAAGTGGCTGAAAGTTTGGTGAGTAACTGTCAAAAGATGCACAACTACATTCAGTAACGAGTGCTTACTTATTGACGAGTGCTGCTATTTTCATGTTTAGGTCGGAAACTTCTCAACCCATCCTCGTAATAGCTGGAATTGTTTTTGAACAATTCCAACTTTTTGGCGATATTGGATTCATGATATTCATACCGAGAAAATTCAATAGATTTAATGACTTAACCTTCATTAGATTTAATGACTTAATGTGTGTTCAACAAGCGTTGAACACACCTTCCACGAACAAGGATTCTTATTTTGTTGTGGGCCTGGCGTCAGGAACAGTGATGTCTCCTGACGTGCACTTTGGTTGGGCAGGGGCCACACGTGTTTGGGTTTCGCCGACCGATGAATGTCGTTGGGGATTTGTTATGTGTTCTTATAACAATTTATATTATTTAATAATATATATATGTAAGTAATATTAAAGGGGGACTTACTTTGTAGTTGGACCGGTGAGTTGGACCGTTGAGCGGTCGTTGGAGAAGTTGTCAGTGACTCGTTGCAGGGGGCGTTGGATTATTGCTCCCCTGATCAGCTTTCGGATTAATATATTTGAATCTCGTTCTTTGCAAGCCTTTAGAAAATATGTGTTAGCCCCTTTTTACTAGCCGTGTGCTATCAATGAATTTCTCTTGATTGTTGATCGTAGATGGAGTCTGTCGTATGTATTAAGTAAGCCACTCTCTTGAATGAGTAATGAATCTCTCTTGTGAATGCAGTAATAGTACGTTTCCGTATGTTTGTTCATCATTCGGAGATTGACGGCGAATTGTCATTTATTTATTTTTTTCCGTTGACGTAATTTTTTATTATTATTTTTTTTTTTTTTTTATTAATTTTTCCGCCAAGTAGAATTTGCATAAAGTAGTTTATGCAAATTAGCTACTTGGCGCGTTATTCTCCTTTTACAGGTAAAGAGGGGAATCAAAGGGGGATTAGTGGATTCTGGGGGGACGTGGACAAAATGTCGGTCCGTAACAAATTTCCAGATGCGATCACAAACACGAGACTGGATGTGCCAAAGCAATGGCGTCCGCAACAATGCTGCCTGAAACTAATTGAATTGAAAACTGAAACAGAATGAATGTCGCAGTCCAAGAAATCCTGGTGCAGTCCCCAGAAGTATTTATAAATTCTTGATGAAATTATTATTTAATAGATTATTGGATGTAATAGGATTGTAACTACGTGCTCGTCAACAGCTAAAGTGAATAAGAAATTAAAGATGGTTGTCAAGTGACAATCAACAGAATTCATAAATGTCAGCTGATTGCTGACATTGTTAAAGGTGATGCCACATTTAGTTATTGCGAATTCGCTGGTTGTTTCGAATGCGAATCCGCAACACTTAACCTTCCATCATCAGCTGTGGAACTGACGATCCATTTTTCTGTGAACGTTGTATTGTATATCGCGTCTTCCTTACATTGAAATCCACAAGATTGAACTTTCCCGATTATAGGATTTTATCCAAATCCCGATTTAGCGTCAAGCTGGCTACACCTCCGCTGATGCGATTATAGCGTTTGCGGTGATAGTGAAGAACGTGTGATTCGAACTGAAGCTATGATAGTTGGAATCATCAAAAATTGAACCAATGGTGTTAAGCGACTGACCGCGTGTACGAATTCAATTTCTAAACTCAAGTACACTCAACTGATGTGGATTTGTTATGTTATCGCTATGGTATACGACTCTGATGCATTTTCTTATTCGGTTTTCGTTCTGTGGTCTTCACTATTTGCTTGGGTATTGTGTGTATATCTGTTAGAAACGTCACACGATACCAATGCGTTAATCATGCAAAACTGTTCAGCGTCGAGATAGTTTCCTCGACGTGACAGAAAAATCTTTGTGGCGTTGTTGCCCAGCAAATCTCTAAATAAATGTGTCGCCATGGACACAGCAAAGAACCACTGCCGCACTGGGCAGACATGAAAAACACGTTTTAAAAATACACACATTTTACTGTTATTTAATTAAATTAAAGACGACAATCAAAAGAAAACAGGTGCTGAGGGCACCGTATCAAAAACATCTTAATACCCTTTACGTTAAACATATACTGTGTAAAAAAACAGTACAACAAATCAAAACTGTGTCGAAACAGTAAGGATGCAAACGGTTAATGAATAGACAATTGTTTCTTGTCTATTCAGCAATTGGTTGCGTTCAGTGCCACCATGTTTTGCCATAATGGTATAATGAGAATTTATATGTTGCGGAACTGCAACAAAAACTGAGGAAATAAATGTACTATCATCCGCGAAACTGAATATTTTCTTCATCATCATCATCATCACCATATGCACTACAACCGGGACCCGGTCTTGGCCTTATTTAGCAAGTCCTGAGGCTTGTTAAATTTTCCATAATGATTTATTTTTTCTGGGCAAGGTCCCGAACCCCGGTCTCCCGAATGACAGGCGGGTATACTAACCACTATACTATCGAGGAGCTGAATATTTTCTTACCCGTTCATTTTAATATGCCATTGATATGAAGTAGAAATAGGGTTGGGGCGTGAGATCGAACAGTGACGCATCTGGGAATTAATAGAAAAGTGATTCGAAGACACGCAGAATCGACCGATTTTTGAGGAAACTCTTCATCCAGCTGCCAAGTTCTTTAGAAAACTTTTATGAACGAAGCTTAGCCGCGCTCTGTGCAAGATGCGGGCAAAAACCTTGAAGATATTCAATGCGACCGCTCTTGATCCAACACGTTTTTTAATTACGTGGATCGTCTGCGACGGAATTCGTATTGGTAATCATTTAGGAGTCTATCGCATAAATTTCATAATTTTTCAACATAGGCAATAAGACTATATTTGCCGGTAATTTTGTGGGAGACACAGGTTGACTCCATAGATGTCTCCGGGATTGAACTATATCTGGCTAATACGGATAGAGTATACTATTCGCATAATACCAATAATGGCCGCATTAATCCCGAAGACATCGGCAAATTAATAAGGTCTTCGGGGCATACATCCTTTATCACTGGCGGCGATTTTAACTCCAAACATCTCCACTGGAACAACTCTGTTTCAAACCCAAATGGCTTCAAATTGTACCTTTGGTACACCGAAAACTCCCATGCCCTCAACTTCGAAATAGTCGCACCTACGGTTAGCACGCGGGTTATGTCAACCATAGCTACCACCCAGGTATCCGCTAATTGAGGCACACGATAAGACAATCAAAAGCCTAACCGCAAAACAAACAGAAAATAGGAATACAAATAATTTCCTCCCAACCTATTTATCTTATCTCCCAAGATATCGTAACATTATCTGAAATCTTATTTACATCGCATTCACACATTGTAAGCAATATTTGAAATTCGGTTCCTTTGTCTTATGTAAATATGTAATCAATACTCAAATTCAATTCCTACATCCTATGTTATCTTGAATATGCAAACAAAACTTAAACCCAATTCCTTTCATCCTACGTTATTCCGAATATGCAAACAATGCGCAAATCCGATTCGCTTTATCAATTGTTATCTCGAATATGTAAACAGGAGTTGTTGTTTGGAGTTGAAATAGTTTTTAAGTGAAAATGAAGATGCAGTCGTCCAGTAACCTCCGGTCGGAAACAATTTAAAATAGTATAAAATTAGTTTTAAGTATATAAATTTATTTAAAATAAAATAAAATTAAGAACAAAATAAAAGTTGTGTTTTGCGGAATAATTTATAAAACCCGCATTTATCTGGCGCCGTCGGTTATCTTATCGTCCAAAGACAATAAGATTTACATCGAACCCTAGTGAACTAGTGAATAACTGAGCTATAGTCTATTGTCCAAAGACAATAAGATAAGTGAATAAATGGACTATATTCTATTATCCAAAGACAATAAGATCATCATAGAACCCTCAGATTCTTGAAGAGGAAATTAATAAACAAATAAGAGAAATGCTAACACAAGGCATTATCAAGGAGAGCAATTCTCCATACAATTCGCCGTTATGGATCGTTCCGAAGAAGATCGATAACTCAGGTAAGAAAAAGTGGAGAATTGTTGTCGATTACAGAAAACTTAACGAAGTTTCGGTGAGCGCAAATTTCCCATACCCAATATAGAAAATATATTGGTAAAGTTAGGAAGAGCACAGTACTTCACGACTTTGGACCTCGCCAAGGGCTTTCATCAGGTTCTAGTAAAGAAAGATGATAGGAAAAGCCAGTGCTTTCTACCCCATTATGACATTATGAGTTCGTTAGAATGTCATTCGGATTAAAGAAGGCCCCCGCAACATTTCAAAGATTAATCAATTCAGTTCTTAGAGAGTACATAAATCGAATCTGTGTTGTATATTTAGATGATGTTTTAATTTTCAGCACTTCAATAGAAGAACACACTGATAATATCCAAAAAATCTTTAATAAACTTAGAGAAAGTAACTTAAAGATCCAAATAGATAAATGTAATTTCTTTACCAAAACTACAGAGTACTTAGGACATATCCTTACAACAGGTGGCATTAGGCCGAATATGAGTAAAATAGAAATTATTCAAAAGCTCAAAATACCTGAAACTCAAAAACAAATAAAGTCTCATGGCTACAACTTCGAAATAGTCGCACCTACGGTTGGTACGCAAGGCAACTCAATTCTGGTCATATTTTTTGTGTGCAAAGACTTACTTCCCCAAATCACTCCTCTGTGTATCTGACCGAACGCCATGACCATGTTCATCCACAGGTATCGAGCATCCAGGGCTCATATCAGATACATGCTCGATTTTGGGCTCACAAATTGGGACAACTTCAATATCACATTAAACGACAAACTCCACCAACTCTCTCTTCCCACTGATAGGAACCAAATGACGGTTCAGATAAATAATGCTGCAACTCAACTTCACGAGATTCTGGTTGAAACTTCGGAGACTCATGTCCCAAAGTACAAACTTGAAAAGACTTATCAAATTCCCATGAGGACTTTTTAGTGTTTGCGACGATAGTGAAGAACGTGTGATTCGAACTGACGCTATGACGGTTAGAATCACTAAAAATGTAACCAATGCTCAATACATCAGGCCAGTGCCACGTGTACGAATTCGATTTCTAAACTCAAGTACACCCAACTGATGTGGAATTGTTATGTTATCGCTATGGTATACGGCTCTGATGCTTTGCTTATTCGAATTTCCTTTCGGTGTTCTTCACTATTTGCTGCATATTGTGTGTGTGAATCTGTTAGAAACGCTACACTACTCCCTCCTCAGTAACTTTGTTACGATCAACTTCGTGTGCGAACGACAGAACGAGGTAGAAGCGAGCGAGAGGACGTCGGAGCAGGCGAGTGTGCCGATGCTCCATGCGGAAGTCATGATCGAATACTAAAGTTCTGTTTACCTATGGGAGATTGTGTGTTGTGTGTATACAGATCACGTCGGGGTCACCAATTATAGCGTTTCCGACGATAGTGAAGAACGTGTGATTCGAACTGACGCTAACGGTCAGAATCACTAAAAATATAATCAATGCTCAACACATGAGGCCACTGCCGCGTGTACGAATTCGATTTCTAAACTCAAATACATTCAACTGGTGTGGAATTGTTATGTTATCGCTATGGTATACGGCTCTAACGCTTTGCTTATTCGAATTTCCTTTGCTTGCATATTGTGTGTGTGTATCTGTTAGAAATGGCACAACTTCACACTTTGTCTCATCGGGGAGCGTAAAAAGCTTTGCAGAATGAGATATCGTCACCGCTTTACGCAAAGGGAACCATTATTGCGTTCCATCACTCACAATATTGGTATACTGGTAAAACAGAGAATCCAAAATAGTCGTGCCTGATAATTGGAAGACAAACTGAAGGGTACTCAGAAGGACCAGAACGTTTACAAAAACGTTACAAAGATATTTGGCATTTTTCGTACCACTGGCCCAATTATTCACAACGGTGTTGCTGTCAATAATGACACCAATATAGCAAACATCATCGGAAAGACATATGAAAATAATCACAAACTCACTTTCGATGCTAATGCAATCATTAGTTCAGAGGTTCACAATAAACTGTAAACAACTTTAACGAGTCAATTGTTATCTTTAATTCAGCTAACAGTGCCTACTTCGACGACATATGTGGAAATGGTCATGGTTTCGTCACACCAAATACCCTACAGTTAAACACATGTTGACATTTTTGCTTTAAGCGAAACGAATCCCCAAAATTCATAACCTGGAACCCCCCCCCCCCCCCCCCCCCCCCCCCCGGTTCAGCACCTTCCGCGATAATCTCCGCAATCATGCTACCGACTTTTCTCCCAGCCGAGCCGAGAAGTGCTCATCACTGTCCATAATAGCCTCGAGTCGTCACTTATCGCAGTCCCTAACTCCGCCAAGCTGGACTTTGTGACTGTCAAAATCACTCTTCCTCGTATATCAATATTTGTCTTACCGTCCCAGTCTGTTGAAGTTTGCGGGCTAGTTCTTAATGCTGTAGACCACATAATCGAGCTGTTGATGTCCGGCGCCGTGCTTCCTCGGAATGGGGAAGACTTATTAAAACGCAGGATTTCTTCAATTTTATTTATTTAACTCTATTTCTTTAACTGGAACTTGATTTGTTCTACTTAAACTCTAACTGCTTTCAAACTGAACTCAATTTGTTTCTGATATTCAACTACTACTTTATTACTTTTCAAATTCAACTTCTGTCTCAAACTACTCAATCAAAACTGAACTCTTTCTCCTCTGAACTCTAACTCAAAACTGATTTTACAATTGAATTTTATCTCTACTTATAGAACATTAATCTAATATAATTTACTGGAAATTATAACATGAACAAAACAAATTTTAACAAAGTCTCTGTGACTTTTAAATTGAATAAAATTTGAACGAAATTCAAAGTTACTATGTTTTGAATGAATAAAAAGGTGCAGGTTATTAAATGTGCTGTAACTGGCAATATTGTGAATGTTTATGAATGGTATGTATTAAGTGAGAATGTAATATATGTTAAGGGAAGTTTTTAAAGGATGTGTAAGGAGATTCAGTGTTAAATTTAATAAGGGTAGTATTCTGGAATACAACATCCCACCCTTCTTCGAGAAAGAAAATTATCCTTGAAGAGAATAATTTTCTAGTAACTATGTATTAAATTAAGATTAATTAAAGACTTGGATTTTCGTTCAATTACATTGCAATGGTTTTCAAAATTAATCTTTCATCGAAGGTTACAATAATCAAAAAGTTCTTAATACTAGAAAAATAGTCTATTTACATTATCTACGAGGGTTGCCTCTTATGTTTCGGGATTTGGCAACCCTAGTGTTGCAATCCGGCAATTGACAGCTCTGTCGTAAAGTTGGACATTTTTGAGGTTATACGCACTCAGAATGTTTTGACATACGAGCGCTATTTGTGTTGTTTACAGTAACTTAAAAGATTCATCTCGGCCCAAAAATGGAATTAAATCGTCAACATTTTCGTGCGATTATTTTTTACAACTTTCGGCGTGGATTAACTCAGCAACAGTGCATGGATGAACTTAATTCAATTTTTGGCGATGAAGCTCCATCAAGGACCAGTGTTTATCGATGGTATGGTGAATTCAATCGTGGTCGTAGTTCACTCCAAGATGAATTTCGTGAAGGTCGTCCAAAATCAGTTGTTGTTCCGAAAACCATTGATGCTGTGCGCGAACTGATATTGGAAGATCGTCATGTGACCTATCGTGAGATTGAGACAACCTTAGGCGTTAGTGGGATCAGCATACATTCAATATTGCATAAACATTTGACTGTCAAAAAAAAATTGTTCGCGTTGGGTCCCACACAATTTGTCAATCGCCCAAAAAAGGCTCGTGTCAATTGGTCGAAAGAAATGCTCAAAAAATACGGTCGCGGTGCTTCGAAACACGTCTATGACATCGTGACAGGTGATGAATCGTGGATTTACACGTATGAGCCCGAAAGTAAACAGCAGTCGACTGTCTGGGTGTTTCAAGATGAGCCAAATCCAACAAAAGTTGTTCGCGCACGAAGCACTTCCAAGCAAATGGTCGCCTGTTTTTTCGGAAAAACTGGACATGTCGCAACCGTACCACTAGAACAACGCAGAACAGTCAATTCTGAGTGGTACACAACAATTTGTTTGCCAGTTGTCTTCCAAGAAATCAGGAAAACCAACCGCCGAAGACGGATCACTCTTCACCACGACAATGCGAGCTCTCACACATCGGCTGCGACAACTGGATTTTTGAGCACCCAAAACATCGATTTGATGGGTCATCCGCCGTATAGTCCTGACTTGGCACCGAATGACTTCTTTTTATTCCCGTACGTAAAAAACAAACTGAGAGGTCAACGTTTTTCGACATCTGAAGAAGCGGTTGCTGCATTCAGAATGCATGTGTTGGAGATACCTCAATCAGAGTGGCAAAAGTGCTTCGACAATTGGTTCAAATGCATGCAAAAGTGTATAGATCTTCATGGGGAATATTTTGAAAAACAATAAAGTCATTTTCGATGATCCATATTTGTTTTTGTTCTCTAATCCCGAAATATAAAAGGCAATCCTCGTATTAACTAAATTTTTACAATAATCAAAAAGTTCTTAACACTAGAAAAATAGTCAAAATATTCTATTTACATTATATATTAACTAAATTTAAATATTTCTCCTTGGAACCTTTTCTTTTCTTATCCAAAAGTTATTATTACTTATTATATTAATTATATAATATTAATATTATTGTTTCAAAATTCTCATTTCCGTTCGAATATATATATTAATTCCAAACTTTCCAATATATATATTACCTCTAAAATTTTCTTTCGTTATTCCCCCTCTTTAACTTTTTTTTTTTTTTTTTTTCCGTCATTTCCTACAATTGTTAGATTATTTCATATATATTGAATAATAAAACAAAGGCCATTTGTTATGTGTTTATCTTTTCCTTAAATTTATGGAAAATTTTCCAAAACCTTTTTGGACCTATTACTATGATGATTGAATAAAGATGATTATTACCAAAAATCTTATTGAAAAATGATCTTAAATAATTTAAATGACGGTGTAACCTTTTATTTTTTTGTATTTTGTGTTCGAATAAATTTTTATTGTTGTTAAAAAAAATTTGTAATGTATTTATATAGTTTTTCTTTTCAATACCTATTTTAGTTAAATTATTATTTTCATTTTTTATTGTTTCGTGTTTGAGTAAGTGTTTGTGTTCAGTTTCGTTGTTCAAAATATTTAGTGTTTTCGGCTTAATGTCGTCATTTTTCATAGCTTTAACTGCTGTCGGAACGTTTACCTTTTCAGTCTTACTCACTGCTGATGGATCGTTTAGTTTCTCAGTCTCATTTACTGATTCGTATAGTTCTTCAGAGTTATTAGCTGTTAGAACATCTTGGTTCCCAGTCCTATTTGCTGTTTGAACTATTTCTTCAGTTATATCTGCTGTAGAAACATTCAATCCTTCAGTCTTTGCTGCTGAAAAGATTTGTTGACCAGTGTTAGCTGTTGAACTGACTTGGGTTTCTATTTTAATTGCAACTTTTGGATCTTCAGTCTTTAACACTGCTGAATTTTCAGTCTTTGTTGCTGAATTATTTTCCAGAATTGTAGTCTGAATTGGAGTCATTATACTAGGGTTTGGTTTATCTTCGTTTATATGTATAGCTTTATGGGAATATGCGGGTTCACGGTAAATTTGGCTAGGAGCTTCATTAAAATTGTCGTTATCTATTTCCAAAGATCTAATGCTGTAACAGGCCTCGTTTTCCGACTCTTGCACCCGAGAAAAGTGAACATTTTGCTTATCGTTATGTCTAATTGTGGTCCTAGAATTTTCACCAGCACGATTTTCGGCGTTTGCAGGATTATTTCGGAATGGGTTTCGCGTAGTACCTTGTTGGCAATTTGTTAAAGACGATCCCTTCCTAGATAACCTGTATCTACACTCGTTATCTGTGTGATTATTCCTTCCACAGAAATTGCATATAATGTTGTATTCTCTTTTTATGGGTTGTCTATTCGGAAAAGTGGGCTGCATGTTCCGATAACATGTGTCCTGTGTATGCCCTGGCTTACCACAGGTTTGGCAGACTATACGATTAAATCTAGGATTTTCATTATATTGATATGACCTGGGAGAGTTGTCCATTTGAGCAGCATGCGCTACTACATGGGCAATCGACTGTTTTAAACTATTTCCCCCATGGGCTTTAGCTAGTATCTTTAGCTGTTCGTTCTTTAGTCCATCCTCAAATGTTTGAACGGCCAATTTTGTGTTTTCTTCCATCAAAAATTCCCTAACCACCGCGTCTGCTGTTATTTCACACGTGGCAGAGTTTAGAGTCCGCAGAGCATTCGCAACTCTATCACCATATTCCCGGACGGTTTCTCTGTAGTGTTGTTTCAGAGAAATCAACTCATTGTGTGCCGTCGACCGAGATTGCTCCTCTTTATATTCCGATTCAAGTTTGTCCTTTAAATCCTCCCAGTTAGCGATTTTGCTATACCTAATAAGATCGTATGCAGCACCCTCTAGTCTATTTTTGACTAGCTCTAAAAATGTTTCATATATATCCGGGTCTGCCTGCTTTATGGATCTAAATAAAACATCTCCCCCGGAAATAAATTTATCTAAGTCGCAGGGTTTGCCGTCAAAGGAAGGGACGATTCTGAAAACATCAGAAATTCCGACAGAGAGAGCCATTTCAGGGGGTTTATTGTGTATCTG
This sequence comes from Microdon myrmicae, assembly GCA_963931805.1. Taxonomy (NCBI): domain Eukaryota; kingdom Metazoa; phylum Arthropoda; class Insecta; order Diptera; family Syrphidae; genus Microdon; species Microdon myrmicae. The sequence continues at coordinate 37,917,414 of OZ007499.1, read as the reverse complement.
TTGTGAGTGGATTTGTTATTCCCCCTGCCTAGCCGCCTGTTACGTGTAGTAAGGACTCGTAATAGTGAAAAATTGAAATAATGTATGGCGAAAATTTGTTATCAATTCTTAAAAATATGGTTATGAAAAAAAAGCCATTATGTTATTATTCAATATATATAATATATGGAAAAGATAAATTGGACCCAAAGCTGTAAAGAAAGAAAATTTTCGACGAGAAAGAAAAAAAATGGAAATGTCGTCGAAAAACTGAAAAGAGAAGTTTCAAAGAAATTTGTATCGAAAAAAATATTTTTGTTGAAAAGGAAAACTTCCAAGAAATATATTCCTACAAAAAAAAAAGGAAGAGAGAAAAATCTTTTATCAAAAATTGCTTACTACTTCTAACTGTTGATTGAAGTCTTTTTTTTTGTTCCTCTTTAACTTTTTTTTTTCTTCTGCTTGAATTTCCTTTGTGTTACCACCAAGCAGACTTCTTTTTTTTTTGCTTATTATTTTTTTTTTTTTTTTATTTTTGTTTAAGTTTTTTTTTTCTACATGGTTTATTTTATTTATTTAATCCTTTGGATGGATCTCGCCAGTCTTCGAGAATCTCGTCATCATCATTATCTGGGAGTCCTCATCATCGTTATCATCATCATCGGGATCCCGTTATCTGGGCATCCCACCACTGCCACCAGTGTTATAGTCCAGCGCCGTGCTTCCTCTTTTGAGGGAAGAGCGGGGACCTTTTAATTTTTCCTTTACTTCTTTTGCGGATCCTGTACGCGCAACAGTCTTATTAGATATCTTGATTCTAGATTTGTTGTGATGGTTTTGGAATCAGATAACGCATATCCAGAAGGCCTTTTCCAAATCAAACTTTCTTTCCAGTATTTAATCAAAGACCGGTCTTTGATATTTGAAAGCGCTGTTTCCGATTAAGTGGTTGTTCTTAATAAGTATTTTCCACTGAGCTCATATTACCAGCCATTTTAAACATTTGTTTATTATTTATGTTTTATATATGTTTTATCGTTTATAGATTTTTTAGTTATGTTTATTTTTGAAATAAAAGTTAGTCGCCACAACCTGTAGGTTGTTACTTTAATATCACAATTCGAACTAAACTCAATTTAAACTCAAACTTCTTCAACTCTCAAATTCAAACTAAAACTCAAAGTCTACTTTCTCCGAATTCAAAACTAAAACTCAAACTTAATTCTTCTTCCATTCAACTCCAAAACTAAACTCTACTAACTTCCAACCTCAACTGATTTTACTATTAAAATTTCTCTCTACTTATGGAACATTGTGTTCTAATCTACTGGAAATTATAACATGAACAAAACAAATTTTAACAAAGTCTCTGTGACTTTTAAATTGAATAAAATTTGAACGAAAATCAAAGTTACTGTGTTTTGAATGAATAAAAAGGTGCAGGTTATTAAATGTGCTGTAACTGACAATATTGTGAATGTTTATGAATGGTATGTATTAAGTGAGAATGTAATATATGTTAAGGGAAGTTTTTAAAGGATGTGTAAGGAGATTCAATGTTAAATTTAATAAGGGTAGTATTCTGGAATACAACAGAGCTGAATAATAGAGACGACGTCATCATCATCTTCGGAGATTTTAATATTCCACAACTAAATTGGGCTTTATCTGAGAATAATAATCCTGGGGCCAGAATGCCGGGCGTAGAACAGAACTGGATACGCCTTAACAATACTGTCATAAGTGTTGTCAACTCCAACTTAGGCAGTAATCGTAGAGATCGGAGCGACTGGTTTGATGATGAGTGCAAACTAGCGACTGAACGTAAGAATGCTGCATACCGGGCAATGCAGCAGTCTCATAGGACGCGGGTACGCCAGGAGAAATACAAAGAGCGCAGAAGATCTGAAAAAAGGCTTCACAGACAAAAGAAAAGTGCACGTATGGGAGCAAGAGGCGATTCCGGAAGATTGGCGTCGTGGATTAATTTGCCCCATACATAAGAAGGGAGATATCACACTGTGCAGCAGCTATAGGGGTATAACATTGCTGAGTACCGCCTATAAGATACTCTCCACTATCCTACAAGATCGGATAGCCCCATGCGCTAAAGTCATCATTGGTCAATATAAGTGTGGCTTCGTTTCAGGCAAATTAGCGATTGATCAGATATTCACCCTTAGATGGGCGATGGAAAAATTTCAGGAATTTAAGATTCCATTATATCATCTATTTATAGACTTTAAAGCCGCCTACGACAGCATAGCCAGGGTAGTACTATATAATGCCATGAGAGAGTTCGGTATTCCTAACATATTGATACGACTTTATAGGTTGACCATGATCAACGTAACTAGTCAAGTAAAAATAGTGGGATTGCTGTCCAAACCAATAAACGTCTTTAATGGATGCCCTACAAGGGGACAGTCTGGCCTGCCTGCTCTTCAACCTGGCGTTGGAGAAAGCAATCCGTGACTCTGCCGTCAGAACTAGAGGGACTATTGTCACCAAATCCAGCGAGATAATTGCGTATGCAGATGACATCGACATCATGGGTAGAACCGAATCAGCTGTACAGGACTCCTTCACCCAGATCGAGTAGGCGGCAAAAAAACTGGGACTGCGCATTAATGAGGGGAAAACTGAGTACATGATGGCAACTTCTGCGAAGAGAAGACCTAACGTTGGTCAAACTATCAGGGTAGTGGAGCACGAATTTGAAGTAGTGTAACCCTTTAACTACCTTGGGTCAATAGTATCAGCCGACAACAATATGGAAGAAGAAAACGCGAACGGCTGATCAAATCCAATAAAGCCTACTATGGTCTATCAAGGCTCTTTAAATCCTTAAATTTATCCAGAACATCCAAGCTACTACTGTACAAGACCATGACCTTACCAGAACTCATGTATAGATCCGAGACCTGGGTCCTCAATAAAAGGCAGTCTGAACTCTTAGCCGCGTTCGAGAGGAAGGTGTGGGGGTTCTTTAAAGCTACGCAAAGAACCGCCCAGAATTCCAATCCCAACTCCCTTTGCAAACCTGCAGTTACCTGCAAACATTTCCTTCCCAAGGCAATCGAATGCATCACCCAAAACCCCCTGTAAAGAATTCGCTAACATTCATGCATTCAATGCATTATCAAAGTCTCTGAAAAGAATTCTTTACACACAAGCATCATCATATATTAGGAAACCTTATCGGCGCCACTGACAGCCAGCGTACCCTGCCACACACGTGCGCAGCGCTCACCCTTAGCTGAGAGGGACTAACCACGAACCACTCGAGGTTAACCCTTGCGTATTACTCAGTTGGAATCCAACCACCGCAGAGTGCGCACGGTAGTGCGCACACACCCTTTTCGTTTTACGGGTTACCACACCCGAGTCGAATTCCAACCACCAGTTAGTGCAGACGTGTTTCAACCACGAGGGTGCGTCCGGGACTTTTCAAGTTAGTAGTATTTTGTTGGTGTCTGTCGTGTTCTAATAGTTCGGCATTTTAATTTGACACTTTGTGTTGGTGTTTTAACAAAAGATCTATTGTTTTCAAATTAATTCAGTAGAGTGTACTAATCGGGATCATTAAATAGTTATCCCAGATAAATACAATTCAATGGAAAATCGATGTGACTTAAAAACATATTAGTGTTGAACAATGAAATAAAAACAAATTACAAACAAACAATACCACTGTGAGTTTCATTTCTTCTTGTTTGGTGATCATTTTGCTGTGGTATTCGGTGGGTGATAAGTGAACCCGTGCCGGCACAATGTTAGGCTTGACTTTGAGGAGATCGGATCAGATAGTCGGACGTGGAAGGAGAGTGCACAGGACAGGGAACGATGGCGGAGTCGAGTTGGTGAGGTCATGAACTTCCGGCTTCCTACAGTCCAATAAATAATAATAAATAATAACAGTTTTTAAGGATTATTCCTGCTATTCCATCTGGGCCAGTTGCTGCCTTACAGTCCAGTCCACGGAGAATCCGTTGAACAGGTCGTGGGCGGAACTTCACACCTGTCTTTTAAGATCCTACTGGCGCGATCACAACTGGCTCCAGAAGATCGGCGTCGACGGATGAATTTGCAGAAAATAAACTTGCGAACACATTGGCTCTATCTTGTGAAGTCGTGGCTAGTGACCTACTGCCCGTTACTAACGGAGGCAAACCGAATTTATTGCCTGTAACCTTTATCGTTGACCAGAAGGGGATGCGAATCAGTTGGGCACTCAAGCAATTTGGTGGTCACTTTGTCGTTGTAAACCTTCTTTATGGTATCAATCGCTTGGTTGTACGCGCTTCTGTTTCTTACAAAATTCATTATGTTGACCCCCGTGGAATTTGAGCGCCATTGTTTAAAAGCTTAATTTTTTGCCGCTGTTGGAGTTCTGTACGTTAAAGTCTGTACGTTAAAGTCCCCATCTCAGAAGCTGCCTGGTTGATTTGTATCCAGTCGATCGTACGTGAAAGATGGTCGATCGTCATTCGGAGAACTGCAGAGACAACAAAGCAATTTCACAGATCTCTTCACCACGATTTGCATCCAAATGATGTCCAAGTTATTGGATTATAATGCTTCTGCCCTTTGGCAATCTAAATAGGATCGGGTGAAGACGTAGACTCCACCCTTAAAACGAGATCTCTAACGCAAATCTTATCCTGAGCAACGAAGATATTTCGAGTCAGTTGATAAGTCGACCTGTGTCTCAGTTGGGGCCAGAATATCATGTTTCTCTGTTGCATATATTGGTGGACGGCGTTTACACTGTTATTGATGAATTCCATGGTTTTACAAAATGCCGTTGCTAGCTGAACGTTGACAGTGTTTCGCGGGAGAATCTAATTACGTGTAATTAACTCATATTATTTAAGTTCGCTCCAATGTTAGCCTTTAAAAGCTGCTCTAAGCTAAGAAACGGGGTGGTTGCCCCACCAACCTTAAGCTTGTCATAACCATGAGTTGAACCGACGTGAGCTCTGATAGACCCCAACCACAGGACTTAATATACACTTCGCAGCATTACTAAAAGAAAAAGACTAATTTTCCTTGCACAGTAACAAAAGTCTGTGTTCTGTATGTCTAACAGTATAACGCAACAAAGGACATTAATGTTTTGTGCAAGTTTTAACCTCCAGACTTCTAAATGTCCTTACTGGTTTGTATTATCCATTTATGTATTGTATTATCCATTTATGGTTTGTATTATCCATTTATGTATAAAAGTAAATTTATGACCTCAGCGCCATTGGGAATTAATAAACTCCTCTTCGTATTTGCACACAATTATATCAATTCAGGATCTAACTAATTATTATAATGGGTTTTCTCTATGTGTTGATTAACCACTGCTATTATCGCAGGACATTTTTTTAATTATCCCCCCCGTTTGGTTTAAAGACACGCGCGACAAGTACGTGCCGATTATACGGGTATTGCACGATTTTGCAGTATTGTCCAGTTGAACTATAGGACAATGTTGTTAAGTGCAGTTGGTAAAAACAAAGTGCCGGTACGTGTAGTAAAGGGAATTTATAAGTACATGAAGTTTTGGGGACTTGCGTCCTTTGACATTGAGACTGGCTCCTCCATCAAACTGATACCTACCACCCAAGTCTATCCCACGTTAGTCCGTCTCATCTGTTTATTGTGCTATAGTCTTTATCTTCGAGAAGTCGATTTCAACTACAAGCGGGATTATATTTTACATCAACACATTTTCATTCTTAACCGAGTTTTCTTTTTTTCAATATCCTTTTTCACAATCGGCTGGATATTGTTCCAATTGAACGGAAGGCAGCGGTTCATCGTTATAATTAAGAATGCGCTTGAGGTGTACAATAAGATACTGACTATGAACATGGATGCAAATATTTTCGAAAAAAAATTCTATGTAGTGGTAGCGACGCGTGTCCTTACCAACATTATAACACTAATTTTTCTAATGGTCCAACTTGAGCAAATACTGAGAATTAAAAATTATTGGATGGCAGTTCATACAATTCTCGGACAGGCTATGTTGTTGGGCGCGTACGCCGTGATAGATCTATTGTTGTTGGGTTACTTCGTTGCTTCGGAAATGTATCGCGAAATAGGATTGCTTATAAACTCATTAGCAGAACGTATTGAATCTGAGGACATTTCCACTATGACGAGCCACCAGAGAATGCGGACACTTTGCTCTTTTGCAGATCAGCTCGATGAGTTCGCATTTTTATATTCGAAGCTCTATAAGTTGGTTCGTGAGTTCCATGAACTGTTTCAGTTTTATATTTGCTTCACGTTTTATATTACGTTATTCAGCATCATTGGGAACATGCACCATAACTTCGTTTGTTACGTAACTGGTATCGGGGTATATTGGGATATAATTTGTTTTTGTGTTGTTTGCGTCCTGGATTTCCTATTTCTGACGCTGACGATTGACTCGATGGTCCGACAGTCAATGATTCCCACCTTTATTAACTGGAACAGTTTACACTCCGATGTAGATGCAAGATGGGATCAATGTGTAAGATAGATTATTGGTTTCCAGTTGTAATAGGTAACGGTGTTGATATTTTCAGGTGGATCAGTTTTTGATGCAGCTACGACTCCAGACTCTGAAGATTGATGTGTACGGATTGTTTGAGTTAAATAAGGCATTGTGTTTGAAAGGAATATCTCTAGTGGTTGGCTATTTGACTATTTTAATACAGTTTACGATGCTGGGCTACTTTGATGGAAAGAGTGATAAGCCTTAATTTATAACAAGTATTATACATTTTAAAGATAGAATAAAATGCACTATTAATGTCTCTGAGAGTTAAATTACAACTTAATTTCTGTTCGTTACAGATCGCAGCACATTGGTGAATTATACAATAATTTCGATATTGTTACAGGTTACAGCACTTTTTTGGATTTCTTAATAATTCTGCCAGATATTATTTCTCCGGAGCGACACACGATCCGGTCGTAATGTGACAATCGTTACTACCGCACAGGATTCCGGTATCTACATAATCGCTGTGGTATTGATCTTTTCAATCCTCGGATGGGAACGAACACACAGGGCAAAGTCTCTAATTGCTTTCAACCCGGCGAAGGCCAGGACGACCCTTGTCCCTGTTCAATGTAAGTTGACATGCAGTCTTCACGTGACACCCCTGGATATCTACTTTGGCGCCCGCCAAGTAGTGAACCAATGCATACAGCGACATCCTGAGAAAGGTTGGCGCAAGGCTAATAACCATGCCTGTAAAGACGAATTATTATGGCAAATTTAACAAGCCTCGGATATGGACCGAATACACGACGACGACCACGGTAAAGAAAATGACTAAACGATTTAAGAATTTTCTCATGGAACGTCCGCTCACTATACAGAGCTCGAGCTGCACAGCAGCTTGCCGATGCCCTGTCCGAATATTCAGCCTTACATAACAGCATTACAAGAAATAAGATGGACGGGGAGTGGTGTTATTCAAAGAAACGAGTATGACAATTATTACAGCTGTCATGCAAAACATCATGTGCTCGGGGCAGGCTTTCTAGTCAGCCAAAAACTGAAGCCTGCCATCATCGGTTTTAATGCAATAAAAGAAAGGCTATGCACTCTTAGCGTGCGAGACAACTTTAAGAATATAAGCCTCATAAACGTTCACGGACCTACAGAGGAGTCCCCTGACGACGAAAAAGAAGAAAACTACGAGAACGTCGAACGGGCTCTCAATGCCTGCCCAAGGTACGACGTGAAAATCGTTCTTGGTGATTTGAATGCGAAAATAAGTCGGGCGCCGGTTTTCAGGCACTACACTGGTTCCCATAGTTTACATAGGAACACTAATGACAACGGACTACGAGTCATCGAATTGGCAGCATCAAAAAACTTGGTCGTTGCAAGTACCAGGTTTTCGCGTAAAGATATCTACAAAGCCACCTGGGAGCCACTCGCAACCAAATTGACCGCGTGTTGATAGGTCGCCGTCACTCCTGGAGCCTGATGACGGTACGAACGTACCGAGGTGCCAACGTCGACTCGGATCACTATCTTGTTGGTACAGTTTTCTGAGCGCGGATTGGTTTACGGAGACGTGTTGCATCCGCAGATCAGGTTTGAATCAACACGGCTGCCTTACGCAATGAGAATACAAGTAACACCTTTGGTCATGCGCTAGGACTCGCCCTCGAAGAGATCGACGGATGGAGAGTAAGTCCTGGGGCCAGAATGCCGGGCGTAGAAGAGAAATTGACACGCCTTAAGAATACTGTCATTAGTACTGCCAACTCCATCTTAGGCAGTAGTCGTAGAGATCGGAACTACTGGTTTGATGATGAGTACAAACTAGCGACTGAACGTAAGAATGCTGTATACCGGGCAATGCAGCAGTCTCATAGGACGCGGGTACGCGAGGAGAAATACAAACAGCTCAGAAGATCTGAAAAAAGACTTCACAGACAAAAGAAAAGTGCCTGGGAAAAAAACCTTGTCTGTGAAATAGAGAAAAGTAGAGAGTGAGGTCCGCACCAGGCGCAGTAATTCTACCAAATAATCTGCAGTATGACGCGGTACACACCACGCTTCACTTACTGCATCGATAAAGCGGGTAATTTGATCACCCATCCTGAAGGAATTCTGGAGCGATGGGAAGTGCACTTCAATGAATTGCTAAATGGTCAGCTCACAGAAGAATTGGAGGCTGCACCAATGCAAGATCAAGACCAAACGCTGCCGCCACCAAGCATTAAGGAAACATTAAAAGCTATAAGACAGCTCAATTCAAATTAAGCCCCCGGAGTTGATGGCATACTAGCTGAGCTGATCAAACAAGGAGGGACAGCGTTACATCACGCAATTCATGAGATCGTGGTACACGTATGGGAGCAAGAGGAGATGCCGGCAGATTGGCGTCGTGGAATAATTTGCCCCATACATAAGAAGGGATATATCACAGTGTGCAGCAACTATAGGGGTACAACATTGCTGAGTACCGCTTATAAGATACTCTCCTTTATCCTACAAGATCGGATAGTCCCATACGCTAAAGCCACCATTGGTCAATATCAGTGGGGCTTCATCCCAGGCAAATCAGCGATTGATCAGATATTCACCCTTAGGCAGGGGATGGAAAAATGTCTGGAAATTAAGATTTCATTATATTTATAGAGTTTAAGGCTGCCTACGACAGCATACCCAGGGTAGACCTATATAATTCCATGAGAGAGTTCGGCATTCCAAACAAATTGATACAACTTTGTAGGTTGACCACGACCAACGTAACTAGTCAAGTAAAAATAGCGGGATTGCTCTCTAAACCAATTAACATCTTTAATAGACTCCGACAAGGGGACGGTCTGGCCTGCCTCCTCTTCAACCTGGCGTTGGAGAAAGCAATCCGTGACTCTGGCGTCACAACTAGAGAGACTATTATCACCGAGTCCAGCCAGATACTTGCCTACCCAGATGACATCGACAGCATTAATAGAACCGAATAGGCTGTACAGGACTCCTGCACCCAGATCGAGTAGGCGGCACGAAAACTGGGACTGCTCATTAATGAGGGAAAAACTAAGTACATGGTGGCAACTTCTGCGAAGAGAGGACCTAACGTTGGTCAAACTATCAGGGAAGTGGAGCACGAATTACTTCCTCGCATCTGCACAAGAAAATTTCTCATCCTGTCTGTCAACAGATTTTCCCCATCATATCTGTTAACAGCCTAAAATTTCCCTTCGCATCTCAAAAGGAGAATTTCCCATCGGATCTGGAAAAGGAGAAATCTTACTCATGATCTTTATCATCATCATCATTCGTTGCAGGTGGTCGGAATCTTTTTTCTTTTCTTTAAGGATCGGATGCCGCCGCTTATTCTCCGATCTTTCCGTGGTTTATTTGAACTGCACATCTGGCATGCAGACAAAGGATCGCATGCACTTCGGATGGGTACACGGACTATGGGATGTAAGGCTTTGTTTGTCTTTCCAATCATAAACATCTATCAGGGATAGTGTTACGAGTTTATGATTGTTCGCCTGCTAATCAGCGGCGCAACGAATCGTTGGTTTGCGCAAGTGTGCCTTAGCATTAGGTCATGCAAGGGATTTAGGTGCTAATTGCATTTAGCTACCCGAGTATGCATTCCTTGTTCAGTTTACTTACCGACAATGGTATTTCGTGGGAAAACATCGCGTTGATGCTTAGGCTGGGTGATCGATTTACATGCGACGCTTTCCTGCATTGGCACATTGTTTAGATGCGATGCTTTTCTGCCTTTTTGGATTGGTTTTGCATACGATGTATGGATGCGTGGAACTCGTTAAGTTCCTTGGTTTTTGATATCGGGTTCAACGTCGTTGCAATTTCATATAACCTTTGTTACAGGTATGTTTAAGGACTTTGGAACACGTGTCTGTGGGCACGTGTAATGGATAAAGGTAAGTATGTTCCTTGGCGGAAAGGACATCTCAACCTACAGTCTTACCAATACTCATGTATGGATCAGAGACCTGGGCGCTCCAAAAAAAAAGGCACTCTGAACTCTTAGCCGCGTTCGAGAGGAAGGCCTTAAAGAGAACTGTTGGCCCCGTATGTGAGAGAGGACGATTCCGGAGATGCTACAACCATGAGTTGTACGCAATCTACCTTGAAGCAAATGTTGTAAGAAAAATCAAGCTGGGTAGACTTCGGTGGTCGGGATACCCAGCTCGAATGAGCGAAGAGGAGCCTGCCCGGAAAGTCCGTTGTGGCAGGATGTATGGAAGGAGACAGCGCGACAGACCTTGTCTGTGATAGAGGGGTGGCGTAGACCAGGACGCCCAGAGCCTGGGAGTGCCAAACCGGATGATATCGGCTCGAAATCGGGACCGGGGGAAAGATTTGTTAAATAAAACCAAGAACGAATTCCGGTTGTAGTGCTGATAATGATGATGATGGAGATTTTCTCATTAACACACGTGTTATGTTGTTTTTTGGAATCAATTTTACGGAGATTGATGATCATTTGCAATGCGTGGCTTTACTTTGCATTCACATTATCTAGTTTTCAAAAGAAAACGCGCTGTGCAAGCAATGTAGCGTTGCGCATCGCCCTATATTTTCTTTAGAAAAATGCGATTCAAGATAGGCGACACGACATAGGAACTGCATCTTAATTATCCTCAATGGAATTTGAAATTCTCATTGGCGAATTTTCTTAGAAATGAATTCCAGGCGTCGCATTATTTGCGAGGAACACAATGAAGTCAGTAATCAACGTGACATCGGACAGTGCGCATGTACTCAGACATTCGTGATTCTCTCCATATAGTGCGTGAGCATTATAACCTGACTCAAGGTGAAATTGTTTAATTATAAAAAAAAAGGGAAAACATGTAGATTGTGGTCGTAGTGAATTTGGTGAACTGGTTGATACCGCCGGTGATTCAGACTTTCCTAGAGAAACTGAAAAATTATCAAAACGTGTTATCGGACATAAGGATATATAAACAATCATAATTTGCAGTTTAATACTAACCACACGTGGGAGTGCATATGAGCACGTGTTTAGCAAACAAATAAAAAGTTAAAGTGAAAGAAAAACAAAACAAAAATAATAAAGAAACAAAAGGAACTAGAACCACCCAGCCCCTTCGTCCTTACATCTATAGACCACCACATTAGTGGTTGTCGTCACCTTCTTCCGAGTCCACTCGCCACCACCCGACCCCCCATCGCCCATCCCTATCCCAATCACTACGCCTATGATTTCCATAAGCTAATTTGCGCCCCATCAACGACTACCTAGGCCGCCTTTCGTTCAAGTACGATCACCTATCCGTTGAATATGCCATCATCATCATCCGGATCCGGTCTTGGCCTTATTTAACAAGTATGAGGCTTGTTAAATTTACCATAATAATTTGTTTTTCCGGGCAAGGTTATTAGCCTTGCGCCTACCTGTCTCAGGATGTCGCTACATGCATTAGTTCACTACTTGGCACGCGCCAAAGTAGCTACCCAGGGGTGTCACGTGGAGACTGCATGACAACTAGGATTGAACAGGCACAAAGATCGTCCTAGCCTTCGCCGGGTTGAAAGCTGAGACTGTGGCCTATGTGTTCGGTCCCACTCCGCGATATTGACGTATTACTGAAGGATAAAGTCTTGAATAACAATGACATTAATGGTTTAGCCGCCGACATTGTCAAAGCAGCGGATAACAAAGAAGAATCGGAAAGAGACGAAACCCCAGTCGTTCTCACTGTAAGTGAATTCACGAAAGTATTCAACTATGCTGTAATTTAGGAAACCATTTCCTTGAAAAAGATGATAATTCCGAATGAGCCTTCAAGTTCTAACGCAAGCTTCAAAAGTGTAAATCGTTGGTCAAAAGCGACATACGAGTTTTATATCTTAATATCAACGCACCCTTAAACTTATTTCAGGATTTGTCATTGGTAAAACGTCTGTCAAGATTTACTTTTTTTTTCATTGTAAAATTCACGAACATTTAGAAATTACGAGGGTGAATCAATTATAAACGGGAATTCCTTTTTATACATTTATTGAATAATGTTACACACTAACAATACTATCCACATTTTTCAATATACTCTCCTGTGTGATCTACATACTTTTGACCCCGATTTGGAAGTTTTACTATCCTTTGTTCGTAGAAAGATTTAGGGAAGTTATTAGTCAATTGGACACGTGCTCCTCGACTTCTTCATTACTTTCGAATTTTTTCCTCCAAGTGATTTCTTCATGGATGCGAACAAAAAAAAATAGTTACCGGGAGACAAGTCTGGGCTATAAGGAAGGTGTCCGAGGGTTTCACAGCACATTTCTTCGAATGTATACATTGTCAAGGACGTGGTGTTAGAGTTGGCGTTCTCATGAAGAAGGATGACAACTCGAATGGGTATACCTCGTATTTTGTTTCGATATGCGGCTTTTGCCGATTGTAACACCTGAAAGTAGTAAGCTGCATTCCCTGTTCATTGTTCGTGAAGAAAATCAATCATTAAAACTCCCCTTGAGTCGAAAAAAATCGTTACAAGAACTTTTCCCGCGATCATGACTTTCATTATCGATACGTTCTCACCCAGTTTTGAATTCTCTGGCCCACGTATACACACGAATCTGAGATAGTGTATCATCACCAAACTGTGCATTCAGCCGAGAAAAAATTACCAATGGTTAAACGTCTTGATTTGTTAAAAATTTTATAATAATCCGTTGCGCAACAGACGTATGTACCTCTTGCTCGCTCATGACCGCGACCGCTAGACAGGCCGGTTCCCCTACTCTTCATATACCAAACAATAGCCACGCACAAGATTATCTAGCTCGCAACTTGTTGCTAACCAAAAAAGTAAAATTACAGTTTATATTTGATTCACCCTCGTATTTCACTACTCCAGAACAAAAACAATGACAGTGTCACTTGTTACGGCCACAACCACCCATCCCATAATACTTACCCTTTTGGAGCCAGCCTCCAACACTAATTGCGATACACGCCATAAACATCCACTTAAAGGATGAGACACTACCCAAGCCAGAGCATTACCTCATACATCAAATGGGCCACATCAATTGATACCAAACAAAGCGAACTAAACGTTCAATTTGCTCTAATCAATTCAACTTCAAGCAAATTGGATTAAATGTTCAATTTGCTCACAATAAAAATGTAGACAGGATAATCGAACCAAAGGTTCCCCACAAAAATCCCCTAAGAGCCAAATGTGCAGACCAGATGCCTTTCTTCAAACGAAATCGTTGAGAATCATAAAATCCGCGTCAGCAATTTTATGATCCCTTAGAAAAATGGTTACCTAAAACCATTATCATAACCAGCATCGGTTTCCGTTTTAACCGACCCAAGTTAAAACAAACAACAGGCAATAAAACGAACTGCACGTTCGCCTAGGCGCTATTAATTTTTTCTTTGTGTTTCCTATCGATTTCCCACAGAAGAGATCCTTGCCCATTCGGCTAAAATAAACAACATAGAGAATCATAAATGTACATTAGCACAATTCTCTATTTAATTTCTCCTTTGTATCGATTTCCCACGGAAGAGATCGTTGCCCATTCGTCTAAAGAAAACAGCAGGCGGAGAAAAGGAGAGACCCTTTTATCTGCAGGCGGAAACAAAAGATTTACATCCAAAGGAAAAATAAAAATGAAAAAAAATAGAGACGCAGGGTTTCCGAGAGGTTGACCGAGACGGTCATAAGAGTTGGTTTTTGAAATTCGACTGGGACGGTGAGCTTAGGAGTTGGTTGGTTCGCGACTTTTGACCGGGATGGTCTTCAAGTGGTGTTAAAAAGTATAATTTGTTCAGACACTGTGAAGAGCGTTTAAGCGAGAAAATCCAAGTGTAATTTTTAAATAAAATTTGGTTTTAATTAAATAATTGTTTAATTAAATTAATGTTTTTGTTCAAATGTGTAATAAGTGTGTGGTGTTAAATATCAAAACATTAAAGATTAGTTTTAATTATAAAAGACAAAAGAGTGTTTTATTTCAAGTAGGGTGTAAAGCTCCTCGATAGTATAGTGGTTAGTATACCCGCCTGTCACCCGGGAGACCGGGGTTCGATTCCCCGTCGGGGAGCCTCTGGCGTAAGACTAATGACCTTGCCCAGAAAAAATAAATGATTATGGAAAATTTAACAAGCCTCAGGACTTGCTAAATAAGGCCAAGACCGGTTCCCGGTTGTAGTGCCGATGATGATGATGATGATGTGTAAAGTGTGTGTGATGTGCAAAATGGGTGGTGTAAAAGTTGTATAACGCACTGACTCAATTTCATCTCCGTTCTTTATGATTAACAATGTATGTTAAAAGGAGTATGCTCACAAACCACATTAATATTTTGTGCAAATTTATTGTGCATCGGCAAATTGCAGAATTCTTGAACATTGTTCATTTTGGTTTACATTATTCAGTTGTGTATAAAAGTCAAACTTAGTGCCGTTAGGATTTAATGATTTAAGTTAAGTTCCTCTCTGCAGACCTAAACAGATACACAGACTCAAAATTCCCATTATATAAATGCAGGATGTAACTTATTATGATAATGGGTTTTGTCCACTGATATTATCACAGGACATTTCATTTTAGTTATTCCTCCCACTTGCTTTAAGGTTACGCGTGGCAACTCACTGATGATTAAGCGACCATTGTACTATAGCGCAGTATTGTTCAGTCGAACTACAGGAAAATGTCGTTAAGTGCAGTTGGTAAAAACAAAGTGCCGGTACGTGTGGTAAAGGGAGTTTACTATTACATGAAGTTTTGGGGACTCGCATCCTTTGACGTGGACACTAGCTCCACCATCAGATTGATACCCACCACTCAACTTTATCCAGCCTTGATCCGACTTATCTGTCTACTAGGCTACAGTCTTTATCTGCGTGAATTCTATCTTAACTTCAGCCTGGATTTTATTTTATTTCGACACATTTTCGTTCTTACCTACATTAATTTTATATCAATATCCTTTTTTACAATTGGCTGGATATTGTACCAATTGAATGGGAAGCAACGGTTCCTCGCTGTAATTAGCAATGCGCTGGACGTGTACACGCAGATACTGACTATGAATAAGGATTCAAATATTTTCGGAAAGGAATTCAGTGTAATGATAGCAGCGCGTATTCTGACCAACATTATGACATTAGTCCTTCTGGTGCCGAAACCAATACAAATACTGAAAAATAAACGTTATTGGATGGCAGTTCATTCGCTTCTTGGGGACGTCCTGTTGTTGAGTGCGTATGCAATGATAGACTTACTAGTATTCGGTTACATCGTGGCTTCGGAGATGTATCGCGAAATAGGATCGCTTATAAACTCATTAGCAGAACGTATTGAATCTGAGGACATTTGCACTATGACGAGCCACCAGAGAATGCGGACACTTTGCTCCTTTGCAGATCAGCTCGATGAGTTCACAATTTTATATTCGAAGCTCTATAAGTTGGTTTGTGAGTTCCATGAACTGTTTCAGTTTTACATTTGCTACACGTTTTATTTTACGTTCTTCAGCATCATTGGGAACATGCACTATAATTTCATTTGTTACGTAACTGGTATCGGGGTATATTGGGATGTACTTTGTTTTTGTGTTGTTCGCGTTCTGGATTTCCTATTTCTGACGCTGACGATTGACTCGATGGTCCGACAGTCAATGATCCCCACCTTTATTAACTGGGACAGTTTTCACTCGGATTTAGATGCAAGATGGGATCAATGTGTAAGATGGAATTTTGGTCTCAAGCTGTAATACGTAATGATGTTGATATTTGCAGGTGGAACAGTTTTTGATGCAGCTACGACTCCAGGCTCTGAAGATTGATGTGTATGGATTGTTTGAATTAAATAAGGCATTGTGTTTGAAAGGAATATCTCTAGTGGTTGGCTATTTAACTATTTTAATACAGTTTACTATGCTGGGTTATTTCAATGGAAAGCACGATGAGCCGTAATTTATAACAATAATTATACATTGGGGGCTTTTGTGAGATAGAATAAAAAGCACTCTGAAAAGTTACTTTATAAAGATCTTAAAGTAGTAATGCAGTATGTTTATGTGTTAATGATAGCTGCATACTGTTGTTTGGGACATATTACAGCACACCTGTATAATTTAAAATAATTTCTATTCGTTATAGATTACAGTACCTTACAATAATTTCAGGTGGTTACTGGTTAGAGCACTCTTTGTAATTTTTGTAATAATCTCGTTAGACATTATTTCCCTGGCGCGACCCACAACCCAATCGCGAACTGGCAAACTTGAGTTACTCGATGATACGTGGTAACTCCCCCACCGCCTTTGTCCCAGCGAGGAAACATTAAACATGAATGGGCATATATAACATGTAACACGTTTAAATAATTTCAAACCACATTTTCAAATTAAACTTAAATACAAAACACAATGTACATTGTGATTTACACATATAATAAATAAAACATAAACTACCTCTCATTCCTTTACAACAGAAATTAAACATACTCATTTAAACGATGTACATTTCATATTCTAAACATAAATAAAACATATATTACAATTGGTATAAAAAGTATAAAAAACAAAAATAGCTGGTGCATAAACCTGCATAAGTTCTATTCGGCGATGACATTTCCGATCAGTTTCGGAATCGTTCGTAGCCAAGTTTCTTCGTCGGGACAACGGCGCCAGGGCACGAAGGAGGTAACGGAGAAATCTATAATCGGAGACACAGTTTTTCTCTCTAAAAAAAGTTTTTCGTTTTTTCCTTGTCTGTTGCGTCTTTCTAACTTACTTTTACCGGTCTAGAGAGAACGAATTTGGATTTCGTATTGAACAAAAAAAAACAATCGCGGTCGCCGTCTGTTAAGACTTGCTGTTTTTTTTTTTTTGATTTCGATAGAGGGTTTTCGCCGGTTTTGTGCGGAAGAGGTGGTCAGAAAAAAATTCAAAACGTAAAAACCCGTAAATAAACTAGTGTTTAAGAGTTTGGTGTTTAATTAATTAATTTAAAATTATTGGAATAAAAGCATTTCTAGTTCAAATATGAATAAAAATGTTTTAGAATATGAGAAGAGAAGTTGTTGTTTTCGCGGACTTTAAGAGTTATTTAACATTCAGTGATATGGACCAAGATGATACTCAATTCAAAATGATCGGCGACGAAACAGGTAATCCAATAGCTGAAGCTAATGAATTTATATTTAAAGAAAGTCCTTAAAGAAGCATACGGAATATAAACGGATTAAGAAGGAAACTACTTCTGGGATAACTGTTCATTGCCAATGGCGCATTATGTCCCAATTTAAATTCATAAAGGAAGAGGGTTCGAATTTGAACTGCCGACAGCATGGTAAACAATTCCTAGAAAAAAAACGGTACTCGCAACGAACCCTAAAATTCTCACACATCAAGCACACGTAACACTTTACTTTATGAAAAAAAGAAAATTTAACGTTCTGGAACAGATGTTCACTCGAGAACTTCTTATTTCCGATTGAGCGAAAATCGGGCATTTCATGTGGTACAACTTAATAGTTCAGAAGGGTCGTGATAAGACAGCTTTCAGTAAAAATTACGGGCATTATGAGTGAGGGAGCACCGGCTACGTTCCAGAGACCCATGAACCTTGTCCTAACTGGGTTGCAAGGCATCGAATGCTTTGTCTTTTTTTTTTTTTTTTTTGGCTTCGGTAGGAAGGTGTAAATCTTCAAAAGATACCTCTGAACCGAGCCAGATTTTTACCGACAAAAACCACCTCCCGCCAGACTCATATTCCTGTTGATCTCCGCGGAACTTTCTTTAGGATATTCCATCGCGGGGCGGGACTATCTGGACGGCATTGTCATCTATAGGAAGAACCTAGAGAACCATAATGACAAACTCCGGAGAGTTTTTGAACAATTGAGATACCATAATCTCAAATTGCAACCAGAGAAATGCAGGTTTCTACAAAAGGAAGTAGTTTACCTAAGACATGTTTGTTCCGAAAAAGGGGCAATGTCCAATCCCGATACGACTGCTAGTGTCAGGGATTCCCCATTCCCAAGACGGTAAAGAACGTCCTATCGATTCTAGGCCTGGAGAACTACTATTGGAAATTTGTTGCAATTTTTTCGAGGATAGTGGGTCCCTTAACAAACTTGTTAAGGAAAACGTTAAATGCACCTGGTCCGAAAAATGTCAACAGCCGTTTGATAGAATAAATGAATTGTTGGTCTCGCTGCCACTGTTAATCTATCCAGATTCTACCAAACCCTTTAAATGACCACGGAGGCGAGCAATGTAGCACTGGGTGCCGTGCCACGCAAAGGGAAATGGGCAAAGACCAGCATAACGCTTATACCACTCAAAGCTTGAATAAGGCGGAAAAGAAATACATCACCATCAAGAGCGAGTTATTAGCCATTGTGTGGGCGGCTAAAATTTTCCGCTGTTATTTACAAGGACGTAAATTCACCGTGTATACGAATCATAAACCTCTAAAGACAGTTTTTAACGTGAAATATCCCACGTTACGTCCAACTAGATTCCAGCACAAGTTATCGGAGTTCGATTACCAAATCGAACATAAACCCGGTATACATAACTCCAATGGTGATGCCTTGAGTCGCATCCCGCAAAATTGTGATGAGGCTCCCACACTAAAAATGTGCAATGTAGTAACACGCGCCCAACTTAAGAAACTAATGGAAAGCAAAGGAACCCACGGAAGTCAAAAGGACGACTAGTCTTCTCTTTACGTGGATCCATTCCTTTCGGCACGGAAAAAGGAATGGAGATAACAAACCCTGAGGAAATCCAGTTCCTACTTTGGGATTACCATGATCCTTTTTTGGGTGGACACCAAGGAGTGTTTAAGACTTACAACAAAATACGTAGGAACTATTTTTGGAAGACCATGATGCGCGTTTAGGCAGTACATTAAAGTATGCAAACAATGTCAAACCATGAAATCTTCACCAAACCTGCGTATGCCTATGGTAATCACCGGCATTGCAAACACGCCTATAGCGTTTGCGACGATAGTGAAGAACGTGTGATTCGAACTGACGCTATGACAGTTAGAATCACTAAAAATGGAACCAATGCTCAACACATCAGGCCACTGCGACGTGTACGAATTTGATTTCTAAACTCAAGTACACTCAGCTGGTGTGGAACTGTTATGTTGTTGTATTCCAGAATACTACCCTTATTAAATTTAACACTGAATCTCCTTACACATCCTTAAAAACTTCCCTTAACATATATTACATTCTCACTTAATACATACCATTCATAAACATTCACAATATTGCCAGTTACAGCACATTTAATAACCTGCACCTTTTTATTCATTCAAAACATAGTAACCTTGATTTTCGTTCAAATTTTATTCAAGTCACAGTGCCTTTGTTAAAATTTGTTTTGTTCATGTTATAATTTCCAGTAAATTAGAACACAATGTTCTATAAGTAGAGAAAAAATTCAATTGTAAAATCAGTTAGTTTTGAGTGTGTGATTACACTTGTTCAGTTGAGAAAAAGAGGAAGTTTCAGTTTTCAGTTAAATTGAAGTTTTGAATTCTGAGAAGTAGTTGAGTTTAAGTTTTGAAGTTTGTGGAGAAGAAGATACAAAATTTAAATAATATCGAAGATACAAAAATTAAATAATAACTAAGAGACTGAAGAGTTTTTTTCTTTGATAATTGATTTCCGCACAAACATATTTTCAATCGGAGCGAATATTGAAAGAATACTAAATAAAGTAAAAATAAAAGGTCCAGTATATACTCGTAGATTGCTATGCCTTACCTAATGCGGAGGCAGAAACGGTGGCTACGGCTTTCTTTGACTAAATATGTAAATAGGTATGGTGTTCCGAAGCAAGTGGTCACTAATTAGGGAAGCAACTTCGTAAGCAGCTTGTTTAATAGCGTATGCAACCTGCTCCGTATTAAGAACCTTCAAACCTCAACGTACCATCCACAATAAAATGGCGCTCTGGAACTAGCCCATCGTTTACTCATAGGATATCTACGCAGTATTGTGGATGGAAATTCCTAGTCATGTGATTAATACCTGAGGGCGGTAACATTTGTGTACAACACCAACGTACACAAAGGTACCAAGCTGACGCCCATGGATTGTCTCCTTGGTTTCACCCCGGAGGTACTATCTGGTATCTAACAACCTCCGGAACCGGTATACAACCATGAAAGCTACCATAAGCTATTAAAGTAAAAACTCCAACGTACGTACGAAATAGCAAGGCGTAACCGTTTTCCAAGAGGAAATCCAAAGGGTCCCATGACCGTACAGTACACTATAGCGTTAACGATGATAGTGAAGAACGTGCGATTCGAACTGACGCTATGACAGTTAGAATCACTAAAAATTGAACCAATGCTCAACACATCAGGCACCGCCGCGTGTACGAATTCGATTTCTAAACTCAAGTACACTCAACTGATGTGGAATTGTTATTTTATCGCTATGGTTTTCAGCTCTGATGCTATTTCTTATTAGATTTTCGTTCGGTGTTCTTCACTATTTGCTTGTGTATTGTGTGTGTATCTGTTAGAAATGCCACAACACCCTTTCACGTTCCATGTGGGCGATAAGGTTCTGATACGAAACGCGCAGAAACAAGGAAAGTTAGCTCCCATATGCAGGGGCCCCTACAATGTAGTGGCAATTCAAGGCCCTGTAAACGTTGTCATTAAAATTGAAAAAAAAAAAAACAATAGAAAAACGGATATGCGAAACGCAATTGTTGTAAATAAAATTTTGTAAAACCATATATATAAAAAACACGTCATTATCTAAAAACAAAATTATTATAAAGGATAAATAAATATTGTAAAACCTATATATCGTCGTCATTGGCACTATAACCGGGATCCGGCCTTGGCCTTATTTAGCAAGTAAAATTTGATAAATTATCCATAATAATTTGTTTTTCCGGGCAAGGTTATTAGCCTATATATAAAATAGATAATAAATATCAAAAGAAAAAAAAAAGAGTCGAATGAATATCAATCAAGAAAATGGAATGTAAACATATTAAGTAATTATTGAAAAACTGTATAGAAATAAATAAAATATAAATTGTATATAAAAAAAAAAAACAGTTAAAATGTAAGAAATTTAATTTACTATAGGAAAACTATATAAAAATAGTTAAATGTAATGTTATGTAAATTTATAAAAAAAAACTATATATATTTAAATTAGCACTAAAATCAAAATTCTAATGTAAATAAATAGAACAAAAAAGAAAACAACAGCAAAAAGGATTCCAACCCAAACAAATATTGTAACCAAAACTTTAAACAAAAAAAAAATAAATAAAAAAAAAAAATCCATTGTAAATATGTTAATTTATTATAATTTTTATATATAATTTTTTTTTTTAAACATTTCATTTTTATGAAGACAAGCTATTGAGGCGTGGGAAAATGTTGTTTTCGGGTATCATATGTGTCTATTAAGGGAAAAGGACGCGAATTTGGTATTTAATTTAGATAGAAATGGGAAATTAACATTGTTAATTATGTAACACTCCTTCGCCATCCACTCCAGTATACCTGCTGTGCTCTGTAAAAGACACTTTCAAAAATCGTTAGAAAAACATCGAGGGGGTCGAATTTCGTATGCAAATTTCATGAACGTTTTCTATGGGAAATATTCTAACTTTTAATTAATATATTCTATTATTATTTATTGGCCTGTAGGAACCCGGAGGTTCATGACCTCACCGACTCGACTCCACCATCGTTCCCTGTCCTGTGGACTCTGCTTCTAGGCTTGAGCACCCGACCCGATTTCGTCAAGGTGAAACCTAACATTGTAACATTGTCACATGCCCAGCCCATCTTAATCTTTGCGACTCGATTACTCCCACTATTGTAGGTTTACAGTATTTACTATTTATTGGCCTGTAGGGACCCGAAAGTTCACGACCTCACCGACTCGACTCCGCCATCGTTCCCTGTCCTGTGGACTCTGCTTCCACGTTCGACCACCCGATCCGATCTCCTCCTTAGGTCAAACCTAACATTGTCCTCCCATCTCCGTCGCGGCCGTCCTGTCGATCTCTTTCCCGTTGGCTTACCATCAAGAATTCTAGGCACGGTCCTATCGTTGCCCATTTGCGCCACGTGTCCGGTCCATCTTAATTTTTGCGACTTGATTACTTTCACTATTGTAGGTTTGCTGTATAGCTCTTCCAATTCGTGGTTGTGGAGTCTCCTCTATTGTACTGGCTCCTCGTCATATTTGCCGCCAAAGATACCCCTTAGGACTTTATTCTCGAATGCGCGGAATTTATTTTCTTCCCATGTTTCGCATCCGTATAGAACAATCGGCATGATTATGGTTCTATAGACACGGAGCTTTATATTCCGTGATAGCAATTTGGATTTCAGCTGTTGCCGGAGTGTAGTCTTTTGTTAATGTCCTTCGACATTTCGTTGTTTTAATCAGTTGGTGGATCTTTCGAGCGGTTGCCTCTTCTCCATGCTTCACAAGCTCCGCCTGTATGCAGTCGATTCCGGGAGCCTTGTTGTTTTTCAATCGGTTTATTCCGTCTACAACTTCGTCCAAGGAAGGAGGTCTGGGATCTGAGGCTCGGCTGTATGTACATCTGGTGCGTTTATTTGTGGTTGATGGATGCGCACATTGAGCAGCTTTTCAAAGTACTGCTTCCATCTTGTCACGATATTGTTTGTTTCTGTCACCAGACAGCCGTTTGTGTCTCGAATTATTTTGGTTCTCCCCCTGTAGCCATTTCTAATTGAGTTTATCCCGGTATACACATACCTCTGATGTTCTTTGCCTTGGCATTTTCTATGATTTTTTCGATCCTAGTCTTCTCGCATTCGCGTTTTTTGTGTTTGAAAAGTCTGGTTGTCTCTTTCCGAATCGTCGCGTATCTTTCTGCGTTGACTTCATCATATCTTTCTAAGTGATTCACTCTGAGGCGTTTACGTTGTTCGATCTTCGCCCTGCACTCATCGTCAAACCAAGGTTTGGACTTAATTGTTTTTTTAAATCCTAACACCTTTTGGGCTGTTTGTTTGATTGCGTCTCTGATCGATGTCCATTTAGTGTCCACACTATTGGCTTCCTCTTCCTCACTACTCCCATTCTCTAGGATGCTAAATCTATTTGTTAGCTCCTCTTGATATTCAGTCCTTTTGCGTAGGTCTTTTAGTTTATCAATGTCGAACTTTTTGCTTGTCTCCCGTGATTGCTCATGTGGGTTTGCTGCGAGCCGACTTCTAATTTTGCCCATCACTAGAAGATGATCGGAGTCGCAATCTTTCCTCTATATGATCTTACGTCAAGGATATTCGAGTGGTGTATTTTGTCTATGAGGAAGTGAATTATTTGGTTACGCGTTACGCCGTCGGGTGATATCCATATGGCTTTATGGATTTGCTTGTGCTTGGACATCGTGCTTTTCACTACCAGATCTTTTGATGCTGCGAACGTGATAATTCGAATTCCATTATGATTTGAAACGTCGTGTAGGCTTTCTTTACATATAGTTGTTTGGAAGATATCTTCCTTTCCAATTTTTGCATTGAGGTCCGCGAGGAAGATTTTAACATCGAATGATGAGATCCCATCAAATAGTTCCTCTAGGGTCTCGTAGAACGTGTCCTTCGTTTCTTCGCCCGTAGATTCTGTTGTCACGCCACGTTTATAAATACATAATTGTACCATGGCCCCTGTATTTTTAGCTCAGACATTCGGTCATTAATTAATTTCACATCTTGGTATTGTTACGGACCTACCTCGCGTCCAGGTGCCCCCTAACATACACAAATCCCCTTTCGTAAGTTTCTCCCCTCTACCCCTAAAAGGAGAACAACTCGCCAAGTAGCTAATTTGCATAAACTACTTTGTGCAAATTCTACTTGGTAGAGAAAATGATAATAAAACGGCGTTGGCGACAGATAAAAAATAAAACGTCAACGGCAAAAAAAAAAAAAGTTTGACACATTCGACGTTAAACGACGAAAGAGTACAACTGCTCGTGAGCGCTCTGCCAATTTGGAATATTAAGTTTCATTCTTGATTCGTGTTAGAAAAAGAAAGAAAAGCCAAAGTGAAGAAATATCTTGGCTCCAAGGAATCTCAACTTTTACTGTAAAGGAATTCCTTCTAAATTACCAAGACGACTTCAACGAACGGAAGCTAAACAGGGGAGCAGCCCCTCAACGCCATTGTGGTCTTAACGCCATAGGCGAGGATTTCCTGTCCGGATTAGTACACGTTTGTTATTATGTTTGACGGTATTCTTAGACTTAATAATAATTGCAAATTCACTGAACTGTTCTTTTGTTTGTTTTCTAGGCGGATGTATCATAACTTTAAACTCAAACTATTGTTACCATTAGTCGGCAGCACAGGGAACACGCACGGATTGTATCAGAAAAATGTCTCGAATTTTATTTTGCCCGCCCTTTGCAAAAATGATTACGTTAGGAAACGCTCAACTCTAACTCGACAAAAAAAGAACACTGTTACGCTTCCTTTTAAAACTCACGACTCTGGTGGTGTGTACGCACTCCACGGAGGATGAAAACTGACTGATTGACTCTACCAACACTATCAACCAATCTTGATCGCACACTCATCTGCATTCTCCCATTTCCCCGCCCATTGAGGTGAATAACTCTTGCGAATTTACCCAAACAGTCAATGGACTTAAAGAGAATGGGAAACTGAAACAAAGAGCGTAATGATCTCGGGGTTGGTTTGCTTTCTCATGCAACGAAAGCAAAACCAACTGGTAACCGCATGACCCAGTTTGGTATTTGTATTGCTCTCAGAATGCAGAACCCAAAATGCACTCCGAGAAGGGGAAATGGGGTGGGATGAAAAGTATATTTTTCGTACTATTCGCCTGACTACTAAGTTTATTGATCCCCAGCGAATAGCCGTGTCTGGGGCAAGTCAGAGGACGCATGAGATTGGGGTTGACGTGGTGCGTGGTTACCGGGCAAAATTGGCTTGTAATTGTGGGTTGGTTCTCCGCGTAATATATACAACCCCCACACACCTTGTACGACTTCGCCTCTCTACCCATACTCTGAGGCACCGCCCCCTAAACCATTCTCACCACCGATCTTAAGCGACGCTTCTAAAGTTTACTATAACCTGCCACCACCTCCCCCCTCTATTGCTACTTTCTTAATTGTTCCTGGTTATCTTAGGTTAAGCTTAGTTAAGTTAGTTCTTACGCTCTTTAGTTTGTAAGTTGTATATATTTGAGTTGTAGGTACTTACGTTGCTTGAATTGCCAATAAATCAGGTGGTAGTCCTTTCGCGGATTTATTGTCTGTCTATAAGTGATGATGCAGTGTTCCGCCGAACACTGTTCGCAGAAAAACAAAACGAAACCAGAGCGAATGATAGCGACAATTAAAAACACAACCTCTCTCCTTTTTTTTTTGACACGCTCTTTTTATTTTTATTTCTATTGTTTTATTTTCTTTTATAATTTGTTTTATTTACAATTGCAATTACTCGGGTTTAACAAACACTTAAACGCCCGTGGCGATTCTATCAGAGCAGACGCATGTACACTTGTCTTTTCTTATATCCTGCTTTGCGTATTGGATGCGACGTAAACTACTCGATGGCAAAGCGAAGTGTCACACTCGACGGAAATTTTTAATGTGCTTACTTTGGCTTACTGTTCGTTGCCATCTACGGTTAACAAAGAATATTTTTAACCAATATCGCGTTTGACTAATTCACAGGACACATATACTCGCGACTTTCTGGCACACGTTAGGGAACACGACAGCGTCACTAGGAGGATAACCGCGGTGGCAGTTCGGTCGATTGTCTTAAGTTGCCTCGCGTAATTTTGGAACGTTTACTTCGGGGAGGCTGTTGCGGTAGCGATTATTGGCGCAGTGCGGACTTACGTTCGTGTTCGGTTCTCTATGTCGACTGTACTCGATTCCGACTGTCTTTTCAAATTCCTATTTCCCTTTCCAATTCTCTGCCCCTCATCTAAAAAGGAAATTTTCCATCATGATCATCATTCCCATTTCCTTATCTGTTTTTTTTTTTTTTTTTTTTTTATTCGACGGATCGAGCGTACCGCCACTCATTTCTCGATCCTTTCATGGGCTTTGTTTGCGTTACCCATCTGGCTTACGACAACAAGAGTTTTTGTGTGATTCAGATGGGTAACAAAGGAACCGTGGGATTTGGTTTGTAGTTCGCATTTCCCAGTCATAAACATCTAGCGTGGGATAGGCGTTACGATGTTAATGATTGCAAGAATTTTTGGTCGGCGGGTGAATCGCTAGGCCTTTGCTTGCGCACGTGCGCTTGTCGATTGCGAGGAGGTTAGGGTGCTAATTGCTATTAGCTACATGAGGAGATATGTGTTATTCTGTTTGTTTTCAGGAAAATGTGTTTAATGGTTGGATTGAGCAAATGGGGGAATTGCATTGAATTGAATTGAATGGATGCATCGAATGGATGCATTGAATGGATGCGGTGAATTCAATATTAGGAAATTTTGAACGTTTAGTTCGATTGGTTTTTACTATTGAATTCAATGCTGGGTATTTGGAATGTTATCTTTTGTTTCAGGCGGAAGTAAGGACTTTTGGGACACGTGTCTGTGGGCACGTGTAATGGATATAGGTGAGTATGTCCCTTGATGGAAGACGATATCTCAACCTATAGTGGTTCGTAGAACCGCCACAGTCCTATAGCGTTTGCAATAGTGAAGAGCATGTGATTAGAAACGACGCTTTCACGCTTAGAATCACTAAAAGATAGAACCAAAGCTAAACGCACCAGGCCGCTACCTCGGGTACGATTTCGATTTCTAAACTCAAGTACATTCGACTGATGTGGTAATGCTATATTATTGATATGGTATACGGCTTTAATGATGTGCTTTGATTGTTCTTGGCTTGACTTTTAGGTGGTGTTGTTCTTCACTAGTCGTGTGTGTATCTGCTAGTAACGCCACAGCCCCACTAAGCTAAACTAGTCGTCTGTGTATCTGTGGCGGATCAGCACAAACCACAACCTCCACGCAGTCGTCGCAAGCTAAGACTCACACCGAGAGTGGCTTTCGACTAATTAAGTCAAGCACACCCTCGTTCACCTTCACACAAAAAGGAGAGTCACGGGTGAATTGGCATGGGGTCGACGCGGTAAGACGTGGATCTCGCTCACACGTAGAACGAGAACCGACGCTGGAACCTTCCCGCCAATTTCGTTTGACACACAACACATGTGTGGACAATTGGCGCGAATACCACCACTTGCAGATCACTCGGCATCGAGGCCGGACGCCTTTGGAAACCCCGACATCACCTGCAGCCGCCCGCAGCCTTCGTCGACGCCAACGCCAAAGGCATCAGCTGCCACCAGAGATTCCAGTGCCTGGGGCGGCTTCGGCGCCAAATACGATTTGGGAATCAGAACCCCAAACATCTGCTAGAAACGCCACAAATATCGGGTTTTCCAATAGCGACTTGACAAACTTTGAATTTTATTTGTGAACGCACCCTTTCACCAATCATCGAACTGCCACTGTCAATTTATTCAGTAAACTCATTTTCATCATGGTTAAGTACACGAACGAACAATGTCTGCAAATTATAAAAATTAACTACCGACATCTGGAGTCGGTGACCGCAACTTTAGGAGCATTAACTCCAATTTTCGGTCGTAATTCTCGCCCCAGTAGACAGGCAATAACAAGTTTAGTGCAAACATTTGAGTCTACATATTCGTTGTGTGATGTTGCCGTGCCAGTGAGACAACGGGTTGGTCGAAGTGTCGAAAATATCGCTGCCGTTCACTTGCCCGTAGCAATCGTTCCAAATCAGTCAATTCCACGGCGTTCTCAAGAATTGGGCATCGCCCAGACCACTTTATGGCGAATTTTGCGTAAGGAACTACATTTACGCCCATACAAGATCAAGCTGACTCAAGAATTGAAGCCGATGGACCATTTGAAGCGACGTACGTTCTCCGATTGGGCTCTGGAAAAGATGCGCCAAGATGATGAATTTCATCGCAAAATCATCTTTAGTGAGGAAGGTCATCTGTGTGTATCCGCTAGAAACGCCACATCCCCACTAAGCTAAACTAGTCTTCTGTGTATCTGTGGCGGATCAGCACAAACCACAACCTCCACGCAGTCGTCGCAAGCTAAGACTCACACCGAGAGTGGCTTTCGACTAATTAAGTCAAACACACTCTCGGTCACCTTCACGCACAAAGGAGAGTCACGGCTGAATTGGCATGGGGTCGACGCGGTGTTACGTGGGTCTCGCTCACACGTAGAACGAGAACTGACGCCAGATCTTTCCCGCCAATTTCGGTTGACACACACCACATGTGTGGACAATTGGCGCGAATACATCACTTCGACATTAGCCACCACCGCGACCGGACGTCAACGCCGCCAGGGACTTCAGCTTTAGCAGCCATCCGAGGACAACGACGATTTGGGGATCGAAACCCCAAAACACTTTATTAGTCCGTTAATAACAACCGTTACTTTTACCGTACACTTAAAGATTTCTTGACTCATCGCTTGCTACTCTGCTTGCTTCACTGCTTACTGTTTACTTCTTACTTCTTACTTCTTACTTCTTACTTCTTACTTCTTACTTCTTACTTCTTCCTGATCTGCGTGCGACGTATTTGTACCGTTTGCTCTTTTTTTTTTTTTTTTTTTTTTTTTATTAGACTTCTCTCGGGAGAGGCGAACCTATAGCGTGGAGTGGGCGCCACGAGATGGCATCAAATAACTGTTGCAGTTCTTTTTGAACAGTTGCAGGTTGTAACGCTCCGGGAACACTCGCGTGGGAAGGGAGTTCCACAGCTTCCCCGCTCTGTAACGGAACGAGTTCTGATACAGGGATGTTCGCGCCGTCGGGAGATGAACCACAAACGGGTGCGATCCGTCGGATTGTCTTGTGGAGCGCATATAGACCGAATTGCGTGGAACAATGCCAAGAATCTCCGAAGAACAGCACCCGTGATAATATCTGTAAAACAGACAGAGGTCGGCCACGCGCCTTCGATGTGATAGCGACTGTAGTCCCAACGTCAGCGCCGAGTCCCCGATCAGGCGGATCGCTCGTCTTTGTACGCCCTCAAGTAGGTCGAGGGTATGTTTAGGAGCCGAGCTCCAAACATGAGAGCAATATTCGAGCGCGGGTCAAATTTGAGATTTATATAGGAGAAGAAGTTGGGCCGGAGTAAAGTATTTCTTGGCTCTAAAAAGATAACTCAGTTTCCCTGAGGCTGATCTGGCGATACCCGATACGTGTTTATGTCATGATACATTCTCACAGACCGTGACGCCGAGCAATTTCAAACTTTCCCCAGCCTCGAGGGCCCGGCCACTCATCATCAGCTGTGGAACCGATGATCCGGTTTTCTTTGTGAATGTTGTATAATGGGTCTTCGTTGCGTTGAAGTCGACAAGATTGGCCTTTCCCCACTGCAAGACTTTATCTAGATCCTGGTTCAGAGAGTCAATCTGTCTACATCTCAGCTGGTGCGACGTTGATGCACCAATCGGCCGATCACTCGAAAAGGAGGAAACAAGCGTACTATCATCCGCAAAACTGAACACTTTGTTATCCGTTGTCTCCAACAGCTCGTTCTGATTCGGCGTTTCGTTTCCGTCCGTTCTATAGCCTTGAATTTTCTACTGCTCATAGTACTTTCTAGAATATTCTAGTACGTTGTTTGGCACTTTCTAGAATATTCTAGTACTGATTGTCATATGCGCCACAATATCAATGTTCCACTTGACAACCCTGCTACGTACCAGAACCACCCATCCGAACGTATATACCGGGCCAAGCCCCATTAGATTTCCGATCACATAATGTGAATACCCCTTTGTTAAAGGTTAATGTTAAATTAATCCATCTTCTAAGGAAGCAGCTACCACACAACTAACCGTCAGCCACCCAACCTAGATAACCCCAACAGGCGACAACAGCAAAGTCACCCGAGACCAAGCCCAGCACACAGGACATACAACAGACATGAGACTGGAGCCCAGGAGCAATGGTGCTGGAGCAACCGGGAATTAGGCGCCGACGCGCGCACTTGTACACCACCCTGCGGTTTCGCGAGGACGGGAAACTAACTCACTCACGCCGAATGCAGGTAACGGAGGTGGGCCCCCATGATGAGCCTCGCCTGCTCCTACACGACCGGCTCTCCCAGACCAAGCTGCTGCTCGACATGGGCTCGGTCGTCTGGCTGGTACCCCGGCGGGCTAAAAACCTCCGAAGAGAGGACCGGATCAGCACAAACCATAAAATTTAATTGGCGTGGAGTGAACGCGGTACTACGTGGGTCTTGCTCACATGTAGAACAAGAACCGACCCCGGATCTTTCCCGCCAATTTCGTTTGACACACAACACATGTGTGGACAATTGGCGCGAATACCACCACTTGCAGATCACTCGTCGCCGAACCCCGACATCACCTGCAGCCGACCGCAGCCTTCTTCGACGCCAACGCCAACGCCAAAGACATCAGCCGCCACCAAGGATTCCAGCGGTTTTAGTGCAAAACTCAAATAGTAAAAGTATATCAGAAAATCTATTCATTCTGGATCTTAAGCTATGACTACAATAATACAGTGCGTTAGAAATAAATTGATTGTGTTAGAGGTGGTTTCAATTCATTCAATACAGAGCTCTAAACTTTATTCAATTTCGTAACTGATAACCGAAGACCAAAATTTATAAATCATTTTTGAATGAAACTGACTTCGTTTTTCGTGACGCTTAAGCAAATTTCCAATCCAGACATCCAAGTTTGTAACCTCTATCGTATCTGCGCCACCTGTTCCCCAGTTGTTATAGTAATTCAGTTTGCACTACATCTCGTATCTTGAATCTGCGAGAAGCAAACAATCCAACAAGTTTATATGCGAGTGTCAGAACTGTACGATATTGTCAGAGATAGTTTTTACGGATACTTGCATTCATCGTCAGTTGTTCTCTTCAGTTATTCTGTTGCAATTACGGTGAGAAAAAGTGTCTAAGCCATGGAATTGAATAAGTCGAATGTATTCCAATAATACACACAAAATGGATACTGTACACGGACCACTTTGTCGGAGTTTGATAGTGTAGTAAAAAGGCGATCTCGCCCACGAACTTGAATTCGCGAGTTCTTTATCAGCCATCAGGCCTAGTCTTGCAATCCAGTTATTAGCATCAGCAGGACACACACGATTTATGAATATAAATAAGGATGCCCGTGCGGAAGTATCGTCGTGAGACAAGTGAAATAAGCTGTTGCCTGAAATACACCATATTCAGTTGCAATGTTGTGTTCTGGGTGAGTAATTGAGGAGTATCGCCCTCGATCAAGGATATTGTCTAATGTGTTTTATATATACACAATAACAGTCGGCTGGATTGTGCGTCCTAGCGATTGGTATATGGGCCTGGAACGAGAAAGACATGTTCAGCAACCTGACGAAGCTCACATTCATCGCCTTAGATCCAGCTTTCGTTTTAATATGCACCGGCACCGTCACATTTGTAATTGGATTTACCGGCAGCGTAGGTGCCCTCCGGGAGAATACCTGTCTTCTAACAATGGTAAGAAAAACATTCACTTAGCAAACGTGCTACGTATTCATAATTCAATAGAAGTGTGAGCGCCCAGAACCAGACAGTTGGAATGCGGTAGATCAATCGATATAACCGTCGAAATCAGCACACACAATGGGAGTGGAATTAAATTGGGCTCAAACAAGCCCCCACACTATCCAAAACAGATAAGACTTTCACTTGATGAAAGTATTCGAAAAGAGCACTTGCTAGTGTGGAGTAGCAGTCCGTTTTGGGGAGCCACTGAAACGGGTAGGATCAGACCGGTATGGTATACCGAGTCATCGGACTGATTCACTGGGTCTGACTCCAAGGTTAGCCGCTAAATCAGCAAGAACATTAATACTATGTGAGAACAGCTAGCTGTGAGGTGTTATTTGCATATCTGGCTGTTTTTTAGCTGATTGACTGAATGATGCTCGCTTATGCGAGGTCTAACTGCTTCTGTTGAACTTTTGGCTCAATGAATGACGATCATTTGAACAGCAGCTGCCTTTCTTACGTTTTGTGTGTCACGCTGTACATTGGACCATAACCAGTTCTTTAATGGTGGTGTAATGTTTCATTAGATTTGCTTATGCCACCTACTCAGGTATCTCGGCTGTTTTAACCAGGTGATCTCAAGGAGGACGGCTAGTTGATATGGATATGAAATCATAACTGCGACAGCAATTTGTTAGTGCGCAGTTAAGGTCTTGTAACAGTTGCGTTGTCTTTCTACGGAAATTTGATATCTTCGACCTTAAACTGAAGCAAACGGTAGGTAGAAAATTAAACGTCTGTTGATAATTAATTTCTGTGTTATTACTTTTTTTCTGTTTTTATTGTCGTGTCTTTGTCTTTCTCATTATTTGCTTTTTTAATTAGTGAACAGTTATTACCACACGATAGAATTAAAAGCACATCGTCTTGATGAGCACTTAATTTCGATCTTGAAGATTGTTGTATGACTCAAGTTTCGCCTTTGTCCAATTCATATATGAATTGAAATTAGAATATGGACGTTAATTTGTCTGTTTTGGTTTTTTTTTACGTCTCTCTAAATTCTCAATCGTCGATTGAACATATGATCCAACGTGCAACTGTGTGATATATTCCCTTTCGATAAGCAATGTAGTCTTTAAACCACCTTTCTTTGGTTTGAAAAGTTTATGCAAAATAGATAATCAATTCAATTTCCAACTTTAAACTTGTTTATTTCGCAAATAGATTCTGCTTCTGGGTGTATAAAAAGGAGGAAAGACGACAAACCGCTGATGAGAAAGCGCATGCGCTCCTATCTCGAAATCTTTAATATCCTGATTTGAGTTATACAAATTGTCGACGGAATCTTAAGTAGACAGAAGATAGCCCGTTGCACTTAAAGGCTCTAGCGACCAGCTCTCGATGAAATGCTAAATAAACAAGCGGATGCTCACACGCAAAGCTCAACTCACAAAAGAGGCAACACGCAAGTGCTTATCTAGCGAAATTATCATTTCGGAATTCGTTAGTGCAATCCGTCGTTGATACATGTAGCAAACACAGTTGTATTTGTCTGTTCCCGGCACAAGTTCTGTGTGTTCATTTTCATTCATTTTATGTACATTTACATACATATATATATATATATATATATATATATACATATATATATATACATATATATACATATATATATATACATATATATATACATATATATATACATATATATATATACATATATATATATATATATATATATATATATATATATATATATTTTTTTTTTTTTTTTTTTTTTTTTTTTTACACTAACGCGCACACACAATGGGATTTTGAAGTACCCTTAAGTGTCATAAGTGTCAGAGCACACTGCGAGCGGATGGAGAGGAAGTGCATAAGGAAAGGAGGTGTCGATGTATATTGGTCTTGAATGTCTGGTCATCACAACGACCAGGAAACACATGATCAGGCAGAACATTCCACATTCGTGTGGTTCGGCTAAAGAATGACTCTCTGTGTTTATTTGTGCGCCTGAAGTTCAATTTCAACGTGAACTGATGCGCATTCACAGATTGACAGGTATCGCGGGAAAATGTCTGAAGGGGCGGAACATATTCAGCAAATTCAGTTGAGCTACGACCGTGGTAATACCTATAGAAAAGAGATAGGCATGATACGTTGCGGCTGTGTTCTAACGACGGAATTGGTCGACTTATGGCTGGGTCCCCAATAAGTTTCACTACCCGTTTTTGCATCCTGTCGAGCACGTGTAGTGCAGTTTTGGATACGCCTGACCAAATATGGGAGTTGAACTCCATTTTTGGACGAATATACGCCTTGTAAATAGTGGCCAGGTTGAATGGAGTGAAGTATCTTTTGCATCTCTTAAGGAACCCCATACATTTGGCTGCACTTTTCGCAGCTTCAAAAATGTGGTCGCTCCAATTAATAGTCGAATTAATTCGAGTGCCGAGGATTGATAATTCCTTGACATCGTCGATGCAAGTGCCGTTCATCGATAGTATATTTACTTTGGTGTTCACCTTTGACGACAAGAGACAGCACTGGGTTTTTAAGGCATTTAATTCTACTCGGTTAGATAATCTCCACTGATATATCTTGTTGGGCTCCTCGATAGTATAGTGGTTAGTATACCCGCCTGCCACGCGGGAGACCGGGGTTCGATTCCCCGTCGAGGAGCCTCCGGCGCAAGACTAATGACCTTGCCCGAAAAAAAAAAACAAATCATTATGGAAAATTTAACAAGCCTCAGGACTTGCTAAATAAGGCCAAGACCGGCTGCCGGTTGTAGTGCCGATATGATGATGATATATCTTGTTGAGGTCAGAATTCAATGTATCAAGCATAAGTTGCTGGTTGGTAGTGACGTTCGAAGAGTTTGGACGGTAGTGTTCATATGAGTATGAGAAATTCAACGTGCTATCATCAGCAAACGAGTGAATTGGGTTGTGAGTATTTGACAAGAGATCATTTATAAAGATGAGGAAGAGAGTGGGTGAGAGTACCGAACCCTGGGGAACACCTGCATTAATTTCATGGGAGACAGATTTGACACCACCAAGAGCCACTTGGATTGAACGGCCAGAAAGATAGTCTCTTATCCATTGGATCAGGGAATTATCCACTCCATATGAATGCAATTTTGATAAAAGGGCTGGATGGCAAACTCTGTCGAAGGCTTTTGAAATATCCAATGCGACTACCTTGCTTTCACCGAGGTAGTAGATGGAATGGCTCCACTTTTCGGTAAGGTACGCCATCAGATCTCCTGTGGACTTGTTGCTACGAAAGCCATATTGGCGGTCATTTAGGAGGTGATTTGATTCCAGATATTCCGAAAGTTGACGGTTGATAAGAGATTCCATTACCTTGGAGAGAATAGAAGTTAGTGCTATGGGTCGATAAGAATAAAGGGATGATTTGTCTATTTGGGAAACGACCAGTAGAATAAGACAAATGGAAGAGTGTCCGCAGTGGTTTGGCGAGTGAAGAGGAACATCTCTTCAAGAGTATTGGGGGAATGCCGTCCGGACCAGCGGATTTGTGTGCGTTTAGCTCTTTTAGTGCGCGGGCAATAGTACGTGTTCGGAAGCGAATCTGGCTCATGGTGTGCTGCTTATGCTCAAGTTGAGATGGAACTGATGTGGTATCAGGCAATGTTGAGTTGGCTGCAATACGTGCAGCAAGTAGATTCGCCTTCTCTATTGCAGTGGTGACTGGTTTGTCATCGACTATAAGCGATGGAATGGATGAAGAGACTGAGTTTTGAATGTTGTTCACGAATGCCCAGAAGTTTCTACTACCTGTGAGAGAGTGTAGTTTTTTTTTGTTTCACTCTCTGGTCATGCAAGAACTTGGCGCGTTGAATATACGCATTGCAGTCATTTCTAGCTCTCTTAAATCTTTTCCGGTTTTCCTCAGTATTGTTTGATTTATACAACCGGAAGCTCAACTCTTTGGTTTTAACGGCTTCTCTGCACCCAGAATCGAACCACATATTTCTCTTGGGTTTGATACTCTTTACTCGGTGTAAAATAAAGGTCCGCATGCCAAGTAGATTCGTGTCTGTCAATGTGTCCGCTATAGAGTCAACATCGTGAGGAAAAATAACGACCAATTTAACCTCCCAAAAACGTCGTTCAGACCTTCCCAGTTGGCTTTCTCGTAGAACCATACCGTTTTTTTGGGAGCTTTCTCATTAACGTTACTGTTGGTTAGAGGAAATTTAGCTGACACGACACAGTGGTCCGAAGTGCCCAAGGGCGAAGAAACTTCAATTGTGTATTTGTTTGGGTGGGAGGTGAGAAACAAGTCCAGTGTGTTGGCGAAATGACCATATATATCTGGTACCCGTGTTGGCTCATTGGCGAGTTGAGTTCAATTATTTGACTCAGCAAAGAGCTGAACATACTGACCCTCAGGTGTTGCGTGTCCGGAGTGACCAAGCCACTGAAAGTTATGCACATTAAAATCACCCGCAATAACGATTTCAGTGTGCGAATATAGTGTCAAGATCCTATCGCTAGAATCAGACAGATTCGTTAAAGGATGCTTTTTTATCGAAGTTTGTGCTTCTGTAAAGAAAGCAGTAATGTATGTATGATATGCTTACGAACGTGAAGTCTTAGCCACGAGAAATTAAATTCTAGATTGGAACAGAGCCCATATTGTGGCAGAAGCTGCTAAGCAATATCATTTCGTATGTATGTGGCTATACCACGATGTGGAATGAAAAGTGGCGCCAAGTTATATCCAGGTTGATTAAAATCGGAAATATCTGTATTAGTAATTAACTGGGTTTCGCTAAGTGCAAGAATAGTTGGATTCTGGCTAGAAACACGGGCAGACGCAGAAGAGAAATTGCAGATTAAGCCGCGAATGTTACACAAATCAACGCGAAATTCCCACTCCATTGAAATGGCCCTACACAGAAAACCAATACCGCCTCGGGAAAGGATGCAAGTCGGGACCAGCAATAGATAAGCGAAAGCAACCACTGCAGGTGTTATACCCTTGTAGTAGGTGCCCCACTAGATCCGTGCCGAAACCCAGGTCCCATCCCTTCCATGATGAACATTATGCTACTCAGACACACAAAACTCTCCAAAGATTATTAATCAATCGAGAGTATTGATGCCTGAGGGACGCAGACAGAGGTGCGAAAAAAAGGAAAACAGACAAAAGGGATGGAAAGGGTACAGAGTTTTCCCGCACTCCACATCACTCGCGTGTATATTCTCGGACTTTTCACAGCACTAAGACGCGTGTGGGGAGATCCGTTTGTTTGCATAGGATCGCACAGAAAACTTTGCACTGCACTCGGACACGTGTGTGAAGATCCGTTTGTTTGTTTAGGATCTCACAGTAAGACTTCGCGCCCTAACCGATAGTGCCATTGGGTATCTTATGTGTATCTAAGAATCACAAAACGGATTGCACAATTGATTCGAT
This sequence comes from Microdon myrmicae, assembly GCA_963931805.1. Lineage (NCBI taxonomy): Eukaryota > Metazoa > Arthropoda > Insecta > Diptera > Syrphidae > Microdon > Microdon myrmicae. The sequence goes on along the minus strand of OZ007499.1, from coordinate 37,879,866 downwards.
GGTACGGATCACGAGGCAGAAGCGCACGTGCTGTCTCGTTGGTGGTTTTCACGCGACTGATTTATCTTACTTGCTAGACAAAAAATGCTTAAATGCTAGCTTATTTAAATTATATTCCAACTTGCTGGTCCGCTGTGAAGACTCTAAGCTAAACGTCGGGTGACTATTGTCATGTATTATTGCCTTTCGGCTTTGAATCTTTTATGCAAGTTCTTTTTTTTTCCCGCTAGGAAATCTTCAAAAGATACCTCTGGACCGATCCAGAGGCATGCCGGATTTTTACCAACTAAAACCACCTCCTGCCAGGCACATATTCCTGTTGATCCCCGTGGAACTTTCTTTTAGATATTCCATCGCTGGGCGGGACGGAGTTTACCTGTTACTCCGCTCGTCGCGTCGCAACTGCTGCATCATGTCACATAGAATACCATTTGTTACGGACCATGCCTGTTTTGAACTTAGCATATATTCTATTACTTCTGTCGGAGTAACTGTTCGTCTCATATGTCTCTCCAATATCGTTCGTGCGGTCTCGAATCTCACGTACTCTGTGAGTACGTGTTCCGCATTTTTTATTTTGCCTTCGCAATACAAGCAGTATGGGTGATTCACATGCTTATGCTTGTGCAAGTATTGCAGAAAGCATCCATGTCCTGATATTAGCTGAGTCAGGTGGTAATTCAGCCCGCCGTGTTTTCTTTTCACCCATGTTTCTATATCAGGTGTGGGTCCATCTCCTTTGGTGGAAGAATCCCACCTTCGTTGCAATTCTCTTAGGCTTGAGAGCTCTAATTGTGACCGCATTCTCCGGTGATTCTCTCGAGAGACCTCATGCAATGCAGCGTTTCTTTAACTGCAATGTCAGGTGGCGTCCTCCCGTCCAACATATTTATAGCATCTTCGATACCGTTCGGAATACTCTTAGTGATGCCAGCCTATGTGCTGAGTTCACTCCCCTCATGTACGACTTATACTGTGCGGCTCCTGCCCATATGTGAGCTGAATACATTATAATGGAGGTGTTGACACTGGTTATGAGTTTCCTTATGTGGGGCCGGTGTCCTCCAACATTGGGTAGCAGTCTCCCCAAAACTTTACATACTCTTGTCGTTTTTTCACTCGTTTTTCTCAGGTGTTCCTTGAAGGTCAACCTGTTGTCGAGTATAACACCAAGGTATTTAATATAGGGGCTAGATCTGATTATTTGTCCTTCTATTTCCCAATCAAGGTGTTCCACTTTCTTGCGGCTGCTTATTAAAACTGCCTCCGTCTTATGTCCAGCCGGTTTCAGTCCGGCTATATCTACCCTGCATTTAATGCTCTGGATTGCTTTGGGGCAAATATTCTCCAGGTCATCTAGATGTTTAGCTACGGACACTATTGCCAAATCATCTCCGTACCCAGCGATTTTAACCCCTTCTGATACATTGACCTTGAGCACACCATCATAGATGATAATCCATAACAGCGGACCTAATATAGATCCCGGAGGTACACCCGATGCTATTTTATATTCCTGTGGTCCCTTGTCTGTGTCATAGAGCAGTCTTCTATCCGAGAGATAGTTTGCTAGTATACGCACCAACGCTTTTAGAATCCCATTCCAATTCACCGAGTTAAACACATTTTTAACATAAAGGGTCACCACCGCGCAATATTTTTTTGTACCACCTAGCCATCATGCTTCAGCTGTCGCATTGCGAGTGATGTCGCACACGACAGATAGCGTCTTCCCGGTTGATCTACCTTTCCGGAACCCATACTGGCATTCACAGAGCCCCGATGTCCCCTCAGTGAATTGTTCCAGGGGCGTGGCAATTACTCGCTCAAGCTGTTTTTCTGTTGTGTCCAGCATGCCCAATTGGCGATAAGACGACGGCACTTCTGGAGTATTGACTCCTTTGGGTATAAACACAAGTCGCTGTTTTTTTCCATCGTTTAGAAAATTGTCCTGTTTGAAGGCAGGTTGTGAAGAGACTGGTGAAGACTTCCAGATTTTTTGTTAGAGCAGTCTTCACTACAGCGTTAGGGATACCATCCACTCCCGGGGTCTTTGTTTTTTTTAACAACCCTTGCAGCCAAGAGCACCTCCTCGGTGGTCACGGGAGGTATCTCTCCTTCAGCGATACTCCACTCCTCTTGCACTCTCAACACCTCATCACACTGTGGGAAGAGGACATATTCATATTCAAGACCTACATAATCATATTTATATGTTTTTTTTTTCACAGAGGATTTCCGTTATAACCAACCCACTTCAAGAGCCAGCATCACACCGTTCAATGTGTTTAGAAAGCTAGGTGGAGAAGTTTTAGAGACTTTCTGGCTTTCAATGTTGAAGCAGTGCACTGGGCAACATGATTTCAAGTGCTTAAAAAGCACGATGAATAATTGATGGTAGAGCGGTGGCCAGGTCCTGATGTTGTGGTACCACGAAGCGTTACTGTGCTTAATATCAAGAACGTGTTTAACTCGGCTAGTTAGGATCACATTATTAATGTTATAAAGGCGAACCTATAACGCAGAGTCAACGCGCTGAGATGCTATTTTTTACTATCGGATCCATCAGTCAAGCTCCGAAAGATGCTCAACGATTTCTTCCAACTATTTCACGAAGCCTATAGCTTAATGGGGCGGTATTTCACATGGCGAGGGTGCTTAGGACTCTGCCTACCACTTAGTAATTGTGCCGAACTGCACAATAGCAAAGTCATCAGTTTAACTTGAAGACACAACCTCCTTACCAACTCAGCCATTGAGGTGGCGTGTGCTGCATCTACTAGGATTATCTTTTGAAGATAACCTTTACACAAAGAATCTTAATAGATCATCACACTGCAGGAAGAGGACAGCAACGATTATTGCCATGTCAGTTTTACTTTTTTGCATTTGCTATTGTTGCTGTGTAGTCTTTTCATGACTATCCTATGGGCACTGCCCCCTGGTATGTTATTTAATTCATCCCTTAGGGAACAGAACGCGTCATATTTACTTTTGCGGATCACATTCCTCAACTCTCCGTTTGTGGGCAAATTCCGCATGCAACAGTGGGTAGGTGTTACGGTTCCTTGCAAGCGTCTTAACCTGTTGCACTCCGATCGCACATGGGCGATTTCTGAGTTCCACCAATACACTGGTTTGATAGCCCCTGCTGGTTGTCCTTATCCTGGCATAGAAGCATCACATGTGGTAGTTACCCACTTCATGACTTTTCCAGCCTGCCTGTTCGCATCAGCCTCTGCGTCAAACTGTGCAATTTGGTCTTCCAGTATATAATCGAGCAGTTCCGCATCGAGGTCGTTCTCTTTCCACCAATTTTTCTGGGCTTTCTTCGCCAATTTGCCAGTGATGAATCCCCTGTGTGGTAATATTTCGTACATCACGGCTTGGTGGTCACTATGTGTGTAGGTGTCCAAAACTCGCCACTCATAGCACAGCCAGGGTAGAACTATATAATGCCATGAGAGAGTTCGGCATTCCAAACAAATTGATACAACTTTGTAGGTTGACCATGACCAACGTACCTAGTCAAGTAAAAATAGCGGGATTGCTGTCCAAACCAATAAACATCTTTAATGGACTCCGACAAGAGGACGATCTGGCCTGCCTCCTCTTCAACCTGGCGTTTGAGAAAGTAATCCGTGACTCTGGCGTTACAACAAGAGAGACTATTGTCACCAAGTCTAACCAGATACTTGCCCACGCAGATGACATCGACATCATCGGTAGAAACGAATCCTACAGGAATCCTTCACCCAGATCGAGCAGGGGGCACAAAAACTGGAACTGCACATTAACGAGGGGAAAACTTAGTACATGGTGGCAACTTCTGCGAAGAGAAGACCTAACGTTGGTCAAACTGTCAGGGTAGTAGAGCACGAATTTGAAGTAGCGCAATCCTTTAACTACCTTGGGTCAATAGTATCAGCCGATAACAATATGGAAGAAGAAATACACGAACGGCCGATTAAATCCAACAAAGCCTACTATGGTCTATCAAAGCTCTTTACATCCCGAAATTTATCCATAACTTCCAAGCTACTACTGTACAAGACCATGGTCTTACCAGTACTTATGTATGGATCCGAGACCTGGGTGCTCAATAAAAGGCACTCTGAACTCTTGGCCGCGTTCGAGAGGAAGGTCTTAAGGAGAATTGTTGGCCCCGTATGTGAGGAAGGACGATTCCGGAGACGCTACAACCATGAGTTGTACCCAATCTACCTTGAAGCTAATATTGTAAGAAAAATCAAGTTCGGTAGACTCCGGTGGGCTAGCTCGAATGAGCGAAGAGGAACCTGCCCGGAAAGTCCTTTGTGGCAGGTTGTATGGAAAGAAACAGCGCAGCAGATCTTGTCTGTGATGGAGGGATGGCGAAGACCAGGACGCGCAGAGCCTGGGAGTGCCAAACTGGCTGATATCGGCTCGAAATCGGGACCGGTGGAGAGATTTGTTAAATAAGGCGAAGACCGGATCCCGGTTGTAGTGCCGATGATGATGATCTTGGGCAGGCATTAAAGGGCCGTTCGACGTTCTCGAAATATTCTTCCTTTTTGTCGTCAGGAGACTCCTCTATAGTCCCGTGAACGTTTATGAGGCTTATGTTGTTAAACTTGCCGCGCACGCAAAGAGTGCATAGCCTTTCGTTTATTGCATTAAAGCCGATAACGAAAGGCTTCAGTTTTTAGCTGACTAGAAAGCCTACCCCGAGCACGTGGTGTTATGCATGACAGCTGTAATACTCATTTCTTTGAATAACACCACTCCCCATCCGTCTTATTTCTTGTAATGCTGTTATGTCAGCCTTATATTCGGACAGGGCATTCGCTAGCTACTGTGCAGTTCGAGCTCTGTATAGTGAGCGGCTGTTTCATTAGAAAATTCTTAAACCGTTTAACCATTTTCGTTTCCGTGGTCCTCGTCGTGTATCCGGTCCATATCCGAGGCTTGTTAAATTTTCCATAATAATTTGTTTTTACGGGCAAGGTTATTAAACTTGCGCCAACCTTACTCAGGATGTCGCTGCATGCATTGGTTCACCACTTGCCGGGTGCCAAAGTAGCTATCCAGGGGTGTCACGTGGAGACTGCATGTCAACTTGGCTTGAACAGGGACAAGGATCGTCCTGTCCTTCGCCGGGTTGAAAGCAATCAGTGACTTTGCCCCGTGCGTTCGCTCCCATCCCCCCTGTGGCTCGGTTTCATTAAGGGTAAAGAGTTGAACTACCGGTTGTACAAATCAATCAATGGTGAGGAAAGCCGGGAAAGATTCAGGTGAGCTAGAAATGACTGCAATGCGTATATTCAACCCGCAAAGTTCTTGCATGACCAGAGAGTGATACAAAAAATACTACACTCTCCCACAGGTAGTAGCAACTTTTGGGCATTCGTGGAAACATTCAAAACTCAGTCTCTTCATCCATTCTATCGTTCGTTCCCATCCGAGGGAAGTGTAATAAAAAACAAAACTCGCGAATTGTTCTATCTGGTATAATCTTTTCTCAATTGCACCAGACACACAAGCTCATTCAACCATAGTGAAGAACAAAGCACTAAAAGATAATCGAAAAAGAAATCATCAGACCCGTGTGCGGCATCTGTAAATGGCGACGGCATCATGTACATGCGGCTGTCACCTGATGCCCTTAATCGTATCATCGAGTGGATTTGAAAGAATTTTTTCTCAATTTTTGCAAAGCGCTGTAATTGGACACTCGGACGTAATCAGTGACCCAACAAAATGCTTCCCATAGTAAACTAGAAGTTTACATCGCTTGTTCGCTTAGCCCGTTGGGATCTGCCTGCAATTATTCAGCTCACTCCGCCTTGTTCGACGTTCCGCATAAACTGGGTAACATAGTTAGCGGGAAGGGAGTACTGTGACGAATCCAACAGATACACAAGTACAACCAACCATAGAGGATCAGAAAACCATAGAGGATCAGAAAACAAATCACCAGAGCTTATTTAGAGTATTAACAAGGCAAGTGTGGCTGTGGTATCTGGAAAAACGCCACAGTGGTATGATGGCCTTATGCTATGGTTCCAACCTTTTCACTACATCGGTTCAAATCACGTTCCTTATTACCACTGCAAGTCTTATAGTCTCCTTCGGAGATTCCAATAGGGGATTAGTTTACTTGTTCAGTTTCTCTATCAACGTATCATTTTCCCAACTTTAGTTCGGGCCATCCACTAACATCTGAAATATTTTCTCCCGTCCGTATCACGAACATTATAACGGTTCGATAGTGTTTAGCAAGGATATTGAAGAAGGTGAATTGAACTCGAACTGAATTTGAATTGAATTGAAGCGAAGCATTGAAGCATCAGACCAATCGCCGCATGTACGAATTCGATTTCTAAACTCAAGTACATTCATCTGATGTGGAATTGCTATGTTACTGCTTGGTATATGGTTGATACTTTTGCTTATTCGATGTTCTTTCTGTGTTGTTCTTCACTACTTGCTTGTGTACTGTGTGTGTATTTGTGTACACACGCCACAGATCCATATCGTTGAAATTTCAGTGAGCAATGTTGGAACCAACCTACAACCACATGCTCCAATATTTTCTTTGTGTTCCATTTCCTAAGCTCCGAAAAATGATCAAGGATTTCTCCCAGCCATTTCATGGAGCATATAGCCACTGGAACCCAACCCACCACCATGTTTTATCCGTTCCATTCGCCCATCGATTTCATTTTTTACATTGCGTCCTGTAAATTAAGAAGAAGGAACGAGTACATTTTACCTCTTGGACATATCGAGACGTGGAAGGAGAGCGCACAGGACAGGGAACAATGGCGGAGTCGAATTGGTGAGGTCATGAACTTCCGGGTTCCTACAGGCCAATAAATGGAATAGAATAGAAATAAGACATATCGAGACTGAACGGGATTATAAGTTCTTACACCACACAGAACACTCCGTTTATCTGTATAGGACTGAAAAACCCTAATTGCAACATAATTCTAACTATAGAGCTGAGAAAATCTTCTCCTGTAAAAGAGTAAAGGCATATGCGACTATCCCAAAATGTTTTTTTACCAAGAAATTGAAGAAACACGATCGATTACTACCCCCAGTTATAAAAAACAAACTATTTCACTATTACAAATTTAACAACTGTTCTTAAACATTAATTTATAACTTCGATCAACCTCTTAATTTTCTATTGCTTTTCAGTATGCAATATTTTTGTCTATATTGCTTGTTCTGGAGGTCGGCTTAGGAGCTTTGGCATTCATCCTCAAAGACAAAGGCTGGGTAAACTTAGTAAACACTCTAGTAGACTACAACTCACAAACTACTTTTGCTTGTAGATTAAAGACCAGGCGACTGAAGGGCTACGTGCGTTCATAATTCATTACCGTGAAGATCCTGACCAACAGAATTTAATTGACTGGATTCAAGAAGACTGGTTGCAATGTTGTGGAATTGAAGGGCCCAAAGACTGGGACAGTAATAATTATTTTAATTGTTCATCGGGCGCTGTAGGGAGTCGAGAAGCGTGTGGGGTTCCATTCTCCTGTTGTAAACGCCGTCCACAAGAACTTATTAAAAACAAACAATGTGGTTATGATGTGCGAAAAGAAGGATATGTAAGTCTAATTAACTGTTTCCTAATAATACCTTTTAAAATATGAAAAAACAAAAAGCTGAAAATTAATATAAATAATAAATTAAAGCAGCCAGCGGAGCGGTACATATTTGAAAGAGGCTGTTTACGAGCTGGCGAAGATTGGTTAGAAGGCCATTTGGTGGTCGTCGTCGGCATGTGTATCCTTATAATGGTGCTCCAGGTCATGTTTAATGTCAATTTGATATTCAGCTTATGTGAAATTATCTGCAGTGTGTTTTGCATGTTATGCCTTATTTTCTAAGTGCATGGCATTTTAGGTTTTTACTTTAATTTAATTTTTACAATATCTTTTTTTGTTTTTGTTTTGTTTTAGAATTATGAAATCTCAAAAATTATCTATGAAAAAGGTTGCGTGCAGGCTGGAGAAGAGTGGATTGAACATAATCTAATTCTCATTGCAACAATGTCGATATTTTTGCTTTTTATGCAGGTAGAGTTTTATTTTAAATATAAACATTTTTATAGTAAAAAAACAAGATGGCTTTAAACATATTCACTAAACTGCGTTATGTATTTACTCGTATTATTTATATATATATATATATTTATTTATTTATTTATTCAACCCACCCAGACTTTAAAAACGTAGTACTCTCAAACCTATGTTAGAATTAAATCTAACCTTGTAAATAGGGCGTTAGAATATACTCACAGCTATTCCGGGTTGTCGTAAGAGGCGACTAAAGGCCGCGTGGGAAGTGGGGTCCCAACGCCCTGTCGCCTGGTGAAATAGAACCCCATCAAGCTATAAGCTCCGTGAAATGGTCTGGAGAAATCCCTGGCCATAAGAGGCCTGTGGTGGTGTTGTTAGGGCGTCGCCACTGACGCTGATTCAACGGGAACACCACTACTGCTATGCTGAAACTTCACGTAAAGAACAAACTCTACAAATAAAGCACTCGATTTATTAGTCACATAAAAACAGCTTTTTATTTTCGTTAGTCTTAATTTTTAATTACACTGGTGAACTTCTACTATTTTTGTTCTTCGGTTACCTGAAGGATTCCCTTTATCTTTCACAATTGGTATAGTTTAGTCTTAGTGCTATTGTAGCTTATCCTTTGTCACTGTTCTTTTCTTTAACTTGTTTTAATTACAAATGGTGTTACTGGGGCGAGGCCCTAATTGTTCGAATAAATGTAAGGGAAACGGGGGCTACCGCGAAATTAATCGACGTTTAAGCTGAACTAGATTTGTGCAACTGTCGTCGAGAAATTCACTAGGTAGGTGCAAACACAACACTCCACGATACTGCCGAATTAAAACCTGAAGCGACTTATAGGGAAATGTATCCACTCTGCGACGCTGATCGATCAACACTTGAAGTAACTTGATGGAAATGTATCCACTGGTAACACTGACTCAGTAAAATTCTCCAACGCGTGTGGCACCGAACGGTGACAGAATCTGACTCCTCTGATTGAATGGCAAACTTTGACTCAACTGCTACTGCACTCCACATCCCACCAGATGCAACGGTGGTGGCTTTCCACCGATGTGGGAGTAGCAAATCGGATCTTCGTGGTGGCGACCAATGAACTATCGATTTGGGGTTTAATGGATGAATTTCCTCATGTGACCGTACAGGTCTGGTACAATGCCCATTCGCTGGAAGTGCGTACAGCGATCAATCCTGCAGCTGTTCAAACAACATAACAAGCAGTAGAGGCTACAGGCATCGTTGATGTAAACGATAGTGGCGATTGCCGGATGATGAAATAGGTTTCTGTGTATTATGTAGATAGAAACGCTATTTCGGCGGCCATACGCTGAGATGCGCATTTGTTTGCCTTAACCAATGCGACATGGGAAATCGGTTGTGGTGAAGGAAGCGAAAACAAACATGCAGCTGGTCAAATATGATGACCGATGTATGGAGGCTAGCTGCCCTGCCATCGCAAACGATCCGGAATAGGTTTTTTTATTGATGTTATGTCAACAGAACTTCGTTTATGATGGCAAAGGCCAGAATGTATGGGTGCATATTTGTTTTAGGAAAACCGTATCGTGGGACACGATCATTGGTATGATTGTTTGAATAACAATTATGATCGTGTCCGATCTAATGGATGCTTATCGCTTATACCAGCGTTAAGGGCTAGGGTGGAGATTGTTTAGCTTAGGAAAACAATACGTGGGACATGATCATCGGTATGATTGTTTGAGTAACAATCATAGTCGTGTCCAACTCGATGATCGGTTGTCGCTTGGGCGATCGATCATCGGAAATCTGGCTTGCAGATGTGCAAGCAAGCAAGTTGCCCGGCGTGTCTTTTTTTTTAGACCAACGGATTGTTGGAACAAGAACACACAGAAGGATTGGCATAGTTTCCTCCATTGTCCTGCCTCCTCGTCATATTTGCCGCCAAAGATACCCCTTAGGACTTGATTCTCGCATACGCGGAATTTGTTCTCTTCCCGTTTTGTGAGAGCCCATGTTTCGCATCCGTATAGAACAATCGGCATGATTATGGTTCTATAGACACGGAGCTTTATATTTCGTGATAGCAGTTTGGATTTCAGCAGTTTACTGACTGCTGACTAGCGTTGCCGGAGTGTAGTCTTTTGTTAATTTCATTCGACATTTCGTTATTGGCCGTCAGTATTGTTCCCAGGTATTTCAATTCTTTGACATTTTCAAATATCTTGCCTCTGACGAGATTATTACAGGACGTGTAATAGTTCGCACTTGTACATTCGTTTCCAGGAAATTGAAGGCGCACAGATGTTTATGTGTGTTCTCTGAGGTCCACCTGCTTTTGCCATAATCATGTATTTCGTTTTGTCTTCATTTATTTCTAGGCCCACCACTTCTGCCGCTTGCATGATGATTTCACTGTTTTTACTTACAGTTTCTAGATTATCGCCCAAAATGGCGATGTCATCCGCATATGCGAGCACTTGTGTGACCCCGTTCAGGGATGATCCGGTCATCGTCGTCTTGTACCTTTCTGATGACATACTCGAGGACAAGGTTAAAGAGACATGGTGAGAGGCCATCCCCCTGTTTTAGTCCGTCCCAGATTTCAAATGGTTCTGGGCGGTGGTTTTCTATTCTAACTCGCCCTTTGTTTTCGTTCATGCAGCTTTGAATGAGGGTGGCATATTTTTTCGGGGTTCACAGCTCAACTACAATATGGTCGAGTATTTGCCTTGCGACTGAGTCGTAGGCTTTTTTGAAGTGAACGAACAGTTGGTGAACCGTCTCTCCGTATTCCCACTTCTTTTCCAGCAGTTGCCTTATTGTGAACATTTGGTCGCTTGTTGACCGGTTCCTACGGAATCCGCATTGGTAGTCCCCCAATTTTTCTTCTGGGTACGGTGTGATTCTCGCCAGTATGACATTTGTTAGTATTTTGTATGTGGTTGGGAGCAATGATATTCGTCTGTAAGTTTCGCAGTCAGATCTGTCGCCTTTTTTTAAAATGGGGACGACTATTGAGGTTTTCCATTCTTCCGGAATAATTTCCTTATCCCATATTGTTTTAATCAGTTAGTGGATCTTTCGAGTGGTTACCTCTCCTCCAAGCTTCATAAGATCTGCCGGTACGCAATCGATTCCGGGAGCCTTGTTGTTTTTCAATCGATTTATTGCGTCTACAACTTCGTTAAAAGAGGGTTGTGGGACCTGCGGCTCGGCTGTATGCACGTCTGGTGCGTTTATTTGTGGTTGATGGGTGCCCACATTAAGCAGGTTTTCAAAGTACTGCCTCCACCTTGTCACCATATTGTTTGTTTCTGTGACCAGACAGCCGTTTGTGTCTCGGATTATATTGGCTCTCCCCCGGTAGCCGTCCCTAATTGAATTTATGCCGGCATACGTACCTCAGATGTTCTTTGCTTTGGCATTTTCTAGGATTTTTTCGATCCGAGTTTTCACCCATTCCCGGTTTTTGCGTTTGAAAAGTCTCGTTGTCTCTTTCCGAATTGTCGCGTATGTTTTTCCGTTGAATTCATCATATCTTTGTACGTGGATCACTCTGAGGCGTTTACGTTCTTCGATCTTCGCCCCGCACTCATCGTCAAACCAAGGTTTGGACGTAATTGTTTTCTTAAATCCTAATACATTTTGGGCTGTTTGTTTGATTGTGTCTCTGATCGATGCCCATTTAGTGTCCACACTATTGGCTTCCTCTACCTCACTACTTCCATTCTCTAGGATGATAAATCTATTCATTAGTTTGTCTTGATATTTAGCCCTTTTGCGCAGGTCTTTTAGTTTATCAATGTCGAACTTTTTGCTCGTCTCCCGTGATTGCCCATGTGGGTTTGCTGCGAGCCGACTTCTGATTTGGCCATCACTAGAAGACGATCGGAGTCGCAATCTGCTCCTCTATATGATCTTACGTCAAGGATATTCGAGTGGTGTCTTTTGTCTATAAGGAAGTGGTCTATTTGGTTACGCGTTACGCCATCGGGTGATATCCATGTGGCTTTATGGATTTGCTTGGGCTTGAACATCGTGCTTTTCACTACCAGATCTTTTGATGCTGCGAACGTGATAATTCGAATTCCATTATCATTTGAAACGTCGTGTAGGCTCTCTTTGCCTATAGTTGGTTAGAAGATGTCTTCCTTTCCAATTTTCGCATTGAGGTCCCTGAGGAGGATTTTAACATCGAATAATGAGGTCCCATCGAATACTTCCTCTAAGGTCTCGTAGAATGTGTCCTTCGTTTCTTCGTCAGTAGATTCTGTTGGGGCGTGTACGTTTATAAATACATAATTGTACCATTCTCCCTGTATTTTTAGCACCGAAATTCGGTCATTAATAAATTTCACATCTTTTACATTGGGCGTAATCTTCTTGCTTATGATGAAGCCGGTGCCGAGGTTGTGTGTATCGGTACCTCCACACACCAGTGTAAATCCCTTGGTTTCGATTACTTGATGTGGGAGTCGGACTTCCTGAAGCGCGACGATGTCCATTTTATATTGTTTCGCGTTTTCTACGACCGTCTGTATCGCGCCTGGTTTATATAACGTTCGAACATTCCACGTCCCGACGCGCATATCCCGCTTTTTCCGTTTTTCCCTACGTCTTTTTTTTTTTGCCGAGTCGGTGTTTTCTTGTTGATTTGCTCCCTTATGGTAGTGTCGGCTCATCACACCTACGCCTACCGGGTTTTTGGTGAGATTGTTTTTGGTATATTGATTATTCATAAAAAATATACATAGAATTAAAAAAGAAAAACAGAAATCTAGGATGAAACTATTTATCCTACCCTTGTGTGTAAGAGTGCTCCTTAGAAGCCTAAGTTTACCCTTGAACGCACGCAAACCGATCGATTGGATATGTAATATTTAGGAGCGAGATCTATGAGCAATATAACAATATCGGCCTAGCTATACAGGTGTACATTAGTTGCCTAAGATACAACAGATAAACATTAGCACTTCAGCTCACAGAACTATCAAATATAACAACAGATCGAAGAAGGAAAACTCGCGTCAAGTTGTTCACGTAGGTAGGGTGTTGCCTCGACTAACTTTATTCACTTAGCTAAACAGCGAATTACAAGAAAACCAGATAGCTCAGTAAGTAAATATGTCACAAAAAACTGAAGTGTGATGTGGTACCAAACTTGCTTTTGCACGTACAAAATTATGAAAATATAAGTAGAGTAGGCAGCCTTCAGATATAAGACTCACAAGTTAGTAGTTATTATTTTTATAATATCACCATTTTTATGTATTATAATTCTTAGCTCTAATAATTATAGCAATCTTAACCCGTGAAATATTGGGTCTTCCAATAGGGACTTGACAACTTTGGATTTAATTTGTGAACGCACCCTTTCACTTATCATCGAACTGTCACTGTCAATTTATTCAGTAAACTCAACATTTCGGTTAAGTACACGAACGAACAACGTCTGCAAATTATAAAAATTCACTACCCAAAAAAGGTTGTCAAGTCCCTATTGGAAGACCCATTACAACACTGCTATTATTGATTATTAATGCATACTTTATCCTGCCACTCGTTTACTATAATAATTAATCATTAGTTTTTAGGTGAAAAGTAATATAATATTTTTTTGTTCCTTACAGATTCTTGGAATATGTTTCGCACAAAATTTACGGGCAGACATATATGCGCAAAAATCGAAATGGCACTGACACCTGCCCGCCCCCGTTCCAATATAAGATTACTTCATGTGTTCCAATTTAATGTACCAACTAATGATATTTGCTTGAAAAGAGCACGTCAAGAATTGCTACATTTCTACCCATCCCTACTCGGATGTAGGTCATGCAAAAACAAGAGTCTAAGAAAAAAAACACTTTTTTCAAAGATACTTAGCAACATCGATGTACTACCGTCGCTACTTTTCAAACTCAACTTAACAATACTGTGATCTATTCAGAATTCTCTCGAATACTACAAAATAAAAAAGTACGAATCTCTATAACTATTGTTTGCAATATATTACTAAAACGAAAACCACTATTTTTAAATCCTAAATAGGACTCCTGTTTAAAAAAAGAATGCTTGTTGTCACAAAATATATTTTTTGCACTTTTTAAAAACATATTTTATATGATTTGCATAAAATACAATAATATTGACAATGCAATAATAGCATTTGGTACAATAAAAAATGTTAAAGAAAAACTAAAAAATATATGTTTATGAACGATATATTTATATTTGTGTGAATTTTGTCGGGGGCGGCATGAACTGAATATGTAAACATAGTTAAGATTTGTCTCGTTTTAAATATGAGATTAAATGGAATATGAAAAGACTAACGATCTACTTTTATATCCAGTGGTAATTATATGTAAGATATTTTATAGAAAAAGAGTCACTCGAATATTAGAAATTTTTGTTAAGGTATAAAAATTTAGATTTAGAAAAAGACAATTTGCCAATTTCACAAGTAAGTCAAATAAGCTAACTATCAACTGCTCTATATGTGTATGCAATGATTATTTTCTAAAGAAATGACGATTTCATGTGAGTCACTACTAAACTATTGTATAATTAAGCTTAAATATTAAACTTATGTCAAATTCATAGTTAAAGTACTAAGCAAACGGTATACAATACATTCCATTTTGTTTTGTGATGTTTATTGCGAATTAACTTTTACATAAGTGTATAATATTTATACCTATAGTGCATATGCGATATTTCAACCGATAGCGCAAAATAAAAAATAAATAAATCGCTAGAAGAATATAATTAATATATTTTGAATGTGAATGTTTCTATCATATTACTTTGCGTTATTATTCGTTCCCTTGTAAACGGATCGACACCTCAGAGCTTCGTTTTTTTTTTCTCATTTTATTTACAACGCACGCTCAGAAATACGCTTTGTAGTATCCTTAAGGACGGAGTACTAGTTGTGTTGGTCAGAAAAATCTATTTTTATTGCATAGTATTTGACTGCATTATCTCAAGAATACTCTCACCAAATTTTATACGAATCTAAGCATTAGATCCAAAGTTGTAGGTATTTAAAGCGCGCTACTTGGAACTATGAATCACTCTCGGCGTGAGTCTTAGGTTGTGGTTTGTGCTGATCCGGTCCTGTCTCCGGAGGTTTTTAGCCCGTCGGGGTAGCAGCAAGACGACCGAGACGTGTCGAGCAGAAGCTTTTTTTTATTATTTTTTTACTTTTTATTTATTTATTTATTTATTTATTATTATTATTATTATTATTATTTTGTTTATTACACTTCTCTCGGGGAGGAGAACCTATAGCGCCGAGTGAGCGCCCCGAGATGCCACCAAATAACCGTTGTAGTTCTTTTTGAACAGTTGCAGGTTGTAATGCTCCAGGAACACTCGCGCTGTAAGGGAGTTCTACAGCTTCCCCGCTCTGTAACGGAACGAGTTCTGATGCGGGGATGTTCGCGCCGTCGGGAGATGAACCGCAAACTGGTGCGATTCGTCGACTTGTCTTGTGGAGCGCATATAAGCCAAATTGCGTGGAACAATACGACGACTCTCCGAAGAACAGTACTCGTGATAATATCTGTAAAACAGACAGAGGTTGGCTACGCGCCTTCGATATGATAGCGACTGTAGTCCCGACGCCTGGGCCGAGTCCCCGATCAGTCGGATCGCTCGTCTCTGTATGCTCTCAAGTAGGTCGAGGGTATGTTTAGGAGCCGAGCTCAAAATATGAAAGCAATATTCGAGCAATATTCGAGCGCGGGTCTAATTTGGAATTTATACAGGAGAAAAAGTTGGGCCGGAGTAAAATATTTCTTGGCTCTAAAAAGATAACTCAACTTTCCTGGGGCTAACCTGACGATTTTCGACCCGTGTTTATGCCACGATACATTCCCACAGACCGTGACGCCGATCAATTTCATGCTTTCCCCAGATTCGAAAACCTGGCCGTTATTCATCACTTGTGGAACCGATCATCCATTTTTCTTTGTGAATGTTGCATATTGTGTCTTCGCTGCATTGAAGTCGACGAGATACGCCTTTCATCATCGCAGGACCTTATCCAGATCCCGATTCAGAGAGGCTACATCTCAGCTGGTGCGACGTTGATGCACCAATCGGGCGGTTACTCGAAAAAGAGGAAACAAGCGTACTAACATCCGCAAAACTAAACACTTTGTTAACCGTTGTCTCCAACGAATCATTTATGTGAAGCAAAAACAAGGTTGGGTCTCCTCGATAGTATAGTGGTTAGTACACCCGCCTGTCAAGCAGGAGACCGGGGTTCGATTCCCCGTCGGGGAGCCTCTGGCGCAAGACTAATGACCTTGCCCGAAAAAAAACAAATCATTATGGAAAATTTAACAAGCCTCAGGACTTGCTAAATAAGGCCAGGATCGATCGATTCTCAAAGAAACTCTACGTCCAGTCGTAAAGCTATATGTCCATATGAACGAAGTTTGCTCAGCAAAGCACCGTGCCAGACGCGGTCAAAAGCTTGGAGATATCCAATGCGACCGCCCTTGACTCACCATGCCGGTCAATCGCAGATGTCCAAAGGTCAAAGGGTCTCCCGTGGACCACCTGCCACGGAATCTGTATTGACGATCATTTAGAAGTCCGTTATACTGTAAATACTTAATCAACTCGGTATTGATGACCTTTTCCATTACCTTAGACAACATAGACTAATGCTATCGGTCGGTAATTTTGGGAAAGACATTTTTTCCCTCTCTTTGGGATTGGCTGAACTCGAGCGATTTTCCAGCAGGTAGGAAAGGTCCTCCATGCATAAGATAAGCGAAAGTCTGCGACGAACCGGCGATAGTTCTGGAGCACAGTTCTTAAAGACTATTGCTGGTATTCCGTCCGGACCAGTTGCCTTCCTACAATCCAGTTCACGTGGAATGCATTGAATAGTGCGCGGCCGAAATCTCACATCCCACGTGGAAGACCGCACCGGCGCGATCACTGGTGGTTCCAAAATACCGGGATCGAGGTTTGAATTCGCGGACACATCAGCTTTACCTTTTGAATTTGTGACTAACGTCCCGTTGTCCATCACCAACGGAGGAAGCGAAGTTATTGCTGACAGCCCTTGCCATTGACCAGAAGAGACGCGAACCAGTTGGGCTCTGAAGGAGATTATTGGTCACTCTGTCGTTGTAGGCGTTCTTCGCGGTATCAATTGCCTGCTTGCACGTGTTTCTGATTCTGACAAAAATTGTTCTGTTAACCTGTGGCGATTCTAACAGAGACACACACAATACACAAGTAAATTGTGAAGAACACCGAACGAAAATCGAATAAGAAAGTGCATCAGAGCCGTATACCATAGCGATAACATAACAAAATCCACATCAGTCGAATGTACTTGAGTTTAGAAATCGAATTCGTACACACGGCGGTGGCCCGATGGGTTGCGCTTTGGTTCAATTTTTGGTGATTCTAACTGTTATAGCATCAGTTCAAATCACACGTTCTTCACTATCATCCCAAGCGCTATAAACCTCTGTGGGATTGGAGCGCCATTGTTTAAGAGCTATATTTTATGCCGCTGTAATCCGCTCGTATTTTTTATCAAACCAAAGCTTATCAGATGAACTTCGTTTGATGGAATGCGGAATGTAAATTTCCATGCCGAGAAGAATAATTTCTGTGCGCGACTCCGCGCAAGCGTCAACATCCGAGTCTTCGAAGCACATCTCCGACCAGGAAAAGGTTGCGAAGAAATCTGGCAAATCGTCCCAGTTAGCAGCCCCGTACCTCCATACATGGCGAAGCTGCTTAGATCGGTTATTCGCTTGAAATGCAAGTGGTTGCCCGACCGATATCAAGCGGTGATCTGAGTTTCCCAGTCGCGCAGAAACCTCTACGGTATAAATACTCGGTTCAGATGTCAAAAAAAGATCCAGGGTGTTCACATAATCATCTCGAGGATCCGGCACTCGGTTAGGTTCCTCGACGAGTTGGGTCAACTTGTGGCTAACAGGGAACATCTCCACTAGTTTCCCTGTCGTCGGCCAAGGGCGACAATTTCAGAAGTCGGGTGGTTGATCTGCAACCAGTCGATGGTACGTGAAAGATGTTCGAAAAATGTCGCTGGTCGATCGTCATTCGGGGAGCGGTAAAGACAACAAAGAAATTTAACAGAACTCCTAAGCACGACCCTCAACCATACAATGTCCCTGATATTGGGTTCCAATGCCTCCATCCTCTGGCAAGCTAGATCGGATCGGGCGAAGACTTAGACTCCACCCTTAAAATGGAATGTGAAATGTAAGTCGTATCCTGAGCAATAAAGATATGTCGAATCAGTTCACGAATCGACCTAGGTCTTAGTTAGGGTAAGGATATCAGGTTTCGCTGTTTGCAAATATTGGTGGACGGCGTTTACATTCGTATTGGTGAAACCGATGCCCCTGATGCTACAAAATGCAGTTACCAGACGAGCGTCGACAGACCCTCGAGAGCGAGACCTATTATGCGATGACAAATTTCTTAAAGTTCGGTTATTTATCATAATATTTGCATGATGTTCCCCCTGACATAGTCCCCTCCACAATAGCGAACTTTCTTAGGTCGGTTATTCGCTTGAAACGCAAGTGGTTGCTCGACCGATACTAAGCAGTGATCTGAGTTTCCCAGTGGCGCAGCAACCTCTACGGTATAAATGATCGGCTCGGATGTCAAAAACAGATCCAGGGCGTTCGCATAATCACCTCGGGTATCCGGAACTCGCATAGGTTCCTCCACGAGTTGAGTCAAATTACGGCTATCAACGAACTTCTCCGCCAGCCTCCCTGTTAGAATGTACCAATCAGGCGAAATTGTGTACATTAAAATCGCCAAGGACGACAATTTCAGAAGCCGGATGGTTGATCTGTATCTAGTCGACGGTACGTGAAAGATCGTCATTCGAGAAGCGAGAAAGACAACAAAGAAATTTAACAGAATTCCTCAGCACGGCCTGAAGTTGACTTACAACGTGAACATTCTCAGGACGGGTATTGCTGGCAAATATTTGGAGAATCGGAATCCATTCAGCAAGTTCAGTTGACCAACGGCCGTGGTAATACTTATAGAAAAGGTATGCAAGGTGCGTTAGGACGAATGTACGCCTCGTAAATAGTAACCAGATTGGATGGAGTGAAGTATTTCTTATATCTCTTAAGGAACCCCATTTTGCAGCTTTAGAAAAAAGATAGGCAAGATGCATTAGGACGGATGTACGCCTTGGAATTAGTAGCCAAGTTGGATGGAGTGAAGTATTTTTTGCATCTATTAAGGAATCCCATTTTGCAGCTTCAAATATGTTGACGTTATACTTCCAATAAAGAGATCACCTCATAATAACCCCATCTGTTTATGACCACATACACGGATCATGTAGCTCCTGTTTACATCTCCACAGCCACCTGCAGTTTTTCGACCACCCGGAAGGGTCGTCATCAACAAACGTCTTAGAACCGAAGTCAATATGTTAACATTTTATATTACCAGCAATGGGTTACTAATTGCGTCGTCAAGGGGAATACCGAAGTCTAGTATGGGTTGTTGCGGATCATCGGCTCAAGTTAGATTTCATCGGTGCACATGAAAAAGTCAGATTTCGTCAGTACAACAAAATGTTAGATATCGGTGCAAGTGGAAATGTTAGAACCCATCTAAATCGTGTGCTGTTGAAGATCTGCAGTCGGCCTTGACGTATTTCTATGTTGGGCCAGCGCCCTCTTCTAAGGTAAATCCAATGTTTATTTAGTTAACTACTTACGGACCACTGTTAAGAGCGAATGATTTACCGCCGTTGGTGTACCAACACGGGATACTACTATCGGCAGCGTGCTAGAGATTGGGTTGTCTTTTTTCTTCAAATAATCTTCGATTTCATGATTTCATTGTACCTGTTACTACATTTCTATTCGGATATTTTACACTACAAAACTTTGTCGATTATAGTACTGTATAAAAACTGTAGGTTTAATTTGTGATTGTTTTGTCGACTTACGGAAACTCAGTAGCTCCTCCTATCATACGGTTGATTTAGACTTTTTTTCTGCATAATTATTTTGAAAGTGTGTAATGAAATATTAAAAAAAAAAACCCAACAACCTTGGTGTCGACAATTAATTTAGTAAAGAACTGCAAGGACTTGAATTTAAAAAAATGTACAATATAAAAGCAAGGAAGAGGACGAAACGCAATCACTCCGAGTGCTAAGTCTGAAATGGTCTACGCTAACGGTCTTATACATTATGACGTACAACAACGGTCCGAATTCCGGTCACTCACCCAGTGAACCACCTAAATTGAATCTGCACAACAAGAAATAAATCTCGTTCACGCTGTCTATCGATTGATCAACATTGCTCTATTGATACTTCACCTACGGCAATGGTATCTCGATCAATTGCTCACCACCACAAAAGGACAGCGTTTATTCGAAGATCTTCGAATACCCGACGTTGATCTAGTCGAACTCATCTACGACAATGGTTTGTTTGATTGTTTGTCTCGGTCTCGGCGAACCCTACTCGAGCTCTCCGATCAACTTAAGCCAGGAGGGAAATTCCTGTAAACTCTTTTTTTTTATTTTAAAAATTAATTTAGCATCTGAAGAATATATTCTCAAAGTTTGGGGCTCATTAGAAAGTCCTTAATGTCCCTAGAAAGTCACCAAAGTGATGCACAAAAGAACCGATAGCAGGTAAACGAACGACTGCTCTTTACGGCCCCTACCGTTAAATTTCTAAGCCAAACAAGTTTGCTAGTTTCTTTTTTAAAAAGTTAGGGAAGATCTAGCCTCTTTACACCCAGAAATACAAAATAATATTCTTCCGATATACGAAGATTTATCACGAAACGATCTACTGGAGCGTTGCATTGGCGGTTTCACTCAAAACGCTAACGAATGCGGCTATGTGGGGTTTAGCTCCTAAACATATGAATCGTGACTGAAAAATAATAGAAATTGTGGCATATTTAGCTGCGGGAATATTCAATGATGGATATTCATTTATCCTTAGAGTCATGAACGATCTGGAACTTCCAATCGGCCTGGAATGTAACATGATCTCCGATTCATACGACTTCTTCGACAAATCTGACTGCGAAAACTACAGAGGAATATCATTGCTCCCAACCATATACAAAATACTAACAAATGTCATACTGGCAAGAATCACACCGTACGCAGAAGAGATACTGGGAGACTACCGATGTGGATTCCGTAGGAATCGGTTAACAACCGACCAAATGTTCACAATAAGGCAACTGCTGGAAAAGAAGTGGGAATACGGAAAGACGGTTCACAAACTGTTCATTGACTTCAAAAAAGCCTACGACTCAGTCGCAAGGCAAATACTCTACCATATTGTAGTTGAGCTGGGAATCCCGAATAAATATGTCGCCCTCATTCAAATTTGCATGTACCAAAACAAAGGGCGAGTTAGAATAGAAAACCACCGCCCAGAACCATTTGAAATCCGGGAAGGACTAAAACAGGGATATGACCACCCCTCACCATGTCCTTTTAACCTTGTGCTCGAGTATGTCATCAGAAAGGTACAAGACGACAACATGGCCGGATCATCCCTGAACGGGGTCCCACAAGTGCTCGCATATACGGATGATATTGCCGTTCTGAGCAATAATCTAGAAGCTGTAAGTAAAAACTGTGAAATCATCATACAAGCGGTAGAAGAGGCAGGCCTAGAAATAAATGAAGACAAAACAAAATACATGATTACGGCGAAAGCACGTGGACCTCAGGGAATACACATAAACGTCAGAGGCAAGATAAAAAAGTTAAAGAATTGAAATATCTGGGAACAATCAGTAGCCAGTAACGAAATGTCGAAGGAAATTAACAAAAGACTGCTTTCCGACAACGCTAGTTGGTGCGCAGTCAGTAAACTGCTGAAATCCAAACTGCTATCACGTAACATAAAGCTCCGTGTCTATACAACCATAATCATGCCGGTTGTTCTATACGAATGCGAAACATGGACTCTCACAAAACGGGAAGAAACCAAATTCCGCGTATTCGAGAATAAGGGTTTGGGGGGTATCTTTGGAGGTAAATATGACGAGGAGACAGGACAGTGGAGGAAACTCCATAACCACGAATTGGAAGAGCTGTACCACAAACCTACAATAGTGAGAGTAATCAAGTCGCGAATATTAAGATGGGCCGGACATGTGGTGCTAATGGGCAACGATAGGACCGTGCGTAGAATTCTTGACGACAGACTAACGGGAAAGAGACCGGCAGGACTGCCGCGACGGAGATGGTAGGACAATGTTAGGTTTGACCTTGAGATCGGATCGGCTGGTCAAGCGTGAAAGGAGAGTGCACGGGACAGGGAACAATGGTGAAGTCTGTAATAATAATGTCTACATATAGATGTAAACGAGGAGTCCGTCTAATGTATGACCTATTTTATATATATATATATATATATATATATATATATATATATATATATATATATATATATAAGAAACAAAAAAAAAAAAAAGATGTACGCCGAAACCTATTGGCCCTTGCATGAAAATTTTATAAAAATTGTAATATTAAGAATTTCTTTTATCAATTTGTTTAGGAAAAACGTTTTTTTTTTTGTGTTCAAATTTTTATTTTTAATTCTTTTTTTTGTTAATTGATGGGAAAAATTTTGTTCGTAGATTTCAGATAACCACAAGGACCTGGGCTTTACACGGCGCAAATCCCAGGAATCAAGTTTGGTGAGCTGTAGCGTCGCCATTTTGTTTTTTTTATGCATACAAAATTTTTTCGTACACATTTTAACGTCTATGGTAATAAGTAACTTCAGAAATTGCAATAAATGCTTTCAGTTTTTTGTAAGAGATTGTTGAATAGCATGTCGTTTACAGAAATTTCTCCCCTTAAACTCCAATACCAGATCTTTCAAACTCTCATATTTCTTTTCAACGCCGACTAATCAATCTTCATCGAATACCACGGATCATTAGTTTAGACAAGAAAATTTCCACCATTTTATGAAATAACGAGTAAGGACATTCCAATTTACTTAACATTTTATTGGGTTGGTGGATCATTTATTTCGGAGTTGTTGTTTTTTTTATGTCCAACACATGGACAATATTTGTTTTACACGAATTATTTGTTTCATGTTATTTTTTATTTTTCGAAATTTTTTTACACATATTTAATAAATCGATTAAATTACAAAAATTGAGATCAATTTATATTTCTAAATATTTTCCAAGCCCAGAAACTGATGGACGCTCCAAGTGCAATATAAAGCACAAATCTGGATTTTGAGTTTTCATCCGAATTCCTTTGTCGATTCTGTGAATAAAAAAACAAGTTAATTAAATATAAATTGATAAATGGTAATCCTAACTGTTTGTGGTGGTTCAGTGATCTGAAGTGTAGCGATGGCAAAAATTCAAATATAAGAACACTGACGCCTTGATACCTGATCTTCAATAGTTAATTGTCTATGTAACTATTTTTTTTATAAAACGTGCGCAAAAAGGATCTAAGAGGTAATAGCTCAACGCGTGCAAAAGAAGAGTGGGGGGACACAAAAAGGCAGAATCGATGCCTAATAGCATTGAATCCGAATTTTGCAATGACGAGGAAGCACACTTTTGTGTGGTTCGGCTAAAGAAGGTTCTCTCGAGTTATCTGTGTGTAGGAAACTAATTTTTTTAAATCAGCATGTGGCGTTTCAAAGATGCGCGACCATCACACGAACACGCAAAGCAAAAAATTAAGGTACCAAAGAACAATTTCGATCACACGACACACCACATCGCAAAAACACACAAACCATTATCAAGAAGATAGCACTAAGAGTAAATCGAAAAAATATATTACACATCAGACCAGTGCCGCGAGTAAACGATAATGTATTTTCTTTACTACTATCGGGTTTTCCAACAGGGACTTGACAACTTTTTTTTTAAATAAAAGGCAAACCATTTGAGATATTTCAAAAACTTTATTATCGGTTTGAAGTACAATCAACACATTTATGAATGGAACTCGACTTCGTTCATATGGCCACCGCGAAAGGGTGCGTTCACAAATTAATTCAAAGTTACACAAATTAATTCAAAGTTGTCAAGTCCCTATTGGAAACCCCCTTATTAAAGCTGTAGGATTGTTATGATAATTGCTATGATGCACTGTTCTGATGAGTTATTTATTTTTTTCGATTTACGAGGTCAGGTCAATAAGTTTTTAGAATGACAATTTTTTTTTTTTTTGTAAATTTTTTTGTTTTTCAACATAATCTCCTTCTAATTTAATACACTTTGACAGTCTTCCCTCCAACTTTTTAAGCCTTCAGAAAAGTATGATTGTGGTAGTTCTTCAAAATGAACATTTGTGTGTACGAAGACCCCCTCATTCCATGTAAACCGTTTTCCGCTGAGCGGTTTTTTTTTAAGTTGAAAATAAAAAGAAGTCATTCAGGGCCAGATCTGGTGGATACGGTGGATGGTCTATCAATTGAAACTTCAATTCATCAATTATAGCCATTGAAACTGCGCACGTATGCACTCGTGCATTATCCTGGAGAAAGTGGACTTTTTTTTCTTCAAATGAGGACAATTTTCATTTATTTTTTCATTTATCATCATCATCATCGGCACTACAACCGGGATCCGGTCTTGGCCTTACTTAACAAATCTCTCCACCGGTCCCAATTTCGAGCCGATGTCGTCCAGTTTGGCACTCCCAGGCTCTGGGCGTCCTGGTCTACGCCATCCCTCCATCGCAGAGGTCTGTCGCGCTGTCTCCTTCCATATATCCTGCCACAAAGGACTTTCCGGGCAGGCTCCTCTTCGATCATTCGAGCTAGGTGTCCCGGCCACCGGAGTCTACCGAGCATAGTTCTACCCTGGCTATACTTTCTTACAACAGCTGCTTCAAGGCAGATCGCGTACAACTCATGGTTGTAGCGTCTCCGGAATCGTCCTCCCTCACATACGGGGCCAACAGTTCTCCTTAATTCTTCATCTCGAACGCGGCTGAGAGTTCAGAGTGCCTTTTATTGAGCACTCAGGTCTCGGATCCATACATGAGTACTCGTAAGATCACGGCCTTGTACAATAGCAGCGTGGATGTTCTGGATAAATTTCGGGATTTAAAGAGCCTTGATCGACCATAGTAGGCTTTGTTAGATTTGATCAGCCGTTCGCGTATTACTTCTTCCATATTGTTATCGGCTGATACCATTGACCTGAGGTAGTTAAAGGATTGCACTACTTCAAATTCGTGCTCCACTACCCTGATAGTTTGACCAACGTTGGGTCTTCTCTTCACAGAAGT
The DNA here is from genome assembly GCA_963931805.1 of Microdon myrmicae. Taxonomy (NCBI): domain Eukaryota; kingdom Metazoa; phylum Arthropoda; class Insecta; order Diptera; family Syrphidae; genus Microdon; species Microdon myrmicae. The sequence continues at coordinate 37,854,483 of OZ007499.1, read as the reverse complement.
TGCCACCATGTACTTAGTTTTTCCCTCATTACTGTGCAGTCCCAGTTTTTGTTTTTTCTCATTTAGCTGACGTCATAATGACGTAAATACTGCCCAGTTATCGTCTGTTCCTTTTCCAAATAGTCAATGAAGGTAATGCCGGTAATTTTGTGGTAGACACTTGTTATCTAAGGTGTTGACAAAAGTCATCAATACTGAGTTAATTAAATATTTGAGATGCAATGGACTTCTGAATGATCGTCAATACGGATTCCGTGGCAGGCGGTCTACGGAAGACCGTTTGACACGTATATCCGATATATGGACATCTGTGATTGGGCGGCATGGTGAGTCGAGGTTATCTCCAAGGCCTTTGACTGCGTCTGGCACGGGGCATTGTTGAGCAAACTTCGTTCACATTAACTTTCCCAGCAGCTTTGCGACTGGACGAAGAGCTTCCTCGAGAATCGATCGATCCGGGTTGTTGTGGACGGCGAGTGTTCGGATCTGTAGCCTGTTAATTCGGGGGCGCCCCAAGGTTCTATTTTGGCTCCAACCTGGTTTTTTGTTGAATGATTTGTTGGAGACAACGGATAACAAAGTGTTCAGTTTTGCGGATGATAGTACGCTTGTTTCCTCCTTTTCGAGTGTTCGGCCGATTGGTGCATCTACGTCGCACCAGCTGAGATATAGCCAGATCGACTCTTTGAATCGGGAGCTGGATAAGGTCCTGCGGTGATGACAGGCGTATCTCGTCGACTTCAATGCAACGAAGACACAATATACAACATTCACAAAGAAAAGTGGATAATCGGTTCCACAACTGATGATGAACGGCCTGGTTTTCGAATCTGGGGAAGGCATGAAATTACTCGGCGTCACGGTCTGTGGGAATGTATCGTGGCATAAACACGTTTCGATCATCGCCAGGTCAGTCTCAGGGAAGCTGAGCTATCCTTTTAGAACCAAGAAATATTTTACTCCGGCTCATCTTCTTCTCCTATATAAATCCCAAATTAGACCCGCGCTCGAATATTACTCTCATTTTTGAACTTCGGCTCCTAAACATACTCGCGACCTGCTTGAGAGCATACAGAGACGAACTATCCGCCCGGGACTACAGGCGCTATCACATCGAAGAAGTGTTGCCGACCTTTGTCTGTTTTACAGATATTATCACGGGTACTGTTCTTCGGAGATTCTTGGCATTGTTCCACGCAATTCGATTTATATGCGCTCCACGAGACAATCCAACAGATCGCACCAGTTTGCGAATCATCTCCGACGACGCGAAGATCCCTGCATTAGAACTCGTTCCGTTACAGAGCGCGGAAGCGGTGGAACTCCCTTTCCACGCGAGTGTTCCTGGAGCGTTGCAACCTGCAACTGTTCAAAAAGAATTGCAACAGCTATTTGATGGCATCTCGGGGCGCCCACTCGGCGCTATAGGTTCGCCTCTCCCGAGAGAAGTGTGGAAAATTTAACAAGCCTCAGGACTTGCTAAATAAGGCCAAGACCGGTTTCCGGTTGTAGTGCCGATGATGATGACGAAATATATATATATATATATATATATATATATATATATGTATAAATATATATATTTATGTATATATATATATATATATTTATATATATATATATATATGTATATATATATATATATATATATATATATATATATATATATATATATATATATATTAGTATTTTGTGTGTTTAGAATAGCAAATCGAAATCGAAAATAGTAAACTTGGGAAATCTGAAACTCAGATATTGCGTCCTTGGTTCACGGTTTCGATAATAACATCAATATTGTATTGATAATTGGTTAAGGAGAGATATCAGCTCGTGTCCACTAAATATCACATGATTTTCTGAGATGAACCACGAACAATAGAAAAGAGATGGAGATATAAGGTTTTGCGCATATAAAAGTACTAGTCTTTAACTACAAAAAAAAATGTTTTATTTTAAATTTACGATACAAAATGGCGGAATAGCAGCGAACGAAAGGAAAGAATAATCTCGGACGGTCGACAAGCCGCATCTCACGGGTCACAATTTTTAATCAGGAACAAAAAACCAAAAAGTTTCTTAAAATATACTCCAAAATCTAGTGAACATTGCAGGATTCTTTCGAAAAATTGATTTTTTTTTAAATTGCGTTGATTTTTTTTTTTTTGTGGGGAAAAAACAACCGAATATCGCTCATAAAATCTATAAAGATCAATTTTAAAGTTGCAGTTAAAATTTCAATCCAATCAAGATAAAAAATGCGGGAACTACTGGTGCACCCAGTTTGAAAAATATGCAGCCGAGATGTTTGATATTAAAGTTTTGAGTAGTGAAATTCTGTTGAAATTTTCGTTTTACATCTAATCTGCGATGCCTGCTCCACACAATCGGGCTCCTAATTGAAGGTTTTCTTTCTTCTCATCTTTACCGGTAGAAATTGCGTCCTTGTGAGCAGTTTTAGCCTCTTCTGTGAGCGAATGTTCGAAAAGCGAGATGCGCGTCCAATCGGCCTCGGCGCAAAGTTATAACAATTTAATCCAATTTTAAAACCCAATAGATCCATAATTTGGATTACTTCGCCGTACTCTACTCTACTCTAGATTTTAAGATAGTCTGTAAGGTTTTATATTAATTTAATTCAAGCTTGCATTAAGCCAAATAAAAGGGGGATCTGCCCACACTAAACTTAAAACTTAAACGTAACCATAATTGAAGTATACAACAATATAAACGGCTGCATCAGGAACAGATTTGTCACTAGACGTGTTCTTTGGCCCCATAGACTACTATTTATTAGTCTATAGGAACCCGGAAGTTCATGACCTCACTGACTCCGGTGCGCCGTTGCTCCCTGTCCTGTGCTCTCTCCTGCCATGCTTGACCATCTGATCCGATCTCCTCAAGGTCAAAGCTTACATTTTCCTCCCACATCCGTCGCGTTCGTGCTACCGGTCTCTTTCCCGTTGGTCTTCCTTCAAGAATTCTACGCACGGTCCTATCATTGCCCATTCGCGTAACATGTCCGGCCCATCTTTCGAATACTGTCATTGGCATACCAGGTTTGTGCCTAAAATTAGCCATGTTACCACCAATTGCTTTCTCTACTTGCCAAAAGCACCACGATGTCGGTCAGAGATGTTGTGACTTCTTGTCGGTTGATAATTTGTGGATTAAAGTGACCCAAATAGCATTTCTCATATCTTTGACTAAGTTACAGTGACGTCTTATGGCGAGACCATAATAAATCGACAAACTCGTCAATTAATTTACGTGTTAATTTGTCTCTGCCGGTCAGTCTTTTTATTCTTTTCACTAAATTTCTCAAACGTGTACCCAATCCTTTTTGAGGGTGATCTACGCACTCTTTTGTTTTAAACATACGGATTCTTTTCTACTTTAGATTTGAATGTTTTGCTGTCGCCATCGCCAAGCTAGTAAATATACTTAACACCATTGATATCTTCTGCTCGAGCAAGCCTTTCAGTAGCGGCAGATACCTCAATTTTTCCTGCTGAACCTTCGTGGTTGTCCTCGCACTGTTCCTCGTGCGTTTCTTCCCAACTTACATATTCAGCAGTGTCTTCTCTTGATTTCCAATACGAACGTGCCTCGCGAATATACTTTTAATATCAATATTAACGACCTTTCCTGTGTACCAAACGATTAATGAAAAGATGCCGAATAGAGAGAGAAGTAACGTTCATTCATAAGTTTATTCTTTATATTATATTCACTTGGACTAAGCTAAATAAAAGAGGGTCCTGCCCTGACTTCAATCAATCAATTGATCCATCTCCCAATACAGTTATATCTCGATTCACTCCTTTTCTATAGTTTTTACTTTTTCTACTTGTGCTGCTTTTTTCATTGGCATAGAACAAACGGATTTTGTAACGTCGTGAATAGTATCCACTATGGTTTTGTAACTTTTTTGATACTGGGGGCGGTAGATCCATGAATACGCAGATTTTTCGTATTCCGATAATTCCAATGCTTACTAGACGCATTGCCCAAATCATTCTTCTTTTTACTTCGTAAGCTTTATCATTTATATGCAGAGAACTGTCTACATAAGAAGGACCACAATCTTCACAGCTGACCAATTTGAATCCCATGCCTTGTCTGCTCGACTTCGTGAAATTCACTTGTGTACATACTGAACACAATAAAATGTCCGATATTGTCGAAAAAACGGTTATGAATGATAATAAACGATAACCGAAAGAAACATTAAACTCGATGTCATAGTTATTCTCCGATAACCTTAATTTTTTCGACGACGCACCAACGCTTTCAGCCTCATGCTCTTGAGTATATCGACTGGCTAACTTTCGGGACGAAAAGGATTTTCTTTGGGACACTTGGTGGCCATTGTAGTGTACCCATTAAAACAGAAATACAATTCCTTTTCCGAATTGAGAAATACTCGATTGTGTTGAAAATACTTTAATGCATATTTAATTGGATCTCAGTGAAAAGTTCTTGGAGTATAGGAATTTTCCATTTACAGTTTCGGCTAAACAAGTTCTTCCTTTTCCGAATTGAACTGGGGCCAAACAGAATACCGACAGACAAAGACACGGCAGACAGCATTATGTCTTGGCACATATCTAAGAACAAGAACTTAACAAAAAGGCACAGGAAGGGCGGCCCAACTCAATGTTCGGCTATATATGGCCCAATGTCCGTAAGGGAACCGTGAGTACCCCTTGATTAAGAACAAATTTTAATTGTGTGGATTATGTATGCACATTTCCCATAATATACATCGGATGAGTAGATCATAATTCAAAGTCCACGATCTTGAAATAAAACACCGGACGACACACGCCAAAGCAAAGACCAAAAGTGTGACATGAAAATACTCATTTCCCGGGTGTTCCAACAACATATCACAGTGCATGACCCTCACCTATTAACGTGTCATCTGAGAGGTGAGTCATTGTGGATTGGCCATGCAATGTGTAATGAATGCTTAAAATGACAAACATAGTTTTCAGGTCATGATTTGGACAGCCGAAATATGAATGACATGTGACCTGCTTGATATATATTTTTTTTTTTCCTACACTTCTGTCGGGAGAGGCGAACCTTTAGCGCTGATACAGTGTACCGAGATACCACTAAATAACTGTTGTAGTTCCTTTTGAACAGTCGCAGATTGTAATGCTCCGGGAACACTCGCGCGGGGGAGGAATTCCACAGCTTCTCCGCTCTGTAACAAAACGAATTCTGGTGCAGGGATATTCGCGCCGTCGGCAGATGAATCCCAAATTGGTGATATCTGCCGGATTGTCTTGTGGAGCGCATATTAACCGAATTGCGCGGAACAATACCACGAATTTCCAAAGATCAGTCCCCGTGATAATATCTGTAAAACAGACAAAGGTCGGCTACGCGCCTTCGATGTGATAGCGGCTGTAGTCCCGACGTCAGCGCCCAGTCCCCGATCAAGCGGATAGCTCGTCTCTGTATGCTCTCAAGTAGGTCGAGGATATGTTTAAGAGCAGAACTCCAAACATGAGGGCAATATTCTAGCGGGGGTCTAATTTGGGATTTATACAGGAGAAGAAGTTGGGCTGGAGTAAAATATTTCTTGGCTCTAAAAAGATAACTCAGTTTTCCTGAGGCTGACCTGGCGATGTAGGACACATGTTTATGCCACGATACATTCCCACCGACCATGACGCCGAGCAATTTCAAGCTTTCCCCAGATTCGAGGGCCCGGCCATTCATCATCAGCTGTGGAACCGATGACCCGCTTTTCTTTGTGAATGTTGTATACTGTGTCTTGAAGTCGACGAGCTTGGCCTTTCCCCACTGCAGGACACAGAGAATCAAGCTGTCTACATCTCAGCTGGTGCGACGTTGATGCACTAATCGGTCGATCACTCGAAAAAGAGGAAACAAGCATACTATCATCCACAAAACTGAACACCCTGTTATCCGTCGACTCCAACAAATCATTTATGTGAATCGAAAACAAGGTTGGAGCCAAAATAGAACCTTGAGGCACTCTGGAATTAACATGATACAGTTCCGAACACTCGCCGTCCACAACAACCCGAGGAAGCTCTTCGTCCAGCCGCAAATCTGCTGGGCAAGTCCATATGAACGAAGTTTGTTCAATAATGCCCCGTGCCATACACGGTCAAAAGCCTTAGAGATAACCAATGCGACCGCCCCCGACTCACCATGCCCTTCAATCGCAGATGTCCGTATATCGGTTATAAGTGTCAAAGGGTCTTCCGTGGACCACCTGCCACGGAATCCGTATTGACGATCCTACAGAAGTCCGCTGCACTCCAAACACTTGATTAACTCGGCGTTGATGACCTTTTCCATCACTTCAGATAACATAGACAGTAATGCTTTCGGCTGGTAAATTTGTGGGAGACACTTTTTTCCCTTCTTTGGGATTGGCTGAACTCGAGCAAGCTTCCAGCAGGTAGGAAATGTCCTCCGTTCATAAGGTAAGCGAAAGAATCTGCCAAGAACCGGCGATAGTTCTAGAGCACAGTTCTTGAGGACTATTGCTGATATTCCGTCCGGGCCGGTTGCCTTCCTACAGTGCAGAGCATGTAGAATGCGTTGAAAAGTACGCCAGCGAAACCTCACATCCCACAACGAAAACCGTACCGACACGATTACTGGTGGCTTCAAAAGATCGGGATCCAGGTTTGAATTCGCAGAAAATAAATTCGCGAACACATTACCTTTATGTTTTGACTTGGTGACTATCGTCCCGCTGCCCATCACCAACGGAGGAAGCGAAGTTATTGCTGACAGTCCCTGCCATTGACCAGAACAGACGCGAACCAGTTAGGCACTGAAGGAGTTTATTGGTCACTATGTCGTTGTAGGCCTTCTTCGTGGTATCAATCGCCTAGTTATTTGCACGCGCTTCTGATTCTACCAATATTCGTTCTGTTAACATCTGTGAGATTGGACCGCCATTGTTTAAAAGCTCTATTTTTTGCTGCTGTAATCCGCTCGCATTTTTTGACAAACAAAGTATTATCAGATGAACTTTTGTTGATGGAATGTGGGATGTAGATCTCCATCCCGAGAAGAATAATCTCTGTGACTGACTCCGCGCAAGCATTAACATCGGGTCTTCGAAGCACACATCCGACCATAGAAAGCATGCGAAGAAATCTCGCAAATCGTCCCAGTTAGCAGCCCCATACCTCCATACATGGCGAAGCTGCATAGGTCGGTTACTCGTTTGAAATGCAAGTGGTTGCCCGACCGATACCAAGCGGTGATCTGAGTTTCCCAGTCGCGCAGAAACCTCTACGGTATAAATACTCGGTTCAGATGTCAAAAAAAGATCGAGGGTCTTCGCATAATCATCTCGGGGATCCGGCACTCGATTAGGTTCCTCCACGAGTTGGGTCAACTTGTGGCTAAGAGTGAACATGTCCACTAGTCTCTCAGTCGTTGGTTCTGTTAGAATGCACCAACCAGCCGGAATTGTGCACATTAAAATCGCCAAGGGCGACCATTTCGGAAGTCGGGTGGTTAATATGCATCGAGTCGATGGTACGTGAAAGATGTTGGAAAAATGTCGCTGGTCGATCGTCATTCGGGGAGCGATAAAGGCAACAAAGAAATTTAACAGAACTCCTAAGCATGACCCTCAACCATACAATGTCCGTGATATTGGGTTCCAAGGCCTCCATCCTCTGGCAAGCTAGATCGGATCGGGCGAAGACGCAGACTCCACCCTTAAAATGGATTGTCAAATGTAAGTCGTATCCTGAGCAACAAAGATATGTCGAATCAGTTCACGAATCGACGTGGGTCTTAGTTAGGGCAAGGATATCGGGTTTCGTTGTTTGCAAATATTGGTGGACGGCGTTTACAATCGTATTGGTGAAACCGGTGCCCCTGGTGTTACAAAATGCAGTTACCAGTCGAGCGTCGAGAGAGCCTCGAGAGGGAGCCCTATTATGGGATGACGAATTTCTTAAAGTTCGGTTATTTATCATAATATTTGCATGATGTTGCCCCTGACATAGTCGCCATCCGGAGATCCGAATGGGATGTATGCCGAAAGGCATATGAAATATGATAATGTATAATTTAGAGTGCTTGCGAAGAGCCAGAAAGTTAATGTAAGAATGAGATTTGTAAAATAGAAGTTAACATTTAGTCTTAAGTAAAATATGTAATTGAATTGTTGAATAAATGTGGATATAAAACCAACAAAATGATCCGAATGGGAAACTAGTTTACCTCTGGAATTCATTATCTCAGAAGGTGCCATCATGACTTATCTTTGTGTCAGTCCGGGCCATCAACCATACATCCGAAACATAGTGAAGGATTTCTCCCGACGATATCGTGGAATGTACAGCGTGACGGGGTGGTATCTCACCCTGGGACCGACTACCCCCTAAACAAACCTTTTCTCGAACCGGTCCATTAGTCAAGCCCCAAAAAGTGGACAGGGATTTCTCCCGGCCATTTCACGGAGCATATAGCTTGATGGGGTGGTATTTCACCGGGCGACTGGGCGGTTAGGACCCCACCTGCCTCTCGGCTTATAGTCGCCTGTTAAGACAGGTCGGCCTAACTGTGAGTATATTCTAACGCCCTACTCACAGGCCATACATATTGGTACGCATCGGAAATGTTGATGGGAGAAAAAGTATTTAAGGACAGAATTTTTGAAGAATCAATCAGATTCAGTCAGACCGCAATCTACATTGCTTCTCATTTCTATTTTTGCCAGAAACCTATGGCATTCGTCCCCTGCTCATCGATTTCGCCTTTGTTAATTTTTGGCAGAAACCTATGGCATTCGTGCCCTGCCCTATTTGTTAAGCGAAGCATCTCACTTTACGACTTTCCATCCCTGCTAGAAGCAGTTGTATTCGGCTCACGGCGTCTTAATGTTCCTGACCCTTTTCACACTGCAGATCTAAACAACTTCTACTCAGCATGGCGATCGTGCCACTTTCACTGTATATTCTTTTTGTTTATTTTATAATTCAAACACCACGATTTTTACCGGAGCACTGATATATACGTGGGCTCCTCGATAGTATAGTGGTTAGTATACCCGCCTGTCACCCGGGAGACCGGGGTTCGATTCCCCGTCGGGGAGCCTCTGGCGCAAGACTAATGACCTTGCCCAGAAAAAATAAATCATTATGGAAAATTTAACAAGCCTTAGGACTTGCTAAATAAGGCCAAGACCGGTCCCCGGTTGTAGTGCCGATGATGATGATGACTGATATATACGTGGAGAATCTAAACACCAACTATTGCTCGAAGTTCTACAACAGCTATTTGACTTTCTACAAACAGCTTTAAAATTGGAATAGGAGAGACATCTATTAGTTAGAATTAAAGTCTGGACACTGATTTGTGTCGAAATAATTCGGGTAAAGAATACTAAAGACCCAAAATGCATGCTTCTCAGCGCACTCGAAAAACCGCTCATTTTGCTTTTGGCTATGGACTTTTTTTATCATTCTTGGATACTTTAAGGACTGTTTAAGCCAGCAAAAAAAAATCACAAGATGATATTAGCCCTTAACCGAGCTATAGCCAATCGAGGGTTAAAACGTTAAAAGTTGAAGAGAATAACACTATTTGAAATTTGAAATAACCAACTAAAGGCGGAACGGATAACAGACAGCCATATAACTATGGCGTTTCTAGCAGATACACACACGACTAGCAAAGAACAACACCACCAAAAGCAAATCCATTAAAGCCGTATACCATAGCAATAATATACCATTTCCACATTAGTCGAATGTATTTGAATTTAGAAATCGAATTCACATAAGCGGCAGTGGCCTGATGGGTTGAGCTTTGGTCCTATCTTTTAGTGATTCTAACCGTGATAGCGTCGGTTCGAATCACTCGCTCTTCACTATCGTCGCAAACGCTATATAACCATTAATGCTACCCCACAGTTGTAATAGGTAAAGGTAATTAATATATTATAAATACCTTTCTCTTCTTTTGCGCCTGGTTTATTTTGGCGTCAATTTCTTCCGCAACAGTCTTCATTTCGCCCAAAGTCCTTATTAAATATTCACTGGAATAACGTCTATCTCCTATAACGACATCTTCGCATGGTTTTACTCTAAATTTATAGTCCGGCGCAGCCAAAGCTGACCGCATAGCATTCATATGTGGAATAATTCTCTCAAGAATTGTCTCATTAACAGTTTGCGCCGCCTCTGACTCCATATACCTGTACATAAAGTAACAGAAAACGTCAATTTAAACAAGTACAACTCCTCGTTCCTTACATACTCTGTTAGTGTTTGATATTGCCGGGGAAGCTGCTTGAAATATTGCAGCAGGTTGGTACGCTTAGCCGCCTCCTTGCAACCCAATCTCTCCAAATCCTCATCTGTTAACGAACATAATTCCGAAAAAGACACTTGTGCTTCCAGTATGTTGTCAGTGAGATCGTCGTTGCCCTCCTCAACACTGCTCAGCAGGGCATTAAAAACTTCCTTACTATTTCTTTCTCGTTGTGTGTTTTTATATTCATAGGTAGATAGCACGGGAGCATTCTGATTACTTGAATTAAATTTATTTTCTACCCGAGCGGTAGAAAAAGATATGAAATCCATTTAAATAAAAACAACTAAACGGTTTCTACAAGGCGTGTGAATAAACAGCTAATTAAATGCCATTCATCGGAGTTCTTGAAACGCTTTACAGATGTTGTATTTTATTGACACTGAATGGGTGTGTTCACGGTAGTTGAAAATATTTTATATTCAAAATTGTATTTTGAAGAAATCAAGATATTTATGTTTTGCTTAATTGAAATAATTTCTAATAGATTTATTCGTAGTAAGTAACGTCAAATAGTAAATAAGAAATACATTAATAAACCGAAATATACTATTTACTTTTTTTCAATTTAATTGACATATTTGAAAAATAGGAAAAGACGACCAAACATCTTCAATAAGAAAGTTTTAAATCCATCACCATCATCATCAAAATCATCATCATCATCATCGTACTACAACCGGGATCCGGTCTTGGTCTTATTTAGCAAGTCTCCCAATCGGTATCCGGTCATTATCCGAGACTTGTTAAATTGTCTATAATAATTTGTTTTTCCGGGCATGGTTATTGGCCTTGCGCCAACCTTTCTCAGGATGTTGCTGCATGCATTGGTTCACTACTTGGTTTCTCTCATAGGAAACGTAAAGAAACTCGATAAGTGGGTGCCTCATGAACTGAACGAGTCCCAAAAACTACAGCGCCTGAAAATCTGCGCATCGCTTAGATTAAGAAACCAAACCGAACCGTTTTTGCACCGAATAGTACCTGTGATGAAAAGAGGATTCTGTATGATAACCGTAAAAGACCTGGGCAGTGTGGATGGAGTTGAAAAACCAAAACCCGCCCGCAAGCCCGATCTTCACTCAAAAAAGGTTATGGTGACAATTTGGTGGACATCGATAGGACCAATCCTCATCTTCATTTCTTCGACCAGGAGAAATGATAAACGCTATCAAATATCCCTTATGTCAATGGCCGGGTACCCGGGTCGCAATTTCGACGCAATTTCACTCGTTTGCACGATTGCAATTTCACGATTGCTCGGCCTAGTAGACGAATTTCGGTCCCATGTCTTAGATCATCTCCATTCAAATGTTTCTGAATGATAATTACGAAATTTCAATGAAAAAAAAATTTTTTTTTTACTTTCAAATTGACATTTTAAAAAATTGTATTCTGAGCCACGACCGGGTGCCATTTATGGGTTGTCGACATGAGCGGCTGAACCTTGCCGATGATGGACTCGATTGCAAGTTTTGTTGAGTAATCCCTCATGATTTGAACATTTTCCGAGCGGTCATGAATACTTGGCAGGGCAAGTTATTCGCTTAATTGGAGCAAAAACATACGACGGGCGTTCGTCTTTTTCGGCAGCATGGAGCTGTTCTCTTATAAATGACGAACGCCGCGAGTGCGCTTACATCGAGGACATTGAAGAACATTGCCAAGGGCCACCTATTCGTCCGTCGGTGTGTCGTGTATCTGCCGGCCATTTGGTCCATTGTATCAACACCAGCTTTGTACCGATTATAGTGCAAAATAATCTCGGGTTTTTTCTGTGCGTGGTCAGCGACTGCCATGTTCGAGTGCATCGTCGAAAGCAGTATAACTGCTTTATTTTTCTTCGGCACATACGAACAAATCGTCGTTTTGCCGTCAAAGCCGAACAGTGTGGATAATTCTGCACGATCCTTTGATGCAGCCATCTCCTTTGGAATATAGGGTTTGTTTTTTCGTAAGGTTCCTACGACAATCCCACCTGCAGTTGAAACTGCGTCGACGTCTCCGTTCGTATCATTGTCATCTTCGCTTTCAGAATCGTCAATGGCTGCTTCAGTTGTATCATTTTCGTCCGCGCAATATTCTTCGTTATCAGATACCTCGTTTTCATTTCGCTCGTCAGGAATCCAATCATCGTCATCACTATCAGAACTGTTTATGCTCTCGTCGTCAGATTCACCACACACGCTTTTCAAGTAGGCAAACAAAAATACAACAACAAATTTATTTAATATTATTAAATACATTAACAATATTAATTTTAATATTATTACCTGTTGAATTGAGCACGTGTCAACAAAGTCGTCATTTTGAAGATGCTCAGATGCACAAAGGACGCTGACTGAACCACGCTTTCTCTAATGCCGGATTCGAATGGTTTCACCATAAACTCGCAAGTTATAAATAGAAAGTTGACCGTACAAGTTATTCGTCAACCGAATACTCGAGATCCCTCTAGCAGGTATAACTGAATTTGTTACACACCTGCCGATCCTGACCTTACTCTGCGTCGATTTCAATCGGCTTTTGTAGCCGCAGATAGTCAAAATTCTTTATATTTATGAAAAATAATTATATAAAATACATAAAATATTCACAATATATTTGTTTCTGATAAACAAATTAAAATCTATTGCAAAATATTTGTTTTAACATTGTTAAAACAATGTTTCTATATGTGGGTACCCGGGTACCCGGCCATTGATTACTGTCGGTAAAGTTGGTCATTGACATAAGGGATATTGTGAGTGTAGCGTTATATTGTTTTAGTATGTTTTTTGCTTACCTTCGTAGCTTCCTTCTCTGTCTCTGGTGGGGTATTTAAAATGAAAAGTTGAACTATTGGGTTTTTTCTTTTTTATTTATTTAATTAGTTACTTTTTGTGGCCGTTGCATCGTCTCTGGATTCTAACTGATCACGAATTTAAAAAAAAATGGGGTGTCTAGAGGCCGACTTTAGGGAGACAAGGACAAACGTGTCCTTCATCTTGTCTCTGGCTTCTGGTCATCTTGCGATAACCAGAATTACCCACATCCTTGAAGATGTTGGGCTCGGTCTCAAGATATCTGAAAAGAAAGGCGAAGGAGGTATCTAAGGATAGTGTGGACAGGGTTAGGTCAATTGTTATCTAACTACTTGGATGGGGGGGTGGTGGAAAAGAAATCGTACAAGACCGGTAGGTCTTGGTTGCGGTAGTAAACGCAGATCACGTCTTTGGCGTCTGATAATCTGCGCTTTGGCCGGTGACTGATCACAAATCCCAAATGTGCCGCCCTTTTATACTCTGTGGCGACAGAGATTTGTAAAAATTTTACTTAAAAATTCCATAATAGCACAAAGAAGATTTTGCGTGCTTCAATTGGAATGGGGTTCTGGGAAGTGGGTGGGAATTTGGTTGAACAAATTCCCGGAAGGAGAAATTATGAAATGCATTTAGAATGAGGCATTTTATAATGTAAATGGTTATTGGGAATTGAATCAATGCGCGACAAATTAACTTTTGGTTAATAATAATAACTATGGGAACAAGATTAGGATTATAGGTAATAATGGGGATTGGGTGGGAGTAGTGATGTAGGATCACTACCTCAAGATATCGACGTATTGCATGCCAAATTGGCTGAAAAGCAACCTGCGTTGGTCAATAGGCAAGGCCCGATCCTTTTGCTAGATCCCATACCTCACAAGTAACGGTGCAAAAACTGTCCGCAGAGGTCATAAAAGCCTTTGAAGATTTTTTACCTCGAAAAGTCAGCACTCCTGCGAAAAATTGACCTTGTATCACTTTGGAAGAATGTCATAGAGGCCAACGGATTCTATTTTTATTGAATAAAAATGTATGGAAAAATAATATTGCCTTTTAAATGGTTACTATAAAATCGGGCATTTCATGCGGTAGAACCCACTACTTGGGTATATACGTCGGTCGACGTTCCAGCTCTTCTTGTTGCAGGGGGTGGTGGATTCTTGATCCCACTGCTTGTTTATGTTCTTGTGTTTTAACTAAATGGTTATAGGTTTTATGACGAGAGTTGTATCACACGGGGCGACGAATTATAGCGAACTCGATTTCCTTTATGATGAACATTGTTTGCACACATGAATTATACCGCACTCGATTTATTTTTCTTATCCGTCCTCTGTGTCGGTATTTCATTTACTCACAACTTTTTCTCATAGTTTTCTGACGTCTTCTCTTTTTTTTTCGTCGCCAACTTTTTTGTTTAAATTATTGCCAAGTAGTTTATGTAAATTTACTACTTGGCGGAATTATAATAAAAGAGAGAGGGGGGTTGTGGGTGACAATGAGGGTGTGTGACCCTTAACATTCATAACATTGCCAAAGATTTCTCCCGAATACATCGCGGGACTGAGGCACTACGAGCTGGTATGTTGCCGGCAGCTCAGATTTGAGGCCGACCTTCCAGGTGTTCCAACCCTTTCTGAACCGGGGACGGCGATGTCATCCACATATGCGAGTACTTGTGTGACCCCATTCGGGGATGATCCGCCCATGTTGTCGTCTTGTACCCTCCTGATGACATACTCGAGGATAAGGTTAAAAAGACATGGTGAGAGGCCATCCCCCTATTTTAGTCCGTCCCGGATTTCAAATAGTTCTGAGAGGTGGTTTTCTATTCTAGCTCGCCCTTTGTTTTCGTTCATGCAAATTTGAATGAGGGCGGCATAATATTTTGGGATTCCCAGCTCAACTACAATATGGTAGAGTGTTTCCCTTGCGACTGAGTCGTAGGCTTTTTTGAAGTCAACAAACAGTTGGTGAACCGTCTTCCGTATTCCCACTTCTTTTCCAATACTTGCCTTATTGTGAACATTTGGTCGCTTGTTGACCGGTTCCTACGGAATCCACATTGGTAGTCTCCCAGTATTTCTTCTGCGTACGGCGTGAGTCTCGCCAGTATGACATTTGTTAGTATTTTGTACGTGGTTGGGAGCAATGATATTCCTCTGTAGTTTTCGCAGTCAGATCTGTCACCTTTTTGAAAATGGGGATGACTACTGAGGTTTTCCATTCTTCCGGAATGACTTCCTTATCCCATATTGTTTGGATGAGCTGGTGGATCTTTCAAGCGGTTGCCTCTTCTCCATGCTTCACAAGCTCCGCCGGTATGCAGTCAATTCCGGGCTTGTTATTTTTCAATCGATTTATTGCGTCTACAACTTCGTTAAAAGAGGGTTGTGGGACCTGAGGCTCGGCTGTATGCACGTCTGGTGCGTTTATTTGTGGTTGATGGGTGCCCACATTAAGCAGGTTTTCAAAGTACTGCCTCCACCTTGTCACCATATTGTTTGTTTCTGTGACCAGGCAGCCGTTTGTGTCTCGGATTATATTGGCTCTCCCCCGGTAGCCGTCCCTAATTGAATTTATGCCGGCATACGTACCTCAGATGTTCTTTGCTTTGGCATTTTCTAGGATTTTTTCGATCCGAGTCTTCTCCCTTTCGCGTTTTTTGCGTTTGAAAAGTCTCATTGTCTTTTCCCGAATTGTCGCGTATCTTTCTGCGTTGACTTCATCATATCTTTGTAAGTGTATCACTCTGGGGCGTTTACGTTGTTCGATCCTCGCCCTGCATTCATCGTCAAACCAAGGTTTGGACTTAATTGTGTTCTTAAATCTGAATACCTTTTGGGCTGGTTGTTTGATTGTGTGTCTGATCGATGTCCATTTAGTGTCCACACTATTGGCTTGATCTTCCTCACTGCTCTCATTCTTTAGAATGCTAAATCTATTCGTTCTTCATCTTGATAGTCAGCCCTTTTGCGTCGGTCTTTAAGGTTATCAATGTCGAACTCTTTTCTCGTCTCCCGTGACTGCCCATGTGGGTGTGCTATGAGCCGCCTCCTAATGTTGCCCATCACTAGAAGATGATCGGAATCGCAATCTGCTCCTCTATATGATCTTACGTCAAGGATATTCGAGTGGTGTATTTTGTCTATGAGGAAGTGGTCTATTTGGTTGCGCGTTACGCCGTCGGGTGATATCGATGTGGCTTTATGGATTTCCTTGTGGTTCAACATCGTGTTTTTCACTACCAGATCTTTTGATGCTGCGAACGTGATAATTCGAATTCCATTATCATTTAAAACGTCGTGTAGGCTCTCTTTATCTATAGTTGGTTGGAAGATGTCTTCCTTTCCAATTTTCGCATTGAGGTCCCCGAGGAGGATTTTAACATCGAATGATGAGGTCCCATCGAATACTCCCTCTAGGGTCTCGTAGAATATGTCCTTCGTTTCTTCGTCCGTAGATTCTGTTGGGGCGTGTACGTTTATAAATACATTCTTGTACCATAGTCCGTGTATTTTTAGCACCGACATTCTGTCATTAATAAATTTCACATCTTTTACATGGGACGTATTCTTCTTGCTTATGATGAAGCCGGTTCCGAGGTTATGCGCGTCGGTACCTCCACACGCCAGTGCAAACCCGTTGGTTTCGATTATTTGATGTGGGAGTCGGACTTTCTGAACCGCGACGATGTCCATTTTATATTGTTTCGCGTTTTCTACGACCGTCTGTATCGCGCCTGGTTTATATAACGTTCGAACATTCCACGTGCCGACGTGTATATCCCCCCTTTTCCGTTTTTCCCTATGTCTTCTTTTTGCCGAGTCGATGTTTTCTTGATGATTTGTTCTCTTATGCTAGTGTCGGCTCATCACACCTACGCCTACCGGGTTTTCCGGGGTTTTCGTGAGATTGTTTTTTGTATATTGTGTGATGGAGGCGGGCGATAATGAGGTTGCGTCCAGGAGGAAAGCGTTCCACGGTTAAGGCGTCCAAGAGAGGTGCTTGGTCGGTATTAGAGGGCTGCATCCAAGAGGATTGCTGAGAGCTGCAACGATGGAAGGAAGTCAGTGGAGACAGCGAAGAGGAAGCACAAGCATAGTCAGAAGTTTTTATTGTGATTAACTTTTATTTCTTATTATTTAAATCGGATATAACGTGTTGTTCCGTTTGACTGGTGCTGATGATACTTGCTCCGATGGTGTGCGCGCGATGAAGGTTGGTTGCAGACTGACCAAAAACCATTGGTCACGTTTTGAATGGATGACAGCTCGATCTACAACGACTCCGAATAACCGCCAATTCAAAAAAGGGACGCTGCTGACCTCATCGTCGGTGACAACCCGCCTGCTGGTCTGTGGCAGCTGCCGCGCAACTGGTATACTGCGAATGTACTAGATTTCTCCAACACATCCAACTGCCAATCCGCAAAAATTGATTATTCATTTTTTATCCCACGAGTCTTAGGGTTTCAGATATTCCGCCATGTCAGAGCCCCTCTTTGATATGGTAAGGTGTGTTTACTGCTTTGACTCAACCCGGTGCCAGAGAGGCACCGTTATAATACAGCCGGTATACCCTTGGCTGCAAACCATCCAATGGGGACGGTGACGCGTAACACCATGGATTAGGGGTGGTAGATCTTTGTGTGTTACTCCTCACTAGCCTGTCTGACATGGTGGCCCTACTGTAAGCGTATGCTTCCGTCAGCATAGCCTGAGTGATTCATTGTAATTTAAGCCCCCGCACCACGTCAAGGTTTCTACCAACCGGAGGAGGCTGGTAAATTACATACACTTATATTTCGTATAAGTACTGATATCTAATATAATATATAGGAGTAAAAACTGTATTACGTATGTGTGGAAGCGTGTGAAAGAAGACTAGATAAAGTATAATAAATCGGTATTAAGAGCATTTTGTGGCGCAGTGCTAATAATCTTTCCCGTAAAAATAAATTATTATGGAAGTTTAATAACCCTCGAGACTTGCTAAATAAGCCAAAGACCGGATCCCGGTTATAGTGACGATGATGATGATTAAAAGCATTTTATTTGATCATCGTATTTAAATACATATTGATAAATGTATGGTCTATGCTGTGCCGGATTGGTGTTCAAATATAGAAAACCATTAATTGGGAAGCATGTCGAAATTTAAGTGGCCGCAGATTACGTGTAGAGGCAAAGAGAAGCCCTTCAGATCGTGGATTGAGAAAATAAAAACTGCGAATTGGAACCAGGGAGGAAAACGAACAAGGCAGGAAAAGTTCTATTATGCGCCAATACATGAATTCAACATAATGAGGAAGAGCTTCCAAAGAGTTTTAAGAAACCAACACTAGTATAGATGCTACAACGAAAGTTCGATAATAAACTCGAAGCTAAGTCATTTGACTTTGGCTATCAGATGGCCTTGAGCTCCTCGATAGGATAGTGGTTAGTATACCCGCCTGTCACGCGGGAGACCGGAGTTCGATTTCCCGTCGGGGAGCCTCTGGCGCAAGACTAATGACCTTGCCCGGAAAAAACAAATCATTATGGAAAATTTATCAAGCCTCAGGACTTGCTAAATATGGCCAAGACCAGCTCCTGGTTGTAGTGCCGATGATGATGATGACCAGATGATCTTGGCGGTTCTTCCTTGTCTTCCGACAGCGATAATTCCTGCGAGAATAATAAAACCTCAAAAAGATCAGTTTATCTTACTATATACAGACTTCAGATTGCACCATTTTACTTAAAACATAAAATATTATTAACGGACAAAAACTGCATGATCATTGTGCAACGAATTGTGATGACACCCACGCTAAGCCCCATTTTAAATTCGTCAACATAAATTTGAGAGCTTTAGTCCATTGTTCTTCCCAGTTGAATTGTATTCTAGAAAAAATAGGTATAAAACTTGATCACAGTATCTATGAATTACTAACTTGATGGAATACGAATTTCCTGTTGATGGATCGAAAATTTTTCCTTTCTCCATCTTATAAGGCAGGCAAAATTCAGTGTCGCGTTTCTCCACTTCTTGTTGAAATTGGATTAGGCATTCTAAAAAGGCCACCATTGCTGCATCGAATTTCGGATCCCAATAGAATTTAAATCCCCCCGTCCCGTACAGTGGCAGTTCTCGGCCCTCACTCAAAATTTCCACATACGAATGGCTTCCAAACGGTACTAAGCGATATTTTTCAAATGTGAGGCCTATTTTACGAGCTAAAGCACAAAGTAGAAGAACAGTCTGTCCCCAAGCGGCATTAATTTCCGACCAGTCAACAGACGCCGAGGGGAGTCTACCAAGACGGAAATTGTTAATAGTGCCGAAATGTCCGGCATGCCAGATATGAAACGCAACATTAAATATATTCGTATTTCGTAAACGTTCTAGATGGCCTTCAACATATGAAATTTGGTGTTCCAAACTTTTTTGATCATCTTCGGTAAGCATAAGATCTCTCCTGTGTTTTGTGTAGTCTCTCCAATAAATGTTTTCTTGTTCGGCTAATTTCTCCTTTTCGGACTCCTCAATTTTGATTTCATCATTTAATGTAGCTTCTTGTTTTCTTAACTCTGACAGTTCTTCAACAAGAGCTTTTTCTTTGATTTCTAAATCACCTAATTCTTTCCGTAGTTCGTTAATATTGGGTCTGTCTTCACATTTTTCAAGTTTCTCCAAATGACTCTTGTAGTCTCGCCATTCATCTTCAGCTATTTTAAGTTCCCGCTCTAGCAATTCCATCATGGAATCTGTGCATTCATCACAAAGCGGATGGTCAAATTCAGAATTTGAGGACAATGCGTCAAAAAGTTGTGCCCTGGCTAATAGTTCGGTACTTAACTTCTTGATTTCTTTACCATCTGACACAAACGTAAATCCTGTGCCATTTATGGAATCGCTGAGTCGAAATGGTGGTACGACGTGATCAAAACCGCTCTCATTGGGATCCATTTCATCCGCATTTGACGCATAAATAGGTACTTTATAAAAAATCGACAATGAAATAAATGAAAGGATGTTTTAATTTTATAGTCCTTACGTGAGAGTTCTGCCATTGCATGCTCGTTAATGCTGTCTAAACTTCCATCCAGTGCTAAAGGTTTTTGACACCTCTGGCAAGTAAAAGTGACCGCTACTTTATCGTCATTCATGATTTTGAAATATATTAAAAATTTTAACTTAACTCTATGTTATGAAAGTCTTAATGACAAATCGTAATAATAATGAAGACTAATGAGTTCGAAACGACAACTGCGCTTAACACCACTTTGACAACAGAAACAGTAAACAAAAGAGTTGACATTTCGATCATAAGACTTACAATCCAAGCTAGATGCAAGGGTGTGTTATAACCATTGAAGTGAATTATTTAACCCACAGCACACGCATTTTTCTAACCGCAACGACAGTGTAGGTAAAATACTGAAATATACAATTAGCAGACAAAATCGAATGGCATGTGGACTCTCATTTGCTTTCTATTTTTACACTCATCCCTTTTATTCAATATCTATTTTGAACAGTTGTTGAACATTTAATGGAATGTTAATAATCTAAGACAACATTTTCAGATCCCATTGCTTTAGTTAAAATTAGACTGTGTCCTGAAGTACATTCCAACAGAAAAATCGCTTCGCACTGGTTTTGATATTACGAAGAGACAGGCGTGATGTCGAATCAAACACGATGTCGGTAAATGTATACGAGAAAATGGTTCTAACCCAGGCCATGCTTGGAGATGAAACGCTGGACGCATTACCCTTTCTCCGTTCATATTTCCGCAATTTAAAATAAGAAGATTTTATTAAATTATTTTTTTTTTACGTTTAAATTAATAGTTATGTATAAATACAAAAATTCCTTGAAAATTGTTTTTCATTAGTGCTTCGCATTTTTAAAATATTATCCTGAAATCCTGGATCAATAAAAAAAAAACAAAAGAAAAATATGTTCGGGATTGGAATTTCTGGCCACAACGGATAAAAGAAAACTCCTTATTACGCCCATATAGCAACAGTTTAACTTAAACCTTGAAGAGCTTGTACGAACAACACGTACATAATGTGCTTTACCATATTGCCAAACCACAACCCACGTGTATATATAAAATTAAAACAGAACGGCATTAATATATACTTGTTTTTTGTAATATAAATATTCTTTTGTTTGTTAATTTTCAATACACTTTATATGAATATACCCTTGGTCCCTTTAATACATTTTCTGTTCATTCAATCGAACCATACATTTTTGTTCTCTTCCTTGAGGCCACGACTTATACGATCGAGATTTATTGAGAGAACAATTATTCAATACTGATAGCTTGCTTGTCGGAACATATATATATTTTTTTTTTTTTTAATAACATACATTGCATATGAATAGTACAACCTTAACAACTTAATTTAATACTATGTTTGAATCGTACTTAATTTAGTTTAAGTAAAACGTGTGAGGGTTTACTGGACCAGTGTTCAGCTCCCAAGCCGATTTTAGTATGTTGAATTTTAACATTCATGAGGTTTCGTCCTTTTTAGCGGTTGTTATATTGTTTTAACAAATAAATTTATTTAGGCTGAAAGGGTGCTCACTGTATAAAACGCCAAACCGATGGTTGGTTGACGTTTGACTGCTATTCCGGTTGCAGGGGGTGTTAATTGCTTGAACCCTCTTTCTATTTGTTGAGTCGGTTGATATAAATAATAAGAACGGAGATTTCATTTATACAATATAAAATACATTTATTAAACTATAACTTCATAAACTCGATAACTGCGCGCGGCGCTTATGGCACGTGTATTCATCACGGCGTCTTATGATACTCTGCTGTCAATGCTCCTCGCACGTCTCGTTTCACACAAGCCGCTCTCTCTCTGCATTCATACATATATTCATAAGAGCGCGCTCATGCGCCACACATTAGGCAATATAAATGTATATTCTCAACAGTATTCCTTTGTACAACTAATTATGAACCAATACCTTTTCACCACTGCGCGGGGCGGAAAACTATGACCCCTTTTTTCTCGGTGGTGAAATAGGTCCGTTTTGTTTTTACTCGGCGGCGAACTAGTTTTACTCCGCGGCGAAATAAGTCTTTATGTTTTTTTTCGGCGGCGAACTATGTTTTATTTTCTTTTTTTTAACTGTATTTATTAACCATAATTTAAAATTGTACAATTAAGTGATACAGTGACTTAAAATTAATTTTGTAACAACTGTTTACATGTTATTAATATAATAATACATAGATTTGCCCCTGGCCCAAGACTAATGACCTTGCCCAGAAAAAATAAATCATTATGGAAAATTTAACAAGCCTCAGGACTTGCTAAATAAGGCCAAGACCGGTTCCCGGTTGTAGTGCCGATGATGATGACGATGATGATGACATACATTTTCCAAACAATGTTTCAAGAGTTACAGGATAGATGTGTGTTTATACATTTAGTAGTGTTTCGTCTTCCTGGAAAAGGTCAGAAAACTCGGAATTTCTTATTTTTACTTTACTTAATCCCAACCCTAATTATAAATATAACAACCAAACTTAGTCTGATTATTATAAACGAGCTTTAAACAAAACGAAAATTTATAATTAAGGGGATATAAGAATTACAGGATGTGGAGTGAAGTCAGTTATGGGTTAGAAGTAGAGTATTTCTTTCCGGTTGTTCGTTGGAAAAACATAGAATGTTGGAAAATGGTCAGACGTTACAGTATTTAAACTGGTTGGGAGTAAGTTCGGTGTTGTGGTATATGATCTGGTTTGAATCATTTACCAGTCTGCCTGAGGTGAACATAACTCTTGTGTGGAGACAGTTGGGATAGTTAGTGCTGATATCTAGAGGGTACGCTAGGAGTGAGGGTATTATGGGATTGGGATTATTTCGTAGGTTTTCTATAAATTTGATAGACAGCTCGAGGAATCGTCTATCGAGGCGTTTGGACCAGCGGTATTGTAGCGTTCGACGTTACTATAGTACTTATAGGAGTTAGGACGACGATGTAGTCCAGAGACATTCCTAAGGCATTTTCTTTCGAATGCTCGCAACTTTTCCATTTGGGAGGGAGTGATATGGTACCACAATGGACACGCGTACGTGAGTGTGGGTCTGATAATTTGTTTGTAGTTGAGCAGGTTGACTTTGTGAGAGAGACTATTAGGTTTCCACATGACTCTTCTACAGAGATTTAGCTGAATTGTGGCTTTATGAAGGGAATTTTTAATGTGGGAGTGTTGCAACAGCAACTTAACGAGTAAATTCAAAGCAACCGTGCCAAAGTAAAGAAAAACACTCATCTCGACAACGCCTCATGGTAGGCAACGGTGAGCTGACTCTAGCAAGTTTGAAGTCAAAGTCGAGCTCTCAAGAGTCATCATAATTGAGAGAAAGCATTGAAGACCACCTTCGATTAGATCTGTTGTCAGCCGAACGGGTGTTTGCTGGACGATGACCCCGCTGCTGCGATCGAATGTTTTTCCACAAACAACGGAGGAACAACAGTTGCTATTGCGGTGCAGTGAGAAACACACCAAGCTTCAGTGGTATATTGAACACTTTTTTTCTGTGTCATTGTTACAGTATGTTTTTTAACGTTGTTCGAAGAAGAAGATTTTTGAAGTGCTTTTCAGTACCTTGTTTTACACAGTTGTCTAAAATTGTTACACCGTTTATCGTGAAATAAAGTTAAAAGATATCGTTACAATCTGCGACTTAAATTATTGTGTTGTTAGTGGATGTATTCTTACGAGTGTTGTATTGTAATGTATTGCGAACATACATTTTAAATGTGCTTTCCTGGGGAAGAACGACCAAGGAAGAAATTATCTGCTGTCTCGTCGAGGAAGGGCTCGACGCTGAACATTGGCTGTTCCCTGAAGGCGAACAGGGAGGAAAAAAAAAAGTTATTATAAAAAGTAATTCCCAGATATTTTAGGGTTTTAGATGGTTTTGTCAGAGTGTTGTTTAGTTTAATTTTAATTTTGTTGTGGCAGCGTCAAGTGTTGTTTGTACAGTGCTCGTTTTTGCCCTTGAACACTATGAGCGACGTTTTATTTGGGTTAAGGTGAATTTTCCACTTATTAAAGTATGTTGATAGGATAGGGAGGAAGTTGTTAATACGGTTTCTTCCAGCCTTAACAAATTTGCTGCTGGAGTAAATTTATGTGTCATCAGCATAATTCAGCATTACCACATTAGGAGATACGGGTTGAAGAATATCTGAGGTATATAGCAGATATAAGATTGAGGAATATCTGAGGTATATAGCAGATATAAGAAAGGAATAAAAGATGGGAATAATCTGTTTGAGATGTATTCGTTTACGGTGTCCTCGAAGCCAGAAGTTGAGAGGGAATTATTTTGCTGATGAATCTTTGAGGTGTTCTGCGAGGCAATTTGCTATGTCCATATCGGATTGGGCAATATTATTGCTGATTGGGTTGATGAGATGATCAATTCGGGGCTTATATTTACGACCAGTTAATTGATTGATGTTTTTGAAAAGATCACTATTTGGTTTTATATTGCGAAGGGTGAAGATGTAGTTTTCATCTGCGAAATTTTTCAACTGCTCATTTATCAGAGTGGATAGGAGTTGGATTTGGCTTTTAATAAAGGGGCAGTATCTTGTATGAAGTTTTCGGCGGAGCTGCTTTTTAAGGCGCAATAATTTGGTTAGGATACTGGGCAAAGGCTTTTCTAAATAGTTGTGAGGAATGGTTATCGGGGTGTTATTGCTGAGAGCCTCCTTTAGAATTTGCTCTATACTTACAGATGCTTGATCAATTTCAGTAGGCAATAGGTTAGATGCTGAGCTAGTGACACCGTTTGACTCAGTTGTGACACGAGTTGGCCGTAATGGGGAGTCAATGTATGTATATGGATAAGATGGGAGGAGGGTTAGCAATTGGGGATCATATTTGTTACATTTATTATCATTGAATGCTGTATGACGAGCGCATCCCAGTCTCCGCCGATTATAAATGGGGCGGGGGCGAACTGTTCCATTATCTGAGAAATGTCAGCATCTGGGAAATCTGGTTGTCGTGAAGGGTGAATATAAATGGATGCTAAGAGGAGCACTTTATTGCTTTCACAAAAAAGTTTAACTGCCGTCTTTTCAACGCTGAATATATCGGTGAATCTAATTTCACTGAATTGAAATTTTTTGTGTACTAAGATACCGCAGATACTAAGCTCTGGGGTTGGGAACAAAAGTATAATTGGGAATGGAAACTCGGGAATTTGGCTTGAGCCAGGCCTTTGAAAGGAAGAGGATATCTGGAGAAAACATTTCAACAAACAACCGGAAGTTTTGCTTACGTATATTAGAGTAAATAGATTCTGTGTTGAGGGAGATAATGGTTAGTGTTAGAGAGTGCTGGGAAGAATATGGGAAGTTATTAGTAAAAGAATCTGACCTTTTTTTCAATGTTTGACATATGCCTCAGCGAAGGAAGCATGGCTTGTAAGCTTTGGATGTAACCCATGATGTCCAGATTGAAATTTTTAATATTGTCGTTAGAGGGAGTGGTAGTGTTGAGGTTTCCTTTTGCTGCATCCGTGTAAAATATTCTGAGCCGGATTGCCTTTGCTTCCTTCAATACAGTTGGTTTTCGTTATTGTTGATTTAATAGTTAACATTGCTGATTTCCGACGTTGCAGAAGTTTTAGCTTCAGAGGACATTGAGAGAAATTTGCTGAATAAGGGCCTCCACAGTTACAGCATTTTACTGTAATCTTCTTTGTGGTAATGGATCCATCGGCGTTGGCGGTTTTTACTGTCTCTGGTTCCAGGCCTTGCGGATTTACCTTGCATTCCTCGAGCTCGTGTTCCTCTGCGCATTTGCCGCAACGTCTTTGCTGGTGGCATGGGACCGCCAAGTGTCCTGAGTCTTGGCATCGCTTACAATGTAGAATATCTTGTTTGTGTGGCTCCTCAATTGCGATTTTTTAGGTAAACAAATATTTAATTTGTTTAAGTTGGTATATATCTTGATTTGGTGGGATTTGTATGATCCGGAGGTTTTTTAGGTTGTTTGTCCTCATGTATGGTGTTTGGAAGTAGTCCAGGTTATTAATCTTTATTTGTGGACATATCCTAGCGGCTTCCAGTCCTAATTCTTCGTGGGTCCATTCTGGATCGATATGCCTTATAATAAGGTAGCTGGTTTGCTATTCGGATGTTGGAAGGTGAAGAACTGATATTGTTCCTCTAACAGTTTTTTTAACTGCTCTATCATGATCGACTTATGATCTGACTGTTATGGAAGTCCTAGATCTTTTTGTATTTGTGCTGAAATTCCGGTGACTTCTGTCACAAAGTTTTTCTAATTTGATTTTTGTATTCGCCGCATACTTTTTGTTTTAATTCTTAGAAAGTAGGTTTTTGTAGTTTTTTGCAGTGTCATATAACCGGTGTGACACCTGATCTCGGGTACGAAGAAAAAACTGCATTCGTACTATAAGATCGTGCGAAAATCTTTCATCCTGGCCGAATTGCTCGTTTTAAATATGAAGCAATTTAACGTGTGGCTTGAGAAGTGGGAATGCGTCACAGGTGGGCAATTATGAATATTATGAGTATCGCAAAATGCGCGATATGCACGTTAATTGAATATGTGATATTGGTTGTGCATCGTGTGTAAATGAGGTAGTGTAGTGAGATACCACATTAACCACATTTTGTGCGTTAATAGGATGATGTTAAATTAGGTCATGTAGTGAGATACTACACCCAGCTGTGTTTCTTGGTCTCTCCCAAGTATTCGACAGATTATGGCATGAAAATTTTACATATAAAATGAGTAAACTGTTTCCAGCAAACTATTGCCAACTACTCGAATCACACTTGTCTGATAGAGCATTCAAAGTAACACACGAAGGAGATCACTCTATCTCTAGCTTCTATACAATAGAAACAGGCGTACCATAAGGAAATGTCCTGGGACCTTTCCTCTACTTACTATACGGGGAGATAGTGGAACCCATGTTATGCAGACATCCCAACAATCAAAAACACATTCCTAGACACTTTTGCAGATGATACAGTTATCATATCAGCTGACGATAATTAAAAAAAAAAAAAGCTACAGAACAATTGTAACAGGCACTCAACGAAATTACCCAATGGACCACTGATTGGAAAATTAAACTCAACGAGATGAAATCTATTCACGTAATATTTACATTGCGACGATCAGATAACAATATTTCTACATATCTCAACGGAATTCCAGTTCCCAAAGCAAATTCAGCGAAATATCTCTGTATACACATGGATAGCAGACTAAACTGGAGACATCATGTGAAACAAAAAGCAGAACAAATAAGGTTGAAACGTAGACAGATGTATTGGTTAATCGGGCATCGCCCTCAACTTAATCTCTATAATCTCTATTGTCTATCATCAAGCCGATCTGGATGTATGGAATCCAATTATGGGGCTCTACATGGTAATCCAATACAGAAATAATTCAACCAAGCCAGGGCAAATTCCTTCGAATTATTACCAATGTGTACCGTTTTGTGAGAAATCAGGAAATACATGATGACCTAGAGATCAAATGGATTTATGAAATTATCCTAGAATATGCTTTCAAACACTAAAAACGTTTACATAACCATACCAACGTGGAAGCTATTCAGCTCTTGGATATTACCCATGAATTGAGACGGTGTTACGTACCCAATTCCCACACACTCTCTCTCTTCCTCTCTCTCTCTCTCTCTCTCTCCCTCTCTCTCCAGAATAATAATAATAAGTATAACAACAAGTAGAAAAAAAAATACTTTGTAAGAATTAAAACAACAAATATGTGGCGAATACAAAAATCAAATGAGAAAAACTTTGTGACAGAAGTTTTTCAGTATAAAACAAGTTTTTCAGTATAAAAGTACTCGCCGCTAAGTAAAACATAGTCCGCTGCCGAGAAAAAACATAAAGACTTATTTCGCCGCCGAGTAAAAACAAAACGGACCTATTTCACCACCGAGAAAAAATGGGTCATAGTTTTCCGCCCCGCGCAGTGGTGAAAAGGTATTGGTTCATAATTAGTTGTACAAAGGAATACTGTTGAGAATATACATTTATATTGCCTAATGTGTGGCGCATGAGCGCGCTCTTATGAATATATGTATGAATGCAGAGAGAGAGCGGCTTGTGTGAAACGAGACGTGCGAGGAGCATTGACAGCAGAGTATCATAAGACGCCGTGATGAATACACGTGCCATAAGCGCTGCGCGCAGTTATCGAGTTTATGAAGTTATAGTTTAATTAATGTATTTTATATTGTATAAATGAAATCTCCGTTCTTATTATTTATATCAACCGACTCAACAAATAGAAAGAGGGTTCAAGCAATTAACACCCCCTGCAACCGGAATAGCAGTCAAACGTCAACCAACCATCGGTTTGGCGTTTTATACAGTGGGCACCCTTTTCAACCCAAATAAATTTATTTGTTAAAACAATATAACAACCGCTAAAAAGGACGAAACCTCATGAATGTTAAAATCCAACATACTAAAATCGGCTTGGGAGCTGAACACTGGTCCAGTAAACCCTCACACGTTTTACTTAAACTAAATTAAGTACGATTCAAACATAGTATTAAATTAAGTTGTTAAGGTTGTACTATTCATATGCAATGTATGTTATTAAAAAAAAAAATATATATATATGTTCCGACAAGCAAGCTATCAGTATTGAATAATTGTTCTCTCAATAAATCTCGATCGTATAAGTCGTGGCCTCAAGGAAAAGAACAAAAATGTATGGTTCGATTGAATGAACAGAAAATGTATTAAAGGGACCAAGGGTATATTCATATAAAGTGTATTGAAAATTAACAAACAAAAGAATATTTATATTACAAAAAACAAGTATATATTAATGCCGTTCTGTTTTAATTTTATATATACACGTGGGTTGTGGTTTGGCAATATTGTAAAGCACATTATGTACGTGTTGTTCGTACAAGTTCTTCAAGGTTTAAGTTAAACTGTTGCTATATGGGCATAATAAGGAGTTTTCTTATATCCGTTGTGGGCAGAAATTCCAATCCCGAACATATTTTTCTTCTGTTTTTTTTTTATTGATCCAGGATTTCAGGATAATATTTTAAAAATGCGAAGCACTAATGAAAAACAATTTTCAAGGCATTTTTGTATTTATACATAACTATTAATTTAAACGTAAAAAAAAATAATTTAATAAAATCTTCTTATTTTAAATTGCGGAAATATGAACGGAGAAAGGGTAATGCGTCCAGCGTTTCATCTCCAAGCATGGCCTGGGTTAGAACCATTTTCTCGTATACATTTACCGACATCGTGTTTGATTCGACATCACGCCTGTCTCTTCGTAATATCAAAACCAGTGCGAAGCGATTTTTCTGTTGGAATGTACTTCAGGATACAGTCTAATTTTAACTAAAGCAATGGGATCTGAAAATGTTGTCTTAGATTATTAACATTCCATTAAATGTTCAACAACTGTTCAAAATAGACGTTGAATAAAAGGGATGAGTGTAAAAAAAAAAGCAAATGAGAGTCCACATGCTATTCGATTTTGTCTACTAATTGTATATTTCAGTATTTTACTACACATACTAATTGTATATTTCAGTATTTTAGCTACACTGTCGTTGCGGTTAGAAAAATGCGTGTGCTGTGGGTTAAATAATTCACTTCAATGGTTATAACACACCCTTGCATCTAGCTTGGATTGTAAGTCTTATGATCGAAATGTCAACTCTTTTGTTTACTGTTTCTGTTGTCAAAGTGGTGTTAAGCGCAGTTGTCGTTTCGAACTCATTAGTCTTCATTATTATTACGATTTGTCATTAAGACTTTCATAACATAGAGTTAAGTTAAAATTTTTAATATATTTCAAAATCATGAATGACGATAAAGTGGCGGTCACTTTTACTTGCCAGAGGTGTCAAAAACCTTTAGCACTGGATGGAAGTTTAGACAGCATTAACGAGCATGCAATGGCAGAACTCTCACGTAAGGACTATAAAATTAAAACATCCTTTCATTTATTTCATTGTCGATTTTTTATAAAGTACCTATTTATGCGTCAAATGCGGATGAAATGGATCCCAATGAGAGCGGTTTTGATCACGTCGTACCACCATTTCGACTCAGCGATTCCATAAATGGCACAGGATTTACCTTTGTGTCAGATGGTAAAGAAATCAAGAAGTTAAGTACCGAACTATTAGCCAGGGCACAACTTTTTGACGCATTGTCCTCAAATTCTGAATTTGACCATCCGCTTTGTGATGAATGCACAGATTCCATGATGGAATTGCTAGAGCGGGAACTTAAAATAGCTGAAGATGAATGGCGAGACTACAAGAGTCACTTGGAGAAACTTGAAAAATGTGAAGACAGACCCAATATTAACGAACTACGGAAAGAATTAGGTAATTTAGAAATCAAAGAAAAAGCTCTTGTTGAAGAACTGTCAGAGTTAAGAAAACAAGAAGCTACATTAAATGATGAAATCAAAATTGAGGAGTCCGAAAAGGAGAAATTAGCCGAACAAGAAAACACTTATTGGAGAGACTACACAAAACATAGGAGAGATCTTATGCTTACCGAAGATGATCAAAAAAGTTTGGAACACCAAATTTCATATGTTGAAGGCCATCTAGAACGTTTACGAAATACGAATATATTTAATGTTGCGTTTCATATCTGGCATGCCGGACATTTCGGCACTATTAACAATTTCCGTCTTGGTAGACTCCCCTCGGCGTCTGTTGACTGGTCGGAAATTAATGCCGCTTGGGGACAGACTGTTCTTCTACTTTGTGCTTTAGCTCGTAAAATAGGCCTCACATTTGAAAAATATCGCTTAGTACCGTTTGGAAGCCATTCGTATGTGGAAATTTTGAGTGAGGGCCGAGAACTGCCACTGTACGGGACGGGGGGATTTAAATTCTTTTGGGATACGAAATTCGATGCAGCAATGGTGGCCTTTTTAGAATGCCTAATCCAATTTCAACAAGAAGTGGAGAAACGCGACACCGAATTTTGCCTGCCTTATAAGATGGAGAAAGGAAAAATTATCGATCCATCAACAGGAAATTCGTATTCCATCAAGTTAGTAACTTATTTAGTAATTCATAGATACTGTGATCAAGTTTTAAACCTATTTTTTCTAGAATACAATTCAACTCGGAGGAACAGTGGACTAAAGCTCTCAAATTTATGTTGACGAATTTAAAATGGGGCTTAGCGTGGGTGTCATCACAATTCGTTGCGCAATGATCATTGCGGTTTTTGTCCGTTAATAATATTTTATGTTTTAAGTAAAATCATGCAATCCGAAGTCTGTACATAGTAATAAAAATAGTAATATAAACTGTTTGATCTTCTTGGGTTTAAAGGTTTTATTGTTCTCGCAGGAATCATGGAGAATGTGTGCGCATCCAATTTCCTGGAAACTAGTGTACAATTGCGAACTATCGTACGTCCTGTGATAATCGCGTCAGAGGAAAGATATTTGAAAATGTCAAAGAATTGAAATACC
This sequence comes from Microdon myrmicae, assembly GCA_963931805.1. Taxonomy (NCBI): domain Eukaryota; kingdom Metazoa; phylum Arthropoda; class Insecta; order Diptera; family Syrphidae; genus Microdon; species Microdon myrmicae. The sequence continues at coordinate 37,822,791 of OZ007499.1, read as the reverse complement.
TGGGAACAATACTGACGGCCAGTAACGAAATGTCGATGGAAATTAACAAAAGACTACACTCCGGCAACGCTAGTTGGCATGCAGTCAGTAAACTGCTGAAATCCAAACTGCTATCACGGAATATAAAGCTCCGTGTCTATAGAACCATAATCATGCCGATTGTTCTATACGGATGCGAAACATGGGCAAGTTAAAGAATAACATATCTGGGAACGATACTGACGACCAGTAATGAAATGTCGAAGGCAATTAACAAAAGACTGCATTCCGGCAACGCTAGTTGGCATGCAGTCAGTAAACTGCTGGAATCCAAACTGCTATCACGTAATACAAAGTTCCGGGTCTATAGAACCATAATCATGCCGATGGTTCTATACGGATTGCGAAACATGGGCTCTCACAAAACGGAAAGAGAACAAATTCCGCGTATTCGAGAACAATGTTTTAAGGGGTATCTTTAGCGTTCCGAATGATCGTGAAGAACGTGTGATTCGAACTGACGCTATGACAGTTAGAATCACCAAAAATTGAACCTAAGCGTAACACATCAGGCTACTGGCCGTGTTTAGAATTCGATTTTTAAACTCAATTATATTTCACTGATCCGAATTGTTTTGTTATCGCTATGGTATACGGCTATGATGTATTATCTTATTCGATCTTCGCTCGGTGTTCTTCACTATTTTGCCTGTGTATTGTGTGTGCATCTGTTAGACACGCTACATATCTTTGGCGGCAAATATGACGAGGAGGCAGGACAATGTAGGGAACTCCACAACCACGAATTGGAAGAGCTATATAGCAAACCTACAATAGTGAGAATAATCAGGTCTCGAAGATTAAGATGGGTCGGACATGTGGCGCGAATGGGCAAAAATAGGACCGTGCGTAGAATTCTTGAGGGTAGACTAACGGGAAAGCAACCGACAGGATAGCCGCGACGGAGATGGGAGAACAATGTAAGGTTTGACCTTGAGGAGATCGGATTAGATGGTCAAGCGTGGAAGGAGAGCGCACAAGACAGGGAACAATGGCTGAGTCAAGTCGGCGAGGTCATGACCTTCCGGGTTCCTACATGTTAATAAATAGTAATAACAAATTTACCAGCCTTGTAAGTAGGGCCTTAGAATATACTCACAGCTAGGCCGGCTTATCGCAAAAGGCCAGTTAGTTTGGGTCCCAACGCCCAACTGCCCGATGGAGTATCATTCCATTAAGTTATATGTGGTTTCGTCAAACCCCAGGTTGCTGTTTCTTTTTAAAGCAGGCAGGCCGGCCATGGCCGCTGTTTGTGTGGCGTTTTGATTTGGAGCGGTCTTTGGTTTTGGAGTTGTGGATGGTGCTGCCTTTTGTGTGCACGATTTTTCCAAAAGGATGACTTTTTGTGCAGTGGAATGTACCGAGAGGTTTGGCACAGTTTCATTAGCCGAAGCCGGGGATATCATTGGCGTACAGCCTGTGGCAATACGTTTACTGGAGAGACCTCCCTCGCAGTTTACTATTGCCCGAGGTGTTTTCCGTTTTTCCCCACGAACAGAGATAGGCGTGGGGCGAAAAGTATTAGGGGTGGGGCCACGGGAGCAACTCTCGTGGGCAGAGAAATCAAAGTCGCTGTCGAGGATTGTCATTTCGACCATAAATACATTCGGTGGACAACAATACCAGTAAGATACAAAAATATCTTTGGCTCCGTTGCCCAGTAAAAATAAGTACCAAGTCTGAACACTCCTGAAAATCCCAGGTAATGTTTAATGGTTTCCAGACGGTTGCCGATCCAAGGTAAATTACCTAAGAATTAGACAAAGGATGCCCTGGCTCACAAAGGAGATCGTAATACAAAGGATCTTAAGTGAGATCAGCGCAAAAGGAAAGTACCACGTGGCCTTATGGTTAACGTGGAAAAAGGTTTTTCCTGCGAGCAGCGAGTTGGTGGTGCGGTATTGGCCACGACGGCCAGCGAGTTGGGTTGAACACAAAAGGAACGATTAAATAGTAAGTATCCTTGTTTTAAAAGCAATGTTTAAGAAATATATGTGACACTAATATTAAATTAAAAGATCTCTTCATTATAACTCTTAATCGGGTGAAATCTTTAGTGAACACAAAAGGAGCAAGAGGAGATTTTAATTCAAAAAGCAAATAAAACCAAGGGAAGTATACCCAGGAGTTCCTCCAACGCCACCTCAGCGGAGCAAGTTGGTGTGCCACCGTTAGCATCACACACACGAAACCGTGAGTACCCTCTTGGTATCAGTTGTCATCTTTGGCGATTTTAATGTACACAGCTTCGGCTGGTCGGAACATTCTTACAGAACCGACAAGGGTGGGAGGTTAGCGGAAATATTCGCTGTTAGCTACAACTTGTAGATTCATTATCTAAAATAAAAAACTTAATTTCACACAGCTTGTTACAATCATCCGCAAAACTGAACACCTTGTTACCCCTTAACTCCAACAAATCATTTATGTGGACCATAAACAAGGTTGGAGCCAAAATAGAACCTTGGTGCATCCCGAAATTAACAGGATACAGATCCAAAGACTCGCCGTCCACAACAACCCAGTTCGATCGATTTCCGAGGAAGCTCTTCAATTAGTCGCAAAGCTGCTGGAAAAGCCTGTACGAACGAAGCTTGCTCAGCAATGCCCCGAGCCAGACTCGATCAAAAGCCTTGGAGATATCCAATGCGATCGCTCTTGATCCACCATACCCTTCAATTGCAGATGTCCATATATACTACGAAATCCGTATTGACGTCCATTCAGAAGTCGGTTGTATTCCAAATATTTAATCAACTCGGCATTGATGACCTTTTCCATCACCTTAGAAAATCTTCATCCGGAGAAGAATAATCTCCGTGACCGACTCCGTGGATGCGTTAACATCGGTGTCTTCAAAACACACCTCCGACCACGGAAAGGACGCGAAGAAATCTCGCAAATCGGCCCAGTTAGCAGCCCCATACCTCCATACAAGGCGAAGCAGCTTAGATCGGTTATTTGTTGTAAATGCAAGTGGTTGCGCGACCGATACCAAGCAGTGATCTGAGTTTCCCAGGGCCGCAGTCACTTCCACGATATAAATGCTCGATTCGAATGTCAAAAACAAATCCAGAATGTTCGCATAATAACCTCGGGTATTCGGCATTCGCGTAGGTTCCTCCACGAGTTTAATCAAGTTGCGGCTAACAGCGAACATTTCCGCTAAGCTCCCACCCTCGTCGGTTCTGTTAGAATGTTCCGACTAGCCGGAGGTGTGTACATTAAAATCGCCAAAGATGACAACTGATAACAAGAGGGTACTCACGGTTTCGTGTGTGTGTTGCTAACTGTGGCCCACCGACTTGCTCCGCTGAGGTGGCGTTGGAGATACTCCTGGGTATACATCCCTTGGTTTTATTTGCTTTTTGAATTAAAATCTCCTCTTGTTCCTTATGTGTTCACTAAAGATTTCACCCGATTAAGAGTTATAATGAAGAGATCTTTTATTTTAATATTAGTGTCACATATATTTCTTAAATATTCTCTTTAAAACATGTTTATGGATACTTCCCTCCTTACTTACTGGTTAGTATACCCGCCTGTCACGCGGGAGACCGGGGTTCGATTCCCCGACGGGGAGGCTCTGGCGCAAGACTAATGACCTTGTCCGGAAAAACAAATCATTATGGAAAATTTAACAAGCCTCAGGACTTGCTAAATAAGGCCAAGACCGGCTCCTGGTTGTAGTGCCGATGATGATGATGATGGATACTTCACTATTTAACCGTTCCTTTTGTGTTCAACTTTTAATTTCACCCGATTAAGAGTTATAGTGGAGAGATCTTTTATTTTAATATTAGTGTCACATATATTTCTTAAATATTGCTGTTGTATATTGCTATACAACATTTATTATTATTTATTTATGGGTGCTACTTACTTTGTTTTGCTGGCTGCTTGAGCCCGTGGGTGGTGGTTTCCGGCTCTTCTGCCCGTAGGTGTGTTTCCGTATGTTGAACCTCAGACTCATCCAAAATAAAAGGCCGACTATTTGGTTTTTTCTTGTTGTATTTTTATTTATTAATCTTTTATTTTATTAATTTTCCAACAAGATGGTGTGCCACACTTCGGCAGTCTGATTCCAATTCATTGCGTTGATGCACCCCTGTTGGTGTACTGATTCTAATTGATTTTACTCCAAAAAAAAAAAAAAAAAAAAAAGTGGGTGGCGAGAGGGGCGAATTTAGCGAGACAAGGACATATGTGTCCTTCATCTTGTCTCTGACTTCTGGTCATCTTGCGATAACCAGAATCACCCACATCCGTGAGGATGTTGGGCTCGGTCTCGCGATATCTGAAAAGAAAAGAAAAAAAAAGGGGGGGGGGGGGGGTATCCAAGGATAGTGTGGACAGTGTTAGTCCAGGTGTTCTCTAACTACTTTTATAGAGGGATGGTGAGAAAGAAATCATACAAGACCGGTAGGTCTTGGGTGCGGTAGTAAACGCAGATCACTCTTTGGCGTCTAATGATCTGCACTTTGGTCGGTGTGTGTGTGTTTGTGCCGTCTTGAACTGATTGATTGATTTTACTCCTAACGGAGCTCCTCTTTTTATATTCAAAACTTAAATCAAAACCCACATACCTTCCCACGATCAGAGCTGTCCTCCAGACAGCCACCTAACGCTAGTCTCAGTCGAAGGCCATGCCAACGACGATGGGAACCACAGCGTTGCATTTTTTCTGCAGTGAATCGCCCCCAGGTGGTAATATTACGCCCACTCTGGCTGCAGTTGTGTGGGGTACGAGATCTGAGCGCCGTCACTAAAAAGATTTGGCGAAAGTAAACACCAACACACGAACGACGATCACACACCGAACACCGCAGCAAAAAGTTCGCCAAGAGCAAAAGTCACACACGGGGGAAATTAATTGAAACTAATTGACATTTAATTGTTTTTATTGGTTGCTTTATTTGTTTGTGTTAGTTGACATTTACTAGAAGTACAGGTTGACAATAGTTCTATTTGTTTACGTTAGTTAACATTTATGAGGAATACTGGCTGACGAGGACACAACAAATCCGAACACGAGAACTGGTATTTAAGCGGGACAATTACGCTGGTAGAGATTTTTGTTCTTAAACCGATTTGGGCACGCGTTTAATTAACACTGGTTGATTAGAGTTCGATCAATTTCACTTCGGACGTAATAATTACGGAAAAAGAACCCTACTTTGACTCTGGGGTGCGCTCCAGTACGCAGCCCGTACGCACTCTACCTAGGGGGAACGCGATGCACGCTCGATGGTGGTTGTAATATGACTCAGCGATATCTTGCTCGTACAGAGCTCACTCGCTAATCGTGATCATGGTGGTATGTGTGCATGGTTCTTTCATGGATGAGAACGAACCTAGAACAAAGAAAGGGCATAAAGTGCATTCATGGGATACGATTTCGGTAAAGCAAATAAATCCGAACTCGTCGGATGCTAATGCGATCTTTGTTGGAAATGTGGGTCGCGGCTAAATAAAGAGACGACGATGCGACGTGCAAATGTCCTAATGGGTTTTAGCTAGGTTACTGGGAAATGGTGTTTATGGCATCGCTAGTACGGGTAGGTATTGAATTCCTATTTGCATTTGGTTATGCTGTAGGATTTAATTGATCCCAAGAGACGCGGAATGCGTATTTGCTTTGGTTCCTTGGGTGTAAGTCGCCAGCCAATATGTATGTAGGGAACATTGTTGTGCACATGGCGCGGCTGGGAAAATAGACGGCGCAATATTTATGGTCCCTGTCATGACAGTTACATTGTATGCAAACCAAATCATTTTGTTTACAGGAATTTGTCTGGTACCGAATTGGTTTGGAGTTCCAGATAAGTAAATCAAGAAATCTTACGGAAAATTGTATGCGAAGAGGTGCATGAAAAGGTAAGTTTTCTTTACAGGGACTTTAAGATTATAGATTTGATCTATATAATGCGTGAAGCATTTACAGGTGCTAATGCTGTTGCATTAGCAGAAACTGATGTAGATTGGGTTGTAATAATGAGGGTTCTTCCTGATAAGGGAAAGAAAGAAATCTTACGGGAAATTGTATGCGAAGAAAATGCATGAAAGGTAAGTTTTCTTTGACAGGGACTTTTTAAGATCATAGATTTGATCTATATGAGCGTGAAGCATTTTCATTGCATTAGTGAAATTAGGAAATTGGCTGAATGTTATGAGGGTTTTACGGTAAATAGACAGTGGGGTTTGGCGGAACCGCCACTTTTTCATCCCAAGGTCATGGGAAAATTTCGATCCACTGTGACGCGAATCTAATTTGCCCATAGCGAATAGCATGCTTGTGCCGGGTAAAATTACCTTGAAGGTGATTGGGTGTGGGGTGTGATCGTCAAGGTGATGAGAATGTTGGGTGTGGGAATTGCAGAATTGCAATTTTAGCTATGGCAATGGGAAATGTATGCATTTTAAGGTGATGGGGATTTGGCTTGCTTGTAAGGCATAGGTGAAATGTGGGAAATGCAAGATTGCAATTCTCACCATGAGAACTGGCAATGCGTTTAGCAACAGGTAGACATGTGATAAAGTTTCACAGCTACACCGAAAGGATTCCATTGGTTGTAGTTGGAATTATATTTGATGCTACACTGAAAGAATTCTTTCGGTTTTAACGTTAATAAAAGATGTCCCAAATGCGTGCACCCTTATTGTTTTTGCAGAATTTTGCAGAGTATCTGCGTGTAACAAATTTCATTGCCTTTTGGCTACATGCGTGTAGTATATATATATATATATATATACATATATATATATCGAGTTTTCTAATAGGGACTTGACAACTTGTTTTGTGTGTGCGCTGTGTGGCTTGTGGCACCGTCCTGTTGAAACCACATGTCGCCCAAGTCCATATCTTCCAATTCGAGCCAAAAATAATCGGTAATCATGGCGCGATAACGATGGCCATTCACAGTAACGTGACGATCGTTATCGTCGACGAAAAAAAAATATGGCGCGATGACGCCGCCGGCATGCAAACCGCTCCAAATAGTTATTTTTTGTGGATGAAGTGGTGATTCGTGAAGCACATGTAACGCATGATTTGCTTATTGACGAATCCATTGAGCCAAAAATGAGCTTCGTCACTGAAGATGATTTTGCGATGAAATTCATCATCTTGGCGCATCTTTCTCGGTAGTAAATTTTTATAATTTACAGACATTGTTCGTTCGTGTACTTAACTTGTTGAGTTTACTGAATAAATTGACAGTGACAGTTCGATAATTAGTGAAAGGGAGCCTTCACAAATTAAATTCAAAGTTGTCAAGTCCCTATATATATATATTACATGGAAGGTATTGGTAATTTGCTGACCGTCGTGCCAATACCTCACCACCAACTCGCTGCTCGCAGGAAAAACCTTTTTACACGTTAACCAAAAGGCCACATGGTACTTTCCTTTTGCGCTGATCTCACTTAAGATCCTTTGTATTATGATCTCTTTTGTGAGCCAGCGCATCCTTTGTCTAATCCTTAGGTAATTTACCTTGGATCGTCAACCGTCTGGATACCCTTAAACATTACCTGGGATTTCCAGGAGTGTTCAGAATTAGTATTTATTTTTACTGGGCAACGGTGCCAAAGATATTTTTGTATCTTAGTGGGATTGTTGTCCATCGAATGTATTTATGGTCGGCGCCCCTTGTTCCGTTTAGGAAATGTTTTCTTGAATGGGATTAAAGAAAACGGTGCCGCCATAGAGTATGTCTGTACTCGATTGTTTTATTTTTTAGGAATTTTTGTGTTTTGGGTTAATTAATGAATTTAAGGGGATTAACATTATGTGATCCCAAATTGAATTAGTTTGGCCCAGTATGCATGCTGTGATGGGGGAATTTAGTACGTAACAAATGTCGCTGGACGATCGTCGTTCGGGGAGCGCTAAAGACAACAACGAAATTTAACAGAATGCCTCAACACGACTTTCAACCAGATGGTGTCTGAGTTATTGGGATCTAACGCCGCTATCCCTTGGCAAGCCAGCTCATCAGCCATACATCCGAAACATAGTCGAAAATGTCTTCCAACGATATCGTGGAATGTACAGCGTGACGGAGTGGTATCTCACCTTAGGAACGACTTACCACCTAAACCAACCTTTTTTCAAACCGGTTCATAATCCAAGCTCCGAAAGCGCTAGCTTGATGGGGTGGTATTTCACCGGACGATAGGCCGTTGGGACTCTACTATCACTCGGCCTTTAGTCGCCTCTTACGACAAGCCGGCCTATTTGTGAGTATATTTTAACGTCCTACTCACAGGGCTGTTCTTTGGGTTTCAAATAGTCCGTCATACCGAAGCTACTTCCCCGCTGGGAACTCATAGAATACGAATCAAAATCAATGGATTAAGTTCGAATAGTTTCCGACAGGCACTCTATATAATAGGTTTACTCTGCTCCGATAATTTACTGTTCTCACACTTGAAAAAGAAAAAAGTGACTCGGTGATAAAAGATTTGCCAACAATGAAAAGGTGGAGCCTACTCTGTTTTGTAGAACTCGGCGATTCTCACGATACACAGGATATCGGAGGTATTGAAAAGCGCTGGCAAAAGTTTATCAAGTTAAAATGAGAATTTGTAAATGTTACGTACGTCGGCCACCACCATCATTTAATAATTTGCATCTAGTAAATATAATAATAATTGAATTTAATACTTTTGTTTTAAAATAGTACGATGGTAAGGTGGTGGAAGAATTGTACGATCCTGAAGTGAGTTTTTGAACCCACCCTGATTCGGGTGTGGATCGTGCAGTTCTTCGAGTTCGAATTTGTTTTTCGAAGTGGACGTGAGTGGAGAGCGAAGTGAGAGAGAGACAGGAGGTAAAAGGTTCGGTTTATGTATGGTTCCGTTGGTGACGGTTAAAAACGGAAGATAAAAAAATACGTTGTGGTGAACAAACAAAGAAAAAGAACAAAAAAAAAAGAAATTTTGGCAGTCGAATTTTAAGCAGTAAAAAACTGTCTTTTTATTGGTTTTTCCGTGGAGTTGATCTCTTTTTTTTGAAGAAATTATTTTCTGGAAAGGAGGAGAAAAAGGGAAAAGCCCGTGCCTTTGTTTTTGTTGAAAAGGAGAAAAAAGTAAAATCAAAAGTCTAAAAGTTGTGAAAATAAAGTTTGGGAAGAAAAAAGACCCGAAATAAAAACGCCCGTGTTTTGATCCGTCGAAGACGGAAGCAGGAGGGAAACATTCCATCGTTTGTGGTGCTATTGGGCAAACAGGAACACTTTGGCTTCTCCACAAAATCACCATTAGGCGGTGGCAGACCTGATAGAGCAAAGAGGAGGAGCCGCAGATTCAGAGGACGAACCAGAGGAAGAGCCGGACTCCACGCTGCACTAACCAGGTAACCTATTTTAACTACCTAAATTTGTGTGACAAATAACGTCACAACTGGCGCTGCGGACAAACCTTCCGATGGAACCTCAGGTTTGATGATTCAATTTATCTTGCCGACGAGCGATAATGGCAAAGTGCAGCTTCGAGTTGAAGAGTTGAGTGGACCGAGGCTGGAAAATATCGCTGAAGCTACATTGGGAGAGAGCAGACTGTTTTGGCGAGAGTTTTGGTTGGAAGTAATTGTGGTTAAAGAATATTTATTGTGATTGCATGTTTTAATTTTATGTAATTTTTATTGTAACTGAGGACTATTGAGTTTCCTCAGATCTCCGTCCGGATTGTTTTTTTTTTTTTGTAAATTTCAAATTTTTGTATTTTCCTTTTCTTATTAATTTATTAAGGCAATTTTTTACTATTAAGTTTTTTTTTAGAATTCCATTCGAAATTTTAGTGCGCTTTCAGTTTTTCTTTTCCTTTCTAAAAATTTCGTTTATTGTTGTATTAATGTAATTTCAGACTGTCAAGTTTTCGGAATTATCTTCAAACGTTGGTTTGGTCTCGTGTCGTGGAACTTGTGTTGCGATTTAGTTTGGATTTGCGTTTGATTAATCGAACTTTGCTCGATTCTCTCTCTCCATTTCTCGCCCACTGGGGACAGCGATTGTTAGTTGAATTGTGGTTTTTCGTTTAGACTGACAGGTGCGGTGTGTATTTTTCCCTTATTTTTCCTTCTCGTCCCCTTTGAGAGTATTTGTTTGGTGCTTTTGTGATTGTGTGAATCCGTTGGCAGCCCATCCTGTGTTCCCGCTGAATGTTGGTGAATTGTGTGTTTGGGGTTTTCGACTGTCGTTTTGTTTTCGAACTGTTGTTTGCGGGCTGATCTTCTCTGTTGTTCCGGGTCTCCTTGTTGTGTATTAGGCCCATTTGGTATTTGCGAGAGGGGAAGGCTCGTCGGGCGGTGTCCTGTTGTATCTTGGGAGCGTGCTTGTTTTTGTTTTTCGCACCCTTTCTGTTGGTGGATACTGTCGGCGACGAGGTTGTTTTTTCTTTTCTCCGCGGGGTATCCGGGATTGACTTTGGTGTAGGTGACCTTGAGATTTAGTTAGACGGCCGGCAGATGCAGACAAGGCAACGTCAAAGAGATGTCCGAGAGGGCACCCCTGCCCGGGCACGACCCGAGGCATTTCCCGAGCCGCCGGTTGACGAGGTGGATCCGGAGGCATTCCACGATTCGAGGGACGAGTTTGTGGAGGACCGATCGCCGGCGCGCCCCCCTCCCACCGTCGGTAAACGGCCTGTCGGGAGCATGGAGGACACGCCGATGCCCTCGTATTTTAAACTGGGCCCACAACCATGTCCTGTACGGACCATGTTGGGCACAGATAGGGTTTTCGACCTTGTGTCGAAGGCAGTCCCCATGTTTTCGGGACAGGAAGGACCAGATACGGCCGAGAGACTCTCTTCGTTTCTCAAGGGCTGTAGAAGGACCTTGGATGGGCTGGCGGTGGAGGAGGAACATACCTTCCTCCGGTGGCTGCCCTCTAGGCTGAGCGGCGAGGCCTATCGGATGTTCGAGGAGAGACCACCCACGACATTCCTTGAAGCGGAACAGCGTCTTAGAGAGGCCTACGAACCCCGGGTGTCGTATGAGGAGTTGTGCGCACAACTTTCCAAAATGCGACAACTTCCTTCCGAGGATGCCACAGGTTTCGTTTCCCGGGTGAAGCGGGCCGTGGTACGGTGCGAGGAGGCAGCTGAGCGCTTTTATGGTCGCCAGGGTAGGTCCGTCTTCGCCAGCCAGCTTGAGGGCATGGCCAAACCGGTGTTGGTGAGGGGTCTGAGGGAGGAAGGACTAAAACACTTCCTCCTCACGTTGGGTAATGTCCCTTTTCGTAGCCTGGTGGACCACCTAACCGGATTCGAGCGAGCTCGAAGGGAAATGCTGAGGCAGGACGACCTGTTTGTGGATGCGCGGCACGGAATCGCCGAGCGAGCGTCGGAAACATTGGAGTCGGGACCGGGAAGTTGCTCGACCCTTTTTGAAAACACATCCTCCACTTCTAGGGATTACGCCGCGGCGCCGGCGCCGGTGTTGTCGAATTTAAATCCCCGGGCGGTGTCATTCGTGTTGCCGGCCGAAGAGCCTGATAGTCGTCGGCGGGGAGAGGGTGATTTCGTTCGGGAGCACTCGTGCGGGCCTCTCAATTATAGACGGGATGCTGGTGCCTATGCTCCGGCCTCCTCTGGCGAGGGAGCGTGGTCAAATACCGTGCCTTCCTCGAGTCGGAGTGAAGGGTCGCAGGGTTTGGCTCGAGGGGAATATGTGCCGGGAGATCGATCGGGTCGGGACAATCCGGTCCGGGATTCGGTTGGTCGATCGGCTCGCCCCCTGGAATCCCAGACAACATGCAGTTTCTGCAAAGTGAGGGGTCACGTGTACGACGAGTGCCTGAGGAGAAGGAACACTCCTTTCTGTCGCGAGTGCTGGCGGTATGGCCACGACATAGTGGACTGCCCGGATCGACCGAGACAGACGCGCCAAGCCCAGGCTCCATACAGGGGTGGTGGTCAGCAGAGCGGAACCGCGCGGCATGGGCCACAACATCAGCGGCCGCAGGCTCAGCGGAGAGCCCTACCAGAGCCGCAGCCCCCGTCTACGGGCGGTGGGCCGGCAACATCAGGCCCGAGAGTATTCAGCGTCCGGTGCTGTTGCGAGTTTTGTGGCCGACAAGGTCATAGCTTGCGCGGGTGCGAATACAGGCAAAGGTGGGAACAACAACAGGGTTCCCAGGGTTCTCCCCACAAGCGGCACGCCGGAACAGCACCTGCTGCGAGTCAAGAGCAGGACACCCGTGTGGAGAGTGGGGCAGGCGCGAGTAATAGACGCAGACTGCGTCGGCGAAATCGGAGGGCCGGTAATAGTCGCGCGGAGAGTGTGGTTTACCGGAAAGTGGATGGAGTTGATGGGCGACGATCGCCCGCGTCGGTCGATGACGAGAGACGAGCCGACTCCGTGGACTCGGAGTCCTCAGAAGCGGGTGCGAGGCGTGGCACCTCACCAAGGGATAAAAGAAATAGGAGGGAGCGACCTCAGCACCGTGGGCCCAGGTTGGGCCAAGGCCAGTCTAGTCCCGCTGGTTCAGAGTCTATTGAGATTTCCAAGCGGGATAGTCCTGAACGGAAGGACAAGGCACGGTGCGAATCTTGCAGCCGACGCACTTATGCGGCGACGGTGCGTCGGCGGGAGACATCTAATCAGAGGTCGGAAAACTCCCGGAGGTCGGGTCGGGAGACCGTAACCCGACCGCACTGAACACGTTGTTTGGCCAATACTGTCCTCAGCTTTTGCCAGTAGAGGTCCCCATGGTCCAGCTTCCTTTGGACATTGGCCGTAGGAATACTACGCGTCTCATGGTGGACACTGGCGCTGAGGTCAGTCTTTTGAAGCGAAGGGCCCTTCACCGGGGCCAGGCGGTGGACGTTCGGCAATCCACACCATTGCAAACCATATTTGGCAACGGCAAGTCGAGTGGGTCCTGCCATGGGACTCTCAAGTTGCACCATGAGATTCCCTGCAGTTTCCACGTAGTAGACTCCATGCCGGGGTTGGAAGCAGATGGCTTGTTGGGTAATGACTTCCTGTCCAGACATTGCAACATCAACGGACCGGGTGGATGTTTGGAATTTCCCCGAACAACCATAAACCCCGAATTCTTCTCCGTTGGTTTTGTAAATGGTGGGACAAAGGGGCTGAAGCATAAGGTAACCAAACGGGGAGTTGGGACACGGGGACCTGTCAGGGTCGATACCGAGGTCCACACTCCACCGGAGACCCCACCCACACGGGGAAGGGACACGAAAAAATGCTCAGCCAGGTCACCCCAGCGAGAGGAAACATCGTGGATGGATGAACGTGAGCCGCCGAGGATCGAAGTAGCCCTGAGTAGGCCGGTGGAAGTGCCGGCACGCTCCCAAATGGAGGTGGCTATTCCCATTGACATCCGGGAAAAGGCCATTCTGGTGCCGCAAGACGCGCGAGGGAAGATTTTATTCTCGCACTGCGTTACTGGTAGGGCAAGGAGTGCCAGGTTATTGGCACTTAATACCCAGAGTGGTCCTCAAAGGATCGATCAGCTTACGGTGAAGGTATACCCTACCAAGGACTATAACACCATCCCCTTGGTCAAGCGTAAAGAAACGTCGCCGGTAACCGACTCTGACGACGAGTCAAGCGGACCCGTGCCCGAGAACCAATCTTCGGAGGGACGATCCCTTCACCTCATTCGACACCTGTTCTCGGATGGTCAGTCGCCTGATGAACCCGATTTGAGCTCCAGGTTGGCACAATTGCACGGGGAACTTCGTTTAGGGGATACCCTGAACACACCCGAGTGCCAATCGATAACGGAGTTATGTCGCGAGTTCAACGACATATTTCATTTACAGGGCGACTACCTGACGTACACCAGTGCAATCTCGCACGAAATACCTTTGGTACGGGATCAGGCACCCATTAACCAAAGAATGTACCGATTGCCCGAAAGCAAAAGGCAGGTTATAAACGAGCAAATTCGGGAAATGTTGGATAACGACATTATCCAACCAAGTAAAAGCCCGTGGAATTCCCCCCTTCTAGTGGTTCCCAAGAAAGCGGGCCCCGACGGAGAAGCCCGATGGAGAGTTGTGGTGGACTTTCGTAAACTAAACGAAAAAACCATCGGGGACGCGTATCCTATTCCCCGTATAGAGGACATTTTAGACCAGCTCGGTCGCTCGCGTTACTTCTCCACGCTCGATTTGGCCAGTGGCTATCACCAAGTTTTGGTAGATCTAAACGATCGGAATAAAACCGCCTTTAGCACCAACTATGGGCATTATGAGTTTCGACGTATGCCGTTCGGGTTAAAAGGAGCCCCGGCTACGTTTCAGAGACTAATGAACCATGTCCTTACTGGTCTGCAAGGGGTCGAATGCTTTGTGTATCTGGATGACATCGTCATATATGGTAAGAACCTGGCTGACCATAATGACAAGCTCCGGAGGGTGTTCGACCGGTTGAGATACCACAACCTCAAACTTCAGCCGGAAAAGTGTAGATTCCTGCAAAGGGAAGTGGTCTACCTGGGACATGTTTGTTCAGAAAAAGGGGCTTCGCCAAATCCTGACACGACAGCTAGTGTCAGAGATTTCCCCATTCCAAAGACGGTACGTCACGTCCAGTCATTCATAGGGTTGGCGAACTATTACCGGAAATTTGTGCCAAACTTTTCCCGGATAGTGCGCCCTTTAACGAACTTATTAAGGAAGGACGTGAAGTTCACGTGGTCGTCCAAATGTCAACAGGCATTTGAAGAGATAAAGGGGAAGTTAATTTCGCCACCACTATTGGTTTACCCCGACTTCACTAAACCCTTTAATCTAACCACGGATGCGAGTAATGAGGCACTTGGAGCGGTGTTATCCCAAGGTGAGATAGGCAAAGACCAGCCTATTGCTTATGCCAGCCGCACCCTGAATGGGGCCGAGCGTAGATATAGCACAATCGAGAAGGAGTTGTTGGCCATTGTATGGGCGGCGACGAATTTTCGGTGCTATTTGTTGGGTAGACGCTTCACCGTGTACACGGACCACAAACCGTTGAAGGGAGTGTTCGGCGTGAAAGAACCCACCTCACGCCTTACCAGATTTCGTCATAAACTATCGGAGTTTGACTACTCAATCGAGTACAAACCCGGTAAATACAACACCAATGCGGATGCGCTAAGCCGTATTCCCCATTCTGTAGACGAAACCCCTTCACCACCGCGATGCAATGTAGCGACTCGCGCCCAGGCAAAGGCCCAACGGGACAGCGAGGGATCCCCGGGACGTCCAAGTGACGAAGAGTCACCTTCTGAAGAGGACGCCATTCCTTCCTGCACGGAAAAAGGAATGGAAATAACTAATCCCGAGGAGATCCAACACTTATTACGGGATTACCATGATCACCCTTTAGGTGGGCACCAAGGGGTGATCAAGACGTATAAGAAGATACGCAGGCACTACTGGTGGAAGAATATGATGCGCGATATCAAGCAATATATTAAAGTATGCAAGATTTGTCAGCGCATGAAGTCTTCCCCAAATTTACGAATGCCGATGGTAATCACCGACATTGCCAAGAGGCCTTTCGAAAAGGTTTATTTAGATATCGTGGGCCCCCTGGACCGTACTCCTGAAGGCAATCTATATATACTTACGTTCCAAGATAATTTATCGAAGTATATAGATTGCTATGCCCTGCCCAATGCAGAGGCTGAGACGGTGGCTTCGGTCTTTTTCGACCAAATAGTTGCAAGGTATGGTGTACCTACACAACTGGTCACCGATCAGGGCAGCAATTTTCTGAGCAGCCTGTTTAAAAGCGTGTGCCGGCTGCTCCGCATCAAAAAACTGCAAACCTCAGCGTACCACCCACAATCGAATGGTGCCTTGGAACGAGCCCATCGACCGCTGGTAGAATACCTACGCAGCATTGTGGGCACAAATCCCCAAACCTGGGATCAGTACCTGAGGGCGGCCACTTTCGTGTACAACACCAGCGTGCACGAGAGTACCCGATTGACGCCGATGGACTGTCTCTTTGGTTTTACTCCGGAGGTTCCCTCGAACATCAAATTACCTCCGGAACCGGTTTACAACCACGAGAGCTTCCATAAGCTATTGAAGTACAAGCTTCAGAAAACGTACGAAATAGCTAGGCGCAATCTGTTGATCTCGAAAAGGAGGTCCAAAGGGTATCATGACCGCCAGTTACGCCCGTTCACGTTCCATGTGGGCGATAAAGTCTTGATGCGGGAAGAAAGCAAAAAAGGAAAATTGGCGCCCCTATGGAGAGGTCCTTATGACGTGGTGGAGGTGAAAAGTGCGGTCAACAGCGCGGTGAGGCAAGGCAAGAGAACGGTGGTTGTGCACAACAACCGTCTGAAGCCCTACTGGGAGTAGGGGAGTCGTGAGCTCGAGGATTGGATTAAATATATAAGAGCGGGACGTTTTCGCCGGCCGGGTGACATTTTGGGAGTGGTTGAACGAGAGGGGATCAACTCGCCTTGGCGGGGGGTCCTAACCGGATCGTGTGGGCGGTCGAGCTTTTGGTCGAACCATCGGATTAAGTGTCGGACCCGCCGCGGTCGTTTGTGTTGTCATTGGTTTTGTGGAGCGCTGGTCTGTTGTTCCCCCCTCTTATATTAGTAACTACGTGTTAGTTAATTTATTTATTTATTTATTTATTTATTTGTACTAACCCCCATATAAAAGTAGTATAATCCCTACTAACATTAGCACTTAAGCATATAGACTAGTTAATTTATTTATTTATTTATGTATTTGTACTAACCCCCATATAAAAGTAGTATAATCCCTACTAACATTAGCACTTAAGCATATAGACTAGTTAATTTATTTATTTATTTATTTATCTTTACTAACCCTAGTATATAGGTAGCCTAAAACGTACTAACATTAACCCCTAAGCATGTAGACTAATTTATTTATTTAGTTATTTATTTATTTGTTGATTGGTTTGTTAATTGTTTGTTTGTTTGCTCTCCGCCGTCCACTCTCCGGCGTGACATTCCTCTCCTAAGAATGGCACGCGGTCTTGTGCGGGGGGGAGGTGTGTTACGTACGTCGGCCACCACCATCATTTAATAATTTGCATCTAGTAAATATAATAATAATTGAATTTAATACTTTTGTTTTAAAATAGTACGATGGTAAGGTGGTGGAAGAATTGTACGATCCTGAAGTGAGTTTTTGAACCCACCCTGATTCGGGTGTGGATCGTGCAGTTCTTCGAGTTCGAATTTGTTTTTCGAAGTGGACGTGAGTGTAGAGCGAAGTGAGAGAGAGACAGGAGGTAAAAGGTTCGGTTTATGTATGGTTCCGTTGGTGACGGTTAAAAACGGAAGATAAAAAAATACGTTGTGGTGAACAAACAAAGAAAAAGAACAAAAAAAAAAGAAATTTTGGCAGTCGAATTTTAAGCAGTAAAAAACTGTCTTTTTATTGGTTTTTCCGTGGAGTTGATCTCTTTTTTTTGAAGAAATTATTTTCTGGAAAGGAGGAGAAAAAGGGAAAAGCCCGTGCCTTTGTTTTTGTTGAAAAGGAGAAAAAAGTAAAATCAAAAGTCTAAAAGTTGTGAAAATAAAGTTTGGGAAGAAAAAAGACCCGAAATAAAAACGCCCGTGTTTTGATCCGTCGAAGACGGAAGCAGGAGGGAAACATTCCATCGTTTGTGGTGCTATTGGGCAAACAGGAACACTTTGGCTTCTCCACAAAATCACCATTAGGCGGTGGCAGACCTGATAGAGCAAAGAGGAGGAGCCGCAGATTCAGAGGACGAACCAGAGGAAGAGCCGGACTCCACGCTGCACTAACCAGGTAACCTATTTTAACTACCTAAATTTGTGTGACAAATAACGTCACATAAAGAAATAAAGACATTCTTTCCAATTATTTTGGTTATTCTGTTAGGCTGAGAACTTTGTTTGGGTGGGTACCCTTGTAAATAAAAATGAATGATGGAAGTTTATAAACTACTCAAAGAAAGAGATTTAGTGTATAAAAAGATTTGGGGGCTACATAATTTAGTTGACCGAGATTCCAAATTAGATCTTTCTAGCTGGTTCAAAATGGATAATGACAAAGTGTAGACTAGTAGAATTCCAAAAACGATTTCTTACCCATCACACGGCAAAGTTGTTCCCGACTGACAACTTTATTGATTCCACGTTAAAGTATTAAAAACAAGTGAGATTAAAGAAGGCCATCATGCCACAGTTGACGGATCACATATGAAAATTTTTTAATTAGTAGAAAGCTAGTCCGTTTTTTGACTAATGTTAAGAATTGGCTGAACAATTTTGATTTATTATTCATTGAGCACACTCCATGACCCCTTGCATTAATCACTACTTCAATTTTTAGAAAGATTTCTTAAAGTTTTACACATTTCGAAAACCATTTATTTCAGTTTATTACCTAGAAAGCACCGATATTCTATTGTAACGAAAACAAAAAGCATATGACTATATAAGTGAAGTCATTTATGAATACAAACATTTTTTCTTGAAATATCGCAACATTTGTTAGCAGCACAATTTTACTTTAACAGTTTTTGATTTATTTATTTATTTTGTATTCTGTGTGTTCACACATTTCGAAAATTTATTTCACTAGTACTTGAAATATAACACGTTGCTATAATATTAATGTTTTGAAAATTCTTAATCACTTGTTGCTTGTAAATTAACTCGGATGTAAATATAAATATTGTTATACATATTTTCATTCTAACAATTATTTTAATATTCATTTTATATACTAATTTAAACCACTATAAACGGTATTTGTGTAATTAAATTTGAAACATACCCTACAATTAATTTGCACAACTGTGTATATATGGTTACAAAAAATGTAATGACTTGTTTTCTAGAGAAAATACAAATTTTTATATATATATTTTTTGTATATATTATATTTATTCACTCATGCACTATATTATAGCAAGATTTGGCCAATAGATTCATTTTTAATAACGATTCTGCGCATAATTCTTATGTACATATACATATACAATAAAATTGCATGATTTATAGATTATATATTGATAATATCTAAGTAAAAAAGAAATAAAATAGATTAATAAACTGTTTCAATTTACATAATTGTTTGAACATTTCAAATGTGATTATGGTGTTTTTTTACGCCTGTTTTTGGCAGTGTCATTTCAAAAAAACAATTATATCATTTCGTTTCCGTTAGTTTCATATTAATAATATTAACCGTAATTTATTGATATATGTCGCTAGAAAATACATTGTCTCAAATAAGTACTTCAAGGTTCAATGCCTTCAAATTTATTGAAAAGGATAAATCCTCCACATTATTGTTTTTTCTTAACTTCTGTTGGTAATGCTTGATGTTACGAGTACATGTCATGGTATTTTGTCCTATAATGATTGACCTAGAGCAGCATATGATTTTTGGTTGTAGGCGTACACAAGGCAGAATATTCCATCTCCTATATTATCCAACTTGAACAATCAAAACCAATGATAAATTACAGAATAACGTGAGAGCAACAATGTACAAACTTAAACCATACAAATGTTAACAGGATATCTTAATATTTGAATGATTCAAGTGAGAAATAAATAATAAATAAATTCCATTCTCGATTGGCTAAGAGAAAATGTTGGCGATGCATCACGTCGACACGAATTCCCAGGAAAGGTATGGCAAGCGCCAGCACACAAGTTCCTGGGAAACAACAATCGGCGGCGAACCGATTCCAGGAAGGCACTGAGGAAGCAGCACCTAGGAAACGAACGGACGAGAGGACGCCTGTAGGCCTATGTAAGGCGGGCACATCGGTAGAGCAGGAGGAGCCAAATTCGACTTAATCCATCTAAAGCAGCAGCTATAAATCTGAGTAGTAAACACTCCCAACCTACTTCTCAATATTCACAGAATATTCGAATAAAAATAGGAGATACTACGATTAGACCACAGGACAGGATGAAATATCTTGGGGTCATTTATACCCCAAAAATGAATTTCATCAAACATGTGAATCACAATCTCCAAAGGGGCCTCGGTCGGTCTAAGCAACTGCACAACATCTTAAAGTGGAGCAACAAAGTTGACACCAAAGTTAATTTTCTCTGCTATAAGCAGCTAATCCGATCTAGAATATCGTACGGCTTTCCCATATGGTCCTCCATATCTTCGGCCAAATCGAAAGACTTTGAGTTTTCGAAAGAAAACTCCTCAGAAGAAGCATCAACCACTTTAGAAGACCTGACGGTCGTCATTACCCGAACTCTCAACTATACGAAGGTGCTTCCATTATCCCTATCGACGAGTACTTGCTACAATTAGCATATAAGTAGCTCGAAAGCATTCAGAACAGCGAGAACCCACTTATACGGGAGTCTTGCGTTCTTGACCCTTCTTTCTGTCGATCTCTTCGGATAAGACCACCACAATTTCTTCTTCAGTACAAAACTGAAGAAAGCACCCTTCCCAACAACATTCTCCTTTATAATAGAGGATTCCTGGACCCATCCCATAGGGTCTACTGAAAACACACTACAAACACGCGCGCACAGTATAAGACAGCACAAACACACACACATACACACCGACCAAAGCGCAGATTATCAGACGCCAAAGACGTGATCTGCGTTTACTACCGCACTCAAGACCCACCGGTCTTGTACGATTTCTTTCCCACCATCCCCCCATCCAAGTAGTTAGAGAACAATTGAACTAACCCTGTCCGCACTATCCTTAGATACGCCCTTCCCCTTTCTTTTCAGATATCTTGAGACCGAGTCCAACATCTTCACGGATGTGGGTGAGTCTGGTTATCGCAAGATGACCAGAAGCCAGAGACAAGATGAAGGACACATTTGTCCTTGTCTCCCTAAAGTCGGTCTCTCGCCACCCCATTTTGTTTTTCAGAGCAGGAGGAGCCATCCCAATCAGTAATCAGTCAGTCAGTGCGAGTTATTTAAACTGGTGAATGCACTCGTGAGTGATAAAAAAAACTATTCCTGGAACTGGTACGTATTCGGTTGTACGCTTATTTCAAATTTTAAACTTTAGTTTAACCCGTCTGTCTTTTATAATTTAGGTTAAAAAAAAATAGTTTTAAACCTTGTTCTCTCAATTCAATTTAGTTTTTTTTTTGTATTATCGGGTTTGTGCTTTATTTCGTATATACTCTTTTTCCTTTTCTTTAGCGTTTTTGGTATTTTCATTGTTTTTAGCTTACATTTCTATTAAACTATTTTAATTTCTATAAAGTCAAGTGCCTGTTACTTTTTTTGTTTTTTGTTTTTTTTTCCTGGTTTTTTAAATTCGGTATTACCTTGTTTGTTTTATCTTCTTTTGTTGTTCGCTTGTCTTGTCAATTTTTATTTCGTTTCGTTGCTAAATTCTAAAACAACCAAAGTCTACCGGCTCTGGTATCCTGTGTCGTTGTATATACCCTATCTCTTCGTCATTCCGTCATTTTATCGTACGTGTCCTCGCCAATGGACCTGTGGCGTTTCTAACAGATTCACACACAATACACAAGCAAATAGTGAAAAACACCGAACGGAAATCCAATAAGAAAATGCATCAGGCTATAGACCCCCGATCTCCCCAGAGCGTGGCCCAGCAGCCTGATCACGGTTTAGTGGCTCTTCTCGAGACGTTGAGGGCAGAACTCGCTGCCGCGGTACCCAGAATTGCTGTTCTCGAGAGAGATAATCCAGCATTAAGAGCTACATCACCCCCGACCCCGTCCACTAACAACTCGGAAACCCCTGACCCAAAGATGGGAATCAAACGCGAAATGACAAGCCTCGACAGCGACTTTGATTTCTCTGCCGACGAGAGTTGCGCCCGTGTGCCCACCCCCAATACTTATTGCCCCACGCCTATCTCTGTTCGTGGGGAAAAACGGAAAACACCTCGGAGATCCCTCCAGTAAATGTGCTGCCACCGGCTGTACACCAATAATATCCCCGGCTTCAGCTAATGAAACTGTGCCAAACCTCTCATCCCATTGCACAAAAAGTCATCCCTTTGGAAAAGTCGTGCACACCAAAGGCAGCATCATCCACAAGTCCAAAACCAAAAATCGCTCCAAATCAAAACGCCACACAAACAGCGGTCGTGGCCGGCCTACCTGCTTTAAAAAAGAAGCAGCAACCTGGGGTCTTTGTAGGAGACCTCACCCTAAAAGAGTTCATCGGTGATATGAGCCGACAAGAAATCTCGAACTTTAAAGCAAAGACCTTGAGTCCAAGCCTTAATAAAATCGTAACCTACGATCGACGGACATTCACCCCGGACGACGAAAAGTCGAGGACTATCCTCTTAAAACGAGTCGCTGCCCCTTGGGACAAGGACGACATCGTAATTGCCCTTGAAGCAATATTTCCTAACCTCAAATTCACTGACGTCAAAAAATATTCTCCTCCACGACGGTTTGTGAGAATCAGACCGCAAAAATACAGCAAGGTGAACATATGAACTCGAAGCTAAGCCAATTGACTTTGGCTATCAGATGACCTTGAGCTCCTCGATAGTATAGTGGTTAATATACCCGCCTGTCAAGCGGGAGACCGGGGTTCGATTCCCCGTCGAGGAGCCTCTGGCGTAAGACTAATGACCTTGCCCGGAAAAAACAAATCATTATGGAAAATTTAACAAGCCTCAGGACTTGCTAAATAAGGCCAAGGCCGGTTCCCGGTTGTAGTGCCGATGATGATGATGATGATGATGAACATATGGCAGCTTCACCCTGCCCCAGGAACCAACATAGACTCCATAATACGGACAAAGCCTCCTCCAATCCTTCACCAACAAGTTCTCTTCGAGGTATTTCATAACAATGAAATACCTCAACGCCGACATTGCCAACGTTTCGGGTATGTCTCCCGGAACTGCAACATGGATCGCCGTTGCGTCCGTTGTGCAAAATCCCACGAGATTGGCCAGTGCGAATTCCCGCCTGCAAGATATGATCCCACAACAAATGTGCAGGATGAAATTACGTTGCCAACTTGCTGAAACTGCGGTAAGAAAGGACATCCGGCCAGCTACAGGAACTGCCCCAAATATAAAGAGATAGTCCACAGAACCAAGAAGACTCGAGCTAAACAAGTAGCCAAGTCAAACTTCGGAAAACAGGCCACACAAAATGTCATTCAAAATGCATTTACATTCGCCGATAAGGTTAAAGGGAACCAAACAAAGAATATGAAAACCCGACCACCTCTCCGCCAAAAACATATTCAAGTTCCTAAGCCATCCACTATACAGGCCAACACAACGCCACAAAAGCCTCCAAAGGGGCAACCCGCAATGCTCGAGAAACTACTTAGTCTCTCCCGTGTGACTGAGGATATTCGACCCCAAGATGAAAAATTAACAACTGAGTCTGAGAGGGATGCACTCCTCTTCACGGCATATGTAAGACATACGCTTCAAAACGGAACTCAAAATTAAAGTTATCCTTATAAATGTCAACTCCCTTGTTTCGCTATCAAAGCGTGCGATACTCTCTGACTTCATAAAGGATAACCGGGCGGACGTGGTTCTTTTAACCGAAACTAGGTTGCATCCATGTCACCGTCCCACTTTCCCAAACTTTTCAATGATTCGAAGAGATCGAACCCTCACTGGCGGCCCCACCATCAACGGAGGTGGCACCTGTCTACTAGTTAATAGCGAACTTCTCCATGAAGCTATTGACCTCCCACACTTCGAGTCCATAGAGGTCTCCGGGGTTGAACTGCATCTGGCTAATAACGGTAGAGTGAACATATACTCCGTATACCACTCGCATAAAACCAATAATGGCCACATTACTCCCGAGGATATCGGCCAATTAATAACGTTCTCGGGCATACACCCTTCATCACAGGCGGTGATTTTAACTCCAGACATACCCACTGGAACAACTCTGTCTCTTGCCCAAATGGCACAAAATTGTTCCAATGGTACACCGAAAACTCGCATGCCCTAAATTTTGAAATAGTCGCACCTACCGTTGGTACTCGAGGTAACTCAATTCTGGACATCTTTTTTGTGTCCAAAGATTTACTTCCCTAAATCACCCCTCCCCAAGTATCCGTGGGTGTATCTGATTACAACGCTGTGACCACCTTAATTCGCAGCAATTCGGGAATAGAGAATTAGGAACACATACTCACGGAGTGTGTCAGATTTGGGACCACACGAATAACTTTGGAGACGTATGGGACGGACCGATAGGAGTAACAGAATAGAGTGTTAAGTCCCAAACAAGCATGGTCCGTAACAAACGATATTCTATGTGACAATTTTTGATGGGTTTTCTTTATTAACATATTTTTTTATTGGAATCTACCTCAATAAGTACAAGAAAAAAACTAGTACGCTTTTCCAAAGGTGAAAGGGTTAAAAACATGGTTCTTTTTTTTTTTACTTTTTTTCAGTTAATAAAAAAATTCATTTATTTTTATCATACAGGTCACAGTCTCTGCTTTCAACCCGGCGAAGGCCAGGACGATCCTTGTCTCCGTTCAATCCAGGTTGACATGCAGTCTCCACGTGACACCCCTGGATAGCTACTTTGGCACCCGCCAATTAGTGAACCAATGCATGCAGCGAAATTCCGAGGAAGGTTGGCGCAAGACTAATAACCTTGCCCGGAAAAACAAATTATTATGGACAATTTAACAAGTCTCGGCTAAAGATCGGATACCGGTGGAGAGACTTGCTAAATAAGGCCAAGGCCGGATCCCGGTTGTAGTGCCTATGATGATGATGATGATGACTTGAGTAGACATGTTTTTGAGGCGCGAATTAAGTACAATTTTAACCATGAATTGCTTCACACTGAAACAAGCACCGTCTGACAACACTATTCGGTTGTTTGGTGTCGAATTTTGTTAAGTATGGGACAGTGGGAGATCGTCGACCTACCGTTCGTCTAAGCCCTAGACGTCCCAATGAACTGGTAGAAGCGGTAAGAGAGAGTGTTGCCGAGAACCCGCATGTGTAGTATCTTCACCGCGATTAGCATTTTTGGGTCAGTGGAACCATGGCGTATTGCAACGATAGTAAAGAACGTGTGATTCGAACTGATGCTATGACAGTTAGAATCACCAAAAATGTAAACAATGCTCAACACATCAGGCCACTGCCGCTTGTACGAATTCGATTTCTAAACTCAAGTACAATCAACTGATGCGGAATTGTTATGTTATCGCTATGGTATACTACGGCTCTGATACATTTTCTTATTCGATTTTCGTTCGGTGCTCTTCACTATTTGCTTGTGTATTGTGTGTGTATTTGTTAGAAACGCAACATAACCACCCTGCGGCACATTCTGAAGGATGATTTGCGTTTGTTTCCGTAGAGTGCAATTGACTCAACGAATATTGCCGACAGACCGCCCACATCGCTTGGAATACGACCAAACAGCCGCTTAAATGGTTGACACTGAATCTGAATTTTGGAAGCAAATTTTGATCACCAACGAGGAGCATTTCACACTCCCACTGTTAACAAGCAAAATTGACACATTTGGGTAACGGAGAAACCACACGCGATTCACAAAACACCATTGCATGACAAAAAATTGACTGTTTCGGCTGACGTTTTCGTCAAAACATTTATTGGGCCCTTTTTTTCGAAGAAAGCGAAAAAGTTAGTGGGAATCCGATATCGGTGGATGTTGGCTCATTATGTCTGCCCACAAATATGTGAAAAAGGTCTGGACGGCTACTGGTTTCAGCAAAACAGTGAGCCATGCCACACCGCAAAAGAAACAAGGCAGTCTCTACAACGTAAATTTCCTGGACGTGTGTTGTTAAAAAATGGCGACATTGACTGGCCACCCAGATTTCCAGATTTCTTTTTGTGGGGTTAATTAAAAAGCAAATGGCGCAAGGCTAATAACCTTGCCCGGAAAAACAAAGTATTATGGAAAATTTAACAAGCCTCATACTTGTTAAATAAGGGCAAGACCGGATCCCGGTTGTAGTGTCGATGATGTTGACGATGATAATTAAAAAGCAAAGTGTACGCCAGCTAGCCTCAGATTTTTGCCGAACGTTTCTCAAACGAAAAAGGTCTGGATGGTTACTGGTTTCAACAAGACGGTAAGCCATGCCACATTGCAAAACAAACAAGGCAGTTTCTACAACGAAAATTTCCTGGACTTGTGCTGTCAAAAAAGAGCGACGTTGACTGGCCACCCAGATCTCCAGATTTGACTCTTCCGGACTGATTTTGTGGGGTTAATTGGAAAGCAATACGCCAGCAAACCTCAGTCTATAGACGAGCTCAAGGCAAACCTTCGTGCCGAAGTCAGCGCTATACCACCCGGAATAGTCGAAAAAGCGATGGAAAACGCAGCAAAAAGGGCACATTTTGTTTTTGTCAATAGAAGCGGTCACTAGTTGTATTCAAAATCTTATTATTATTATTATTATTTATTGGCCTGTAGGAACCCGGAAGTTCATGACATCACCGACTCGACTCCGCCATCGTTTCCTGTCCTGTGCACTCTCCTTCCACGCTTGACCATCTGATCCGATCTCCTCAAGGCCAAACCTAACATTGTCCTCCCATCTCCGCGCGGCCGTCCTACCGGTCTCTTTCCCGTTGGTCTACAGTCAAGAAATCTACGCACGGTCTTATCGTTGGCCATTCGCGCTATATGTCCGGCCCATCTTAGTCTTCGTGACTTGATTACTCTACTGTATTTAGATAAAATAAAAAACAAATAAATTATAAAGGACCAAATTAAATAAAAAAAAAGCCTTATGTATGGAAATCGTTTTGTTTTTTTGAAGTTATTCAAGACTCACATACCAACATAAAAGATGGCGCTCCCCATATATACATCATCATCATCTTCGTCTTCGTGGCTTGATTACTCTACTGTATTCAAAATCTAGTCCAAATAAATTATAAAGGACCAAATTAAATAAAAAAAAAACCTTATGTATGGAAATCGTTTTGTTTTTTTGAAGTTATTCAAGACTCACATACCAACATAAAAGATGGCGCTCCCCATATATACATCATCATCATCATCATCGGCACTACAACCAGGAGCCGGTCTTGGCCTTATTTAGCAAGTCCTGAGGCTTGTTAAATTTTCATGATGATTTGTTTTTTTTTCGGGCAAGGGCATTAAGTCTTGCGCCAGAGGCTCCCCGACGGGGAATCGAACCCCGGTCTCCCACGTGACAGGCGGATATAGTAACCACAATACTATCGAGGAGCCCTCCCTATATATCATCATCATCATCGGCACTACAACCAGGAGCCGGTCTTGGCCTTATTTAGCAAATCCTGAGGCTTGTTAAATTTTCATGATGATTTGTTTTTTTTTCGGGCAAGGGCATTAAGTCTTGCGCCAGAGGCTCCCCGACGGGGAATCGAACCCCAGTCTCCCACGTGACAGGCGGCTATAGTAACCACTATACTATCGAGGAGCCCTCCCTATATATACAGGATGTTAAAAAATGACCGGATTGGCTATACACCATTCAAAGTGCGGAGTATTCTAAAAAGAAAGTTATCAGTTACATTTTTCGAATAAGTGCTTAGTTTTCGAGTAACTCGGCGATAAAGATTCGATGTGTAAGTCAATCAGCACGCGCCTACAGTTTATTATTATTTTTTTTTACACAAACGCGCGCACAAAAAGGGATTTTGGAGTATCCTTAAATGTCAGAGCATAGTGCGAGTGGAGGGAGAGGAATTGGATAAAGAAAGGAGGTATCGATGTACATTGGTTTTCTAACGTCGTAATTTATTATTAACAATACGATAATATCGTTTTGACATACATTAAATAGTCATAAAAAGCTTAGAGTCAATCCAGTATTAAAATGTACGACTTGTATAAAATCAGTTATTATCTGAGGGACTCATTCTTCGACTCCAAAGCAAACATTAAAATGTTAGAGGATAAATTCCCTACTTATACCGGCAAAATTGTGGTAAACTGTGATTTTAAATGGTGCTTTGAAATGTGATGTTATTGGTTTATTTTAAAATTACCGACATACACAAAATATAACATTTTATTTATTAATTTATGAATTATGGAGATTACGATCCTTGAATGTTTTAATCTGAAATTTGTTTAATGAAGAAGTATGTACTTTTTATTTTTCTAGTACTTATTTGAAAGAGTGTATTGATTTACGGGTTTGTTACTTTTTCCAGTTTCTTATATTTATTCATTAACATTTCATATTTAACTATGTGATGGCTGGAGTAAATATTTGGATGCTTCAATAATAAAACAAATTAAGTTAACCCGAGTGTTATCTAATTATGGATATGTTAACATGACGTTGAACTCAATGTTTATTCTCTTATCGAAGTTGATGATTGTCGTAATACTGATAGAATTGTACAATGTTTTATATATAAATAAATATATTCGTTTTTATATTTAAATTATATCTGGCCTTAAATTCTGATTATTAAAGTGCAATCAATATATTGTCGAGTTCTCAATACGTTCTTACTGATAATGTGAATGTGTAAACGTTTCCAAATTAAAATTGAACTAAGTAAAGACCTTATACCTTTTTGTAAAAAAAGCTTTGCGATGTACTGATTTGTAGTTTGAATTCTTCGCGAATAATTGACTTGATACTAAAACAATAAGAGATACATATCTCTCTCTGAATGTAAAGAATATAATAATCGATGTATCGGTAATGAAGACTTTAAAAAAGAGTTTTGCTGTACTTTGTTGCCAATTAACAATGGTTTGCAACTAAGGTAGTTCTACATCTATGTAGTGATAAAAAAAAACCTACTAACATGAAGCTTAATGTCGTATGATTGACTTATTGCACTTAATAGACGATCATACAATTATTTCCATTCTGTTTCCTTTTCTTGTAACTTTCGGCGGTCCTTGTGGGAATTCTGTTACTCCACCGTATTTAAAGCTGAAAAGCACAGTTTGTTGTCCAAAATTGGCCTCAAATCTGTAAATCAAAACCAAATAAGCCACTGTTGAAATAATATAAAAAATAAATATCAAAACAAAAAACAGCTGTGGGTGATAAAATATGAATAAGAGAGTTTGATCATCAGTACCTGGCTGACTTTCAAACAGACAACTTGTCTCACAGTTTTGCTCGTGCTATTTATCTTAATCAACCGTTATTTTCACAATAATTATCATTATCTTGTTTTCTTTGCCTCGTTTTCCGCATACAAAAATTTGAACAAGTGTTAAAACCGTTAAGTTATGGCCTCTGGGCCACGTGTGTTAAACAAAATTAAGCGCAAACGGTTGCGTTACGACCCCGTTATTGGAGGCCAAACTCCTCCCGATAAACTTTCAAAAGTGAACAATAAAGTGCTAGAAAATTCTAAAATGTGTTCAAACACTAACTTTTTTCAACCACTTCAAAGTCTGATGGAAGACTCTCCTGAAATGGATCCGACCAATGACGAACAGTGCGCAGAACTTCCTAAAGAAACCGTTCCGCCAATTGTGGTGTTAAAAACAACTAGTGCTAAAGTGCGTGATATTTTGAGCAACATTAAGATAGACAAATACTTAATTAAAAACATATCGCTTGGACAAAAAATATGTGCTCCACCAATGGACATATATAACAAAATCAGAACCGAACTCTTATGGTTAAAATGTGAGTTTTTTACCCACTCGCGTAAGGAAAATCGTCCATTAAAGGTAGCGTTATCCGGACTAGACTTGATTAGCAACGATATAGTGAAAAACGAACTAATTGCACTCGGGATTAAGTGCCTAGATGTTAAAACCATCACAATAAATTCGTCAACGAAAGCCCTGTACAAACACTACTTGTACTTCGTCTACATTCAACGCGGTACTGTTAAATTAAACGAACTAAAACGGAACTACTCAACCTTGTTCAAAACCATCGTTCGCTGGGACTTTAAAAAACATCATCCAGGTAAGGTCACACAATGTCACAATTGCCAGCTTTACGATCACGGCTCGATGCATTGTCACATAAATAGCTTCTGTGCAATCTGTTCGGGAAACCATAAAACATCCGACTGCAAAAAGAATGAGGTCATCAAGTGTGCAAATTGTAGTGGGCCGCAAATTATCCCCACGTGGACGTGGTACAGGAAATACAAACGTTCCTACAGCCTCCGAGTGACAAACAGCAGCCAGTGCCCGGACGATTATCCATTGATAATGTTCCTCCACTACCCCGATCTGTTCGTCAACCCCCACCTCCTTCATCCACCTGGGCTTCTGGCCTCCATCAAATCCAGCAACCTTCCAACAGTGATACGACACACACGACGAAAAATCCGTCTGAAACTATAACTAATGATAACTTGTTCTCATTTAGCGAGATAAACTCTCTTCTTAATGAAGTTGTAACCAAGCTTAGTGCTTGTCAAACTAAAGCTGACCAATTTAACGTCATTACTTCATTAGCTATTAAGTACATATACTCGGAAAAAACATGTTAAGAAACTCTCTTAACATCATAACTTGGAATTCGAGAAGCATCAAAAACAAAAACCATGCATTTTTTAGTTTCTTGATAAATTTTAATATTGACATTGCACTTGTTTCAGAAACCTGGCTCAAACAAGACATTTCTTTCTCACATCAAAATTACATATGTCATCGCCTAGACAGGGTACATGCTAGTGGTGGAGGTGTCGCCATTGTTGTGAAAAAATGTATAGAACATTCCTTGCGTCCTTCATTGCGCCTCAAGTTAATTGAGGAAATTAGTATAGATGTAACATTAAGTGACAACTCCAAGGTGAGTCTTTTTTCGGTCTATTTCCCTGGAGGAAATAGAAACCTAGAGAAATCTACTTACTTTAAGCGGGATCTGCAAAAATTGTATAGAGTCAACACTCGAAACAAGGTAATTATTGGTGGTGATCTAAACTGCAGACATCAGTCGTGGAATTGTCTTAGGGCAAACTGCTGGGGTAACATTTTACTAGATGTCACTGAATCCAGCCCAAGTTTTTCCATACTTTATCCACTTCTCCCCACCTATATCCCAGCGAGTGCTAACAAGAACCCCTCAACTCTTGATCTATATATCACTAATATTCCAAATTACTGCACAGTGCCATTAACTCTAAATGCGTTAAGTTCAGACCACCTTCCGATCAGCCTCACAGTGAACCATACAGAAGTTGTAAATCGAACCAGTTTATACCACAACTATTCCGCCGCCAACTGAAATTGTTATAAATCATATATAAACACGAACTTGGTTCTAGGTGATACCAGCCTAAATTCTATAACCTGCAGCGAGCACATTGATATCCTATGTAACAATTTTGTTTCTGTTATCAATAGAGCGGTCGATCTTGCGATAACTAAATGTTCCACTGCTCCAGCTGATAAGGCACCACTTCCTGAAAATATCTGACATCTGATTAGGCTACGAAACTCTGAAAGAAGAAAATGGCTGCGTTATAGAATCGATTGTTTTCTGGTTAATGTTAAAGTCTTAAATAATATCATTAAAAACGAAATCTCAACATATAGGAACAAGTGTTGGAATAAACACCTTTCCTCTCTTGACAAAGCAAGCAAACCGTTCTGGAAAATATCAAAAATTATGAAAAAGAGAGGGTCAAGTATTCCTCCGTTTAAAGTTCACGACAAGTTGTTTATTTCTTCAGTGGAGAAATCGAACCTACTTGCTAACACGTTTAGTAAGAACCACTCCATATCTATGCATCTAAGCGACGCGTATACTGAAACTGAAGTTGCTAACACTATTCATGTACTTTCTCAAACACCAGCTGAAAGTACTTACGCAACTAATACCAGCAAAGTTAAAGAATTGATAAAAAAATCGAAATCAAAAAAGGCTGCGGGTCTCGATAATATTAACAACAAATTGATCAACGCACTTCCACCTGCTGCAAGTAACTATTTAACGTTCATTTTCAACGCTTGTCTTAAGAATTGTTATTTTCCGGACTGTTGGAAAACAGCAAAATTAATACCTATCCCGAAACCCAGCAAACCGAAGAACAGTCCCGAAAGCTACAGACCTATTAGTCTACTAAGATTGATCGTTTTGTGGAAGGCAACAACATCTTACCAAACTTTCAGTTCGGTTTCCGTAGTGGTCACAGCACAATCCACCAAGTCTTGCGCATTAAAAACCACATAGCTGGTAAATTCATCGACAAGGAGTCAACGGGACTGGTTCTTCTAGACATCGAAAAAGCCTTTGATACGGTATGCCACGATGCCTTGATTTATAAGCTACTAAAACTTAAGCTGCCAATATCGCTTATCAAAATTATCCAGAGCTTTCTTCGTTCGAGAAAATTTGTTGTGAGTATAAGGAACCGACAAATCTTCTACTCACCAAATCCACTATGGTGTACCCCACGACTCGGTCCTTGGTCCCATATTATTCTCATTGTTTGACGCAGATGTATGTCTAGATGAAAACATTCAGGTAGCTATGTTTGCCGATGATACGGCCATTTTCTCTTCGGGTGCCTTATTCACTAATGTCTACAACTCTTTGCAAGCAGCTCTTGACAAACTAGCAGTATATTACAGGAAATGGAAAATAAAAATAAATGGTAATAAAACACAAGTTGTCTGGTTTTCGAGATGTAGGAAACACTGCAACCTACCAAATGGCACTAAACTCAGTATGTGTGCAGTTGATATTGATTGGTCCGAAGACTGTAGATATCTAGGTATTATTCTAGATAAAAAACTTATCTTTCAAAAACACATCACTACCACAATTGACAAAATAAACAAAGTCGTAAGAGTTATGTATCCATTATCAAAGCTTAGCATCGAAAATAAAATTATAATATTTAAAACCATTTTTCAAGCGATACTCCTGCATGGGGCCCCTGTATGGTGTAATTGTGCTCGCGCACACAAAATAAAATTGCAGAGGTGTCAAAATAAAATATTGAAAATGTTGCTGAATTTGCCATGGCATTATTCGACACATGAACTACATGAAAACGCTAACGTTAAACCCGTAGAGTTCCTTATTGACAAAATCAATCGAAACTTCTTCGTCAATTGTTCTTTTTCTGACAATGTTCTCGTTTCCCGACTTGCGTTATCCTAAATCACTGCATATGTACTCTGTCTATGAAAATTATATCGAGGTCATTACTATATAAAATAACCGGAAGCCCGTGCAATATTAGTCTTAAGATTCAAATAAGGATTTTTTATTGTAGTTTTCCCTTAATCATTTATTATTTGTTATTCATTAAAATTGTGCTATTGTCATTATATAGATTTAAGATTATTGTTGTAAAGGAATTGCTATCCTAAATCTCTTAAGTACTAGTTGTAAAATATACCATAAATGTAATTATCTACCAAATAAAATTGAATTGAAAAAAGAGAGTTTGACGGTTTTGGTCTATTAGGTCGTAAGTGTTCCGCCAAACACTGTCCACACACACAAGAACAATCTGGAACCCCGAGACACTGCCAAAAAAAATCAAACAAGGAGAAATTTGTTTTCACGAATTGTTTATGGTTTTCCTTTTTTTTTTCAGGTTTATTATTTTTTTTGTTCTTACGTTACTGTCTTAAACATTTCATTTCACTTAAGATTACAACCGTTACTACTGACACACGCGCGGGCCGACTTCCCATAAGGGATTCTGTAACTGTAACTCCTCGTTTCGACTATTCGATATAGACTGACGCTCTAAGTCGACTAACTGTATTCGCATCCCCCATCGTAAGGGAAATTTTTCCAACGCATCTCTGCAACAGAATTTCCCATAGTATCTGCTAAACAGAATTTCCCATCGCATCTGTAAAAGGAGAGACTTTTTCCTCGTGATCCTCATTATCATTATCTGGTGATTATCGGAATCTTGTTCCTTTGTCTTATGATCGGTGGTACGCCGCTTATTCTCCGATCTTTTTCTTAGGATTGTTTGTCTTTCCCATCTGGCCTGAGAACAAGGGTTCTTATGCTATTCAGATGGATACAAAGGACTATGGGACCGGTAATGCTTTGTTTGCATTTCCAACTCATAAACATCTATCGCGGGTAGTGTTAAGATGTTTATGGTTGCATGACTATTGGTCGGCAGCGAAACGATATGCTTTGTTTGCACACGTGTGCCTTTTGCGTTTGGGTCATGCAAGGGATTTAGGTGCTAATTGCTATTAGCTACCAGAATAGGCATCCGTTGTTCGGTTTATTTATCAACAATGGTGTTTCATGGGAAGCATCACGTTGATGCTTAGAATGGGTGCTTGACTTACATGCGATGCTTTCCTGCATTTGACGCATTGGTTTGGATACGATGTATGGATGCGTTGAACTCAATATTGGAAGCTTTTGAACGTTTAGTTCCTTGATTTCTGATATCGACTTCAACGTCGTTGCATGTCATATTACCTTTTGTTTCAGGTGTGGTTAATGACTATTGGGACACGTTTTAACGTTTTAAAAATCCTAAACGCAAAAAATCATGGGTACATCCAGAAGAAGCGTCAACATCGGCTGCAAAGCCCGATCGGTTCGGAAAAAAGACAATGCTCTGTGTTTGGTGGGACCATAAGGGGGTGGTGTATCATGAACTTCTATAACCTGGCGAAACTGTTGATGTGCAACGCTACAAATGATCAACAACAACAAATGATCAATTTGAACCATATATTGATCGAAAAACGACCAGAATGGGCCACAAGATACGGAAAGGTAATTTTGTTGCATGATAATGCTCCTAGTCATACAGCAAAACCCGCCTAAGAAACAATAAAAGCTCTCGGCTGGGGAGTGTTATTCCACCCGCCGTATTCACCAGACTTGGCTCCTTCCGACTGCCATTTGTTTTCATCGATGGGACACGCATTGGCTGAGCAGCATTTCAATTCCTACGAAGAAGTCGAAAATTGGTATCCACAAATTGCCAGAAAGGTGGTCGAAATGTGTAGAAAGCAATGGCCAATACTTCGAATAAAATGTTTTTTACTTTTCCATTTACAATTAGCGTTTTATTAAAAAACAAAAAAACGCTAACTTTATACAGGTACACCTGGTACGCTATTGACATTTCTTCGTCCTTGGGCACTCCAGACCACTGTGTCGTGTCAGCTAAATTTCCTCTAACTAACAGCAACGTTAACGAGAAAA
Organism: Microdon myrmicae; assembly: GCA_963931805.1. Lineage (NCBI taxonomy): Eukaryota > Metazoa > Arthropoda > Insecta > Diptera > Syrphidae > Microdon > Microdon myrmicae. The sequence goes on along the minus strand of OZ007499.1, from coordinate 37,787,686 downwards.
CGCCCAAAAGAACAGTATGGTTCTACGAGAAAGCCAACGGGGAAGGTCTGAAAAACTTTTTTGGGAGGTTAAATTTGTCGTTATTTTTTCTCAATAACGATGTAACTCTATTACGGACACATTGACAGACACGATTCTACTTGGCATGCGAACCTTTATTCCACACAGGGTAAGGAGTATCAAACCCGAGAGAAATATGTGGTTCGACTCCGGGTGCAGAGAAGCCATTAAGGCTAAAGAGTTGAGCTTCCGGTTGTATAAATCAAACAATACTGAGGAACCCCGAAAAAGATTTAAGAGAGCTAGAAATGACTGCAATGCACATATTCAACGCGTTAAGTTCTTGCATGACCAGAGAGTGAGATATTTGAAACGCAAAAAGCGCGAATGGGGGAGGACTCGGATCAAAAAAATCCTAGAAAATGCCAGAGCAAAGAACATCAGAGGTATACATGCCGACATAATTTCAATTACAAATGGCTACCGAGGGAGAGCCACAATAATTCGAGACACAGAAACAAACAATATCATGACAAGTTGGAAGCAGTACTTTGAAAACCTGCTCAATGTGCGCACTCATCAAGCACAAATAAACGCACCAGACGTACATACAGCCGAATCTCAGATCCCAGAGCCCTCTTTCAACGAAGTTGTAGACGCAATAAATCGATTGGAAAACAACAAAGCATCCGGAGTCGACTGCATACCTGCAGAGCTTGTGAAGGATGGAGGAGAGGCAACCGCTCGAAAGATCTATAGCGTATTGCGACGATAGTGAAGAAGTATGATTCGAACTGACGCTATGACAAGTAGAATCACTAAACATGTAACCAATGCTCAACACATCAGGCCACTGCCGATTGTACGAATTCGATTTCTAAACTCAAGTACACTCAACTGATGTGGAATTGTTATGTTGTCGCTATGGTATACGGCTCTGATGCTTTGCTTATTCGAATTTCCTTTCGGTGTTCTTCACTATTTTTGCTTGTGTATTGTGTGTGTATCTGTTAGAAACGCCACAGATCCACCAACTCATCAAAACAATATGGGATAAGGAAATCATTCTGGAAGAATGGAAAACCTCAATAGTCGTCCCCATTTTCAAAAACGGCGAAAACTACAGAGGAATATCATTGCTCCCAACCACATACAAAATACTAACAAGTGTCATACTGGCGAGAATCGTACTCAGAAGAAATACTGGGAGACTACCAGTGCGGATTCCGTAGGAAGCGGTCAACAAGTGACCAAATGTTCACAGTAAGGGAAATGCTGGAAAAGAAGTGGGAATACGGAGAGACGGTTCACTAACTGTTCGTTGACTCCAAAACAGCCTACGACTCAGTCGCAAGGCAAAGACGCTACTATATTGTAGTTGAGCTGGGAATCCCGAAAAAATATATGCCGCCCTCATTCAAATTTGCATGAACGAAAACAAAGACCGAGTTAAAATAGAAAACCATCTCTCAGAACCATTGCGGGACGGACTAAAAACAGGGAGATGGCCTCTCACCAGGTCTTGTTAACCTTGTGCTCGAATATGTCATCAGAAAGGTCCAAGACGACAACATGGCCGGATCATCCCTGAACGGAGTCACACAAGTGCTCGCATATGCGGATGATATCGCTGTTCTGAGCAATAATCTCGACACTGTAAGTAAAAACTGTGAAATCTTCATGCAAGTGACAGAAGAGGTGGGCCTAGAAATAAATGAAGACAAAACAAAATACATGATTACGGCGAGAGCTGGTGGACCTCAGGGAACACATATAAACGTCAGAGGCAAGATATTTGAAAAAGTTAAAGAATTTAAATATCTGGGGAAAAAACTGACGGCCAGTAACGAAATGTCGAAGGAAGTTAACAAAAGACTACACTTCGGCATCGCTAGTTGGCACGCAGTCAGTAAACTGCTATCACGTAATATAAAGCTCCGTGTCTATAGAACCATTTGGCGCAAGGCTAATAACCTTGCCCGAAAAAACAAATTATTATGGAAGTTTATCAAATTTTACTTGCTAAATAAGGCCACGACCGGATCCCGGTTGTAGTGCTGATGATGATGAAGTCTATAGAACCATAATCATGCCGATTGCTCCACATGGATGCGAAACATGGGCTCTCCCAAAACGTGAAGAAAACAAATTCCGCGTATTCGAGAATAAAGTTTTGAGGGGTATCTTTGGAGGTAAAATGACGAGGAGGCAGGACAATGGAGGAAACTGCACAACCACGAATTGGAAGAGCTATACCGCAAACCTACAATAGTGAGAGTAATCAGGTCGCGAAGATTAAGATGGCGCGGACATGTGGCGTGAATGGGCAACGATAGGACCGTGCGTAGAATTCTTGACGGTAGACCATCGGGAAAGAGACCGGCAGGACGGCCGCGACGGAGATGGGAGGACAATGTTAGGTTAAACTCGAGAAGATCGGATCAGATGGTCGAACGTGAAAGGAGAGCGCACGGGACAGGGAACAATGACGGAGTCGAGTCGGTGAGGTCATGAACTTTCGGGTTCCTACAGGCCAATAAATAGTAGTGAAGTTGAATTGTCCGTTATTGTTAGATTTGACCTTGAGGAGATTGGATCGGCTGGTCAAGCGTGGAAGGAGAGGGAACGGTGGCGGAGTCGAGTCGGCGAGGTCATGAACTTCCAGGTTCCTACAGGCCAATAAATAGTAATAGTGATAGTAATAGAAATACTAAAAGTAGTAGTAATAGAAATAGTAATAGTAATAGTGTGGGGAAGAAGTATGGTGCGCCGGCGTACGGCGCTGATTCCCTTCTTCCTCCATCATCACTATAAGAAAGTTCCGCCGCACTTATCCACGAACAAAAGAACGAAACGTTTGTCCACAACCAGGAGTAAAGCAAAAAGGATAAGCACACATGGTCGTCACCCGAAATGAAATCACACCAAGGGTAAAATAGGCGCACTGAGAGAGAAACACAAACGAAACTCCGAAACACCAACACAGGGAGGAAGTGATTAAACCGCACGTTTGTAGAGATAAATGGTCCTTTTATTTTTATTTATTTTAACACTGATTGAAGAGGAGACAGCAATATATAATTTGAAATACATTTTTGTACAACGTTCCTATATGGTTTATATAGTCTTAATTTAATGGTGATTAGTCCGGTCAATTTGAAGGCACACGAAAACTTAAGGCCTACGACCGCGATTACTCGACTATATTCGACGGTGTATTCGCGTCCTCGGCGCGCGACGAGGAGCGGAGGTGGACAACGACTCCACGATATTCATTCGTTGTCCAAGGAAAATTTGGGTGCATTCGCTTTTACGGTGATGATAACCGGATCTCATAGAGGAGATCGTCATGGTACACATGTATATGTGTACGTCGGTTCTCTTCATGGGTTGAAACCATGATAACGAATCTGAAACACCAAGAAGGGCCATAATGTCCATCCAGGAGATGTGTGTTCGTTGAAACAAACAAATCGAATCTCGTGGGATGCTAATGGGTTTGTGTTTGATTATGCATCGAGGTCATGAGGAATGGATTCAGGGCAATTACAAGACAAAGGGAAAAGCGACCTATGCATCGTTCGGTAATGAGAGTCAGCTGGATAAATAGCAGCCACTCATTAAATGAAAAATGCGCTTAGGATACCACAAACGATATGGATTGTTTATGGTATCACCAGGAAGCCTATGGAGGAACAGCGTTCTTTGTTTGCACTTGGTGCGAGTTAGGGAAATTGGCTTCAGCGTCGATTGTGCTAATTGAATGCAGCTGCTTGGGTATTTTATTGCTGGGAGAAAAAGGTCGCCGGACAATGTGTACGTTAAGAGATTTATCATACACATGGCGAAGCTGAAAAATATACAGCGCAATATTTATCGTCCCTGGTGAAGGTTACATCTTATGTAATCCAAATCCTTTGTTATTAGGAATTCGTCTAGGGGAATCTGGCTGGCAACGAAGGTGCCAAATTTGTTTGGAATTCCTGATAAGTTGAGCAAAAAATCTTACGGGGAATTGTATACGAAGGGATGCATGAAAGGTAAGTTTTCTTTTACAGGGACTTTTAGGTTAAAGATTTGATCTATTTAATGCGTGAAGCATTTAAGATGCTAATGCGATTGCATTAGTGAAGTATGAGATTGGGTGGAAGTTATGGGGGGTTTTTTAGGTAAGCGAATCGTGGGGTTTGGCGGTACCGCCACAATAGTAATACTAATCCTAATACTAATAGCAATACTAATAGTAATAGTAATAAAAGTAGTAATAGTAATAGTAATAGTAATAGTAATAGTAATAGTAATAGTAATAGTAATAGTAATAGTAATAGCCCCGAAGTTCCGATGTTTATGTAACCTTTGTTGACTAAATTCCAATCCCGTGGCAGCCTGATTGATTTCTCCCGCTGCGTCGGGTTAATTTAACAGGTCCTAAATAAATCAATTTTATCATTACGTTTGGAAATAAAAATTAAACTGACAAGCTATTATATAAATAACTAATTTTCTGAATGGAATAGTAAATTGAACTTCGGCTTCATCTACATCGCAATTCAGGTGGTTAAGAAGACATGAACAGTAAAAACTTAACTCAATCTTTTAGTTAACTAAATAGACCAAATTAATACATTTAGGAAAATGAAGAAATTATACAAAACAATGACGTACTCAGTGCATATTTGTATCTCTGGCGGTTTACTTGTTGCGTTTTGTATCACTAAAAACAGCTTTGTAACAATCTCTATTATATGTCCGGTTTGGAAGACGAAATCTCCTTTTTTGCGACCCAATTCTGACTAAAGGAAATCAATTAAGCATATATGAGGTTTCACAATTTTGTTACATACTTACAGCTTTAATATGAAACACTGCTATATCATCTGAAAAAGGACTCAAGGACATCCGATAAATCTCAGCTGCAGGTACTCTATACTTTAACTGCAAAGTTCGCTGATCCAAAAGCAATAAGGAAGAAGTTGATAAAACTAATAAGATTGGCACAAACTGCAATGATATAGAGAGTTTATATTTAAACCTGTTTAACCAATATATCAACAGTGCTTGGTGTTATAAATACAAACGATCGTTATTTGAATTACCTTTCCATTTGTGCGAGCTATTTTATTGATAATATCAGCAAAAACAACATATTGATCGTTGGTTTCTGCACACATTCTCTTCCACTGAATATTATGTCGTAGTCTAATATAATCTCCAATAAAAGGATGCCCTACACTATTGAACACAAAGTAATAAATGATTATTCTGAAAATTATATTGTTTACCTTTTTGGATACGACGCCTTGCGGTCTTTGAAAATTATACTCGCCGTAACCTTCTCTCTCATCCGATTACGAGATGTTTGATCAAACGAATTCCTATATAATAAACATTTCCAACGGTGATAAATAGCTCGGAGTATTCTAGAGGTTTCCATTAGAAATTTTGGTGAGCTTGGCCATTCAGTCGATAAGGGACTTAAGGTTTTTGGCGGAAGACGTGAAGGAAGTGTAAGAAAATATTGTCGCGTTTTCCATTTCCGATAAAACTGGAATATTATTTGCACAGCCCATCCAACTTTGTTCCTGTATTTCATTACACGATATTCTTCTCGGGTCTGAAATTATATTAAGAAAAATTACCGAAATTTTATAACATTTATATTCTCACTAGCGCTAAGTTGAATGCTATTAAAATATTTATGTAGGCAGTAAGCGAAATGAATTTCCTTTAATCTTAGCAGGGAAATAAAGAAACACAGTTTTATAAAAAACATCAAGCAAGTCCTGAAAACTGCGATAGAAGATCAAACATGAAAATATCAATTAGTTATATTTTACCTATTTTGCTTCAAAATTTGACCTTAAAAAGGATTTTTACTAAATGTGTCTCACATTTGCTCACAATGGAACCAAAACAACAGCAATGAATGGAGTTATAAGTCATTGAAAACGATGGACAAAATATACGAATTGGGCCTCGAAATGCTATCCCATTCTTCAGATCTGGACCCAGTGATTACCGATATCAAACAATTCTCCAGCCAAAGAAATTCGGTTCTAATTATGAATTCATCAGTGCAAAAAAGTGTTATTTTGTGGCCAAAAATATATCGCTGTAAGCACATGATACGAGGGTTGCCTCTTATGTTTCGGGATTTGGCAACCCTAGTGTTGCAATCCGGCAATTGACAGCTCTGTCGTAAAGTTGGACATTTTTGAGGTTATACGCACTCAGAACATTTTGACATACGAGCGCTATTTGTGTTGTTTACAGTAACTTAAAAGATTCATCTCGGCCCAAAAATGGAATTAAATCGTCAACATTTTCGTGCGATTATTTTTTACAACTTTCGGCGTGGATTAACTCAGCAACTGTGCATGGATGAACTTAATTCAATTTTTGGCGATGAAGCTCCATCAAGGACCAGTGTTTATCGATGGTGTGGTGAATTCAATCGTGGTCGTAGTTCACTCCAAGATGAATTTCGTGAAGGTCGTCCAAAATCAGTTGTTGTTCCGAAAACCATTGATGCTGTGCGCGAACTGATATTGGAAGATCGTCATGTAACCTATCGTGAGATTGAGACAACCTTAGGCGTTAGTGGGACCAGCATACATTCAATATTGCATAAACATTTGTCAATCGCCCAAAAAAAGGCTCGTGTCAATTGGTCGAAAGAAATGCTCAAAAAATACGGTCGCGGTGCTTCGAAACACGTCTATGACATCGTGACAGGTGATGAATCGTGGATTTACGCGTATGAGCCCGAAAGTAAACAGCAGTCTGTCTGGGTGTTTCAAGAAGAGCCAAATCCAACAAAAGTTGTTCGCGCACGAAGCACTTCCAAGCAAATGGTCGCCTGTTTTTTCGGAAAAACTGGACATGTCGCAACCGTACCACTAGAACAACGCAGAACAGTCAATTCTGAGTGGTACACAACCATTTGTTTGCAAGTTGTCTTCCAAGAAATCAGGAAAACCAACCGCCGAAGACGGGTCACTCTTCACCACGACAATGCGAGCTCTCACACATTGGCTGCGACAACTGCATTTTTGAGCACCCAAAACATCGATTTGATGGGTCATCCGCCGTATAGTCCTGACTTGGCACCGAATGACTTCTTTTTATTCCCGTACGTAAAAAACAAACTGAGAGGTCAACGTTTTTCGACACCTGAAGAAGCGGTTGCTGCATTCAGAATGCATGTGTTGGAGATACCTCAATCAGAGTGGCAAAGGTGCTTCGACAATTGGTTCAAACGCATGCAAAAGTGTATAGATCTTCATGGAGAATATTTTGAAAAACAATAAAGTGATTTTCGATGATCAATATTTGTTTTTGTTCTCTAATCCCGAAATATAAAAGGCAATCCTCGTATGTGTTAAAATCGAAGAGCAAAAGTCAATCAATAAACGATTCATGCCATCATCCTCGTAACGAATGATGCACGCTTAACAATGCAACATGAGTCAACCAAGGACTCGCCATAAACACCGACGACACAACTGTGGGGTAGGTAGCCTGTGCGCTGGTTCTACTACCAACCCACTAACACGTCACTGTTTAAATAAATCCAAGTTCAACCGAGCATCCAGGGAAGGAAGAAAATAAAACACACTGTTGATTGTTTCTGTTTAAAGGTTCTTTTTTATTTAATGATCAATTAAGTTGGCAAAGTAAACAGTCGCATAATTTATTGATGACTTTTATTTACGGTGTTCTATTTTTTTATTTTTTTTTTTTTTTTTTTTTTATCGGACCTTTCTCGGGAGAGGCGAACCTATAGCGCCGAGTGGGCGCCCCGAGATGCCATCAAATAACTGTTGCAGTTCTTTTTGAACAGTTGCAGGTTGTAACGCTCCGGGAACACTCGCGTGGGAAGGCAGTTCCACAGCTTCCCCGCTCTGTAACGGAACGAGTTCTGATACAGGGATGTTCGCGCCGTCGGGAGATGAACCACAAACGGGTGCGATCCGTCGGATTGTCTAGTGGAGCGCATATAAACCGATTTGCGTGGAAGAATGCCAAGAATCTCCGAAGAACAGCACCCTATCTGTAAAACACACAGAGTTCGGCTAGGCCCCTTCGATGTGATAGCGACTGTAGTCCCAACCTCAGCGCCGAGTCCCCGATCAGGCGGATCGCTCGTCACTATACGCTCTCAAGCAGGCGGAGGGTATGTTTAGGAGCCGAGCAATATTCGAGCGCGGGTCTAATTTGGGATTTATATAGGAGAAGAAGTTGGCCCGGAGTAAAATATTTCTTGGCTCTAAAAAAATAGCTCAGTTTTCCTGAGGCTGATCTGGCGATACCCGATACGTGTTTATGCCATGATACATTCCCACAGACCGTGACGCCGAGCAATCTCAAACTTTCCCCAGCCTCGAGGGCCCGGCCATTCATCATCAGCTGTGGAACCGATGATCCAGTTTTCTTTGTGAATGTTGTATACTGGGTCTTCGTTGCGTTGAAGTCGACAAGATTGGCCTTCCCCCACTGCAGGACTTTATCCAAATCCCGATTCAGAGAGTCAATCTGTCTACATCTCAGCTGGTGTGACGTTGATGCACCAATCGGCCGTTCACTCGAAAAGGAGGAAACTAGCGTACTATCATCCGCAAAACTGAACACTTTGTTATCCGTTGTCTCCAACAAATCATTTATGTGAAGCAAGAACAAGGTTGGAGCCAAAATAGAACCTTGGGGCACCCCCGAATTAACAGGATACAGATCCGAACACTTGCCGTCTGTTACGGACCGACATTGAGTCCAGGTCCCCCCAGAATCCACTAATCCCCCTTTGATTCCCCTCTTTACCTGTAAAAGGAAATAACGCGCCAAGTAGTTAATTTGCATAAACTACTTTATGCAAATTCTACTTGGCGGAGAAAAAAAAATAATAAAATAAAGATAATACATTGAAAATAAATTCGGATATATGACAATTCGACGTCCACAACAACCCAGATCGATCGATTCTCGAGGAAGCTCCTCGTCCAGTGGCAAAGCTGTTGGGAAAGTCCATATGAACGAAGTTTGTTCAGCAATGTCCCGTGCCAGACGCGGTCAAAAGCCTTGGAGATATCCAATGCGACCGCCTTTGATTCACCATGCCGTTCAATCGCAGATGTCCATATATCGGTTATAAGTGTCAAAAGGTCTCCTGTGGACCGCCTGCCACGGAATCCGTATTGACGATCATTCAGAAGTCCGTTACACTCCAAATACTTAACCAACTCTGTTTTGATGACTTTTTCCATTACCTTAGATAAAATAGACAGTAATGCTTTCGGACGGTAATTTTGTGGGAGACACTTTTTTCCCGTCTTTGGGATTGGCTGAACTCGAGCGATTTTCCAGCAGGCAGGAAAGGTCCTCCGTGCATAAGATAAGCGGAAGAGTCTGCCAAGAACCGGCGATAGTTCTGGAGCACAGTTCTTAAGGACTATTGCTGGTATTCCGTCCGGGCCGGTTGCCTTCCTACAATCCAGTTCACGTAGATTGCGTTGAATAGTGCGCGGACGAAATCTCACATCCCGCATGGAAGACTGTACCGGCGAGATAACAGGTGGCTCCAAAAGGCCGGGATCGAGGTTTGAATTCGCCGAAAATAAATTCGCGAACACATTAGCTTTATCCTTTGGATTCGTGACTGTTACGTGCGTCGGCCACCCCATCAATTAATAATTTTGTATTTAATTATTAACATAAGTTGTTTTAAGGAAGTATGATGGTAAGGTGGTGGAGGAATTGCACGATCCAGAAGTGAGTTTTTGAACACGCCCCGATTCGGGTGTGGATTGTGCAGTTCTTCGAGTTCGAATTTGGTTTTCGAAGTGGACGTGAATGGGGAGCGAGAGAGACAGAGGGTCAATGTTTTGAGGTACGGTTTTTTGGTTGACGTTCCGCTGTCAGAAGAAGAATAAATGGAGTCCCGTAAAAAACGTTGTGTGCAGGTTGACGAGGTGGATCCGGAGGCATTCCATGATTCGCGTGACGAATTTGTGGACGACCGATCGCCAACGCGCCCCCCTCCCACCGTCAGTAAACAGCCTGTTGGGAGCATGGAGGACACGCCGATGCCCTCATATTTTAAACTGGGCCCACAACCACGTCCTGTACGGACTATGTTGGGCACTGATAGGGTTTTCGACCTCGTGTCGAAGGCGGTCCCCGTGTTTTCGGGACAGGAAGGCCCGGATACAGCTGAGAGACTCTCTTCGTTTCTCAAGGGCTGTAGAAGGACCTTGGATGGGCTGGCGGTGGAGGAGGAACATACCTTCCTCCGGTGGCTGCCCTCCAGACTGAGTGGCGAGGCCTATAGAATGTTCGAGGAGAGACCACCCACGACCTTCCTCGAAGCGGAACAGCGTCTCAGAGAGGCCTGCGAACCCCGGGTGTCGTATGAGGAGTTGTGTGCTCAACTCTCCAAAATGCGACAACTTCCTTCCGAGGATGCCACAAGTTTCGTTTCCCGAGTGAAGCGGGCAGTGGTACGGTGTGAGGAGGCAGCTGGGCGTTTTTATGGTCGCCAGGGTAGGTCCGTCTTCGCCAGCCAGCTTGAGGGCATGGCCAAACCGGTGTTGGTGAGGGGTCTGAGGGAGGAAGGACTAAAGTACTTCCTCCTCACGTTGGGTAATGTCCCTTTTCGAAGCCTGGTGGACCACCTAACTGGATTTGGACGAGCTCGAAGGGAAATGTTGAGGTAGGACGACCTGTTTGTGGATGCGCGGCCCGGAATCGCCGATCCAGCGTCTGAATCATTAGATGTAGGACTAGGAAGCTCTTCAACTTTTATAGAAAACACATCCTCCACTTTTAGGGATCGCAAAGCGGCGCCGGCGCCGGTGTTATCGAATTTAAATCCCCGGGCGGTGTCATTTGTGTTGCCGGCCGAAGAGCCTGTTAGTCGTCGACGGGAGGAGGATAGTTTCGTTCGGGAGCGGTCGTGCGGGCCCCTCAATTATCGACGGGATGCTGGCGCCTATGCTCCGGCCTCCTCTGGCGAGGGAGCGTGGTCAAATACCGTGTCTTCCTCGAGTCGGAGTGAAGGGTCGCAGGGTTTGGCTCAAGGGGCGTATGTGCCTGGAGATCGATCGGGTCGGGACAATCCGGTCCGGGATTCGGTTGATCCACCGGCTCGCCCCCTGGAATCCCAGACAACATGCAGCTTCTGCAAAGTGAGGGGTCACGTGTACGACGAGTGCCTGAGGAGAAGGAACACTCCTTTCTGTCGCGAGTGCTGGCGGTATGGCCACGACATAGTGGACTGCCCGGATCGTCCGAGACAGGCGCGCCAAGCCCAGGCTCCATACAGGGGTGGTGGACAGCAGAGCGGAACCGCGCGGCATGGGCCGCACCATCAGCGGCCGCAGACTCACCGGAGAGCCCTACCAGAGCCGCAGCCCCCGTCTACGGGCGGCGGGCCGGCGACATCAGGCCCAAGAGTATTCAGCGTCCGGTGCTGTTGCGAGTTTTGTGGCCGACAAGGCCATAGCTTGCGCGGGTGCGAATACAGGCAAAGGTGGGAACAACAACAGGGTTCCCAGGGTTCTCCCCACAAGCGGCACGCCGGAACAGCACCTGTTGCGGGCCGAGAGCAGGACACCCGTGTGGAGAGTGGGGCAAGCGCGAGAAATAGACACAGGGGGCGCCGGGGACAGCGTCGGCGAAATCGGAAAGCCGGCGATAGTCGCGCGGAGAGTATGGTTTCCCGGAAGGTAGGTGGAGATGATGGGCGACGATCGCCCGTGTCGGGCGGTGACGAGAGACGAACGGACTCCGTGGACTCGGAGTCCTCAAAAGCGGGTGCGAGGCGTGGCACCTCACCAAGGGATACAAGAAATAGGAGGGAGCGACCTCAGCACCGTGGACCCAGTTTGGGCCAAGGCCAGTCCAGTTCCGCTGGTTCGGAGTCTATTGAGACTTCCAGGCGGGATAGTCCTGAACGGAGGGACAAGGCACGGTGCGAATCTTGCAGCCGACGCACTTATGCGGCGACGGTGCGTCGGCAGGAGACATCAAATCAGAGGTCGGAAAACTCCCGGAGGTCGGGTCGGGAGACCGTAACCCGACCGCACTGAACACGTTGATTGGCCAATACTGTCCTCAGCTTTTGCCAGTAGAGGTCCCCACGGTCCAGGTTCCTTTGGACATTGGCCGTAGGAATACTACGCGTCTCATGGTGGACACTGGCGCTGAGGTCAGTCTTTTGAAGCGGAGGGCCCTTCACCGGGGCCAGGCCAAGACACCCAGAGCCTGGGAGTGCCAAACTGGATAACATCGGCTCGAAATCGGGACTGGTGGAGAGATTTGTTAAATAAGGCCAAGACCGGATCCCGGTTGTAGTGCCGATGATGATGATGTGGTGTGCACATGTGCAGCGGAATTGCTTTGCAAACGGGCGGTGCCGATAAGGTTTTTGAATTTTTGATGCCTGTATGACGTAAAGAATTCTTTTCAGGAAATTTAGGAAATGCATTTGTTGCATGAATGGTAAGAGAATCCTTTACAGGTAATTTCAGGTAATGCATTACATGCATTAAATGTTGTTGCAGTACAGCAACAAAGCATATGACGATTAAAGATTCAAAATAAAAGGAAAACATCAAGCAGCCTCAAATGTCACTGGGAAATGCCAGACTGGTTTCTGGAGCGTGATGTTAAAATGCCAGCAGTGATTCTAAACAACAAATTGACATCAGATGCACTGCTCGGCACATTACCAATCAAATCGGAACATTCCTACAGTTTGAATTAAGATGGCGATTCTATGCCAAACTCACCGAAAAGCCTACACATAAAGATGGATGATATGGACGAAGAATGTTATCCTGCCAAATCAATGAAAACTGCTACCAGCAACACACGTCGTCTATTCGATAACACACTCAAGCATTTAGCGCATAAACGTATACATCAATGAAAATCCAACTATGAGGTTACAATAGAAATTCTGCAGTAGCACTGAATGCTGATCATTGCAGAATAGAGGAGACTGTAAAATGGACTGATCATGGACAGTTTTTGATACTGTTTTTGATGCAATTAATTACTGTTTGTGTGGAAGAAGAAACAAACAGTTTCATGGGTGTTCATGCTTATTGTTTCGCCAATTGGGAACGCAACTCCGTTGTTGCTGATGGTTCACCAACTGGGAAACAGCAAAAGGTTGATTCTGCGTCTCGATCCTTTCATCGACGAGACAACAAAAATGATCGCCGCATTGGGCACAAAAGAAATACATTTTGTAACACATTACATTAATTTAACTTTATTACGAATTTTAATATCACATGAAAAAACGATTTAAAAACACGTTAAGTAAACGATTAGAGTCTCTCGTCGTTAAAAACTGTCTAGCACCAACCGTCATCTCCAAACGTTATCAAAACAACAGGTGCCGAAAGCACCGTATACAAAAAGGTCAAAAACTGTGTGAGCACCGTACAGTAGTAAAACAAGCACTGTGAACAGTAACATGGAAACATCACACGAATAGACAATTTTGCTTTTGTCTATTCAGCAATAGGTGGCGTTCCGTGTGGTATGTCTTTTCGGAATGGTATAATGTGATATATGTTGCGGAACTGCAACACTTATCATCATCATCATCATCATCGGCCCTACAACCCGGAACCGGTCTCGGCCTTATTTAGCAAGTCCTGAGGCTTGTTAAATTGTCCATAATGATTTGTTTTTTCCGGGCAAGGTCATTAGTCTTGCGCCAGAGGCTCCCCGACGGGGAGACGAACCCCGGTCTCCCGCGTGACAGGCGGGTATACTAACTACTATACTATCGAGGAGTCTATATTTTGTTTTGTCTTCATTTATTTCTAGGTCAGCCTCTTTTGCCGCTTGCATGATGATTTCACTGCTTTTACTTACAGTTTCTAGATTATCGCCCAAAATGGCGATGTCATCCGCAGTTGCAAGCACTTGTGTGACCCCATTCAGAGATGATCCGTCCATGTTGTCGTCAAGGCAACATGGTTTTCTCAATGGCCGATCATCTACAACCAAGCTTGTTTAGTTCACTTCCTTTACCCTCTCAGCTCTAGGTGACGGTAACGAGGTCGGCATGGTCTCAACCGACCTGAGTAAAGCACTCGACAAAATCTTCCACAATCTAATTCTCTTCAAATTATCCGCCCTTGGCTTCGAACCTGGATTGCTGAAATAGATTTCTTCCTATCTAAAGGATTGGCTGTATTCCGTTCGGTTCAGATCCGTGGTATCCAACCCGTTCCTTGCCGTCTCTTGGGAATCCCAAAGAAGCCACATAGGACCTACCTCTCCTATTTATACTTGTGACTAATAACATTGATAAGATCATTAAGAATTCCTGCTTGTCCATATACGCTGATGACACCAAGATATACAAGTCCATCGAGCCACTACTTGATTGTGCATTGCTGCAATCAGACGTTGACAACTTCTCGACTTGGTGTGTCTAAGATCGCCAAATGCAAATCTATAAAGTTTTCCCGTAAACATATTCAGTCAACCTCGTGTCCCTATTTCCTTCATAACCAACCCCTGCCCATTGATCCACCTATTCGAGATCTGAGATCCTTTGTGACAGGTAGCTTAACTTCCACCCATACATTGACGATACTCTGTCCTCGGGTTCGTGAAACGATGGTCTAAGGAATTCTCCGAGTCCTCCGTTATTCGATCCCTTTACCTTAGCTTCGTCTGTCCACTGCTGGAATATGTTAGCCAGGTATGGCCCTCTTACCACAAAACCCATATTCGTAGAATCCAAAGCATTCAACGTCGCTTCCTTCGATTCGATCTCCGAGGGCTAGGATGGGAAAACCCCTTAATCCTGCCCCCGCCTCAAATTAATCAACCTCAGAACCCTTGAGGAGGTCAAGGTTCTGCCTGAAATAGTGTTCATTCATCGACTCCTCTCCGATTCAGTAGATTGCGCCTACCTACTTAACTTAATTCCTCTGATCCTCGTGTCCCTATTTCCTTCATAACCAACCCCTGCCCATTGATCCACCTATTCGAGATCTGAGATCCTTTGTGACAGAGAGCTTAACTTCCACCCATACATTGACGATACTCTGTCCTCGGGTTCGTGAAACGATGGTCTAAGGAATTCTCCGAGTCCTACGTTATTCGATCCCTTTACCTTAGCTTCCTCTGTCCACTGCTGGAGTATGTTAGCCAGGTATGGCCCTCTTACCACAAAACCCATATCCGTAGAATCGAAAGTATTCAACGTCGCTTCCTTCGATTCGATCTCCGAGGGCTAGGATGGCAAAACCCCTTAATCCTGCCCCCGTCTCAAATTAATCAACCTCAGAACCCTTGAGGAGGTCAAGGTTCTGCCTGAAATAGTGTTCATTCATCGACTCCTCTCCGATTCAGTCGATTGCGCCTACCTACTTAACTTAATTCCTCTGAACACAAACCCCCATAACATGCGTAATCCCCACCTTCCCTACAGTCCCCCTCACCGCACCTTTTATACTTTTAACGAACCCCTTTCGCGGATGCTGAGAAACGTCAACTGTATCTCCACCTTTTCGACTTCGACCCCTCTACCTCTCAAGCACCGTCTCCTAAACAACTCTCACCTCCAATCTCAAGCGGCACTTTCTACACTTTCCTCTGTAACCGGCCTTCATAATATGGTCTATTATTCTTAGGTTAAGCTTAACTAAGTTGGTTCTTACGTACTTTAGTTTGTAAAGTTATATATACTTTAGGTTATAAGTACTTATATTGCTTGGATTAAACCGATAAATGGGGTGGTAGCCCCACTTAACTTAAACTTATAAGTCACGATAGAATTACCATAGAGATTTCTAAAATATTGAACGAGTACAAGGGAAATTCAAATAAGTGGAATGGAATTTTGATTATAGACCTATTTCCGTTTATTCCTTCAATCCCCCTTTTTATGCATTCGCTACCTCTCGTACTACATTTCAGCTCGGGCAAATTGTAATGACGAAAAGCAGCAAATGAGTGTGTTATATAATTAAAGCCCCCCCTAAATAGTTATGCTAATTCGAGTCCATAATTCCCTAATATTCCACATTTCACAGTTGAAACAACATTTTCTACATTAAAACAACACTTACTACATTGCAAATAGTTTTTCTACTAAACACATTTTCTCACACAAATTTTTCCTTAACACACCATTTAATCCCAAAAAGTTTTCAAGGGCAAAATTCCCTTGGTGTACGAAAAGTACAGGCTACACACTTATGAATAGTCGCAATTCCCGGTGAAAACAGACATGCGTATATTTTCCGACGCCATAAACCCCCCCTTTGTCGTAACATACATTTTTAAATATTATTTTAACACTTATGCGATAAGTTTAACAAAAACTAAATCAAGTGAGAAACAAATGCATACCCTCCATGTTTTCCATGCTTTCGCTATAACGACTTGGCTCTCTCTCATTTGCAAAAATATTTTCCTTCTTTGATACATACGATAAGTCTTCTGAATCAGTACAGCAAGTTCCTCCATACGGACACTCCTAAATTGTTCCAGTTCGAAAACCTTAAAGTCTTAGCATTACAAAAGTTATATTACTTGTCCGTGGATCAGACTTACCGTGCGTGGGCTTCTGATGAAAACTTTCTTTGTTCCGATGGTAAACTCAGCTGAAGGCAATGGAATGTTTCGAATAATTAAGGCAATACCTTCGACTAGAGTGCCACCTTGAAAATGGGGCCACGTAAAACTATTTAGTAATTTATAGCGATTAAAAAACTTTCCATGAGAAAGGTGAAAACAATGTCCCGACCGACAAAGATTCACTAAAGGCATTAGACTCATATAACGCACTTGATGCTGTACTAAAGCTAATTCAAATATTCTCGGTTGTCTCAGTTCATTCGGTTTAATACAAAATATATAATGCGTACGACGATTTTTGATTAATGCTATTAAGGTTTGCAGCTGAGTGCGTAGATTACTACTCAGCGTTGAAGGTCTTTTGCTTGATCTCTTGGGATTTCCTGTGAATATAATAATAACAAAAGCGAAGCGCACTATATTCTAAGTTTATTGTAACACGTGTGATGTGTTTTTTAGTTACCTTCAGGAAAGAGAGTTTGTATTAGAGGTAATTTGCTTTGATAAAGTCCGTAACTAATATTTTTCGGAAGCACATCAGAGTTTTTTTCTAGAAACCGATAAACAGAATAATTTACTACATTTGCAAAGTGTCGTATTCTGAAAGTATTTTAATTAGATTGCAATTCAATATGAAATCTAAGATTTATTGTACTTGAAACTTAGGGAATTCATTGTTGGACCACTAGTTAAGAAATTCGGATGACCTGCACAACATTGTTGAATTCGGATTAATAATGCTTCATCCGTATTTATGTGCGTTTCGTTAATAAGGCTTAAAATGCCATAATTTGGTTTATCTATTAACTCACAAATTGATTCATTATCAAAATAATCTATTCGGGACCACTCTAGCCCTTCTCTAATATAAATTTCCTGTTCAAGTCGTAGAACATTGTATATAAAATTCTGTGAATATAAAATAAAAAAGTTTAGCCAAATGAAATAATTCTTTAAATATAAAATATTCCATATAAGAGTAACTGGAACAATCATATAGTTTATCAATGTATACGAACTTACTTGATGTATTCTCTCTGCGCAATAATTTATTGCAAATTGTTCAAACGAATTATTTTCATATACTTCGAAACCGTAAAAGTCTAATAAAGCTAAATTCTTTCCTCTTTGATTAGATTTAAGTGATTCATTTATTCGTTTCACGACCCAAGCAAATAGTCGACTGTAAAGTGTTCGACACAAAATGTCCTTAACTGTAGTTGCTTGCCTCGCATCCAACTCAGAACCTTAAGAATATATTTCAAAATTAATTTCTAGTGTAATTTAAAATAATATCATACCAGAATCATCATACACACATGGAGAACTTGTTTGTTTAAGGCAATTTAATAAGATTTGAGCGTCTATGTTAAGTAATTGAGCTGTTTCCTGTAATTCTACCATCAAGAAATATTTCATTATATATAGATAGATACAGATAAATTTATTATGTATTTTTTTACCATAGTCATTTGAAATCTGACAGCCCTCGGAGCCGTCTATGTTTGTTGTAGGCACAAATATAAAGTTTCCTAACTTTAATACGGCTGCAATGATACGGAATATAGACAGGATTTCGTCTGCATTCAGTCCCAGGACTTCCAGTGATTTCTAAAGAAAAGAGTAATAAATATAAAAACGAATTTTATTAATGTTTCCGTTATATTTAGTGGTCTATTTTATTCTATATAACAAGGAAAAGTATTTCTCGCTCGGCATTTGTGTTAGGATATACGCACAACTATAGTATAGTGGTTGCTCCTCAATAGTATACTGGTTAGTATACCCGCCTGTCACGCGGGAGACCGGGGTTCGATTCCCCGTCGGGGAGCCTCTGGCGCAAGACTAATGACCTTGCCCGGAAAAAAGAAATCATTATGGAAAATTTAACAAGCCTCAGGACATGCTAAATAAGGCCAAGATCGGTTCCAGGTTGTAGTGCCGATGATGATGATGATGATAGTATAGTGGTTAGTATACCCGCCTGTCACGCGGTAGACCGGGGTTCGATTCCCTGCCGGGGAGTCTCTGGCGCAAGAATTAATGACCTTGCCTGGAAAAACAAATCATTATGGAAAAATTTAACAAGTCTCAGGGCTTGCTAAATAAGGCCAAGACCAGTTCCCGATTGTAGTGCCGATGATGATGATGATACGCACAACGAATATGAGGCTGGCAAACGAAGCCCCTAGATAATACATATTTTTTTGTTTACCCGAAACACGTGTTAATTGTGTCAGTGACATCATAGATAAAGATGATGTACATGAGGTCATTGATGCACTCAAACCAAGAAACGTCATCCGATTCTGAACCCGGATAACCCCCAGAACGAGAATGCAATTAATTGCACATTTCGGCACGACAATAAACCGCGGTAAAATAAGTAATTGCACAAAAAAAGTAATTAATATAATATCTGTAAAACAGACAGAGGTCGGCTATGCGCTTTCGATGTGATAGCAGCTGTAGTCCCGACCCCAGCTCCGAGTCCCCGATCGGGCGGATCGGTCGTCTCTGTATGCTCTCAAGCAGGTCGAGGATATATTTAGGAGCCGAGCTCCAAAATTGATTTCAACATCCACCATTTGTAGTCGAGCTAGGAATCCCGAAAAATATCGCGCTCTCATTCAAATCTGCATGAACAAAAATAAAGGAAGAGTTAGAATAGAAAGTCACCTCTCAATTCCATTCGAAATACGCAACGGATTAAACCGGATTGTTGCAACGCAACAAATCATTCAGCAGATTCAAAATCATCAAGCCTGGTGAGATACACTCGTTGATTGCAACGCCTAAGGGGTAGGCAATAGAAAACTATCTCTGGCAAGCTTGAGGTCAGAGTCGAGCTTTCATGCCGTTCGTAAACTCGAAGAAATCTGGAATGTGCTCATAGGCGACTGGAAAAGCATTAAAATCGCTTTCAGTTGTAACCGTTGTCAGCCGAACAAGCTTCTTTCGGTGCAATGGTCAATACAGGTTCCGGGCAATGAACCCCGCTGCTGCAACCGCAAGATCAACCAGACAAGCGGTTAAGACTGGTTTTTTATCCTGTTGTTAACCGGTGGATTGTTGGATATATAAGGGCAATGATAAAAGGCTAAGTTTAGTTCCTGTCTTTGAATTTAAAGAAGTTTTACTTGAAATAAATTATTTAAACAATAAAACCGAAAAGGAAGATCACGGATGGATGGCCTCTCACCTTATCTTTTCAACCGTATCTTCTCTCGGAAACGCCACCCCCACCCAGCCACGCTCCTATATCTTACTTAACCAATCGATAACATCGGTTAAATCGATTCACGACCTGGGCGTCCTATGTGATAAGGAGCTCAATTTTACCGCACATTATCTCTAAGGCCAGCCCCATCATTGGCTTTGTGAAACACTGGTCGAAAAGATTCCTAAATCCCTACGTCACACGCTCACTCTACATAACCTTTGTCAGTCCTCTGCTCGATTATGATAGTCAGGTCTGGTCCCCGTCTCATTTGTCTCACATTCGCAGGGTTGAGAGCGTTCAACGTCGTTTCTTGCGCTTTGCCCTCCGAGGACTAAACTTGAAAAATCCTCTGATTCTACCGCCATACACTAGCCGGCTCCTATTAATCAATCTTAACACACTTTAAGAGCGTAGAATCCATGATAACATTATCTTCGTCCACCGTCTTCTGTCAGGCTCAATCATTTGCCCAAGCCTGCTCTCCTCCATTACATTTCACACAAACCCCCATAACTTACGTAACCCTAGACTCTTCTACTGCCCGCCCATCACAGTTCTTATGGCTCTAACAAACCTGTGGCGTTTCCACTAACGCCACTGCTTGCCTTTTCCAGGAGCGACACAAAAATTCCCCCTAGAACATCCAAAAACCCTGAAAAACAAGTGCCGTGGCAGTTCCATTGAACGCCACTACTTATCTCTCCATGATTTATGAAGAGA
The DNA here is from genome assembly GCA_963931805.1 of Microdon myrmicae. Classification (NCBI taxonomy): domain Eukaryota; kingdom Metazoa; phylum Arthropoda; class Insecta; order Diptera; family Syrphidae; genus Microdon; species Microdon myrmicae. The sequence continues at coordinate 37,767,132 of OZ007499.1, read as the reverse complement.
CTGCTTCCTGGGGCACTAAAACCCCGCGAGATATTTACTTACCCTTTTGTCATCGACCTAAAATGTCTCCTAACCACCTAAGCCATAGTTCTGCGCTAAGGCAAAAAGCATTGCACCAAACAGACATTCTCCAGAAGGGCATAATTACACCAAACGCACCATGATCCGAAAAAGCAATTCGGTCGCAACCGATTTAAACTTAAATCATTTTCGGCGCCCATATCTCCTGTCGGATGCCGCCGCACACATGCAGGAGATATTCTTTATTTTCCTTTTCGGTGCGAGCATGTCGGTCACTAAACCGATCGACAAGCAAATTAATAAATCATGCCTGGCCGCTCAAAAGGGGTAAATCAGGATAGCACCAGCGGGAATGCTGCACCAATTACCAAACGAAGGATGTACGATCGGCGTAGATGTGGCGCACAGTCGCTGATCGTATAAACATCAAATATTCCCTTGTACCAAGTATTGCACAGCTGCAACCCTTTCGGTTGGTATTCTCTGTGTTTGATTTTCCCCTAGGGAGTCAAATGATCCTCGGTTGACAGACACAGGGACGCACATCACGAGCGACCAAAAAGGATCATCGTGTGTGTGTGTTCCGCGCCTTTTACCGCGACCAATGTGTGGAGAATCATCCCCTATTAGTCACCAAAACGATGAATAAAATTTGGTATTCGTTCGTTTCTAAGACATTCTTCAATCTTTAAACAGATTCCGTGGAGGCAGGTCGTGTCCTCCACGTAGAACGATACGCAAATAGAGTCGAGTCTGAACTCAACAACTGTCGGTGGGCGAGCGTCCGGGAAAATTAGTAAAGTTACCTTACCATTTAAAACCATTTAAGTAAAGTAAACAGTGCACTCCCAATCATTTATAGTGAACCTTTTTGATATCTAAAATCATTATGTTAAAGTAAACACAGTGCACTCCCAATCATTTATAGTGAACCTTTTTGATATCTAAAACCATTATGTTAAAGTAAACACAGTGCACTCCCAATCATTTTTAATGAACCTTTTTGATATTTGGAGTCAATCTATTTTTGTACGACAAAAAAAGAAGTATTGTTTAGTTTAGTCTGTATTGTATTTGAGGCTTTAAATAAACCAATAAAGTAATAAACAAAGATGAAGAAGAACCGGCGGTGTTTCCGTAATTGATACGATTGGAAGACTTTCAGAGACAATATAGAGAAAATAACAGCCACATTGGCGACAGAGACAGTGAAACCAAACTTATAGTGAAGAAAGGAAGATAATCCCGCGCCGTACGCCGGCACACACCTACTTCTTCCCCACAAACCCATCTCGCGTATGCTACGAAGGGCCAACTGTTTCCCTACCTCCTTTGATTTCAACCTCTGCACTCCCGCTCTCAAACGCCGTCTCCTCACATACCCGTCCTAACTCATCTTCATCTGTTCAACACCAATCTGTCAAAAATACAACACAATACTTACAGTCATTCATATATTAAGTTACTGTCTTGAAACTTATAAGAAACCATCTATTTCGTAACATAAATTTCTACAAAATTCTTGAAGATCCCAACCCCGACAATATTGAAAACGTAGATACATTTATAAAAAGCCTAAAAATTAAACTATAATTTAAAAGTATCGAGCCAATAGTCTCGAGTTGCTATTTGTTAATAATAAATACATAAATACATAGGGACATATGTAAAACGACTTTACCTTTGTATAGAGAAAATTATTTCGATCATCTTCTATCGCGTGCGTGTGCTTTAGAATTTCATATTTCTCGACATTCCTATAAAGCTTAAGAGTCTCTGAAAGCAGAATTCAGTTAGGTCAATGTTAATCAATGTTTGTTTTTCAATCTTACTCAAAAACTGAATATCAGCTCCCGACAGCAATTGGTAAAATATATGAAAGTTTCTTTCTCCTGCGTTTAAATTCGTTATTCGAGTCTAAAATATACAAACGAAAAAAAAAATCAATGTTGCATAACAATAATCAGTATATTTAATTACAAACCTTTTCCAACATATCTAAGCAAGTTTTTGTAAAAAACAAAAGGAGTAAACATTGTATTTTAATTGTTTGCATCTATTCATAAATCGTTTTCAAGAAACGTTTGTATTATAACATATACCGTATACATATAATGCATAATATATATGTGCTTGTATTTTGGACATGGAATGTTATTTCTTTTGAAGGATAACGACTAGCTAATATGGAATTTTATAATTGACTGTGTCGTCTAAGCAGCACATCGGTGAAGGGTAGTACCTCTACAATTAACAACTGCCGTCAGATCAAAAAACCCAATAATTGTTTCTACTTTTGAGTTACCTGTATATTTTTTAAGACCTTAAGATCTTAAATTTTCGAAATACATTTAATGGGGAAAATCAAATCAAACTGCCAACCAAAGACCTTAGTCAAAAATGTCCCCCAAAATGGGTTGATCCGCTCCGTTTTTCTACAAACATTCTGCTCGATAAATCTAAACTCCGTATGGATCCTGCCCAATTATATCCAGAACTTTCTGCAAACAACCCAAGTGCAATTCAAATCAAAAATTCCCCCAAAATTGGTTGAACTATGTTTGGGCACCTTTTTTCAGTACCTTCCTGCTCGATAAACTTAGACTCAGTAGAGGACAAGCAATTCATCGTCCAAATACATCCAGAACTTTCTGCAAATAACCCAAGTCCAATTCAATTCAAGTGCTGTCAAAATCCTCTGATCCTAACTCTTGATTTGGGAGTTTGCAATAGTTTTCTTTTCACTACTATAGAATAAAGTTAGTAGTTCAACTTCCGCACCTACAGATGAATTTAATAAGCGAAGCCCATACGGCTAATACGAGGGTGGTGAAAAGTTTCCGAACTCAACGTGAAGATAGCAGCACTCATCAATAAAAGCTAGTGAATGTATGTGTATCTTTTGATAATCACAAAAATTTCAGCCATTTTGGACGCGTAGTTTTTATTTGACAATCGTTTGAGTGAGTGTTTTTGTAAAAATGGACAAAATTAAGTATCGAGCTATCATTACATTTTTGTTTTTGAAAGGCAATACGCCTACGCAAATCAAAGATGCGTTGGACTCTGTGTATGGGGACTCTGCACCATCATTTACCACTGAAATTTTGAGCAGCTGAATCTAAGCGTGGCCGTACGAGTTTGGGAGACGATGGACGTTCGGAACGTCCAAAAACTGAAACAATTGACGATAACCACGCAAAAGTTCACCAAATGATGCTAGACGACCGCCGAATTAAAGCGAGAGAGATATCAGAGGCTATGAAAATGTCCGAAGAACATGTTTGTCACATATTAAATCAAGATTGGTGGTCACAGCACAATCCACCAAGTCTTGCGCATTAAAAACCACATAGCTGGTAAATTCATCGACAAGGAGTCAACGGGACTGGTTCTTCTAGACATCGAAAAAGCCTTTGATACGATATGCCACGATGCCTTGATTTATAAGCTACTAAAACGTAAGCTGCCAATACCGCTTATCAAAATTATCCAGAACTTTCTTCGTTCGAGAAAATATGTTGTGAGTATAGGAACCAACAATTCTTCTACTCACCAAATCTACTATGGTGTACCCCGAGGCTCGGTCCTTGGTCCCATATTATTCACATTGCTTGTCGTAGATTTACCATGTCTAGGTGAAGACATTCAGGTAGCTATGTTTGTAGATAATACGGTCATTTTCTCTTCGGGTGCCTTATTCACTAACGTCTACAACTCTTTGCAAGCAGCTCTTGACAAACCAGCAGTATACTACAGGAAATGGAAAATAAAAATAAATGGTAATAAAACACAAGCTGTCTCGTTTTCGGGATGTAGGAAACTCTGCTACCTACCAAATGGCACTAAACTCAGTATGTGTGCAGTTGATATTGATTGGTCCGAAGACTGTAGATATCTAGGTATTATTCTAGATAAAAAAGTTGTCTTCCAAAAACACATCACTACCACAATTGACAAAATAAACAAAGTCGTAAGAGTTATGTATCCATTAGTGTGTAGAAAGTCAAAGCTTAGCATCGGAAATGAAATTATAATTTTTAAAACAGTCACCCGCGAACTCTCTTACAGAGAACACCATTTTTTAACAGTGCGATAGTTAAAAAAGTGAAGTGAATTGTCCTAGAGTAAAAGTATTTAAAAATCGTAAATTCCATTGAACTCACAAACAAAACACAAGAAGGATACAGCAGGTAAGAACCAAAAAAAAAACAACATGGCCCTAGGGCCAAGCCATCATTCCGGCAATAGGTTCGTAGAACTGGGAGAATGCTCACTCTCAGGCTCTACAGCCAACGTGCCAACAAAAAACAAAAGACAATCCCGCAGCCCATAGTCTTTCAATTTCCCTGCTCTCCCGAACAAAACCGCAATAAAAAACCCACGGTTCGTTCAAATTTACCCAACCGAAGCATCAATGCTACTCACATCCGTCAACGTCTTTGTACTAAAAAGAATCATTGATTCTATCAGTACGAAAAAATTACACTTCTTAGGGATGGTTCGATCCTAATTTTAGCTAAAGACCAAGAAATCGCTGATAGATTCATCCAGTCTACGCGTTTTGACACAATCTGTCCGGTCAATATTAGACGGCACCCCAAACTAAATACTTCCAAAGGGGTTGTGTATGCCCCTTGCCTCATTAACGTCTCAGAAACCGACATTATATCAGAAATGGGATCCCAAGGTGTGGTAAATGTCTTCAAATTCACAAAATCAACAACGAAGAACGATAACCCACAGGATTGATGCTGTTTTCTTTTGATCGGCTACAACCACCAACAACAATAGAAATCGGCTGGTACAACGCCAAGGTCAAGGAATACATTCCAAAGCCAATGCGGTACCGGCAATGCCAATTACTCGGCCATACGGCAAAATGGTGTAAACGCACAACAGCATGTAATACATGTAATCTGCCACCACATCCCGAAACTGAATGCACAAGAACAATGTGTGCTAACTGTCAAGGGCCGCTCCCGGCCTCTTCCTCTACCTGTCCTAAATATATTGAGTACCAAAAAGTAATAGAAATTCAAACAAAAAACAAAACAACCCTAGCTGACGCTAAACGCATATATAGGGAACAGAATACAATACAAACAACAAATAACGATCTTTACTCTGATCAAATTAGAAAACACACGTCTGCACCTATAACTCCAACCAGTTCCAGTACACTACTACCAAAAGTAATTCAAAATCCAATAGCCGTAAGCAAATCTCCCAACAAAGAAACAAATATATTTCCCTCCTCTTCCTACACAGCTCTAAAAGAAATTTAAAAGAGAAAATATCCCATCTCTCAACGAATAAATATAACCAAAACTAAAGTTCAATCTTCCTCCTCTCTAGAAACTCAAACACATGCAAGCAAATCCAAACCTACCACCACACAAACACAAAAATCCCAGTTAGATCAAATCGGGAAAATCCCTCTACCTGAATATGGAAATATATAATTCTAACCTCTTTCAACAGCCTATTGACTCCGCGGCACGGAGCTCTTCTCACTCAAATCAATTCGAGTGGATTGGAAAACTGGGTGGGACGAGCTGTGTGGCGCGGAGTCAGGAAAAGAACCACCGTTATACCCCCACCTCGAACTCTATAGCAAGATCCAATTATAACCCCGCCGATTGCTTAATACTTCAACGGAACCTGAATGGGTTTCATAACAATTATCACGAGTTACAGCTCCTTATAAAAGAACTCAAACCGTCCATCATAGCACTGCAAGAAACGCACTTACCCCACTCTTCAAATGCGAAAGTGCCTCGGGAATACACAGCATACTTTAACAATCTTAAAGAAAATAACTCCTGTAAACAAGGGTCCGGGATATTAATACATCGGGCACTAACCCATAAGCATATCAGTCTTAATACCCCTTTCTCTGCCCCGGCAGTCGAACTAACGGGCACACTAAAGCTAACCGTGATCTCAATCTACATTCCTCCTACTCAACCATATACCCTGTCTGACTTGAATAAAATAATTCAACACATACACACCCCCATTCTTCTAATGGGAGACTTCAACGCTTGGAGTACAATATGGGGATCACAAACAACAAATAAAAGAGGGTAAACCGTGGAACAATTTTTACTACAATCACAATTGGTAATATTGAATAACGGCAATCACACTCATGTTTCCACACACAAGGCGTTTACAAATGTAGACCTTTCCCTCGTATCATCCCAACTGTCCCCTAATACAAACTGGGAAATACTAGATAATCTACATGGAAGTGATCACTTTCCAATAAAAATCTGTATTTCAACCGGCAACAATAAAAAGGGAAAATCAAACTCCTACCTAAATTCAAATCTGACCGAGCAAATTGGAACAAATTTCAAATTATCACCACACAATTCCTTAATCTACATAACACAAAATCCAACATAAATCAAGAAGCTGCCGTTATCACAAAGGCTATTCGAACAGCCGCCAATGGCTCCATTCCACAGACAACGAAAAGGTATCACAAAACCGCCGTACCATGGTGGAATCCAGATCTGGCAACGCTACGGGCAGAAAAGCAATTGGCATGGAAAATTTTTAAGAAGCACCCAACCGACCAACATCTCTTAAGGTACAAAAGGCTTAACGCCATGTTCCGAAGAACAGCCAAAATCGAAAAAGCAAAATCCTTTCAGTCCTTCACGGAAAAACTAAACCCAACATACACCCCAAAAAGATATGGGCCAACATAAAAATGCTAACAGGCAACTATAACCCATCTACTATCAATTTAATACATACAGGATCGGACGCCCTCACATGTCCCGACAAAATAGCCAAATACTTCGCCGAGACTTGGGCAAATACGTCCTCCAACTTCAACTTCCACCCAGATTTCCATACTGCCAAAAACCAAATAGAGGCGCATCCAACGCCCCCAAGCAACCCAAGTAATTCCTATAATAGCGTTATCGAACTTCCCATAACACAGATAGAACTAGAATCTGGTCTCCATACCGCAAAAGGTAAGACACCAGGCTTTGATAGAATTGACTACCAAATGGTAAAAAACGGGCCAACGATCTTGAAACAACGCCTTCTAAATCTGTTTAATGCCATATATACAACTGGCACCATTCCTCAAATGTGGAAAGTATCCATAATTATCCCTCTACCAAAGCATAATAACAAAACTGATACAATCCACGGCTACCGCCCCATTTCCTTACTGCCTTGTTTAGGAAAAGTATTGGAAAAAATTGTCGCTAAGAGACTAAACTGGTACCTAGAAAAATATAATCTGATAAGTACCAAACAAGTCGGTTTCAAACAAAGCAGGAGAACAATGGATGCGCTTCTTCATATAGATAACCATATTGTTGGTGCCCTTTCCTGCAAGAAACATACATCCATTTTATCAATAGACTTTGAAAAAGTATTCGACCGAATCGGTCCACACGTCATCCTCCACAAATTACAAAAATGGAAAATAGGACATCATATGTATAACTTTGTTAGATCCTTTCTGAATAATAGAAAATTCAGGATCAAATGTAACGGTGTGTTCTCTGGCGTCCATAATATAAATACTGGAATCCCCCAAGGATCACCGTTATCAGTAGCATTATTTAAGATAGCGTTTGAAGAGTTAAATAGCATTATCTCTAAACATAAAAATGTAAAACATTGTCTCTACGCCGACGATCTAATATTATTCACAAATGTAAACGACCTAGAAGTAGCTAGCAAAACTTTCGAAAATATCCTATCAGACATACAAAAATGGTGTAACTATTCAGGCTCAAAAATTTCGAGCGTGAAATCTAAAATATTACATATATGCAAAAAGAAACATTGTAACAAATCTTTATTAGTAAATCTTGAAAACACTTACATTAGGAATGTAGATACACTAAAAATTCTCGGCCTACAATTCGATTGTAAATATAATTTTAAGAATCATTGTCTAGCCCTTAAGAAAAATCTAGTGTTAAGGTTAAACATACTGAAATATTTGTCATCTAAAAACGGCTCAGCCCATACTAACACACTAATAAACATTACTAGAGCTCTCCTACTGTCAAAAATAGACTATGGCCTACTAATATACGGTAATTGCAGCAAAACAACGATACAGACAATTAAATCTCCCTACCACGCAGCAGCCCGCATAAGTACAAGGGCTTTTCGGACCACCCCAATTACGAACATCCTAACAGAAAGTGGACTCCCGGCCATAGAAAATAGGATAAAAACTCTGTCGTCCAAATTAGCCGCAAAGTTTCCCGCAATGGCCTCAACTCCCATTTTAGAGGACATTAAACGAATACTTAAAAGAAAACGCCCTCAAAAATATACTTCGGCCTTAGGACACTCAATAGAACTGGCAAAAGAACTGCACGCCACACCTACACCACAAAGACAACGAGCACATTCTCCCCCGTGGCTAATACCAACAGATTGTGTCATAGAAGACCTATCACAGCTCCCCAAAGGAACGACTAACCAAGAAGTATACCAACAACACTTCCAATTATTACGAAACAAACACCGGGAATGGGACCTACTCTTTACCGACGGTTCCAAAACAAAAGAAGGTACAGCATTCGCGGTAGTAAACAGAACAGATACAGTCATCAGAAAAGGACTTTTACCCGAATTCTGCTCCATCTTTTCAACCGAAGCAACAGCAGTGCTGGAAGCAATCAAATTAGTTGAGAAAAATAAAACACTAATTTGCACCGACAGCCTGTCCGCCATACAAGCAATACAGAACCCGAATAACAAAAACCAAATAATCCACATGATTCAAGACAACTTAATCCGGAAGCAATCCAAAGTAAAACTGCTCTGGGTCCCTGGTCATAGTGGTATAAGGGGAAACGAAGCAGCTGATATCGCAGCCAAATTGGCTATAAAGGAGCCATTAACAACTTTCTACGTGTACAACAATAAGGACATAGACAAGTACTTTGAAAGGGAACTACGAAAGACAGAACAATTGAAATGGTTAAATTACAACCATACATATGTAGCAATTAACCCTAATAGACAACCCGTCACCTACCCGACAACATCGCCCGTGCAACAGATCAAATGCTTTCTCCGCCTGCGCCTTGGACATACACGTATAACCAACCAGCATCTCATCAATAAAACCAACCCACCCACATGTCACATCTGCAAATCTAACTCCACATTGTCATCCAAACACATCCTCTTGGAATGCGAAGGCATAAATGCCCTCGCTCACCGACATCTTCAAGACGACATCAGAAACATCATCTCCGACCCAACCGCAACTAACATAGCCAAACTCTACCACCTACTAACCCTAGTTAAGCTACAAAACGTAATTTAATAAAAAAAAAAAAAAAAAAAAAATGTACACATAAATATTTAATGCCAAACTAGCCGAAAGCCTTAGTTGCTAGCGCTATTAGATTTAAGTTATTATGTAATTTACTTACATGGTAATAAATAAATAAAAAAAAATAAAAAATTTTAAAACCATTTTTCAAGCTATATTCCTGTCCGGCGCCCCTTGTATGGTGTAACTGTGCTCGCACACACAAAATAAAATTGCAAAGGTGTCAAAATAAAATATTGAAAATGTTGCTGAATTTGCCATGGCATTATTCGACACATGAACTACATGAAAACGCTAACGTTAAACCGGTAGAGTTCCTTATTGACAAAATCAATCGAAACTTCTTCGTCAATTGTTCTTTTTCTGACAATGTTCTCGTTTCCCGTCTTGCGTTATCCTAAATAACTACATATGTACTCTGTCTATGAAAATTATATCGAGATCATTACTATATAAAATAACCGGAAGCCCGTGCAATATTAGTCTTAAGATTCAATGAAGGGTTTTTTCTTGTAGTTTTCCCTTAATCATTCATTATTTCTTATTCATTAAAATTGTGCTATTGTCATTATATAGATTTAAGATTATAGTTGTAAAGCAATTGCTGTCCTAAACCTCTTAAATACTAGTTGTAAAATATACCATAAATGTAATTATCTACATAATAAAAATTGAATTGAATTGAATAAAACAAATGCTGATTAATAAAAAAAAAATTCAATTAAAGGGCGCACTCGTAGCGGTGAATCGACAACCTGAGATGATATTTTTTCTCCACTGGATCCTTCAACTAAGCACCGACAGATGATTCAAAATGTTCTTCCAATTATTTTACGAAGCCTGTAGATTGAGAGTATTTAATGGGGCAACTCGGAATTGAGAATTAACCAACCATTCAGTAATCCTACCAAACGCTACATTGTCAGGAACCGCAAGTTCTACCTACATATCCACAATCAAATGCATGATATCACTTTCTTACCAGCTATTCCACCAAGACGGCAATAAGGCAGGTGAGTTCCCGTAATGATTTAAGATTTACACAACAACGAAACTCACACCAACAATCGGTTTTTAGAGTATTTGATTAACATAATATTTTGGGAAACTTCATCGTAGAAACTAATATATTCATTGCGTGTTTCCACAGTGGTTTAGAGCGGTCTTTGCGTTGGTGATAAGGAGATAAATGAATGCTTAAACGTTTATTTAGGACTGGGACGTATCTGCTTTTTTTTTCAACCTTACAGTTGTGTCACTTTTGAATAAAAACAAAAAATGTTTAAATTCAAAATCTCACTCAAAGAGTACAACTTGGGTGACTCCCCATTTAAATGAAAAAAAAATCGTACGACATTCGACTGCGATAAGGCTACGCTAAGCTCTGTGAACTTCCCAGAGCCGCATACTATCCTACTCGTACATAAAGTATAAGTATTTTGTTCATTTCTAAGTGCCACATGATATATATAAAAGCAGCGAGTCTCAATAACATTACGTCCCATTCCTCCAAAAATAAGTATTGTGTTTTAGTTCAGGTATAATTGTCACAAATATTGAGGCATTTTTAAAAGCAGCTCCATAAAGTATAAGCATTGTGCTTTAGTTCATTTAAAAGTGTCACATAAATTCATGCACAGCAATAAGTTTCATTAACAGAAACATCGGTACCACACTGTATTTCCATTTCAAATCAAACCATGATGGATTACAAACAACGCTTGATTGGAATTATCTTCCTATATACAGTAACTTGTGTAACTTTAATATCAATTTTATTTACACTGTTCACTAAGGATTTTAATAACATCTTTACAGATAAACATTTGCTATGGTGCCTGCGAGACTCCATCTGAAGTGCCAACTGGAGTGGATGAGTACATCGAAAATATGTCGGCACATTATAGAAATGAACTACAGATGACTGACGCCAAAATAAACCAAATGGAGATATCCTATAACAAGCAGTTATCCGTTGTAGAATATAATAAGGAACTAGCAGCCAGAATAGGAAGACAATTAGAATCAAGAATGAGAAGCGTCGCAACACTTCACATGAAAGGAAAATTATGCGTCCAACACTTCATGGCTAATGTAACTACTGAAAATAATAATCTACAAAATAAATTGAAGGTATGCGTCGACACAGCCAGATCTAACACAAAGGCATTGCCCGACAATGCAAGAGTTCAGGTGCGGAATTCAAGGGCACAATTAAACGATCTATCTGCAGTCGATTTGGTTGCATGTCGCAAATCTTTTAACAATCAAGAACAAAAAATACTGGAATGTATAAGAACAAAGGTACAATTTAAGTACGAGTATACTTTACATTTTATATATTCTTTTTGCATTTTAGTTATTAGCTCGTGAAATCAATATTCAAAATTACATGAAAAGTGCTATAAGAGACATAACGTTTAATGAATGTAAAGCAAATGACTTCGTACATCTTGGCCAACAGTGTGCGTTCAATTCGATTATTGATACACAAGCTATGCTGACAGAAATTGTCGAAAATATAAACTCATGCATCGGAGAGAGATTGCTTGCAAATAATTCAAATTAAATTATTTTTAATTGTGCTTTTTTTTAAAAGTTGCTGATAGCCTAATCGTCATACAATTTCATCAGTTTTTAAATAAAAATGTTTTTTAATTGATAGCATTTTTCTTTTGGTGTCGAGAAGAATTAATTCAATTATTTGAAATGTACTTAAAGATATTAATTGCTTCACATTAAAAAAAAGTCAGAAAATGCTAATTAATAATAAAAGTCAGAAAAATCTATTTCCTTCATCAGATTCAGTGGAACACTACTATGCATTGTTATTTATGGGTACCTCGAAAACGTTTATGAACGCGTTTATGTAAAAAAAAAGTGCATGTCTAGTAAAGTATAAATGCAAGACGTAACCTATTGATTCAAAAAGGAAGTCCAAAGGGTACCATGACCGTACAGTACGCCCCTTCACGTTCCTTGTTGGTGGAAAGGTTCTGATATGGAACGGGCAAAAATAAGGGAAGTTAGCTCCCATATGGAGGGGCCCCTATAATGTAGTGGCAATCCAAGACCCGGTAAACGTTGTCATCAAAATTGGGACAAGAAATGTGGTGGTGCACAATAATAGGTGAAAACCCTATTTCGAATAGAGGGAATGCCCTGAGGTTGGCAGTGCTGTGTTAGATACTATAATTGTACCAGTAGGTGGCCAGAACTGAACTACATATAAACAGAACCAACAGTAAATTTTCCCAACCCTAAATTTAAAATAATAAAAACCAGCATAATAGTCATGACATGCGAAAAAACACGTATGGTTATGAACTACTAACACATGCAACAATTACAAAAATAATATAGAAAATATTGTACAACTATTATAAAAAAATATTCTTATTAAATATATAAATTATAATTTTAATTAATCAATAAGTTGTAAATATTATATAAAATAGTAAAAAGATTAAAAATAATATCTATGACATTTAAAAAGATATCAAAACAAACAAAAAATACTTATTGTAAACTAAAATATTATTTAAACTATATAGCAATAGTAAAAAATAAACAAAACCAAAAGTTAAAGTAAAAAACAAAACTTAGTTAAAATAAAAATAAAAATTTGGAAATATATAAAGTTAGAATAAAATAGTTAAAAAATAAAAACAAAAAAAAAAGGAATTATTGTAAATATTCAAAAAATTGTAAATAATTATTGTACAACCATTATAAAAAACAGGGAAAAAAATATAATTATAAAACACCATCGACAAGACACGTACGCCATTCGGTGAGTTGCATTCCTCTTCTAAGAATGAACCTCAATTTTTAATGCGGTGTTACCTAATTAACGACTATAACTTCCACCCTCCCCTTCCATCCAATTAGTTACGCAAATTCGCGTCCTTATCCGTTAATATATACATATCATACCCAAAAACAACATTTCCCCCCGTCTCAATAGCAAATTTCATTTTACATTCAATTCATTCACTCGCCGATCGTTCATGCAGTCAGTCAGATTCATCGTGTGCTCGTCGTCGAGCAATCGCGGTTCATATCGAATCTTGCGACTTTGTATAAATTTTGTGTTAATTGCAACAACTGCAACAACAACAACAAAAACTATACAAACACGTGTAATTTTCGCTGGATGTCGTAGTCGAAATCTGTCTTCACAGATGCCAGGCAACGATCCGAGCGCTACCCGGGAATATCTATTAGAACGGAAAAGAAGAGCCAACTCTTCAAAACACATCGAAGAAGACCACAAAAATGGAAAGTCAAGGAAAACACATTGACTACGAAAAAAAATTCCACGAAGCCGTGGAATACATCCAACAACTTACAACACAGGTGAAGCAACTCCGGGAGGAAATTCGCTCCCTAAAGCAACCCACCCAAAACAGTGACGATGCCAGTATGGAGATAACGCCTTCTCCCGGCTTAAACCATCAAACATCTCCACCCAAACAACTATCATCAGCCCATATGGAATCCACCAAACAAGCCAAGCCAGCGCCGAGTCCCCTGCCAGCCCAGCACAAACATGTTAGACCATCACCAAAGTAGAAAATGCCCTAGGACACCGCAACTTCACCACAAACACTAAAGGCTCCTCTGTCTGCATTACAACAACAATTCTGGTTGATGAGAAAACCAACAACATTCATCATTAGGCACATTGACCCAACTTGAACCAACGAAGAACTAGCGTCGGAGATCATCAGGATTTTCCCAGAGCTGAAAATCCACAGGCTAGACTATTTTCAAACTCCGTACATGCGAGAAAACAACTTAAAGAACCTACGGATTATCCAAATCCCTCCAAATAAAGACACCAACAAGCTCAAACAAACTAAATATTTGTTTACGCATATGATCAACATAGAGGAGCCCAATAAACAATGCATCCTCCATTGCAAAAGATGGCAAGGCTCGGGTCACTTAGCGTTAGCATGCCACCTAAATATAGGATGCAGTAGATGTGCCGATTTGGGCTCCTCGATAGTATAGTGGTTAGTATACCCGCCTGTAACGCGGGAGACCGGGATTCGATTCCCCTTCGGGGAGCCTCTGGCGCAAGACTAATGACCTTGCCCGGAAAATAACAAATCATTATGGAAAATTTAACAAGCCTCAGGACTTGCTAAATAAAGCCAAGACCGGTTCCCGGTTGTAGTGGCGATGATGATGATAAGATGTGCCGATGAACATCAACCAGGAGAATGTAAGATCAATCCATAGGATATGGAACCAGGAAAAATCCAAACCGCAAGTCCCGATGGATCCATTACTAAGAAAATCGCTGTGACATGCTGTAACTGGGGGGTCCATATCCAGCCAATTTCTCCCAGTGCCCTCATAAATTGAGAATTCTCCAAAGAAGAATAAAACCAAGTACAACCAACAAATCCGCACTAACCACATCCACATCGCAGAACACATGACCACAACCTACAAGGCCAGGAACATCATATGCGAATGTCATCAAAAACACGCCGACGTCAAACAACCCAAACTCCATTGGCCTCAACCTGGACATCATGGGCTATATCAAGAGTCTACAAACTATGCTTCCTACATTGAAGTATATGTCGGATATCGAAAAAAAGGTCAGATTCTCTCACATATTACTTCCCATATTTTTTACCTCAATGTCTGAACTAACTATAGTCGCACTCAACAACACTTACGGTTGTTTGTTAAAACCTTCTCCCCAGACATCCTTCTCCTCTCAGAAACGTGGCTTAACTCCAACTCCCGAGTATCCATCCCCAATTATACATTTATTTCCAACCCCAGAACTACTGGATCCCATGGAGGTACCGGCATCCTACTAAATAATAAACTTCAATTCACGGAAATCAGGTTCGCCAATTTTTTCAATATTGAATACACAGTAGTTAAACTTTTTTGTGAAAACAAAAAAGTAATCATAATAAAATCCGTTTACATCCGCTCGAAACGATAACCAGACTTCCCTGACTCTGACATATCTCAAATAATCAGACAGTCTTTCCCCGCACCATTCATAATCGGCGGAGATTGGAATGCTCGACATACAGCATTCAATGACATAAAGAATAACAAATACGGGTGCCAACTTTTGGACCTCCTCTCATCTCACCCATATACGTACATCGACAGTCCACTGCAGCCAACTCGTCTCACCAACTTTACGCAGTCAACAATTGACTTCTTTCTCAAGTCGGCTGATGTCTACTCAACAACCATTCTCCAAGATTCTAACTTTTAACACAGACCCGAATGGCACCCCCCTCCTTCAAGAACATACCTGACCATATCCCTTACTATCCTCAATTAAAACGAGAAATCCCACATCCACATAAATCAATATTGTAAATATTATCTTTAAGTCAAATCAAATTGTCACTATAATTGCAATATCAAATATTGTAAATTGTATATAAGATTAGATTAAGTTATGTTAAGTAATTTTAAGTAGGCTAAGTTAGAATAAACAGAGTTCCTGGTTTTTTTTCTGACCTTTTCCAGAAAAAACAAAATTACCAATATATATAAATCCCATTAAATCTTAAGCACATGTAAAAAAGAACTGTTTGAGAAATGTTAACAAATAACATGTAAACACTTATTATGTAACCAACCTATTATAAGTTAGCTGTATTACTTATTGTAACTCTTTATTTTTGGTCAAATAAATGCAGTAAATTAAAAAACAAAAAAAAAACATTCAATTCATATTCACAATATTTTTCCCTAACATAATTTTATCCCAAAAGCAATTTTGTTTGTCAAACTTCCCATTGTACTTAAATGTCCAAGTCTATTCAAAAGGAATAGTCCTAATTCAAATGGAAAAAGTACATAGAAACTTGTTCCACTATTTCCATCATAATTCATGGGTGTCATAATTCTTAGCCCCAAAAATTTGCAAAATTCTCTTAAAGAGAACCAAAATTCATTTTCACACATATTTTTTTGTACATTAACCTTTTAGCAAATTTGTCAGTACATTACCATTATATACTTATGCATCTGACGATTCATTGGAAGGGGGTTGAGGCCAGCGAGAGCCAAAACCAAATTCCAGTATATCAATAAATGGTAGGGTGGGGGCAAATTTGTGTCCTCGTATATAAGGACACGAACCTGTGGGTAGAGCGTTAGAATATACGCACAGTTAGGCCAAGCTTGTCGTAAGAGGCGACTAAAGGCCGAGTGGTAGGTGAGCTCCCAACGCCATCAAGCTATAGGCTCCGTGAAATGGTCGGAAGTAATCCCTGGCCATCTTTCGGGGCTTGGCTGATGAACCGGTTCGAGAAAAGGTTGGTTTAGGTGGTAGTCGGCCCCAAGGTGAGATACCAACCCGTCACGCTGTGCATTCCGCGACATCGTCGGGAGAAATCTTCGACTATGTTTCGGATGTATGGCCGATGGGCCGAACTGACCCGGAGACAAATCATGTGGTACTGTGGCGTTTCTAACAGATACACACACAATATACAAGCAAATAGTGAAGAACACCGAAAGGAAATTCGAATAAGCAAAGCATCAGAGGCGTGTACCATAGCGATAACATAACAATTCCACATCAGTTGACTGTACTTGAGTTTAGAAATCGAATTTGTACACACGACAGTGGCCTGATGTGTTGAGCTTTGGTTCTATATTTTAGTGATTCTAACCGTGATAGCGTCGGTTCGAATCACACGCTCTTCACCATCGTCGCAAAAACGCTATAGTACCTTCTGAAATAAAGAATGCCGGAGGCAAACTAGTTTCCCATTCGGATTTCAGGGGGAACTATGTCAGCAGGAACATAATGAAACATTCTGATAAATAACTAAACTTTAAGAAATTCGTCACCACGTAATTGGGTTCGTTGTCGAGGCTCGGCCGACGTTCGACTGATAACGGCATTTTGTCACATCAGGGGCATCGGTTTCACCAATATGAATGTAAACGCTATCCAGCAATATTTGCAAATAGCGAAACGTGATGTCCTTGTCCTAACTGAGACCCAGGTCAATTCGCCAACTGGTTCGTCATATTTTCGTTGGCCAGGATACGACTTACATTCGAGATTCTGTTTTAAAGATAGTCTTCACGCGGTCCGATCCGGCTTGCCAAAGGATGGAGGCGTTGGAACCCAATAACATGGCCATCATGTGGTTGAAGGTTGTGCTGAGGAATTCTGTTAAATTTCTTTGTTGTCTTTACCGCTCCCCGAATGACGATCGACCAGCGACATTTTTCGAACATCTTTCACATACCATCGATAGGATAGCGATCAACCACCCAGCTTCTGAAATTATCGTCCTTGGCGATTTTAGTGTACACAATTCCGGCTGGTTGGTACATTCTAATAGAACCGACGAGGCTGACAGGCTGGCGGAGATGTTCGCTGTTAGAAGCAATTTGGCTCAACTCGTGGAGGGACCTACGCGAGACTAGATATCCGAGGTGATTATGTGAACACCCTGGATCTGTTTTAGACAACCGACCCGAGCACTTATACCGTGGAGATTGCTGCATAACTGGGAAACTCAGATCACAGCTTGGTATCTGCCGCGCAAGCACTTGCATTTCAAGCGAATAACCGACCTAAGCAGCTTCCCCATGTACGCAGATATGGGGCTGCCAACTGGGATGATTTGCGATATTTCTTCGCGTCCTTTCCGTGGTCGGGGGTGTGCTTTCGAGACTCCGATGATAATGCATGCGCGGAGATGGTCACAGGGATTATTCTTCTCGGGATGGAGACTTACATTCCGCATTCCATCAAACGAAATTCATCAGATAAACCTTGGTTTTATAAAAAAATGCGAGCAGATTACAGCGGCAAAAAATAGAGCTTTTAAACAATGGCCCTCGGCGAAAGCAAGGTAGTCGCATTGTATATTCGAAAAGCCGTCGATACAGTTTGGCATCCAGCCCTTTTGTCAAAATTACATTCCTATAGAGTGGACAATTCCCTGATGCAATGGATAGAGACTATCTTTCTGCACGTTCAACTCAAATAGTTCTTGATGGTGTCAAATCTGTCTCCCATCAAATTAATGCAGGTGTTCCCCAGGGTTCGGTACTCCACCTATTCTCTTCCTGATCTTTATAAATTATCTCTTGTCAATTATCCACAACCCAATTCATTCGCTCAATTGCTGATGATAGCACGTTAAGTTTTTCATACTCATATGAACATTCCCGACCAAACTCTTCGAATGTCATTACCAACCAGCAGCATGCTTGATACATTGAATTCCGACATCAACAAGATATATCAATGGGGGTTATCTAACCGAGTAGAATTCAATGCCTTAAAAACTCAGTGCTGCCTCTTGTCGTTAAAGGCGAACCCCATTTTCGCATGGGCGTCCTAGGCGACAAGGAGTTCAAATTTACCGCACATATTGATCACATAATACTTAAGACCAACGCCGCCCTTGGGTTTGTCAAACGCTGGTCGAAGGAATTCCTTAACCCCTATGTCACCCGATCACTCTACACAACTTTTATCTGGCCACTACTCGAATACGCTAGTCAGGTTTGGTCCCCGTATCAAGTGACTCACATTCGCAGGATTGAGGGTGTTCAACGTCGTTTCTTGCGCTTTGCCCTCTGAGGACTAAACTGGGAAAATCCGCTGATTCTACCACCATACACAAGTCGGCTCGCTCTAATCAATATAAACACACTTGAAGAGCGCAGAGTCCATGCCGACATCTGTCTAGATCAATCAATCGCCCAAGCTTGCTCTCCACTTTAACATTGCATACAAACCCCCATAAAGTACGTAACCCTCGACTGTTTTACGTGCCCGCTCATCACACTTCTTACGGCGCTAACGAACCTATCTCGCGTATGCTACGACAGGCCAACTCTTTCCCCACCTCCTTCGATTTCAACATCTCCACTCCCGCTCTTAAACGACGTCTCAGAATAAACCCGTCCTAAATCCGACCCCTCCCTTAAATAACCCCTCTATCCTGCAATCCTCTCCTCTAGTTCTCCCCTACAACTTTCCAACCCCCCCCCCCCCCCCCCCCCCCCCCCCCGCGCCCCTTAACCCGCGCCCTGTTAATTTGTTGTAGTTTGTTGTTAGTATTATTTTTATCTTTAGTCACGTTTTCATGAATGCGAGTATTGCAAATCTATGGTTGAAAGGGTGGATAGATATGTCAGAGAAACAGTTCCTCAAACACGGAAGTTGTACTGATGTACATGAAACTCATACCGTTGCAACAGATATCCAAAAATTTCGGAAGCAACCGCTACACGGCGTTAACTCGTTGAGTATGAGAAACTCAACGTTAACACTTATCCCAATGGTAACTCGTGGGCATGTGGATATGTTATGCCGTTGGCGTCAGCACGGACGCAGGTTGAGCACAACACCGCAGATTGTTCACTGAAAATGAGAGTACAACAGCGAACACTGAAGTTAATCTCTCTCAACAATTGTGAACGAACAAAAAACACCGGAGGATTTGACTTAAAGATTTTCTTTATTGGAACAATTACGGCTGGATACACTGTCTGATATTATGCGTGTGCTTTGGAAACACTTACAAGGATTTTTTATTTCCATCTTCACCGATGATTACACTGGTTATTATTATTCGTGTACTATAGAAACGCTTACAAGGGTACTTTATTTCAATCTTCACCGATGATTACACTGGGTATTATTATTCGTGTGCTATAGAAACACTTACAAGTGTTCTTTATTTAAATCGGTGCTTTATATACGCTTAACAATGTTCTTATTTAAGTCCTCACTGCTGATTTCACTGCTGGTATTTCAGCGGAATTATTCGGGAGCTTTAGAAACACTCAACGCAGTTCTCCATTCATATCTTTATTGCTGATTATGAAGACGCACCGTACCGCGAAACACCTGAACACACTCTCTGTTCCAACTCGACTTTTTCAAACAACGTCCACGACACGTGCATCCGACTCGGTAGCTAAAATCTGACTCCACGATGCAATTCACATCCATCAGATTCAATGGCCGCGAATTGCATCGATAGGGGAGGATTCTATGTGTCCATATAACAAGTACGATGCCCTGCGATGAGGACGATGATCGGCGGGCACCTGATTAAACAGACGTACGATGGTCGGGGGCTGCGGCGATGTACCCATACATCGTTGATGATGTATGCCAGGGATCGAAATAGATTTTTGTTTCAGAGTACACAAAAACGCTATTTCGCAGGTCAAATTGTGGCACACATGATGTATATAATGTGCCTATGATACAATGGGGTCGTCATGATATTTACTTAAGATTCCTTGGAAACACCGATGCAGGCAATATCCAATCTAGCCGTATGGCTCCGGTGCACAAGGAGGCAAATTATTTTGTTGACATAAGTCAACAAAAACCTGGTCGACGGCGGCAAAGGGTCAGGTTGGATGGCTATATGTTTGAGTTAATATGCGGGTAAGTAACGAACACAGTGAGATACTGTATGTTTACTTTAGGTTTTCAGGCGGGTCATCATAAGCATGACATGGGTAAGGTTACCTAAACAAACCATGCCCAAATTCATGATTGGTTGATAGCCGATAACGGGAAATTGTGGCAACTGTCGCGATATACAATCGTGAACTATGGAAAGAATATCGGCTACAGCTATGTCAACAATACGCTAGCCAGCGTTTGTTTATCGTAATTGAAGACAGGCTGAGCCGATAGGAGATGAACTGGTTCATGGAATATGAACCAGGAAAGTTCAGAATGTGTGGATGCCGTTTGGATAGGTTTTCTTTTCAGGTATGACGCTGCAGGGGAGCTTACGCTGCCCCTAATTGCAGGTAAGTACCATAGCTTTGCATGGAAGGAGGTAGGTGGTTAATTTAAGAGGATGGGCGGTTCTTTGGGAATGTAATAAAGAACCACCACAGGCACTTACAATGGGGGCACTTACCCCACTAAATTAATTAAATTACAAGTACTACGTATGATCTTATTTACTAAATCTCTACAGAATATCAACTAATAATCCGCTCGTAGTAGACAGCGCACCATTCCCACATCACAAAGCCGAATCATTTCAATAACAACGTGAGAAATTAGTAGACGCGATATATGTAGTGAGATAAGCAAACAGATGAAGAATTTTTTCGTGTAATAACCCAACATTACGACGAACAATCCTAACTTACCCACTAAGGCGGCAAGGGGAAGGTGGGTTCCTGTAATGACTTAAGATTTGAATACATTTTACATCAATGAAATTAACAAAATATTTTTTGGGGAACTCCATCCCACGAAATAAGTAAATTTTCTATGCATTTCACGAGAACCTAAAGTCTGCAAAACCTAAATAAATTCGTTGCTTACTTTCACTCTATTTCAGATCTTAGCGTCGATGATAACGAAACACATGAATGCTGTGGGTTTTTTTTTTTAGGATAGGAAATTATTTTGTTGTTATACTCATAGTATCGTCACTCAACAAAAAATAATCATTTAATTCGAAATTCAAATACCGCCATGAATCCCCCATTCAGACGATAAAAAAATGCTAGCGACCTTAAACCGCGATAAGGCTATATAAAGCTCTGAGAATTTCCCAGTACTCGATGAAGTATAAGAATTGCACTTTAGTTCATTTATAAGTGTCACATTAATTGATGCACAGCGATAAGTTCCATTAACAGAAACATCGTTACCACACTGTATTTCCATTTCAAATCAAACCATAATGGATTACAAACAACGCTTGATTGGAATTATCTTCCTATATACAGTAACTTGTGTAACTTTAATATCAATTTTATTTACACTGTTCACTAAGGATTTTATTAAAATTTTTACAGATAAACATTTGCTATGGTGCCTGCGAGACTCCATCTGAAGTGCCAACTGGAGTGGATGAGTACATCGAAAATATGTCGGCACATTATAGAAATGAACTACAGATGACTGACGCCAAAATAAACCAAATGGAGATATCCTATAACAAGCAGTTATCCGTTGTAGAATATAATAAGGAACTAGCAGCCAGAATAGGAAGACAATTAGAATCAAGAATGAGAAGCGTCGCAACACTTCACATGAAAGGAAAATTATGCGTCCAACACTTCATGGCTAATGTAACTACTGAAAATAATAATCTACAAAATAAATTGAAGGTATGTGTCGACACAGCCAGATCTAACACAAGGGCATTGCCCGACAATGCAAGAGTTCAGGTGCGGAATTCAAGGGCACAATTAAACGATCTTACTGCAGTCGATTTAGCCGCATGCCGCAAGTCTCATGGGAACCAAGAACCAAAATTGCTGGAATGTTCAAGAACAAAGGTAAAAATTGAGTTTCAGTATACTACGTCTCATTTCACATTTTAAATATTCTTTTATAGTTATTAGTTCGTGAAATCAATATTCAAAATTACATGAAAAGTGCTATAAGAGACATAACGATTAATGAATGTAAAGCAAATGATTTCGTACATCTTGGCCAACAGTGTGCGTTCAATTCGATTATTGATACACAAGCTATGCTGACGGAAATTGTTGCAAATATAAACTCATGCATCGGAGAGAGATTACTTGAAAATAATTCAAATTAAATTAATTTTGATTCTGCTTCTTTTTAAAACTTGGTGATAACCTAGTCGTCATACAATTTAATTAATTTTTAAATAAAAATGTTTTTTAATTGATAACATTGTTCCTTTGGTGTCGAGAAGAATTAATTCAATTATTTGAAATGTACTTAAAGATATTAATTGCTTCACATTAAAAAAAAGTCAGAAAATGCTAATTAATAATAAGTCAGAAAAATCTATTTCCTTCATCAAATTCAGTGGAACACTACTATGCATTGTTATTTATGGGTACCTCGAAAACGTTTATGAACGCGTTTATGTAAAAAAAAAAGTGCATGTCTAGTAAAGTATAAATGCAAGACGTAACCTATTGATTCCAAAAGGAAGTCCAAAGAGTACCATGACCGTACAGTACGCCCCTTCACGTTCCCTGTTGGCGGAAAGGTTCTGATACATTTTCATTAATTTTTAAATAGAGCTTCGGTGTAGAGAACAATTAATTTAATTATTTGAAAAGAATTTAAAGAGATTAATTGTTATATCTTAAGAAGTCTGAAAAATGTCAATTGTTTAGAATCTATTATATCTCATTTTAATTTCAGTGGAACAAGACTGTATTTGCACTTTGTTATTTATGTATACCAAAAAAAAAAAAAACAAAAAGAATTGTTGAAAGGTGCAATAATATACCGGACAATACTTTAAACAATCTTGTTTCCAGTATATCACGAAGATTGTTAACTATTGAAAGAAATAACGGACAAAGCATTTCATATTAAATAAATTGTTATACAAAATTCACTCAGCAAACCATTCATTCTTCTGACAACCGGTATGCCTTGTCTAAATTTAGGAACAAAACGACCTACTAGAATGTCCGCCTCTATATTTCATACCTCCACGACAAATCTGACTCTGTCTGTTATGAAGGTAAAACGAAAACCAACGTAACGGCCTCCATCCAACAGGAAGGTCTACCCACCGACTTTCCTAGCCTCCGCAGCCCGTTCATTAAGTTCCATAAAAATCTCGATATGCTCCCGAATAAAGTGCTAAAAGATCTCTCGACATTTCGACAATATATCGACAACAAAATAACCTATCTCAATAATGACAAGCACTTTTGACCCTAATAAGTCGCCCTCTCGTCCCCACTATCATCTCAATACCCCCAATACGCTCCCCCTAACCGCCTACTATCAGAATGTTAGAGGTCTCCGCTCCAAAACACATTCGACTCTGGAAAAGGTACATTCCTTACCTTTCGACATATACGCTCTGACTGAGACCAACCTTATCCCTAGTATTAACAGTCTTGAATTATTCCCCCCCTCCTTCAATATTTTTCGCGATGATAACGCTCATCGAGAAGGTCCCAATTCCCCATGCCGTGGAGTGCTGCTTGCCACTCATAACAGACTCGCTTCGTCTCTAATTGCCATCTCTTCTTCTCCGGATCTTGAGTACGTCGCAATAAAAATCGACAAGCGCCCTAAGTCTCTTTTCATTATCTGCTTCTATATATCTCCTTCGCGACCCAGCGCGTCATACGAACTTGTAATAGAAGCGGTAGATAACCTACCCGAGTTAAGCACCTCAGTAGACGATATCGACGTTGTTGGCGACTTTAACCTCCCCCATCTCCAATGGACATTGGCTGACGAACAAGCCTTCTACGTCTCAAACCCCAGTAGGTCCAAAGAACGTATTTTTATATACGGTCTCACCGACTCATGCCTCCATCAAATAAGCAATGTCCCAAATCATATGGGGAGACAACTGGGCCTCGTGTTCACAACGGACCCACACACGCCCTCTCCACCATTGATAATTACCACCCATCGCTACTCTTATCCATATATCTTGATCATGAAACCCAGCCTTCTCTACCTCATGACAGCTTTTCCTACAACTTCCACAAAGCTAACTTCCGCCTTTTGAATGAGCATCTTAGCAAAACAGCGTTTCGCTTTGATCATTTGGGAGTAGAAGAAGCTACTGCCTCTCTATAAGGAGATCTACTATGCCGTCGCCTTATATGTCCCCTATTCTCAGGTCATCGGTTTCATCGCCGCGATTGTACAACCACACACTCCGCGCTCTTAGGAACAAGAGAAATAACTTGTGGAACATTTTCCTCAAAACGCGTTCCTTCCAAAACTACTCCAACTATCTCGGTTCCTTTTATAAATTTTCCGAGCTCTACAACTCCCTCTACACCAACTACCTCACAAAAACACAATATAATTTGATCAATGACCCCAAATCTTGTTTCCACTTCATAAACTACAAACGTAAATCCGACGCCTATCCTAACTCCCTTTCTTATGGCGCGACTACTTCAACCGACATCCTAACTACAGCCAATCTATTCGCTTCATTTTTCAATAAATCCTTCACAGACGTCTCCTTCGAACCCAATCCGTCTCACTTCAAAGACTTAGCCGAATTGTCCCTCGGCCCCTTCACCCCTCAAATTATTCAGCGTCACGTAGTTGAGGAGAAATTAAACTTACTCAAAGACGAGTTCAACCCTGGGCCTGATGGACTCCCGGCTGTATTTTTAAAGAAATGTTCCACTTCTCTTTCCCTCCCGATATCAAAGATATTCAATCTGTCCCTTTCACAAGGGATCTTCCCCAGTATTTGTAAATCCTCCTATGTCCCCCCATACATCTAAAAGGACCTAAAAATGATATAAGCAACTACCGTCCCATCGCCAAACTGTCTCATATCTCCAAACTGTTCGAAGGAATTCTTTACAACGTGTTATCTTTCCGTTGTAAATCCATCATCTCATCCAACCAGCATGGTTTCCTTTCGGGTAGGTCGACCACAAGAAATCTGATCGAGTTCTCATCCCATACTCTCCGTGCCTTAGAGAATGGCAACGAAGTCGATGTAATCACCACCGATTTCAGCAAAGCCTTTGACAAAATCTCTCATAATCTCATCCTTTTTAAGCTGTCCTCCCTAGGTTTCGAACCCCTATTGATCAAGTGGTTATCTTCTTATCTGAAAGATCGATCCTACCATGTCAAATTCAGATCCTCCCTGTCCAATCATTTTCTTCCCACGTCAGGGGTTCCGCAAGGCAGCCATCTAGGTCCCCTTCTATTTATCCTTACCATCAATGATGTTGACTCCATTATTAAATACTCATCCATCTCCCTCTATGCGGACGACGCCAAACTCTACAAACCGATCATCTCTCCTCTCGACTCCTCACTTCTCCAAACGGACCACGACAGCTTCTTAACTTGGTGCCGCAATAACTGCCTTGAACACAACGTTGTCAAATGTCACACCATCATCTTCTCCTGTGTATTGTGTGTGTATCTGTTAGAGACGCTACACGACCCCTTCTTGAATACGCCAGTCAGGTCTGGTCTCCACACTACTCGTTCCATGTACGCAGAATCGAAAGCGTGCAACGTCGTTTTCCGCGTTTTGTTCTCCGCGGACTGAACTGGGTGACATCCCCCCCCCCCCCCCCCCCCCCCCCTCCTCTTTTTTTTTCTTCTTTTTAACCAAAGTTTATATTCTTATATACAGTTTTAAGATAGTTGTTAAGTTTTGTCGCTTGTACTAGGCTAAATATATGAGGGTTCTGCCCTCACTAAACTAAAACAAAAAAAAAAAACTAAAAAAATTAAAATATGAATGTCCTGAGTTTATACTTTTTCATAAGCGAAATTTAGGTTTTTTCAGAAAATGAATTACCATTCCTGTTAAAAAAAAGCAATTAGACCATTAAAGGGATTTACCTAAGTTAGTGTTGGTTGACAATATTTTGTCTCAAAACTAGTCATACAAGTTTATTACTCATTTCAAGAAAACTGAAGATTTACGTTTGAATCTATAATTTTTCAGAGCACTGTACCTTTCCTTGTAAGTACTTATATTGTTTGGGTTAAGCCAATAATGGGAGGCCCACTAAACTTAAGCATATACTTTGCAGTTTGATAATGAAGTTAGAAAACGTTTGTCGAACCTGCTGGTATAAGTAAGAGCAACTCATGATGTCATCACTGTTACATAATTGAAAACATTTAATTATCACCCCCCCTAAAATAGATAAAATCCTGGCATCTGCATATCCTTCACCATTACCAAAACTTCACTTCACCAATACAATAGATTATTCCCAACATGGAATAGATACAAATTAAAATAAAATAACACCCCTAGATCCCAATCCCAGTAGATAATATTTGGTACGACTTAAGGGTCCCAAATATTATAGACTGAACGCACAAACAGTTTCCCAATGACTTGTCTTGTGTGTCCTTCCGATAAAAAGGAAGCGAAGCAGCGAAGAAGAAAAAAAAAAGGATATGCAGATAGCGACACGAGGATTCTTTCTTCTGAAGTAAGTCGTCAAAGGATACGGTTCGTGTGCCCCAAAAAGAACAATTAAATTAAAGAAAAGAGAAAAGAAAGAAGTTTTTATACAAGCGCGTGCGTGTGCGGTTCGTTAAAAGGACAAATAAAATAAATCATAATAAAAAGTTTCAAAGGATAAATAAAATAAATTAAGTTACAACAGTTTCACAAGAAAAAAAGAACGTTGTTTCAATAGTTACAAAAGGATTAATAACAAGTTTTCAAAGGACAAATAAAATAAATTATAATATCAAGTTTCAAGTTACAACAATTTCAAAAAGAATAACATAATTAGTTGTAATAGTTACAAAAGAAGTAATACCAAGTTTCACAAAAGGAGTAATACCGAGTTTCAAAGGATTAATAAAAGCAGTCACCCACGTCTCACCCAACGAAAAAACAAGGGGTAAGTTGTGTAGGAATAAAGACATTATAAAACAATTGTTAACAATATAAACTTAACATCACTAAACAAGCGCATCGGGCCGTGACTATTGGGAAAGAGATTCTTTATAAAATGAAAGAGAGAGAGTGAATGGGTATAACATGAAACCCAATGGGAGACTTGAATGCTGAGATAAATTGGAACTGTATGTTCAGAGAGTTGTCACTTCCATGTTGCCACACTTTGCCGGAAGCAACAATTACAATGGACATTGAATTAAAAAAATAGCACGACAATGACATGTGAGCGCTGATTACAACGCCGAATGTTATATCCCCAAATCAGATACACTTCAACATGATTTCTTAAGTGTTCGACGTGCTGTAGATGATGTGTGGCTTTTATTCTAATTTTTATTAATTGTCCAGGGTTCTATGGGGGCATCACGTCTATTTTTATTTCATATTAAGCCTAAACTGGTAAACATATTTTTGTCAACTTAATCCGGTAAACTGGGATTACCCCACTTGCGCTTTTAATCTTTACTGCTCAAGCATGCGTGAGCGACTGGAGCTAACAGTGTGTCTCCCTACTCATTAATGATGAAATTGAATTATGATCAGGGTCCCGTGTTGTAGAAGCAAATCGTTCCCTCGGCGGGAGATTTAAAAACGTCTGGGGTGTAAATACTCCCAGTTTACCGGTTTAAGGTTAATGATCTACTTGCACCAACGGGAAACGAGATAATCATTTTTTCCAACGATAGTGCACGATTTCTTCATTTTCGAACATTCAACTTGTACCTCATCACGCACGCTGACGAATTACATCGATTCACAAAATCGATATCGCAACAAAATCCTACAATGGATAAAGATCGATTCCGTTGATTGCAATCCGAAGAAGAGGCAATATACGACGTTTACAAGAAAAAATTGATCATCAACGTCACAATGTCATAAAACTTTTTGAAATATTTTGCTCAAATTTTGGTTCTTTAAACCATAGGAGATCGGAACAAAATCCCGCAATGGGTAAAGACCAATCCCATTGATTTTAATGTGAAGATTGGGCAGTATACAGTATTTATAAGAAAAAATTAATCGTCAGTATCACAGTTTATAATAAACGGTCAAACCACAAAACTTACTGAAAAATTTTGCTCAAATTCTGAATTCTCAAATGATCGGAGTTCGGAACAAAACCCCGCGATGAGTAAGGACCAATCCCATTGATTTTAATGTGAAGATTGGGCAGTATACAGTATTTATAAGAAAAAATTAATCGTCAGTATCACAGTTTATAATGAACGGTCAAACCACAAAACTTAATGAAAAATTTTACTCAAATTCTGAATTCCCAAATGATCGGAGTTCGGAACAAAATCCCTCAAGGGGTAAATGCCAATCCCATTGATTTCAAGTGAGGAAGAGACAGTATGCAACATTTATAAGAAAAATTTGATCACCAGTGACACAGTTTATAATAAACGGTCATGCCATAAAACTTAATGAACAATTTTGCTCAAATTCGGAATTCTCACATGATCGGAGTTGGGAACAAAATCCCTCAACGGGTAAAGGCCAATCCAATTGATTTCAAAGTGGGGAAGAGGCAGTATGCAACGTTTATAAGAAAAATTTGATCATCAGTGACACAGTTTATAATGAACGGTCATGCCATAAAACTTAATGAACAATTTCGCTCAAATTCTGAATTCTCAATTTATCGGAGTTAGGAACAAAATCCCTCAACGGGTAAAGGCCAGTCCCATTGATTTCAAACTGCGGAAGAGACAGTATGCAACGTTTAAAAGAAAAATTTGATCATCAGTGACACAGTTTATAATGAACGGTCATGCCATAAAACTTAATGAACAATTTTGCTCAAATTCGGAATTCTCAAATGATCGAAGTTCGGAACAAAATCCCTCAACGGGTAAAGGCCAATCCCATTGATTTCAAAATGGGGAAGAGACAGTGTTGCGGATTCGCTCTTAAACAACCGGCGAATTCGCAATTAAATACAAGATGTGGCATCACCTTAAACAATGTCAGCAGTTAGCTGACATTATGGAATTAATTCTGTTGGTTGTCAAATGACAACCACCTATTTTTGTTTTTATCATTCTTTTTTCAACCATTCGACCGACCCAGTTGTGTTTTTGTAATATCAATCAACCAGAATCAACGACATCCTTGGAATAAAGAACATCAATAGTAATCAATTAAACAAAATAGACGTTTTACTAATTGGAGGATTCGTTCTTGAGGTATTCGTTTCCCTTTTGCATATCATTAGCCATTGTTTTTCAGCCATCGGAACCACCACCGTTGCAATCCAAGGGAGTGAAGCAGTATTGCCGACGCCATTGCTTTGGCCCACCATTTTTGATACTGAGTTGGTGATCAGTTCCATGGTAATTATTGAACGGATAATTACAGCGGAGAGAACACATTGTATCGCAACAGAAACCAGCAAAACATATTGCACGTCAGGAGACACCATCGTGTTCCTGACCGCGTGTATTCAACGCTTGTTGGATACAGACAGTATGCAACGTTTATAAGAAAAATTTGATCAACAGTGACACAGTTTATAATGAACGGTCATGCCATAAAGGTTAATGAACAATTTTGCTCAAATTCTGAATTCTCAAATGATCGGAGTTCAAAACAAAATCCCGCAATGGCTAAAGACCAATCCTATTGATTTCAAGTGAGGAAGAGACAGTATGCAACGTTTATAAGAAAAATTTGATCGTCGATGACACAAGTTATAATGAACGGTCTAAACACAAAACTTAATGAAAAATTTTGCTCAAATTCTGAATTCTCAAATTATCGGAGTTCGGAACAAAATCCCTCAACGGGTAAAGGCCAATCCCATTGATTTCAAAGTGGGGAAGAGGCAGTATGCAACGTTTATAAGAAAACTTTGATCATCAGTGACACAGTTTATATTGAACGGTCATGCCATACAATTTAATGAAAAATTCTCCTCAAATTCTGAATTCTCAAATTATCGGAGTTCGGAACAAAATCCCGAAATGAGAAGGACCAATCACATTGATTTCAAAGTGAGGAAGAGACATGGGGTCAAGCCATAAGACTTAATGAAACATTTTACTCAAATTCTGAATTCTCAAATTATCGGAGTTCCGAACAAAATTCCGCAATGAGTAAAGCCCAATCCCATTGATTTTAATGTAAAGTTGGGGCAGTAAGCATAGTTTATAATAAAAATTTGATCGTCAATGACACAGTTTATAATGAACGGTCATGCCATAAAAATTATGGAACAATTTTCCTCAAATTCTGAATTCTCAAATGATCGGAATTCGGAACAAAATCCCGCAATGGGTAAAGGCCAATCCCATTGATTTCAATGTGGGGAAGAGGCAGTATGCAACGTTTATAAGAAAAATGTGTTCACCAGTCACAGTTTATAATGAACGGTCATGCCATAAAACTTAATGAACAATTTTGCTCAAATTATCGTAGTTCCGAACAAAATCCCGCAATGGGTAAAGGCCAATCCCATTGATTTCAAAGTGGGGAAGAGGCAGTATGCAACGTTTAAAAGAAAAATTTAATCATCAGTGACACAGTTTATAATGAACGGTCATGCCATAAAACTTAATGAACAATTTTGCTCAAATTCGGAATTCTCAAATGATCGAAGTTCGGAACAAAATCCCTCAACGGGTAAAGGCCAATCCCATTGATTTCAAAATGGGGAAGAGACAGTGTTGCGGATTCGCTCTTAAACAACCGGCGAATTCGCAATTAAATACAAGATGTGGCATCACCTTAAACAATGTCAGCAGTTAGCTGACATTATGGAATTAATTCTGTTGGTTGTCAAATGACAACCACCTATTTTTGTTTTTATCATTCTTTTTTCAACCATTCGACCGAGCCAGTTGTGTTTTTGTAATATCAATCAACCAGAATCAACGACATCCTTGGAATAAAGAACATCAATAGTAATCAATTAAACAAAATAGACGTTTTACTAATTGGAGGATTCGTTCTTGAGGTATTCGTTTCCCTTTTGCATATCATTAGCCATTGTTTTTCAGCCATCGGAACCACCACCGTTTCAATCCAAGGGAGTGAAGCAGTATTGCCGACGCCATTGCTTTGGCCCACCATTTTTGATACTGAGTTGGTGACCAGTTCCATGGTAATTATTGAACGGATAATTACAGCGGAGAGAACACATTGTATCGCAACAGAAACCAGCAAAACATATTGCACGTCAGGACACACCATCGTGTTCCTGACCGCGTGTATTCAACGCTTGTTGGATACAGACAGTATGCAACGTTTATAAGAAAAATTTGATCACCAGTGACACAGTTTATAATGAACGGTCATGCCATAAAGGTTAATGAACAATTTTGCTCAAATTCTGAATTCTCAAATGATCGGAGTTCAAAACAAAATCCCGCAATGGCTAAAGACCAATCCTATTGATTTCAAGTGAGGAAGAGACAGTATGCAACGTTTATAAGAAAAATTTGATCGTCGATGACACAAGTTATAATGAACGGTCTAAACACAAAACTTAATGAAAAATTTTGCTCAAATTCTGAATTCTCAAATTATCGGAGTTCGGAACAAAATCCCTCAACGGGTAAAGACCAATCCCATTGATTTCAAAGTGGGGAAGAGACAGTATGCAACGTTTATAAGAAAACTTTGATAATCAGTGACATAGTTTATATTGAACGGTCATGCCATACAATTTAATGAAAAATTCTCCTCAAATTCTGAATTCTCAAATTATCGGAGTTCGGAACAAAATTCCGAAATGAAAAGGACCAATCACATTGATTTCAAAGTGAGGAAGAGACATGGGGTCAAGCCATAAGACTTAATGAAACATTTTACTCAAATTCTGAATTCTCAAATTATCGGAGTTCCGAACAAAATTCCGCAATGAGTAAAGCCCAATCCCATTGATTTTAATGTAAAGTTGGGGCAGTAAGCATAGTTTGTAATAAAAATTTGATCGTCAATGACACAGTTTATAATGAACGGTCATGCCATAAAAATTATGGAACAATTTTGCTCAAATTCTGAATTCTCAAATGATCGGAATTCGGAACAAAATCCCGCAATGGGTAAAGGCCAATCCCATTGATTTCAAAGTGGGGAAGAGGCAGTATGCAACGTTTATAAGAAAAATTTGTTCACCAGTCACAGTTTATAATGAACGGTCATGCCATAAAACTTAATGAACAATTTTGCTCAAATTATCGTAGTTCCGAACAGAATCCCGCAATGGCAAACATATTGCACGTCAGGAGACACCATCGTGTTCTTGACCGCGTGTATTCAACGCTTGTTGGATACAGACAGTATGCAACGTTTATAAGAAAAATTTGATCACCAGTGACACAGTTTATAATGAACGGTCATGCCATAAAGGTTAATGAACAATTTTGCTCAAATTCTGAATTCTCAAATTATCGGGGTTGGGAACAAAATCCCGCAACGGGTAAAGGCCAATCCCATTGATTTCAAAGTGGAGAACAGACAGTGTGCAACGTTTATAAGAAAAATTTGATCATCAGTGACACAGTTTATAGTGAACGGTCATGCCATAAAACTTAATGAAAAATTTTACTCAAATTCTGAATTCTCAAATGATCGGAGTTCGGTACAAAATCCCTCAACGGGTAAATGCCAATCCCATTGATTTCAAGTGAGGAAGAGACAGTATGCAACGTTTATAAGAAAACTTTGATCATCAGTTTATAATGAACGGTCATGCCATAAAACTTAATGAAAAATTCTCCTCAAATTCTGAATTCTCAAATTATCGGAGTTCGGAACAAAATCCCGAAATGAGAAGCACCAATCACACTGATTTCAAAGTGAGGAAGAGACATGAGGTCATGCCATAAAACTGAATGAAAAATTTTACTCAAATTCTGAATTCTCAACTGATCGGAGTTCGAAACAAAGTCCCTCAATGGGTAAATGCCAATCCCATTGATTTCAAGTGAGGAAGAGACAGTGTGCAACGTTTATAAGAAAAAATTGATCACCAGTGACACAGTTTATAATGAACGGTCATGCCATAAAACTTAATGAACAATTTTGCTCAAATTCGGAATTGTCAAATCACACAAGGAAAGGAATAAACGACAGATGGATTTGA
Organism: Microdon myrmicae; assembly: GCA_963931805.1. Taxonomy (NCBI): domain Eukaryota; kingdom Metazoa; phylum Arthropoda; class Insecta; order Diptera; family Syrphidae; genus Microdon; species Microdon myrmicae. The sequence continues at coordinate 37,733,270 of OZ007499.1, read as the reverse complement.
TTATTAGTCAATAATCATATTGGCTTTTGATTTGATTCAAACTTACGTTACTACAGTAATTCAAAACAATACTCACAGTGTGTTATGTGTACACCCACAGGATCCCCTTTGTAGTCAATTTCAACATCTAAGAATTTTCCCTAAAATTGTAAGCTAATTATCAGATATATTTTTCTTAAATCACTCATGTTCAATCTTACATATCTACTAGAATTGCTATTCTGCATAGTTGTTGCGTTTCCCATGGCTTCTAAAAAAACATCAACATACGAGACACACTCCCTCATCCTTGAATTCTGGTTTTGCATTGCACAGCTGCCACTTGCACCATCTCTATTCGCTTTCAAACCCTCCGTATACAACAAATTCAATTTATATGTATCAAATAGTGACATTCTTGATGAAGTTATTGCGGTATTTCTATTCAGTTCTCGATTACAAGGAGCATTTTCCGATGAGTGTTGCCGAACTAAGTTCGAGCAACTTCCTCTTAGTCTAACATCGCCTTTTAGTTTATAGGCCGTCGAACTTCCTTTGCGACATTCTTGGTCATCGATTTCGAAGCTACGTTGGCGAGTGCACCTGCTATGACCACATTGTCTACATCCTGCTGTCGCAAACAAATTGTACGTTGTCGGCGCTTTTAAGGATTGGCTGTGACCCTCGCAATTACTATTTTGGGCAAATTGTTCCATCGAAACATTTGTTGAAGCATCACAAACAGTTTTGTCGCCCACACCAATATTCTTATTTCTTCCCATTGCGGTGTCGTTTACGTTATGTTTGAAACACGATTTTGTTGGTAATGCTGTAGAGATCATAGATAATCGTTCGTGCCGTTGAATTGGTACATCGGATATATTATCTGTACTCTTGTGATGAGAAAAATCAAAATCGACTACTTTTTCGCGCGTGTTCTTCTGAAAGAGATTATAAATTGTTAATATATTATTTTCAATAATTACGGTAGAAAAATTACGGACCCTTGAAGAACGATCACTGCTCTCAGCTCTAACTTTCGTCGCTGATGATAAGTGACAGGTGGTTTGAGATTGTTGTTTTTTTGGAGTTGATATCCTGGAGCTAGGACATGGAGTTACCGTACCAGAATAACTAGTAGATGCTCGCCGACTTTGTGCACCAAGCTGACATTTATTTCGTTTTCTCTGAATATCTTGGATGTGAGTTAGGTAGTTCACTACCCTTTTAAATGATTCTGTTTTTCCAGCACCACTCTCACCTACGTTTATTCATGATAAGAACGTTTTTTTCTTTAATTATAATAATCTCACCTAATAATATGATGCACTGATCTTCACTTTGGTCCTTTAAGGACTGGTAGGCTAAATTTGCGAGTCCGTATCTGAACAAACAAAAAATTAATCGTTATTTATATATATATATTAAAAATAAGCTGTGTTTTTAATTACATATGTGGTGGCAATTGAAATATTCCCTTGCTTCCATAAGCACGAATAATTTCGGATGTATGCTCTGATATGTGTCGATATGGATTCACAGCAATAACCGATGTTCCAATATAAGTCTACGGAAATGCCAGGTTTTTATGGAAATGTATTATGGTCTTTTACTGAAAAAAAAGCTTACTTACATATATGTTGTCTCTTTTATACCGCTGATGAATATTGTTAATGAAGCTATCTTCAGATAAATTTTCCAGGAGCACCGAATCCCATGTTCCAACATCTTGTTCCATTTTAGTACTGGTTTTGTAACTGGATAATAATATATTGTATTACAAACTGGTGATCAAGATTTATTCTACTTTTGGTTAATGTTGCTAAATTATGCAGAGCTTGGAAACGATAATCACTATTTTAAACCTCAGTTCTAAATACTCGTGGAGAGGTAATTTTGAGTTGGATTCATTTAATCACGATCGGAAATTGACCACCACCAGAGGGGAGTGTTCTGAATGCGAGTCAAACAAAAGAATATGTATTGACTAGTTCAAAATTAGAATGAAGGAATTGAATGTGCCAATCTTCTGACGAAATTAGTTTGTATTCGCATTACAGCATGAGAATTAGTATAGGTGGCCTTAAAATCATAAGCAATTGATCAAGAAATGGTGGATAATCCACGCAGGATAGAAAGTAAGATATCCTCTTGTATTCGAAATTTCCCAACAACAACTATACTATAAACAATATTTTTCAATACATATGTCACTCTTGAAATGATTAGGCGGTAATCTTATTGCCTTAAATATCTTCCAATAATCCAAATTCTAAATCAGATTGCCTAATTGATGAATGAATTATGGCCTATGGTACTGTTAAATCTCGCTACATAACCCCCCTCAATTATCAATCGACCAGTATACATTCATATTGAACGTTCTCAAGCAATTAACACATTTTTCCACTCATTAACTAATTGATGCCTCTTCCCACAGGCAATTAATGTTCATATCGCATACGTTGCGATATGCATTCGAATACCCCACACTGCTTGCCTTCGTGCCCAGAGCTAGACGCTCATCGTATCATGAATACTCATATTATGCACTTGCCATGTCGGACGATTAGCAGGCACCTGTAGCCGCGCGCCACATGGCATCAAATTGCATTAGAGGCGACCTTACGCCCGCCGATGGGACCTACACTGGACACATGACACCGGCAGAGTTACCGTAGCAATAAAAGCAATAAAGCAAACGCAAAGCCGACGTTGCCGGCCATGTTTGACGTCGGCACACTGCCCAAAGCGGATGCAATTTATTATATTTCAATTTGCCGAACGCAACTGGCATGTGAATGATGCGAGTGACCAGAATCAGGTAAACGATTAAGCGGATGTGCCAGCCGAAGGGCAATTAAGTTTAAATGATAATTAAGCCATATCGACAGCTCATATGGGGAAATCGGTGTCAATACCGGTCATGCGTTCTGGATCAAAGTCCAGGCTAAAGGAAATGCATCGTTTGCTGTTCTACACCCGATTTTGGGGTATATAAAGAGTGGTTGCATGCAGCGACATCCTGAGAAAGGTTGGCGTAGGGCTAATAACTTTGCCCGGAAAAACAAATTATTGTGGACAATTTGACAAATCTCGGATACGGACCGGATACTGGTGGAGAGACTTGCTAAATAAGGCCAAGACCGGATCCCGCTTGTAGTGCCGATGATGATGATGTTGAAAAAGTGGTTGCATATGGACTAATGGGAGCAGTCTATAACAAGAGTAACAGACTGCAACTTCGCGACGGAACAGCGGGTCTGTTTCTCGGAAATAAGTATTAATAAAATAACAGTGTAGAACTTTATTTAAATAAAATATAATAAAGAACTAAAAATAACATAAGTCTACTTACTTGGACTCTCCAGCAGGACGCGGAGCAGAAAGGGCGGACCGCCCTACAACAGTAAGGTAAGGTTTTAATACTAATAACCTCACCCTTTGGCACGGACGGCATACCTACTGCCGGTGCCAGATAAATAATTCAAAGTAATACCTTGTTGGTATTACATTTGGCGCGGACGGCAGGATACTGCCCGTGCCAAAATAATAAACAATATTTTACTATTAAATAATAAAATAATAAATGTTAATGGCAATATATCCATTGGTGTTACATTTATTTGGCTCAGGTGGTAGGATACTGCCGGTGCCAAAATAATCATTAATATTTTATTAAATAATAAAATCATGAATGTTGACGTCAAATATCCATTGGTCTTACAGTACGCAGTTATATTGATCTAGCACGAACCGCTAATAACATACGCAAACACAGCTACTTCTAATATATTTGCCATTGATGCCGCTCCCACAATTATGTGATTCACTTGACGTACATTTCCCGGGTTGGTGAGTTTGAGTTTAATCTACATACTAAATTATTTATGGGTAAACCTGCAAAAATGCATAAAACGTGATAAGAATAAACAGGCAGATCATAGTCTAGGTACCCGCATCGGGTTTAGGCAGGCATTATTGAATGGCAATATGGGTTCCGGATAGACAGATCAGCCGCTAAAGCTCTATCTGTTGTATGTGACATAACCCACAACGCGATAGCCAAGGCCGATAACCTCTATATAGTGGAACAGATTGCGACTCCGATCGTCTTCTAGTGATGGGCAAAATCAGAAGTCAGCTCGCGGCAAACCCACATGGGCAGTCACGGGAGACGAGTAAAATGTTTGACATTGATAAACTAAAAGACCTGAATATCAAAACGAACTAACGAATAGATTTGGCATCCTAGAGAATGGAACTTGTGAGGTAGAGGAAGCCAATAGTGTGGACACTAAATAAACATCGATCAGAGACACAATTAAACAAACAGCCCAAAAGGTATTAGGATCTAAGAAAACAAGTAAGTCCAGGCCTTGGTTTGACGATGAGTGCAGGGCGAAGATCGAAGAACGTTAACGCCTCAGAGTGATACACTTACAAAGATATGATGAAGTCAACGCAGAAAGATACGCGACAGTTCGGAAACAGAGTTTTCAAACGCAAAAAACGCGAATGGGAGAATACTCGGATCGAAAAAATTCTAGAAAATGCCAGAGCAAAAAACGTCAGAGGTACGTATGCCGACATAAATTCAATTAGAAATGGCTACCGAGGGAGAGCCAAAATAATTGGAGACGCCAACTGCTGTCTGGTCACAGAAATAAACAATATCGTGACAAGATGGAAGCAGTAACTAACAGCAAAGTTAACGAGAAAACTCCCAAAAGAACAGTATGGTTCTACGAGAAAGCCAACTAGGAAGGTCTGAACGACTTTTTTGGGAGGTTAAATTGGTCGTTATTTTTCCTCAATAACGGTGTTGACTCTATAACGGACACATTGACAGACACGATTCTACTTGGCATGCGAACCTTTATTCCACACAGGGTAAAGAGTGTCAAACCCGAGAGAAATATGTGGTTCGATTCCGGGTGCAGGATGCCATTAAGGCTAAAGAGTTGATCTTCCGGTTGTATAAATCAAACAATACTGATGAAAACCGAAAAAGATTTAAGAGAGCTAGAAATGGCTGCAATGCGTATATTCAACGCGCCAAGTTCTTGCATGAGCAGAGAGTGAGATTTTTCAAACGCAAAAAGCGCGAATGGGGGAGGACTCGGATCGAAAAAATCCTAGAAAATGCCAAAGCAAAGAACATCAGAGGTACGTATCCCGACATAAATTCAATTAGAAATGGCTACCGAGGGAGAGCCGAAATAATTCAAGACGCAAACGGCTGTCTGGTCACAGAACCAAACATTATCGTGACGAGATCGAAGGCAGTACTTTGAAAACCTGCTTAATGTGCGCACTACAAATAAACGCACCAGACGTACATACAGCCGAACCTCAGATTCCAAAGCCCTCTTTTAACGAAGTTGTAGACGCAATAACTCGATTGAAAAACAACAAGGCTCCCGGAGTCGACTGCATACCGGGAGAGCCTGTGAAGCATGGAGGAGAGGCAACCGCTCGAAAAATCCACCAACTCATCAAAACAATATGGGATAAGGAAGTCATTCCGGAAGAATGGAAAACATCAATAGTCGTTCCCATTTTCAAAACAGGCGACAGATCTGACTGCGAAAACTACGGAGGAATATCATTGCTCCCAACCACACACAAAATACTAACAAATGTCATACTGGCGAGAATCACACCGTACGCAGAAGAAATACTGGGAGATTGCCAATGCGGATTCCGTAGGAACCGGTCAACAAGCGACCAAATGCTCACAATAAAGAAACTGCTGGAAAAGAAGTGGGAATACCGAGAGACGGTTCACCAATCGTTCGTTGACTTCAAAAAAGCCTACAACTCAGTCGCAAGGCAAAGACGCTACTATATTGTAGTTGAGCTGGGTATCCCAAAAAAATATACCACCCTCATTCAAATTTGCATGAACGAAAACAAAGGGCGAGTTAGAATAATAAACCACCTCTCAGGACGATTTGAAATCCGGGACGGACATAAACAGGGGGATGCCCTCTCAGACTGTTTTTTTAACCTTGTGCTCGAGAATGTCATCAGTAAGGTACAAGACGACAACATGGCCGGATCATCCCTGAACGGGGTGCACGCATATGCGGATGACATCACCGTTCTGGGCGATAATCCAGAAACTGTAAGTAAAAACTGTGAAATCATCATGCAAGCGGCAGAAGAGGTGAGCCTAGAAATAAATGAAGACAAAACAAAATACATGATTACGGCGAGAGCAGGTTGACCTCAGGGAACACATACAAACGTCAGAGGCAAGATATTTGAAAAAGTTAAAGAATTTAAATATCTGGGAACAATACTAACGGCCAGTAACGAAATGTCGAAGGAAATTAACAAAAGACTGCATTCCGGCAACGCTAGTTGGCACACAGTCAGTAAACTGCTAAAATCCACACTGCTATCACGTAACATTAAGCTCCGTGTCTATAGAACCATAATCATGCCGATTGTTCTATACGGATGCAAACATGGGCTCTCACAAAACGGGAAGAAAACAAATTCCGCGTATTCGAGAATAAAGTTTTAAGGGGTATCTTTGGTGGTAAATATGACGAGCAGGCAGGACAATGGAGGAAACTCCATAACCACGAATTGGAAGAACGATACCGCAAACCTACAATAGTGAGAGTAATCAAGTCGCGAAGATTAAGATGGGCCGGACACGTAGCGCGAATGGGCAACGATAGGACCGTGCATAGAATTCTTGACGGTAAACCAACGGGAAAGAGACCGACAGGACGGCCGCGACGGAGATGGGGAGGACAATGTTAGGTTTGACCTTGAGGAGATCGGATCGGATGCTCGAACGTGGAAGGAGAGCGCACAGGACAGGGAACAATGGCGGAGTCGAGTCGGCGAGGTCATGAACTTCCGGGTTCCTACAGGCCAATAAATAGAATAGAAATAATAGTGACTTCCCTACGTTCTACAGAAATATCAGTTCTACATTTGCTGATGATCATCATCATCATCATTATTGACACTACAACCGGGATCCGGTCTTGACCCTATTTAGCACGTTTCTCCACCAGTATCCGGTCCTTATCCGAGACTTGTTAAATTGTCCATAATAATTTGTTATTGCGGGCAAGGTTATTAGCCTTGCGCCAACATTTGCTGATGATACTGCAATATTAACCATTGGAGAAAATAATTCAATTTCAACATAAATGCTACAAACAGGTGGAGCCGAACTACAACGTTGGACACTATGTTACAATGGAATATCAAGCTAAACCAACCAAATCGGTGCATATCGATTTCACAAATAAATTTTTTAAGCACAAGCCCGTATACATCAATCATTAAGTAATTGCATATGCGAACACAGATAAATATCATGGAATGACTCTGCATGCCAAACTCAGGTGGAAACCATAGTTTTTGTATTTGGCAGACAACCTGCCTTGTCAACGTACAAGTTGCTGCTGTATCAACAAGTATGGACTTATGGTATACAACTCTGGGGCTGTATCAGTCAGAGCAACAGAATGATCATGCAGCGATTCCAGAATAAAGTACTTCGAATTATTGTCAATGCTCCTTACGTAATGATGATCTACATAAAGATCTGACTGTGGACAATCTCGATAATGTCATCAAGAAGAATGCTCAATGGCATGAACAGCGACTTCATCAGCATATCAACGTCAAGAGGGTTCTGCTTTTGGGAAACGATGGCTTGATCAGAAGGCTAAAATGGGTGAGCCATTCGAATTAGTGCTGTTTAACTACAGATAATTAATAGGAATTAATTGTACACAATAAACTAGTGGCGCAAATATTTAGAATCAAATTAACAATTACAGGATAAGTACTCTGTAATGTTAAACCGTTAAATTAAATTAGAAGCAAATAGTTTAGCGTTTAGTTAAAATAAATTCACCAATATGTATTACAATACAAAAAAAAAAAAGATCCTGACACGAGTGTTTAATTTTAAGAATGACAAAGTTTGAGCCAAGTCAAATGCAACTCGCATTCTTGAGACTTAATGCATGTAGAAATCTATATTCAGCTCCCAATGTTTATTGCAAAACACTTGTTTCTAGTATATTGCAGCGACTCAAACGTACAAGCTATATTCAACTAAGGATTCACCAAAAGTCGTAAGAATCATATAAACAGCAGAAACTGTTCAAAGTAATATTACCTCGAAATCCACAAGGCTGCTGATATGAACTTGTAATAAAACCTCTACACGTTTCCTGAACTAAAGGACCACATTTATTTAAAATTCTTTACCTTAAAAGCTTCGAGTATCCATTTATTTCTCACGGTTAAAAGCAAAACAAAAAACAAGAGTGGCCGTTCTGAAGTATTTACCATTCCACACAGGGTACAATTCAATTCCAAATTGATTTAATTGAAAAAAGGAAATGGAATAAATTCTTCACTTATAAAGGACTTATAAATGCAATAAGACATAAATCTCGTTTTCTGAATTATTAAACAGCTCGGAAGAATGATATGAATGTAAATAAATTATGTGATCTTTTTAAGAACCATAATTGACCAGACGGTACTTCTTACCTATGATTACCACATATGAGAATCGTTGAAAGTTAGCAAGAACGAAATTGAATCATATCAATTGTGGTAAAGAATTTAAAAAGCGAAATGAAATTATTGCGTTTCTATTCAAATCTTATTAGGAATTTATAGTATTCAAGTTTTCACGACTGACATTTCGCCATATTTATCACTGACTGGCTGTCAATTTTGAAAAGTGCAACTTTAAAGAAGTAGGATAGGTTCGTCATATCTGTTGAAACTTCAAATAGACGTTAAATTTATACCTATAAAATTCAATTTAAACTGCTTCATGGAAAATAAAGCTTGATCTAATGGAACCATTATAAATTACATTATTTTCCTGAGCAGTATAATTATGCATATGCTCAGCATTTAAACAAAACCGTTGCTCCCAACACAAAAAGTAGTAAAAATAAAATCCCAGAGATTATTATAATTTGACCTAGATGATAATCGAAGAGGAAATACGAGGATTCGTATGAAATCGTTCAACTTTACACCTATTTGTGTTTTGTTTGTGTTTATGAACATAATAAGTCAACATTTGTTAAATTATTGTACAATAAATGCGTTATTCAACAACAACAACAACAATAAAATCCAACAAATGATTATTATTTAATAGAAATTGGGTTATAATGGAAAGGGAGATAGATGTAGTACTGTTTCCCTTCGAATTTCAATGATTGGTTGATTGAAATAAAATCTTTCTCTGATGTATGTCTAAAAAATATCGACAGTTTGTATAAAGCGAGCGGGGCCAACCACAACCACAACTGGTACTAGCAACACACAAATGAACAATAAACCAAATGAGAAAGCAGATAATAAAAGCAGACAACAACCTGTCAATAACGAGCCTACCATCATGGATATGATGAAGATGCTCAGTGTATTCCAGCACGACATCAAAAAAGCATCAACCAGCTAACAGAAAGGGTAGGTAAATTTGAAAATTTTCAAAAACTACCGACCAAGAAACCCAAGAAATAAAGACAATGAGTAATCGGCTCCTACGAATAATCATTTGGACGCAAATGGGGTCAACCAAAGGGCTCAAGAATTAGATATATTTATAAGAGAGCACAACATAGATATTGCCTTGATATCAGAAACATACTTTTCTCATATGAGCTTCATAAAAATCAGGGGTTATATGGCCTACTGGACTACGCACCCCAGCGACCGTGCCCGTGGAGGTGCAGCTCTGATAATAAAACATAATATACATCACTTCCAACAAGAAGAAATAAAAGAAACTTTTATTCAAGTTTCCGTTGTTACTATCAACTTTAATGGAGCTGATTTAAATGTAGGTGCTGTATATTGCCCACCTAGACACACAATCTCAAAACAACAATTCACGGATATCTTCAAGAATCTTGGACCAAGGTTTATAATTGGTGGAGATTTCAATGTCAAGCGCACTGCTTGGGGGTCAAGGTTGATTACTCCAGGCAAGGGAAAAGAATTGCTTACAGCCATCAAAGAAGCAAAGTGCGAATTTCATTCGTCTTGTTCACCAACATACTGGCCTACTGATAGCAACAAAACTCCTGACCTGGTCGATTTCTTTATTTCGAAAGGAGTGTCATCGAATTATATTGAAACGGATAGTTTAGTTGATTTAACGTCTGACCACACTCCAGTACTACTAAAACTGAATGCAACTGTTCCCAGAAAGAACAGAAAACTAAATCTTACAAACAAATATACAGATTGGGAAAAATTCCGAAAAGAGCTTGACAATCAGATTAAATTAAACGTAAAACTTCAAGATTGTGAAGAATTGGAACAACAAGTACAACAATTTATCGAAACATTGAAAAGCGCAGCCGCAACAGCAACTTCGGTGCCAAGTGATAAACCAGAACCAGCAACCACATACCCTATTGAGATTAGAGATCTAATCATAAACAGACGCAAAGCTAGACGCACCTGGCACAGATCCAGACACCCTAACGATAAAAAAAATTTAACAAGGTGAGCAATCTAGTTAACAAATTAATTAAAAACCATAAACAGAGTTGTATAGATGAGTATCTAAGTGAACTAAGCCCGTCAGCGGATACGGATTACTCTCTCTGGGAGGCAACACGTAAATTTAAACGTCCCCTTATCCAAGTGCCACTTATAAAAGATACGCAGGGACTGTGGGTACGCAGAACTGAAGATAAAGTTGAAATATTTGCACAACACCTGGCTTCAGTGTTCAAACCACACAACATCTGCAGTAGTATTGATCCTTCACCCAGGTATCAAACTGAGCAAACAATCAAACCAGTGACCCCAATGGAGATTGCCCAAGAAATCGACAAAAGTTTGAACCACAAAAAAGCACCAGCCATCGATGAAATATCACCTAGCGTGTACAAGGAATTACCTCGAAAAACTGTCATTATGCTAACATATCTGTTTAATGCTTGCTTTTGACTAAGATACATTCCAAATACATTCAAAACAGCTCAGATAATAATGCTGAAGAAACCAGAGAAACCAGCAAAAGAAGTAACGTCTTATAGACCCATAACGCTATTGCATTCCATTTCAAAACTGTTTGAGAAATTACTCCTCAAGCGGCTCAAGCCTCTCATCAATATTCCAGACTTTCAATTCGGCTTTAAGAAAAAACACTCAACTGTTGAACAGGTTCACCGTGTGACCACAGCAATAGAAGAGGCTTTCGAAGAAAATAAATCTTACCCAGATGTCTTTCTTGATGTCTCCCAAGCATTCGACAGAGTATGGCATGAAGGTCTTATATATAAAATGAGTAAACTGTTTCCAGCAAACTATTGCCATCTACTCGAATCATACTTGTCTAATAGAACCTTCAAAGTAACACACGAAGGAGCTCTCTCTAGTTTCTATCCAATAGAAGCAGGCATACCAGAAGGAAGTGTCCTGGGACCTTTCCTCTAACCAACCAAGAACACATTCATAGGCACCTTTGCAGATGGTACAGTTATAATATCAGCTGACGAAAATAAAAAAAAAAAAAGCTACACAACAATTGTAACAGGCACTCAACGAAATTAGCCAATGGAGCACTGATTGGAAAATTAAACTCAACGAGATGAAATCTATTCACGTAACATTTACATTGCGACGATCAGATAACAATATTTCTACATATCTCAACGGAATTCCAGTTCCCAAAGCAGATTCAACGAAATATCTCGGTATACATATAGATAGTAGACTAAACTGGAGACATCATGTGAAACAAAAAGCTGAACAAATAAAGCTGAAACGTAAACAGTTGTATTGGTTAATCTGGAATCACTCTCAACTCAATCTCTATTGTAAAAGATTGATCTATCAATCTATCATCAAGCCGATCTGGATATATGGAATCCAATTGTGGGGCTGTACAAAGCAATCCAATAGAGATATAATTCAACGAAGCCAGAATAAATTCCTTCGCATTATCACGAGTACCGTTTGGTGACAAATCAGGAAATTCATGATGACCTAGAGATCAAATGGATTCATGAAGTTATCCAAAAATACGCTGTCAAACACGAAAGACGCCTACATAATCATACCAACGTAGAAGCTATTCATCTCTTGGATATTACCACGAATTGAGACGGCTAAAACGGACGAAACCTCATGAATTAACATGTTAAAATCTAACATACTAAAATCGAGTTGGGAGCTGAACACTGGTCCAGTAAACCCCTACACGTTTAACTTAATTAAACTAAATTAAGTACAATTTAAACCTAGTATTAAATTAATTTGTTAAGATTGTACTATTCATATCCAATGGAGGATGTTATTAAAAAAAAATAAATGTATAACACAAATATTTTTAAATGTGAGAAAAGTGACATAATCGTCTCTAATTATTGGTTATATAATCAAACATCTCTGGGCTCCTCGATAGTATAGTAGTTAGTATACCCGCCTGTCACCCGGAGACCGAGGTTCGATTCGCCGTCGGGAAGCCTCTGGCGCAAGACTAATGACCTTGCCCAAAAAAAAAAAAAATCATTATGGAACATTTAACAAGCCTCATCATCATCATCGGCACTACAACCGGGAACTGGTCTTGGCCTTATTTCGCAAGTCCTGAGGCTTGTTAAATTTTCCATAATGATTTGTATTTTCCGGGCAAGGTCATTAGGCTTGCGCCTTAACAAGCCTCAGGACTTGCTAAATAAGGCCAAGACCGGTTCCCGGTTGTAGTGCCGATGATGATGATGAATCAAACATCTAGAGAATATAGTGTAGCGGGCTTAGGGTTCGCTAGATTAATTATTTTTATAAATAAGAGCCGTTAAATCGATCTTCAATTAATATAACACTTTATTAATGACGACCGTTACTTTTACCGTACATAACGATTTCTTGACTTATCGCTTCTTTGCTTATCGCTTGCTTACTCTGCTTACTTCTCACTTATTACTTCTTACTACCGCACTTATCGCTTGCTTCACTTTCTACTTCTTACTCATCTTCATGATCTGTGTGTAACGTATTTATACCGTTTCCTCACATTCTGATTCGGTGTGTCCTTTCCGCCCGTTCCATAGCCTTGAATGTTCTATTGTTGATAGTCTCCAGTTTTCCAGTACTTTATAGAATATTCTAGTACTTTGTTTCGGACCTTCTCGAATATTCTAGTACTGATTGCGTCACACTACCCTCCGCCTAGATTAGTTCGTCCCGAACTAAGTTCACTGGTCTCCTGGGTTAACAAAAGTTGCCAGTCGGTCACGATGTACCACTTTCATCTTGGCGTTCGGTCTTCGCTGAATCCTATAGACAACGTCGTTAATTCTTGTGAGAATCTTATACGGTCCTTCCCAATGTTGCTGCAACTTCGGAGACCTTCCTTTTTGCCGACGAGGGTTATAAAGCCATACGTTATCGCCTGCATTAAATCCGGATGCCTTGGGTCGAACGTCGTACCTTGTTTTCATCCTGTCACTTGATACCTTGATTTGCTTTCGAACCAAATGATGAATCTCATCGAGGCGAATTCTCCATTCGGCTACGTAGTCTTCGGTCTTATCTATGATGTCTGGAGGTATTCCGAATCGCAGATCGGCTGGTAATCGTATCTCTCGTCCAAATATAATTCTTGCTGGAGAATGGCCTGTCGTATCCTGATTAGTCGATCTATAGCTCATGAGAAAGGTTTGTACATATTTGTCCCAATCTCGTTGGTGGTCATTAACGACCTTCGATAAATACTCTTTCATTGTTCGGTTGCACCTTTCGACCATTCCGTCTGTCTGCGGATGTAAGGGTGTGTTCATGGTTTTCCTTATGCCCAGTGCCGCACAGATGCCTTGAAATATCTGTGATTCGAAGTTTCGGCCTTGATCGCAATGCAGCTCACGGGGAACTCCATATCTGCTGATCCAATTATTGATAGGCTGCTCAATGACGGTTGTTGCTTTTTGGTTTGGAATTGGAAGGACTTCCACCCACTTGCTGAAGTAATCCATGATGACCAACATGTACTTGTTGTTGTCGTTGGTTTTTGGAAATGGTCCTGAGATATCAATCGCAATTCGCTCGAAAGGGGCACCCACGTAGTACTGCTTCATAGCGCTCCTTGGTTTTGCTGTTGGTCCTTTGGTCGCAGTGCAAGTTGTGCACTTCCTACACCAAGACTTGACGTCATCTCTCATGTGAAGCCAGTAAAAACGAGATCGTAATTTTGAAAATGTCTTAATAACTCCCAAATGTCCACCGGAGGCTCCGTCGTGCATTTCTGTTAGTACATCTTTCACTTTTGATGGCGGGACTAGAACCTGCATTCGATGGGATTTTCCGTCCGCGGCTTCCCATTTACGCTTTAGAATTCCATCTTCCACCAGCAAGGAATTCCATTGTGCCCAATATGCTTTAAATGTACAACTCTTGTCGGAAATATTGTTCCAAGTTGGCCGCTCGTTCTTTTCTTTGTGTTCCACGATTAGCGACATATCTTCATCCTGAAGTTGAGCTGCGCGTATAGCATCACACGTCCACCCATCTAGTACTTCTACTTGTGCATTTCGAAGGTGGTACGCCTCTTGTTTTTCTTCCGCTCTATGACAATGTTTACAATCTGGCCTACATGGTCTTCGCAATTGTTCGTCCTGCAGTGTAATGGCAACCCCCAAGTTACCAATTCGCAGTGTTCTTTGCCCGATATCTAGAAAAACTTGATGCTCCTCCATGAAATCCATTGCAAGAATGCATTCGTCCGTAATATCGGCAACCAAAAATTGGTGGGAGATGGAAATATTGCCCAGCACTAAACTCAAGTACACACAACTGATATCGAAATTCTAGATGTATATTATTACTATAGTGTATGGCTTCAACGGATGTACTTTGAATTTTCGATTTCGTCTTTTCGGTTGTGTTGTTCTTCACTATACTGATGTCTGCTAGAAACGTCACATATCCCCTTATTATCTTCTTACCGAGTATCAATGAGTAACATCCGTTCCAATGAATTTGAAAAGTTTGAAACATCAATGTGCACTACATTACCGACATTGGCATTCGTTTGACATTCACATATCTAGGATCAGCTGTAGGAGGATTGCAAAACAGTGAAAATGATTCGGCCGCGGTTATTAAAAGTGAGTAGCAACTACCATCAATAAATGAAATACTCAATTTGACAATGAAAACCTCCCACAGATTATATCAACGACTTTATGCAACGATCTTGCTGCGAGGTCTATACATACGACTGCCGCTTTGAACAAAGTGCAAGCTGGTCGATATCGGATTACACCAAAGCGTGACAAGCCGCTGACTTATGAAATGGCCAATGCTCCTCATTACATTGTGCACCGAAAATCTTGGAATTCATGGAACACATGTAATAACAACAATATTTAAAGTATTGCAATTTTTTAAAAATACACCTATTTATTTAGCTACCATTCTGGATGGCTTGCGTTCCTCGCAGACTGCTATTGAAGACGTTTTTATTAGGAAGTTCATTATTGGTACTTGGCACTCGTTAGTGCTTTCGGAAGTCATTATTAAAAGGCAATATAACCACATCCGCATTGCTGCTATAATTCGTCAGGGAATTACTGCAAGGAAAATGTATTTCCTTATTGGATATTGCGAGGAAATGCTTGCAAGCTGGTTGCAATGCCCTGTGACGCTAGAGCTACAAACTGTTGCTGATAAGAAAGATGTTGTATTCAAATATATCTAAAATCTATAAAATTGTTTATTTGCATACATAGCATCTAATGAATCGTTAATTCGTTGGGTATTTTATTGCGTGATTTCCATGATTTGATAGCTTTGTTTAAGACACTGGATACATCTTGGTCCTTTGCTTTCACGATGCACGCTTTAATTTCTTCCACACTATTGCATTGCAATAAAGAGATCCTGAACACTTCGGTATTGAATAGTTCAAGGAGTACGAACACCAGTATTGTGTTTGATCCTCCACATATCTTATCCCATACTTTGACTAGTGCCACTTCATTAATAACTCCGGCGAAACATGTACTGTACCATTCATCCAACACTATGGTTTTAAAGAACTGAAAACTCTCCAGGTGACTGAAATGAGATCACATATAAATTCCGTTATTTCCCTTAATTGGTTACATACTTGTATAAAATTTGATCATCTCTTTTTAGTGTTGTCTGTGTTAATTCTTTTAATTTAACAAGTTCAGCTTTTATGGTTTTTGTTAGTTCATAAAACTCCTTGGCGATCCAATACACTTCAATGTCATTGTCGAAAACTTGGAGAAGTACTTTTGCAATTTCAACGAAATGATTTTCATCCTGAAAGGTTACTCGGTTAAAAATAAACATTGCAGAAACTTCTCTCAATTAGTTACGTTGATGTTGGTGTCAGGATGCATCTTTTTGTTCTCCAATAACCACATGGCATAAAAAGTTCTATATTTAGGAGTATTTTCGTCGATGTACCTCAGTATTGTAACCGCTCGAAGAACGTCTTCATAAACGGCTGTTCTCTGTTCCATAACATAGTCCCTAGCATTTTGATGAGCAGGTAATGGGTGGATGCCTTTACATATATATATATGGAAAAGAAAAAAGTTATTGTAAATTTAAATTATAAATTGATAACCTGCCCAAGATTATATTCCACACCAGGCTCCTTTGTGTAGTGGGAAGAGTAAAACTCAGGCAGAATTGTTGTAGTTTCAGTCGTGTTAAGAACGGATCTTTTAATAAAATATTAAGAGATTTCTTTTCCTCGACACTGTTACATCCAACTTTTTCATAATAACTAGAACGAAAGTTCCTCTCATCCGTAGCCATGGTTTATGGTAAAACTTTCTTAAACATCTTTTGAAGATTCCCTGATTGTGACCATACTTTGATCTCAGTTATAAGGTTGAACTGCGATATTTGTTTATCACCCCTTAAAACATATTATTATTCTTATTGTTGATAGCTTTCAAGTCTACACTCGCAGTTCTTCTAAAATGTAATAGAATTTTGACATCAATGTTTTGACATTTTTAATGTACCTCTTTTTATAAATGATTTTTTTTATACACGTTATGAGATGTAGCAGTTCTACTACCGACTCACTTTATTTCTAGAAGAATAAGATCTTCAAATCTTGAGTGTAATTTTAAATGTCTTAAGTATACTTTTAATTGAAATGTAAAGTTTGTGCCACATTTGTTGTTATTGTTTTTTATATTTGATGTGTAAGATCTTTAGTTTGAAAATGTAAGCATTTTTTTGGTTTTACAATTAAAATTCAAATTTTTCTTTGGATTAAACGCTAATTCCTATTTACAGGGGGTAAGCCTACCACAGAGTAAGTATTTAAACATATTGTAGCGAGCTTAGGGTTCGCTGGATTAATTATCTTGAATAAATAAGAGCCGTTAAATTGATTTTTGAATTAATATAACACTTTATTAGTCCGTTAATCACAACCGTTACTTTTACCGTACACAACGATTTCTTGACTTATCGCTTCCGTACTTATCGCGTGTTTGCCTTCTTACTTCTCACTCGGGACTTTCGCTTGCTTCACTGTCTTACTTATAACTCCTTACTTCTTACTTATCGCTTGCTTCACTTTCTACTTCTTACTCATCACTATGCTCTGTGTGCGGCGTATTTATACTGTTTCAGCGTTTCGTTTCCGTCCGTTCCATTGCCTTGAATGTTCTACTGTTCCTAGTCTCCAGTTTTCCATTACTTTATAGAATATTCTAGTACTCTATTTCGGACTCTCTAGAATATTCTAGTACTGATTGTCATATGCGTCACACTACCCTCCGCCTAGATTAGTTCGTCCCGAACTAAGTTCATTGGTCTCCCGGGCCAACAAAAGCCGCCAGTCGGTCGCGATGCACCACTTACATCTTGGCGTTCGGTGGTGGAAGTTCTTGACCTTCTTCCAAATTTTCTACTGCTCTCCTTTTCGCGTCAGCTCTAGCCTGCCGCCATTTTTCCTTTTCCTGACGACGGAATTCCTCTTGCATTTTAGGGATCTCATGCGAATAGTATAAGAGAAAATGCATGTGCCCACCCTTAAGCTCTTCTGGAGTTTGCACATCACGTAAGCGGTCTAGATCTTCATCTTTACTTACACGCGTATCATCTGGTATTGGAGCATCTGTCGATTTCATAACTGTGTCCAACTGGTAGTTCCGCATCTTTTCAAATAACTGGAGCAGTTTGTTCTTTGGGGCTGACAGTAAACACCAGCCTGTGTCGTAGTAATAGACTTTCCATACATCGTCGCACGTTAATTCTGGTTTCACGTGTTCTTCTCTATAGAACGCAATGAACGGCACCTCTACCTGTTGATTACGCCTACAATCTAGGGCTTGCTTGATCTTTCCCCCCGTATGTGGTGGCTTACAATATCGGTCTCGACCTCCAACATCCGTTGATCTCTCTTGTTCAGAAACAGTTGATTTACAAAACGCATGTTTGTAAATCCATTCAGCTTCATCTTGTAGTTCATTGGGTCGATCTGGAACAGGCGTAACCGGAACTTCGCGCAATTGCTCCCGCTCAGGAATATCTGTTTTACGGATTTCATTGTCCAAATCAGTAAAGTGACCCCTTTCCAATTCATCATTGAAATGTTTTGCTGCCTCAGTTTCCCTGTGACTACGTTCAGAGCGGCGTTCAACATCGTCTTCGTCGTCGAATAGCTGTTCGTCTATAGCCTCACGTGCTGAACCTTCATCGACGCGCTGTTCCTCTCCATCACTTTCTTCATCATGTGTACGACGCAGACGCTTGGAACGCTTTCTGCCTTCGACTTTCAAACCAAGATTCTCTTCAATAAGGCCACAATCGTCGTCTTCCTCTCCATCACTTTCTTCGTCCTGTGTACGACGCAGACGCTTGGAACGCTTTCTGCCTTCGACTTTCAAACCAAGATTCTCTTCAATAAGGTCACAGTCGTCGTCATCCAGTCGGTCGTCCAACTCGTCATCATCTTTGTAAATCCGTTTCAGGGAACGGCCTGAAGCATCGGTGTCTTCATCATCACTGCCGTCCTCTTCAATCGGGTTATCATCAATGAAATCCTTCAGTTCTTCACGTAACACATCATCGTCATTTTCCTCCTCTTCCTCACGGCTGTCGGCCATAGCTTTGCTCTTCCTGAGGTTCTTCATTTCATGTGGCTCCAATTCCTCCTCATCCTCAGCTTCTTCCGCTTCCGAGTCCCAGAATTCTTTCATACACTGCCTTTGGGCATCCAATTTTGCATTAAACTCTGCAGCTCGCGCGTCTAATTTTACAGCTTGCGCATCCAATTTTGCAGCTTGCGTATCCAATTTTGAATTTACGGTGTCAAATTTTGCATTAACATCTGTAGCTTGTGGGTCCAATTTTGCCATCATAATCCTGAACATCTCCGAAATGTCCAACGGTTGCGAACTCTTCTCCGAATGTCGATCTGCCATCGTCACAATACACTTCCACAGACTTATTTATTTCACCAATAATTAATCCCACTTCTGACACCAATTGTAGCGAGCTTAGGGTTCGCTGGATTAATTATCTTGAATAAATAAGAGCCGTTAAATTGATTTTTGAATTAATATAACACTTTATTAGTCCGTTAATCACAACCGTTACTTTTACCGTACACAACGATTTCTTGACTTATCGCTTCCGTACTTATCGCGTGTTTGCCTTCTTACTTCTCACTCGGGACTTTCGCTTGCTTCACTGTCTTACTTATAACTCCTTACTTCTTACTTATCGCTTGCTTCACTTTCTACTTCTTACTCATCACTATGCTCTGTGTGCGGCGTATTTATACTGTTTCAGCGTTTCGTTTCCGTCCGTTCCATTGCCTTGAATGTTCTACTGTTCCTAGTCTCCAGTTTTCCATTACTTTATAGAATATTCTAGTACTCTGTTTCGGACTCTCTAGAATATTCTAGTACTGATTGTCATATGCGTCACAATATCATGGCAAAAGTATAAGAATATACACAAAGTCTAGTATAGACTGTCATAACCAAAAGGTGGTAATTTTCACTCTGTTTGGAACATGATTATTTTTGGTTGTTGTGATGGGTGCAACCGCTAGGATGAAGGTTGGGTCCACCGAGAGGTGATAATGGTGAGTCTCGCGATTCTCCCTAATGTGATTCAATTCAATTACGCCAGTAATCGCTCATTTCAATTAGGTTGGTCTTTGTACGAACAAGGCAAATGAAAGAACAAAACGACTCGAGGAATTTACCTTTTAATAGTTTAAACATCACTTGGTAATATTTAGTTTCACTCTCTTATGGTCGGCAGTTGTGTAAGCGTTGGGGGTTGGCTGAAGGCGGTATACCCCTGATGGAAGTTGATGGTCGACTGACTGACCGTTGGTCACGTTTGAATTAATGTGACAGCTGGGTGGCGTCCCCTGGCGATGACGCATTGTCAGCTGGTTGCTGGCGGGTGTGGTGGATATCATTGTTGGGGAGTGTAATAGACGATAAACGTACTACATACGTACTACGTTGCATATAATTGTGAATCCGCAACAGTTGTTGCTTCCTTCTTAAATTTTTTGAGCCAATTACTAAAAAAACACTATATTGTAGCGAGCTTAGGGTTCGCTGGAATAATTATTTTAATAAATAAGAGCCGTTAAATCGATTCTCTTTGCAAATACTTTATTAGTCTGTTAATAACAACCGTTTCTTGATACTTCGCTTCTTTACTTATCGCTTCCGTACTTATCGCTTTCTCACTTATCGCGTCTTTAACTGCTTACTTCTTACTTCCTGCATGATCTGCGTGCAACGTATTTATACAGTTTTTCCTCATTCTGATTCGGCGTTTCGTTTCCGTCCGTTCCATAGCCTCGAATTTTCTACTGCTCACAGTCTCCAGTTTTCCAGTTCTTTCTAGTACTTTGTTTTGGACTTTCTAAAATATTCTAGTACTGATTGTCACATGCGTCACAATCTTTTAAATTATAACATTATTTACAAGTTATAAGAAACTATAAAGCATGTTCGCGCAGTTCTTGTTAGCTTTTTTTTTTTTTAATATACTTCCCTCGTGATAGGTCAACCTACAGCGCCGACACGGCGCCCCGAGATGTCACAGAATAACCGTTGCAGTTCTTCTTACACAGTTGCAGGTTGTAACGCTCCGGGAACACTCGCGCGGGAAGGGAATTCCACAGCTTCTTCGCTCTGTAACGGAACGAGTTCTGATGCAAGGATGTTCGCGCCGTCGGGAGATGAATCGAAAATGGGTGCGCCCTGTCGGATTGCTTTGTGGAGCGCTTATAACCGAATTGCGCGCAACAATACCACGAATCTCCGAAGAACAGTACCCGTGATAACATCTGTAGAACTGGTAAAGCTACACGCCTTCGATGTGATAGCGACTGTAGTCCCGACGTCAACGGCGGATCGCTTATCTCTATATGCTCTCAAATAGGTCAAGCGTGTGCTTAAGACCAGAACATACATGAGAGCAATATTCGAGCGCGGGTCTAATTTGGAATTTATACAGGAGAAGAAGTTGGGCAGAAGTAAAATATGTTGTGGCTCTAAGAAGATAACCCAGCTTTCTCGATGCAAACTTGGCGGTGCTCGACACGTGTTTATGCCACGATACATTCCCATACACCGTGATGCCGAGCAATTTCAAACTTTCGCAGATTCGAGGGCCCGGCCATTCATCATCAGCTGTGGAACCGATGATCCACTTTTCTTTGTGAATGTTGTATAATGTGTCTTCGTTGCATTAAAGTCGACGAGATTGGCCTTTCCCCACTGGAGGACATTATTCGGATACCGATTCAGAGCGTCAATCCGATCGCTCGTAAATGAGGAAACAAGCGTCTTCCGCATAACTGAACACTTTGTTATCCGTCGACTCCCACAAATCATTTATGTGAAGAAAGATCAAGGTTGGAGCGAAAATAGAACCGTGAGGTACCCCAGAATTAACAGGATACATATCCGAACACTCGCCGTCTACAACAAACCGGATCGATCGGTTTTCGAGGAAGCTCTTCGTCCAGTCGCAAAGCTGCTAGGAAAGCCCATATAAAAGAAGTTTGCTCAACAATGCCCCGTGCCAGAAGCGGTCAAAAACCTTGAAGATATCCAATGCGTCCTCGCTTGACTCATCATGCCCCTTAATCGCAGATGTCCACATGTCGGTTATAAGAGTCAAAAGGTCTTACGTGGACTGCCTGCTACGGAATCCGTATTGACGATCATTCAGAAGTCCGTTGCACTCCAAATACTAAATTAACTCGACATTGATGACCTTTTACATCACATAGGCAGTAATGCTATCGGCCGGTAATTTTGCACTTTTTTCCTCTCTTTGGAATTGGCTGAACTCGAGCGACCTTCCAGTGTTACGGACCTACCTCGCGTCCAGGTCCCCCCTAACACTAACTAATCCCCTTTCGTAAGCCCCCCCCCCCCCGTCTACCTGTAAAAAGAAAATAAATCGCCAAGTAGGTAATTTGCATAAACTACTTTGTGCAAATTCTACTTGGTAGTAAAATAATAATAAGCAGGAAATGTCCTCCGTGCATAAGATAAGTCGAAAAATCTGCCAAGAACCGGCGATGGTTCTGGAGCACATTTTTTAAGGAATATTACTAATATTCCGTCCGGGCCAGCTGCCTTCCTACAGTCCAGTCCACGTAGAATGCGTTGAATAGTACGTGGGCTAACCTCACATCCCACATCGAAGACCGTACCGCCGCGACCACAGGTGGCTCCAAAAACCGACATCGAGGTGTGAATTCGCGGAAAATAAATTCGCTAACACATTAGGTTTATCTTTTGAATTTGTGACTAGTGTTCTCTGCCCGTCACCAGCGGAGAAAAAGAGCAGGAAGCGAAGTTACTGCTGACAGCCCTTGCCATTGACCAGAAGGAACACGAACCAGTTGGGCACTCAAGGAGTTTATTGGTCTCTGTCGTTGTAGACCTTCTTCGTGGTATCGATCGCCTGGTTGTACGCATTTCTGTTTCTAACAAAATTCGTTCTGTTAACCTCGGTAGGATTGGAGCGCCATTATTTAAAAGCTCTATTTTTTGCCGCTGTAATTTGCTCGCATTCTGTTCATATCATATCAATTCAAGGCTTATTGGATGGACTTCATTTGACGGAATGCAAATGTAGATCTCTGTGACCGACTCCACGCATGTATTAACATCAAAGTCTCCAAAGCACAACCCCCACCACGAAAAGGATGCGAGGAAATCTCACAAATCGTTCATGTTGGCAGCCCCATACCTCCATACATGGCGAAGCTGCTTAGGTCGGTTATTCGCTTAAAATGCAAGTGGTTGCGCGACAGATACTAAGCAGTGGTCCGAGTTTCCCAGTGGCGCAGCAATCTCCACAGTATAAATACTCGGCTCGGATGTCAAAAACAGATCCAGGGTGTTCATATAATCACCTCGGGCACCCGGCACTCGCGTAGGTTCCTCCGCAGGTTGAGTTAAATTGCGGCTAACAGCGAACATCTCGGCCAGTCTCCCAGCCTTGTCGGTTCTGTTAGAGTGTACTAACCAGTCGGAATTGTGTACATTAAAATCGCCAAGGAGGACAATTTCGAAAGTCGGGTAGTTGATCTGCATTCATTCGACGGTACGAGTAATGTCGCTGGTCGATTGTCATTCGGTGAGCGTTAAAGACAACAAAGAAATTTAACAGAAGCACGACCCGCAACCACATGACATCCATGTTATTGGGTTCCAACGCCTACATCCTCTGGCAAGCCAGATCGGACCTCGTGAAGACGCAGACTCAATCCTTAAAACGAAATCTCGAATGTAAGCCGTATCTTGAGAAACAAAGATATGTCGAATCAGATGACGAATCGACTTGGGTCTCAGCTAGGGCAAGGATATCAGGTTTCGCTGTTTGCAAATATTGGTGAATGGCGTTTACATTCGTAAGGGTGAAAGCGATGCCTCTGATGTTACAAAAAGTCGTTATCAGTCGAACGTCCACAGGCCTTGAGAACGAGCCCGATTATTTGTACGCCGAAAGGCATAAGAAAAACAAAAGCTTGATAATGTAATTTCGAGTGGTTGGGAAGAGCCAGTAAGTTAATGTAAGAATAATATTTGTATAATAGAATTTAACATTTAGTTTTAAGTGAAATCTGTAATTGAATTGTCAATAAATGTGGAGATAAAACAAACAAAAAAACACAAGCCCGATTACGCGATGACCAATATTTATCAGAATATTTGCATGGTGTTCCCCTGAAAAATGCTTCCCCCCGGAGATCCGAACAGGAAACTAGTTTACCTCCGGAATTCTTTATCTCAGAATCATCATGACTTATTTCCGTGTCAGTCCAGGCCATCAGCCATACATCCGAAGCATAGTCGAAGATTTCCCCCGACGATATCGCGGAATGTATAGCGTGACGGGGTGGTATCTCACCCTAGGACCGACTATCACTTAAACCAACCTATTCTCAAACCGGTCCATCAGCCAAGCTCCGAAAGATGGCCAGGGATTTGTTCCGACCATTTCACGGAGCCTATAGCTTGATGGGGTGGTATTTCACCCGGCCTTTAGTCGCCTCTTACGACAAGCTGGCCTAGCTGTGAGTATATTTTAACGTCCTATTCACAGGACTGACACAATAATACAGAAGAAATGGTTTATTATTTATTATTTCCAAGGCATATCATATGACGAAACATTGCCCTATTGTCGAGTATATTTATTGGAAAAGGTAAGTAACATTTTTCAAGTGCTTTTTTTATAATACAATATATTTCTCTTAACGGTGCAATGTGAAAAATATCTCCTTATCTTCTTTTTTCTTTTATATAAGACGAGCTTTGTTTTCAGTTAAATAAACTAAAACAATATATTTCCTTTTCATTTCACTGTCAACTCAACGCCGCCGAACACGCTGCCACATCAACTCCGTCTCAATTTGAGCACAAGCGGCACTACATGAGCCAACGGTCAAAACAGAAAAAAGTCAGCAAACGTCCAACCAATCTACAAAAAGCGCATTCCCCTTTCCCTACTGACCCATGGAACTAATTTCTGTTCTGTTAAATATTATGTAATATTTGTAATAATCAACTTTTGAATTATCTGGAAACTAGAGCTTTTGACGTTGCCCCTGTGCTGACGAGATTCGGTAGCCATGACTTCATCTAGTTTTTCTTTCAGTTATTGTTTAAATTTCTGGACGGTCGATCCAAGTTATGCTGGAGATGTCCAATCTGTGTATATTACAGACAAATTAATATATATATATATATATATATATATATATATACATGTTAAAAGTTATATAACAGACTGGTTAGGTCATATAATATACTGAATCACTCCGTGTGAACCGCACAGTAAAAGATACGGGCCAAAATGAATATCAATATATATATGCCAAACTTTATACAATATACAATATTTGGAAAATATATAATAAACTGGCACTGCGGAAGCTCCCTCTCCCAAATTTACGTTACAGACTGACACCTTACATAACAAACTGGCGATACGTTACATGTGTACCCTGAGGTGGTCCACCTGCTCTCGCCATAATCATGTATTTTGTTTTGTTTTCATTTATTTCTAGGCCCACCTCTTCTGCCGCTTGCATGATGATTTCACAGTTTTTACTTACAGTTTCTGGATTATAGTCCAGAACGGCGATGTCATCCACATATGCGAGCACTTGTGTGACCTCGTTCAGGGATGATCCGGCCATGTTGTCGTCTTGTACCTTACTGATGACATTCTCGAGCACAAGGTTAAAAAAACAGTGTGAGAGGCCATCCCCCTGTTTTAGTCCGTCCCGGATTTCAAATGGTTCTGAGAGGTGGTTTTCTATTTTAACTCGCCCTTTGTTTTCGTTCATGCAGATTTGAGTGAGGGCGGCATATTTTTTCGAGATTCCCAGCTCAACCACAATGTGGTAGAGTCTTTGCCTTGCGACTGAGTCATAGGCTGTTTTGAAGTCAACGAACAGTTGGTGAGCCGTCTCTCTGTATTCCCACTTCTTTTCCAGCAGTTGCCTCATTGTGAACATTTGGTCGCTTGTTGACCGGCTCCTACGGAATCCGCATTGGTAGTCTCCCAGTATTTCTTCTGCGTACGGTGTGATTGTCGCCAGTATGACATTTCTTAATATTTTGTATGTGGTTGGGAGCAATGATATTCCTCGGTAGTTTTCGCAGTCAGACCTGTCCCCTCTATTGAAAATGGGGACGACTGTTGAGGCTTTCCATTCTTCCGAAGTGACTTCTTTATCCCATATTGTTTTGATGAGTTGATGAATCTCTCGAGAGGTTGCCTCTCCTCCATGCTACACAAGCTCTGCCGGTATGCAGTCGACTCCGGGAGCCTTGTTGTGTTTCAATCGATTTATCGCGTCTTCAACTTCATTGAAAGAGGACTCTGGGATCGGAGGCTCGGCTGTGTATACGTCTGGTGCGTTTATTTGTGGTTGATGGGTGCGCACATTGAGAAGGTTTTCAAAGTACTGCTTCCATCTTGTCACGATATTGTTTATTTCTGTGACCAGACAGCCGTTTGCGTCCCGAATTATTTTGGCTCTCCCTCGGTAGCCATTTCTAATTGAATTTATGCCGGCATACATACCTCTCATGTTCTTTGCTCTGGCGTTTTCTAGGATTTTTTCGATCCGAGTATTCTCCCATTCGCGTTTTTTGCGTTTGAAAACTCTCATTGTCTCTTTCCGAACAGTCGCGTATTTTTCTGTGTTGACTTTATCATATCTTTGTAAGTATATCACTCTGAGGCGTTTACGATCTTCGATCTTCGCCATGCACTCATCGTCAAATCAAGGTTTGGATTTAATTATTTTCTTATATCCTAATTCCTTTGGGGCTGTTTGTTTAATTGTGTCTCTGATCGATGTCTATTTAGTGTCCACACTATTGGCTTCCTCTACCTCTCTACTTCCATTCTCTAGGATGCTCAATCTATTCGTTAGTTCGTCTTGATATTCAGCCCCTTTGCGTAGGTCTTTTAGTTTATCGATGTCGAACCTTTTGCTCGTCTCCTGTGATTGCCCATGTGGGTTTGCCGCGAGCCGACTTCTAATTTTGCCCATCATTAGAAGATAATCGGAGTCGCAATCTGCTCTACTATATGATCTTACGTCAAGGATATTCGAGTGGTGTCTTTTGTCTGTGAGGAAGTGGTCTATTTGGTTACGCGTTACGCCGTCGGGTGATATCCATGTGGCTTCATGGATTTGCTTGTGCTTGAACATCGTGCTTTTCACTACCAGATCTTTTGACGCTGCGAACGTAATAATTCGAATTCCATTATCATTTGAAACGTCGTGTAGGCTTTCTTTACCCATAATTGATTGGAAGATATCTTCCATTCCAATTTTCGCATTGAGGTCCCCGAGGAGGATTTTAACATCGAATGATGAGATCTCATCAAATACTTCCTCTAGGGTCTCGTAGAACGTGTCCTTCGTTTCTTCGTCGGTAGATTCTGTTGGGGCGTGTACGTTTATAAGTACATAATTGTACCATGGACCCTGTATTTTTAACACCGGCATTCGGTCATTAATAAATTTCACATATTTTACATGTTGCGTAATCCTCTTGCTTATGATGAAGCCGGTTCCGAAGTTATGTGTGTCGGTACCTCCACACACCAGTGTAAGCTCGTTGGTGTCGACTACTTGATGTGTGAGTCGGACTTCCTGAAGCGCGACAATGTTCATTTTATATTATTTCGCGTTTTTTACGACCGTCGATATCGCGCCTGGTTTATATAACGTTCGAACATTCCACGTGCCGACGCGTATATCCCACTTTTTCCGTTTTTCCCTACGTCTTCTTTTTGCCGAGTCGGTGTTTTCTTGATGATTTGTTTCCTTATGGTAGAGATCTCCTCATCATCATCATCGGCACTCCAACAGGGATCCGGTCTTGGCCTTATTTAGCAATTCTCGAGGGTTGTTAAATTTTCCACAATACACGGTTATTAGCCTTGCGCCATAGAAATCTCCTAGTCGTGGCTATTGAAAATTATTCCAGCGGAAAAAGAATTGAAAAAAATGCAACTGCCTTTAATACGTTCTCCTGTATACACAACCATTTTTAGTTTTATATTTCACCTAAATCACCGTTTTCGCATTTAAAGGGTTTTAACGTATTGCTACAAATATATACGCATATTGTATTTCTCGTTTTTTTTTCTTCACCTAACTTAATAATATCTTACCCAATGAGCACCACTAGTGAATGATTAAATGATTTTAACTCTTGCTACGTGGATAACGCCAAACGTCTTCTCGTATCCCAATTGTTACTTTGTGTATTTTATATTACGTGTGAACAGTGCAGTCTTTACGATATAAAAAGTAAAGGCATCTCGTAATCGATTAATTTATACGATATGGTCAAATGCTACTAGCGCCATTCACATAACTGTCAAACAAACGCCGTTGACGTCTTTGCAAAAAAAGAGTGACAATTGAAGGCATATAATGCGTTGGTGTTAACACCGGGACGAGTTATTATTTTATTATATTTACAATTTTTGAATATTTGATATAATATGCCAAAAATTAGTGAAATAGTATTTTACATATGTTCACTATACATATGGCAAGCAGACGCTACTAGAGAGAATGGGGATCATTATATGAAACGACAGCACTCGCTGGTACGACCATTTCAAGGTGAGAAATTTATGTTAAATTCATGAAGATAATTGTAATATTTGAAAAGCCGGCCTTATTCGTAGATACCGGCACAAATTTACCGTATTGGGATTTTCTTGGAAGTACGATGATATTAAATGACTACATAAGACTGACACCTGATCTCCAATCTAAAAGTGGTGCGATATGGAACCTTATAGTAAGATTTTATTCGAAGGATAAAAACATGTTGAGCTATGGAAATTTAAAAAAATGTCTACATTTTAGCCATGCATGTCGAAAAACTGGGAAATACAGATGTCGTTTAAAGTCCACGGGAAAGGGACACAATTATTCGGTGACGGATTAGCGATTTGGTATACAAAGGATCGCATGATTCAAGGTCCTGTTTTTGGAAGTATTGATTTATTCTCTGGGCTGGCTATTATCCTGGATACATATAGCAATCATAATGGTCCACATAATGTAAGTTAACACATATTTGTAATTCTACTCTTTTATTAGTGTTATCTTTTTCTTTTTTCTTTTTGTTTTTTTTTGTACTTGCAAAGGTATGTTAAGATAAGAAAGCCCCGGTGGCAATATACTTTTTTGTCTTTTATCTATTTCATTTCTCTGTGCAGATTAAATAGAGAAAAAAAAAACATCGAAGTAACGTTTTCGATTTCTTCGCTATGTGAGCGATTGTCATAAAGAATTCATATGTTTCGATTGCCGGTAAAGCAATTTTAAAGGCTTCCGTAATTATTTCTCGTTTCGCAATCAGTTCACAGAGCTGTATCTTTAAACATTTGAATAAATGTTAATTAGAATCTCCTTTGTTTGCACAGGTATGAAAAATACGCGTGTTTAAAAGCACGTATCGTGGCAATTAACACGCAACAAGTGTTTCTTTTGCAGTAATTAAAAAAGCAGTTCCTGTTTTGTTTTTATTTCATATCCACAAATAGAACCTAAACGTTGAACATTGTGTGTGTGTATAGTTTTTCCTATTTTCTTTATTATTGAATACAGTAAACAATAGCGACAAGGTTCCACTCATTTGTAAAACAAGAAACTCTCAATTCCAACATTTAGATTTATTTATTTGATTAGTTCAGTAGACGAATACGTTGTGTTTGTTGATTACCCTTTGTTTGGTTTTATTTAAATATGGCTCATGATTGTATGTAAGCGTATATACAATCATGAAAAATAAACACGATTCCGATAGATGGAATAAGCATAGTGTAGTTAGGCTATATTTTACTCATATTAGGTCAAATGGGAGGATTTTCTTTTATTTACCCGCAAAATGCTGAAATAAAAATATCACATGTTTGAAATCTTCTGAGACAAAAGGAACAATGAACAATTGGGCAAGTATCCATATGTGCATAACGCAATTTTCTGAAAGCGTAAATTTTTTGGTTATCGTTACTTATGACAAATTAATTTTATTTTGTTCGCTCCCTGTTGGACCGAATGCAAGTATACCTTGAATTTGATAGACAGTTTAATGTACATATTTCTAGAAGCCTCTCTCAAACGTTTCTTTCCTGATCTCGTCACTCACATTTTCTTAACTGTATTAATTTTATACATATTTAATTACTTAGGTGCCCCAACCTCAACAATAAATCAGCTCGATCTACAATTTCTCTCGACAAATTTATTGAAACAATTCCGATTGGCATGCGCTATAATATATGCAATGAAACTATAGCGTTTGAAATAATAGTGAAGAAGATCGTGTGATTCGAACTGACGCTATGACAGCTCGAATCACGAAAAAAATTTTACCTAAGCGTTACACACCAGGCTACTGACTGTGTTTAGAATTTGATTTCCAAACTCGAGTATATTCCACTGGTGTGAATTATTTTTATTTATCGCTTGGTATACGGTTCTGATGTATTTTTCTTATTCGATTTTTTTCGTTCGGTGTTCTTCACTATTTTTGCTTGCTTGTGAATTGTGTGTATCTGTTAGAATCGCTACAAAACCTTCTTCCGTCCCGTTGCATCCGAGTTGAATATTCTTCAATCACTAGGGTTGGGACTTTCCTGTCCAAATGGATGACGTCGCACACCTTGTAGACGTACTTGTCATAACTCCTTTTCTTAACCTCTTCGATAAAAAGCGATCGCGTATCACAAGAAGAACTTGCTTTCGAATAGACCAATGTACCAAGGGTACATTCTCATCAGTAAGGCCGAAAAATAGGCTATTTTCATGTTTTTTTTTGTTGAGGAAAGTAATAAATCTAGACGCGATTTTTCAGGTATATTTATTGTACTTTTAAGTAGCTTTTAAAAAATTTGCAATTAATTTCATGATAACCCCGAGGTAGGAGCACGTTGCGCCGTAGACCGCTGCGAAATAAAAGACCTCGATGACGGCTATCCTACAGGTCATAATATTTATCTGAAACAAAAAATCGAAAAAGTTTACTGGTTGGTATGAGTGTGGTTATGGCATGAACCACGAAAAATGAAATCTATCCTAAAATAGCAAAATGGCGACGTTTTGAAATTTATGTGCGCTTTTAATGAATGTTTTCGTTCTTTTTTTGTTTATAAAAAAATCAATTTACAACGTATCGGCATAATTATGGTTCATGCGCGTATTTTACGCGTATTTAAAAAAAAAAGCATTAAGATTCGTTGAAAATTGACTGAGTTATCACAGTCGCCAGCTCGAAAAACGTTGTTTTCCAGAAAACGTGTTTAAAGTTTTAAGTGTAGTTATTTACACATAAATGTTTATATTTTGATATTTACCGCTAGTCAGCTATTCCAGGGCCATACAACAATCCTTCGACTTCTTCAAAATCGATTTGCTCCTGCAATTTATCATTTTTTGTGGCCGTTCTCGCCTCGATTGAATGGATCGTCGATAACCGCTCGGCGTCTTTTATGCGGTTAGCGTCACGAGTGCAAGCATACTCTTGTGCATTTGGGCCGATGGTGACTCCCATAACCGACATAATTTTCAAAATCGGTTTAAAACCTTCATTGAATATACAGCTGGCCAAATATGTCGCAATATTTATGATATTGGAGGAGCAAAAAGAGTGTTTTGGGGCGAACTGCCACACAGTTTTGTTGAAGCACTCGTTGTTGTTTTGTGTGAATCCTCCACAGCAGCGGTTCAACAAATCTTGCGACGAAAGGTCTTCATAAA
The DNA here is from genome assembly GCA_963931805.1 of Microdon myrmicae. Lineage (NCBI taxonomy): Eukaryota > Metazoa > Arthropoda > Insecta > Diptera > Syrphidae > Microdon > Microdon myrmicae. Next base: position 37,701,451 of record OZ007499.1, on the reverse strand, counting down.
TGGGCCGAATTAATTCCTGCACGTTCTAGTCGAGAGGAGGAGGATGGTTGTACGATTGTAAAGTTCCAGATGCTTCCGCTTGTCGCCATTTACACCAAGAGTTTGGTCCATTTGGACATTTCTCGTGCTGAGGCTCTTCGCCAGTCGATATTTTGTGGAACAATGTTGCCCACACGTCGTTTCTCATTGCATCAACGTCACACGGATTTCGCCTGATTGCGAGCCCATAATAAATTGTTAATTCATTTATTAACTTGTCCGTGAGCTTTCCAGGTCCACGTCCTCCGACTTTTTTGTGGTTTTTTTTTTTACTTTCCGCAATCTTGAGCCCATCCTTTTCTGCACGTGGTTGATGCATTCTTTTTTACTAACTTCTTGATCTTGTTGTAACAAAACTTTAAACGTCTTCGTGTCTCCAACCGGCTATTTTCTTCGCCGACGTGCTGGTAAATTCTTTCTCATTTTCATTTGTATGTTGATTCCCGGGGAATACTCTACTTTTTTTTCCCTTTCTACCGGGACGATTCAAACTGTATTTTTTGCTTTTTCTGTCTTGGGGCATTTTAAAAAGCACACGCACTGAGACGCCAAAAACGCGGGAGACACAATATCGCACACGTGTTTTTCGTACGTTATAAACCTGATTTCAACAGTGTAATCCCTAATAGTTCAGTGTAAAGAGGCTCCATCTAACGCCAAAAATAGAAAACCTTAAGTGAAATCATAAAGTCATAGAAAGGTCGATAAATGTACGAGGAATGTTCGGTGCCTGCGCGACGCTCGCTACCTGCTTTGACTCAGTCGGTTCGGAGGCTCATAACTTTTTAACCGTTCCGAATTTCCTTTTAACATGATATTCTAGACAGTTATAGCTATCGAATTCCGCAAAAAAAAAAATGTTTGACAAAAATTTGACCAACTGATGAGAATGCACCCTTAAGTAAAGTTATGCAGCCAGTCTTGCGCTAATATCTTATAAAAGTCGGTTCCAATAGTGCGAAAAGCCTGTCTTTAAAAGACTGTGACGATTCTACAAACCCCACAAACCCATCTGCAAAGCGAAATACTTTTTCGCCTAGAAAAATGGGGGCATACATCCGAGTGTCTTCTGCCCAACGTATCCGCAGGCACATGCGCCGCATCCCCCTACCAACCATCCATACCTGTGCGGCTATTGAAGGACACAGGACCCTAATGCAATTTAGTTTAGCAACACATTTGCACGATAAATACAAATTGTAGAACGAAACCCAGGTAATAATTAATACAGATATTTCTGATTTTAATCTACTTGGATATAACTTAACGCCTTTGTTCTTTCCACATCGTGGTCTAGCTACATACATACGAAATGATATTGCTTATCAGCTTCTGCTACAACATGGACTCTGCTCCAATCCAGAATTTAATTCTCGTGGCTAAAACTTAACGTTCGTAACCATATCATACACTACTGCCTTCTTTACAAAAGCTCAAAATTGGATAGAAACGCATCCTTTAACGAATTTGATGCTGTGTCTGATTCTATCGATAGAATTTTGACCCTTTATATGCACACTAAAATCGTTATTTCAGATGATTTCTATATGCATAACTTTCAGTGGTTTGGCCACTGCGGTCACACAACACCTGAAGGTCAGTATGTCCAGCTCTTTGATGATTCAAATAGTTTAATTCAACTCGTCAATGAGCCAACATGGGTACCAGACATAGATGGTCATTCCGTCAAGTTTACTTTAGTCGTGCTTTGGCGGATGTTTGTTGTAGATTGAGACTTTAGCGGTAGTATTCTGATCCATTAGTTGTAGGAGTGTTCCGCCGAACACTTTTCAATACTTACGCGGAGCGGAAAACAGCACGCAAGTAAAACACGGAGATATGAGTTTTGTCAGTGACAAGTAAGAACGTTTATTTTTCACTTTAAGCTTTACCTATTTAAGGATGGGCCAGCGACGATCTATTGATTATTGATTATTCGTATGTCACTCTAGCGTTGTTTGTTTGCTGTTACTGTGTTCAATTCGTACTTGTATTCACATATACAAATATTTTCCTTTCTTTCGCACGACAACACACGTTAATCTAGGCACACGTCACTTTCGAATATTCTAGTTTCTTACGCACGACAACACACGTTAATTTCGTCTTTTCTAAATTTTGCTGCGCGGATACCTCCTCGTCGGAGTTTTCTAACCGTCCTCGTTTCGACCTCCTGATTCGAATATCTTTATTAGACTGCTGCTCTAAGTCGACTGTCTATTCTCCACTAACTTCTGGTTCCCCATCGGCAATGGACATCTGCCCCGCGCATCTCTGCACAGAATTTCCCATCCTGTCTGCTAACAGAATTTCTGACAGTATCTGTTAGCTGCATTTCCCATAGTCTCTGTAAAAAGAAGAAATCTTTCTCATGATCATTATCATCATTAGTTTCTGGTGGTCGGTATCTCGTTTCATTTGTTCCAGGATCGGATGCCGCCGCTTACTCTCCAATCTTTCAGTAGTTTATTTGCACTACACATCTGGCATGCGGGCAAAGGATCGCATGCACTTCGGATGGGTGCACGGACTATGGGATATGTTTCGGTTAGCCATGTAATGATCTGTTTGTCACTCACTTTAAACATCACACACACGCTGGAATCCCTCTTTAAATAAAACACATTTTGTTCTTTATTGCTTTATTCTAATTTACTTTATTTTGTTCATACTTATTAAAACGTATTCTTACTAGATCTATTTTCAAAGTTATTTTATCTAGTTTACTCTTATTAAACACGTATTGTTCAAAGTTATTTTAGTTCACCGCTGTTTGCACAAACTATTATTTTATATATAGAAATAATAAACACACACCGGAACGCACCTGAAGTTGGTTAAACACGATACAATACTCTTAGTTAAGACACTCAACTCATAGCAACCAGAAACTCAGTCGATATATTCAAATAACCCGACACACGATTTTTCAACCTCAGCACGTTACTTGCTTGTTGCCAACTCTTCACCAACAACTCTTGTCCAGGTCGTAATTCCAAACACAACTCACCAAAGTCTCGCCGTCTCCGTCGAGATTCAAAATCCAAACTCTCAAACGAAGACCTGTTTTTTCTTCATCCTGAAGATCGAAAGATATGGCATTTCTTTCTTTATCTTTCCCGGCTTGGAATCAACCGCGGAAACACAAAGGGAAAAATCAACAGAGGATCGCGCGAATGTACATTTATAATCCTCTATGTTGATATGCGCTAAACGAATGTGTAATTCCTTTTATGATGCCTGTTGTTTGTTCTAGCCGACTCGGCAAGGATCCCTTTTGTGTGCGGAATCGATACAAAGGCGAATATTTTCCTTTTGTTTGTTTTAACTTAATTTTGTTAAAACGAAAACTGGCGTTGGTTGTTTTAATTGTTTTAGGTAACCATTTTTCTGAGGTCTCGTAAAATTGCTGACGCGCAATTTTTTATGATACTCACTGGTTTTGTTTGAAAGACGGCATCTGGTCCGCACATTTGCCTTTTAGGAGTTTTTGTTGGGTGAACCCTTGGTTCACTGATTATATTTTCAAGTTTTTTTATGTGAGCAAATTGAACGTTTAGTTCAATTTGCTTGGAGTTTCATTGATTAGTGCAAATTGAACGTTTAGTTCGATTTGCTTGCTATCAATTTATGCGGGACGAGGTGTATGGGGTAATGATTTGATTTAGCATTATGTCACATCCTTTAAGTGGATGTTTTTGGCGTGTATCGCCGTTAGTGGTGGAGACTAGCTCCAAAAGGGTAATTTTTATGGGATGGGTGGTTGTGGTCGTAACAATCCTCCCCCCTTTATAAAATGAGTATTATTCTTAGAAGAGGAAATAATACTCCTTGGGCGCCTATAGGAACGTGAGTGGTGCAGTGTGGGTGTTTACAAAATTTTATTTATCTTTTGTCCCTTTAATTTATTTTGTATATGTTTAGTTTACATTTGTTGGGACTGTAGTTTATAGGATATTCCTTATTTGTTTTTGTACATAATTGTTTTGTTTATTATTTACGTTTTAGGCATACAATCTGGATTTGTTGGTTGATTACATAATATCGATGTTCTCGTGCACTAATATGTTTATATATATATATATATATATATATATATATATATATATATATATATATATATATATATGTGTTTATTTTTATAAGTTTGCTTATTCTACTTATTTTCTATTTAATTGATTTGTTTTATTATTTAGCTTTAATAATAGTAATATTTTCATATTGGTGAATGTTAGATTTATTAGGTAATTAACATAAATTATATTTTTGTATCTATTTGCTAATCGAGAATCATAATAGTGAAACTCATATGTATCTATACACTACCGTGTATTACTTTACTTTTTTATTATTTAGGTTAAACTTATTTATAGGGAGTTTTATCTCCTCTTTTGTGTAATTAAGATTTCTTCTTTTGAAATAATTATTTAACATATTTGTCTGACATTTACAAATAGTCTTCCTCATGGAGGATCAATGTTTGTTTTACTTTCTTTGTATACGATTCGTTATGTTTTTATTTAGTTAATTTTTTTCTAGTCTTTCTTTTTGTTGAAAATTTAGAGTATTTTTTAATTGTATTTTGACATTTGTTGCTGTCATCTATCTTTATCCATATTACGTATTTATTTAGCGTATTTATTATTTTTGATTTGGACTAAGTAATTCGAATATTTTAACTTTGCAATACCTATTGGGGATAGGAATTGTTTCGGATTGATACAGGGCAGGAAGTTGGGATTGCTGGGAATGGGGTTTTAAAAATACGGTTTTAGCCTATTGTTGTGAACCACAACGGATCTTCGGCCCATTTTGATGGCCGTATTGCCTGGGCCCTTTATAGCTATGACTGGGCAGGGTCCCTTCCAAATATATGTCATTTTGCCCTTACGATTTTCGTTTTTCATCAACACCTTGTTTCCCACATGAAACGATTGTGGTTTCGTTTCACTTCCGGAGCAGGTGGTCGCCTTTAATGTACGACATTCCTCACACTGCTTTTTATGTCTCCTAATATCGGATAGCATAGCTGGCCACCAGTACCTTTGTCGTATTTTATTATACGATTTGGTGATGCTCTGATGTCCACCGGAAGGGGAATTGTGATAAACCCTGAGTAAAGTTGCAATCTCATTGGGGTTCGTAATTTTTTCGCGTGTGTCGGGCTTCTGCAATAACTTTTTGTTTTGCTTATTTTGCCAGTGGGGAAGCGAGTTTGATGGATTTGCTGGTAGAGTGTCTGTGATTGGATCAGTACACTGGACCTGTTTCTCACCTGAACAAATACACAATTGTAGTTTCTTCGCCCTTAGGCACTTTAGGCCACTGTGTCATGTCAACTAAGTTTGCTTTAACTAACAGCAACGTTAAAGAGGAAACTCCCAAACGAACAGTATGGATCTACGAGAAAGCCAACTGAGGAGGTCTGAATGACTTTTTTGTGAGGTTAAATTGGTCGGTATTTTTTCTCAATAGCGATGTTGACAGTATAGCGCACACATTGACAAATACGATTCTACTTGGGATGCAAACTATTATTCCACACAGGGTAAAGAGTATCATATCTAAGAGAAATATGTGATTCGGTTCCGTGTGCAGAGAAGTTATTAAGGGTAAAGAATTGATCTTCCGGTTGTATAAATCAAACAATACTGATGAAAATCGGAGGAGATTCAATAGAATATTAACGCGCAAAGTTCTTGCACGACCAGAAAGTGAGACAAAAAATACTACAGTATTCCACAGATAGTAGAAACTTCTGGGCATTCGTGAAAAACTCTGTGTCGCCATCCATTCCATCGCTTATAGTCGATGACAGACCAGTCACCACTGCAATAGAGAAGACGAATCTACTTGCTGCACATTTTGCAACGAACTCGACACGCCGGATACCACTTCAGTTCCACTTCAACTTGGGCATAAGTAGCACATCATAAGCCAGATTCATTTCCGAACGCGCACTCAAGGAGCGAAACGCAAAAAAAAAAAAAAAAACCCTCCGGTACTGATGGCGTACTTCCAATTCTCTTGAAGAAATGTTCCTCTTCACTCGCTAAACCACTGCAGAAGCTCTTCCATTTCTCTGCACTGGATATTTCAAAAACCTTCGACAGAGCTTAGTCCAGCAGTTTTATCAAAATTACATTCATATGGAGTGGACAATTCCCTGATCCAATGGATGGGAGACTATCTTTCTGGCCGTTCAATCCAAGTGATTCTTGATGGCGTCAAATCTGCCACTCATCAAATTAATGCAAGTGTTCCCCAAGGTTCTGCACCCTCACCCACTCACCCACTCTTTTTCTCATCTTTATAAATTATCTCTTGTCCATTAACCACAACCCAATTCACTCCTTTGCTGATGATAGCACGTTGAGTTTCTGATACTGATACGCACATTCCCGACCAAACTCTTCGAACGTCATTACCAAGATTTATATATTTTTTTTAATCCTAGGACTTGTTCAATAAAACCGTTTTTCAAAATTCTACATGTACTTCAGTGACCGAGTTTGCCGTCATTTCTGGCATTTTCAACCTTCAAAAGTTGTCATTTTCTTGAAACTCAAAATGTGGGTGCGGGATGCGATCCTTGAGAGGCTGCGTCCACCGTGGATAAAGGACCGATGACTAGAATCGGCGTCCAGGATGAGAGAATCAACAGATGAGCAGGGTCTAGGTTGAGGTGCGTCCACGAAGATGAAGAACCGATGAATAGAATCGACGTCCAGGATGAGAGAATCAACAGATGATGATGATGATAGTGTGGGGGTTTAGATTTGTGTGCCGGCGTACGGCACGGGTCCCTATCACCCACCAACGAGTCCTTCACAACAATTGGCCTCCGAAATGCGGGCGCCAGGAAAGATCGATAAATAAAAGCCACTGGGGGAAGTTCTGTTGTATAAAGCTCTCTTTATTTGATAGATTTTTACACTGAGTTTTTGATATTTGTCGTTTCACTATCAATCTCTTAACATATACAAATTAGTTTCTGTTTTCTTTGTGTCTATTGTATTTTTTTAATTGGGAACTACAAACAGTACTAAGCATATCAAATAGTTCGCGTTTAGTTGTTTTGTTTGTTATTCTTTTTCCCTTTTAAACCGTTCAGTCATGCATCGCCTTCGTTTATTTTATTTATCTCCTACCTTTTACTTAGTTTTAGGCACTTAAGTCCCGAACAAAGCGCGTCACTTCGTCACAACATTAACAATCCTTCTGTTTTGCCGACACAATACTGATTCTATGTTAGAAAACGGTACATTCTCGCGCACACGGTTCCTTATGATAATGAACGTCACCTCTAGACCCTGGCAAAGAAGAACTAGACTCTCAACTCGTCGCGCGACGTGACCGTCCGCAGTGGTGATTGGACTTCGACTTTGTAACGGGAGAGCGATGTGCGCTCGGCTGTGGTTGTGACTCGACTTATGTGTCCGACCCCGGTGGCGGTTGAATCTCGACTGACTAATAAATGGAAAGAATCTATTCATCGCGTCGTGGCGGTTGAGTCATCTATGGCTCACTGCCACTTACTAGGAATTTCGAGAAGAGTTGCTATGCCTGTATAGGGGATTGGGTTTCGGAGAATCATTGCCGTATAGGCTGAGTTAAATTCCTCTGGCGTATACGTAGCGAGGACTTGGTACTGGGTAGGGTGGGAGCCGAAATGATTTTCGGGGAACTAAATGTTGCTTGCTTGCAAGCGAGGAAATAGTTTAGGCAGGAAGTGAGCCGGAATGATTTTCGGGGAAATTAGAATTGCTGGTTGCAAGTAAGGACTATCATTTAGATAAGATATTAACCGAAGCGGTTTTTGGAAAAATGTATGCGGCTCGATGTATTTGATGGTGATGATTAATGTTCAGTTGTAGGTTTGAATATGCGTTTTATTACAGCATATGAATTTCCGGGGAAATTAAGATTGCTTGGTCGCAAGTGGGGAATATGACTTAAGTGAAGAATTGACCGAAGCAATTTTGGGAAAATGTATGCGGGGATGATTTAGAATGTATTCTGTTGAATTGTATTCTGTTGTGGGTTTTGGAGTGTGCTTTATTGCAAAGTTTGGAATGTATGCTATTGCGGATTTTGCATGGGGAGTTGGGTTGAGGTGGCGCGCTGTTAGCGGTCAAGATTGGTTGGAATTGTGGGTTGTCATGTGGTGTAGAGAACCCCCACAAGAGAATCAACCAGGTTGAGCTCGAGATGGTTTATATTTGAAAACCGTTGAGAAGAAGATTGAATTTTGACGTTTAAGTCATCATCATCATCATCATCGGCACTACAACCGGGATTCAGTCTTAGCCTTATTTAGCAAATCTCGAGGCATGTTAAATTTTCCATAATAATATATAATATTTTTACGGGCAAGGTTATTGGCCTTGCGCCATGACGTTTAAGTGGCGTCCCTTTTTTCACTGATGCGTAGCCAGTTGACGGGTCAGTTGTCATGGCAGGCAGATGTGAACGTACTAGATTTCTCCAGTACATTTATTTGTGAATCCGCAACACAACATTTTAAAAAGATTTTACTTTGTTCTGTTACGCCGTGTTTATACTTTAAAAAGAACCTTGAATTTTTAATTTTCAGGCCTAAGTAATGCAATCAATCTTGAGATTTTGGATTTTTTTTCAAGTGTCATCTACAATCAGGTTGGAAACTGGATTGGTTTTGTTTATTGCATTCACGTGCAGTTTCTAAAAAAAAAACTTAACAAACGTTTTTTTTTCGATTCTTTATAATAAGGAATAGCTTCTTAAACGTATCAGAAACACTGCACCCGTGATATGAATAATGCGACAGAATTGCTAAATTCTGACTTATCTTCAGGCACCTATCCATAAACATTTGTTCATTCGTTGATGGGTTTCGATAGCGTCGATACTGACATTTCCTTAGGATTCTCTTCATAAAGGACGTTAGTTAGACATGAGCTAGTTAGCTAGTTATTAAACGAATATTCAAGAGCTCTTTATAAAAAGTTGGAAATCATGTTAGTAGATACATGATATTGTTACTCAAAGATTGCGATTATTGTCAATATAATGTTTTAATTCCCATTACGTATAGTTTACTATCGAGTACTTCACCTCTTTTCTTTATCCTATCTTCCAATGTTTTCATAAATCTTTGAGAAATACCTTTTCTTCGCAATTTGATTGACTTTAATAAGCTGAGGTAACTCAGAATATCGAGGTACCTATGGGTTTCATATCGTTGTCCAACTTCTAGAATCAATACTTATTAAATTTCATCGATGCATAATCTAAGAATCCATTTGTTTTTTGGTTTCTCAATTATTTACAGCATAACCATCCATACCTTAGTGCAATGATTAATAATGGTACGTTAAGTTATGATCATGATCGTGATGGAACGCACACCCAACTAGCAGGGTGTGAAGTACGATTCCGTAATGTGCCGTATGACACTCAAATTGCCATACGCTACGAAGATAATATGTTATCGGTTTCAACTGACTTAGAAAACTCTCAACACTGGAGAAGCTGTTTTGTTGTAAAAGATGTCGAACTACCCACAGGATACTTCTTTGGAATGTCAGCTACAACTGGAGATCTATCTGATAATCACGACATTGTATCGTTCAGATTTTACGACCTATATACTAACCTGACGGTAATAAGACATGAATAATACACATAAGTTTTTATGCATAAACGATCCACTGAATTGATAAATATTATACTTTGCAGACGGAAGAAGCTAAAGCACGAACGAACATTATCCCTAAGGCGTCTACTTTTGAGGCACCCAGAGAACATCGAGACGATCCCAAACCATCAATGTCCAATGCAAAAATATTTTTCATTCTTCTATTTGGGATGTTAGCGTGCATTGCAATCTGTATTTTTGCTATTTCCTATTACAAAGAAAAGAACTCACGAAAACGATTCTATTAGTTTAAAAGAAATCCTAACGCAATTCAAATTCAGTCATAGGTATATGTATATATTTGACCGGGCATTTTAAATAGGTGGCAAAACAAGACTGAAGGTCGCAGTGCCACATCTGTAGAATAAATAGTCTACAGTAAACAAAAAGAATACAAAACCTAAAAAAACAGACAAAAATAAGAAAATGAAAAAAAAAGAAAACGCATGAAATCATCACATATATTCTGTCACCATTGTGTATTGGTATTTTTTAAAAGTTAAAATTATAATGATTGTGTAGCTTATATTAATGTTAAGAAAATACACCCAGTGGGTGGGAATGACATTAAAGTGTTTATAAAAGGGTTATGTAAAAATGTTTTTATTTTTCGAAAGTTAGTCGAAAATGGATGAGATCAAATGGCTTTAACCCATTCACTGCCAGGCAACATTTTATTTTGAAGAAAACATGAATTTTACACAGAATTTAGTTATTTTAATTACAGATATAATACTGGAATGGGATTTACAGTAAATTAAATATAAAAACACTACGAGAAATCTCGTAGCTGGCGTTACTAAGTTAAATTCCTGTACTGAGTGCCACTTAATTTTTAATTTTTTAATTTTATTATTAGGCTTAATCCAAGCTTAGTTAATATAAATATGATACTATACAGACTAACTTAAAACTAAAGTAGTAATTAAAAAAGAAAAATATATATTTATATATATATATATAATTTTAAAAAAAAGGTGAAAATCAAGGAAGGAGAAGAGGACTTCGTGGTAGGGGAGGTAGGAGGCTGGAGAAGAGCGACTGTATGTGGGGGTGGCAAATGTGGCATTTGTGAGGCAGCGACAGTGAACGGCATATGTGGTGGAATGTGTACGGGTTGTAAGGGTATAGACGGTGGGCAAGGTAAGGTCAGGAGGGGAAAGAGAGGAGACGGAGTTTGAATGCAGTAGATGTAAGGTAGACATCGAAGGAGGTCGGATAAGAGTTTATCCACCTTAGCATTCGCGAAATGGGTTCATTAGAGCCGTAAGTAGTGTGGTGGGTGGGCAGATAGAAGAGACGAGGGTTTTGCAGGTTACTGGGGTTAGTGTGGAGTGCAATGGTGGAGAGCTAGCTTGGGCAGTTGATTGTGCCTGAAAGAAAGGAGACGGCGGAATAAAAGGATATCGGCATGAGTTCTGCGCTCCTCAAGTGTGTTGGGGCTAATCGGGTGGAGCAGGCTTGCGCATGGGGGGGATTCACCCAGTTCAATCCGCGGAGGACAAACGTAGCAAACGACGTTGTACGTTTTCGATTCTGCGGATATGGGACGAGTAGTGTGCAGGCCAGACCTGACTGGCGTATTCAAGAAGGGGGCGGACGAAGGCTATGTAGAGAGAACGGGAAACGGAAGGATTAGAGAATTCTTTAGACCAGCGTTTCACAAACCCAAGGGCAGAATTGGCCCTAAGAATAATGTCATCAATATGCGGGATGAAGCCAAGCTCCCTGTCAAATAAGATCCCGAGGTCACGTATCGAGGATACAGATGATATCTGGAGGTTTAGCAGGAAGTAGGGGCGTGGGGGGGGGGGGGGGCGTTTGCGGGAGAAGGCGTTGGAGTGACATTTGACAACGTTGAGTTCGAGGCAGTTATTACATCACTAAGTTGAGAAGCTGTCGTGATCTATTTGGAGAAGTGAGGAGTCGAGAGGAGAGATGATCGTTTTGTAGAATTTGGCGTCGTCCGCATAGAGTGAGATAGATGAGTATTTAATAATGGAGTCAACGTCATTGATGGTAAGGATAAATGGGAGGGGACCTAGATTACTGCCTTGCGGAACCCTTGGCGTGGGAAGAAAAGGATTGGAAAGGGAGGATCTGAATTTGACACGGTAGGATCGATCTTTCAGATAAACACTTGATCAATAGGGGTTCGAAACCCAGGGAGGACAGCTTAAAAAGGATGACATTATCGGAGATTTTGTCAAAGGCGTTGCTAAAATCGGTGGTGATTACATCGACTTCGTTGCCATTCTCTAAGGCGCGGAAAGTATGGGATGCGAACTCGATCAGATTGGTTGTGGTCGACCTACTCGAAAGGAAACCACACCGGTTCGGTGAGATGATGGATTTACAACGGAAAGATAACGCGTTGTAAAGAATCCCTTCGAACAGTTTAGGGATAAAAGACAGTTTGGTGATGGGACTGTGGCGGTTCCGCCAAACCCCACTGTCTACTTACCCGAAGAACTCCCGTAACTACAACCCAACTTTCATAGTTTTCCGCTAATGCAATCGCATTAGCACCAGTAAATGCTTCATGCATCAAGTATCTAATGTATTTAGCTAAAAACTCCTGGAAGAGAATTCTTACCTTCATTCATTAATTCGAATTCAAAATTACCTACAAGAATTCTGTCCAAACTTCATAAATCCCAAGTCCAATTCGGCACCTTCGGTTGCTAGACAAATCCCAATCTTACCATATGCATTTTCCATAGACGAATTCCTGAAAACGAAACAACTTGGTTTACATATGATGTAACCATCACAACAGGGATAATAAACATCGCGTCGCCTATTCTCAGCCTCATCGTGTGTACAATAAATCCCTTTACATAAACGTTGGCTGGCGACCTTTACCCAAGGGACAAAAGCAAATATACGCATCTTGTGTCTTAAGGCATAAATTAAATCCTATGGCATAGGCAAATGCAAATAGGTATTGTGTACCTTGGCAGCGATGCCATAAAAACCAATTCGCTGTGAATAAGCTAAAACCAATTAACACCATGTTCATGATGCATTGCGGCAATCACCACAGTCGCAATGCACATCACAGACAATGATCTACACGATCTCTTTGTCGCCCACTATATTTCTGGATCCGCTTCTCATGACCTAGCGGCATGAGCAAACAGAAATCCAATTAGCACCCAATGAGATCCGGCTTATTTACTTAGCCGAACTCACATCTCATTGATGCCCATTATCCCTGTCGGTCTTTCAGATTCGTTCTTATGGCTTTGTCCCATGAAAGAACCAATGTGTACCACTGGTCGAATTTCCTTTGCCAGCGAATTCACATCGCCGAGTCGTATTTCAACATCCAGCCACGCTGGCTGGCACTTCTCCCGCTCCCCGCACCGTCGGGGAGGCGTACATCCCCGGAGTCGCAGATTTTCAACCCCCAGGTCGTGTGAGTCAATCGCGCAGATGTTAGTAATGTAATTTATAATCAACAACCTCAAGCTTTGGAACCGCGAGTGAAATACCCTTGAGCGAAGATAAATTAAGCTCTATTGCACATTAAAAAGTATATTCAGTTAAAGTTGTACTGAGAGTTCTAAAGTGCCTTTAAACCATTTTAAATAAATCAAAAACACTAAGTAAATAAATTTAAATAAAAACCAATATTAATAAAACAATAACCGTGTGTCTTACTTCTTGTGTTGGTGTTTCTTTTGCTTTGCGTAATCGGTTTGTGACGGAGTTCTGCTATTTCTGTTGAGAACTATGCATCTTAGTGTTCGGTGGAACTTACGGAATTACTTGTTTGTGAGGGCAAAGTAGAACCCTGCGCCCATGCCGGTGCCACGACTTCGTACCCTTCGTTATTAGTTAATATTTTAATTTCAGTAATATAGTATATAAATTATATTTTAATAAATTTGTACGAGGATTTACATTGGTTGAGCGGTCGAGGTATTTTCTGTTGTTGAAGCTGCTGCTGTCAAGTTGCAGGGGGCGTAGAGCGTCGTGCCACTGTTCAGCTTCAGTCCGTTGTGTAAAGTTGTATGGAACTCCTTTTTACGGCTGGATAAGTCTGTAATCGATTCGTCTTCGAGGTTCTTTCCTATGCGACGATAGGCCGCTTTTTAAAGTGTTTGTTAAACTTGTGCGTCTTGAGAGGTTTTTGGCGAGTTTTATTTGTCTTGATCGAATGCCAATGAAGTGTGTAACAAGGAAAATACAAATGAACACTGGAGCGAATGCCGCCTCTAATTAAAACACGGAGATCGTTTTGAATTTTTTTATTTTTATTTCCCAGCACAAACTGTTTTTATTGTTTCACAATAGGTTGAATTCTTGATGAGGTGAATGTCACAAAAATAATTCACTAGTCACTAGAAATAGCATCTCATAGTTTTACATAATGACTGGTCTTAAGGACATAACATCAACAATGTTTTACGCAAACACAGGTTATACAGTTAAAAGTTTTAACAAGGTTAAGGCACGCTAACGAAACACAAGCTCCTCGGTTAATGTTAAGTTAAGTTAAGACACACGTACGAAACACCAGTTACTCAATCAATTTCTGAACTTCTTCCTCGAGTAGACTTCCGCGCAGTTCGACTGTCTATTTTCCACTAAATTCTGGTTCCCCATCGGCATCTGCACCGAATTTCCCATCCTGTCTACTAACAGAATTTCCCAAAGTATCTGTTAGCTGCATTACCCATAGTCTCTGTAAAAAGGAGAAATCTTCCTCATGATCATTATCATCATCACCACCATTAGTTGCTGGTGGTCGGTATCTTGTCCCTTTGTCTGTTGATCGGATGCCGCCGCTTATTCTCCGATCATTCTTTGGTTTATTTGTACTACACATCTGGCATGCGGACAAAGGATCGCATGCATTTCGGATGGGTACACGGACTATGGGATGTAAGGCTTTGTTTGCCTTTCTACTCATAAACATCAGTCAGGGATAGTGTTAAAAGTTTATGGTTGCTCGACTGCTAATCAGCGGTCCAACGAATCGTTTTGTTTGCGCAAGTGTGCCTTAGCATTACGGTCATGTGTGGTGTATAAAGCCACAAAAATTTGGGTATAAAACAACTTGGTTACCTGTTTTTCTCAGTGTGGGGGCGTCTATTATTTCGCTTCCAAGACTTCTGTTAGGGCTGCTCTTCTTCTTCAGCGGCTGCTCCACCACCGGTGGGTCCTCTTCAGGTTCCTCCCTTTTAACACGACCTGGGTGGCCACCGCCAACTGGCGACTTTTGAGAGAAGCACTGCTGGGTTCTGGTTACCGACGTGGGCAGACACAGAGGTGTAATTGCATCTTAAGCCGCGAATGTTACACAGATCGACGTGAAATTCCCGTTCCATTGAAATGGCCTGACAAAGAAAACCAATACCATCTCAGAAAAGGATACTACTTGGACCCGGCGATAGATAAGCGAAAGCAACCACTACAGGTGTTATGCCCTTGTAGTAAGTGTCCAATTTAGCTCCACTAAAAACACCAAAAACCCTTCAAAGATTATAAATCAGCCGAGAGTATTGATGCCTGAGGGACGTAACAGAGTTGCGAAAAAGAGGAAAAAAGACACAAGGAAAGGAAAGGGTATGAGTTTCCCCGAACTGTACATTTCCACACAATTTTCACACTACGGCGCGAACCCCATATACCATATATTACTGCACTACACTCGGAGGTGTTTGTGGTGATCCGTTTGTTTACTACAGATGCCACAGAAGACTTGACGCGCGAACCGATAGGGCAATTAGGATATCTTGTGTTTACTTAAGATACCCTAAACGGATTACACAATTGATCCGATGGTACGGATCACGAGGCAGAAGCGCTGCATGATAACGATCGACCTCATCAGCGATAACGAACCGTGCTAAATTGTTAGACGGCGGCAAAATAATACAATCACGTCTGGAGTTATGTTTACATTCTGGGAAACGCACATTTGCAATGACGAGAGTAGGAAATATACCAGAAAATCTTCTAATGGAGGCAAAAATAGACAAATTAAAAATAAACATACTGCAAATATGCATAAAGGCTCGTGATGGTAATCACTAAAATACACAATCCAACTACGAGTATCGATCGGGGCGTTCTTGGTTTATATACATGTATATATATATATATATATACATATATATATATATATATATATATATATATATATATATATATATATATATATATATATATATATATATATATATACTGTAGCGGTAAGTAGTAGTTGAAATAAATAGATCATAGTTGTCATACTATAAGCTTAAGTATTTGTAAACATAACGCCTTCGAAATATTAGTCGATTTGTGTCTGCATCATAAAGTTATTCTCGATTAAACATGTCAGCTTACGAGCCAAATTCTCGTCATTTGCGGGAGGTTTTAATTTTCTGCTTTAATATGAAGAAATCTGCGGCTGAGGCTCATCGAATGCTCTCAAATACCTATGGTGAGGCCGCTATTAGTGAAAGAACGTGCCGAGAGCGGTTTCAACGCTTCAAGAACGGCGATTTTAACGTCGAAGACCCATGGCGGTGGAAGCGAGAAGGTTTTCGAAGATGCAGAATTGGAGGCATTACTTGATCGAGACTCGTGTCAAACGCAACAGAATTGGCAGGATCATTGGAAGTGACGCAACAAGCCATTTCATTTCATTTTTTATAATAAAGCCTCGAATTTCGGAAAAAAACGCCGGAAGCAAAGTTGTACACCTATTATATATATATATATATATATATATATATATATATATATATATATATATATATATAATCTATCTTTTTTTACACCTCTACATTTCTAAACTTGTTACATTACACTTTATTTTAGATTTAATTTCATTTCTTAGGTGTTTTCTAGGTTCTTAATCCTTTTCGGGTTGTTGCAGTTATCGAGATTTTAAAGGAATTCTTAATTTGATTTTCTTCCTTGGTTGTTCCTTTTACCTGTCTCTACCCCCAATACTTCTACCTCCACGCGTACCTCTGCTCGGGCGGAAAAACGGAAAACACCTCAAGCAATAGTAAACTGCGAAGGAAGCCCCTTTAGTAAACGTGTTCCCGTCAATATCCTCGGCTTCGGCTAATAAAACTGTGCCAAACCCTTCGGTACACCCCACATCACAAAAAGTCATTCCTTTGGAAAAATCGTGCACATCATCCACAACCCCAAAATCAAAGACAGCTCAAATCGAAAGGCCACACAAACAGCGGTCGGAGTCGACTTACCTGCTTTAAAAAAGAAGCAACAACCTGGGGTCTATCCACGAGACCTCAACCTAAAGGAGTTCGTCTGTGATATGAACCCACAAGGAATCTCCAACTTTAAGGCAAAGACCTTGAGTCCAAGCCTTAATAAAATCGTAACCTACGATCGACAGACTCGTTCTGTAAGGTTAATGATGCCCTGAAGGCCAAGGGGGTGAATTATTACACATTCACCCCGGCCGACGAAAAGTTGAGGATCATCCTCTTAAAACGAGTCGCTGCCTGTTGGGAAAAGGACCCCCATCGTAATTGCCCTTGGGGCAACATTTGCTCACGTCAAATTCACTGACGTCAAAAAATGTTGTCCCCCACAACGGTTTGTGAAAATCAGACCAGAAAAATACAGCAAGGTGAACATATGGGAGCTTCACCTTACCCCCGGGATCGACATAGACAAAGTCGCATCCAATCTTGCATCAGCAAGTTGTTTTTGAAGTACTTCATAACAGTGAAATACCTCAATGCAGACGTTGCCAACGTTGCCATGTCTTCCGAAACTGCAACATGAGCCGCCGTTGCGTTCGTTGCGGGAAATCCCACGATATTGACAAGTGCGAACTACCGCCAGCAAAATACGATCCCACAACAAATGTGAAGGATGAAATAACACTGCCAATTTGCTGCAACTGCGGAAAGAAAGGACATCCGGCCAGTTACAGGAACTGTCCTACATATAAGGAAATAATTCAAAGATCCAAGGAGACTCGAGCTAAGCAAACAGCCAAGGCAAACTTCGGAAAACAGGCCACACAAAACTTCATGCAAAATGGATTTACATTCGCCGACATGGTTAAAGGACGACAAACAAAAAATATAAAAATCTCCCAACTCCCCCCCGCCGTAGGTGCACCACAAGTCTTCATTCTAGGGCCCATCCTATTTAATATCCACACCTCAGATATTCCTCGCCCTGTGTACGGGAGAATAAACCGAATATGATATGCGGATGACGTCCTAGTGTACACGTCATCCAAAAACCCTAAACTCCCGACTCAACCATCATCTGGACGAACTGTATCTGTATTACGAAAATTCGACTTAACCCATCCAAAGCAGTAGCTATAATTCTGAGTAATAAACACTCCCAACCTATTTCTCGATATTCACAGAATATTCGAATACAAATAGGAGCTACTGCGATTAGACCACAGGACAAAATGAAATATCTTGGGGTCATCTATACCCCAAAAATATATTTCACCAAACATGTGACCCACATTCTTCAAAGGGACCTCGGTCAGTCTAAGCAACTGCACAACATTTTGAAGTGGAGCAACAAATTTGACACCAAAGTTAAGCTTCTCTGCTATAAGCAGCTAATCCGATCTGGAATATCGTACGCCTTTCCCATATGTTCCTCCATATCTTCAGCTCAAATGGAAGGAAACCTCCTCAGAAGATTCATCAACCACTTTAGAAGGCCTGACGATCGCCAATACCCGAACTCTCACCTATACGAAAGTGCTTCCATTACCCCTATCGATGAGCTCTTGCTACAATTAGCATACAAGTGCCTCGAAAGTATTCAGAACAGCGAGAACCTACATATACAGGAGTCTTGCGTTCTTGACCCTTCTCTTTTTCCGATCCGACCACCACAATTTCTTCTTCAGTACGAAACTGAAGAAAGCACCCTTCCCAACAACATCCGCCTCTATGATAGAGGATTCCCGGACCCATGCCATAGGGTCTACTACTAACACACCACACACACGCACGCACAGTACAAGACGGTAACCTGCCTTCAAACAGGACAATTTCCTAAACAATGGAAAAAACAGCGGGTTGTGCTTATACCAAAAGGAATCAAGAATCCAGAAGCGCCGTCATCCCGCCGCCCGTTGTACATGCTGGACACAACAGGGAAACTGCTTGAACGAGTAATTGCCACTCGGCTGGAACAATTCACTGAGGGGATTATCGAGGCTCTCTGAGGGCAATATGGATTCCGGAAAGGTAGATCAACCGGTAAGGCAGTATCTGTAGGGTGCGACATCGCTCGCAATGCGATAGTTGGAGCATGATGGCTAGGAGGTACGAACAAATATTGCGCGGCTGTGACACTAGATGTTAAAAATGCATTTAACTCGGTGAACTGGAATCGGATTCTAGAAGAGTTGGGCCATCTACAAGTCTCACCCTACTTGTTGCGTGTACTAGCAAACTATCTCTCGCATAGAAGACTGCTCTATGACACAGATGAGGGACCACAGGAATATAAAATAACAGCGGATGTACCGCAGGGATCTGCATTAGGTCCGCTGTTATGGAAAATAATGTATGATGGTGTGCTCAGGGTCAATGTACCAGAAGGGGTTAGTATCATTTGGTACGGAGATGATTTGACAATAGTGACAGTAGCTAATCGAGATGACCTGCAGAATATTTGCTCCCAAGTAATCCAGAGCATTAAATGCTGGCTAGATATGGACGGACTGAAACTAGCTGGACATGAGACGGAGGCAGTTTTAATAAGCAGCCACAAGAAAGTTGAACACCTTGATTTGGAAATAGAAGAACAAATAATCAGATCCAGTCCCTATATTCAATATCTTGGTGTTATACTTGACAACACGTTGACCTTCAAGGAACACCTGCGGAAAACAAGTGAACAAACGGCAAGAGTATGCAAAGTTTTGCCGAGACTGCTACCCAATGTTGGTGGGCCCCGCCCCCACATAAGGAATCTGATAACCAATGTCAACACCTCCATTATAATTTATGCAGCTCACATATGGGCCAGAGCCGCACAGTATAAGTCGTACATGAAGGGAGTGAACTCAGCACACATGCTGGCATAATTAAGTGTATGGTGCGCATTCCGAACGGAATCCCAAGATACCATAAATGTTTTGGCCGGGAGGACACCACTTGACATTGCAGCTAAAGAAAACGCTGCATTGCATGAGGTCTCCCAATAGAGCCACCGGAGAATATGGTCACAATTAGAGCTTTCAAGTCTAAGAGAATGGCAATGAAGGTGGGGTTCTTCCACCAAAGGAAGATGGACCCACACCATGATACCTGATGTAGAAATTTGGCTGAAAAGAAAACATGGCAATCTGAACTACCACCTGACTCAGCTAATATCAGGACATTGGATGCTTTCGGCAAAACTTGCACAAGTATAAGCATTTGAATCAGCCATACTGCTTATATTGCGAAGGCAAAATAGAAAATGCAGAACGCGTACTCACAGAGTGCGTGAGATCCGAGACCGCACGAGCAATTTTGGAGAGACATATGAGACGGACAGTTACTCCGGTAGGACTAATAGAATACATGCTGAGTTCAAAACAGGCATGGTCCGTAGCAAATGATATTCTATGTAACATGATGCAACAGTTGCGATGCGACGAGCGGAGTAACAAGTAAACTCTGTCCCGCCCCGCGATCTATCTAAAAGAAAGTTCCGCGGGGATCAACGGGAATATGTGCCTGGTGGGAGGTAGTTTGAGTCGGTAAAAATCCAGCAGGCCTCTGGATCAGTCCAGAGGTATCTTTTGATGTTTTCCGCCTTCCTACCGAAAAAAACAGTACAAGACGGCACAAACATAGATAAACACCGACCAAAGCGCAGATTATCAGACGCCGAAAGCGTGGCCTGCGTTTACTACCGCACTCAAAACCGACCGGTCTTGTATGATTTCTTTTCCGCCATTCCTCCATCCAAGTAGTTACAGAACATTTGAACTAACCCTGTCCACACTATCCCTAGAAATTAAAACAAAGAAGAACAAAAGCAAGGGTTAATATATATAGAAAAAAGAAATAAATATTACAATCAAACAAAAAGAAATTAATTAACTGAACCAAATAAGAAGACTGAAAGAAAGAAAGAAATAAAAAGAATAAATACGAGAAAAATATAAATAAGTGGACAAGGAAAACGCCCAACCGAGACGAAGAGAAATTAGCAATCAGTCTTTGGTCTGACCAGAAACCAAGGAAAACGCAAAACCGTTGTTTTATATTTTTGTGTGCACGCAATTTTTATTGTGCAACAATGCGTTTTTTCCAATTTGTGTTTATAGAAAAACAAGAATATAATTTAGGTGCAATTACCGTCATTATTAGATCATCGTAAAGCCATAATATGGATGTAATGGCAGCTATTGAACTTAGTCAGGGTGCTCTTCTGGCCAAATTTGGAAATGTTGGTTTTGATGTAGCCATTAAGACGGAGATCCATTTTTTCTACTTTATACATTCCTTTTTTGTCGGGCAACAAAATAATTGTATATTTCTCAAATAACATTAGCATACTCTTCACAATGCTGCCATTTTTTATGGATAACTAATTAAATAACCTTGCCCGGAAAAACAAAATAATATGGAAAGTTTAACAACAAGCCTCAGACTTGTTAAATAAGGCCAAGACGAGATCCCGGTTGTAGTGCCGATGATGATGATGAATTAAATATGCGACCTTAGCTCAATCTAAATAATTCTCTGTTTTGCATTGTTCTTCAATTATAAAAGGTTTGCATTAGGGTGATCATTTGTTCCTGTTATTGTTAAGTAGGACAAGTAGTGCGAAAATAATTAAGACTTCACTCGACAGTCCCCCAGTTAACTGTAACATGTACTTATTAAAATACAAGTAACCAAAGTGTACACTATGAAATTATAGGTCTTCCTGTAATATAAAAAAAAACAAAACGTCGGTGCACGATACTCTCAAAAGTTTTTTAATTTCCAAATTCTGTAACCATGTTCTCTTTATCTACCGTCTCCTTTACATCAATGTCACTTTTTGCTCCAATAAAAAGTATTAAATTCTATGTCAGTAACCGCAATTCGCAATTACGAGTAACTATCTAAGTGTAATTTCAATAAATAATTACCAATTATCACGCAATCTAACAGTTATTTAAATCGACTTTACTACGATATTGTTTATTATTTTGCAGCACTTAGGGCACTTGGAATAATGGTTAACTTATTCCTATCCACTACGCTCTTCGTTGGCTTGCTGGTCACCAATTCAAATGTCCTCGGGGATAAGGTGATAACAAACTGGCTAAACATTACAATTTTTACATTCTAGTCCTTGTTAATAGGCCAGTCTGGAGTTGAACTACGACAAATTAGAGGCGATTAAGGGCAAAGGCATTTTCGAGATAAATCTTCAAATTAAAAAGACTGGATTTGTTCAATTTACAATAAATGGCTTTGTCAATCTCCTTGAGCAGTTGGACGATACCTGGGGGGTATAAAACACATTTAAAAGTGATTTCCTTAATTGCATTTTATTTCTACTTTTAGATGGTGCTCCACTTGTGTAAATATCACGAAACTGATGTTAATTATCAATGCCTGGGTCGGTACCCACGAAAAGATTCGAAAGGCATTTGTGCAGTCTTAAAGAATGAATACAAGGAACATTTTTACGAAACCCTTAAAAATTATTCGAATGCTCCCTACTATGACACGTGCCCTTTGAATCCAGCAAAATACACTCTAACTAATTATCCTTTTGATGCAGAAAAGTGGATGAAATTCTTCTCTGAGGGCAAATATCGGTTGGAAATTATTTTAAAACAAGATAATGAAACGAAAGTACATTATAATCTTTACTTTCATGTTGTACAACGAAATACCTAAACCATAAATGATAAAAATGTATTAATTTAAATTATCGGACTTTTTCTGCAAATTTTATTTATTTATTATTAACAAGTAATTCAAAATCACATATCAATAAATTAACATAATGAGCGTAGCAGCTGAGACTATTGGCTCTGTACTTTTAAATTATAATTTGATTTTATGAATTTTTATAAACATCTATATTTTCTATGTTGTCGGGGGTAGGATCTTCGAGAATAATTATTATAATATAGAATTATAAATATCTATATTACGAAATAGACGGTGTGTGTGTTCAATACGCTTTGAACACCTTAAAAGGTTGATGTTTGCTTTCGAACAGATCTGGTCACACACACGTGGTCTGGATTTTCTGTTGGAGTTATAAATGACTCGGGCTCATTGATCCTCAATAAATAACAGTCTAGAGTTAGCAGTGAATTGAAATGTTAATTTAATTGGCGAAAAGAAAATTTGTCCATTGACACGGAATACACATGATAAAATTGGATCAAAAATTCGTTTTTCTATATCTTTTACTTGCTCTTGCGTTTGAATCAGGCAGTTGATTGACAGATGGGATCAGTGCCAACTTCAAGTCCAAGAACTGTGTGAAGTTCGCACAGGCTGACGGTGGTGTTGAGTAAGACCAGCTGTCAATTTGATCAATTCTCAACATTTTCCAAAGCAACGGCAACCGCAACACTGATACCTGAAACCAATCGTTAATTAAAATGGGAAAATGGAACCGAATACCTTCCATGAATTCCAGCAGAAATCTCCAAAGGGAATCCTCCTTAAAACTCGGTTGTTTGGGTTTATTAAATTTGAACTTTATTCAATTGATGAATTAGATTTTATGCGATTATCTGTGAAGTTGAACTTTCTTTGTCGAATGTTTTACGAAGAGGAGAATGATGACAACAATGACAGCAGACAAACTATATATTCATGTCAGCTGTTTGCTGACAGTTGTTATTGTGTGAATGGCTGCATCCCATTGCGAATTCCCTGGTTGCATCCAGTGAATCCGCAACATTCCGCCCGCCTTCGCCAATCATTGGCGAATCATTTGGCTCCAGAGGATGGTCATCCGGAGCTTGGTCGGGAGGTTCCTCCTCCAGTGGGAAGCTGCTGATTGGTCCCTTTCGTCGCTGGAGGCCGTTATCTTTGGTGTTCACGGAACTGGCCATGCGATCTGGGTTGGAGTTGTAAGGTCGCAACCCACGACCAGTGACCACGTGCTGGCTGGTGATTGGTCTCACTATCTCGAGACAAATGGTGGTGACGAGTGCTGCGTCCATTGGCACCCGTTTGAAATTAGTGACCGGAAAGATGCGGTCGTTTGCGGTTGAGATGCAGTCGTTTGCAGTTGAGGCCGCAGCGTTCAGTCGGATGCGGCGGTTGGCATTCGGTCGGTCCCTGGATCCTGGGGAGCGCCGCCCGCCAAGCGGGGCATTGCGGCTCTTCATTTGCCTGATGTCCATGCGGCGGGTCAACGGGCGAGGGTCTCGTCTGATGAATGGTCCAGGAGGGGGGTCGGTGGTAGCTGGATGTATGTACCGCGGGTGTCTCTGGTGTCCCCGTCGACGATGTCTCCTCGTTGTCCCCTGTGGGGATCTGTCAGCAGTCGTATGATCGACCACTTCCCCTGGGTCAGATTTGTGACGTCGCAACCCCCGATGACCGCCCCTATTTTGGTTGGTGACAGGACTGGTCACTTTTAACTAGGATGCTGTGATGGGTGCTGCGGTTGGCACATGCAACAAAGTATGATGTCTTCGCTTACATCGCCGGCACACCCTCTTCGATAGCGAGTCGCGTATGAGGTGACGACCCAGGCAGTTGAGGCACAGTTTCTTGGTTCGTGCGACATCTCTACGCTGGATAGGTTTGAGATATCGAAAACCTTCGCACACGTATATGTGGTGTGGTGCCTCACAGAAAGTGCAAGGCGTCTGTTGGTGCTCAATCCCTGGACTAGGACGCGGTTGCGTCCCGGTTGCTGGGGAGCGCCGCCCATCAAGCGGGGCATTGCTCTCTTGATGCATGCATCCGCTGTTCGTTTTCGGTGCGCATTGTTTCGGGTGGACCAGTTCCTCTGGGTCGGAGTTGTAAATTCGCACCCCATGAGGAACGGCCATCTGATGTTGAGCCACACAGCACGTGCGCAGCATCGATTGTCGGTGGGGCTTCGGTGTTGGTTCGAGCATCGGGACATTGACCGAGTTGATCTTTGGGCAGGCGATGTTCTGGTCGGTGGCCTGCGGATGCATATTCCCTGGGAGTGTGTATGGTTCCCTTCTATGGTTTGTCGGACTGCGGACCGCTGATGCCACAGGAGAATCAGATTTTTGGTGACCCTGGTATGGATGTGGACATCTGGTTACTAGTCGTGGTCCATTGACTATAGTTGGGGAGACTGTATCGAGTTCGCACTGGAACTCGAACATCCTCGGTGGTTGTCTATTGCCTTGATCGGCAAAGGTTGCTGTAATTGGGGAGACTGGGTCGAGCGCGGACTGGACCTCGATCAGTCTGGGTAGATTGTGGTCATCATTGCCTTGGTCGGAACGGTTTGCTTTCATTGGGGAGACTGGGTCCAGTGCGGACTGAGCCTCGAGCAGTCTCGGTGTTTTGAGATTATTGCCTTGCTCGGCGGGTTACGATGCATCAGACTCCGTTCCTTTTTGTGCTGGTGCCGATGCACTGGCAGCTGCTGGTGCCTTCTTGCTTTCCTTCAGGTCTTCTTCTGCAGCCAAACTGGTCAACAACTCTTCTTCAGGTTCATTAGGTTTCCAATTGTCCAAGTCAGCCATCTTCATATTGGCAGCAGTCAACAATTGAGTCTCGTAATCGACATTGTTAGACAATTCCGTCTCACATCCAGAACATCTTGGATGCAAGAACTTCTTCCATTGCGTGTTGCCGTCAGGCTTGCGATGAATCATCATGTAACCATGGAAATGATGGTCACACATGGTGCAATACTCCAATGCACTCCCCTTAGATCTTCCTAGCCGCTTGGAATGGTCCAATTCGCTAGTTCTCAATTGTTGAGCGATTTTAGCTTCTTGACGAGGTTTTGGTCGGTAATCTACCTCAACACTTTCGCGTACAGCCAGGTGAGGGCGTCCTTTAAGCTGATTTCCGAACGGCTGATCATCCCACATGTGCTTCTTGTACAATTGGCCATACAACATCTCATTTTTCGGTGCATCATATGTCTTTGCATCGTTCCTTGCTGATGCTCTGGCTGAATGGACAGGTGGCATACGCATGCCAGGTGTGGAAGTTCTCATCCACCACGGTGGCTGCACCATCAAAGGCGTTAAACGACTGTTGGGTTGATACACGGTGTCCGTCGCATTCGTGTCGGTCGGACGGTTGGCGACTAGCGCGTGCCTTACCTCAGCAAACTCCGTGGCCTCACCAAGGTATGTTTCTTCGGCCACTCTTCAAAATACTGCTGAAGGATGGCCGCCCATGGAGTGATCAGGCATATGAGATCTTCATGCCGATTCCACATCTCGGTCCAACTCCGATGGAGGTCTCGCTCTTGCGCTTTTACGGTGGCCAACGTCGGTGGCCCTCTCTTGGTGAACTTATTGAAAGTTCTCATCAGATGGCCTCTTAAAAGTTTTAGGTGAGGACAGTCTTTTGGTATATGGATGACTGTAAGTGTTGTGTTGCATTTTTGGCAGATTGGGGGTGTGTCTTTGTTGAGCAGGTAAAGATGCGTAGCGGACGTAGACCTAATCGCAATCTCACGAAGTTTGTGATTTTAGGTTTAGTTAAATTCATTGGATAGAGGGGGTGATATTTGAATGGGTTTACGTTTTTATAGGTGTGGTGATAACTATACCAATTCATTCGAATTGTATTTTTTAGTTTGTTTTGGATGGTTGCTCGTCTAGCTGAGTTAGCTGTACAGTCTGCATTTTCATTACCGCTGATAGAAACATGGCTGGGAATCCACATTAGTTTTATTTTATTATAATATTTAATGATATTGTTCCGAATATTGGAAATGATATCGTCGGTATAGTTGGTGCTCCTTATTAAATTGAGTACTGATAAGGTGTCTGTGCAGATGAGATATTTTTCCCTGTGCTTGGTGGCAATTATTACGGCTTTTAGGATGGCGAAGGTTTCCGCCGTGAAAATGGAGCAAAATTCAGGTAACAGTCCAATTTTCTTTACATCACCTTCTTCAGATGTAACAGCGAAAGATGTATTTTCGGTTGTTTTTGATCCATCTGTATATAGAGATCTCCATCCATCGGATTTATATTTCGAAGCGATTGACTAAAATAGTGCACTGTATATTTCCTTGTTGGTGTTAGTTTTTTTAAATGTTGTGAGTGTGGGTATAATAACACTCTCATTTAAGAGCCATGGCGGATAAGTTGAGGAGAACTTAACAGTTTGTTTAAATTGTAATTCTAATTAGTCGACTTTATCTATTATCCTGGTAATTGTAGATGGAATTCGGTTACGGTTCTTGTACCCTAGCGTTAGTTTAATATCTTTGTCGAAGATGGAGTTTCTCGAAAACGCTAATTTAGCTATAAGTCTTGCGGATATCGTTTCTACTCGTTCCTCGATTGTTGGAAGTCCAGCTTCAGCCAATAGATTTTTTATTGGAGTTATTTTGAAAGCGAATATGCTATTTCTAGCGGCTTGGTGATACGTGGGTTTTATTATGTTTAGAGTTGTCTTGGGACAATTGCCATAAATATAAATACTGTAGTGTTACACGTAACATGAATATTGCACTTTGCTGTACGCAAATTACCAATACCTCCCATGTAATATATATATACTACACGCATGTAGCCAACAGGCTATTAAATTTGTTACACGCAGATACTCTACGCAAAATTCTGCAAAAACAATAAGGGTGCATGCATATGGGACATCTTTTATTAACGTTAAAACCGAAAGAATTCTTTCAGTGTAACATAAAATATAATTCCTGCTACAACCAATGGAACCCTTTGGTGTAGCAGTGAAACCTTATCACATGTCTACATGTTGCTAAACGCATTTCCAGTTCTCATGCCCAGAATTACAATCTTGCATTTTCCACATTCCACCTATACCGTACAAGCAAACCAAATCCCCATCACCTTGATATGCATGCATTTCCCATTGCCATACCTAAAATTGCAATTCTGTAATTCCCACTGCCAACATTCTCATCACCTTGATGATCACACCCAATGCCCAATTACCTTCAAGGTAATTTTACCCCGGCACAAGCATGCTATTCGCTATGGGCAAATTAGATTTGCGTCACAAAGAATCAAAACTTTCCCATGGCCTTGGGATAGAACTGGAGCTAGAGTGGGCGTAAGATTACCACCTGGGGGACGATTCACTGCAGAAAAAATGCAATGTTGTGGTTCCTATCGTCGTTGGCATGGCCTTCGACTGAGACTCGCGTCAGGTGGCTGTCTGGAGGACAGCTATGATCGTGGGAAGGTATGTGGGTTTTGATGTAAGTTTTTGAATATAAAAAGGGGAGCTCCGTTAGGTTAAAAATCAATTGGAATCCGACAGTCAAGCGTGGCACTTAAGTTAAACGAAATAAAACCTAAACTAAGGAAAAACCCAAATAGTCGGCCTTTTTATTAATCTAAAAGGGAAAGGTGGATGAGTCTGGAGGGTCAACGATCAGCGGAAATCAACCAACCGAAGAAAGACACCCTACTCACGGACTTAACCAAGCCCGAAGTCCCCACAGCAGTAGGTAAGTGTTGTGTAAACATAAATATACAACAGTAGTCTATTTTGCTTAAAATTGGTGCTTTAGTTATATTACATAGGGTGTTAATATGTACATTGCTTTTCTTGCTACTGAAGTATTTAATAATATTCAGTCTCGCTGCTAGCAACTTCTTAAGATCTAAACAGTGTTGTTTCCAGCAATACTTATTATTAAATGTTATACCTAGGATTTTAAGGTTGGGGACATTTTGGATAGCTTTATTATTTATGTTGAGGTGTATTTAGGGGGCAAAGTCGTCGTCGGCATACATGAAGTAATTTACATTTTTCTATTGACAGTTTGGCACCTGAATCAAATGACCATTCTAAAATATCTTTCAATGTGTCAGTTAACATGTTTTTGCAGGATATTGAATCACTGGCTCTACTGAAGATGTAACAGGTCAATTGACCCCCAATTTTAGTTGGTAGACTCCTTGAGATATAGTGGTCAATGTGAAGTAAGGCATCTGTGCAACCGGATTTGAAAGCTACTTGGTTGATAGATGTCAATTTCTTTGTTTCTATAAACCACAGCAAACGTTTAGCACAAGGCTAATAACCTTTCCTCGAAAAACAAATTATTATGAAAAATTTAACAAGCCTCAGACTTGTTAAAGAAGGCCAAGGATCCCGGCTGTAGTGCCGATGATGATGATGATAGCAAACGTTTGGCTGCTATTATTTTTATTAAAACCTTTGCAATACAGGGGATTAAAGATATAGCACGGTAACCCTCTATAGTATCTTTATCTTTCTTAGGTTTAGGAATAGGGATTAGGACTGCGGTTTTTCAGATTTGTGATGTGATGTTTTAAATATTTTATTGTGTAATTTAATGATTCTCAATTTTGTATTTTTCGAAAGGTGTTTCAACATTGGGTAGGATATTCGCTCTCTCCCTGGGGTTTTCCCTTTGGTTATACTAAGTACTGATTCAAATTCACTGAATGAGATGGGTTCTTCGATGCGGTGAGCCGCAGGGTTGGAGGCATGCAAATGTACTAAATTGTTAAGGGATTCAAGTCTTTTACGATTGAATTCGGGATGGAAGTGGTCGTTGTCCGAGGTTTGCGACCAGTTTTTGCATTGTTTCTGTGGTTGCAGTATTTAGGGAATTAAGACAGGAGATAATTACCGGATTGTAATTCAATTCAAAAAACATCAAGGAAGGAGGACGCATACTTGAAATATGGATTTCTAATGTCGTGATAAATAATTCATAACGGTATAGTTTTTTAATTAAATTACACTCTACATAAAATAAAGTGCGTTGTAAAAAATAGAAATACATTTTTTCAATAAAATATTGATTTTTTATTAACCATTAAACATTTATTTTTATTATATTTTCACCCCTTTTTCTCACATATTCATAAATTTATTATCTTCATATGCATTTAAATTACTTCTTCTGCTTTAAAAATGAATAACAGATTCAAGGTAACCAAAGGCCCACTAAATACCGTGATTATTTTATAATACCCGATTTTTGTGGTTGTAGCAAACTTATCAAGGCTCAGTGTACATCGGTGGTAATAAATGGTTCTGCCTTTAAATGGTTCATTCCACAACGTAAAGCTCGGAAGAGCAGCGCAGGCGTGTAGTTGTTTCATAACAAAACTTTTATATATGGTATTCATGAATTGGTAAAACGAACATTTTGGTACCCGATAATTAGTTGGCATATACTCGCCATATTGTAAAGATTTATAATAAACCTTTATATCAAACTGAAAGTGGATTGTGAGGAATAAAATACGTTTTGATTTTTGCTTTAATTGTACTTACCGTATACTCATCATCGACATCTAAATTAACATCCACAGTCCCATTTACAGCATATACGCCCGGTTTTTCACGAATGGTTCGAACATTTATATGAATTAATTTATCATCGGTAGTATTCGAATCAAATGTAAGCAGACTAAATTCCACTTTCTGAATTAAATTAATAATGCTCACGATGTTCATGAAAAACTGAATTATTGTACTTACTGCTTCAACACCAAGGCAGAAAAGAAGAATAATTACGTGTAGTAACGGAGAACGCGTGATTAGTTGCATTCTGATGGCAGCAGGTGAATTAATAACGCCGGCTAGATGTCAGAAAGGTGCACTTACTCGTATATAGAATTTATACATTACTGAATCAGACTACAACTTTTGCAACCAATAATTGTTCCGCTAATTGGTCTTTGGTTGGATGCACAAAACAATCATATTGGGCAAACCTTAAATTATAATTCACTATTTCGTTATGCAACTTTTTAATAAATATCTACACACATGTACAATATCGTCCGTTTTTGTAATTTTTATATTCTCATCGTTTTTGTTGTTTCTATATTCGAATTGGGAATAAAGAGGACGATTTACTGTAGTGCTCCAAGAAGCCCTACCATTTTTCTCCCACATTACATTTTGCTCCCACATTACATTTTCCTCCCACATATACACAAATCCTACCTATAACAAAATCCATTTCATATCCCCAACATAACATTGAATTCAATGTTCAACTAAACGTTCAAATTCTCATTTATTGAGTTCAATTCATTTATTCAATTCAATGCATTTTTTCGATTCAATTTCCTAAAATCAAACAGCGTAATACATTATTTTCCCATGTATGCTATAAGCAATTAACACCTAAAAGTTATGAATTAATTTTATCACATTAGAAATCCAGATTTCAAGTATGCGTCCTCCTTCCTTGATGTTTTTAGATTATTAAAAATCAATATTTTATTGAACAAATGTATTTCTATTTTTTACAACGCACTTTATTTTATGTAGAGCGTAAATGTAATTCAAAAACTATATCGTTATGAATTAATTATATCACGACGTTAGAAATGCTGATTTCAAGTATGCGTCCTCCTTCTTTGTCTTTCTCATTTAAAGTTTGTTATCAGAGTTTTAACTGTAATTATTTGAAAATATAGTTGGCAAAGAACACTAATTAACACTAATTAATTAGGTCGAGGGTATGTTTAGGAGCCGAGCTCCAAACATGAGAGCAATATTCGACCGCGGGTCTAATTTGAGATTTATATAGGAGAAAAAGTTAGGCCGGAGTAAAGTATTTCTTGGCTCTAAAAAGATAACTCAGTTTTCCTGAGGCTGATCTGGCGATACCCGATATGTGTTTATGCCATGATACATTCCCACAGACCGTGACGCCGAGCAATTTGAAACTTTCCCCAGCCTCGAGGGCCCGGCCACTCATCATCAGCTGTGGAACCGATGATCCACTTTTCTTTGTGAATGTTGTATACTGGGTCTTCGTTGCGTTGAAGTCGACAAGATTGGCCTTTCCCCACTGCAGGACTTTATCTAGATCCTGGTTCAAAGAGTCAATCTGTCTACATCTTAGCTGGTGCGACGTTGATGCACCAATCGGCCGATCACTTGAAAAGGAGGAAACAAGCAAAACTGAACACTCTGTTATCCGTTGTCTCCAACAAATCATTTATGTGAAGCAAGAACAAGGTTGGAGCTAAAATAGAACCCTGGGGCACCCCCGAATTAACAGGATACAGATCCGAACACTCGCCGTCCACAACAACCCGGATCGATCGGTTCTCGAGGAAGCTCTTCGTCCAGTCGCAAAGCTGTTGGGAAAGTCCATATGAACGAAGTTTGCTCAGCAATGCCCCGTGCCAGACGCGGTCAAAAGCCTTGGAGATATCTAATGCGACCGCCCTTGACTCACCATGCCGTTCAATCGCAGATGTCCATATATCGGTTATAAGTGTCAAAAGGTCTCCTGTGGACCGCCTGCCACGGAATCCGTATTGACGATCATTCAGAAGACCGTTGCACTCCAAATACTTAACCAACTCTGTATTGATGACTTTTTCCATTACCTTAGATAAAATAGACAGTAATGCTATCGGACGGTAATTTTGTGGGAGACACTTTTTTCCCGTCTTTGGGATTGGCTGAACTCGAGCGATTTTCCAGCAGGCAGGAAAGGTCCTCCGTGCATAAGATAAGCGGAAGAGTCTGCCAAGAACCGGCGATAGTTCTGGAGCACAGTTCTTAAGGACTATTGCGGGTATTCCGTCCGGGTCGGTTGCCTTCCTACAACCCAGTTCACGTAGAATGCGTTGAATAGTGCGCGGACGAAATCTCACATCCCGCATGGAAGACTGTACCGGCGAGATCACAGGTGGCTCCAAAAGGCCATTGCCGGCGGCCCGGGAAGATGTTGTAGCAGAGCAACATGAGCAAACACCAATCAGCTCAAATGTTGTAGGTTTATATCCGAAATCTACCCTACGCATTTGGCGGCCGTTAGCGATAAAACATTTTGAAAATAAGCCTAAGCTTATACAGCAAAAAGAAAATGAAGAAGTTAAGTAGTCATGTCACCAGTCTTCGAAGTCTGTTCTCAGGCAACGTAACGTGAATGACCTCCAACGGGAACCGTTGCCAACTGAATGATCCTCTCTTCAGTGGCTTGGAGGGAAAACGAGTCCCTGGCCATTAACCTCGGTGGCGATTAAACTACGAAAAGAAAAACAGCTACTGAAGACTAAAAATAACACCATATTGACTATTAGAATTGTAATTATATCGGTTCATGTGGAGCCGCTCTTGAGTACAAGTGAAAAAAAACCTATCCACCAACATAGTGCTATTAAAATTTGAAAGTTCGCGTTTTTTTAAAAATTCCTTTTTAACAAGGTGATAACCCTTCCAAAGGACAGAAATAAAGTGAATTGAATTAACCGTCATATTTTTGCTTTTCATTTGTTAATTTGCTGGTTTGAAACACAACAGAGGCTTATTTCAGTTTGTTTTATAGCCCATGTCATGTGAACTGCTATTCTTTTACCTGCATAGACACTTAGAGGATGATCTAGACGTAGGTGATGAGATAGCATTACGATGGATTTGTAAGATCCTGACCAAAGGGGAGAAAGATAACAAAATCTGCAGAGAATTGTAGCGTACCTGTGAAAATGAGGTAATAGACTCGATTGGTTTTTTTGTTTTTAAAAATAAATAAATATTCATTTCAGTCTCATAATCTACGTGGAAATAAAGTCAAACGATTTTTTTGCGGAAATTACCTTAAACAAAGATATTTGGAGGAAGATGATTTACACCTTAATTCCAAAGTGGTATGTGAAAACAGATAAATGTGGAAGGCAAGCCTTTATTGGGGAGATTGTTTACATAGCAAATTTTCGTAAATCGTCCTCTTCATTCCCAATTCGAATATAGAAACAACAAAAACGATGAGAATATAAAAATTACAAAAACGGACGATACATGTGTGTAGATATTTATTAAAAAGTTGCATAACGAAATAGTGAATTATAATTTAAGGTTTGCCCAATATGATTGTTTTGTGCATCCAACCAAAGACCAATTAGCGGAAAAATTATTGGTTGCAAAAGTTGTAGTCTGATTCAGTAATGTATAAATTCTATATAAGTGCACCTTTCTGATATCTAGCCGGCGTTATTAATTCACCTGCTGCCATCAGAATGCAACTAATCACGCGTTCTCCGTTAATACACGTAATTATTCTTCTTTTCTGCCTTGGTGTTGAAGCAGTAAGTACAATAATTCAGTTTTTTATGAACATCGTGAGCATTAATAATTTAATTCAGAAAGTGGAATTTAGTCTGCTTACATTTGATTCGAATACTACCGATGATAAATTAATTCATATGAATGTCCGAACCATTCGTGAAAAACCGGGCGTATATGTTGTAAATGGGACTGTGGATGTCAATTTAGATGTCGATGATGAGTATACGGTAAGTACAATTAAAGCAAAAATCAAAAGGTATTTTATTCCTCACAATCCACTTTCAGTTTGATATAAAGGTTTATTATAAATCTTTACAATATGGCGAGTATATGCCAACTAATTATCGGGTACCAAAATGTTCGTTTTACCAATTCATGAATACCATATATAAACATTTTTTAATGAAAGAACTACACCCCTGCGCTGATCTTCCGAGCTTTACGTCGTGGAATGAACCATTTAAAGGCAGAACCATTTATTGCAACCGATGTACACTGAGCTTTGAAAAGTTTACTACAACCGCAAAAATCGGGTTTTATAAAATAATTACGGTATTTAGTGGACCTTTGGCTACCTTGAATGTGGTAACTATTTTTAAAGCAGAAGAAGTAAATTAAATGCATATGAAGATAATAAATTTATGAATATGTGAGAAAAAGGGGTGAAAATATAATAAAAATAAATGTTCAATGGTTAATAAAAAATCATTATTTTATTGAAAAAATGTATTTCTATTTTTTACAACGCACTTTATTTTATGTAGAGTGTAATGTAATTCAAAAACTATACCGTTATGAATTTTTATCACGACATTAGAAATGCTGATTTCAAGTATGCGTCCTGCTTCTTTGTCTTTCTCATTTAGAGTTTGTTATCAAAGTTTTAACTGTAATTATTTGAAAATATAGTTGTCAAAGAACACTAATTTACCTTTAAAAAAATCCTGTAACCTGTGCTATTACTTATATTTATTATTACTTTAAAATCCATATTATACCCGACCATAACTCGGGAAGCATTGGTTCTTTATGGAGTGCCAAGCCGTTGGTTGCTTGTTATTAGTTTTTAATTTGTTGAGTTGCTTACCCTTTCGGCTTCGGTCCTAGTCGATGACATTCAAAAAATTTTACTGGAGGGGCATATGAGCTGGATATGATCTTCTTCTGGGGCTGCCTCTCTGTCTCTGAAAGAGCAAAAATAAAAGTTCGAAGAAGACTATGTGGTGTTTGTAACAGATACACACACAATATACAACCAAATAGTGAAGAACACCGAAAGAATTCGAATAAGTAAAAGCACCAGAGCCGTATACCAAAGCAATCCCACATCAGTTGAATGTACTTGACAATAACGATTGAATTCGAAAACGCGCACTGGTCTGATATGTTGAGCATTGATTCTTTCTTTTAGTCATTCTGACCCACATAGCGTCGGTTCGCCATAACTAACATAAGTCAGGGAGTTTTTAGTTATTTTTTTACAATGTAGACACTGTTATATATTTAATTTTTATTGTTGTTATTTATTTACCCCTGATTTTTGCCTTGGTGGGGGTGTGTGTCGTGGGCGGTCGTGGCTTCTTCTTCATGCAATTTTATTTATTTGGCAACTTGCCCTCTTTGCTGAGGGGCTCACCGATCACTGCTCCGTCAGTTCTGTTTCGATATGCCAATTGGAATGCGTAACAAGGAATTACAAAGGATGTAGTCGATCACTGAGCTCTTAATTTATTTCTGACAGTCAATTTATTAAATTATTGAAAGAAAATTTCGCTTACAGTTTATTTAATTACGAACACTTTACTCCTCATTATCGCTTGAAATGCGAGACGAGCTATCAAATTAACCAGCACTTCACAAATGACAAACTCTTTTACTAACTCTGCGAGGGGGGGGGGGGTGCGAACATACAGGGCAAAGTCTCTGATTGCCTTCAACCCGGCGAAGGCCAGGACGATCCTTGTCCCTGTTCAATCCAAGTTGACATGCAGTCTCCACGTGACACCCCTGGATAGCTACTTTGAAACCCGCCAAGTAGTGAACCAATGCATGCAGCGACATCCTGAGAAATGTTGGCGCAAGGCTAATAACCAGGCCCGTAAAAATGAATTATTATGGCAAATTTAACAAGCTTCGGATATGGACCGGATACACGACGACGACCACGGAAACGAAAATGGCTAAATGATTTAAGGATTTTTTCATGGAACATACGCTCACTATACAGAGCTCGAGCTGCACAGCAGCTAGCCGATGCCCTGTCCGAATATAAGGCTGACATAACAGCATTACAAGAAATAAGATGGACGGGGAGTGGTGTTTTTCAAAGAAAAGAGTATGACATTTATTACAGCTGTCACGCAAAACATCATGTGCTCGGGGTAGGCTTTCTAGTCAGCCAAAAACTGAAGCCTGCCATCATCGGCTTTAATGCAATTAACCAAAGGCTATGCACTCTTCGTAGGCTCCTCGATAGTATAGTGGTTAGTATACCCGCCTGTCAAGCGGGAGACCGGGGTTCGATTCCCCGTCGGGGAGCCTCTGGCACAAGACTAATGACCTTGCCCGGAAAAAACAAATCATTATGGAAAATTTAACATGCCTCAGGACTTGCTAAATAAGGCCAAGACCGGTTCCCGGTTGTAGTGCCGATGATGATGACGATGCACTCTTCGTGTGCGAGGCAACTTTAAGAACATAAGCCTCATAAACTTTCACGGACCTACAGAGGAGTCCCTTCACGAGGAAAAAGAAGAATACTACGAGAACCTCGAACGGGCCCTCAATGTCTGCCCAAGATACGATGTGAAAATCGTTCTTGGGGATTTGAATGCGAAAATAGGTCGGGAGCCGGTTTTCAGGCACTACGCAGGTTCCCATAGTTTGCATGAGAACACTAATGACAACGGACTACGAGTCATCGAATTGGCAGCATCGAAAAACTTGGTCGTTGCGAGTACCAAGTTTCCGCGTAAAGATATCCACAAAGCCACCTGGGTATCACCTGATGGAGCCACTCGCAACCAAATTGACCACGTGCTGATAGATCGCCGCCACTCTTCGAGCCTGATGACGGTACGAACGTACCGAGGTGCCAACGTCGACTCGGATCACTATCTTGTTGGTACAGTTTTCCGAGCGCGGATTGCCTTACGGAGACGTATTGCATCCGCGGATCAGGTTCGAATCAACACGGCTGCCTTACGCAATGAGAACACCAGCAACACCTTTGGTCATGCGTTAAGACTCGCCCTCGAAGAGCTCGACGGAGGGAGACTAAGTCCTGGGGCCAGAATGCCGGGCATAGAAGTGAAATGGACACGCCTTAAGAATACTGTCATTAGTACTGCCAACTCCATCTTAGGCAGTAGTCGTGGAGATCGGAACGACCGGTTTGATGATGAGTGCAAACTAGCGACTGAACGTAAGAATGCTGCATACCGGGCAATGCAGCAGTCTCATAGGACGCGGGTACGCGAGGACAACTACAAAGAGCTCAGAAGATCTGAAAAAAGACTTCACAGACAAAAGAAAAGTGCCTGGGAAAAAAACCTTGTCTGTGAAATAGAGAAAAGTAGAGAGCGAGGTCCGCACCAGGCGCGGAAGTTCTACCAAATAATCCACAGTATGACGCGGTACACACCACGCTACACTTACTGTAAGGATAAAGAGGGTAATCTGATCACCGATCCTGAAGGCATTCTGGAGCGATGGGAAGTGCACTTTAATGAATTGCTAAATGGTCGTCAGCTCACAGAAGAATTGGAGGCTCCACCAATGCAAGACCAAGACCAAATGCTGCCGCCACCAAGCATTGAGGAAACACTAAAAGCCATTAGACAGTTAAAATCAAATAAAGCCCCTGGAGCTGATGGCATACCAGCTGAGCTGATCAAACAAGGAGGGACAGCGTTACATAACGCAATTCACGAGATCGTGGTGCACGTATGGGAGCAAGAGGAGATGCCGGAAGATTGGCGTCGCGGTATAATTTGCCCCATACATAAGAAAGGAGATATCACACTGTGCAGCAACTATAGGGGTATAACATTGCTGAGTACCGCCTATAAGATACTCTCCACTATCCTACAAGACCATACGCTAAAGCCATCATTGGTCAATATCAGTGTGGCTTCATCCCAGGCAAATCAGCAATTGATCAGATATTCACCCTTAGGCAGGCGATGGAAAAATGTGTGGAATTTAAGATTCCACTATATCATCTATTTATAGACTTCAAGGCCGCCTACGACAGCATAGCCAGGGTAGAACTATATAATGCCATGAGAGAATTCGGCATTCCAAATAAATTGATACGACTTTGTAGGTTGACCATGGCCAATGTAACTAGTCAAGTAAAAGTAGCGGGATTGCTGTCCAAACCAATAAACATCTATAATGGACTCCGACAAGGGGACGGTCTGGCCTGCCTCCTCTTCAACCTGGCGCTGGAGAAAGCAATCCGTGACTCTGGCGTTACAACAAGAGGGACTATTGTCACCAAGTCCAGCCAGATACTTGCCTACGCAGATGACATCGACATCATCGGTAGAACCGAATCGGCGGTACAGGAATCCTTCACC
Source organism: Microdon myrmicae (assembly GCA_963931805.1). Taxonomy (NCBI): domain Eukaryota; kingdom Metazoa; phylum Arthropoda; class Insecta; order Diptera; family Syrphidae; genus Microdon; species Microdon myrmicae. The sequence goes on along the minus strand of OZ007499.1, from coordinate 37,662,977 downwards.
CAGATCGAGCAGGCGGCACAAAAACTGGGACTGCACATTAATGAGGGAAAAACCAAGTACATGGTGGCAACTTCTGCGAAGAGAAGACCTAACGTTGGTCAAACTATCAGGGTAGTGGAGCACGAATTTGAAGTAGTGCAATCCTTTAACTACCTTGGGTCAATAGTATCAGCCGATAACAATATGGAAGAAGAAATACGGGAACGGCTGATTAAATCCAACAAAGCCTGCTATGGTCTATCAAGGCTCTTTAAATCCCGAAATTTATCCAGAACATCCAAGCTACTAGTGTACAAGACCATGATCTTACCAGTACTCATGTATGGATCCGAGACCTGGGTGCTTAATAAAAGGCACTCTGAACTCTTGGCCGCGTTCGAGAGAAAGGTCTTAAGGAGAATTGTTGGCCCCGTATGTGAGGGAGGACGATTCCGGAGACGCTATAACCATGAGTTGTACGCAATCTACCTTGAAGCTCATATTGTAAGAAAAATCAAGCTCGGTAGACTCCGGTGGGCGGGACACCTAGCTCGAATGAGCGAAGAGGAGCCTGCCCGGAAAGTCCTTTGTGGCAGGATGTATGGAAGGAGACAGCGCGGCAGACCTTGTCTGCGATGGAGGGATGGCGTAGACCAGGACGCCCAGAGCCTGGGAGTGCTAAACTGGATGACATCGGCTCGAAATCAGGACCGGTGGAGAGATTTGTTAAATAAGGCCAAGACCGGATCCCGGTTGTAGTGCCGATGATGATGATGATTCTCATTTTCCTTTTCTATTTACAATCAGGACTTCTAACTTCTGCTGAACTGTATATTATTTTCTCTGTCTCTAATATCTTCTCCGTCTCTAATAAGTTCTGTTCTATAATAACTTCTGTTCTCCACTAACTCTCAACTTATTTCTCAACTCTAAACTAACTGAACTCAACTCCAAACTCAAACTGACTTTACAATTAAATTTTCCCTCTTCTTATAGAACTTTGACATCTAATTTACTGTAAATTATAATATGAACAAAATCAATTTTATCAAAGTATTATTTACTCTACTGTGACTTTTAAATTTTGAATAAAAAGAGCTATGTTTCGAATGAAAAAGGGGCATGTTATGAAATGTACTGGAACTGACTTGATATAGAATATTGAGGATGTTTATTTATGATATGTATTAAATGAGAATGTTAGATATGTAAGGAGAATGTTTTAAGGATGTGTTAGATAAATAATGAGACTCAGTATTAAACTTAATAGTTATAAGGATAGTAGTATTCTGGAATACTACAGTTGCTTCAGCATTTTACCTTTTCAAATCTGCCTTCGTAACGAACATAATATTCGTAAAGTAATCTTAAGGTAAAACAAAAACAAAGCAACTCAAACGCACAACGGACACAGAGTGATCACACCGACAACGACTGCCATAGATACTTCAACTGCGCCTGATTGCTAAAAACGTACTGATTATTTTTTCGACCCCATACTAACTCATAATCCTTTTTTGATTCCAATTTGTTCCAAGTTCACCGATCACCAACCCTCTGTATCAGGTTTGGAAATCAACCGCGACCATTTTCCATCCATTTTTTTTTTTACACTAACGCGCGCACAAAAGGTCAGAGCACAGTGCGAGCGGGTGGAGAGGAAGTGGATAAGGAAAGTAGGTGTCGATGTATATTGCTCTTGAATGTCTGGACATCACAACGGCCAGTAAACACATGATCAGGCAGAACATTCCACATTCGTGTAGTTGGGCTAAAGAATGACTCTCTATGTTTATTTGTGCGCCTGACGTCCACTTTCAATGTGAACTTGATGCGCATTCACAGATTGATGGGTATCGCGGGAAAATGTCTGAGGAAGCGGAACACATTCAGCAAGTTCAGTTGAGCCACGACCGTGGTAATACCTATAGAAAAGAGATACATACATTGCACCGTTGTTCCAACGACGGAATTGATCGACGTACGGCTGAGTTCCCAATAAGTTGAACTGCTCGCGTTTGCATCCTGCCGAGCTCATGTAGTGTGGTTTTGGATACGCCTGACCAAATATGGGGCTCCTCGATAGTATAGTGGTTAGTATACCCGCCTGTCACGCGGGAGACCGGGGTTCGATTCCCCGTCGGGGAGCCTCTGGCGCAAGACTAATGACCTTGCCCGGAAAAAAACAAATCATTATGGAAAATTTAACAAGCCTCAGGACTTACAAAATAAGGCCAAGACCGGTCCCCGGTTGTAGTGCCGATGATGATGGTGACCAAATATAGGAGTTGAACTCCATTTTTGGGCGAATATACGCCTTGTAACTAGTGTCCAGGCTGGATGAAGTGAAGTATCCCCATGCATTTGGCTGCATTTTTCGCAGCTTCTAGGTCATTCCAGTTAAGAGTCGAATTAATTCGAGTGCCGAGGATTGAAAGTTCCTTGGCTTCGTCGATGCAAGTGCCGTTCATAGACAGTATATTTACTTTGGGGCTCCCCTTTGACGACAAGAGGCAACAATGAGTTTTTTTGGGCATTGAATTTTACTCGGTTAGATAACCCCCATTGATATACCTTGTTGAGGCCTGAATTCAATGTATCAACCATAAGTTTCTGGTTGGTGTTGACGTTCGAAGAGTTTGAACGGGCGTGATCATACGAGTATGAGAAACACAACGTGCTATCATCAGCCAACGAGCGAATTGGGTTGTGAGTAATTGGCAAGAGATCATTTATAAAGATCGGGAAGAGAGTGGGTGTGAGTACCGAACCTTGGAGAACACCTGCATTAATTTGAAGGGAGACAGATTTGACACCATCAAGAACCACTTGAATTGAACGGCCAGAAAGATAGTCTGTTATCCAATGGATCAGGGAATTGTCCACTCCATATGAATGCAATTTTGACAAAAGGGCTGGATGCCAAACTCTGTCGTTGGCTTTTGAGATATCCAGTACAGCAACCTTGCTTTCACCGAGGTAGTGGATGGAATGGCTCCACTTTTCAGTAAGGTACGCCATCAGATCTCCAGTAGACCTGTTGCTAGGAAAGGCATATTGACGGTCATTGAGGAGGTCCAGATATTTCGAAAGTTGACGATTGATAAGTGATTCCATTACCCTGGAGAAAATAGAAGTTAGTGCTATGAGTCGATAAGACGAGACGGGCGATTGGTCACCATTTTGGGAATTGGCTGACTTCCAACTATTTGGGAATAACCCAAATGGAAGAGTTTTCGCAGTGGTTTAGCGAGTGAAGAGGAACATTTCTCCAAGAGAATTTAAGGAATGCCATCACACCAGGCGGATTTGTTTGCGTTTAACTCATTGACTGCGTGGACAAAGTTTGTGAATCTGCCTTATGGTGTGCTGTTTATGCTCAAGTTGATGTGGCATTGAGTTGACTGCGAAATGTGCAGCAATTAATTCCCTTTCTTTATTGTGCTGGTGACTGGCCTGTCATCGACGATTAGCCAAGTAACGGATAAGGAGGCCATTATCTTGGAGAGAATAGAAGTTAGTGCTATGGGTCGATAAGAAGAAGGGGATGATTTGTCACCTTTTTTAGGAATTGACTGAATGTTCGCTGTTTTCCATCTATTTGGGAAACGGCCAGTAGAATAAGACAAATGGAAGAGTTTCCGCGGTGGCTTAGAAGTGAAGAGGAACATCTCTTCAAGAGGATTGGGGGAATGCCATCCGGACCAGCAGATTTGTGTGCGTTTAGCTGTTTGAGTGCGCGAGCAACAGTACGCGTTCGGAAGCGAATGTGGCTCATGGTGTGCTGCTTATGCTCAAATTGAAGTGGAACTGATGTGGTATTATAGCGTATTGCGACGATAGTGAAGAACGTGTGATTCGAACTGACGCTATGATGGTTAGAATCACGAAAAATGTAGCCAATGCTCAACACATCGGGCCACTGTCGCGTGTACGAATTCGATTTCTAAATTCAAGTACACTCAACTGATGTGGAATTGTTGTGTTATCGCTGTCGTATACAGCTCTGATTGCTCCTCGATAGTATAGTGGTTAGTATACCCGCCTGTCACGTGGGAGACCGGGGTTACGTAGTCCTCTGGCGCAAGACTAATGACCTTTCCCGGAAAAAAGAAATCATTATGGAAAATTCAACAGTCTTCAGGGCTTGCTAAATATGGCCAACACTGGTTTCCGGTTGTAGTGCCGATGATGATGATGATACGGCTCTGATGCTTTTATTTATTCGAATTTGCTTTCGGTGTTCTTCACTATTTGCTTGCATATTGTGTGTGTATCTGTTAGAAACGGCACACTACTCCCTCCTCGGTAACTTTGTTACGATCAACTTCGTGTGCGAATGACGGAGCGAAGAACGAGCGAGCGAGAGAACGTCAGAGCTGGCGAGTGTGGCAGTGCTCTATGCGGAACTCGTGATCGTGTCGTGAGAAGTTCTATTTACTATGGGAAAGTGTGTGCTGTGTACACAGATAACGTCGGGTTGTTGCGTTAAGCAAGGATAGTGAAGACGGTGATTTGAACATACGATGAAACGAGTGAGAAGCGAAGCAATGGAGCATCAGGCTACTGGCCGCGTGTACGAATTCGATCTCCAAACTCAAGAACACTCAACTGATGTGGAATTGTTGTGTTATCGCTATGGTATACGGCTCTGTTGCTTTTGCTTATTCGAATTTCCTTTCGGTATTCTTCACTATTTGCTTGCATATTGTGTGTGTATCTGTTAGAAACGCCACAGTATCAGGCAGCGATGAGTTGGCTGCAAAATGTGCAGCAAGTAGATTTGCCTTCTCTATTGCAGTAGTGACTGGTTAGTCGTCTACTATAAGCGATGGAATAGATGAAGAGATTGAGTTTTGAATGTTTTTCACGAATGCCTAGAAGCTTCTACTACCTGTGGGAGAGTGTAGTCATTTAATGTAATCATTTCTAGCTCTCTTAAACCCTTTCGGTTTTCCTCAGTATTGTTTGAGATATACAACTGGAAGCTCAACTCCTTAGCCTTAATGGCTTCTCTGCACCCGGAATCGAACCACATATTTCTCTTGGGTTTGATACTCTTTACTCTGTGTTTAATAAAGGGACCCTAATGCTAGGGTCATAGATAACGGTAAACCCAAAACAAATTGGGGGAAGTGAGGTTGTTTTTACGTGTAAATGACATTTTGGCCAAATCGTACAGATTAGGAATGTTGAACATTTGCTATTTAATGTGGGAAATTGAGAACTGGGAACTGCAATGGAAGTTTTGGTCACAAAATATCAAGTATTCGAGATGGGATTTGCATTTTAAGGGGTAATAATTATATAAAACGTGTCTATTTCGTGGTGGGAATGTTATTCGCGGACGAAAAATGTGCTGTGTGTGGATAAGGATATGAATTAGTAAGAGTTTTAAGGAATTACAGGTGGGGTGATAATTAACTTAGGTTAATTATGTAACAACACCCTAAAGGGACATTTAATAGCCTAAAATTGCAGCATTTGAAAAAGTTCCCAGTTAAATTAGGTGTATATTTGACGGGTTGGCGCAATTAAACTGGTAAGTTTTCAAAACACAAACTTTTTTATTTGTTAACTAATTTTATCGGAGTACACTTTCGAAAACCCCTTGACCTTATCGTTTTTGCTCCTGGACTATTCCTATTTACTACTATTACTACTATTTATTGACCTGTAGGAACCCGAAAGTTCATGACCTCACCGACTCGACTCCGCCATTGTTCCCTGTATGTGCGCTCCCCTTCGACGTTCGACCACCTGATCCGATCTCCTCGAGGTCTAACCTAACACTGTCCTCCCATCTCCGTCGCGGCCGCCCTGTCGGTCTCTTTCCCGATGGCTCACCGTCAAGAATTTTATGCACGGTCCTATCGTTGCCCATTCGCGCCACATGTCCGGCCCGTCTTAATCCTGGCGACTTGATTACTCTCACTATTGTAGGATTGCGGTATAGCTCTTCCAGTTCGTGGTTGTGGAGTTTCCTCCATTGTCGTGCCTCCTCGTCATATTTGCCGCCAAAGATTCCCCTTAGGACTTTATTCTCGAATACGCGTTTTCTTCCCGTTTTGTGAGAGCCCATGTTTCGCATCCGTATAGAACAATCGGCATGATTATGGTTCTATAGACACGGAGCTTTATATTCCGTGATAGCAGTTTACTGACTGCATGCCAACTAACGTTGCCGGAGAGTAGTCTTTTGTTAATTTCCTTCGGCATTTCGTTTCTGGCCATCAGTATTGCTGCCAGGTATTTAAATTCTTTGACATTTCGGATATCTCGCCCCTGATGTTTATGTGTGTTTTCTGAGGTCCGCCTGCTCTGGCCATAATCATGTATTTTGTTTTGTCTTCATTTATTTCTAGGCCCACCTCTTCTGCCGCTTGCATGACGATTTCAATGTTTTTACTTACAGTTTCTAGATTATCGCCCAAAACGGCGATGTCATCCGCATATGCGAGCACTTGTGTGACCCTGTTCAGTGATAATCCGGCCATGTTGTCGTCTTGTACCTTTCTGATGACATATTCGAGGACAAGGTTAAAGAGACATGGTGAGAGGCCGTCGTCCTGTTTTAGTCCGTCCCGGATATCAAATGGTTCTGAGACGTGGTTTTCTATTCTAACTCGTCCTTTGTTTTCGTTCATGCAGATTTGAATGAGAGCGGCATATTTTTTCGGGATTCCCAGCTCAACCACAATATGGTAAAGTCTCCGCCTTGCGACTGAGTCGTAGGCTTTTTGAAGTCAACGGAGAGTTGGTGAACCGTCTCTCCGTATTCCCAATTCTTTTCTAGTAGTTGCCTTATTGTGAACATTTCGTCGCTCGTTGACCGGTTCCTACGGAATCCGCATTGGTAGTCTCCCAATATGTCTTCTGCGTACGGTGTGATCCTCGCCAGTATGACATTTATTAGTATTTTGTATGTGGTTGGGAGCAATGATATTCCTCTGTAATTTTCGCAGTCAGATCTGTCACCTTTTTTAAAAATGGGGACGACTATTGAGGTTTTCCATTCTTCCGGAGCGACTTCCTTATCCCATATTGTTTTAATCAGTTGGTGGATCTTTCGAGCGGTTGCCTCTCCCCCATGCTTCACAAGCTCTGCCGGTATGCAGTGGACTCCGGGAGCCTTGTTGTTTTTCAATCGATTTATTGGGTCTACAACTTCGTCGAAAGAGGGCTCTGGGATCTGAGGCTCGACTGTATGTACGTCTGTTGCATTTATTTGTGGTTGATAGGTGCGCACATTGAGCAGGTTTTCAAAGTACTGCTTCCATCTTGTCACGTTATTGTTTGTTTCTGTCACCAGACAGCCGTTTGTGTCTCGGATTATTTTGGCTCTCCCTCGGTAGCCATTTCTAATAGAATTTATGCCGGCATACATGCCTCTGATATTCTGGCATTTTCTATGTTTTTTTCGATCCGAGTCTTCTCCCATTGGCGTTTTTTGCGTTTGAAAAGTCTCGTTGTCTCTTTCCGAATTGTCGCGTATCTTTCTGCGTTGACTTCATCATATCTTTCTTCTTCGATCTTCGCCCTGCACTCATCGTCAAACCAAGGTTGGGACTTAATTGTGTTTCTTAAAACTTAATACCTTTGGACTGTTTGTTTGATTGTGTCTCTTATCGATCTCCATTTAGTGCCCAGATTATTGGTTTCCTCTTCCTCACTACTCCCATTCTCTAGGAGGGTAAATCTATTTGCTTCTGGACAGTGGTGTTAATTTTAGAACAATTTACAAAATTTTCGAGTACAAATTATTTCTAATCAAGAGGTACTAGCAAAGGTCTCACAACATTTATCGTTACTAATATGTGAAAAATACCTTCACTGCTCATACGCTAGTAATTGATTTATAAATTTATTAAAAGGGCATGTTCAGTGTCAACCTCAGAAGTAAGGGGGGGGGGGGGGGGGGGGGGGGGGGGCGAAGATACAGGGCAAAGTCTCTGCTTTCAACCCGGCGACTGTTCACTGCAAGTTGACATTCAGTCTCCATGTGACACCGCTGGATAGCTACTTTGGCACCCACTAAGTAGTGAACCAATGCATGCAGCGACATCCTGAGAAAGCGTGACGCAAGGCTAATAACCTAGTCCGGAAAAAACAAATTTTTATGGACAATTTAACAAGTCTCGGATATGGATCGGATACCGGTGGAGAGACTTGCTAGTGCCGATGATTATGATGATGATGGTATCCAAAAGGAAGACTAAAGATAAAATGTCCATTACATTTTCTAAAAAACGATTCGAAACGAAACATGTAGTTGCCCAAATCTGGCTGGTACTCCAGCTATGGATACTAAACACACTGCAAAACAATTATAACATCGCTTTTTTAAATATACATTTCATTTATTAACATGTATTTTTAATATTACTCAGTTTTATATAACGCATTAAATATGTTATTAACCTTAATGGGAAAAACTGAAAATACAAAACAAAAGTATTAACGATCTAAGTGATTGCATTTTTACAATGAATATTAAACAAAAGTTAAAAAAATAATGTTAGCACAAGCAGTACTTTCAGATTCACCCGCTACTGTATTACAGTACAGCACTTAATTATTTATCTTTTTAATATTTAAACTAACACGAATAACAATAAGTTAAAAGAATTTAATATATGTTTTTTTTTCTTAAAGTGCACTAATTCTCTTTTAATATCCCACTTCTTTGTATAAGTATTCACAATTTGTTTATAATACACTTCTATTTTATAGATACCACACAAGGAACGCATTGCCTTCCTTAATAATACATTAGATTTTTAAGTTTTGCCGCATTTTTGTTTAGTACATTAACTATTTATATTTAAGTGCCTCTGCCTCTTTTCTATAATTGAAAATATAATTTTTATTAAAAACAAAAAACAGAAATTAAAACATGCTATGCATAATATTGGTTTGGACTTTGGTTTAGCTAATTGAAGTTAAAATGTTATTTATGTATAGAATGACAGTCTAAATAAAACTATAACAAATCAAGTGAGTGTATTATGAATTGGGAAGTACAATGTCTTAATAGGAATTCAAAAATTTGTCCATAAAGAGCTTTAGATGACAGAACTCGTCTTGACCAAAATATATGTACTGATCAGAAATCCTGAATTTTAATATGATCATCCAGTGTTCTTTTGCTCCTCGTTTGGTGAACTGTAGTTTGAGTGTTTTGTGTAATTTAAAATACCAAGCAATATTGAATCAAAAACACTTGATACATATATATATTCCACTTGAATTAGTGAGCCCTTTGGTTATGTCGTATACCACCAAGGGGTCACTGGGTGAGTTCATAAGCAGATTACGACATGCGTGGAGTTCCCTCCAGCTGTATGTTCGGCAACTTAACATTAATTTTAGGAGTTTTTGACTTCTGTTAACTGTAATGTAATGCATTCTTTTTTTTTATAAATTAGTCAATATTTTAAACAATATCTACACTCTTGTGCGAACCTTTGATAAAAAACCACAATGTTGTTGATTTATTGGACAGTAATACTGTTCCCAGTTGTTGGCGACATAACGTGCAAGCCCGAGGATGGCACACCCACGACTAAACGCCCAAGTCAGCTGTTTGTTTAAATATCAGACTCGGGCACGGACAAACGAACGGGGACGTGACTAGCCTAAATAAAGCCAAGCGCGTCCGCTGTGAGTGGGCCATTCCAGCGACAGGATTCCCATTATAAAGAGATCACAGGTTGAAGTAACGTTCAATAGTAAAATAATTTGGAATTCCAAATAAAATAATATTATAGCGAGCTTAGGGTTCGCTGGATTAATTATTTTAAAATAAATAAGAGCCGTTAAATCGATTTTGAATTAATATAACACTTTATTAGTCCGTAATACAACCGTTACTTATACCGTACACTTAACGATTTCTTTACTTATCGCTTCCGTACTTATCGCGTCTTTTACTGCTTACTTCTCACTCGAGACGTATCGCTTGCTTCACTGTCTTACTTATAACTCTCCTCCCGATCTGCGTCCGACGTATTTATACCGTTTTTCCTCATTCTGATTTGGTGTATCGTTTCCGCCCGTTCCATAGTCTTGAATGTTCTATTCCAGTTTTCCAGTACTTCCTAAAATAATCTAGTACTTTGTTTCGGACTTTCTCGAAGATTCCAGTACTGATTGTCATATGCGTCACAATATAAATACAGTCCATTAATTCGATAGGCGATTCGTACTCGCGACATTACCGAGACGCCGGCTTGCAGAAACAGTTGGCCCTTTGAGCCGGATCCAATAGGAGAGAGAATGCCGATCGCCCGATCAGGGGCAAGGACGGGTCGGCCGGCACATCATGCTGGAGGAGCTTCGCCGAACGCCGTGGTGAGTAGTTAAACCATAGCCGAGGATGCCGCGGGAAGGATATTTCCCATAAGCATATTAAGGGAGATGACACCGCACCTTCTCCGGAGTGGCAGTCACAGTGAGTTGAAAGAAGACATGTCCGCGCCCTATACTCCGGTACGGACAAGTGGGATAGCACAAATCTACGGCGCAAAGAAGAGCGATGGATCCGCCGAGCGAAATGACACACGGTCAGTGAAATCAAGGAAAAGACGGGCATTGGCCGATGCCCAAATGTTGGTCGCCAGGCGAGATTTGGAAATCGCTGGAGCTAAAGCAAGGATGGCTCGGGCGGAGCTTGAAATTTTGTAGCTGGACTCCGCAACAGAGGATGGGGCGATCGAGGAAACGAAACAGGAAGAGTACGTTGGACCATGGCTCAACCAGTTGAATATGGGTGAAGAAGAGCAGAGGATGCCATTCCACAAAGACGAAAGAAGTAACGACATCCAAGAATTGGCCCAAGCAATAGCAATGCTATCGCACGCATCATTTAGGACGGCGACGGCAAGGCAAATGGTAGAGTTTCTACACTTCGGTGGAGTCAGCGAGGAATGGTTGTCGTTTAAAAGAACGTACAATGACACGGCATCCGCTTTATAGTCATGCGCAAAATCTGGCGCGTTTTCAAAAACCGTTACAAGGAAGGGCGAAAGAGGCTATCAAGAGTCTCTTCTTCACCGCCGAGGATCCAACGGAAATAATAAGAGGGTTGGATGTGTGTTTTGGAAGGCCGGGAGCATTGGCTTTGGCTGAATTAACAAAGGGAAAGAGTCTGCCCCGAACGACAGAGGACCTGATAGACGTGTGTGCATTATCCAGTCAGGTGAAGAATTCCGTGGCCACCATTTGTGCATTGGGAAGGGCACAGTACCTGTGTTCACCGAAGACAATAAGGAAATTGATCGCCAAGATGCCGTCATCAATGAGGTACAGGTGGTTCTCATACCATCATAGCCACAGAGGGGAAGAACAGCCTGAACTCTCGCCCTCCAGCGGTTTCTTGGGAACCGAAGAAGAACTCTCAGACGCATCCATTGCCTGAGGTAAGACGCGGTTCGTCGAGAGGAGCTGTCCACGTTGTTCAGGGAGATGAATCGGTTCTGGAGGACGGCAGACTGATGTGTCCCGTATGTGAGGGGGGACATGGGATTCTTGAACGTTCCAAGTTCAAAGGAGTTGACGTAAGTGATAGGTGGAAAATGACAAAAGACGCACAACTCTGCTTCAAGTGTCTTCGACCCAACATCAGAGGTCAACTTGCAGAGCGCCACCTCGCAAAAGATGTGCAAGGTGGCATCACACGATTCTTCATAGTACCTCAACAACAACGATGCCAGAAGAAAGCAAGGTGCGTCGTAGCACGGCTCATCCAAATGACGAACCGAAAACTGAGACAAGGGGAGAAATAGTCAATTCTGTCCATACCTTGGGTAGCGGAAGGGTCTATTTAAAAATGGTGCAAGTGTGTCTGTATGGTCCAAAGGGATCAGCCAAAGTGTTAGCTCTCCTTGATGAATGATCGACCATTTCATTGCTGGATGCATCCGTCGCCGAGAAGATTGGGGTAAAAGGCAATCCCGAACTCCTCGTTTTAGAGACCGTCGGCGGACAAGGTATTAGGAAAGACGAGTCGCAGAAGATGTAATTGAACATCAAGGGAGCGCACCGAAGGGAAAAAATATCGATTGAAGTAAGAGCTATCGACGAATTGAAACTGGTCAAGCTAGAGCTGACAAGGGAGACGAAAAGAAAATGCAAGTACTTTCATGGAATTGAACAACAACTGGTCTACTGAAAAGAACGACCCCTTATACTCCTTGGCCAAGATAATTGGGGACTTATAGTCACCAGAAAGCTGAGGAAGGTCAGAATCGCCGAACCAGTCGCCTCAGTCGCCAGTTGAGGATGGGTGCTTCACGGGTGCGAAGGTAGAGACAACGTGCCAGTGAAATTTGTGAACCAGAGCAGGATGATAGATGACGAGACAGAAGCATTGGTCCGTCATCATTTCGAAATCGAGGCCATCGTAGTGCAACTGTGCCGTCCAAGCAACGACGCAGACAGAAGGGCGTTGGAGGTACTGGAAAAAACTGCAGGACGATTGCCATGCAGTAAATTCGAAACTGGACTGCTGTGGAAGGGTGAAGACAAAGTTCTGCCTAACAAATACGATCAAGCTTGCCAACGACTTGTGAATATGGAAAAGAAACTTGAAAAGGGTGAAGAACTGAGAAGGGTATACACAGAACAAATCAGGAACTTGTTGGATAACGGATACGCAGAGTTGTCTCCTTCAAGTACCGTTCCGGGAAGAACTTCCTATCTTCCGCACTTCGACGTGATACACCCCACTAAGAAGAAGCCGCGTGTAGTTTTTCACGCGGCTGCAAGATTCAATGAAAAGTGTGAATGACGCCCTATTACCGGGACGGGATTTCCTTCAATCGGTCTTTGGGGTCTTGGTCAGATTCGGGGAAAACTCGGTTGCTGTGGTGGCAGATATGTGAAAGAGATGTTTCTTCGAATCCGAATCCGGGAGAGGGATCGTGACAGTCTAAGTTCCTCTGGTGAGGCGATAGCAACAAGGGAAAGCCAGAAGAATATCGCATGACTTCAGTGGTATTTGGAGTTACGTCATCGCCATCAACAGGTATTTACCTGATGAACAAAAACGCTGAGGAATTCAGTGAACATCATCCAGCCGCAGTGCGGGCTCTGCACGTGAAACAATATATTGATGATTATTTACAGAGTTTCGGGACGGTAGAGGGTGCTATGGAGGTGACGAAGGCCGTACATAAAATCCATGAAAGGGCAGGATTTCATCTAAGAGGCTGGGCTAGTAACAGACCAGAGATATTCCAGGGACTTCAACGGAGGGAGAGGAAGGAAATCCTGGATTTAACAAAAGGAGAGAAAACCCTTGATCTCAGGTGGTTAACAAAAGAAGACGCATTGGCCTTCAGTGTGGGGTTTCGGAACAGTCCTCCGCACATACTTAGTGGAAAAATAACTCCTACCAAGAGGGAGGTTACTAGTGCGGTAATGTCCACTTTCGACCCTTTGGAACTCGCAGTACCAGTCCTTATATAAGGAAAGAAAATGATACAAGACATCTGGCGCTCCAGCATTGGATGGGATGACAAGATCCCAGAAGAACAGGAGGTGGTTTGGACGAAGTATTTGCGAGAGGTATCCCTCCTCATAGGCAAAGGGGGAAAGTATCCTGTGGAAGCTCATGCAGCCCGAATGTCTGAACATGGGAGGCGCATGGGAAATGTTCGTGCGCTCCGTAGAGACAGCTCCGTTTGCCGTTCTGCGAACGAGGGTCCCATCAGAGGAGGTTCTCCATATATTGATGACTGAAGTGGAGCATATCATAAATTCACGCCCGCTTACTCCCATAAGTACTGATCCGGAGGAAGAAGAGTGTCTGACGCCAAACTATTTCTTGCTGGGGCGATCCTGCGGAACGACAACGCTTGGCTAATTCAATGATTGCAAACTCGTGGGAAAAGCGAACTGGGGGACTGCCCAACGGTTGGAGGATCATTTTTGGAATAGGCGGGTCAAGGAATATCTACCTACCTTGATGCCGAATAGGATTTCCGGACGACCCCCTGTGGAACCACGGGTCGGAGGCATAGTCCTGGTGGCGGATATATCACTACCACGAAGCACGCCGTCGGGGAGGAGGTCCAAACGGTGTATCTGGGACCAGACGACAGAATCAGGATTCTGGATGTGAAGACACCATTTGGAGTGCTGCGAAGACCGTCCCCCCGGATTGCCGTTTTGGTTCACATGAAAGCGCCGCCTCCACAGGATGAAGTGGCTGGCACTGCGGGGGAGACTATTGGCGACGTAACGTGCGAGCCCGAGGACGGCACACACACGACTAAACACCCAAGCCGGCTGTTTGCTTAATTATCAGACTTGGGCGCGGACATGTTAACGGGACGTGACTAGCCTATATAAAGGAAGGCGCGTCCGGTGTGAGGGAGACATTTCAGCGACAAGATTTCAATTATAAAGAGATCACAAGTTGAAGTAACATTAAATTATTTTTTGTTACTATTTATTGGCTTGTAGGAACCCGGAAGTCCATGATGTCAACTCCGCCATCGTTCCCTGTCTTGTGCACTCTCCTTCCACGCTTGACCATCTGATCCGATCTCCTCAAGGTCAAACCTTACATTGTCCTCCCATCTCCATCGCGGCCGTCTTGCCGATCTCTTTCCCGTTGATCTACCGTCACGAATTCTACGCACGGTCCTATCATTGCCCATTCGCGCCACATATCCGGCCCATCTTAAACTTCGCGACCTGATTACTCTCACTACTGTAAGTTTGCGGTATAGCTCTTCCAATTCGTGGTTGTGGAGTTAATATGAAAGTAGTTGTTTGATTAATTCTCTTAAATGTGCATATAGCACATTCAGAGTGAAGTACAGTTTTTTGTGTTGCTCCTCAACTTCCTTTGCTGAAGACGAACATTTCCTTTAATAAACATTTCACATCTATGGGCATCTGTGAGTGCGAGTAGAGCGTGACCTAGAGATAAGTCACGGTGGTAGCTTCTAAGATAAAGAATTCAGAAGCTAAACTAGCTCCCCATTCGGATCTCCCATCGGGACTATGTCAGAGAGAACATTGTAAACAGCCCGTCACCACATAATCGGGGTCTGCCCCGAAACACTGTCAACGTTCAACTAGTAAAGGCATTTTATAACGCCAGGGACATCAGTTTCACAAATTCGAATGTAAACGCCATCCATCCATCCATCCAATTTTTGCAAACAGCGAAACCTGATATCCTAGAACTAACCGAGACTCATCAACTGACTCAACATATAATATTGCCATTACCCAGTTTACGACTTATATTCGAAATTTAGTTTTGAGGGTTGTTAAGTCCAAAACCGCCCACCCCTTAATACCTACCTCTTTGGAGCCAGTCTTCACCATTAATTTCGGTACACGCAAAACCATCCACTTAAAGGTTGAAACGCTCCCCAAGCCCTAGCATTGCCCCCATACATTAAATGGTCCCACATCAATTCAATATCAAACAAATTGAACTAAACGTTCAATTTGCTCACATTAAATTCAATTCAATTATCCAATACGTGATAAACGAACCGTATGTTCGACACAAAAAAAACTCCCTTAGATCTAAATGTGCGGACCAGATAACCCATCTTCAAACAAAATTGTTGAGAATCAGAAAATACGCGTCCGCAATTTTATGACCCTCTAGAAAATTGTTTACCCAAATCCATTCCCACAATAAGCATCATTTTCCGTTTTAACTAAACCAAGTTGAAACAAATAACTTGCGCCATAAAACGAACCACATGTGCGTTTTATCGCCGACCGACATGGAGGATCGTAAATGCTCATCAGCAAGATCCTTTGTGTTTCCCCTTTTTGATCCAAAGCCGGAAGAGATAAAGAACGGAAAGGGCGGCTGGAAAAGGGGCCAGGGAGAACAAAGGAGTTAAGTTTGTTAAGATACGTGAACAGTATGATTTAAGTTTGTTAAAATATATGTGTGGGGGTTCTCTATATCACACGGAGAACCAACCCACAATCCTAACCTGTAAACATGCAAAAACAAATCCACAATAGCATACATCTCCCAATCTGCAATAAAAAAACATTTTCCAAACTCCCTACAGAAATAATTCAACAGAATATATTCTAATCATCCCCGCATTCATTTTCCCAAAATTGCTTCGGTCAATCCTTTACCGAATTCTCATTCCCTCTTTGCGACCAAGCACTCACAATTTCCCCGAAATTGATATGCCTTAATAAAACGTATATTCCAACCTACAACAAACATTAACCATCTCCCTCAATCACATCACCCCACATACATTTCCCCAAAATTGCTTCGGTCAATTCTCTACTTAATTCATATTTCCTCTTTGTGACCAAGCAATCTTAATTTCCCCGAAATTCATATGCCATAACAAAACGCATATTCAAATCCACAACGGAACATTAACAACTATACCAAGCCGCATACATTTCCTCGAAATGACTTCGGTTAATATTTTACCTAAAGGATATTCCCTGCTTGCACCCAAGCAATTCAAATTTCCCCCGAAAATTCATGCCCATACTTGCTCGCGTTCCCAAAGCCAATTTCCCGGTACACCCAACCAACGAATCCAACTTAGCTTATACGGCAAGGATTCGCTGGAACTGAATTCTTATGCGAGCATAGCAACTCTTCTCGAAATTCCTCGGTTCACGCGCGTCCGAAATAGCTGCGACCGACAACTGAATAGGCGGGCAATGACAGTTCACACCCGAGTGCGTTTGGAACAGTTAATTAGCGGATCAGGCGGATAAGCGGATCTAGACAGTGGAACCCAATCGTCAACTCGCGTAGCGCCACCAAGGTGTTCGGTTAAGTGCATGCGTGCCATACGTTGAGTGCAAAGATTTTCCCTCATTAACGTGCTTCCTTAAAATATAAGAGAAACGACAAGGAACATTTGAACCACGTGTAAATAGAACAAAAAACAATAAAGGACAAATAAAAGGCATTAAAATTTAGACTATGCCAGTGCGTTTTCTTTCGTGGCTCATTCTCTTGGTGACAATCCTGGTGTAGCAAATCGTTGGTGGGTGATAGTGAACCCCGCGCCATACGTTGGCGCCAAGACTTCAGTCCCCCACATATGAACCATACGAGTTAAGGTGTAACGATACGTGAATAGTACGAGATATGTTGTTAAGATACGTGAACAGTATGAATTAAATTGTAACGATACCTGAACAGTACGAGTTAAGTTTGTTAAGATACGTGAACAGTGCGAGTTAAGTTGTTAAGATATATGAACAGTATGAATTAAGTTTGTAAAGATACAAGAACCGCACGAGTTAAGTTGTAACGATACGTGAACAGTACGAGTTAAGTTTGTTAAGATACGTCAACAGTATGAATTAAGTTTGTAAAGATATATGAACCGGAAGAGTTAAGGTGTCACGATACGTGAATAGTACAAGTTAAGTCTGTTAAGATACATGAACAGTACGAGTTAAGTGTGTTAAAATATGCGATTACTGTGTGTGTGTTTGTTAGTAATAAAAGTTAGTTTAAAAACAAAGAACCAAGCGTGTATTATTTTGAACTGTGTTAAGGGTGTACTGGTGTACCAAGACGTTACAAGCATAAGACAAATAAAACATAACAGGGTGAAGTCCGCGTCTTTAACCGACCCGATTTAGCATGCCAAAGGGAAGAAGCATTAAAATCCAATACCTTGGAGGACATCATATCATTTAGATAAATGGTTCCCAAAGTGGTCCTGTGAGGGTTCTCTATATTACGCGGAGAACCAGCCCACAATTTCGCCCGCAATTCTAGCACATGGGTACGCTGTGGGGGTTCTCTATATTACATGAAGAACCAACCCACAATCCTAACCTAATTCCTACCGCTAACATCGTGTCACATCAACCCCTATCCCACCGTTCAAGCAATTTCACCTGTAAAACATTTTTCCCTAAAGGACGCATAGGTAAACTCATTACCCTATGCAGATAATGCATAATTGAGTTTGGCTATCTTTTCGCCATACGGCAACACCATTTCCCTAACCCATGAGATTTTCACCGGAAATCGCATCATGTCGGTTAGCAACGGCATAGCCTGATCAAACGACGCGGTTGCATAATCACTCAAACATCATCGCGGATGGTTACACCGCTTAACGAGTCATCTTTCCACCACCGCCATGTCCGCACGCGGGTGCGTACACGGGCTCCGATTTGTCTTGCTGCCGGGGATTAGTTGTGTTGGATATTTACCCCTTAAAGTAATTTAGTGATTGCTGCAGTTATCTCTTAAATAGTGCATCCTAAAATAAGTTGATCAAATCTCTAAAAGTGATCTTGGATGTTTAGTCATAAAGTGAATGGGCAGAGAAAAAAAAAAGACGTGTTGATATCCTTGTTTTATGAATATATTATTAATTCCCTTTTTGTTTTTGTGCTGTAAATAATTGTATTTTTCTAATGTTCACCGAATTGAACAATCATCTCCACTGAACAAAAAGAAAACTAACAAATAAAAAGACCATAAACCAAAACAGAATAAAACCAAAAACCAGTGTTTCCTTTTTACTCTCGTAAACGTTATCCAGCAGTAAAATATGACAAATAAAACATAACAGGGCAGTAAAATATGATGGGGGTAGGACTGAACTTCGGCACATCAACTCGTCCCCCACAACACCACCCACAATTCTTCCCGCTATGACAGCCACAACACCTTACATTACCTGCAAACATTCTCCCTTTCCAGGTTCCCCCCATAACATGCATTTAAAGCATCTCCAGAATCTCCCTGTAAGCAAACCCTGTTCATGCATTTACTGCATCTCCATAGGGTGCCATTAAAATTCCCAGAGAACGATATATCGTTCGCTCTTATGTTGCATCACCAGAATTCCTTGAAAGGAATTATCAACATACAACATACAACAGGGAAACCAATCGGTGCCCGCCCCGTATAAACATGCTTACCCTGCCACGCACGTGCGCTGCGTATTCTCATGACTTATCCCAAGTCACCCCAAGTTTTGTCGAACCGACAAACTGGCTCGCCTATCTCGCGCCCAAACGTCGAGAAACAAATTCTAAAGCATTAAAACATGCACCCAAGAATTCCAGGTTAGCCACCAGCATCGATACGGCGCACAATCATCGTTGTGCCAGTATCTTATTTGCTGATCGCACATGTCGCCCTATAGATGGGCAAAATGATCACCACAGCTGCGGGCACACACATAATGACGACCCCCCTTTTCAGATTTTTCTTTTTTGTCGTTTGCCACGACGCAACGACACGAAAATCATGCATCATCGCCGTGATCAACTCAGAGAGATCCGCTCTGATTGCTTACTGAACGAACTTTACAAAAAACTTCCCCTAACGAATGGATAACTCTAGATGGGTCAACTTTCGATAGTCGCGTTTCAACCACCGCCGAACATTCATCGCCAAGTCGCAATCCATCCACGTAGTCGGGATTCACACACTAAATTACATAAACGGTGTCTTTAGTTACTTCTCATAACCAGTGCCGAATCAATGTCGAATTAATAATTTCTACCTGTAAGGAACCTTTTATGTCAATTTCGTAATCAGTGCTGAATCAAGTCGAATTAATAACTTCTGCCTTCACGAACTTTAACTTTTATTTCAATTTATAATCGGTGTCTTTGGTTTACATCTCGGAAACAGTGTCGAATTAAGGAGGAATTTATGTCAATGAACCAAACTTGTAAATAGCATACCGCAACGCATTCATACCCACATGAATTAAATTTATATTATATCTATGTGTCAAAATTAATTTCTACATTTCAATAAACGAACAATAACTTGAAACTACGGAGTGTTTTATTCTCTCATCGCTGATCAACATCAAAGAACAACGCCGAACCGGAACCAGCACCAGTGTGGGGTTCTCTATACCCATGGGAACCACCCACCATTTCCCGCTAATTCCAGCTGATTTCGACAGCCATACATTGTGTCAAACCAACCCCATTCCCCCTACTTACCTGTTCACCTGTAAATCATGTTACCACAAAGGACGCATAGCTAAACTCATTGTTCCATGCACACAATGCATAAATGAGTTTAGCTACCTTTTTTCTTTTTTTTTTGCCATACGGCAACTCTAGTCCAGTCGGACGAAGTTGTCGCATCATGGCAGAACCGCTGGGGAAATTATCAAAACATTCAATTGAATCACGTGATAATATTTCCCTACCGTTACTTTGTCTTTTCCCAGTTCCTCCATCCGCTGAATAGAGTAAACTACATTTTCCTCTCCTCCGCATTTCTTCCTTTCTATAGCCACACGCCTCCGGGATAATCATCACACCACACTACCCCAGTGTGGAAAACCTCAGAGGCCACATCACCACACGCACACTAAGCCAGATCAACCCCGAGTTATTGCGCTCCTCGCTTTGAGTTTTTTTCATCCAATCTGCGCACATCGGCGTGCAACGAATACGCCAGCGCTTATCCACCCCGAGGCGCATGGGGAAATGAAGAGCGCACAAGAGAGAGCGCAATCACATCGGCTGGCTAGTGCGCAAAATCAAAAAATTTCCTTTTATTTTTCATCCCATTTTCGAACGAGGGTCTTGCAGAGACCATAGGAAGAGGCCTAAAGGAGTCAGATTTGTAGCACACAACCGTACACACATGCCTCTTTTTCGCTGTACAATGATTGGATATGTAAAAAAATTAATAATTTTTAAAACTGTGAATTGTTTTAAGTAATATGGACCACCGAGTGTTTTGAATAAAATTACTTCAGCGTGTTAATAAAGATTCTTTCATCGAACGTGACGTGTTTTATTTATCCTTTGGAGAACAGTTGCAGCATTATTCAGTGGGCGTTCGCGATCGATCCGTGGGTGTTTTCTGAATCCCCGCCTGTGCAGGTGCACAAGTTAAATACCCCACACCAGAACCCCAGTGGATGCTAACGAAACAAATCTATCAGTGGGTGGGCTTTTTGTGAACCAGTACCCGTGCAGGTACACGACAAAAAGCGATATCAACACCATCCAGATATTATACACATAACGACGAAGACGCCATCATGTGCAAACAAAAGAACGCCGTTCTTCCGCAGGCATTCTGGCGATACGACGAACAATTCCAGTTGTTTCAAGTATCCCAAATCATCTAGCATCTAATGAGTTCCAACTTGTTTACTCAGTTGAACTCTCAGCTCGTAAATTCCTTTATGTCTTTTAATTTTCCTGTGTCCGTTCCTCATGACCTCGCGGCATGAGCAAACAGAAATCCATTAGCACCCAATGAGATGCGGCTTGTTTACTTAGCCGAACTCACATCTCATTGATGCCCATTATCCCTTTTGATTTTTTTTTCAACTTCGTTCAAAGGACCTTGTCCCATAAAAGAACCAATGTTCACAACTAGATGAATACCATCATCATCTTCTCTATGAGATCCAGTTACCTACCCCAAAGAGAGACTTGCAATAGGAAACACACCCTAAATTAAGAGAGCCGGTACCGCCAGCCGAATTTCCTTTCCTAGCGAATTGACATCGCTGAGTCTTGTTCCACACACCGACCGAGCAGGTCGTGACCGCTCCCGCTCCCCGGTGCGCACGGGGACGCGAATATTACTAAGTCGAGTCGAGTAAGCGTGCTATTAATTAAAAAGTAATTCCTTCTTGTGCCTCCAGTATAATGCCGTTATCAATTAAAAATTTAATGTCATACAAGTAGTGTACACCGTCTTATATTTTCTTTTTGTGCATCCGTTTCATCGTCGGTGTAATTAGCATCCGTGTCTTGTAAACTAATTAAGTGCAGTATGATACGTATCAATAAACAACAATTCATAACCAAAAACCGTGCACTACTGTTTTATTATTTCTTTTCCTGGTGAACAGTTTTTTTCTCTCTTGTCGTGACAGTATGATGGAGGGAGGAAGTGAATCAGCGCCGTACGCCGGCGCACCATACTTTTATCCCAACAGGGTGTCTATAAGGTAATACAAGTAAAGAGTCCGGTGAATAGCGTAGTGAATGTAGGGAGAAGAAATGTGGTGGTACATAACAACAGGCTGAAACCCTACTACGAATAGAGGAGGTCAAAAGCGGAGAAACCACGACAACCAAGGGAAAGTAATGCACCACAATCGGTGTAGGGTTCAACGCTACAGTCTATACTTTTGTAGTCAAGCTTCATTCCTCTTCTAAGAATGAAGCTATCATTATTTAAGGCGAGAAGGTATTGTTACGGACCTCGCGTCCATGTCCTCGCCTAACACCCACTAATTCCCTTTCGCAAATTTCCACTCTCTACCTGTAAAGGTAAGACAAATCGTCAAGTAGCTAATTTGCATAAACTACTTTATGCAAATTCTACTTGGCAGGAAAATATTAAAAAACGGCGTTGGCGCCGAATAAAAACTAAACGTCAACGGCGAAAACAAAAAAAGATTTCATTCGACGTAAAACTCCGAATTGGAAAACAACAGTTAATTTCCGATATAGAACTGAAAAACCAGCTAAATACGAATTGGAAAACAACGGTCAGTACAAATCCAAGTGCTCAATTGCAAGTGCTATTTATAATAGAATAACTCATCCCAAGGAGCAGCTTCTGGCGAAGAAGAAAGGTTGGAACCAAGAGGACACGCTAAGAGCTATTATCAACACCCAACAGTACACTGAACAGGGGAGCACAAAGCTCAACGCCCCCTGCAACCTGTCAGCGGCAGCTACAGCGACCGCTCCACGGTCGACCAAAATCAAGACCAAGTAAGTCAATTCACTTACCTTAATTATATTATTTATCAATACAAATTACTATATTTAAATTGTGTGAATAAACCACAACAACTTTAAGAGAATCAACGAGGCTCGGAGACTGGCCGAGACGTCCGCTGTTAACCACAATTTGACTCAACTCGTCGAGGAACTTACGCCAAGGCCGGATGACCGAGATGATTTTGCGAACCCCAGGGATCTGTTTTTAACATCTGAACTGGATATTTATACCGGGAAAACGACTGCGTCATCGGAAAACTGATATCACTGTTTGATATCGGTTCTGCAATCATTTACATTTCAAACGAATAACCACCCTAAGCAGTTTCGCCAAGTATTGATATACGGGGCTGATAACTGAGACAATTTGTGGGATTTCTTCGCATCCTTCCCGTGATCAGAGGTGTGCTTTGGAAAATCCGATGTTAACGCAAGCGCGGTGTCAATCTTGTAGATTATTCTTCTCGGGATGGAGCTTTACATTATGCATTCCATCAAACGAAATTCTTCTGATAAACCTCGGTTTGATAAAAAATGAGAGAAATTACAGCGGTAAAAAATAGAGAGAGAACAATGGCACACCAATCTGTTAGACACCAAAGCTCTATCTCTGTCCTGCAAATAACTCCTAGAAATAACAAATTAATAACATAAAATTACAAGTAGGGGGGCAAAAAACGACTGTGCAAAAAAATTAAAAAATAGTCTTTGAAAAAAAAGGACAGACGAAAATGAAAAAATTAAAGTCAGTTGCGAAAAAATTCGTGTGAAAGTTGTTAGTCGCGTGTGTGTCGTACAAGCCTAAAAATTAAAGAACATATTTAAAATAACGTAAGCCGCGTATGTGTGGGGCTTCAAGAAACAACGCGCCCCCAGCAACCAGAATAGCGGTCTAAGGAACAACAATCACCACAGCGAACTGGAAAACTGTAAGTACTTATAGTTTAATCTCATTATTATTATTGTTACGGACCTCATGTCCATGCCCTCGCCCAACAAATAATCCCCACGACCTTAAGTTCCCCTCTGTTACGGTCACAACCACCAATCCCATAAAACTTACCTCTGTGGAGCCAGCCTCCACCACTAACGGCGATACACGCCAAGAACATCCACTGTTATGTTGTTTTAACAATATATTTTATAATATAGGTAATTATGGTTTTGTAAGCAAAGGGGACTTACCGTGGATTGACCGTATAAATCAAATTCAGCTTTGTATTAATTCGCCCCTTCGCTTCGGAGATTTACGTCGAGTGAATTATTTATTTTTTTCGCCGTTGACGTTTTATTTTATTATTCGACGCCAACGCCGGTTTTTATTATTTTCTCTGCCAAGAAGAATTTGCATAAAGTAGTTTATGCAAATTAACTGCTTGGCGAGTTGTTCTCCGTTTAAAGGTGAAGAGGGGAACCTAACGAAGGGGATTAGTGGATGTTGGGGGGACCTGGACTCAAGGTCGGTCCGTAACACCACTTAAAGGATGTGACATTAACTAAGCCAAAAAAACAGGCATCATAAATTGAACTGCACGTTCGCCTAAAACAATAACAACATTACCTCATACACCAAATGGTCCCACATAAATTGATGGCAAGCAAATCAAACTAAACGTTCGATTTGCGCTAATCAATTAAACCCCAAGTAAGTTGAACTGAACGTCCAATTTGCTCACATAAAAAACCGAAATAAAATCATTGAACCAAGGGTTCACCACAAAAACCCCTAAGAGCCAAATCTGCAGGCCAGATGCCGTCGTCGAAACAAAAACGATGAGTATCATAAAACTGCGCGCCAGCAATTTTATGACCCCTTAGAAAAATGGTTACCTAAAACCATTAAAACAACCCGCGCCAGTTTTTCGTTTTAACCAAGTTAAGATAAAACAAACAAAAGGCAATAAACTGCAATGCACATTCATGTCGTGGTGAACATTAACATTTAACTAAAACTAACGATAGTAATATATGTGAAGCAAAAGAAGTGAACATTAACATTTAACTAAAAATAAAGATAATAATAAATGTGAAACATAAAAGACGTATTACTGTTATCTAAGCCGCGAGCGACAAAATAAAGTAGATAGACAATAAACCATATGTGTTTGATTTTCAAGCGACATCCAAAGTGTGTGTGGTGTGCAAAGTGGGTGGTGTAAAAGATTTATCAACACCTCTCTGCCCGTACATAAGAAAAATCGTCCAGTAGCTAATTTGTATAAACTATTTTATGCAAATTCTACTTCTAATAATAAACGTCGTTGGCGCCGAATAAAATAAATCATATACGTCAACAGCAAAAAATATAAAGGATAATTAATTGAGACTTGGAAAATGTGAGAACACAACGGACGCGATTATATCCGCAATTGGGAAAACAAAAATTACTAAACGAACAAAAGAGGTAACAACATTTCGCCGGGGGTGTACGATGTCATAACAAGGGACTCAACCTGAAAAGCAGCCTCACCCACTGAAGAACAGCCTCACCGACCGAAGAACGGCCAACCACACCAAGTAAGTCGATTACCGTTCACTTAGTATATTCACATTAATTAAATTGTTAAAATACTACAACATTATATACCACAACAAATCCCACGGAGGCCAACAGTCCATTATCAGAAACGTGTGCAACCAGGCAATTGATGCCGCGAAGAAACTGCTTGAGTACCCAACGGGTTCGCTTCCCTTCTGCTCGATAACAAGGCTCTCAGCAGTGACTTCAGTTTCTCCTCTCTTTTTCCGTTAGTGACGGGCAACAAAACATTAGTCACAAATTCAAAAGATAAAGCCAATGTGTTCGCGAATTTGTTTTCCGCAAATTAAAGTCTCATTGTCGGTCTTTTAGAGCTACATATGATCGCGATGGTGCAGTCTTCAATACCGGATGTGAAGTTCCACCCACGAACTATGCAACACATTCTCCGTGGAGTGGACTGTAAGAAGGCAACCAGCCCTGATGGAATACCAGCAGTAGTCCTAAAAAACGGTGCTCCAAATATGTCGCCGGTTCTAAGGAAACTCGTTTGCTTATCTTATGCACAGAGGACCCTTCCTACCTACTGGAAAAACACTTGAATTCAGCTAACCCCAAATAAGGCAAAAAGGTGTCTCCCACAAAATTACCGGCCGACAGCATTACTGTCTATGTTATCCAAGGTGATGGAAAAGGGTATCAATGCCGAGTTGATTAAATTCTTGAAATGCAACGGACTTCTATAAGATACATCAATATAGATTCGCTAGCAGGCGGTCCATGGGAGACCTGTGGCGGTTCTCCGAACTCCACAAAACACTGTAAGGTAAATCCCTTAGTTCGCCCAGGCATACTTTCGTCCTCAACCGCACGTGCTATCTTACACGCGGGTTGCTCTCTTACACGTGGGTTGCATATTTCCTTGTGCCTACACGGCGACAGAAAAATCACATTTTTCTGAAACGAATTCGTTAGAATTGCATTAGCTGAAAAATTCATTAACCAACGCGGCAAAAATTACTAAAACGCCACGCGGCCAAGTATTGGACAATACTGGTAATCTCCTCTGGAGCCAGCCACAATTCGTGTTTTCCATCGCGAAAAGATCATCGTAGGTATAGGCTCAAATACGGCAATTATTTTTAACATGCACCCTACTATAGAAACAATAACTGTAAGTATCGCAGCCGAAAATAACGATCGCGGCCAGGTAAAACACCCTGGGTAATTAAGCGTCAAGAAAAACACAAAGAACATACCGCCGAGGAAGAAAAGGTCATCAGGTACCGAGAAAACACAAAAAGTTCGAACGAGGGGAAAGAGAGAACAACTTGACGAATCTTTTTTCGGTGAGAATTTTTCCCGTCGCGAGATATATTATTTAGTACGATATTAACCTCAACGAGAGGAAGACCTCCGAGTGACGAAGTAAAAAAGAAGAAAAGGTGACTCGAGCGCGAACCAAGGCGAGTGCGATAAAAGAGTCGCGAGTTTAGTTAAGAAAACGAAATGTGTAATAAAAAAAATATACATATAAAAGGAAAAAAAATAAAAAAACCGAAAACGAGTACAAACGACCTTATTTCTCTGCTATGTGGACTATGTTCAAAACACTTGAATTCAGCCAATCCCAAAGAAGGCGAAAAGGTGTCTCCCACAAAATTGCCGACCGACAGCATTACTGTCTATGTTATCCAAGGTGATGGAAAAATGCCAGCTAATGTTCCCCTTGTGGATTGGGTTAATCCACGGTCCGCATACTTGTGGACACACACGATGAGCAGCAGAA
This sequence comes from Microdon myrmicae, assembly GCA_963931805.1. Taxonomy (NCBI): domain Eukaryota; kingdom Metazoa; phylum Arthropoda; class Insecta; order Diptera; family Syrphidae; genus Microdon; species Microdon myrmicae. The sequence goes on along the minus strand of OZ007499.1, from coordinate 37,635,999 downwards.
GCGACCATCGTGTGTGTTTCGCGCCCTTGTGCTGGGACCGATGCAAGGAGAATCATCCCCTTGTGTCGACAAGCCAAAGAGGAAATCATCTTTCGAAATGAATTAATCGCGTTCTGGATTCCGTGGAGGCAAGTCGGGTCTCCACGTTAAATAAACCAACAGAAGAGTCAGGATTTAATCGTCATAGTGTACGGTCGCGCTATAAGAAGAGAGAGAGTAAAGAGTATCGGGTTGCGTCTCACTAAAGTACATTTATATTCAACCTTCAGTGTGCCTCATATTAATTTGTAAATATCCAAAGTGTTGCCGAACAGCGAAGTTCCTTCTTCTCTTCTTTCACTTCGTTCGTCGTCCTCAAACATAGCAGTCGCATTCGTTTCGCATCGTATCGTTCGTAAAGAACGTGATTTAGTTATATCGTTAATAATAAATAAAGAACATGATTGAGTTTATATCGTTAATAATAAATAAAAAATAAGTTCGTTTTACAGGCCACAATATATACTGTCGTGTTTGTTTCAATTTGACTTCACCACAAACGTTTTCTTTTGCTACTGTGAAAGAAATAAGCTCATACGGTAAACGCACCGTAAACAACATCCTTTTACCATCCTGTAAAACCACCATTTTGTATTAATATGTAAAAGAAGACTTCCCTCTTAAACAACTATAAAAGCAATTTGTTTTTTGTTTGTAACTTTGTCTTTTCATATTTTTTGTATGTAGCGTGCAGTGTAGTGCTCCTGAAGCCCTACCATCCTCCCGCAATCCCAATATACATATCCCATTCATCATCCCACTTTCCCATACAATATACATTACCCATCATCCCATTTCCCTATACATTACACACCCTGTAGCGTTCTACGTATGCACATTTCCGCGCAGCTAAGGTTCCTACCTTCAAGGAACTTACTTACCTGAGAACGTTGCACGCGCCCACAGACGCGTGTCCCAAAGTCCCACCATAGGGCCTGCAACTCGCAGCCAACGTTGAGCTCGACACCAAAAAGCAAGGAACTGAACGTCCCCAAAGCTTTTAATGTCAAGCTCAACAATCATAATTCATCATGCCTGAAACAAAGGCAAAAACATCCATGCATCCTATTCCTAAAAGCAATTCCCAAAAATGCCATACATTCTGCCTGCGCCCAGGAACATCTCATCGAACCTGCAATTCCGAATATCGATACAAAAGAATTGCTATCATCAAAGAATGAGCCGATCAACGGATGCACGTGCGGGCAATCTAAAGTAAGGACCACCCAAATCCGTTGAACAACAGAAGGCAGCCACGACCTATCGCAATCAAAAATATCTCAACGAGATATCCGATGATTTATGAGGAGTTAAGCCAACAAAGGCACTTCGGTCCCACGGCCACGCTAGAATTTCACACCATTATAAAGATCTAATGGATTTCGATTCCGGGTACCAAGTTCAAATAAGACCCACGGACTGTACGTCAAAACAATCGCCGAATATCTCTGGTCTGGGCGCCAGATGTTCTGTGCAAACAGAAGGCCGTGGAAATGAAATTATATCACCAATGATAATGATGTATGCAAGGAATGACTTTCTCCTTTCAGGAAAATAGGAAATTACCCCTGGGATGAAATAGCATGCTGCTAACAGAGATTTCCGGAATTCTGTTAGCAGATCGAATAGAACAATTTTTCCGTACAGATACAGATACCAGTTTGGAATCTGGATATCTGTGTGTGCAGACAGGCTGTCTAATTCTGAACGTCACCGGGACGAGAAGGATATATCGAATATCCGCACAGAGAGGAGACCAGAGAACCCCGCCGAGGTGGTTAATCCGATCCAAGAATCCTTAATACTTCTCGTGTCATTAAAAGTAAGAGTGTGTCGTATTAAGTGTGAATCGATTTGTTTTCGCCAACAATATGTTTATTTAGGTAAGATAAGAACGTTCTTTTCGATAACTTACTCGACACTTATTTCGTAAGAAAAGCAGCGAAACTTATAATTCCAAATAACAATAGACAACTACGATTAAAATAAAAATTAAAAACAATTTTGTTGGTGTTTCATTTGTAACCGCGTTCGCTCTGTGTATGTATGTTTTCTCTGCGGCAAGCAGTGTTCGGCGGAACACTTGAACAACATAAAAAATCGCCAAAACCCAATATCCCATCTCCCATATACATATCCCTTCCATCATCCCATTTTCCTAAACGATTTCCAAAAATCGTTATCCTACATACATAGCAGCTGCAATAGCGGTTGTCTAATATAACCAAGCAAATACTCAATGTGACGATTCTGAAATCAAATCGAGCAACCAGCGGCTGCTAAGAAGAACAGAATAACATACCCTTGTCTCACAAGCCAAAAACCAAAATCGAGCAACCGTAGCAGCTGCTCGATTGGAATTGGCCAAAAGACACTCATGCGTTGCCGGCTTTCAGGTGCCTAGAGAGGAAGATGACCCTTTTTTCCCTAGGTTCGACTTCGTTCATCAAAGAAACTTAGAAAAAGGAAATGAAAAAGAGAGAATTTTGTACTTTTGCATGGAGAGTCAAGTGATAGCCTCCGAACGATGCGGTCAAGCTCATAGTCGTCAGTTGGTTGCTGATTAATATAAGAGTTTAATACAAAAAACTATCTTTGACTTGTTAGAAAACAAAATCGTGAAATTGTACAGAAAAGAATTTATTATTATAGTTACTCGAGTTCATTATTTAACTTATTTTAGTTCGTTTTATGCGATGCCGGATGAAGATGATTTGGAACACTAGCAGTCGAGTTTCATCCACAAAAGTGGATTCTCAAATTTAGAACTCTAGTGAATTAAAAACGGCAGAAGGATAGAATAACATGCTATTCGTTTTCTCTTTTGTTATTTCCACTGTGAATTGTAAGGACTTAAATGTTTATTATGCACAATATAAAATGTACGAACTACGTAATTTACTGTAAATTTGTATGTATAAATATATGTATATAATAAGTCCTTAGAAAAGAAGGCAGTGATTTGTTTTTTTTTTCTTTGGAGAATATTATCTCCGGACCGAGTGAAACACGTCCACGCTGCGTGGCAAAATTCTATTTTTGTGTTTGTTAATTCGAAACAACTGTAACGACGCAGAGGAGAGTTGCTGCACTCGCAGGAAAAGGTTCATTTAGACTACACCCTACGCTCTTCCCTAGGACGCGACGAGGAAGCACGACGAATGGACGATTAAAACAGCAGTCGCTCAAATATAATTGTATCGTATAGAGCAAAAGCTGATATCTGTTTATATCGTCAAATATACTTTTTTATCGTAGTCGTTCGCAGGATATATTATAATATTTTGTTTCATTTTCAACTACCTTGATTTCGAAAACAAAGCAAATAAAGTCGAATTGTATTCAATTACTTCATCGTGTATTGCTGTTTCTTGTCAGTTTTGTGTGCTCCGAGTTGTACCCGTACGGTAAATGCACAGTGCTACACATACTTTGTTACGGACCTACCTCGCGCCCAGGTCCCTAACATCCACTTATCCCCTTCCGTTGCTTTCCCTGCTCTACCTCTAAAAGGAGAACAACTCGCCAAGTAGCTAATTTGCATAAACTACTTTGTGCAAATTCTATTTGGTAGAGAAAACAATAAAAAACAGCGTTGGCTCCGAATAAAAAATCGGCAATGAAAATCAATAAATTCGCCGTAAAACTACACTAGACACCGATCAGCAGTCGAAATTCATTACTCCAACGTATATGTGAGCAGTCATAAATAGTCATACAGGAAGAATTATCTGAAGAAAAATTAATTGAACAGAAGGAGAAAGCCAATGAGCATTACCTCAGCGCCCCCTGCACCCAGTCGCCGAACCCACCAGCAGCTGACAACAAGCAGCAACACACCGCGACCACTCAACGGTCAATCAAGAATTACTGTTACGTGCGTCGGCCACCCCATCAATTAATAATTTTGTATTTAATTATTAACATAATTTGTTTTAAGGAAGTATGATGGTAAGGTGGTGGAGGAATTGCACGATCCAGAAGTGAGTTTTTGAACGCGCCCCGATTCGGGTGTGGATCGTGCAGTTCTTCGAGTTCGAATTTGGTTTTCGAAGTGGACGTGAATGGGGAGCGAGAGAGACAGAGAGTCAATGTTTTGAGGTACGGTTTTTTGGTTGACGTTCCGTTGTCAGAAGAAGAAAAAAAGGAGTCCCGTAAAAATGTTGTGCGGAAGAAAGGGCAGAAGAAAAAGCCGAAACACCGAACTGTCGTTAACCGTTTTTTTGTTACCGGTGATAATTGTTTGTTCGATTGAAATTGAGGTGTAAAATGAAAGCGCAATTTAATGTGTACTGAATAAACTGTGGAGTTGTTTTAAGTTTTGTTTTTTTGTTCGGTTGCGACTAGAAGCAGTTTTTTGAATTGAGAGAATTCAATGGAAAACATTGCTGGACTTGAACAGGAAGACCTTTAACGTTGTGTTACCTAATGGACGATCTCAGTGGACATTCAACTCAGTGTTGATGAGATTGTGTTGCAATTGGTGCTGCAGATTCAGTAAGGGAGAAGCTAGAACTCATTTCGAGGATAGAGGACGGCACATAAGGATCCCTCTACAGCAGAAGACAGAATTCTATAAACCGGTTGGAGCCGTGGCTCAGCATCGGGACAGCGAGTGGAATAATTAGGTAATAAATCTAATCCTTTCCCACTATACCTCCACAGCGGAAGTGCAAGGCACACACTGAATAATTAGTTACCACACCCATCAGCATCATAATATTCATAACAATAATATTACATTACCAAGTAAGTCCTTTTCCGCTCACTTACCAACAAGTATCTTATCCTAAAAAATATTTCAACTTTTCGACAGAACGAAGAGCTTCCTCGAAGATCGATCGATGCGGATTGTTGTAGACGGCGGATCTGTATTGTGTTAACTCTGTTACGGACCTACCTCGCGTCCAGGTCCTCCCCTAACACCCACTAATCCCCTTTCGCAAGTTTCCCCTATCTACCTGTAAAAGGAAAACAAATCGCCAAGTAGCTAATTTGCACAAACTACTTTGTGCAAATTCTATTTGGTAGAAAAATAATAATAAAACGGCGTTGGCCACGGATAAATAAATAAACGTCAACGGCAAATAAAAAGAGATTCGACGTAAAACTCCGAAGAGAGCACACGTGTCGAGAGGACGATTCGAACCGGAATAACTTCGGCCATATTTAAATATTTGTATATTCAATAAAATAAAAGCACAACTGAAGCTGAAATAAAAGTACAACTGAAGCTGACCAGAAAACAAACCAACCAGCTGAACAGGGGAGTGTAGTGCTCCGGGAGCCTTCTGTCCTCCCACAATCCCAATATATCCATTTCCTTCCCATATTATATATATATATACATTTAATATTAATCATTATAATCTTTAATCCCATACAATCTTTAATCCCATACAATTTACCCATTTACCCATTTACCATATAATAAATATATTTGCATATTAATCAAATCCCTTTATATTATAAATACATTTCTTAATCAGTAATTAATAACAATATATATCAATCAAGACCCATATCTCCACATAACCATATACATTAGAAATATATTTCATCATTTCCAAAATACATATCTTAATATAGCATAACATGCACATACAAAATTAATTCAAACTATCCCTTATATAATCCAACCATTCATCATATTTCCGTTATCCTAAAATATATAAGCTGCTGCAATAGTTTCAGCTTAACAAGACATATGAATCACCCCCATGTATGTATCGCACAAGCGAATAACAGTTTTTGATTCCGTTCATGAGAAGGAAAATTCTCGAAAAAGAAAATGTAAATAAAAAGAGTAGGATTTGTACTTTCGTCCAAGGGAGTAAGAATTTGATTTCTTCTTCTAAGAATGAAGCTACCACTATTGTTACGGGCCTCGTGTTCAAGCCCTCGCCCAACACACTATAAGCGACGAATTTCCCCTCTCTATCGGTAAATTGGAAATATCGTCAAGTAGCTAATTTGCATAAACTACTTTATGGAAATTCTACTTGGCAGAAAAAATAATAATAAAAGGCGTTGGCGCCGAATAAAAAATAAAAACGTCAACGGCAAAAAAAGGATAATTGAGAAACAGATAAAAACTAGAACGCACGTGTCGGGAAAATACTTCGGAAGTGAACAAATTCTAGAATATAAAAGATTTGTCGTAATTATCCACAAAAGAAACGAGAACGGAAACAGAGGAACAAATATTACCCAACCGAAAAGAAAGGATCTCTCGCCACACCAAAACACGAAGTCCCGGAACAAGGGACCAGCGGACCGGATCAGGGGGATCAAGAATCAACACCGCCTGCACCCAGGAACCAGCCACAACGACCAAGGAACGGTCCAACAGCGCAAGACCCTGACAAATAAGTCACATTCCTTTCCTTTTTGTTAATAATCACATAAGAACACTACGCCATAATACCGCTCTAAGTCCAAACTTCATTGTACCATTTGTTACGGGTCCCACACCCACAGCCTCATCCAAAATCCCCCGAATCTCCCTCTGTATAACTAATATCGCGCCAAGTACTAAATTTGCATAAACTATAATACTTTATGTAAATTTGCATAAACCACTTAGCAATAATCGAAATGAACAAGTTGGCGTCGAACAGTAGAGACAAGAGGTCAGAAAACTTTGAAAAAAGTTTTCACAAATTAAATAACCTTCCCCGGATGAAGAACAAATAAAAATAATTAAATAACCTTCGCCGGATGAAGAACAAATAAAAATAATTAAATAACCTTCGCCGGATGAAGAACAAATAAAATGAATTGAAGAGACTTCTCGCCGGTCGTACGAATAATAATTGAAAACCTATCGCCGCGAGTTAACGAATAATAAATGAAAAACTATCACCGCGAGTGAACGAATAATCATTGAAAAACTATCGCCGCGAGTTAACGAATAATACTTAAAAAACGATCGTCAGGAGTGAACGAGCCATCACCCCCTGGAACGAGAAGAGCCAGAACGTCGACCGGGTCAGACGAGAAGACACCAAGTAAACCCCTTAGGCATATATTAATTGTTCATATAAAAATATATAACACATTCGACTTTATTACTACTACTATTTACTATTCTTGGCGCAAAGCTAATAACCTTGCCCGGAAAAACAGTATATTATGGAAAATTTAACAAGCCTCAGACTTGTTAAATAAGGCCAGAACCGGATCCAGGATGTAGTGCCGATGACGATGATGATTTACTGTTCTGCAGGAAACCGACCTTTCATGACTTTAGCCTTCCTTAGTTATATCGAGTTCATTCGACTATGAATCACACGTCTGCCCTGTCAAGTTGGCACCGAATAAGAGGTATTGGTTCTAGGCGGTGTGACTGTTATATACATGAACTGAATAACACCGAAAACTATTATACATGAGTCACTAAATGAACTTGGTATTCTCATCGGACCCCATCACCAATAAGAGGTCTAGCTTTTCAGATTAGACACTTCCATCTTCCCCATTCCTCGAACTGCAAAAAGTCATTACATGCCCGATATATAGGATTAACCAGTTCGTGGTTCGGAAAATGTAACTTCTTCTAATTTGACAGCTGTCAAACTTGAATTTCATTCAACCTGTGTGTTGCAGCATGCTTGGTGTAACAACATGGTTAGTGTTACCACAATTAGTTTCATTGAAGAATACACACATTTAAGGATTTTCTTTTATTTAATTCAATGCATTAACTGTTGTCAGTTGTATTCCGTGTATTTCTTCTAGTACTTTCTTCAATATTGCCTTTATTATGAAATCCCATATTAAATCTATTAACAGCCTGTAAAGTGTTTCGCTGCCACTGCGTTCCACCGCCATTTTGTGTTTAATATGTAAACGCTATAAAAGCAAGGTGTTTTTATGTTTATGTCCTTCTTCCTTTTTCGTTCATCGTCTCGCTAAAACGTGTTTTCGTGTCGTAAGCAGCACAAGAAAATTATGTTTTTATATCGCTAAAAACTTGAATTTATTTCATAGTCTTTCTTAGCGTATTGTGTTGCATTTTTCGTTGCGTTTTGTGTTATCTGCTTTGATTTAAATACTAATACTAATAAAGGAGCATTTCGTAGCATTACTTCCTCGTGTTTCGTTTTTTTTTTAATTGTCGTTTATTTGTGTCACTATAATTGAACCGGTACGGTAAACGTAGCGTGCTACAAAACACTGTGATTTGTTAAAATTGAAGTTTTCCAAAATTAATCGGTTAACACCGAACAACGTGTTAGAATTGTTAAACGTTTTTACAAAAATGGTGATTCTCCCGTAGCGACGTTTAGTACATTACGGCCAGATTGTGACCGACATAATCGTCTCTCAATTGGCCGCCGACATCATGAGATCTAATGCCGATGATCTCTTTTTATGGGGCTACGCGAAGGATCGTGTTGACACGAATAATTCTAAAACTCTTGGAGCAGTTGAAAACCACCATTCATCGATTCATGTTGTCAGAAATACCAGTTACAACATGCGGAAAAATCGTCAAGAATTACTTCACCAGGAATGCTAATGGTCACGTAATCGACACTTAAACCATGTTGTAGAGCATTTAATGGCAAAAACAATGAAATAAAGAAAAAAGTCGGACTTCTTACTTCTTTTATTTTAGTTTCCGAAGATGAAATTGGGAGATACCGTGAGTGTAAGAAAGAACGTATAACGAAGTGAAACAACGGCTTATACTATATTTCTCTAACCTAGTACACTGATTTGCTTTATATGACAAAAACAAAGGCCGATACCACTGCAGCTTCCTCTCATATATTGCAAATCCATAAGTTTAGGTAGGCGGTGGGAAAACATTTCGATTTACAAACTCTATACCACATATATATAAAAGTGCAAGTTTTAGATCAGTCAAATAGAAATAACATATATACGAGAACAGCTTTGAGAGAAATATATATGTCAAATAAACTATTATATTCTATATTGTTTGACCATGACTATGACAGTGATACACCATGAAAATGTGCCCGAATAACCTTCTTCCTACTCAACCTGGCATTAGAGAAAGTAACCCTTAATTAAGTTGTAACAATGAGGTGCACGACACAGTACAGTATTGCCAAAAAAAAAGAAGTTAAAGTAAAAGAAAAACAAAACAAAAATAATAAATATAAATAAAAAAGAAAAAAAATTAACTAAAATATATAGTGAAATTACAAAGTGAAGCCAACCTAATAACTGGTTTACAACAAAGACTGGCCTGCTATCTTGGATGCAACAAGCTCGGTGTACTGACCCTCAGCATATGCAGAATGGCAGACAAAAAACAAAATATTAAAAAATTGAAACCAAAGTCCGCGTTAATAAAACGCCCGGCAAGCTCCCCACTAACACGAGCGACAACAAAAGTCAACAAGCCAAACGAGGCAATGTTACGGCCACAACCACCCATCCCATAAAACCTACCTCTTCGGAGCTAAGCTCCATCATTTATCGCGCATACAGGAAATATCGCGATATCAATTCAATATCAAACAAATTGAACTGCACGTTCAATTTACCCATATTGAATTTAAGTTGAATCCAAGACGTGAAAGAACGAACCATACGTTCAACACGCAGAATCCCCTGGATCCAAATCTGTGGACCAGATGACCAACTTTCAAGTAAAGTTGTTGAGAATCATAAATTACACGTCTGCAATTTTATGATCCTTCAAAGGTTTGTTTACCCAAACAATTTCCCACAAGAAACATCCTTGCCCATTCTCCTAGAAGAAATAAACAGGCGCCATAAAATGAACTGCACATTCACCTAGGCGCTATTGATCCTTTCCTCTGTACCGATTTCCCACGGAAAAGATTCTGGCCCATGCGGTTAAAGAAAACAACAGACGCAATAAAACGAACTGCACGTTCACCCAAGCAGCTAACAACACAAAAAAAGGGAATCAGAAATGTGCATTAACACGATGCACTACTGATTTTTCTTTTGTGTTTGATATACCGCGAAGTGGATCAGGCGGGAAAAAGGACATATCCTCTTATCTGCCGGAGGAAACAAAGATTTCGATTCAGAGAAAAGGATATGAGAAAACCACTAGAGATGGTGGGTTTTGAAGACGTTGGCCGAGGCGGCCAGAGTTGAGTTGGTTTCTGAAAATTGACCGAGACGGTCAGGGAGAGTGTGTTGAGTTCGTGTACGAGGAGATTCGTAGAAAAAAGAATTTGTGATGTCGTCTCGCTACAGTGATTCAAAATAAGCGAAATTCGTGTTATCATATAAGTGAAAAGATCCTTTTTAATTGTGGACCAATTAATTTAATGAGAATAAATTAAAGTGATAAACAACCAATAGTTTAGTGTAATAAGTACAGTAATTTAAATTAACCGAAGTTCGTGTTATCATATAAATGAAAAGATCCTTTTTAATTGTAAACCAATTAATTTAATGAGAATAAATTAAAGTGATAAACAACCTATCATTTAGTGTAATAAGTACAGTAATTTAAATTAACCGAAATTCGTGTTATCATATAAATGAAAAGATCCTTTTTAATTGTAAACCAATTAATTTAATGAGAATAAATTAAAGTGATAAACAACCTATCATTTAGTGTAATAAGTACAGTAATTTAAAATAAGCGAAAACAGTAACTATTATTGTGAGAAAAGTTTGTGCAGTTAATAAATTTTACTACCAAACAAAAAACAATAACAACCGTGTTTTATTTGAAGTGTGTGTGGTGTACAAAGTGGGTAGTGCAATGAAAAAATCATTACTGCAATAACAGACTTGCTCGAAAAGGCCCAAAAAATGGAAGAGGACAATACATTCACCCCGGTTCCATATAATGACGGCCATGTGACCAATAACATGTTTGCATGTTTAGCGACTACCGAGACTGAGGACGAGGAGGAGGAAATCAGCGCTCTTGAAACAAGGCTAGCCCGAGCAAGGGCGCAATTAGCAGAGAAGCGTCGCAGAAAAAGAGAATTGGCTGAAAAGGAGCAGCTAATGGTGAAACAACAGCAGCAGAAAAATCAGCAACACAATCTGCACAACAGAAGCCTAGCCAACAAAAAGGATGTCCACCGCAAGAGATTACTCAACAACAACCACAACAAGAGCAACAGGCTGCAAAAAGGAAAGCGAAGATGCCACCCATCAACATTACAGATATGGACTTCATGCCGAAAGATTGTGAAAAGAAGTACTTAACTGAAACACAACCAGGTTGCATTGAAGAATCTGGACCAGGCGGATTTCTACAAAAAAAGTATTGCTGTTCCTTTCCAATCTAAACCCATTTGGTTTCAGGCATCGTTGACCCGGACGCCATTGCGTCGACCTATCGACACCGTGTTCATCTTTGGCTATTCTCCAACGATATTCCTAATACGGCGGAAGCTTGTTACGGACCGACCTTGAGTCCAGGTCCCCCCAAAATCCACTAATCCCCCTTCGTTAGTTTCCCCTCTTTACCTATAAAAGGAGAACAACTCGCCAAGTAGTTAATTTGCATAAACTACTTTATGCAAATTCTACTTGGCAGAGAAATTAATAAAAACCGACGTTGGCGTCAAATAATAAAAATAACGTCAACGGCAAAAAAAATATAATTCAATTCGACGTAAATCTCTGAATAGCACAGTCGAAGAACTACACTAATAACATAGAACCAAAAATTGGAAACTTAACAGGGGAGCAACATCTCAACGCCCCCTGCAACGAGCCAGCGGACAAAGAACAACAACACAGCGACCGCTCAACGGTGTTACGTGCGGCTTTCACCACCCCCATCATTTAATTGTTTTTATTATAATTTTGTTTTAATATGGTTTGATGGTAAGGTGGTGGAAGAACTGCACGATCCACATGTGAGTGTTCGAACATGCCCCTGTTACGTACGTCGGCCACCACCATCATTTGAAAATTTGTGTTTAATATAATTTTGTTTTAACATGGTATGATGGTAAGGTGGTGGAAGAATTGCACGATCCTGAAGTGAGTTTCTGAACCCACCCTGATTCGGGTGTGGATCGTGCAGTTCTTCGAGTTCGAATTTGTTTTTCGAAGTGGACGTGAGTGGAGAGCGAGAGAGATGGAGATTAGCGTTGTTTGAAAAATACGGTTCGGAATTCCGTTGTTGACGTTTGACAACGGAAAAAGCAGGAAAAGGAAGAGAGGAAACGTTTTGTTTTTGGTTCGATACGGTTTTTTTGGATTCCGTTCAAGGTGGAATCAAGAAGAAAAAGAGAGAAGCACTGACCTCGAAAAGGAAAGGATTGATTGTGATAATCTAAAAGTGGAAGAATGTATAAATTTTGTCAGAAGTAATTGTAAAGTTAAAGAATGTATAAACTTTGTCAGAAGTAATTGTATTGTTTTGTAATCGAGTGATTTGTTTAAAGTTAATAAAATAAAAGTTGTAAACTTTGCTCGACGAGAAAGAGGACTGACTTTTGTTAATTTTGGATGATCATGCTGGTGGTATATAGCAGGGAGAACGAAAACCTTTGAAGTATTCTGCGGCTGTGAACTGGAAAAAGCGATGAGAAGATTAACATAAGACAGACCGAGAAACTCCCACATCAATAATGATACAATAATATTAATATTGCAACAATAGCGGATATCGCGGCAATAGATTATATCGCAGCAACCCACATATGCAACCATTGGCGGGGTTTTTGGCAACCATTGGCGCATCTGTGTGCAGTACAATTTAATTTAACGTCGGCCTCCATAACAATTAACTGGAACAGGTAACCCATTCAATTTTTGTATGTACCTACCCAATTTTATGTGGCAGAGAAACTGTCACACCCCGATTCGAGTGTGAATCGTGGGCGGGTTCGAGTTCGATTTTTGGAGTGGATGTTGAGGGAGAGCGAGAGAGAGGCGGCAAGTTTGATGTTTTTGTGATATACGGTTTTTGAATTCCGTTCAAAAAGATTACAATTGAGGACACAGTTGAAGAGACAGTTGGAGAGTGTTCTGCTGCGCTGAACAGAAGAAAAGGTTGAAAAGAAGAACGAAGGAACGTCAACGTCCCGTTTTCTTTTTGGTTTTTGATAAATTGTGAAAACTAGAAGAGTAAAAATTGTAAAACGTAAAAAGTGTAATAAAAGGATTTGTAGGGAATAACCTTTAAGTATTTTTTTGTGATCATCGCCAAGAGACAACAAACCGAGATGAATAGTAAGGCATTCTTATAACGGCGTGTGCTTGATAATTGTCCGGGGAGCCGGAACATTTTGTGGATCAATTTACCAACTTGGCTTTGCACCGGACCATAGAGGGGCTTCATGCGAGTAAAAGCGAATTTGGATACATCCCCAGAGGAGAGTTAGTGATTGGATGGAGAAACTGGACGTAAATGATCGAGGAGATGTGTACAAGCTGCTCTGAAAGGAAATCTCTGAAACGGAATACTAGACGCCCCACTCTGGACTAACCCAAGGTAACAAATTTTACATTACCCCTAATAAATACTTTACAACGGTCGCACAAGTTTAATCACAGTAAGTCCCCTTCTTACTTTAATTGCCTATATTATTATTAATAAATTGAACATAATAACATAACAAGCTCAACGATCTCGAACGACGACATTCCTCGCTCGGCGTCGAGTTATCACACATTTTTTCTGGTCCTTTGAGCCGGATCCAGTGCTTATTGGATCTGCTCTATCGCCGCCCAGTGCGCGGCACAACAAACTGTATTCAGCACCGTTTGGATCCACTCATCGCCACCCAGTTCGCGGCACAACACACCTGTGAACAGCATCAACATCAACAACAATTACAACAGCAACAACAGCTTCTGCAATTATCTATTCAACAGGCAGCTCAACATCAGCAACAAGCTGAACATAGGCAGCAGCAAAAACAATCAACCACATTCGTCAAGATAAGCTATTTCGAAGCGCATCTACTACTCTTTCTATTGGGGAGGATTTTTCAATTAAAAGAATGACAGGCAACAGGTTTGCCATACAGACAAATTCGGTTGAGGACTTCGAAAAAATGAAAAATGTGCTAAAAAAGGCCACCGCGGAATTTTACACCTACACCCCGAAAGAAGTAAAGAATATAACGGTTCTTTTAAAAGGCGTCGACCTTGAAACACAACCAGAAGTTCTATTACAAACGCTACGAGAGCTTAACTGTAATGATATTGAGTTTATCACGGTAAAACCTTTTAATACAGCTAGGGCTAGACGGGAGAATCGAAAATTACCATTCTTCCTGGTGCAGCAGGGCCCCGGGAGCAAAATTGGTGGACTTAGGAAAATCACTATCATGAACCATCAAATTTTCACATGGGACAAATTGAAAAAAAGCAGAGATATAATCCAGTGTCTTCGCTGCCAAAGGTTCGGACACTCAGCAGCAAACTGCGAAATGCAGTATCGATGCGTAAGATGCGGACGGGACCACAGCACAGAACAATGCACGTTAGGTAAAGAAAGGGTAGACGACAAATCTCTTTTAAAGTGTGCAGTCTGTAAGAGTGAAGGACACCCCGCTAATTATCGAGGCTGTCCTAAATTCCGCGAACTACAGGAAAAAAAGTTTTTACAGCAACGAAAAATAGAACGCCCGATAGTTCAAGCCCGACCAGCACTAAATGTAACACCCCAGTTCTCGTATACTCAAGTAACAGCTGGTGGGAGAAACACGCCAAAACCCACAACACGGGTACCGCCGCGACATACTGTGCCTCCAAAAACAGTAACACTAGCAGATGTGCTCACAACCTTGCTCGCTATTCAGACGCAAATGACACAACTGCAAAAACAAATAAAGGACGAGGACACTAGACTAGACTGGGTCTATTCGCAGTTGTCGAACCAGGTGTCAATATAAACCCCCGAACAGAAAGCACAATTAAGGCTTTAGTCGTGAATGTAAATTGACTTATCAGAATCGAGAGAAGGGCCGCTCTCTTTAAACTGTTGCAAGACGAAAGTTCTGACGTGCTTCTGGCTAGCGAAACTAAGCTGAATCAGAGGCATAAACTATGTCACACAAACTACGACATTATACGAAGAGACCGGCCCAACTCCACACGAGGAGGGGTGGCAATCTTTGTTAAAAAAGAACTTCAACATAACTATAATATATAGTGCAGATTTCAGGTGCTTGAAGCGTGCACCATCCGCATACCCCTCCGACAAGGTAGGGGGATGTATGTGATATCTGCCTACGCACCAGAAGAACATCAACAAAATCTATTTATAGTGGAGCTAGAGACTCTTTTCCAATGCTTACAACTTTACTCGGAAGGCAACTATTACATCGTAGGTGGCGATTTGAATGCTAAACACCCAAATTGGGGAAATAGCATATCCAACACGAGAGGAAATCAACTAGCTGGTTGGCTAGATCAACATCACATTGAATATAAGGCTGACCTGCTAGCTACAGAATATCCTTCTTTCCCCAGAGGGGGATCGTTCCTAGATATTATGCTTATTGACACACGACTTAAACATACACATACTAACAGACAAAATATAAACTGCCTACGCACAATTGAGTATGACGGCGACCATTGTGCATTATCAATCGTGATAAAAACACCAAGCGAATTAGTGGAACTCGGTGAATGTATGATACCGCAACCCTATAACTAGGGGGGTATGCGATGAACGCGTTTCACGAGAACCTTAACAAGAGAAATTCACTTAAATTATATTAACCCTCCTACCAACAGAAACATATCCAACGATGAAAACGACAAATACAAACAAAAATCGACGATACCATAAAACAAACTATGGACCAAACAATACCAATAACCACGGACAACATGAACATGTACCGAAACGTCACAATCAACGCACTCCACAGAAAAAAAAGTAGACTTCTGTCGCAACTAAAACTACGGTACAGACGATTTATTGATAGGCACGACCAGGAGATAATACCACTGAAGTCCCGATTAAAAAATCTCCAATAGCTGATAAAAGCCAACTATAGGCTATCAGCAAATTTGTATTGGAACAACAAAGTTCGAGCGGTAAAATCCAACAACCCTAGTATGTTCCCGCAAATTAACAAAATATTTAGACGGAGTAATAAAAACGAGATTCAGTATCTGCAAATACCACGAACTGACGAAAACCAACGAATGCTGACCAGTGTAGGCATAGAGACAAACAACGTCATACTAAACGATGAACTTTTTGTGTTTGAAGATCCCTTGGAAAAAGTGAATATTGTAGGGGGCGTCCTTCAAGAACTGTACAAGAAAAGTGAAGTGATTCGCCGCAACCATGACTTGGAGGATAAAGTTTTACTGAATTATCGTCATCTTCGAAATGACATTTCACAGTGGCGATCAGAAAACCATGGTTTTATCGAATTCAGTAATGAAAATACGGCAAATTCCAAGATCACTGTTGAAAGCGCCAACAGCCTTTTGATCACTAGTGAAGACATCCATGGCGTCTTTGCATCATTAAGAAACAAAAAATCAGTTGGAATCGATGGAGTACCCAATATCCTACTCTAACATCTTCCTCCAATCGCAATTGACATATTGCAGTCTTGTTTAACAACGCTCTGAACAACGCACACTATCCAGTACGTTGGACAAAGGCCATCATCCAACCGTTGCCAAAAAAAGGGAAAGACAAAACAAACCCAAAAAATCTGCGATCGATCAGTTTGTTACCGAGTATCAGTAAAATATTCGAAAAGGTTCTACTTAAATGGGTTGAGGACAATAATATTATTCCAAATAACCAGTTTGGTTTTAAAGCTGGTCATGAAACCACACATTCCGTAGCTAAATTGGTTTCAGACATTCAGTGGAATATAAATCTGAAACAGTGCACAGGTGTCTGTTTGATTGACTTGGAGAGGGCATTCGACACCGTTTGGCTAGAAGGGTTATACTGCAAGCTAATGAGACTATGTGTTGCAGTACTGCAACAAAACATACAGATGAATGATATGGACGAAGAATGTTATCCTGCCATATCACTGAAATTGCTACCAGCAACACACGTCGTCTATTCGATAATACATCATCAACGATGACATCAAACAGTCAATCTACATTGTCCACCAGTAATCTAATGCTCACAGCAACTTCGCGGGTTGGAACAATTGATATTACAGGGAGCGGATGTATAAGCACAAATATATTCAGTCAAACGATTGCTGATAATAATAATATCTCACCAACACGTTTGCGGCCTGTAACAAGAGAAGATTATTGTTAAATATATTCAAGATTAAGCGCCTAAGCTTATACATCTAAAATCCAACTATGAGGTTCCAACAGAAACTCTGCATTAGCACTGATGCTGCTAATTGCAACTGGAAAATGGACTATTCCTGGACAGTTGTTGTTACTGTTCTGATTTGGATTGATTACTGTCTGTAGAAAAGACAACAAACAGCTTCAGCACGTTAATTCTCCTACGAAGTTTTTATACGGTGCTTTTCAGCACCTGTTTTTGCTTTAAAAAATGTGAAAAGAAGAATTTTTATTCTTTACCTTTGTACTGTTCTTACACAGTTTTTGTTTTTTAACGTTCAAGTATTAAGATTTTTTATACGGTGGAAAGCACCTGTTGTGTGACTGTCTTTTTTAGTTCGTAGAATAAAAGGTTAATTTTGTATTTTTACACATCGTGTGATTTCAATGATTCAATGTGTGAGTTTCATGTCTGCCCAGTGCGACAGTAGTTTTTTGCTGTGTCCATGACGACACATTTTGTGATATTTGCTGGTGTTACGTGCGTCCGCCACCCCATCAATTAATCGTTTTGTAATTTTAATATAATTTGTTTTAAAGTGGTGTGATGGTAAGGTGGTGGAGGAGTTGCGCGATCCACAAGTGAGTTTTCGAACACGCCCCGATTCGGGTGTGGATCGTGCAGCTCTTCGAGTTCGAATTCGGTTTTCGAAGTGGACGTGAATGGGGAGCGAAAGAGAGAACAGGTAAATGTTTTTTGCTATACAGTTTTTGCAATTCCGTTTTCGATGGAATAAAAAAAAAAAGAAGAGAAAAAAAAGAAAAGCTTACGGCAGTGTATCCCGGTTCGAGAGGTGAAGAAATTGTAAAATGAAAAAGAAAAGAAAGAAAATTGTAATTGTAAAAAGAAAAAGAAAAGAAAGAAAGTTTTTCGATTCCTAATTGTTGATATAAGAGAACGGCTTTGTTTTTGTTGAAAAGAAATAAAAACTTTATAACGAATTAATTCGATCAGTTTTGATGCCAATCATTCAGTGTCTTGCTGGAAGGACTTCTAATTTCTGATCCAGAGGTGTGAAGAAGTACCACGAGTGCGTTGGAAATTATCTCCAACTTAGTACCCGAGTAATTGGAAAACGCAGCAGGAACAAAGGAAATTCTATTCATTCCCAATCAGTGCGATATGAGCTCAGTGCACAACGGAAAAAGGTAGTCCTGATCCGGAGGTGTGAAGAAGTACCACGAGTGCGTTGGAAATTGTCTCCACTTAGTACCCGAGAAATTGGAAATCGCAGCCGGAGAGAAGACTGCCGCCCAGACCTGAGCCGAGCTGGGAGAGTTGCTGATCTGACCACCTTAAGGACAGGTAATCTTTTACATATAAATACAGTTTTCTGTGGCGGAAAACTGTCACACTGGGCCTCCTACGCCAAACAATTTTGCTGTCTTGTCGAGGATGAGCTCGACGCTGAACATTTGGTCCTTCGAGCCGGATCTCACCTGCCAAGTGAGCGGCTTTTTCACATCAGCCAACCGGCTGGATTTCATCTGCCCAAAAGTGACCTGAATTATTCATCACCAAATCATCCATCAAATCTCAACGAGGAACCAAATAGCACTTGGATTACGTCCAACAAATCAACGGAGGATTACGCCCACCAATCATCAACGAGAATTTGGAATTCCTCAAGGAAGAAGATTGTGTGTCAATTGGATTACGTCCAACAAGCCTCAACGGGGAGCTTCTCGCCGAAACGAAGGTAGGGGGCATTTTATAAGTTTGATATATAATTTAATTAAAGGATCCGAAGCGATCGTAATAAAAGTGTTGTGTGGTGTGTTTATCGTGTGAAAGTGAGCAGTTGAGCAGTTTAATTGAAAAATCCAGAGCGAATTCCTCAGCGCAGGACGTTCCTCGGAAGTTCCGGCAATCGAAATAAGAAATTGTTAAAGATCTTGGAAATCATTTCCAAACATCATCCCAACTGTTGCGGATTCGCCCTTGACACAACCGGCGAATTCGCAATTAAATGCTACCTGTGACACCACCCTAAACAATGTCAGCAATCAGCTGACATTTTAAAGTTAATTCTATTGTTTGTCAAACGACAACCATTTTGTTTTTGCTATATTCTTTCTTCTACGTTAATACTTTGAAAAGACCAGTCGAGTTCTTTCTCAATCAGAGCAAATCTATACAATCTATTCAATAAAGTTTATTACTATTATAAGGAAGCAACCGGCGTGTTATTTATTATTTGGAGGAGGATTATTTCTGCATTCACAGGTAATCTTTTGTCCATAGAAAAGCAAATATTAGCAGTTGATTCCAGCCCACGGAACCAACATTTAGACGCCAGGAGACACCATCGTGTTCCTGATATTTCAGCATTTATATCCAACATTTTGACGCCAGGAGACACCATCGTGTTTCCGACGCAACCATTCGGTTACCCACAACAGATCCAACACCATTTGTGTGTGGAAGGTGTGTTCAACGCTTGTTGGAGAAGGGATAATCGTAAAACCATAAAAGAACAAAGAGCTATAATTTTAAAATAAAATTAAAAGGTACAGGAGTGTGGTCCTAAGTAATAACCTGTATAGAAGAAGTAAACAAATTTAAGAAGAAATAAAACAAATCAATAAAAAGAATACTAAGAAGGATTAAAAGGAAAAGTACAACTGAAGCTGAACAGGGGAGCAGCCCACTCAACGCCCCCTGCAACAAGCCAGCAGCTACATCGACCGCTTCAGAGACCGTCAACGGCCAATCCACAGTAAGTCCCCTTTTTCTACAATTTAATATAATTACCCTTAACTACATGTTATTATAATACCCTATTAAATTATAATTACCTAATTCTTAAATAATTGTTAAAATAACATAACAGTAGTTTGTAAAATATAAGGATTCTTTATAACGTTGGACGACCGAGGAATATATTATTTAATATATATAATTTTAATTTTTGCTTTTTCTTTCCGGTGAACGATTGGAAACGAGAAATACATTGTTCTGGCTGAGCATTCAACTTCTGGGTTAACCATCATCGTTTTATTTGCTTTTCCTGGTCGAGGGAATAACGACCACGGAAACATTTTGGTCCTTCGAGCCGGATTTTAAAGGTAAATTTTGTATTTTTAAACATCGTTTTAATTTCGTGTGATTTCAATGATTCAATGTGTGAGTTTCATGTCTGCCCAGTGCGACAGTAGTTTTTTGCTGTGTCGATGGCGACGCATTTTTGGATATTTGCTGGGCTTCCTACACCAAACAATTCTGCTGTCTAGTCGAGGATGAGCTCGACGCTGAACACTAGGCATTCATAAACCACTACTGAGTATATTATACGACATGTTGAATGAAAGGAAATTCGTCGTCAAAAGTGGCAATGTAACCTCCAACATTACTTACAAAATAAAAAACGGTCTACAACAGGGAGCGGTGTTATCTCCGATCCTTTTAAATATTTACACTAGCGACTTGATAAGGTCTCTTCATCAGGTTATTGCGTATGCAGACGATCTGATAATATATAGAACAGCACCACAAATTGAAATCATTAACGGATTATTACAAGGGGATTTCAATGATGTTCAGCGATACTGCGACAACTGGAAACTCAAAATCAATATCCAAAAGTGTGAAACCATCCTCTTAGGACACCACTGGCTAAAGCTAGCAGAGAGACCAGGGAAAACTGGCGAAAGCTAGCTATTATGGGACCACACCAACAAACGCTGGAAACCAAAAATGTAGTTAAATACTTAGGCATCTGTCTGGATCAGTATCTATATTTTAACAAACATGTGGAGGCTGCGCAGGCCAGGGCAAAGAAAGCGTATGCTACGACAAGAAGACTGTTTCATAGTAGTCAACTTGACAGCAGAGTTAAAGTTATATGCTACTGTTATATAATAAAAGTACCCCCTAAAAAGACTAAAATCCTAGCATCTGCATATCCTTCCCCATTATCAAAACACCGCATCAAAATTACAATAGAGTATTCAAACCATACAGGAGACAAATATGTAAATTAAATTATCACCCCTTTTTACAAATTTCAATCCCAGTGTATAATATTTGTTTCGACCTTTCGAGTCACGAATGTTATATACTGAACACAGCCAATAGTTTTTCCCGAATCACTATTCCTGTGTGTACTTCCGGTGAAAAGGAAGCGAAGCAAGGAAGAGGGAGAAAAGGATATGCAGACAGCGAGACGAGTTTGAGGTCCTTCTTGTGGTCTGAACCGTGAAAGCGTGTGGTTCGTTTGTGCGCTCATTAAAATAAAAAATAATTGTGTGTCGGAAAAAATAGAGAATAGAGTTGAAAAAGAGTCGAGTGCGTGTGCGGTTCGGTCTCCTTTAGAAACCAAAGTTAAAGTTTCTGATTAAAAGAAGAACAAAATATTAGAGCAAATATTAA
This sequence comes from Microdon myrmicae, assembly GCA_963931805.1. NCBI lineage: Eukaryota > Metazoa > Arthropoda > Insecta > Diptera > Syrphidae > Microdon > Microdon myrmicae. The sequence continues at coordinate 37,614,347 of OZ007499.1, read as the reverse complement.
AACAAAAAGTTAAAGTTTCTGTTTAAAAGAAGAACAAAATATTAGAACACAAAATTAAATCAAATAAGAATACAAAACAGTTTCAAATTATAAAACAAAGTTTAAATTTAATAAATACAAAAAAAAAGAAGTTTCAGTCGTTGTTTCTTTATGTGATGGTTAATAAAGTACCGGTATCTTCACCAACAAGAAAAAGTTAAAAGAGTGACGTCACATTGGATACAGAAGGCCACGACCACACACACCCCCACCAAGACTAAAATCAGGCACAATAGCGGCGAATCCTTCAAGGGGTGAGTTTGTTAACAATAAATATAATAAAAACAATTGTTAAAAAATCTTTAACACTATATGGCCGATCAGACCGATGATCAGATATGGATGTCCAATGTGGTTTAATGTGGGACCTAGCTTAATGGAAAAGATTCGGATTTTTGAGAGACAATGCCTCAGGACATGTCTCAACTTACATCGGACTCCTGAATCCGATCACAAAAAATACTATCCCAATGAAGCGTTGTACAGTGGGCCAATATAAACAAAGTGGACAACTTTATGATCAAGCTGATTCGCGGGCATCTTGCGAGAACAATGAGCTCGCCGAACGATTTAATTTTTGGTGCATATTACCCAAACAATATGTATTATGAGGGGGTACGTCGCAATGGCTTTATTCCACCAGAAGTATTCCTTAGTCTTGACATGAACGGCCTCACACAAAATGAATCCGCTATACCGTTGATTTATCACGTGCGTCGGTCGGGTATAGATAAACGAATATGTTATAATCGAGAGGTTGCGCACACAGATGAAGAGCGCCCGCAGTTCAGTAGGGCAGTAGCACAGAAAGACCTTAAAGACACGAATAAGCAACACCAGAGATTCTGGTGGCTGAGTGGCAATTAAAAATCTGTTTCCATATAAAAGTGAAAAAAAAAATTATAATAATAAAAAAACCGCCAACAAACAACGGAAGCTTACATAGACTTGGCATTTAAGATTTAGTTTTGATCAGTACCTGACTGACTTTCAAGCCGACAACTTGTGTTACAGTCTTGCTCGTGCTATTCTTAGTAATAACTTCTACTGTTATATTAACAACAATTGTCACAATCTGGTTTTCTTGTTTTCTTTGCCTCGTTTTCCGCATACATAAAATTTGAACAAGTGTTAAATCCGTTAAGTTACGACCCCTGGGCCACGTGTGTTAAACAAAATTAAGCGTAAACGGTTGCGTTACGACCCCGGTATTGGAGGCCAAAGTCCTCCCGATAAACTTTCAAAAGTGAATAATAAAGTGCTAGAGAAATCCAAAATGTTTTCAAACACTAACTTTTTTCAACCACTTCAAAGTCTGATGGAAGACTCTCCTGAAATGGATTCGACCAATGTCGAACAGTGCGCAGAACTTCCTAAAGAAACCGTTCCGCCAATTGTGGTATTAAAAACAACTAGTGCTAAAGTGCGTGATATTTTGAGCAACATTAAGATAGACAAATACTTAATTAAAAACATATCGCTTGGACAAAAAATATGTGCTCCAACAATGGACATATATAACAAAATCAGAACCGAACTCTTACGGTTAAAATGTGAGTTTTTTACCCATTCGCGTAAGGAAAATCGTCCATTAAAGGTAGTGTTATCCGGACGAGACTTGATTAGCAACGATATAGTGAAAAACGAACTAATTGCACTCGGGATTAAGTGCCTAAATGTTAAAACCATCACATTAAATTCGTCAACAAAAGCCCTGTACAAACACTACTTGTACTTCGTCTACATTCAACGCGGTACTGTTAAATTAAACGAACTAAAACGGAACTACTCAACCTTGTTCAAAACCATCGTTCGCTGGGACTTTAAAAAACATCATCCAGGTAAGGTCACACAATGTCACAATTGCCAGCTTTACGGTCACGGCTCGATGCATTGACACATAAATAGCTTCTGTGCAATCTGTTCGGGAAACCATAAACATCCAACTGCAAAACGAATGAGGTCATCAAGTGTGTAAATTGTAGTGCGCCACATAAATCCACCGATCCAGAATGCATTAGCCGAAAGCAGTACATAGACATTCACACAAATTATCCCCACGTGGACGTGGTACAGGAAATACAACGATCCTACAGCCTACGAGTGACAAACAGCAGCCACTGCCCAACCGATTATCCATTGATAATTTTCCTCCACTACCGCAATCTGTACGTCAACCTTCACTTCCTTCATCCACCTGGGCTTCTGGCCTCCATCAAACCCAGCAACCTTACAACAGTGATACGACACACACTAAGAAAAATCCGTCTGAAACTATAAATAATGATAACTTGTTCTCATTCAGCGAGATTAACTCTCTTCTTAATGAAGTTGTAACCAAGCTTAGTGCTTGTCAAACTAAATCTGACAAATTTAACGTCATTACTTCATTAGCTATTAAGTATATATATTCGGAAAAATCATGTTAAGAAACTCTTACCATCATAACTTGGAATGGGAGAAGCATCAAAAACAAATAGCATGCATTTTTTAACTTCTTGATAAATTTTAATATTGATATTGCACTTGTTTCTGAAACCTAGCTCAAACAAGACATTTCTTTCTGTTGCGGATTGGCAATTAAATGTGCTGGAATGTACTGGAGAAATCTAGTACATTCGCATGTATACCAGTTGCGCAGCAGCTGGCACCAACTGGCCATCATTGTCACCACGATGATGTCATGGCGTCGCTTTTTGAATTAGCAGTTATGCCATTTCGTCATTCTACAATCAACATTCAAAGAGGAAACACCGTCTTGTGCTACGTAGAGCTATCCAACAAACAATTAGTATTAAATAGAATCGTTTTAATTTGTTTTCTTTTTTGGTTTTTTGGAAACTTCTAAATTTCTACAATCAACATTCAAAGAGGAAACACCATCTTGTGCTACGTAGAGCTATCCCACAAACATTTCTGGTCCTTCGAAACGGATCCAGTGCTCAATTGGATTTGAATCATCGCCGACCAGTTCGCGGCACATCGACAACTGCCAGTCACCTCGACACCATCAAGGAACCAAAGAAGAAAAAGCAATGGAGAAACAAATCGCCACGCAGTACGCGGCACAGGGCCAAATGTCGCGAGCATTCGCCAACCTGAAGAAGCGAGGGCCATCAACGATAAGCGCCGTACAAACCCGCAGAGACAATCTACAGGGCAAGTGGAAAGAAATCCGTGACCGGCACGACGACATTCTGGAGCTGACGACGTCAGACACAAAGGACCACCGCTACTTCACGGAGGACTTCCTCGAGTCAGCTGAGGAGGTCTACCTGGAGGAGATGACAAAGTTCGCCGAAGAGCTTCATAGCCTCAACATGGAACCATCGACAACATCTAAGGCCGCGGTTGCAGTGGTGACGCCCCGCGCCAATCCCCGCAAGCTGCCTCCAGTGCAATTGCCAACATTTTCCGGAAAATACTCGGAGTGGCGGCCATTCAAGGACCTGTTCCAGGGGTATTGACAGATCACCCTGATCTGACGGACGTCGAACGACTCTATTATTTGAAGTCGAGCCTCCGCGACGACGCCGCCCGGCCCATCAGAAACATCCCGGTCACGGAGGAGAATTACCAGCGAGCCTGGAACAAGCTGGTGGAATACTTCGACAATACTCGGGCACTGGTTCACTCTGCCTTGAGCACCCTCTTCCAGGTACAGGTCGTCGGAAAGGAATCGGCTGCCGGCTTGCGCCATCTCCGCGACACTACCAATGATGCAGTCGAAACTTTGGATGCGCTCGGCCGTCCCGTGACCACCTGGGATGACATACTGGTCTACCTAACAACACAGCGCATGGACCCCCGCACCGCTCGTGAGTGGCAAACGGCACAAGGCAACACCAGCCAGCCACCCACGTACCACCAGCTCGATGACTTCCTGAAAACAAGGATCGAGGCTTTGGAATTCGTCGAGCTGCCCCGGACCGCCATCGACCAACCCCAGCGGAACAGACCCGGCCAGGCGGAGCACACCACCAAAGCGCGCCTCTCAGTGCACACGGCCTCACCGCCGGCCCAGAAGCCCCCCGCCCGCTGCTCGGTCTGCAGATCAAACCACTACATCGGATCGTGCGAGGGATTCCGGGCCCTCAGCCCGGAAGAGCGAAGGGCCCACGTCACCAAACAGGGCCTTTGCTTCAACTGCCTAGGAAGGCATTTATTTCGTGACTGTCCATCGACATCCACATGCCGGCAGTGCCAAGGGCGGCACCACACCTTGCTGCATACCACAACGACCACGACCAACCTGGATTTGGAAAGAGGCACGAGCCCCAAGCCTCAAGGCGGCCAGATCCCCGGGGTGTCATCTCACACGACCAGCGCCCCGCCTGCCCGGACAATCCTCCTGGCCACAGCGCGCGTCCTCGTCCAGTCGGGCTCCCAACGCCGACTGGAGGCTCGGGCCCTACTGGACCCCTGTTCAGAGGCCACCTTTATATCGGAATCACTCGCCCAGCGACTGCACCTGCGCCGGCGCGCATCATTCATCCCAGTCCATGGAGTCGGGGGCGCCCGCTGCCAGACGGCAAAGGCCCTATCATCCGTCACCATACTGCCCCGGACCAAGAGCTCGCAAAGCTGGACAGTCGACGCGCTAATCCTGCCCCATCTGTCGGACTACGTGCCACCTCCACGACTCCTGCCAAGCGATATCTCTATTGTGGCGGGCCTGGAGTTGGCAGACCCAGACGTCTCATCAGCACAAAACATAGACTTAATCATTGGTGCTGATGCCTACCCGGCGATCATCACCGCCGGCTTAAAGAAGTCCACCAACTCCGACGTGATCGCCCAGTCTACGCACCTTGGATGGATCCTAACGGGTGCAGCTGCCCGCGGCTCACGGCACACCAACACCAGCCGTCCTCTAACCAGTCACCAGATCAGTGTCGACCGCGAGCTGCGCGCCCTCCTGGAGAAGTTCTGGATTCAGGAGGAAGTTTCTCACCACCCAACCGCTTTGACTTTGGAGGAGCAAGCATGCGAGGCTCACTTCACCTCAACTACCAGACGCGACCAGCAAGGCCGCCAAACATTACGACTGCCACTAAAGCCTAACTCGGCGGAGCTGGGGGATTCGGGCAGCGCCGCCCGCGCTGCATTTCGACGACTGGAGAGCAGGTTCCAGCGCCAGCCTCAGTTCCGCGATCTCTATAAGAAATTCATGGATGAGTATCTCGAACTTGACCACATGACTCAAGTGGACACCACGAGTGCGGACACCCATGAACATGGATTCATTATCCCACACCATGGGGTGTTCAAGGCATCTGACCAAACACCCAAGATCCGTGTGGTGTTCAATGGTTCCGTCCAGCCGGAGACTGGAATCTCCATCAACGAGTTCCTCTATGTTGGACCCAAGCTCCAGAGTGACATTTTTGACGTCCTGTTGCGCTGGCGTGCGCCCCGATATGTCTTCTCTGCGGACATTGCGAAGATGTACCGACAAATAAGGATTGATGAGCGGGATCGCCACTATCAGCAAATCCTGTGGAGACCGTCAACCACCGGCGACATTAAGGTCTACTCGCTAAACACGGTAACTTACGGACTCGCGAGCTCCCCGTATCAGGCAATACGCACGCTGAAGCAGTTGGCCCTCGACGAGGGCGCACGATTCCCCTTAGCAGCACAAGTGCTCATGAGAAACACATACGTGGATGACATCTTCGCTGGCTCGGACACTCTCACAGAGGCACAGCTACTGAAGCAGCAGCTCAGCGACCTACTGTCGGCGGGCGGCTTCCCCCTCAGCAAATGGACCTCCAACCACCCGTCGCTGCTCGCCTACCAACCAGACGAGCTCGGGACATGCCCCACTTGGCCCCCAACTGACGCCCACTCAATTTTAGGAATCCAATGGCGACCCCAGGAAGACTGCTTCACATTCCATCTCCGAGACTCAACGGGCAACGCGACCCTCACCAAACGGGCGGCCCTCGCATTCATCGGCCGCCTCTACGACCCCCTGGGATGGATCTCCCCAGTCATGATAAGATTTAAAATATTCATGCAGGAGCTGTGGCCCCTAGGACTAGGATGGGACGAACCCCTGCCCCCTTCCATGGAATCCAGGTGGCACAAACTCGTCGGGGATCTACGGCACCTGCCCGCACTCCGCATCCCTCGATGGGCCGGCTGCGACAACACCCACCCAACAATGGAGCTCCACGGATTCGCCGACGCCTCCCAGGCCGCCTACGGCGCTGTCATCTACCTCAGGACATTTGACGTCCCGTTGAAATCATCTTGCACCATCCTCGCTTCCAAAACCAAGGTGGCCCCTTTGAAGCAGGTATCCCTGCCACGTTTGGAGCTGTGTGCCGCACTGCTGCTGACGCGCCTGATGAAGCGCGTCCTCACCATCATGTCAACCCAGAACGCCCCAGTCCACCTCTGGTCAGACTCCACCGTCGTCATATCATGGATCCATGGTGCGCCGAGCCGATGGAAAACTTACGTTGCCAACCGGGTCTCGGAAATCCAGACGACTCTACCGGGCGCCCACTGGCATCACGTCGCCGGCGTCCAGAATCCCGCCGACTTGGCGTCTCGCGGAGCATCAACGGACCAACTGCACTCGCCGTCACTATGGATGGACGGCCCCGAGTTCCTCAAAGGCAACATACCATGGCCTTGCACCCACACCGCCGTCCCGGAGGTGGACCTGGAATGTCGCCCCGCAACCAGCCACGTCATAAGCGCCCCACGAGAGGACAACGAGCTGCTGATGCGATACTCCCAGCTCCCCAGACTCCTCCGCGTGACGGCCAGATGCGTTGAATTTGCCCGGCCACTGCAGAAAAAATCCACGCCGGGGAGGAAGCCGCGCCCGGGCCCCAGCCCAAACACTCCCACCGAATTAACCCCTTCGCAAATGGACTCAGCACTCCTGCTCTGGGTCTCCCATGTGCAAAGAGTCCACTTCCACCGGGAAATAGCATCGCTCACCAGAAACTCATCCGTCGCTAAGGACAGCCTGCTCATGCGCCTCAACCCGTTCCTCGGCCCGAACGGACTCCTGCGTGTCGGGGGGAGACTGCGCCACTCCCCACTACACCCCGATGAAAGGCACCCCCTCATCCTCCCTTCCGGATCCTTTCTCTCACTGCTCCTCGCCCGAGATGCCCACGACAGGACCCTCCACGGTGGCACGCAACTGTCACTCAACTACCTACGGCAACGATTCTGGATTCTCCGAGGACGACAACTGGTCAAGGGAGTAATCTTTCGCTGTCTCCGCTGCTGGCGACACTTATCCTCACCGACCCTTCAACTCATGGGGGACCTGCCGGCCACCCGGGTGCGGCCCACCAGGCCATTCCTACACAGCGGAGTCGACTACGCCGGGCCAATGGCCATCAGGTGCTCAAAGAATGGAACCAGGAGCACGTTCAAGGGATACATCGCCGTGTTTGTATGCTTCGCCACCCGCGCGGTGCACCTGGAGGCCGCCTCCGGGTACTCAACAGAAGACTTCCTCCGGGTCTACCGCCGCTTCGTGGCTCGAAGAGGAATATGTGCAACACTGACCAGTGACTGCGGCACCAACTTCGTCGGCGCGGATAAAGAATTACGGGGGCTATTCGCCCAGGCAACAAGGCAAACCACCGAGATTGCCCACCTCCTCGCTAATGAGGGTACCGAGTGGCGATTCAACCCCCCATCAGCCCCTCACTTCGGGGGAATTTGGGAAGCCTCTGTAAAGCGAACCAAGTTCCACTTGAGGCGCGTTATCGGCGACGCAGTCCTGACCTTCGAAGAGCTCTCCACCCTGCTGGCCCAAGTGGAATCCTGCCTCAACTCGCGCCCCCTCCAGCCACTGAAGGATGACCCAACCGACCTGACAGCGCTCACACCCGGACACTTTCTTATTGGAGGCCCGACGTCGACCGTCCCGGAACCTTACACACTTCAACCCCCCATATCTCGGTTGTCGCGATCAAAGTTACTGCGGAACATGTACGAGCATTTCTGGTCGCGATGGTCCGCAGAATACCTCCAGGAACTACAACACAGGCCAAAGTGGCAGAGCCAAAACTCCAACGTCGCAGTGGGGCAACTGTGCGTGATCAGGACTGAGCTGGCACCCCCCTGCAAGTGGCACTTAGCGCGAATCCTTAAGGTGCACCCTGGCCAAGACGGACTCGTGGGAGTGGCAACGCTGCGGACTGCTGCGGGCACCCTAACGAGACCCGTGTCGAAACTAAGTATCCTCCCATTTGAAGGGGAGAGAGCATCGGACCAGCACCAATCAGCGGATGAACATCGCCAAAGCCGCGCACACCCCCCCCCCCCCCCCCCCCGGGCATGATGATTCGCCAATGATTGGCGAAGGCGGGTGGAATGTTGCGGATTGGCAATTAAATGTGCTGGAATGTACTGGAGAAATCTAGTACATTCGCATGTATACCAGTTGCGCAGCAGCTGGCACCAACTGGCCATCATTGTCACCACGATGATGTCATGGCGTCGCTTTTTGAATTGGCAGTTATGCCATTTCGTCATTCTACAATCAACATTCAAAGAGGAAACACCGTCTTGTGCTACGTAGAGCTATCCAACAAACAATTAGTATTAAATAGAATCGTTTTAATTTGTTTTCTTTTTTGGTTTTTGGAAACTTCTAAATTTCTACAATCAACATTCAAAGAGGAAACACCATCTTGTGCTACGTAGAGCTATCCCACAAACACTTTCTCTCATCAAAATTACATATGTTATCGCCTAGACAGGGTACATGCTAGTGGTGGAGGTGTCGCCATTGTTGTGATAAAATGTATAGAACATACCTTGCGTCCTTCATTGCACCTTAAATTAATTGACGAAATTAGTATTGATGTAACATTAGGTGATAACTCCAAGGTGAGTATTTTTTCGGTCTATTTCCCACGAGGATATGGAAACATTGAGAAATATATTTACTTTAAGCGGGATCTGCAAAAATTGTATAGAGTCAACATTCGAAATAAGGTAATTATTGGTGGTGATCTAAACTGTAGACATCAGTCGTGGAATTGTCTTAGGGCAAACTGCTGGGGTAACACTTTACTAGATGTTACTGAATCCAGCCCATGTTTTTCCATACTTTATCCACTTCTCCCCACCTATATCCCATCGAGTGCTAACAAGAACCCCTCAACTCTCGATCTATATATCACTAATATTCCAAATTACTACACAGTACCATTAACTCTAAATGCGTTAGGTTCAGACCACCTTCCGATCAGCCTCACAGTGAATCATACAGTAGCTGTAAATCATACCAGTTTATACCACAACTATTCCGCCGCCAACTGGAATTGTTATAAATCATATATAATCACGAACTTGGTTCTAGATGATACCAGCCTAATTCTATAACCTGCAGCGAGCACATTGATATCCTATGTAACAATTTTGTTTCTGTTATCAATAGAGCGGCCTATCTTGCGATACCTAAATGTTCCACTGCTCCAGTTAATAAGGCACTGCTTCCTGAAAATATCTTACATCTGATTAGACTACGAAACTCTGAAAGAAAAAAATGGCTTCGTTATAGAATCGATTGTTTTCTAGTTAATGTTAAAGTCTTAAATAATATCATTAAAAAAGAAATCTCAGCATATAAGAACAAGTGTTGGAATAAACACCTTTCCTCTGTTGACAAAGCAAGCAAACCGTTCTCAAAAATATCAAAAATTATGAAAAAGAGAGGGTCAAGTATTCCTGCGTTTAAAGTTCACGACAAGTTGTTTATTTCTTCAGTGGAGAAATCGAACCTACTTGCTAACACGTTTAGTAAGAACCACTCCATATCTATGCATCTAAGCGACACGTATACTGAGGCTGAAGTTGCTAACACTATCCATGTACTTTCTCAAACACCAGCTGAAAGTACTTACGCAACTATTATCAGCAAAGTTAAAGAATTGTTAAAAAATCGAAATCAAAAAAGGCTGCTGGTCTTGATAATATTAACAATAAATTAATTAAAGCACTTCCACCTGCTGCACGTAACTATTTAACGTTCATTTTCAACGCCTGTCTTAGGAATTGTTATTTTCCGGACTGTTGGAAAACAGCAAAAGTTATACCTATCCCGAAACCCGGCAAACCGAAGAACAGGCCCGAAAGCTACAGACCTATTAGTCTACTTAGCTGTCTGAGTAAGCTCTTAGAAAAAATAATTAAGGAAAAGATTGATCGTTTTGTTGAAGCCAATAACATCTTACCAAACTTTCAGTTCGGTTTCCGTAGTAGTCACAGCACAATCCACCAAGTCTTGCGCATTAAAAGCTACATAGCTGGTAAATTCATCGACATGGAGTCAACGGGAGTGGTTCTTCTAGACATCGAAAAAGCCTTTGATACGGTATGCCACGATGCCTTGATTTATAAGCTACTAAAACTTAAGCTGCCAATACCGCTTATCAAAATTATCCAGAGCTTTCCTCGTTCGAGAAAATATGTTGAGTATAGGAACCAACATATCCTCTACTCACCAAATCCACTAATGCTCGGTCCCTGGTCCCATATTATTCACATTGTTTGTCGCAGATTTCCAAGTCTAGGTGAAAACATTCAGGTAGCTATGTTTCTACAACTGTTTGCAAGCAGCTCTTGACAAACTAGCAGTATATTACAGGAAACGGAAAATAAAAATAAATGGTAATAAGACACAAGCTGTCTGGTTTTCGAGATGTAAGAAACACTGCTACCTACCAATTGGCACTAAACTCAGTATGTGTACAGTTGATATTGATTGGTCCGAAGACTGTAGATATCTAGGTATTATTCTTGTTGCGGATTCTCATTCGAAACAACCAGCGAATTCTCAATAACTAGATGTGGCATCACCATTAACAATGTCAGCAATCAGCTGACATTTATGAATTCTGTTGATTGTCATGTTACGTACGTCGGCCACCCCATCAATTAATAATTTGTATTTAATATAATTTTGTTTTAAGATAGTATGATGGTAAGGTGGTGGAGGAATTGCACGATCCAGAAGTGAGTTTTTGAACACGCCCCGATTCGGGTGTGGATCGTGCAGTTCTTCGAGTTCGAATTCGGTTTTCGAAGTGGACGTGAGTGGAGAGCGAGAGAGACGGTGGGTCAATGTTTTGGAATACGGTTTTGAATTCCGTTGTGCACGGTTTTTTGACAAAAAAAAAAAGAAACGTTTTTTTTTTGTGCAGTTGAAAAGGAAGAAAGAGTGAGATTTCTCCCGTTGTTGATCGCTGGTTTTGAAGTAAAAAGAATTTGTAAAATTTGAATGTCGAAGAAAAAAAAAGTAGAAGAAAAAGAATAAATAAAATAAACGAATTAAGATAACATTCGACAACCACTTTTATGTTTGTTTTTGCTTCTTCGTTTGCTATTCAAGAGACACAGGTCGCAATAAGTTTGAATCGATAAAAAATCCAAATAATCGGTGAAATAAAGCAATATTTAAGTAAATTAAACCAATCCGTTTTATTGTTGCAGTCTGGAGGAGGGATTCTTTCTGGGATTGCTGCACAATCGACCTAAGTATTATTTTTCCCTTTCACAGCATTACTTTAAAATTGTTTCAGAACGACATCAATCAACACCACCCAACGTCAGGAGACACCATCGTGTTCCTGCCGCCACTATCCATCCCACACCAAATTAACAACTTTCTGTGTGTGGAAGGTGTGTAGCGTTCTACGAACGCACAATTCCGCGCAGGTAAGGTTCCTACCTCCAAAGAACTTACTTACCTGAGAACGTTGCACGCGCCCACAGAGGCGTGTCCCAAATCCCACCTTAGGGCACCGAAACATTTAGCCAACGTTGAGCCCGACACTAAAAAAAGCAAGGAACTGAACGTCCCAAAGCTTTCAATATCAAGCAACAAGTCGATTGTAGCATACCTGAAACAAAGGTAAAAGCATTCATTCATCATATTACTAAAGATTGAAATGCGCCACACTCCAGTACTGCACAATCCGAAATCCTGAACATCTACACGATGTTACAAGGATTTGTTATCGCCAGCAAATTAGCCGACCAACGATGCACGTTAGGGTAGCTGCCATAAAGACCACCAAATCTATCGGCAGACAAAAGAAACGGCAACCGTAATTATCTCAACGAGATAATTCGGAGAATGTATGAGGCTAAAAACCTACCCAAGGGAACTACTCCTATCCCACGGTGCCTTTTTTGTATTTCACACCCATTAGAAAGATCTAATAGATTTCGGGTGTATTGACAAAAGTCAAACAAAACCCATGAACTATACGTCCGTTCAAATTGCAGGATATCTTTCGGCCTTCGCGCCAGATGTGTTAAGTAAATAAGGCGGCACACAAGCGACAACCGTCGAACTGAATTTCGACCACCACCACGGATGGTGATAATGATATTCGACGAGGAGCGAGTTCTTCTTTCAGGAATGATAAATCACCCCTGGGACTTAATAACATGCTGCTAACAGAGATTCGGAAATTCTGTTAGCAATGCGAATAGGAAATTTCTCTGTGCAGATATAGATACGATCTGTAGCAGGATATTTTTGGGGTTGAGGTAGTTAGTCTGATTTTGATAGCCATCGAGGCGAGAAGTCTCTTTCGAAGGAGTCTATATCGAGGAGTCGCAGAGGTTAGTCGAGGACTTAACGAATATCTCACGTGAAACAATTAAACGTAATAAAAAAAAACTTTCCGTGTCGTCGAAAGGAAATGTGTGTCGGTTGGCGCGTGAAGCGAACTTTTGCGCTGTAATTATGTGTGACTAAAGTAAAAAAGATGTTACCCAATAAAATAGAAAATCAAAATAACTATCCGTGTTGATATAATTTGACAGCGTCTCCGTGTTCCAGGTTGTTTCCCCCATCGTGAACAGTGTTCGGCGGAACACTTCGGTGACGTACTCGACATCAACATATAAATCCGCCAAAGGTGTGTTCCACGCTTGTTGGACACAATTCTAGATAAAAAACTTATCTTTCAAAAACACATCAGTACCACAATTGACAAAATAAACAAAGTCGTAAGAGTTATGTATCCATTAGTTAAACCGGTAGAGTTCCCTATTGACAAAATCAATCGAAACTTCTTCGTCAATTGTTCTTTTTCTGACAATGTTCTAGTTTCCCGTCTTGCGTTATCCTAAATCACTACATATGTACTCTGTCTATGAAAATTATATCGAGGTCATTATTACATAAAATAACCGGAAACCTGTGCAATACTAGTCTTAAGATTCAAATAAGGGTTTTTTCTTGTAGTTTTCCCTTAATTTATTATTTATTAGGACATTTCGGAGATGTTCAGGATGATGGACGCGCAAGCTGCAGATGTTAATGCAAAGTTGGATGCCCAAAATTCAAAATTCGACGCACAGGCTGCAGATCTGAATGCGAAACCGGATGCCCAAACGCAGTGGATGAAATGTAATTTTCAACACTTTGAGGAAGAAATTCAGTCCAAAATTCGAAACGAAGTAGAAAATCTGGATCTAAAAAACGAAGCTGAATTTAAGAAAGTCACCGATGAAATAACTCGAATCGAGAAGAGACTTGAGTGTGTTGAGAGAAATAAGACTGTTACGGACCGACATTGGGTCCAGGTCCCCCAGAATCCACTAATCCCCCTTCGATTCCCCTCTTTACCTGTAAAAGGAGAATAACGCACCAAGTAGCTAATTTGCATAAACTACTTTATGCAAATTCTACTTGCCAGAGAAAATTAATAAAAACCGACGTTGGCGTCAGATAATAAAATTAACGTCAACGGAAAAACAAAAATAAAAATTAATTCAACGTCAATCTCCGAACAGCACAGCGAGCACATTTCGAGAAAACAATAAGGATGTGATCGAAGAGATTTTAAGTAATTGTGGCAAATAAAGCACGACTGAACTGGAAAAGGAAACAACAGGGGAGCAGCATATCAACGCCCCCGGCATCCAGTCGCAGCACTCACGAACAACGTGACGTCGGCAAACAACCACAGCACAGCGACCGCTCAACGGTCGCACAAGTTTACTCAAAGTAAGTCCTTTTACCACCCTTCCTTCAATATTTAATTTATATTAAACATAAATAAATTTGTTATCCACAAACCATAACAAGACATCCCCTAGCAATCAACATAACTACATGGATACAAGGATGCAACCGCCAACCTTCGATGGAACGGGACCGTATTTATACGTCAGTTTGACGCCGCGGCAAATTATAATAAGTGGTCCGGTGAGCAAAAGTCAACATCACTAATCTTGTCACTCCGCGGGGCGGCTGCAGAATTGCTACAAACCATACCAGCAGAGAAGCAAACAGACTTCCAAGCGGTAAGAGATGGCCTTGAAGCTAGGTATGGAGACAACGCATGCAACTGCGGAGCAGAACGCAGAAACCTGGAGAATTTTCTCCACAACAGTTACAGGCAGATATTGAGCGATTGGCAACCTTGTCTTATTCAAATATGACTAAGGAATTTCTGAACGAGGTAGCAATGTGTTGCGGATTCGCATTCGAAACCGGCGAATTCGCAATATTTAAATTTGTGGCATCACCTTTAACAATGTCAGCAATCAGCTGACATTTATGAATTCTGTTGGTTGTCACTTGACAACCATCTTTATGTTTTGATTACTCTCTTTCTTTAGCTGTTGACGAGCATGGAGTTACAATCCTATTACATCCAATAATCTAGTAAATAAAAGTTATCTGAAAGTAAATTAAACCAACCATTGTTCTTATTGCCGCATGGAGAAGGAGTATTTCCGGGATTGCGCATTCAACATAGGTATTAATTCCTCTTTTCACAGCATTACTTTTAAAATTATTGCAGAACGACATTCATCAGTCGGCGAAGTCCAACAACGCCGAACCAACGTGCACGTCAGGAGACCGCATTGTTCCGGACGCCAGCCCACAACACAATAAGAACCCGGTGTTCGTGGAAGGTGTGTTCAACGCTTGTTGAACATACACAATGGACGCATTTATAAATGCACCCCAAGATCGGGACTTGCAACAGGCCGTTCGTTTGGCAGGAAAGAAGACGACTAATGAAATACTGGCGTTCGCATTGGCATATGAATCTGCTAAACTCGCTAGCAAGAGTACATATAGAATCCGAGAAATGTCCGTCCAGGAATGTTCCTGCCAAAGAATCGGGCATGTACAACGTAGAACCCCGAGACCTGATATGAAGTGTTGGACATGCGGCGAAGTCGGCCATATCTCTGTTGACTGTAGGAAACGTCGACGAATGAATGAAACAACAATTAAGAATTGTTGTTCATGCGCTAATCATAAGAGGAGACTATCATCGGACCAACCTGAAGTCAATAGCTCAGGAAACTTGTAAGGGCAGACTTTATGGGGCGAAAGTCGCCTGGTGGAATGTGCAGCCTCAGCATCGTAACCGTATCACAATTCCAACGGGACAACCAAAGTTTGGTTATAACTACGATCGTTAATGCAAGGACAACAACAGTGAAAATCGACACTGGAGCAACGAGATCGATAATTCGGCCGGATGTCGTGGGCAAAATAGACCTTAATAAAAATAGAAAATACGCTTTGAAGACTGCCACAGGAGAATGTTCTACAGTCTACGGAGAAGTCGAGAGCATAATAGTGCTGGGCAATATTTCCATCTCTCACCAATTTTTGGTTGCCGATATTACGGACAAATGCATTCTTTGAATGGATTTCATGAAGGAGCATCAAGTTGTTCTAGATATCGGGCAAAGAACACTGCGAATTTGTAACTTTTAGGTTGCTATTACACTACAGGACGAACAATTGCGAAGGCTGAAATGTTATATGCGTGAGGAGGATGAGATCCCAGCTCGTTCAGATTCGGTAATTTGGGCCAGCCTCGAGAGTGATCCTGGTGATAATCGATTTTACATCACCGAGGCTGTACAAAATCAACAATTAAGAATTGTTGTTCATGCGCTAATCATAAGAGGAGACTATCATCGGACCAACCTGAAGTCAATAGCTCAGGAAACTTGTAAGGGCAGACTTTATGGGGCGAAAGTCGCCTGGTGGAATGTGCAGCCTCAGCATCGTAACCGTATCACAATTCCAACGGGACAACCAAAGTTTGGTTATAACTACGATCGTTAATGCAAGGACAACAACAGTGAAAATCGACACTGGAGCAACGAGATCGATAATTCGGCCGGATGTCGTGGGCAAAATAGACCTTAATAAAAATAGAAAATACGCTTTGAAGACTGCCACAGGAGAATGTTCTACAGTCTACGGAGAAGTCGAGAGCATAATAGTGCTGGGCAATATTTCCATCTCTCACCAATTTTTGGTTGCCGATATTACGGACAAATGCATTCTTTGAATGGATTTCATGAAGGAGCATCAAGTTGTTCTAGATATCGGGCAAAGAACACTGCGAATTTGTAACTTTTAGGTTGCTATTACACTACAGGACGAACAATTGCGAAGGCTGAAATGTTATATGCGTGAGGAGGATGAGATCCCAGCTCGTTCAGATTCGGTAATTTGGGCCAGCCTCGAGAGTGATCCTGGTGATAATCGATTTTACATCACCGAGGCTGTACAAAATCAGCGTAGGGGGAACATCCTTGTTGGGAAAGCCCTTATCGATGCGAAGAAGTACATCGTACCCGTCAGAGTACTAAATGCGTCCAAGGAGCCGATCGCAATAAGAAAAGGAGAGGTAATCGCAGAATGTGCACCCGTGTCAATGATAAGCTCAATTCAGACAAGGGGAGAGGACCATTCAATTCAACAGCCCGCTGGTGCATCCTCTATGATTAATAAGTTGATGTCCCAGAAAATCGGATTAACAGACAGCGAAAAGGTTAGTGTTAAATCACTCCTGAACGATTTTTCTGATATTGTTGTGACAGGAAATGATAAATTCGGACGCACCGGCATAGTTAAACATCGCATTGACACGGGTGAGTCAAGACCTATAAGGCAGCCACCTCGTCGACTACCGTTGGCCAAACAATCAGAAGTAGGCAACATGATTCGAGATATGGAAGAGCAAGGAGTCATCGAGAAATCATCGAGCCCATGTGCTTCGCCGGTAGTGCTCATCAAGAAGAAGGATGGGACAACTAGATTTTGTGTCGACTACCGCCGGTTAAACGACGTTACGAAGAAAGATAGTTACCCACTTCCTCGAATCGACGACACACTGGATACCCTTTCTGGAGCTCAGTGGTTTTCAACATTGGACCTAAAAAGCGGTTACTGGCAAGTGGAAGTGAAGGAGGAGGACAAGGAGAAGACAGCGTTTACTACCGGAAACGGACTTTATCAATTCAAGACCTATAAGGCAGCCACCTAGTCGACTTGTTACGGACCGACCTTGAGTCCAGGTCCCCCAACATCTACTAATCCCCTTTCGTTAGTTTCCCCTCTTTACCTCTAAACGGAGAATAACTCGCCAAGTAGTTAATTTGCATAAACTACTTTGTGCAAATTCTACTTGGCAGAGAAAATAATAAAAACCAGTGTTGGCACCGAATAATAAAAAAAAACATCAACGGCGAAAATAAATATTCAATTGATATTCGACATTCATTGGACATTCATTCGACACTCGATATTGATTCGACGTTAAAACTAGATCGAAGAATCTGTGAAAGCTCTCAAGTAAAAAAAAGGAAACAATTGTTGAGCTGGGAAACTTAATAAAATTCATCACAACTGAATAAAAAGGAAAGGACGACCCGAGATTCAATCAACTAACCGAAGCTGAACAGGGGAGCAGCCACTCAACGCCCCCTGCACCCAGTCCCAGCACACACCAGCAGCCGAACAACCAACAGCTGACAAACAACAGCTGCAGCGACCGCTCAACGGTCAATACACGTAAGTCCAAACGTGTCTTTATATATAATTAGAATATATTACTATATTAAACAAAATAAACCGTATATACCTATTAATTAAAATTTGTTAAATAACTACATAACAGACTACCGTTGGTCAAACAATAAGAAGTCTGCAACATGATTCGAGAGATGAAAGAGCAAGGAGCCATCGAAAAATCATCGAGCCCATGGGCTTCGCCGGTCGTGCTCGTCAAGAAGAAGGATGGGACAGCTAGATTTTGTGTCGACTACAGCCGGTTAAATGACGTTACGAAGAAAGACAGTTACCCACTACCTCGAATCGATGACACACTAGATACCCTTTCTGGAGCTCAGTGGTTTTCAACATTGGACCTAAAAAGCGGTTACTGGCAAGTGGAAGTGAAGGAGGAGGACAAGGAGAAGACAGCAAGTGGGTGGAAGTTCTTCCAATTCCAAACCAAGAAGCAACAACCGTCATTGAGCAGCTTATCAATAATTGGATCAGCAGATATGGAGTTCCCTGTGAGCTTCATTCCGATCAAGGCCGAAACTTCGAATCACAGATATTTCAAGGCATCTGTCCGGCACTGGGCGTAAGGAAAACCAGGACCACACCCTTACATCCGCAGTCAGACGGAATGGTCGCAAGGTTCAACCGAACAATGAAAGAGTATTTATCGAAGGTCGTTAGTGATCACCAACGAGATTGGGACAAATATGTACAAACCTTTCCCATGGGCTATAGATCGGCTTATCACGATACGACGGGCCATTCCCCAGCTGGAATTATATTTGGACGAGAGTTACGATTACCTGCCGATCTGCGATTCGGAATACCTCCAGACGCCATAGATATGACCAAAGACTACGTAGCCGAATGGAGAAATCGCCTCGATGAGATTCATCATTTGGTTCGAAAGTAAATCAAGGTATCCAATGACAGGATGAAAAGAAGGTGTGGGGGTTCTCTACATCACACGGAGAACCAACCCACAACCCTAACCTGCAAACACGCAAAAATCCAATCCGCAATAGTATACATCTCCCAATCTGGGATTAAACATTTTCCAAACCTCCAACAGAATATAATTCAACCGAATATATTCTAATCATCCCCACATGCATCTCCCCAAAATTGCTTCGGTCAATTCTCTATATTTCCTCATCGCAACCAAGCAATCCTAATTTCCCCGAAATTCATATGCCATAACAAACGCATATTCCAATCCTCAACGGAACATTACCAACTAACTAAGCCGCGCACATTTCCCCGAAATTCATATGCCATAACAAACGCATATCCCAATCCTCAACGGAACATTACCAACTAACTAAGCCGCACACATTTCCCCGAAATTCATATGCCATAACAAACGCATATCCAAATCCTCAACGGAACATTACCAACTAACCAAGCTGCATCCATTTCCCCGAAACGACTCCGGTTAATATTCTGTCTAAACGATATTCCTTGCTTGCACCCAAGCATTTTCAATTCCCCGGAATACCCAACCAACGAATCCAACTTAGCTTATACGGCAAGGATTCGCTGGAACTAAATTCTCAAGCAGGCATAGCAACTCGTCCACAATTCCTTGTAATTGGCAGTGAGCCTAATTTTGCTATGACGCACCGCCACGACGCAACGAATGAATTTTTTTCGTTCATAAGTCAGTCACTATCCAACCGCCACCAAGCGCGCATCTCCTCTTTTGCCAACCGCTAGTTAGCCGTGTCCCAACCGCTCAGTGCTACCACGATAGGCCGCATAAAGGTTTCAATCTACCCGAGGCAGAACGGAACGAGTGACCCCGGAAATTACAACGCGATAGATAACGGGCGCTTCCGCAAAGTTCTAACCAGACAAATAACGAGTACCTCCGAAAGTCGTAACTGCGTGGGCAATAGTGCTTGCAAATAAACAACGCGCGGATCAGAATAGTGACCCGCTGGGTTTTGTGCAAATCCCACACAAACAGTAGTTCGAATAATTACCAGGTGTATCTAGAACATTTGTATACGCGTACGAGGACTTATGTGTAAAGGATCAGTGTTGTTACTGGCTAACCCATGTGATTGTTCAGGTGCCTATCGAAGACAAAAATAAAAGAACAAAAACATCAACAGCAAACAACGAGCCAGCGTGTTTTATTTCTTTTCTCTCTTCCTGTTGGTGAACAGTGTCAGCCTTATTCTTCCAGTGACGTGTCGGGGGTGCAGTGAAACCGCGTCCGTGCTGGCGCATACCTAGATCCCCCACAAAGGTACGACGTTCGAGCCAACGCATCCGGATTTAAGCAGGCGATGACGTGTGGCTTTATAACCCTCATCGGCAAAAAGGAAGGTCTCCGCAGTTGCAGTAACATTGGGAAGGGCCGTATAAGGTTCTCACAAGAATTAACGACATTGTCTATAGGATTCAGCGAAGACCGAACGCCAAGATGAAAGTGGTACATCGTGACCGACTGACGACTTTTGTTAACCCAGGAGACCAGTGAACTTAGTTCGGGACGAACTAATCTAGGCGGGGGGTAGTGTGACGAGCTGGCAAGACTCCAAAACAAAGTACTAGAATATTCTGGAAAGTACTGGAAAACTGGAGACTATGAGCAAAAAGAAGCGAGAGGGAAATGTCTCCAGTGACAGAAGTGTCACTTTTGACAGAGGAGCGAAAAAGAAAAGAACGGTTGTCAAGAGCAGAAAAATAAAGATTTAATAGAAAATTGATTTCACGGCTTATTTTGTGTGAATAATTAATCCAGCGAACCCTAAGCTCGTTACAATACCAAGCGGGAGCTCTATGGTGTCTACGACCTCCCGGTGTACAAGACATATGAGTATTTTGACACTATCCCGGACAGTCAATTGTGATAGGATATACACCCAAAAGCATCCAAGAATACTACGCCTCTGCCACTTTGGTATTGACCAAGATGTATTGGACTGCCCATAATTAAAACCTTTGAAAGAGACTCCTTCTTCTGGCGCAAGACTAATGACCTTGCCCAGAAAAAATAAATCATTATGGAAAATTTAACAAGCCTCAGGACTTGCTAAATAAGGCCAAGACCGGTTCCCGGTTGTAGTGCCGATGATGATGATGATGATGATGATGAAAGAGTCTCCTAAAGATCAAGATGCGAATTTTGGCTGGAAACCCGAAAAGTAAACAGTTCACAAAGAGAAATATATGCCCGGTTGCTAAAAGTGCAGTAAAATTAGTGAGATATTAATAATCAAATACAGTTACTGAGTTATTTGAATGAAAAAATGTTTGCACATTTTAGATACTCCTATTTTTAATAAGTCTGTGATGTTTAAAAAGAAATCATGAAGGAAATAATATTCCTAACTTGACACTAGTGGAAGTTCACACTTACAAAAAACCGTGAGAGTTAGGGAACTAGCTAAAATCAATGTCCAAACCAATTTTTTGTTTGATTATTAAGTATAAGATTGGAATTATATCATATTATAAAATGAAAATGCATTCATAACCTTCACTACAATATGTGATGTTCGTTTTTAAAAGTAGGAGCCCTGTTTCCATATACGACAAGATATCGAAATAAAAAATATGTTTACCCATAAAATATAAAATAAATTCTACTTTAGGTGAACCTTATGCCACAATGTCCTTTGTGTTTGTTGCACAACCATTGTTGCTACCATTTCCATGACAGCCTACCTGACACGATCCGTTACATTGATCACGGTTCAGCATTCGTCATTTTTTCGACATGAATCCTTGCTTGGGAACACTGATGAAACTTGTGTGGGATGGTGCTACAAATCCTAAGTCAGGAATTAATGATATACTTGGAGCTACTTTACTCGAAGTATTTCCAAATTGACTGGTTCGACCATGATAGGACGCATTCCCGAAACCTTTGCGACTATTATCGTTTCCAAAACTTAAACTGTTAGTTGTTGGTGTAGTATATTGGTGGTAGTGCAGCGTTGGGGTAACTAGCTTTGAAGAAAGAGATCCTCCATCCATTGGTGATGCAGTTGAGAAGTCACGCATCATTTGGATGTGCTGATGCTGAATGTGATTAGTTTGATTATTTATTAAATACTGATTTATGGAATTACTGACTGAGTAATTATTGTTATTTATGGTTGAAGTATTTGGCACGAAATTGTTAGTGAGATTTTGATGTTGCTGCTGCTGTTGTTGTTGGGATGGTTGGTAGTAGAAATTTGTTGGAGGTGAAGCGTATACACTCATTGGATTGTTGTAAAAATTTGCATTTTGCCAGGCAGCGCTATTAAATTGTGGATGGGGAGATTTTCTTAAATGGCTGACTGATGATACCGGAGTACTAGATACGAAATCAGACCATTCTTCATCGTTTGAGTCCATTGATGATTTCATTGGAGAAACTTGCTGTTTTTGAAACTGTTGACTAATTGTTGGAATGCTTGTTGTTGCTATAGGGACTGATACAAATTCGCACCAATCATCGTCGTCAATAATTGTATTTGAACTATTCGTTTTCATTATTTTTTGTTGCTGTTGAGAATTTTGGGCTTGAACTTTCGGACTAGTGGAGGACGACTTAGATATACTGCCTTTCGGTTGCGGGAATAATTCCTCTATTCTAGCTAATTCTTCTGGGTTTATACCAGGGCCTGGCCATTCGATTTTCGGTTCATTTTCTATTTTTATTGCTTGCGGAATTAGAATCGCTGGACTAAGAATCATTTCATCACTCAATGGCAGTGGTGTACTATTACGACTCCCTGGTACTGATAATTCAGCATCTTTAAGTTTTTTGGAATGTGACGGACTAACTGAACCAGTTGATGTATTCGGTGGAAAGATTGAAGCTGTCGTTGACACCGATGTCGTTCTAGGTGCAGGTACAGATTGAAAATCAGTAAACTCATCCTCTAAACAACTCGCATTGGCGAGACTAGGGGTTTCTGATAACTTCTCTTCTTTATTATCTATTGTGGGAGCACATATGTAGTCTTTGATTGCATCGAAGCTAGTGCTATCACTGGAAAAACCGATTGTGTCTTGATTTTCGACAGTTTCCTCTGCATGGGAGTTGTCTTCTGAATGTTCTCGACGCTTTAATCCAAATCTGGGATTGTACTCAATATCACGGTATTCTTTTTTTACAACCGTCTCATCAATGATAATTCCTGAGGCCGCAATTTCATAATCAAAATCAATTGGGCATTTACTTTCTGATGTACGCGGAGTCTTTGAACTGGCTTTCATCGTATTTCCATCACCCTTTGATGGGGTAAATATATGAGTCTCTTTCAGGGGACCAGAATATGTTGAGGTTGTTACTACACCACCACTGTGCTGTAGTTCTTTTTCTAAATCAGTCTTACAAGTGTCTTCATGTACAGTTGCATTTGGAATTCGATTAGATACCAAAGACTTTGCTGCATCTAAATCGTTTCTGTTTTCTAACATACTTACATCGAAATTATCAATTATATCAATGTAGTTGCCTGGTAATGATACTGGGGCTGTTGTAATAGCTGCTGATGCTGTTGTAGCTGCTTCTGTTGCTGCTGTTGAAGGGATGGCAACTGATGCATCCGCATCCGATTTAGATTCATTTGAATTTGAGTTTGTCTCCTCATTATTAACCCGTCGTAGTGATTTATCGTTGCTGTGGGAGCTGCTATTGGCACTGGAGGTTGAAAGCGACTGCTGCTGGTCAGTGGATGTATCAGATTCCCTAGACTGCGACGTGTGAACTGTTTTAAACGCTCCTTCCTGTCTGATTTCTTTCGAACCTATTCCAAGTAAAGAAAATGATGTTTTACAAAATTAAATATTTTTAAACAAGAAAACTAAAATAAGGAAAAGTTAATTCACAATTGTGTCAAGCAGCTCAAAAAAAAAAAAAAAAAAAAAAAAAAAAAAAGAAAAGATAATAATAATAACATTGTGCATGATCTAACGAGGTGTTATACAAAATGCCATCTTAAGAATGAAACAAAATTATAAGAGTTCTAGTTAAAACTAAGTATTGGCATACTTAGGAAAGCAATTAGTGATCTGTCCCTGAAACTTTAATCAGGCTAGTAATGGTTTGCATTCCTATGCATACACCTGCTCTAGCATTACGTGTGTTAAATGTTCTTAATTTAATTAATGCATATAATGTACGTGCTGTATGTATCGACAAAACAAACCTATCACGATGTAATTATGTAACTAGAATTTAGTATTTTTTATATACTATATATAAATAAAAAAAAAATATATATATACTATATACCAATGATTTTAGAATTGTTAGTCAACTAATACCGAATATTCCAAATTAAACGACGATTTATTTCAGGGCCACATATATTGGGAACATCAAAACAAAATGGACACCTGCAAAGTGCATTTTTAAGGTTAGAAACTTTAGAAAATTTGAGTTACGTTTTCCGCTATGTTCGTTGCGGCTGTGCTGTTTTTTTTTTTCTTTTTTCTTTGCACTTCCCTCACAATATGCAGCAGTTTTGGTCCTCTGGAATGAGGTCGTTGTTTTATGTCCCTGGGCTTTGCACCTTTATCCAAAATTTTATTAATTGTATTATGGCTTCTATTTTCGCTATTTCTCGTGAAGATTTCCCCCGGTTCCTTTATTTTTCTACAAGTTTTCATGTTTGGATTTCTTTTTTACACATTATAGCTTATTTCGAAATAATAAAGTTTTGGGCAAATTCACTCTGGAACCACGAACCTATAGCGCTGTTATGCTATTTTTCCTGGACCAGGTTCATCAGCCAAACTCAAATAGGTGGTCAAGAATTTTTTCCCAACCATTCCACGATAGGGTAGTAATTCGCCGGGCGGCTGAACATGGGGACTCAACTGACCATTGGACTGCAGCAACAGCAAGTCACCAATTGTACCTACATACACACAATCAAGCTCATGGCACAACCTCCTTGCCAATTCAACCATTTAGGCTCCCAATTTTAAGAAAATATATAAGAAATTTAAAGACGTCTTCCTCGATAAGCAAGGTCGTACAGGACACCCGACAAATTGTGCACTTATTTTGACGCTTTAAAGATGAATTATAATATATTTAATTATTATTTGTTGTATTTTTAATATAACGTTTTCGTTTCCTCTTCCCTTTGCTGCACCTCTCATTCCAATCATAACGCGTCCCTTAAAGCCCCACCCCCCGCCAATGCGTAGACAAACCACCCCACCCCAAATCTAACCACATCCGCACCGCTCTTCACAAACTAATGACAACCCGTGCCACAAAATATTCCAAGCCAAATTTCAATCCAACACATCTCCCTAATTCTAACCGCTTCAGCACCCTTCAATCTAGACTCTTGTCCCCATTCTGCCCCTGTCTCGTCCCTTCCCCCGAACTCAAAACTGGTGTGAAGTATACCAAATTCCACATATCACACACTCTCAATCCCATAAACGAACAACGAATAACGAAGTACATTTTATTACAACGTCAATGAAGTACGTTCTATGACCTGACTACGAACTCCAAATGGGCAACAATGATGTGCAATTTTAACAATCATTTCTATTCGAACAAGTCGAGTGTTTCACTTTACGAAAAAATACTTCCCACAGAGGCAGCATCGGGATGAGCGCTATATTTTCGGGTCACCGAAGGCAAGTGTAACAGACCGACTGCCGCTGGAGGAGACGCAAAGAATCGCGACAGACTTCATTAATCGTTTCGAATTGATTCCACGACAGACACATTAGTGAAAGCAGCGACTGGGGGATCAAGTCCAAGCATCTGCGAAATCTTAATAGAGAATCAATACCATGAACACGACAGGAGAAGAGATCGCGTGGCCAACCCGAATGCACGTGTCCCGCGGCACTTGCATCCATCAAGCTCCTTAAATCATGGCATCACGTGTGCTATCCAGTGCACCTTGTTAACGAAAATACATCCTGTGCCCCACACGCAGCGGGTAAACATAACAATCAATTCGACGACATGAAGGAGGACTTTATCGATCCCTCTCCAAAACAGCCAAGGTTAGCGCTTCAACATTCGAGTTTGTCCAAACATTTCGCATACATATTAATGAGATATTAGAATCAACGGGTAACAAAATATTCAGTTTTGCGTATGATAGCACAACTTTAGAATCATCATCATCGTCGGCACTACAACCGGAAACCTGTCTTGGCCTTATTTAGCAAGTCCTGGTGCTTGTTAAATTTTCCATAGTGATTTGTTTTTTTCCGGGCAAGGTCATTAGTCTTGCGCCAGAGGGTCCCCGATAGGTGATCGAACCCCTGCTTCCCGCGTGACAGGCGGGTATACTAACCACTATACTATCGAGGAGCCATTTTAGAATGATCGACCAATTAATGCATCTCTGGGGTGTTCCAGCTGAGATGTAGCCAGATCGACTCTCTAAATCGGGATTTGAATAAAATTCTACAATGGGGAAAGGCAAATCTCGGCGACTTTTTTTTTTACTAACCGAGCACAAAAGACGATTTTGAAGTACCGTTAAATGTCAGAGTACAGTGCGGACGGATAAGGAAAAGAGGTGACGATGTACAAGGTGGCGCAAAATTAATCATTCAATTTTGTTCTTGAATTACTTTTTTATTAAATAAAAAGAAAAATGATTTTGAGTGATGGAAATCTTTATTTGGACCTTTACAATTTCTTCTAGTTCACAAATGCCAAATACGATTGACGTACATTTGCAAAAATTATAACATCTTCCTAGAGGGTGATTAATTTTGCGCCACCCTATATATTGTTCTTGAATGCCTGGACATTACAACTTGGCGAAAACACATGATCAGGTAGAGCATTCCACATTCGTGTGGTTCGGTTAAAGAATGACTTTCTATGTTTATTTGTGCGCCAAAAGTTCACTTTCAACCTGAACTGATGCGCATTCACATATTGACGGGTATAGCGGGAAAATGTCTGTAGGCGCGGAACACATTCAGCAAGTTCAGTTGACCAACGACCGTGGTAATACCTATAGAAAAGAGATAACCATGATACGTTGCGCCTATGTTCTAATGACGGAATTAAACGACTCACAGCAGACTCCCCAATAAGTTTTACTGCTCGTTTTTGCATCCTGTCGAGCACGTGTAGTGCAGTTTTGGATGTGTCTGACCAAATATGGGAGTTGAACTCCATTTTGGAACGAATATACGCCCTGTAAATAGTCGCCAGGTTGGATGGAGTGAAGTATCTTTTACATCTCTTAAGGAACCCCATACATTTGGCTGCACTTTTTAAGGCATTGAATTCTATTCGGTTAGATAATCCCAATTGCTATATCTTGTTGAAGTCGTAATTCAATGTATCAAGCATAAACTACTGGTTGGTAATGACATTCGAAGAGTTTGGTCGCGAATGTTCATATGAGTATGGGAAATTCAACGTGCTATCATTAGCAAACAGTGAATTGGGTTGTGAGTAATTGAGAAGATATCATTTATAAAGATCAGGAAGAGAGTGGGTGCGAGTACAGAACCCTGGGGAACACCTGCATTAATTTGATTGAAGACAGATTTGACACCATCAAGAACCACTTGAATTGAACGGCCATAAAGATAGTCTCTTATCCATCGGATCAGGGAATTGTCCGCTCCATAGGAATGTAATTTTGACAAAAGGGCTGGATGCCAAACTCTGTCGAAGGCTTTTGAAATATCCAATCTGACTATCTTGCTTTCCCCGAGGTAGTGGGTGGAATGGCTTCACTTTTGATATGGTACGCCATCAGATCTCCTATGTACCGGTTGATACGAAGGCCATATTGGTGGTCATTGAGGGGATCATTTGATTCGAGATATTTCGAAGGTTGATGATTGATAAGTGATTCCATTATCTTCGAGAGAATAGAAGTTAGTGCTATGGGCCGATAAGAAGAGAGGGATGATTTGTCGGTACTTTTTGGGAATTGGCTGAATGTTCGCTGACTTCCATCTATTTGGGAAGCGGCCAGTAGAATAAGACAAATGGAAGAGTTTCCGCAGTGGTTTAACAAGTGAAGAGGAACATTTCTTCAAGAGAATTGGGACTATGCCATCAGGACCAGCGGATTTGTTTGCGTTTAGCCCCTTGAGTGCCCGGGTAACAGTACGCGTTCGGAAGTGAATCCGGCTCATGGTATGCTGCTTATGCTCAAGTTGAGGTGGAACTGATGCGGTATCAGACAGCGTCGAGTTCGCTGCAAAATGTGCCTTCTCTATTGCAGTGGTGACTGATCTGTCGACTATAAACGACGGAATGGATGAAGAGACCGAGTTTTGAATGTTTTTCACGAATACCCACAAGGTTCTACTACCTGTCATAAATTGTCCATAATGACTTGTATTTTCAGGGCAAGGTCATTAGTCTTGCGCCGGAGGCTCCCCGACGGGGAATCGAACCCCGGTCTCCCGTGTGACAGGCGGGTATACTAACCACTATACTATCGAGGAGCCCAGTTTTCTACTACCTGTGGTAAGTGTAATATTTTTTGTCTCACTCTCTGGTCATGCAAGAACTTTGCGCGTTGAATATACGCATTGCAGTTATTTCTAGCCCTCTTAAATATTTTTCGGTTTTCCTCAGTATTGTTTGATTTATACAAACGGAAGCTAAACTCTTTAGCATTAATGGCTTCTCTGCACGCGGAATCGAACCACACATTTCTCTTAGGTTTGATACACTTTACTCTGTGTGGAATAAAGATTCGCATGCCAAGCACAATCGTGTCTGTCAATGTGTCCGCTATAGAGTCAACATCGTTATTGAGGAAAAATAACGACCAATTTGACTTCCCAAAAAAGTCGTTCAGACCTTGCCAGTTGGCTTTCTCGTAGAACCTACTGTTCTTTTGGGAGTTTTCTCGTAAGCGTTGCTGTTGGTTAGAGCAAACTTAGCTGACACGACACAGTGGTCTGAAGTGTCCAGGGGCGAAGAAACTTCACCGGTTCGGGTGGGAAGTGAGAAAGAGATCCAGTGTGTTGGCGGAATGATCATCTACATCTGGTGCCCGTGTTGGTTCATTGACGAGTTGGGTTAAACTATTTGATTCAGGACATATTGACCTTCAAGTGTTGTGTGTCCGGAGTGACGAAGCCACTCCGAGTTCTGCACATTAAAATCACCCGCAATAACAATTTCAGTGTGCGGATATAGGGTCAAAATTCCATCGATAGAATCAGACAGAACATTAAATTCGTTAAAGGATGCGTTTCTATCCAAGTTTGGGGTTCTATAAAGAAAGCAGTAATGTATGATATGCTTACGAACGTGTAGTTTTAGCCACGAGAAATTAAATTCTGGATTGGAGCGGTGCCCGTATTGTGGTAGAAGCTGATAAGCAATATCATTTCGTATGTATGTGGCTATACCACGATGTGGAAAGAACAGAGGCACTAAGTTATATCCATGTAGATAAAATCCGGAAATATCTGTATTAGTTATTACCTGGGTTTCGCTAAGTGCAAGGATCATCATCATCATCGACACTACAACCGGGAACCGGTATTGGCCTTATTTAGCAAGTCCTAAGGCTTGTTAAATTTTCCATAATGATTTGTTTTTTCCGGGCAAGGTCATTTGTCTTGCGCCAAGTGCAAGGATAGTTGGTTAGAAACGTGGGCAGACACGGAAGAGAAATTGCATCTCAGGGCGCGAATGTTACAAAAATCAACGCGAAATTCCCGCTCCATTGAAATGACCTGACCTAGGAAACCAATACCGCATCGGGATAGGATACAAGTCGAGACAGCGATAGATAACCGAAAGCAACCACTACAGGTGTTATGCCCTTGCAGTAGGTGCCCCACTAGATACGTGCCGAAATCCAGGTCACATCCTTTCTATGACGAACATTATGCCACTCAAAACACCAAAAATCCTCCAAAGATTATAAATCAATCGAGAGTATTGATGCCTGAGGGACGCAACAGAGGTGCGAAAAAAAGGAAAGCAAACCCAAGGAATGGAAAGAGAAGAGGGTTTTCCCACACTACACATCACTCGCGTGTATATCCTCGCAATTTTCACAGCACTAAGGCGGAGATCCGGTTATTTGGCTAGGATCGCACTGATAACTTTGCACTGCATTTGGACGCGTTGTGGAGATCCGTTTGTTTGCTTAGAATCCTAAGACTTGCCGCGCGAACCGATGGTGCAATTGGGTATCTTGTGAATATTTAATAACGTTTTCCCGTAAGCGTATTCACTCATCCTCACGTTCCTATACCCTTCATAACCAACCCCTGACTGTCCAATGTATTCGAGATCTTGGGATTCTATGCGACAGAGAGCTTAACTTCCTCTGTCACATTGACGAAACGATCCGGAAAGCCAATTCTGCCCTCGGACTCGTGAAACGATGGTCTATAGTGTTTCGGATTCATAAGTATATGCTCGGGGAGAATCTAGTACATCGTCTAGTACTCTCTCCGACAAACATATTCACCACAAATCGATGACAGTGCATGAACAACCGTCATCGCTAACTGTCATTGCTTTCTGTTTTGGTGCTCGACATGA
Source organism: Microdon myrmicae (assembly GCA_963931805.1). Taxonomy (NCBI): domain Eukaryota; kingdom Metazoa; phylum Arthropoda; class Insecta; order Diptera; family Syrphidae; genus Microdon; species Microdon myrmicae. The sequence goes on along the minus strand of OZ007499.1, from coordinate 37,583,979 downwards.
TCAATGTAATTGCATAAAATTGGATTTGTACTTTCTATTTTAATTTTGGTTTCGCACGCCACCATGTGGCTTTAGTATATTCCGAGAACTTAAACATAGACTTGTTAGTTAATCGTAATTCTCAATTATCGTGGCATATTTTTTAGTACCTTATAATAAAAGTTTAGTTGATTTTAATAACTTGCGGTTTTGCTTCCTGGAAAGAGGAGTAGTAACATACAAAAAGCAACAGTTCTTTGAACAGTCTGGATTCGCTGCTGAAGCACAACGCTAACCTCGTGACCATCACCATACGGACAAGTCAAGTTTATTCACTTACGGAAGATCTACAAAATCATCAACAGGTATTGCTGTGCCTTTCTTAAAACACATTTGGTTTCAGGGAACGTTGGTTTCGTCATCATCAACGTGCTCCATCGCTGTTCCCCAACGACATTCCTCGTTCGGCGGAACATCAGCAACGATCTCGGCCGACGACATTCCTCGTGCGGCATCGAGATACATCGCACAAAGGAATTCTCCGACCCTTACGTTACTCGATTCCTTTACCTTATCCTCGTCCGTCCACTACTTGAATATGCTACCCAGGTGTGGTCTCCTTATCACAATATCCATATCTGTAGAATCGAAAGTATTTAAAGTCGCTCCTTCGGTTCGCTCTCCGAGGGTTTTGATGGAAAAACCCCTTAATCTTTCCCCCGTACATTAACCGCCTTAAATTAATCAACCTCAGAACCCTTGAGGAGCGCAGGGTCGTGGGTGACAAAATAATATAATATTCATTCATCGGGTCCTCTCCGTCTCAATCGACTGCGCTTACCTCTTTAACTTAATTGATCTGAACACAAACCCTCGAAATATGCGTAATCCCCGCCTTCTCAACATTCCCCCTCACCGGACCTCTTATGGTCTGAATGAACCCCTTTCGCGGATGCTGAGAAATGTCAACTCCAATTCCACCTTGTTCGACTTCGACTTCGACCTCTCTACCCATACTCTCAAGTACCACCTCCTAAACCATTCCCACCACCAATCATAAGTGGCGCTTCTACACTCTACTATAACCCGCCCTCACCTCTCCAGCCTTCTTAATTTGTCCTGGTTACCTTAGGTTAAGCCTAGGTAAGATAGTTCTTAAGCTCTCTAGTTTGTAACTTATATATACTTTAGATGTAGGTAATGATGTTGCTTGAATTAAGTCAATAAATGGAGTGGCGGCCCCACTAAACTTAAGATTCCCAAAACGGATTGCACAACTGATCTGATGGTACGGATCACGAGGCAGAAGCGCACGTGCTGTCTAGTTGGCGGTCAGAACTCAACTTAATGTTACGAAGACGTAATATCCAACATTCACAAGGAAAAATTGATTACCCATTTACACAGCTGATGATGAATGGTCAGAGCCCTTGAATCTAAAGAAAGTATAGATTTGTTCGACGTCACGCTGTCTGGAAATGTATCATAGGATGAACACGTGTCAAACATCGCCAGGTCTGCCTCTAGGAAGTTTAGTTATCTTATCAGAGCTAAAAAATATTTTACTCCGGCCAAACGTATTTTACTGTATAAATCTCAAATTAGACCCGCGCTCGAGTATCGTTCTCATGTTTGGAGCTCTGCTCCTATGCATACCCTCGATATACTTGAGAGAATACAGAGACGGCCGATCCACCTAATCGATGACACAGCGTTGACATCGGGACTGCACTCGTTATCTCATCGAAGGCGCGTAGCGCACCTCTATCTGTTTTACAGATATTATTACGGGTACTGTTCCTCAAAGATTCGTAGTATTATTCCGCGAAATTTAGTTTATTTGCGCTCCACAAGACAGTCCGACGGATCCCACCAATTTGCGGTTCATCTTCTGACGGCACGCACATCTTTGTACCAAAACTCGTTCCGTTACAGAACGGGAAAGCTGTGGAACTCCCTGCCCGGATACTTCTGACACGGTAAAACCCGCAACAGTTCAAGAAGAACTCCAACAGTTGTTTAATGGCAGCTCGGGGTTCACTTCTCCTGAGAGAAATATAATAAAGAAAAAAAAACTGCTTGATGCCAGTATCTGATCAATCATGGTTATCTAGTGTTTGCGAATGCTCATCTACCAACAAGTTGGTTAACGACCGACGGCTAAAGTTTCAGGTAGGCTGCCACTCTCCTTCGTTCTGTTAAAATGCTGTAGCATATTTAAGTCTCCAATAATAATTTCTGATGTGGGTTGGCGGATCTGTCTTCAATAGTTGCGCGAATTGTTCAATGAGTGTTATTGACCGATCATCATTTGGAAAGCGATAGAGAACACAAAACAATTTGACAGAGCACCGTAAAATGATTTTTAGCCAAATAATGCTCAAGTTTTGGCGAAAGGCTAATAACCTGCCCGGAAAAACGAATTATTATGGACAATTTAACAAGTCTCGGGTATGGACCGGAGAGCGGAGGAGAGACTTGCTAAATAAGGCCAAGACCGGATCCCGGTTGTAGTGCCGATGATGATGATGAATTGAGTTCGAATACTTCCTCACTTTTATAAACTAGACCAGAGCTCGTCTTGTCAAATGAAGATCAGAATCTTGCAATCTGTCGCAACAAATGTAAGTTGAGTCGATTGACGGTTGATCTAAGTTCCGATTGGGTCCAGAGTATCTGAGTTTTTTTGCTTGCTTGTAAACGTTGGTGCTCGTATTTATGAAACTCAGTTAAACTCTGGTGTGACAAAGTGTCGTTACAAGTTCAGCATTGGCAGTAACTCACGAACAGATTCGATACCGTGGAGACGCTTTAATTTCTGTTTGATTTCGTAACAAATAGTAGTCCGCATGGTGTTCGCCCTGAGATAATCTGCTGGCGATGCAGTTAGAGACCCACTTTACTCTAGGAATTCCTTACCCTTTCCCAACAATATGACCCACAATCAATAACGTAACACAACACATACTGAACAGTATAACATACAAACAAACGTACACGTGCGATATGATTCGTGGTATTATGCAGCAGGTGCGACGAGATGAGCGATGTAACAGATGAACTCCATTCAGCCTCGCGATGGAATATCTAAACAGAAAGTTGCGCGGTGAAAAACGGAAATGTGTGCTGACGAATTTTAGTTCTTAAAATTCAGATATGTACCTGGATCGGTGTAGAAGTATTTTTTTATGTCTAGTCTTTACAGTGGGTTTCTTTTTGTGCCTTCTGCCCGACATTGCTTTTGTAGCCTTAGTATTTACATAGTCTTTATAGTTATTTTTCTACATAGACATTTTTTCTAACAATTTATTGTTATTTTTCTACATAGTCTCCTTGCAATTCTACACACTTCTCCCAGCGATGGTCCCATCTCTCTAACCCGTCCAAATAGTACTCGGCGTTTTTCTCTGCAAAATAACTGTTCACGAAGGTGTTTGCCTCCTCATTTGACGAAAATCTCTGTCCCCCGAGCGCAATTTTTAGATTAGGGAACAAAAAGAAGTCGCTTGGGGTTAGATCTGGTGAGTAAGGCGGATGGTCAACCAGTTTGTGGGGGTTCGAAGTAAGTGTGTCAACGTATGACACCGTTTCACTTGGACTGTGGCGGTTCTTTAAAGCTTACCCAAAGAACCATCCATTTTTTTGAATCAACCTGCTTTTCCCTCACCCACAAGACACCATGCCTACCTGCAATTTTGGGCACCGTAAGCTACCTTTCATTCTCGTTCACCTGAAAGTAAAACCCCAGCAAGCATGCGCATCAAGCAAATTACTTCATTCATATTACATGAACCGTGCCAGACAATCGGCTCGGCTTGTCAGCAATTATAAACGATAAACACTCGCTGGCCAGCGTAATTGTTGACACAGGTGTAGCCGATATTCTTGCTACGGTTCATGAGTGAATGTTGCTCCGATCCTAAGGTTCGCTACAGTTGCGACCAATTTCCTTTATCGGTTATCTGCCGATCATGGGATTTGGACACGAATATGATTGACGTTAGACAATCATACCCATGATCATGTCTAATGATTCGTTGTCTAAACAACAACCAGCCACTATTCTCACGCTGGCTATTCTAAACGAAATGTCTCTGTGTACTCTACGTAAACAGAAGAAATTATTTTTGCCTGCATGCCAGTATTCCTGTGCATTATCCAATGCCTAAAATAAACATGCACCCAAATCTAGTAGCCTTTGCCGTCGCAGCAAAGTTCTGTTGACATATCGCCAACCCAAATCGATCCCCTATCGTACGATGGGAATACACCCAGCCGTACACCGATCATCATATTTGTTTTTGGGTGTCTTTCTTGAAAAGGAAAGATTGTTTTTTTTTTCATGCCATGACATGCGTGGAAACTCATCGCAATCACCAGAGGCTGGCCCAGCTCAGGGAGTCAGATTTCTACCATCACCGCGATCGTGCGAGTTTCGAGAGGAGTTCGATTGCCTTTCACCAAGAGTCAAAATTCATCCCCCGTTGAGTGCGGTCGAGAGTTTAGTGGATCACCATAAACCGAATCGTCTTTTACATCGTTAAGCTAATAAAGTAAATAAAGTTGGAATTTGTGTCCAAAATTAATGTACGTTTATCATTAAAATGTCAGAGATACGGAGTGTCGTATGATATAGCGCGGACGAACTGCTGTGGAAGTAGCCCACGATTACTTGTGACTTAATGAAAGACAATGTCTGAGTGAGCAGTTTATCAATAAAAAAAAGAAAATGAATCATTTGTTTAAATTCGATCCCCCTATATTGTGAACAGTGAACAATTTCCGATTCTATGCGTATGTGTCGATGCCATATTATAAATAAAATAAAGAACGTTAAATGACAAACCATACCTGTGTGTTCTTATTTGTTTTGTTTTCTTTTGGTGCACAATTTTGGCAGCAGACATCGGTGGTGTTTTTACGGGACCCGCATCCTTGCTGATGCCATCGTAAAAACAACCCACAGGACCCCCATCAAGTCATTCCGCCGACGGCACGTCCACAAGAAGCGAGCAAAATGGGCAGGTGACGGGCCGAGAAATAAAGCGCACTCAGTGACTTTCTATTGATAAATGGGTTTTACTATTTGGCCCTATATACGGAGTCACTTTTGTTTGTTTAATACACTAAAACATCTTTGTTTGCAAGGCCTACAATAACCAGTAGCTGCACAAGGGAATCTGTAATGCCATTAATATCCAGGATTACAGTCATTTTATTGTATCTTTCTTTCGTTTTCCTCGCTATTGACGGTGGCAAGGATCTGAACCATCACATGAATTATCCATTAACAATATTAATTCTCTACACACATATTCTTGTACATATATACAAAAGTGCTAGATACACCCAATAACTATCCAAAATGTTGTTTGTGTGAAATTTGTACACTGTAAATTAAATATATCCATTCCACTGGCAAGCACTTAACTGACTGATACGATTGTACCGAATACTGGTTTTTGAATAAAATTAAGATTTTCCAGACGTTGTTTAGTTTCTATTCACGAACTTCCTCCGAATGTTTTCTCTTCTATTTCTCTCTAATTCCGTTTAAATGCAATCAACATTGGACCGTGAGTATTACGCTAACTAAATGGGGAGGCACCTCGCATGGTGCGACTCAGCGTCGCCGACCGCGGTGGCGGCGGGACGACGCTGGGTGCGTGTGCCCGCGGCGGTGGTTGTGAAGCGACTAATGATGATGAAGGCGAGTATCCATTCAGGGTGTCGTGGCAGTTGAGTCATAGCGAAGTAACCTCACTTACTAGGAACACGAAGAAGGGTTGCTATCTCTGCATAGGAAGTTTGTTTCCGGGAATTCCTGCCGTACGGGCTGGATTGCATTCTTTGGTTGTGTGTACCGGGAAATTGGTTTCGGAGGCATAGCCAAGTATGGTCAAGGGTCTTGATTGTTGCGATGGTCGTTTCGTGGAAGGGCGATGCATCATGCTGGTGGGTTGCCAGTAAGGGGGAATTGGTGTTGTTCTACATGGTTTAGGTGGAATGGGAACCGAAATGGTTTTCGGGGAAAATTAACTGCTTCTTGGTTGCAAGTGAGAAATAGAGTTTAAGAAGAAAATGAACCGAAGTGGTTTTTGGGGAAAATGCATGCGGTTTAATTGTAGGGAATTGATGTGGTTTTACATCTTTTAGGTAGAATAGGAACCGAAATGGTTTTCGGGGGAAATTAAATGCGGTTGGTTATAGATGAGGGAGATGATTTATAGTGTATCCTGTTGCAGGTTTTGGAGTGTGTTTTATTGCAGAGTTTGGAATGTATGCTATTGCGGATTTGGGAATGTATGCTTTGCGGCTTTTGAATGGGGGGTTGGGTTAAGGTGACGCGCTGTTAGCGGTCAAGGTTGGTTGGAATTGTGGGTTGATTCTCCATGTAGTGTAGACAACCCCCACAAGTTCAAACCGTAATTCGTGGATTTTCGCCATGGCAACCGCTGAGGTCGACGGAGGGAGAGTAAGTCCTGGGGCCAGAATGCCGGGCGTAGAAGAGAAATGGACACCCCTTAAGAATACTGTCATTAGTACTGCCAATTCCATCTTAGGCAGTAGTCGTAGAGATCGGAACGACTGGTTTGATTATGAGTGTAAACTAGCGACTGAACGTAAAAATGCTGTATACCGGGCAATGCAGCAGTCTCATAGGACGCGGGTACGCGAGGAGAAATACAAAGAGCTCAGAAGATCTGAAAAAAACTTCACAAACAAAAGAAAAGTTCCTGGGAAAAAAACCTTGTCTGTGAAATAGAGAAAAGTAGAGAGCGAGATCGGCACCAGGCGCGGAAGTTCTACCAAATAATGTGTAGTATGACGCGGTACACGTCACGCACTTACTGCAAGGATAAAGAGGGTAATCTGATCACCGAAGGAATTCTGGACCGATGGGAAGTGCACTTCAATGAATTGCTAAATGGTCAGCTCACAGAAGAATTGGAGGCTCCACCAATGCAAGATCAAGACCAAATGCTGCCGCCACCAAGCATTGAGGAAACATTAAAAGCCATTAAACAGCTTAAATCAAATAAAGCCCCTGGAGCTGATGACATACCAGCTGAGCTCGTGGTGCACATATGGGAGCAAGAGGAGATGCCGGAAAATTGGCGTCGCGGTATAATTTGCCCCATACATAAGAAAGGAGACATCACACTGTGCAGCAACTATAGGGGTATAACATTGCTGAGTACCGCCTGTAAGATACTCTCCACTATCCTACAAGATCGGATAGCCCCATACGCTAAAGCCATCATTGGTCAATATCAGCGTGGCTTCATCCCAGGCAAATCAGCGATTGACCAGGTATTCACCCTTAGGCAGGCGATGAAAAAATATCAGGAATTTAAGATTCCATTATATCATCTGTTTATAGACTTTAAGGCCGCCTACGACAGCATAGCCAGGGTAGAACTATATAATGCCATGAGAGAGTTTGGCATTCTTAGCAAATTGATACGACTTTGTAGGTTGACCATGACCAACGTAACTAGTCAAGTAAAAATAGCGGGATTGCTGTCCAAACCAATAAACATCTATAATGGACTCCGACAAGGGGACGGTCTGGCCTGCCTCCTCTTCAACCTGGCGTTGGAAAAGGCAATCCGTGACTCGGGCGTTTGACTATTGTCACCAAGTCCAGCCAGATACTTGCCTACGCAGATGACATCGACATCATCGGTAGAACCAAATCGGCGGTACAGGAATCCTTCGCCCAGATCGAGCAGGCAGCACAAAAACTGGGACTGCACATTAATGAGAGAAAACTAAGTACATGGTGGCAACTTCTGCGAAGAGAAGACCTAACGTTGGTCAAACTATCAGGGTACTGGAGCACGAATTTGAAGTAGTGCAATCCTTTAACTACCTTGGGTCAATAGTATCAGCCGATAACAATATGGAAGAAGAAATACGCGAACGGCTGATTAAATCCAACAAAGCCTACTATGGCCTATCAAGGCTCTTTGAATGCCTAAATTTATCCAGAACATCCAAGCTACTACTGTGCAAGACCATGGTCTTACCAGTACTCATGTATGGATCCCAGACTTGGGTGCTCAATAAAAGGCACTCTGAACTCTTAGCCACGTTCGAGAGGAAGGTCTTAAGGAGAATTGTTGGCCCCGTATGTGAGGGAGGACGATTCCGGAGACGCTATAACCATGAGTTGTACGCAATCTACCTTGAAGCTAATGTTGTAAGAAAAATCAAGCTCGGTAGACTCCGGTGGGCGGGACACCTAGCTCGAATGGGCGAAGAGTAGCCTGACCGGAAAGTCCTTTGTGGCAGGGTGTATGGAAGGAAACAGCGCGGCAGACCTTGTCTGCGATGGAGGGATGGCGTAGACCAGGACGCCCAGAGCCTGGGAGTGCTAAACTGGATGACATCGGCTCGAAATCGGGACCGGTGGAGAGATTTGCTAAATAAGGCCAAGACCGGATCCCGGTTGTAGTGCCGATGATGATGTTGATGAACCGCTGAGGTGTGAGACGGCGGATTTGGTCTAACGTGAACAAACGCGACACCCAGCGCGCGGATAGCTTTAATATGTGACAAACACGTTCTTTGGACATTTTCATAGCTTCTGCTATCTCTCTCACTTTAATTCGGCAGTCGTCTAGCACCATTTGGTAATTTGCGATGTTATCGTCAGGTTTTGCAGTTTTTGGACGTCCCGAACGTTCATCGTCTCCTAAGCTCCCATGGTCACGTTTAAATTCAGCAAAATTTCACTGTGGTAAAAGATGGTGCAGAGTCCCTATACACAGAGTCCAACTCATCTTTGATTTGTGTAGGCGTACTGCCTTTCAAAAACAAAAATTTAACGACAGCTCGATACTCAATTTTGTCCATTTTCATAAAAACACTCACATCGCATCAGTCAAACGACTGTCAAATAAAAACTACGCGTCCGAAATGGCTGAAATTTTAGTGAGAAACTGTCAAAAGGTGCACAACTACATTCACTAGCTTTTATTGACGAGTGCTGCTATCTTCACATTGAGGTCGGAAACTTTTCACCACCGTCGTATTAACCGTATGGGCTTGGCTTATTAAATGGCACCATCTGTAGGTGCGGAGGTTGAACTACTCACTTTATTCTATAGTCGTGAAAAGTAAACTATTGCAAACTGCCAATTCAAGAGTTACGATCAGAGGATTTTGACAGCAGTTGAATTGAATTGCACTTGGGTTATCTGCAGATAGTTCTGGATGTATTTGGACGATGAATTGCTTGTCCTCTACGGAGTCTTTATTGACGAGTGCTGTTATCTTCACGTTTAGATCGGAAACTTTTCAGACCAGCTTCGTAGATCGTTTACGATCTTTTGCTGCTGGGCTCTGTCCTATCCTTTTCACCTCGTCGATGACCTGTATTGATGATATATCTATGTCTACTGGTATTACTCTCCTGGACAGTACAAGCGCCCTTCTCCCCTCCTCCCGATGTCAGAAATCATTTTCCTCATCACCAAGCTGATCGCTCCTTATTACCACTCAGGATCACTCAGGATTTGACATAGTTGGTGCTGCTTTAGTCCTAGCCGATCAAAGGGAATCATTGGCTTTTTTTGTGCATTCGGCGTTAGTCAGACCCATCCACCTACTAAAACACTAGTTGAAGCACCTTTTCACCTATTTATATGCATTGTTGTTTTTTACCCTTTCTTTTACTTGCATATTTGAAAGTGCCCGTATTTTATGTTTAAATTATAAATTTTTTTATTCTCTCCCTGAAGTCCTTATACTTGTAAGCGGTATCTTTTCTCTCTACACGCTCATTCTCATGTTAACAATCGTCTTTTATATGTTTAATGTTAAATATAAATGGTAATGTTAATATTTACTCAATACTCGAAAAAAGACGCGTTTCATTTCTCGAATAATAGACAGAAAATGAAAATTGTCATTACTGCGATGACTCTAGAAACTGTTTTATAATATATATATATAGAAGCGTGATAAATTTTAACTATTCAATTGTGAATACAAACACTATAACAATATCTCAAACAAACATGCCAATAAAAAAGCATAAATAATAAAACAAATAAAAATACGAAAACTGCGTAAAATGTATGAGAAGTTTTATCATTACAATTAAATGTGAGAAAAAAAACTTACTATGGTCCCAACAGTGATTGGAGTTACGACCATTGGATCCAATGTTAGCAAAATTGTTAGTAGTTGTAGTGAAAATAGTATTTGTCGGAACAGTTGTACAATTAATATTATTATTGTTATTATTAGTAACATCGTTATAAGACATTTTATTGTTATTATTAAAACATTGTTGAGTGCGAGAGACATTGTTGAGTGAGAAATTAGAAGGATAACAAGATGTGTGTGATTGTGGTATTAGCAAGGACGATGACGAGCATGAAGACAAAGACGGTGATGATGGTGACATCGTAATAAGCAGTAGATCATTTTGTTGTTGTACATCAATAGCAATTAAATCGGCATGTACATCGCAACCAGAAGCAGTTGGTGTTTGTTGTTTTGGAAGATGTAATAGCATATCCGTTGACATAATTCCAGTTGATGTTGTTGCCAGTGATAGTGATGAAGATGTCGTTGCAAAACATGGAGAGGAACAGGAGGAATCAAGATTTATTTTATCTAGATTAGCCACCACCACTAGTTGGTCTAGATCCAATAGTAAAGTGTGTGCTTGTGATGCTGGACACAATTTTCAATCATGAGAGATAGTCAAAGTAAATAAAAAAACAAAGAAACCGAAATAAACGGAAAGAAATTCCTTCTAAGTTCTCTATATTTAAAGTTCTTTAGAAAGATTCTCTAGAGTTTCAATCAAATACTTATTTTTTTTTATAAATTCTTTTATCTTGTGAATTGTGAATTGAGGCGGAAAAAAAAGAAATTGTTTGAAAATAAACTTGAAGCGGTTAAGGATGTAATAATTTTCATATTAATTGAATAAGAACTAAATTTCGTCGAACGATTCATAGAAGAGTTTAAAGAAAAGCATAAAATGATTAGTTAGAGGAACGCAAAAAGCTGTATTAAATTTAACTGCTAGATTTGCCTACGTAGCCAGGATATTGAAATGGGCCAACACGGCATGCACGGCATCTCTTAAAGCAATCACATGAGTGAGGGTTAGCTATTTGGAGGCACATGTTAAAGGACATATATGTAAACTACTGTGTACAATTATGACTCGCGATTTTCCATTTTAATGCCGTGGGAATATTGAATTTCAATTTTTTTTCGTATATGGTAGCACTGTGACAGGGAGCTATGTCAAATTTCATGTCATTATGTTCTTCATTTGTAAAATAGTCCACCAATATTTGCAAACAACGAAACCTGATATCCGTGCCCTAACTGAGACCCAAGTCGATTCGTCAACTGATTCGACATATCTTCGTTGCTCAGGATACGACTTACATTCGAGATTCCGTTTTAAGGGTGGAGTCTGCGTTTTTGCGGGGTCCAATCTGGCTTGCCAGAGGATGGAGGCGTTGGAACCCAATAATATGGAGATCATATGGTTGAGGGTCGTACTGAGGAATTCTGTTAAATTTCTTTGTTGTCTTTACCGCTCCCCGAATGACGATCGACCGGCGACATTTTTCGAACATCTTTCACATACCGTATACTGGATACAGATCAAAAACCCAGCTTCTGAAATTGTTGTCCTTGGCGATTTTAATGTGCACAATTTCGGCTGGTTGTTACATTCTAACAAAACCGACGAGGCTGGGAGGCTGGCGGAGATGTTTGCTGTAAGCCTCAATTTGACTCAACTCGTGGGGGAGCCAACGCGAATGCCGGATGCCCGAGGCGGTTATGCGAACACCCTGGATCAGTTTTTGACATCCAAACCGAGTATTTATACCGTAGAGGTTGCTGCACCACTGGGAAACTCAGATCACTGCTTAGTATCTGTCGCGCAACCACTAGCATTTCAAGCGAATAACCGACCAAAGCAGCTTCGCCACGTATGGAGATATGGGGCTGTTAACTGGGACGATTTGCGAGATTTCTTCGCATCCTCTCCATGGTCCGAGGTGTGCTTCGGAAGCTCCGATGTTAACCCTTGCGCGGAGTCGGTATCAGAGATTATTCTTCTGGAGATAGAGATGTATATTCCGCATTCCATCAAACGAAGTTCGTCTGATAAACCTTGGTTTGATAAACAATGCGAGCAGATTACAGCGACAAAAAATAGAGCTTTTAAGCAATGGCGCTCCAATCCCACCGATGTTAACAGAACGAATTTTGTTAGAATCAGAAACGCGTGTAACCAGGCGATTGATACCGCGACGAAAACTCACAACGACAGGGTGATCAATAAGCTCCTTCGGTGCCCAACTGGTTCGCGCTCCATCTGGTCAATGGCAAAAGCTCTCAGCAGTAACTTCGCTTCCTCCTCCTTCCCTCCGTTGGTGACAGACAGGGGCACGTTAGTCACGATTTAAAGGATAAAGCTAATGTGTTCGCGAATTTATTTTCCGCGAATTCAAACCTCGATCCCGGCCTTTTGAGGTCACCTGTGATCTCGCCGGTACGGTCTTCGATGCGGGATGCGAGATTTCCTCCGCACACTATTCAACGCATTCTACGTGAACTGGATTGTAGGAAGGCAACCGACCCGGACGGAATACCAGCAATAGTCCTTAAGAACTGTGGTCCATAACTATCGCCGGTTCTTGGCAGACTCTTCCGCTTATCTTATGCACGGAGGACCTTTCCTGCCTGCTGGAAAATCGCTCGAGTTCAGCCAATCCCAAAGACGGGAAAAAAGTGTCTCCCACAAAATTACCGTCCGATAGCATTACTGTCTATTTTATCTAAGGTAATGGAAAAAGTCATCAATACAGAGTTGGTTAAGTATTTGGAGTGCAACGGTCTTCTGAATGATCGTCAATACGGATTCCGTGGCAGGCGGTCCATAGGAGACCTTTTGACACTTATAACCGATATATGGACATCTGCGATTGAACGGCATGGTGAGTCAAAGGCGGTCGCATTGGATATCTCCAAGGCTTTTGACCGCGTCTGGCACGGGGCATTGCTGAGCAATCTTCGTTCATATAGGCTTTCTCAACAGCTTTGCGACTGGACGAGGAGCTTCCTCGAGAATCGATCGATCCGGGTTGTTGTGGACGGCGAGTGTTCGGATCTGTATCCTGTTAATTTGGGGGTGCCTCAAGGCTCTACACTATTATTAAATCCCATCCGCAGCTTCCTTTCATTGTTTAGGATGACGCACTTAATCCTTCCTTTTTGTCCTCGCACATATTCATACAAGAACATGTAACATTGGACGTTGGTCAGACAAAACTTTATCGAACTTCTCGATCTCAATTTTAATTTACGGGAACGACCGTTTAGGTCGGTGGATAGTTTTTAACTACTTTACTTATAAAAGACACGACAGTTTAGGTGGCTGAATACTGACCAATCCTTTATGTGCTACACTGTTCATTTTAACCAAGGCTGACATTTATTTATAGATACTACGAGGGTAGGTCAATAAGTCCTTAGAAACACCTACTATTGCGCTCGTAGCATCGCTAATGATCTGTTTTTAGTAAGCATCATTCCTCACTAGGTATCTATCAATTTTCAATTTGTTTCATGTTTCAATTTTGAAATTGGATATGAAAAAAATATCTGTGAGGTGGGTGCCGTGTTTCCTCTCAGCTGAGAACTTTTGGAGCGCATGCGTCGCAACCCACATGAGTTTCTGCGCAGATAAGTAACTGTAGATGAAACGTGGATACACCACTACACTTCGGAGACGAAAGAAGAGTCAAAACAGTGGATTGTTAAAGGGGAGCGGGCTCCAAAGAAGGCAAAAACGGTGAAATCAGCTGGAAACGTTATGGCTACTGTGTTTTGGGATGCACGTAGTATTATCGGCATTGACTATTTGGAAAAGGGTACAGATGATAACTGTTTAGTATTATGCGCCATTATTAGGTCAGCTAAACGAGAAAATAAAATTAAATCGTCCTCATTTTCTAAAGACTTATTGACCTGCCCCGTATAAAAACGAAACATTAATGTGTGCATCAGATTTCTTATGTTTGGTTTTCGGATGAATACTTACATATCATTTCTGATCTATCGTAAAGCAGTAAAGACTCGTTTTTCACTTTGGGGTGTGTGTACCACGATCCCTTATAATTTGGGATGGAGGCAGGATCTCCCACACCAATTTTTTGGAAAAAGGAAGAATAAAAACTGGAGAATATTATGCATCGTTTTTGCACCAGTTGAGTGAAGACATAAAAAAAACATTCTCATATGAAAGTCTTTTTCTAAGGACTTAATGATCTTCCCTCATAGATTAAATGTCTCAGTTACATTGACGGATGGATAGTAATTATGTATAAGCATGTAGGAAGAGTCATGGTGCCGATGTTCGCAATTGTTCCGAAATGTGTATATCCTAAATGAATGAGGTCGTTATAAAATACCCACTTGAAATGGTCCCAATATTTTAAATAAAGTGAACATCATCATGTGAATAATTTCTCACAATTTTGTGTTGTGCGAACTATAAAGGTGACAGATCTGACTGCGAAAATTACAGAGGAATATCATTGCTCCCAACCACATACAAAATACTAACAAATGTCATACTGGCGAGAATCACACCGTACGCAGAAGACATATTGGTAGACTACCAATGCGGATTTCGTAGGCACCGGTCAACAAGCGACCAAATGTTCACAATAAGGCAACTGCTGGAAAAGAAGTGGGAATACGGAGAGACGGTTCAACAACTGTTCGTTGACTTCAAAAAAGCCTACGACTCAGTCGCAAGGCAAAAACTCTACCATATTGTAGTTGAGCTGGGAATCCCGAAAAAATATGGCGCCCTCATTCAAATCTGCATGAACGAAAACAAAGGGCGAGTGAGAATAGAAAACCACCTTTCAGAACCATTTGAAATCGCGACGGACTAATACAGGACGATGGCCTCTCACCATGTCTCTTTAACCTTGTATTCGAGTATGTCATCAGAAAGGTACAAGACGACAACATTGCCGGATCATCCCTGAACGGGGTCACACAAGTGCTCGCATATGCCGATGACATCGCCGTTTTGGGCAATAATCTAGAAACTGTAAGCAAAAACATTGAAATCATCATGCAGGCGGCAGAAGAGGTGGGCGTAGAAATAAATGAAGACAAAACGAAATACATGGTTATGGCGAGAGCAGGTGGACCTCAGAGAACACATATAACTCATCAGGGGCACGATATTCGAAAATGTCAAAGAATTTAAATACCTGGGAACAATATTGACGGACAGTAACGAAATGCCGAAGGATATTAACAAAATACTACACTCCGACAACGCTAGTTGACATGCAGTCAGTAAACTACTGATATCCAAACTACTATCACGGAATATAAAGCTCCGTGTCTATAGAACCATAATCATGCCGATTGCTCTATACGGATGCGAAACATGGGCTCTCACAAAACGGGAAGAAAACAAATTCCGCGTATTCGAGTATAAAGTCCTAAGGGGTATCTTTGGCGGCAAATATGACGAGGAAGCAAGACAATGGAGGAAACTCCACAACCACGAATTGGAAGAGCTATACCGCAAAGCTACAATAGGGAGAGTAATCAAGTCGCGAAGATTAAGATGGGCCGGGCACGTGGCGCGAATGGGCAACGATAGGACCGTGCATAGAATTCTTGACGGTAAGCCAACGGGTAAGAGACCGATAGGGCGGCCGCGACGGAGATGGGAGGACAATGTTAGGTTGGACCTCGAGGAGATCGGATCGGATGGTCGAATGTGGAAAGAGAGCGCACGGGACAGGGAACAATGGCAGAGTCGAGTTGGTGAGGTCATGCATTTTCGGGTTCCTACATGCCAATAAATAGTAGTAGTAATAGCGAACTATACGTTGCTTTTGGAAGCTGGCGAAATTTAGCCTTTTAACAGTGAAAAATGATGTGTTATTCCTGGGCAAATTGTTGGAGGTGTGTTTTTTTGTTCCACATTTAGCATTTCGCAAGTGAGTCATAAATGTTGTTCTTTTCAAAACGCCTTATTGAGTACGAAAAATATTTCACGATAAAGTGGTCCTCTTTCATATTCTCTTGCACTGAGCACCCAAAAAGTTAATGTTAAGCTTATTGGATAAACCTCCTTATAAGTGCAGGAGAGAAAGCAATTAATAAACTGATTACTAGCCAATGCCAAACTATTAAGAAAATAATATAAAAATAACAAATAATAAATAAGAAGGGAAACACAAAGGGAAAGGCGGATGTGAAGTTGAATATGATTAACTAAATAATATGACGTCCCTCAGTTGAAATTTGATAAATTTCGAAGCTACAGCCGTAAATTGTTACTAGGCAAGTGAATAATTAAAAGAATTTAAAAAAAGATTTCATACCATCCAGAGGGTTTACCAAACCCGAACTGTTCCAATCAAATTCTGCAGCTGGAACATCTAAAGTAGAAGATTTGGTAGCAAGTGAACTCCTCTTGTAATCCGCGCTAACACCAGATGCAGAAGGTTTTTCCGATTTTATCGGTTCCAGTGGATTAAAACTTAGATTGGCTGCGTAACGTGGCATACAGCTGTTCCAATTTTCCCCGTACAGCTACAATTTAATACAATTATAATTTAATTTAATATAAAGAGTTCGATATTACTTACGATGTTCCTAGAGTCCAAACCAATGGACTTTATCAACGAATGTCGAACATCAGAATTATTCCATTGATACTCTAATGCTTTGGCTGCATCTACATGATTGATTTTTGCCGAAGCAGATAATTGAACACTTTGATTAGCTGGCCAATGTTCGCTATCTGATTGTGATTCGTCGTCTTGAACCACCGGAAACATCATTTCTAAAATAGGCTTCAGTTTGTCATTCAAATTCGACAAACTGAAATTACTTTTGCTCAATGGAGTATTTATTTCTGGATATGTTTCAGTCACTGCATTAAAGTCTCCAAAATCATCATCGTTACTGAAATTGTCTGGCGGTTGTGTAGACTCTTCTATTCTTTCAGTTGTCTCTGCCACTGATTCCTGGAGGGCAGACTTTTCAACTGATACCGAAGCGAAATCTTGAAAATCGTCAAAATCGTCTGCTTCTAAGTCATCGAGAGAAGATTTCCCTTCTATAATTTTTGGTTCAGTACTTTGTGATGATGGCTGTGATGTTTCAAAGTTACTAAATTGACTAAAATCTGCTTCAAATACTAGCTCATTCGTTGCAGCCTTCGGAAAGCATTCTTCAGCAAATACGTGCTGTGAAGTAGCTGTTACAAATTCGGATGGGTTTTCTGTCGATTCTAGTACAGCAGATTCATTTTCAAAAGGTTTAATTTCAATTTCGGTATTAGACAACTTTTCTTTAGTGGAGCAATCAAATGGAACCTCAATACCAGATAACTTTTCATTTGACAAAAATTCACACGGATAATCTGAATTGGTAATTAAGGTGATTTCCCCAGTCGACTCATCTCTTCGAATCGGCTCGAAATTGTTAATATCTTCAAGATCTACGTGGGTAGATTTAACAAGGTCTTCTGATACCGGTGTTGTACTCTTTGAAATGTTATTTGGAGAGTCAAATTTTAGGGAAGGTAAGCTAATGTTATCATCATATTTGCTAACAGTGTCGTCTGGGATGTCATCAATGTCTTCATCTTCGTTTATGTCGTCACAGGGTCTTAAGTCGTTCTCTTCGGTTACAAAGTCCAGGGGTGGTGGACTGTGTGTCTGTAATATGTAAGTTAGGTCACTGCTTATCTCAGTTCTTGAAGCAGATTGTGGGTAGAACGTCGGTCTGAAAGGGGGTTCCAATTCATTGTTTGATAAATCATCTACTTTACCCACTGGGGAGCATCTGTCGTCTATATTATGAGGCGGAGGAGAAGTTGATAACGTGTTATGTATTCCTATGTCGGCGTTGAGTAATTGTGGAATATATACTGGCGTTGTTGATACTGATGAATCTGAAAAGAAAAACATTCAACAATTGATTCTGAACTGTAATTCAAATTATCCTTTATTTTTATAAAAGAACTCTTGCCAATTATTTATAATCCGAATCATCTTGAAATTCTACAAAAAAAATACAATAATTGACTGAATTTGGTCCAATTTACTCTATATTTTCATAAACGACCTCTTGTCAATTATTAATAATCCGATTCACGTTTAACTTCTATTTATACTTAGCCGACCAATCTCGACCAAGCTTTTTGAATCACATTTTGAAAAAGCGGGTAGTACACTTCACTCATTGAATTCCCATCTCAATAAGATATATGTTGGACATCTAACGTTCTACATTAGTGTACATCCGATGGGCACAACGGCGACAATGAAATTGGTTGAACTTGACGAACATCCACCATTTTGTATTTCGTCAAGTTGCAAAGGCTTCCTGATGATGTACGTGCACATCATCACCACCCTTTATCAACTAGCCGCTTCAGGGCACGTCCATCCAACCACACGTGGTATCCTCCCTTCGTCTCTACTACTCTTCAAAAGGTTATGGGCCCAGGCATCCTCCAGAGCACTGCGAAATAGAGTTACGATTGGATAAACGCGTGGAAAACCTACAAACAACACAGCATAACTAAATTCTGGTCTATCAACAAAATGGCGCCATCCACAGCGAGCATCGAACAACTGCGGAAGGATAATTTCGACACTTGGAAGCTGCAGATGGAGGCGATCCTAGTAAAGAACGACGCATGGGGCTATGTGACTGGAGAAATCGTGAAACCTGAATCGACGGAGGCGCGCACAGGCCTGGTCGAGCAGTGGAAAACAAGAGACAGGAAGGCTAAGGCAGACATCATACTAGCGATCGGACCATCTGAACTCAAGATCATTAAAGGGTGCGAAACTTCCCGAGAAGTATGGGAGAAACTCACCTCCCTATACGAGTCAAAAGGTCCGGCCAGGAAAGCCAGTCTACTGAAGAGACTGACGCTTCATCGAATGAGCGATCACGACGACGTGCGAACACACTTAAGTGACTTCTTTGACACTGACGATAAATTGAACGACATGGAAATCGAAATCAACGACCATCTGCTATGCATCATGCTCCTCTATAGCTCTCCCCGAAGTTCGAGAACTTTAGATGTGCCATAGAATCCCGAGACGAGATACCTTCACCGGAGGCGCTACGAATCAAGATAATCGAGGAAAGCGACGCCAGGCATTGGTGCAATGAACAACATGAAGCCGAAAGCGCGATGGCCGCCAAACAACGCGACACGAGGACGGAGGATAAACACCATGAACACAATCACCCCGGAAACCGACAAAAGCCTTCCTACAAATGCTACCATTGCGGAAAAGCCGGGCACAAGGTCGCCGAGTGCCGGTCTCTCAACAGAAAAGGACCGGGATCTTCTAAAGATCGAGGAAAGGAAAACAAGACGCACAACTACGGTACAAGTTTACCAACTTACACCAACTCAGCGCAACACGGATTTCAGGCTTTTAAGTCGACTGTCAGTAAGGGGTGGTGCCTGGACAGCGGAAGCGCATCCCACGTGTCGAGTAACAGCGAAGCATTCGAAGGATACAACGAAATTCATCCAATGAAACTCAACCTTGCCAACAATGCCTCAACCGACATCACTGGACGAGGCGACATAAACATCATCACCCAGTACAAAGACAAATATCGAAACGTAAAAGTGGATAACGTTCTACACGTCCCCGATCTGAGGGCGAATCTAATGTCTGTGAGCAAAATCGCTGACAGAGGATTCACAATCACTTTCGATAATAAAGGAGCGAAAGTAACGAACTCAAAACGGGATGTCATATTCGAGGCTGTAAGGAAAAACGACCTGTACTTCGTTCCAGCAAGCCTGAAAGAAACCCACGCTGTCGCCGCTACAACTACCCCGGATGTATCACTACTGGAAACCTGGCACCGGAGACTGGGTCACTTGAATATTAAGGATTTAATTTCGAGCCACAGAAACGGGACTATACGAGGAATGTTTTTCACACCCACACAAGACATGAAGTGTGATATTTGCGGTATCGGGAAAACAATTAGGCTTCCATTCCCGAAGGAGTCAGTGCGAAAAACCGGTATATTGGACCTGGTTCACACCGACACTTGCGGGCCAATGAGCATCAAAACATTTGGCGGGTCTGTATACCTCGTCACGTTCATCGAGGATTGTTCTAGGTGGTGCGCAGTGAAAACGATCAAAAGCAAGACCGAGGTTTAAAACGCCTTCAGAGATTTTAAAGCGTTTGTCGAAAAACAGACTAGAAGGAAGATCAAGAGCTTACAGTCTGACAACGGGACCGAGTACGTCAACGACGAATTCAATACCTTCTTAAGGAAAAACGGCATCCACCATAGGCTATCAGTGACTCACACACCTCACTAAACGGAGTAGCCGAAAGAAAAAACCGGACCCTGGCGGAAAAGGGTAGATGCCTCCGCATACAAGCAAATCTGGATACAAGATTTTGGGGAGAAGCAGTCAACACAGCAAACCACATCAGAAACAGATGTCTGACCAACACACTCAACGGAAGAACCCCATACGAAGTGTGGACTGGAAACGCTCCAAACGTAGGCCATTTTCGTGAATTTGGATGCGTTATCTACTCGCTAGAACGAGGACCAAGGAAAGGTAAATTCAGCCCCGGGTCCAAAAAGGGGATTGTCCTCGGCTACGCTGACAAATCGAAAGCGTACAGGATTTGGCTCCCCGACGAACGAAGAATCAAAATTGCGAGAGACGTGAAGTTCTTCGAAAAACATAACGACCGGAGTCCCGACTCCAACGATTTTCGCCCAACAAACAACAGATCTGATACTGAAAGTGCCACGGTCGAATTCATCACACCGGACACAACACATAACGAAACCATGGCGAGAGATGAACAACTCGAAGTGATAAGAAATGAAGCAACCGGACAACCAACAACCCCAACCAGCAGATCTGACACATTCATCACAAGAAGAGAACCAGGAAGACCACGGATAGAAAGGATTGGACTCAGTGGAAGACCTCGAAAACTATTTCAAGAATGCGGCATCACTTTGGAGACCGCGGGAGCAGCCGAAGTTCCCATAAAACAAGCAACAAGCGGTCCAGACACCGAGGAGTGGATAAAAACAAGAAATCGAGGCCATCATCAGAAACGACACTTGGACTCTGGTAGATCGGCCGAAACAAGACAAAGTCATCGGCAGCCGTTTTGTCTTGCGGAACAAATTGAATCTCGACGGCACGCTAGAACGAAGAAAGGCACGCATCGTTGCACAAGGATTCTCCCAAGTACCCGGAATTGACTACCACCACACGTTCGCTCCAGTTGCAAGAATGAACTCCATTCGACTTACGGCCGCCCTAGCCGCTCAACACAACATGAGCATCCGCCACCTTGATGTTGCAACGCCCTATCTAAACGGCGAGCTCGTCGAGATAATTTACATGGAGATCCCCAAACACATCGACGTTGCCCTGGAGAAATGAATTCAATCCGAAAAAGCAGAGAAAACATTAAAGCAAAACAAATGCTAACGCAACTGCAAAAGCTTAATGAAGTATGCTTGCTAAACAAAACTCTATACGGACTTCGCCAAGCAGGACGACAGTGGCACACGAAGCTGAGCTGCGAGCTCAAACGCCTCAGTCTCAAGCAGTCCACTGCCGATCCTTGCATATTCTTTGAAGGAAAAGGAAAGGACATACTACTGGTCACCGTATACGTGGACGACATTTTAGTTTCCTCACAAAGCCCAGCAACGATCGAGGAACTATCGAAGCAGCTTTCAAAAACATTTAACACAAAGGACCTCGGCGAAATAAAGCATTGCCTTGGAATCGGATTTCATCGAGACAAGGAAGAACTGGGGATGACTCAAACCAAATACATATCCGAAGTCCTAGACCGTTTCAACATCACCAATTCGAAGACCGTGAGTACACCTCTGGACAGCGGCACTATACTACAGAAAGGGAAGGAGGAACCCGACAGAAACCTGCCGTTCCGAGAGTTAATTGGATGTCTCATGTACCTAGCAGTATGCACAAGACCAGATATAGCCTTTGCCGTGAGCAGATTGAGCCAATTTAACAGCTGTTTCGACGAGCATCACTGGAAAGCCGCCAAACGTGTCTTATGCTACCTGAAAGGCACGGAGAACATTGGGTTATTCTATAAAACGAGCGGGAAATGTCTCACCGGATATGCCGATGCGGACTGGACCACCTGCCCGGACGACAGGAGATCGTACGCTGGGTATGCCTTTACTCTAAACCGCACACCCGTCTCATGGGAATCGCGTATACAAAGAACCGCCACGCTATCATCCACAGAAGCCGAGTATATAGCCATATCCGATGCGGCGAAAGAGTCCATACATCTACGAAGACTGATTAGTCAACTGGCATTCGCCTTACCAGACAAGCTGAAGTTATTCAACAACAACGCTGCTCGGAAGCTGGCTGAGAATCCCGTATTCCACTCCCGGAGCAAACATATCGACGTGCGACATCATTTCATCCGTGAAGCACTGGACAGCGGAACACTCCATGTCACCCACAACATTTGAGTCCATCCATCATTAAAATGATGTTCCTAAAAACTAATTGATAAGTTTTCGGAACTTTTGTACTGACTCTAGGCCTCACATAACACGGTTTTACACAACATGGCATTTTTTTAAGAACCTATCTACTGTGTGATAGGAGGGCTACCTGTATTCAGCATTTACGCCCTGGTAAATAGTGGATCTTTGATTTATAGTTCACTTCAATGCCTTTAGGTGCAAGATGTTGGTGTGGCCTTACTTCTAGTGGTCATTGGTCGCATTGAGGTGCAACTTGAGGAAGCACTTGTGGTACATCATCTTTTGTTGCAATCGTATTTCTGTGCGAGAACACAAACAAATATTATAACACACTATCCTCCAAGTTCTTACTGCTGAGCATCAAACATTGATCAAGCGTCGCCACCTCACCCCTACCGTAAGGAACGTAGGTCTAAAAACAATGTTTTTTTTTTTTTTACATTTCTGTATTTATTGACCATAAATAATTTTTACAATAAGCAATACAGATAACTTATGATACCTTAGCTATAATTGTTTACATATACTTACTAGTACATTTTTCAAACAATATGATAAAAGTTATATATTGATTATGGATTAAGATTTTAGTGAGTAGAGCTTCCTGGAAAAGGTCAGAAAACCAGGATATAGTTATTTACTTAACCTATGCTAATTTACTTAACTTAACTTAACTTATTTTAACTTAGTCTAGTTACCTAATTATTATTGAAATAAGTTAGTGTGGTGTGGAAGGGGATAGCATAGTGATCAATGGGTTAGTGAGGATATTGTCAGTCAGGGATGTGGGTTGGGGAACTACTTTCCGTTTGTTCGTTGAAACGCAAAATATTGGAGTAGGGTTGAATATTACTATATTTAAATTGGTGAGGTGAAAGCTCTGTATTGTGGTATACAATCTCATTAGAGTTATTAACCAATCTGCCAGTGGTGAAGAACGTTCTGATGTGAAGACAGTTCGGGTAGGCAGTTCGGTTATCTGGCGGAGTCGATGTGAGCGCATTTATTATCGGGTTGGGATTATTGGGAAGATTTTCGGTAAATTTGATGGACAGTTCGAGGAAGCGTCGATCTATACGTTCAATATTAGCAGCATAGTAGAGCGAACTACTGTTGTAATATTTGTGGGAGTTGGGATGTCGGTTGAGGCCAGTGATAAGTCTGAAGCATTTCCTTTCGAAGATGCGTAGCTTCTCCATTTGGGCGGGTGTGATATGGTACCATATCGGGCATGCAAATGTGAGAGTGGATCTGATTATCTGTTTGTAGATAAGTGATTTAACTTTGGGAGAGAGACCATTCGGCTTGTACATCACTTTTCTGCAGAGATTAAGTTGAATTGCGGCTTTGCGAATCGAGTTTTTGGTGCGGGCGGAGAAGGACAGATTGTTGGTGAAGGTTATTCCCAGGTACTTTAAGGTTTTGGAGGGTTTTATTATATTGTTATTTAACTTGATTCTTATTTTGTTATGGCAGCGTATGGTGTTGTTAGTACAATTCGCATTTCTGCCTTTAAACACTATGAGTTGAGTTTTGGCTGGGTTGAGTCGGATTTTCCACTTAGTAAAATATGCTGAGAGATTCGGGAGATAGCTGTTAATACAGTTTCTTGCCTCCTTGATAAACTTGTTGCTTGAATAAATTAAAGTGTCATCGGCATAATTCAGCATTACTGTATTAGGTGACAGTGGCTGCGGGGTGTCTGAAGTATAAAGGAGGTATAATAATGGTCCGAGAATGGAACCTTGAGGAACACCCGCGGTTATACTGTATGGTGTCGAAAGAGTTGAATTTATTTTCACCATGAACTTTCTATCAGAAAGGTAGGAAGCGAGAAGTTTTTGGTGTGGGTGTTTAATCCGAACATTGAATGTAGCTTATAGAGCAGTCCTGCAATCCAAACGCAATCGAATGCTTTTGCTATGTCGAGAGAGACGCATATTGTAGGGGATTGGTTTTGGAGATTCATTGTCACATCATGTGTCAGTTTTAGCAGAGCATGACAAGTTGAGTGTTGTGGACGAAAGCCAAATTGAGAATTCGGGATAAGGGAGTTGTCTCTAGCAAATGAGAGAAGATTTTTGTATATCTTACATTCCAAAACCTTACTAAGCGAATTTAGCTGTGATATGGGACGGAAGTTAACCGGGTTGTTGGAAGAACCGGATTTACTAATAGGGACTATCACCGCTGTTTTCCAACATTTTGGGAAATGTGAAGCGTTTATTATGTGGTTGAGTAGAACAATGAAGAGTTACTGCATTATTTTCCATACGTGAAGATACATATTTGTCAATGAATGCAAATAAATAGTAAGGTACCATTTATTAGTTATCCATCACCCGTGGAAATGAGATTTGGCATTCGGCAATACCAGGTGTACCGGTGTGAAGTGAACGTCAAGATACAAATGTATCGATAGGGAACATTTGTTGTGAACGAGTCGTTATATTTTTTTTATTTGGTTGCTATGACATCTGTCAAACTTATTAGTATGCATCAAGTCATTGTACAAACAACATCTTTTTTTTTAATCCTGCTAAAAATGTCGAATTTTGTACCAGAAAATGATGATTTGCGGAAAGCATTAACTTTTTGTTTTCATTTGAAGAAATGTGCTGCAGAGTCGCATCGAATGCTTGTCGGGGCTTATGGTGATCAAGCTCTATCGGAAGCAGCATGCATAAGATGGTTTAAGCGGTTTAGAGATAACGATTTTGATGTGCGAAATGAAGAACGTGGAAGACCACCAAAAAAGTTTGAAGACGCCGAATTGCAAGATATATTGGATCAAGATGACACTTTGAGTCAAAAACAAATGGCACACATGTTAAATGTTGCACAACAAACAATTTCTGACCGTTTAAAAGCTATGAGAAAGATCCAAAAGTGTGGAAACTGGGTGCCACATGAATTGAATGACAGGCAGATGGAAAAGCGAAACACCACATCTGAAACATTGCTTCTACGACACGAAAGAAAGTCAGTATTGCATCGAATTGTGACGTGATGAAAAATGGATTTATTTTAAAAATCCTAAACGCAAAAAATCATCGATACATCCAGGAGAAGCGTCAACATCGACTGCAAAGCCTGATCGGTTTGAAAAAAAGACAATGCTCTGTGTTTGGTGGAACCAGAAGGGGGTGGTGTATCATGAACTTCTAAAACCCGGCGAAACTGTTGACGCGCAACGCTACCGACAACAAATGATCAATTTGAACCATGTATTGATCGAAAAACGACCAGAATGGGCCACAAGACACGGAAGGGTAATTTTGTTGCATGTTAATGCTCCGAGTCATACAGCAAAACCCGTCAAAGAAACAATAAAAGCTCTCGGCTGGGAAGTGTTACCCCACCCGCCATATTCACCATTTGTTTTCATTGATGGGACACGCATTGGCTGAGCATCATTTCAATGCCTACGAAGAAGTCAAAAATTGTGTCTCCGAATGGTTTGCCTCAAAAGACGACCGGTTTTATTGGCGTGGTATCCACAAATTGCCAGAAAGGTGGTCGAAATGTGTAGAAAGCAATGGCCAATACTTCGAATAAAATGTTTGTGGGGAAATGTATTAGCTGGGGTGCCGGCACGTGCACAGGTTCTCTAATACCCCACCACCGTTCATCAAAAGAAAAAGGTAAAACATCGTGCTGCGAAAAGTGATTTCAACTCAATGATTTTTGTTTGAAACCGATCACCACCAAATCAAAAATTTCTTTGTCTCTTTGTTCTTTGAAATTATTTATTTCACTTAATGTTAATTAGTTTACATTTATTTATTTGACATACAACTGCTTAATTTCACTTGGTTCGAGTGTCATTTATTTAACTCTATCGAAGTTAAATTCACTTATGCGCTTATTAGCTACGTTTATTTATTTAACATACAACTGCTTAATTTCACTAGGTTCGAGTGACATTTATTTAACTCTACCGAATTTAAATTCGCTTTTGCGCCTATTAATTACTTTATATATTTACATACAACTCCGTAACTTTACTATTTTCGACCGCTCACGAGGATTACACACAAGAAGACTCAAAGACTATCCGACCACGACTGACTACAATTCGCTACTCTTCGATCATCCCTTCTTGATCGCACATTCCTCCTTATTCTCCCATTTCCCTGCCCATTAAAGTGAATAAACTCTTGCAAATTTACCCACAGTCAATGAACTTGGTGAGAATGGGAGAACGTGCAACGAAGACCATGACGATCTCAGGGTTGCCTTGCTTTCGCATGTAACGAAAGCGAAACCAATGGTGACCGCATGACCCAGTTTGGTATTGGATTGATCTCAGAGTGCAATGCACTCCAAGAAGAGGTAATGGGGGGATAGAAAAAGTATATTTTTCGTGCTATTCACCTGACTACTGAGTTTATTGATCCCCAGCGAATAATCGTGTCTGGCGCGGGTCGAAGGACGCCGCGATGGCTTGGGAAAATATCGGCGTGAGAGAAAAAAAACTAAAGGAAGTCGATATAACCCAACCGTTTCGCTATGCAGCAACAGCGTCGCTTGCCCACACTTTGCTGTTGCTAAGCAGACATGAGATTTTTGATTTCCGATGGAAATCTCATGTGATTTATCAAATTATGTTGGCATGGAAAGGCTGAATTCGGTTATGCATTATCTGCATAGAAGAATGAATTCAGGTTATGCGTCCTTTGGGTGGATACCGTTTACAGGTGAAATAGGCCGACGAGAGGGATTGGGGTGCGTGGGGCGCGGTTAACGGGCTAAATTGGGTTGGTTCTCAGCATAATGTAGAGAACCTCTACATGTTTTTTACTTTCCCATTTAAAATGTATTTACAAAAAAACACTCAGTTCATACCGGTACACCTTATGTACCTCAATCAGACTACGAGTATTGCTCCATTCGACTCAATATATCCTTCGAAAATCTACAAAGTTCGATCATTAAAGAAACGGGTGGAGACAGAAGTAATAAAATCATGAAATTATGAAAACTCTTGATAATTGAATTGAATTCAGCAATGAATAACAGATATATTCATTCGTGCTTCTTTTGTTTACAGTAAAGGTACTTGCCGAATATGATGGAAGGGTACACTTCAACCACCAAATTTGGTTCAATAAAAATATTCATCATCATCATCGGCACTACAACCCGGATCCAGTCTTGGCCTTATTTAACAAGTCTGAGGCTTGCTAAATTTTCCATAATAATTTGTTTTCCGGGGCAAGGTTATTAGCTTTAACTCAATTTTAATTTCATAGTCTTGGCAAAAAAAATGTAGAGAAATTAATATGTGAAT
This sequence comes from Microdon myrmicae, assembly GCA_963931805.1. Classification (NCBI taxonomy): domain Eukaryota; kingdom Metazoa; phylum Arthropoda; class Insecta; order Diptera; family Syrphidae; genus Microdon; species Microdon myrmicae. The sequence goes on along the minus strand of OZ007499.1, from coordinate 37,556,090 downwards.
CTATTACAACACTAGCCCAAAAAGATGAATAGCAATTTAGTTAATGTTCGAATGCGATGAAAACTGCTCGCCAATGAATTATTTAAAAGAAATGTGAAAAGTGATTTGATCTAAACGAACAACGAAAGGATGATTCAGAACGAACATGATCAAGATTTCAAATAAATAAACCAATGCTCATAAATTCAATAACACTATACGAAGTTAAACTATTTTTCTTTTCTCCTTGGCCAAAATTTCTATTGTTTTTAAAAGACGAGTAATATTAAATTGCGTACTTACCTTCGTACTGTTCACCGATGGCGATAAAATCTCCGAAATCATCTCCAATTGGTGCGGTATTATCTGCAATACAATCTATCGGCGGTGGAGTACTACACACAAGTGGTGGTATTGAATTTGACATTGTACAACTTTAGAAATGTCAGCAAAACCAATTCGGAAATTAATTAAAGAAAGCGACAAAATACAAGTTATGCCTCTTGTTTTTTGTCCAATCGTTGACCGTATGCTAACATCCCGCTTGACACAGGATTCGGTGAAATTATTTGCAATCGAAGGCAATTTGGAGATGTTTCAACGAGATGTGTACTTTTCTTGATTAACCACGGCACGTTCTACTGGAAACTGTGATTAAACTTTATTTAACGACGAACTGGTGCACATTCTCTCACCTGAGCATTTACAAGTATGACACATACACCTTCGCGCGACAAAGTGGAAGTCTCGATCGGACGTAAGCAGTTCCCCAACAGCAGAATGGAAGTTGTTATTGTTTGGTGCGTAAGCGATTCAATTCTTCGTTAATTCATTTATTGTGGTTACTGTTGACAATAGAGTGACGATAAGTTTCAGGTTGAACGCGAGGTACGAAGGTGACGAGGAAGAAATAACGACTTCCGGACAAATCAATAATATTCCAATATAACAGTAGATACTTAGCACAAAGCAAAGAATGTAGACAACTTTATAAGGGCAACACTAAATCACATACACTAAAATTACTTTCTTTCTATGAAAACAGTGGATTTTATCTAATTTTTTTACGTAAAAACAATATCACAAAACATAAGTCTACACTTCATGACTCCCCAATTAAAAGTTGTGAAAAAGTAAATTGACACCTGTGAATGTGCTGACAATTGAACTGACACTGGTGCTACCTGGTGGTGAAATTAAAAAAATGTATGTGCTCATTGCAACGGCAATCGGTGTTGAATTTAAATTCCGATGATTTTTATTTACTCTGGAAATTAACTTTTTTATGCTCTTTCGATAACTGAACCATTCGGCGAAATGCGTTTACTGTTTAATAACAATAAATGAAAAAGAAGATTACATGTTTGAAGCTATGATCTAAGCAACTCACTATTACATGTGTTTTTTTTTTCTTTTTATAATTACGCCAAAGGATATGAAATCATCTAAAAATATTAACAATCTAATTTTGCGTCATGGATAACATCATCGTGATTTACCTCTTCTCGAGCGGAGAACGGATCAGCAAGAAGCAGCTGTGCCAGTAACCCCAGACGAAATATAAAGAACTGATAGTATAATCAAAGTGTTTAAGGCTCCGAGATTAGATGATATGCTGAGCAGGATAGTGGAAAAGATGTTGCTGGCCAAGTCAGAAATACTCAGCACAATATACACCAAATGCCTACCTGAACTTTCCCCAATATACTAGGAGGAATAAACCACTCCACTTACCCATTTGTTTGCTAAGTACGGATAGAAAATTTTTGGAAGCCGTCATCCTATGAACGAAACGGATTTTTGCGAATGTTTTATGGCTCCACACTTAAAAGGAGTGCGGTGTATGCGATCACTTACTATGTGTGCGAAATTGTCGACGAAGCTTTGTTAGAAACCATTGATGTGATTGCACGAATCAGTCATCATCATCATCATCGGCACTACAGTCAGGATCCGGTCTTGGACTTATTTAGCAGGTCTCTCCACCGGTATCCGGTCCATATCCGAGACTTGTTAAATTGTCCATAATAATTTGTTTTTCCGGGGGAGGTTATTAGTCTTGCGCCCACATTTCTCAGGATGTCGCTGCATGCATTGGTTCACTACTTGGCGGGTGCCAAAGTAGCTATCCAGGGGTGTCACGTGGAGACTGCATGTCAACTTGGATTTAACAGGGACAAGGATCGTTCTAGCCTTTGCCATGTTAAAAGCAGAGTATATATATATACATATATATATATATATATATATATATATATATATATATATATATATATATATATATATATATATATATAGGGTGACGCAAAATTAATCACCCTATCGGAAGATGTTATAATTTTTGCATATGGCGTCATACGTCAATCATATTTGACATTTGTGAACTAGACAGCTGCAGTCATCTCTTAACCTAACACAAAAAAATTGTAAAGGTCGAAATAAGGACTTCCGTCACTCAAAATCGTTTTTTTTTTTAATTTAGTAAAAAAGTAATTCAAAAACAAAAATTATGATTAAGTTTGCGCCACCATATATAAATATATATATATATCTATATATATATATATATATATATATATATATATATATATATATATATATATATATATATATATATATATATATATATATTGTGACGCATATGACAGTCAGTACTGGAATATTCGGGAAAGTCCAAAACAAGCACTGGAATATTCGATAAAGTACTGCAAAACTGGAGACTAGAACATCCAAGATTATGGAACAAACGGAAACGAAATGAGAATGTGGAAAACGATAAAAAGACGTCGAGACAGCTGATGGTGACAGACAAGAGAAAAGAAAGGAAGCAAGCAAATAATAAAGTGTGATATTAGTTAGAAATCGATTTAACGGCTCGTATTTATTCAAAATAATCAATCCAGCGAACCCTAAGCTCGCTACAATTGGTGTCAGAGGTGGGATTGATTATTGGTGAAGTAAATAAGCTGTGAAAGCGTGTTGTGACGATGTCAGGTCGACATTTGGAGGATCTTCGCGTTCCTGAATTGAAGAAGGAACTTGAGGACCGGAATCGGGATAGCAGAGGATAGAAGCAAATTCTTCGACAGCGCCTACAAGCAGCAATGGACGAAGAGGGTATTAATGTTGACACATATGTTTTTGCGATTGCGCCAGACTGTCCGGATGGAGAAGAAACACCGAGTCAAGATGATGCCAGTGTAACGGAGAAGGGTTCGCCACAGTTGGACATTTCGGAGATGCTCAGGATGATAATGATAAAATTGGATACGCAAGCTGCAGATGTTAATGCAAAGTTGGATGCCCAAAATTCAAAATTGGATACGCAAGCTGCAGATGTTAATGCAAAGTTGGATGCCCAAAATTCAAAATCCGACACCGTAAATTCAAAATTCGACGCCCAAAATTCAAAATTTGACGCGCAAGCTGCAGATGTTAATGCAAAGTTGGATGCCCAAACGCAGTGGATGAAATGTAATTTTCAACACTTTAAGGAAGAAATTCGAAACGAAGTAGAAAATCTGGATCTTAAAGTCACCGATGAAATAACGCGAATCGAAAAGAGACTTGAGTGTGTTGAGAGAAATAAGACATCGCCTAGCAATCAACATGACTACAAAGATACAAGGATGCAACCGCCAACCTTCGATGGAACGGGACCCTTCTCCGTATTTATACGTCAGTTTGACGCCGCGGCCAATTATAATAAGTGGTCGGATGAGCAAAAGTCAACATCACTAATCTGTTCACTCCGCGGGGCGGCTGCAGAATTGCTACAAACCATACCAGCAGAGAAGCAAACAGATTTCCAAGCGGTAAGATACGGTCTTGAAGCTAGGTATGGAGACAACCACGTGCAGCAGGTCTACCGCATGCAACTAAGGAGCAGAATGCAGAAACCTGGAGAAAATATTCAACAATTGCAGGCAGAAATTGAGCGATTGGTAAACTTGTCTTATTCAAATATGACTAAGGAATTCCTGAACGAGGTAGCAATGGATGCATTCACAAACGCACTCCAAGATCGGGACTTGCAACAAGCCGTCCGTTTAGCGGGAAAGAAGACGACTAACGAAATACTGGCTAAACTGGCTACCAGGAGTACATATAGAGTCCGAGAAACATCCGTCCAGGAACGTTCCTGCCAAAGAATCGGACATGTACAACGGAGAACCCCGAGAACTGTTATGAAGTGCTGGACATGCGGCGGAGTCGGCCACATCTCTGTTGACTGTAGGAAACGTCGACGAATGAATGACACATCGAGTGAGAATTGTTGTCCATGCGCTTGTCATAAGAGGAGACTATCAACGGAACAACCTGAGGTGAACAAACACATTGTACCTGTCAGAGTACTAAATGCGTCCGAAGAGCCAGTCGAAAGAAAGGGAGAGTTAACCGCAGAATGTGCACCCGCATCAATGATAAGCTCAATTCAGCAAGGGAAGGTGCATAATAACGCTGATGTTCTAACAAGAAGACGATGTAACCCAGATTTTAAACATTGTCATAAAGCGGAAGAGAAAGAACAGGCGTACGACCTGCGAAATGTACAAGTAGAAGTACTAGATGGGTGGACGAGTGATGCTATACGCGCAGCTCAACTTCAGGATGAAGATATGTCGCTAATCCTGGAACACAAATAAAAGAACGTGCGGCCAACTTGGAACAATATTTCCGACAAGAGTGGAACATTTAAAGCATATTGGGCACAATGGAATTCCTTGCTGGTGGAAGATGGTATCCTTAAGCGTAAATGGGAAGCCGCGGACGGAAAATCCCATCGAATGCAGATTCTAGTCCCACCATCAAAAGTGAAAGATGTTCTAACAGAAATGCACGACGGGGCCTCCGGTGGACATTTGGGAGTTAATAAGACACTTTCAAAATTACGATCTCGTTTTTACTGGCTTCACATGAGAGATGACGTCGAGTCTTGGTGTAGGAAGTGCACAACTTGCACAGCGACCAAAGGACCAACGGCAAAACCAAGGAGCGCTATGAAGCAGTACAACGTGGGTGCCCCTTTCGAGCGAATTGCGATTGATATCTCAGGACCATTCCCAAAAACAAACGACAACAACAAATACATGTTAGTTATCATGGATTACTTCAGCAAGTGGGTAGAAGTCCTTCCAATTCCAAACCAAGAAGCCACAACCGTCATTGAGCAGATAATCAATAATTGGATCAGCAGATATGGAGTTCCCTGTGAGCTGCATTCCGATCAAGGCCGAAATTTCGAATCACAGATATTTCAAGGCATCTGTGCGGCACTGGGCGTAAGGAAAACCAGGACCACACCCTTACATCCGCAGTCAGACGGAATGGTCGAAAGGTTCAACCGAACAATGAAAGAACACTTATCGAAGGTCGTCAGTGATCACCAACGAGACTGGGACATATATGTACAAACCTTTCTCATGAGTTATAGATCGGCTAATCACGAGACGACAGGCCATTCTCCAGCAAGAACCATATTTGGACGAGAGATACGATTACCAGCCGATCTGCGATGAGGAATCCCTCCAGACGCCATAGATAAGACCGAAGACTACGTAGCCGAATGGAGAAATCGCCTCGACGAGATTCATCATTTGGTTCGAAAGCAAATCAAGGTATAAATTGACAGGATGAAAACAAGGTACGACGTTCGAGCCAACGCATTCGGATTTAATGCAGGCGATAACGTGTGACGCTACAACCCTCACCGGCAAAGAGGAAGATCCCCGAAGTTGCAGCAACATTGGGAAGGACCGTATAAGGTCCTCACAAGGATTAACGACGTTGTCTATAGGATTCAGCGAAGACCGAACGCCAAAATGAAAGTGGTACATCGTAACCGACTGGCGATTTTTGTTAACCCAGAAGACCAGTGAACTTAGTTCGGGACGAACTAATCTAGGTGGAGGGTAGTGTGGCGCATATGACAGTCAGTACTGGAATATTCCGGAAAGTCCAAAACAAGCACTGGAATATTCGATAAAGTACTGGAAAACTGGAGACTAGAACATCCAAGATTATGGAACGGACGGAAACGAAATGAGAATGTGAAAAACGATAAAAAGACGTCGAGACAGCTGATGGTGACGGACAAGAGAAGAGAAAGGAAGCAAGCAATTAATAACGTGTGATATTAGTTAGAAATCGATTTAACGGCTCTTATTTATTCAAAATAATCAATCCAGCGAACAATAAGCTCGCTACAATATATATATATGTATATATATATATATATATATATATATATATATATATATATATATATATATATATGTGTACATGATACTCTTGACTATGTATGGAAGGAAACTCATTTCTATTATTGCGTTAGAGTGTCATCACCTTTCATCATCGTCATCGGCACTACAACCGGGATCCGGTCTTGGCCTTATTTAACAAGTCTCTCCACCGGTATCCGGTCCTTATCCGAGATTAATTAAATTGTCCATAATAATTTGTTTTTCCGGGCAAGGTTATTAGCCTTGCGCCAAGTCCTCACCTTTATTGAGGAAAAATAACGGACAATTCAACTTCACTACTATACTATTTACTATTTATTGGCCTGTAGGTACCCGAAAGTTCATGACTTCACCGACTCGACTCCGTCATTGTTCCCTGTCCCGTGCGCTCTCCTTCCACGTTCGACCATCTGATCCGATCTTCTCGAGGTTTAACCTAACATTGTCCTCCCATCTCAGTCGCGGCCCCCCTGTCGGTCTCTTTCCCGTTGGCTTACCGTCAAGAATTCTATACACGGTCCTATCGTTGCCCATTCGCGCCGCATGTCCGGCCCATCTTAATCTCCGCGACTTGATTACTCTCTCCATTGTAGATTTGCGATATAGCTCTTCCAATTCGTGGTTGCGGTGTTTCCTCCATTGACCTGCCTCCTCGTCATATTTGCCGCCAAAGATACCCCTTAGGACTTTATTCTCGAATACGCGGAATTTGTTTTCTTCCCGTTTTGTGAGAGCCCATGTTTCGCATCCGTATAGAACAATCGGTATGATTATGGTTCTATAGACACGGAGCTTTATATTCCGTGATAGCTGTTTGGATTTCAGCAGTTCACTGACTGCATGCCAACTAGCGTTGTCGGAGTGTAGTCTTTTGTTAATTTCCTTCGGCATTTCGTTTCTGGCCATCAGTATTGCTCCCAGGTATTTAAATTCTTTGACATTTCGGATATCTCGCCCCTGATGTTTATGTGTGTTTTCTGAGGTCCGCCTGCTCTGGCCATAATCATGTATTTTGTTTTGTCTTCATTTATTTCTAGGCCCACCTCTTCTGCCGCTTGCATGATGATTTCACTGTTTTTACTTACAGTTTCTAGATTATCGCCCAAAACGGGGATGTCATCCGCATATGCGAGCACTTGTGTGACCCCGTTCAGGTATGATCCGGCCATGTTGTCGTCTTGTACCTTTCTGATAACATACTCGAGCACAAGGTTAAAAAGCCATGGTGAGAGGCCATCCCCCTGTTTTAGTCCGTCCCGGATTTCAAATGGTTCTGAGTGGTGGTTTTCTATTCTAACTCGCCCTTTGTTTTCGTTCATGCAGATTTGAATGAGGGCGACAAATTTTTTCGGGATTCCCAGCTCAACTACAATATGGTAGAGTCGAAGGCTTTTTTGAAGTCAACGAACAGTTGGTGAACCGTCTCTCCGTATTCCTACTTCTTTTCCAGTAGTTGCCTTATTGTGAACATTTGGTCGCTCGTTGACCGGTTCCTACGGAATCCGCATTGGTAGTCTACCAATATGTCTTCTGCGTACGGTGTGATTCTCGCCAGTATGACATTTGTTAGTATTTTGTATGTGGTTGGGAGCAATGATATTCCTCTGTAATTTTCGCTGTCAGATCTGTCACCTTTTTTGAAAATGGGGACGACTATTGAGATTTTCCATTCTTCCGGAATGACTTCCTTATCACATATTGTTTTAATCAGTTGGAGGATCTTTCAAGCGATTGCTTCTCCTCCATGTTTCATAAGCTCTACCGATATGCAGTCGACCCCGGGAGCCTTGTTGTTTTTCAATCGATTTATTGCGTCTACTAACTTCGTCGAAAGAGGGCTCTGGGATCTGAGGCTCGGCTGTATGTACGTCTGGTGGGCTTATTTGTGGTTGGTGGGTGCGCACATTGAGCAGGTTTTCAAAGTACTGCTTCCATCTTGTCACGATATTGTTTGTTTCTGTGACCAGACAGCCGTTTGTGTCTCGGATTATTTTGGCCCTTCCTCGGTAGCCATTTCTAATAGAATTTATACCGGCAGATATGCCTCTGATGTTCTTTGCTCTGGCATTTTCTATGATTTTTTCGATCCGAGTCTTCTCCCATTCGCGTTTTTCACGTTTGAAAAGTCTCGCTGTCAATTTCCGAATTGTCGCGTATCTTTCTGCGTTGACTTCATCATATCTTTCTAAGTGGATCACTCTGTGGCGTTTACGTTGTTCGATCTTCGCCCCGCACTCATCGTCAAACCAAGGTTTGGACTTAATTGTTTTCTTAAATCCTAATACCTTTTGAGCTGTTTGTTTGATTGTGTCTCTGATCGATGCCCATTTAGTGCCCGGATTATTGGTTTCCTCTTCCTCACTACTCCCATTCTCTAGGGTGCTAAATCTATTCGTTAGTTCGTCTTGATATTCAGCCCTTTTGCGTAGGTCTTTTAGTTTATCAATGTCGAACTTTTTGCTCGTCTCCCGTGACTGTCCTTATGGGTTTGCTGCGAACCGACTTCTAATTTTGCCCATCACTAGAAGGTGATCGGAGTCGCAATCTGCTCCTCTATATGATCTTACGTCAAGGATATTCGAGTGGTGTCTTTTGTCTATGAGGAAGTGGTCTATTTGGTTACGCGTTACGCCGTCGAGTGATATCCATGCGGCTTTATGGATTTGCTTGTGCTTGAACATTGTGCTTTTCACTACCAGATCTTTGGTCACCGCGAACGTGATAATTCGAATCCCATTATCATTTGAAACGCCGTGTTGGCTCTCTTTACCTATAGTTGGTTGGAAAATGTCTTCCATTCCAATTTTTGCATTGAGGCTCCCCGAGGAGGATTTTAAAATCGAATGATGAGATCCCATCGAATACTTCCTCTAGGGTCTCGTAAAATGTGTCCTTCGTTTCTTCGTCCATAGATTCTGTTAGGGCGTGTGTGTTTATAAATACATAATTGTACCATGGTCCCTGTATTTTTAGCACCGACATTCGGTCATTAATAAATTTCACATTTTTTACATGGGGCGTAATCTTCTTGCTTATGATGAAGCCGGTTCCTAGGCAATGTGTGTCGGTACCTGCGCACGCCAGTGTGAACCCGTTTGTTTCGGTTACTTGATGTGGGAGTCGGACTTCCTGAAGCGCGACGATGTCCATTTTATATTGTTTCACATGTTCTACGACCGTCTGTATCGCGCCTGGTTTACATAACGTTCGAACGTTCCACGTCCCGACGCGTATATCCTGCTTTTTCCGTTTTTCCCTACGTCTTCTTTTTGCCGAGTCGGTGTTTTCTTGATGATTTGTTCCCTTATGGTAGTGTCGGCTCATCACATCTACGCCTGCCTGGTTTTTCGTGAGATTGTTTTTTGTATATTAATTATTCATTTTTGTCCCCACGAGTCTTGGGGTTTCAAATAGTCTGCCACTCTTTGAGATGGTAAGGCCTGCTTACTGCTCTGATTCGACCCGGTGCCAGAGAGGCACCGTTATAATATAGCCGGTATACCACTGGCTGCAAACCATCCAATGGGCACGGTGACGCGTAACACCCTGGATTAGGGGTGGTAGATCTTTGTGTGTTACTCCTCGCTAGCCTGTCTGACATGGGTGGCCCTACTGGAAGCGTATGCTTCCGTCAGCATAGCCTGAATGATTCATTGTAGTTTAAACTAGACTAGAAGTCAATAACCAATTTTAATTGAATTTATTTAATCTCCAACCAATTAAATTTAGACAATTTAATTCATCCACAGAAATCACATCAGGATACACAATAATTTTGAATGTTTCCAATAATTCTTTATATCGACAAAAACTTGGTGAACAATTTTCCAATTCGAGTGAATTGCGGAATGTTGACTTATTCTGTGCCTGGTTTTTCGTGTAAATCTAAATCTTAGGTGATTTTTTTCAAGTTTGAAAAATTCTTTTAGTGTACTATCGATTTAGCCTCAAAAGCACGAATATCATGGTGAAAATCGTTTTATGTTGGGTTAAACATTTTGTTGTTGTTTTAGGAGAATTCTAGGTGTGGGTTTTGATTTTCATGTCTTTCTACACATTTTATGAGAAATCTATATACCACCTTGAAGGCTTACATACAATTCATTGAAATGTTGGCACACATCTGTAAAATTTTTATTGGGGTCATAGATTCGTTAATTATTAGCGTACCACCTATGGCACGCGTCCGATTGATTCGCAGGCCCTGCTGTACAAAATTAATGTTACGATATAGTTGTTTTAATTCCGACAAATCCGATCTGTTCCATATTTCATACCATTCTTCAAAATGGCCACCTTATGTATCAATCAAAAACACCGAAAACAACAATGGCGTGTCGAGTAAACAACGCGTCGTTTTAACATAGTCCTTAGTAATTATTAGAGAATTTGCAGTCCATAATACAAAAAAGCAATAAATATATAAAATTAACAAGTTACAATCAACTGAAAAAATAATTTTTTCATTTCCAAACTAGCATAAGCACTAGAAAATATTTATGCTTAGAATTGTGCGCGCATCACTGCCTTAACCTAAGATTCAATATCCTAATCTCTGGCATCTGCCGTGTTTTTATAGAATCTTTTTTGGATAAAATTATCTACATAGCAATGAAAGACGGCAGCCTGGCAAATAAATTAACTTCTTCAACAACAAACGACGAAATACTTTCAACGCTTTTAAAAGTAAATAACTTCGATAACAGCATAAAGGATGAATCGCTGGACATTAATCTGGCGGCATGTATTCCAATTTCAACGGATACTCTATGCAATAATAGTTTTTCATCAGATTTTTGGAAAGCGCTCGACGATAATGCCCAAGGTGAGGAAAGTAATACATCAACAGCACTGAAAGCATCATTGTTTGATGGTGTCGGCTTTACCGGTTCCGTGCCACTAACAGTAACTACGGCATCTCCAAGTCTATCAAATATCACCGAAGATAAAGAAGAGCGTCCAACTACAATATCGTCAAAGAAAAAATGCCGCAAAAGCAAGCCAACAAAGGAATTAAACGATTCTATAACTCCAACGATCTCAAATAGCTTTAAGGGTACATTAACAACTGCATCCAATATACCATCAGAACAAACCGAAGGAAATGTGTTCAAATGTGAACAGTGTAGTGTCCTTTTAAGAAGTCTTACAGAGCTTATTAAGCATGAGGTAACCCACGAGATTGTTTACAAATGCAATCAATGTGAAAACCAATTTAACAACGAAAGCGCGCTGAAAAAACATACAAAAATCCACAGAGATGAGACTAGAAAAGACGGCTGGAAAAAGTGCCCAGATTGTGGCAAATGGTAAGTTGTGAGGAATCTCAACATTTAACTGATAACAGATGATATTTGGTGGCTGGCTTATCCTTCACATTGTTTTAGAATTTGTTGTTTATCTTTTGTTTACGTTTCGAATTTGCTTTCGTATTTACAAGTCCAAACAATTGTTTGTTTAAAAACTGATATTCCAAATATGAAGAAGGTATGTTGATTGCGCAGAAAATAATCAATGAATGGGAGCGTTGCATGTGGAATTCATATTCAGAAAGAGCAGGTGCTTTCTATACGGAACTTGTATATTTACGGCATATTACTTATTAAATATAATTCTAAAAGTATTCTTTGAAGAAGCCGCAATGTGCTCGTAGCCCAAAGAAAACAAGGGTAGGAAATAAAACTATAAGAGAATAAACAAATTTCTATACACACCGTATTTCGACAATATGTAACCCTTGAATATATTTCGAGTTTGTATTTAGTAATTAGTGTGATCTGGTTGTACAACTACGAAGTTATTCAAAAAATCCTTAATGTTTTATTCTACGGTTCTTCATAAGGTAACAGTAAGTGGGAGCCTCATTATCGATTGTCTTGGATAAAAGGATTAGTTGCCATTGAGTTGGTCGAAAGTGGACACATGTACGCCACCGGATAGTACTCTTCTAACGGGCATGGCCAAAACATTTTTTATAGAGCTATCTCAAATCACTTGTTTACCTGGTGCACCTAAAGACAACATTCGTCCGATTGGCACCAATATACCTATCGATAGGTTGGAGAAAGTTGGACAAAATCTCCGAGTTCGATTAATGTAATGTACTGACCCACACTATTTTACCGATATTGTAGTAGGGTTCGCTGGATTAATTATTCTCGTGAAATAAGAGCCGTGAAATCAATTTGCTATTTCAAACTGTATTCGTCCGCTAATGACAACCATTACTTGACTTCTCCCCTGACTATACGTGTTTTTTTTTCATTCCCGGTGACATTTGACTTATCGTTTTTACTGCTCATAGTCTCCAGTTTTCCAGTACTTTGTTTTGGAGACCTGCCAGATGTCCAGTTGATTGACATATGCGTCACTCTACCCTCCGCCTAGATTAGTTCGTCCCGAACTAAGTTCACTGGTCCTCTGGATTAACAAAAGTTGCCAGTCGGTCACGATGTACCACTTTCATCTTGGCGTTCGGTGATGGAAGTTCTTGCCCTTCTTCCAGATTTTCTAATGCTCTCCTTCTCGCGTCAGCTCTAGCCTGCCGCAATTCTTCCTTTTCCCAACGACGGAATTCCTCTTGCATTTTAGGGATCTCATGCGAATAGTATAAGAGAAAATGCATGTGCACATCCTTAAGCTCTTCGGGAGTTTGCTCATCGCGTAAGCGATCTAGATCTTCATCTTTAATTACTCGCATATCATCTGGTATTGGAGCATCTGTCGATTTCATAAGCGTATTCAATTGGTAGTTCCGCATCTTTTCAAATAACTGGAGAAGTTTGTTTTTTCGAGCTGACAGTAAACCCCAGTGTGCGTCGTAGTAATAGATTTTCCAGTTTGATTTTTCGAGCTGACAGTAAACCCCAGAGTGCGTCGTAGTAATAGATTTTCCATAGATCGTCGCACGTTAATTCTGGTTTCACGTATTCTTTTCTATAGAAGGCAATGTACGGCAACTCTAGCTGTTGATTACGCATAAAATCTAGCGCTTGCTTGATCTCTCCCACCGTATGTGGTGGCTTACGATAGCGGTCTCGACCTCCAGCATCAGTTGATTTCTCTTGTTCGGAAACAGTTGATTTACAAAATGCCTGTTTGTAAATCAATTCCGCTTCAACTTGTAGTACATTGGATCCCTCTGGAAGAGGCGTAACCGGACGTTCGCGCAATTGCATTCGCTCAGGAATATCCGTTTTACGGGTTTCATTGTCCAAATCCGTAAAGTGAACTCTTTTCAATTTACTAGGTTCGTATTTTTCAAAAATAGTCTTTCGGGTAGATTTCCTTTTGGTTGATTTCTTGGGTCGGGTTTCACGTTCCCCAATATCACCTTCCGATTCGGGTTAATATTCGTCCTCGTCATACTTAGTGAAATCTTCATAGTCGAAATCTACACCGAAAATGTCCTGACCTTCTTGCAATGACGCATCAGTGAATAGAAGTCGTCTTTTCTTCTTCTTCTCCGCACTTGGCCTTCCTTCGTCGTCTACAATAACATCATCAGCATCAGATTCTGATTCCTCATCATCATCGAAACGATCTGCAGCCTCAGTTCAGAGTGGCGTTCCACATCGTCTTCGTCGTCGAATAGCTGTTCGGCTGTAGCCTCACGTGCTAAACCTTCATCGACGTGCTGTTCCTCTCCATCACACTCTTCGTCCTGTATACGACGCCGACGCTTGAAGCGCGTTCTGCGTTCGACTTTCAAACCAAGATTCTCTTCAATAAGGTCATAGTCGTCGTCTTCCAGTCGGCCGTCCAACTCGTCATCATCATCACTTTTTTTTTCGTTTCTTGGAACGGCCTGAAGCATCCGTATCTTCACCATCACTGCCGTCATCTTCAATCGGGTTATCATAGATGAGCTCCTTCAGTTCTTCACATAACACTCATTGTCCTCTTCCTTCTCTTTCTCACTGCTGTCGGCCATAGCTTTGCTCTTCCTGAGTTTCTTCCTTTCATGTGGCTCCAATTCCTCCTCATCCTCAGATTCTTCCGCTTCCGAGTCTAAGAAGACTTTCATACACTACCTTTGGGCATCCAATTTTGCATTAACATCTGCAGCTTGTGCGTCCATTTTTGTCATCATCATCCTGAACATCTCCGAAATGTCCAACTATGGCGAACTCTTCTCCGTTACATTGGCACCATCTTGACTCGCTGTTTCTTTTCCATCCGGACAGTCTGGCCCAATTGTAAAAAGATATGTGTCGACATCAATATCCTCTTCCTCCACTGCTGCTTGCAGACGCTGTGGAAGAATTTGCTTCCGTCCTCTGCTATTCAGATTTCGGTCCTGAAGGTCCTTCTTCAACTCAGGAACGCGAAGATCCTCCAAATGTCGATCTGACATCGTCACCACTCACTTTCGCGGACTTATTTCCTTCACTAATAATTAATCCCACTTCTGACACCAATTGTAGCGAGCTTAGGGTTCGCTGGATTAATTATTCTCATGAAATGAGAGCCGTGAAATCAATTTGCTATTTCAAACTTTATTCGTCCGCTAATGACAAGCGTTACTTCACTTCTCCCCTGAATTTTCGTTTCGCACTACATATGTGGTCTCACAAAAACACTCGATCCTTATGAAGGTGGGCGCCTATAAAAGATACAACTAAAACCACCTCCCGCCAACACATATTCCCGTTGTTCCCCGTGGAACTTCGTCGTCCTACCTCTTTTTGTCCTCCGGCGCCTTGGTGTTCCTTCGGGCTGGTGCACAAAATGTTGTGTGTTTACCGAAAGGCTTCTCGAATGGGGTGTTTGACCCGGCGGTTTTGTGCTGTTCTTTATTTTGTGGTGGTTACAACCACTTTAGATGTTGGAACGTCTGTCGACTCCTTGGTGCTTCAAGCCCATGTGCTTAGCGGCGCCTATTTCAAACGTTTTATAGTTGGCTTACCTACTTGCCCCCCGGCTGGTTGGGTTCCTTCCACCACTGATTTTACTGTAGTTAAGAAACAAAGGCCTTTGGTTTTCCCTTAGTGTATCTATATTCTTCCTTCGTTCCAATTTAATTAACTCAAAATGCAGCTCTGCACCTTGGCTGTCTGATTCTGGCTGAATTTTACCGCCAATAGAACTCCCTATTTATACCCAAAATCCAAATCAAGATTTTCATACCTTCCCACGGGTCATTGCTGACTTCCAGACAGCCACCCGGCGTTAGTCCCAGTCGAAGGCCATGCCAACGACGATGGGAACTGCAACGTCGACATTTTGCCGCTAGTCATCCTAAGATGGCAACGTTACGCCTACGCTGGCTGTAGTTCCACCCCAAGGCTATGGGAAACTTTCGATTCACGGTGATGCGAATCTGTTTTGCCCGTAGCAAATAGCATGCATGCGCCTGGGTGAAATTACCTTGAAGGTGATAGGGTGTTAGATAATTATCAAGTTTATTCTAATTTTAGGATTTACGTAGCTGCAATCTGCATGTTAGAACATGGATATGGGCATGGCTGGGACATGGGAATTGCAGAATTGCAATTTTAGGTATTAGAATGGGAAAGGTGATGGGGATTTGATTTGCCTATTGCAAATAGCGTGCAACATTAGATGCATTGCAATTTTAAATATGCGAGTGGGAAATGCATGCATCTCAAGGTAATGGGAATTGGATTTGCCTATGGCAAATAGCGTGCAACATTAGATGCGTTGCAATTTCAGATGTGTTTCCAGTTGCATTGTGCAATTTGCATGGAATGCTATATGTTTTGAACATATGCGTATATGACACATGTTATATGTATGTAGGTATTATTGATGAATGGAATTTTGCGTACAGCATACATGCGTGTACATGTCATGTGTACGCGAATATTAGAGTATTGGATGTTATACCAGGGTATTGGAATTCTGCGTGTAACAGACGCGTTCATAAATTATTTTTCCGATCACGCCGGTGCAAATTTTCACCTGCCGTTCACTAATTGTTTTTCCGATCACCGGGAGTTAATTTTCATCTGGCGTTCACTAATTATTATTCCGATCACATCATCATCATCACCATCGGCACTACAACCGGGAACCGGTCTTGGCCTTATTTAGCAAGTCCTGAGACTTGCTAAATTTTCCATAATGATTTGTTTTTTCCGGGCAAGATCATTAGTCTTGCGCCAGAGGCCCCCCAACGGGGAATCGAACCCAGGTCTCCCGCGTGACAGGCGGGTAATTTTCTCCCGATCACACCGGCGGTTAATTTTCTATCTGTTCATTTAGACGATTCCTCTTCGACTGAAAACTTTTCGCCAACGTTTTCTGACGTCTTGTACTTTTTTTCGACGCCAACTCTTTGTTTAGGTTATAGCCAAGTAGTTTATGTAAATTTAGTACTTGGCGCAATTATAATAATAGAGAGAGGGGGTTTTGTGGGTGAGACTGTGGGTGTGTGGCCCGTAACAGGCGCAGCATACTCTTAATGATGACAGCCTATGTGCTGAGTTCACTCCCCTCATGTACGACTTATACTGTGCGACTCTTGCCAAAATGTGAGCTGCATATATTATAATAGAGGCGTTGACGCTGATCATCAACTTCTATATATGGGGCCGGGGTCCTCCAACATTGGGTACCAGTCTCGCTAAAACATTGTATACTCTCCCAGTTTTTTTTTACTCGTTTTTCGCAGGTGTTCGTTAAAGGTCAACGTATTGTCGAGGGTTACACAAAGATATTTTAAAGAGGGACAAGATTTGAATGTGTGTCCCTTTATTTCCAAATCAAGGTATTCAACTTTTTTGCCGTTACATATTAAAATCACTTCCGTCTTATGTGCGGCTTGTTTCAGTCCAGCCATATCTACCCGGCATTTATTGCTCTGGATTGTGTGGGAAAAAATATTCGCCAGGTCATCCAGATGATTAGCCACGGCCACTATCGCCAAATAGTCTGACAAACCCAATGATTCTTACTCCTGGTACATTGACCCTGTGTACGCTTGAGACACAGCACAATCTCAAACTTTTGTTGAAGATAAACTAAAAGAAAAAACGACTCGAATCCTGCAAAGCAAAACTCTTCAAATTCAATTTATGTTAATATTTCTAATTTCCTTGATCAGTTAACACAACTATTGCAGTCTTGGTTTCGTTTTCAACTGTCTCTTATTCTTTGTTCACAAAAACGCAATACAATTTCACAAAACCTTCCTCCGTTCGGTTTTAAAAACAGCAACTCAACTCCAAATTCAAATCACCGGTTTCACCAGTCAAAAACAACAGGTTCTTCGTTTTATCCCGTTGAGCAATCGTCGAGGTCAATGGCAGATTCCCTCTCTTTCAAAAGCGCTGAAGGGCATATCACTCGATTGGCAAGGATTCCAATTGGGAGATCACTCATGTCATGTTGCCAGTGTCCGTTTTCTTTTGCTGCATAAGCTTAGGCGCTTAGTGCCTGAATGTATTTTATTTTCAAATTCGTTTCTTGCTAACTTCGTTTCT
The DNA here is from genome assembly GCA_963931805.1 of Microdon myrmicae. Classification (NCBI taxonomy): domain Eukaryota; kingdom Metazoa; phylum Arthropoda; class Insecta; order Diptera; family Syrphidae; genus Microdon; species Microdon myrmicae. The sequence continues at coordinate 37,538,422 of OZ007499.1, read as the reverse complement.
TTCGAAAACTCGAAGTCTTTCCATTTGAGCCGAAGATATGCAGGACCATATGAGAAAGGCGTATGATATTCCGGATCGGATTAACTGCTTATAGCAGAGAAGCTTGATTTTGGTGTCAACTTTGTTGCTCCACTTCAAGATGTTGTGCAGTTGCTTAGACCGACCGAGGCCCCTTTGAAGAATGTGGGTCACATGCTTGATGAAATTCATTTTTGGGGTATAGATGACCCCAAGATATTCCATCCTGTCCTGTGGTCTACTCGTAGTACCTCCTATTTGTATTCGGATATTCTGTGAATATCGAGAAGTAGGTTGGGAATTATAGCTACTGGTTTGGATGGGTTAAGTCGAATTTTCCATCGACTGTAGTACTGATACAGTTCGTCTAGATGACGGTTGAGTCGGTTTGTTGCGAGTTTTGGGCTTTTAGATGACGTGTACACTAGGACGTCATCCGCATAGCATATCTGGTTTACTCTACCATCCACAGGACGAGGAATATCTGAGGTGTAGATATTAAATAAGATGGGGCCTAGAATGGAGGTACGCCTGCAGCGGCGTTGAAAGTTCGGGAAAGCTTTCCATTCACTCGAACTTGGTAGGTTCTGTTTAAAACGAACTGGTAGATGATACTACACAGCGTTTTACTGAGGCCAGTATTCAGAAATTTAAAAGCGAGACCTTCGATCCAGGTTGTGTCAAAAGCCTTTTCAATGTCCAAGCTCACCGCAATGGTGGGTTCCTTATTAAAGAGGCGCACGCAAACGTGGTTTTGAAATATGTTGAGAGCCATGGTGGAGCTGTGCGCTCTTCTAAATCCAAATTGGAAGTCAGGTATTAGGTTCCTGACACTGATAAATGTATTTAGCTTCTCGTATATGAACTGTTCATATATTTTGCTGATGCAGGTGAGGAGCGAAATAGGACCAAAGCTTGAGCGGTGATAATTTGGTTTCCCAGCTTTTGCTATTGGGCAGACAACAGCATGCTTCCAAGTTTTGAGAAAGTACCCCATGTTGTAGGCATGTTTGAGCAGAATGGAGAGCTTTATGAAGAATAAAGCAGAAAGCCTTCGCAACGAGTAGTAGACATATTGTCGATACCGGGTGACTTCTTGGGGTTTCGAGATTTAACTAGGTTCTGTAGGGTATTTGATGTGACGAAGCCGTGACTATTATCACGTGTGTCGTCGAAGTATGCACTGGTAGCTGAGTTAAAGATAACTATTGGCTCGTTAAAATTGTCTAATTTATTGTGAATCTCTGAACTAATTATTGCATTCGTTTCCGGGTCGCCATCCTCGAGAGTGAGCTTGTGATTATTTTCAAAGGTGTCTCCGATGATGTTTGCTTTATTGGTGTCATTATTGACAACAAGACCGTTGTGCATGATTGGTCCAGTGATACAAGAGGTCTTTTTAACATTTTTATAAATGTTCTGGTCCATCTGAATACCCTTCAGTTTGTCTTCCAATTGTCGGGTGCGATTGTTTTGAATTCTTTGTTTTGTGTGTGTTTTGTGTGCCAATATTGTGAATAATGGCTCGCAATAATGGCTCCCTTTGCGTAAAGCGGTGACGATATCTCATTCTGCAGAGCGTTTTACGCTCCCAGATGAGACGAAGAGTGAGGTCGTCAAGGGGAATCTGATAAGTCTTTTCAAGTTTGTACTTCGGGACATGAGTCTCAGAAGTTTTAACTAGAATCTCGTGAAGTCGAATTGCAGCGTTATTTATCTCAACCGTCGTTAGGTTCCTGTCAGTGGGAAGAGTGAGTTGGTGGAGTTTTTCGTTCAATGTGACATTGAAGTTGTCCCAAATTGTGCGCCCATAATCGGGTATGTATCTGATATGAGCCCGCGATGCTCGATAGCTGCAAATGAACATGGTCACAGCGTTGTGGTCAGATACACCCGCCGATACTTGGGGAAGTAAATCTTTGGACACAATAAAGATGTCCAGGATGGAGTTACCTCGCATACCAACAGTAGGTGCCACTATTTCAAAATTTAGGGCATGCGAGTTTTCGGTGTACCATTGGTACAATTTTGTGCCATTTGGGAAAGAGACGGAGTTGTTCCAGTGAAGATATCTTCGGGATTAATGGGACCGTTATTGGTTTTATGTGAGTGGTATACGGAGTATATATTCCCTCTACCGTTATTAGCTAGATGTAATTCAACCCCGGAGACCTCTATGGACTCAAAATGTGGGAGGTCAATAGCTTCATGACGAAGTTCGCTATTAACTAGTGTGCAGGTGCCACCTCCCTTGATGGTGGGGCTGCCAGTGAGGGTTCGATCTCTTCGAGTTATGGAAAAGTTTGGGAATACAGGGCGGTGACATGGATGCAACCTAGTTTCGGTTACAAGTGTTGAGGTTATATTTTTAAGTCTGTTAATGTCACTCTATAGTGAATTACCTTAGAAAGAAATCTATTGCCGCGGGTCCGTGGATTTAGCTGTGTAATTTCGTGCAGGACGCCAAGAAGTCTGGTAAGGGGGTGGAGTTTACTCACAGTGGGTTAATCACAGTCTTATTAACACGTGGGCATACGTTCTTGAATGCCCCTGACCGGGAATACAGCGTGGGTTGATCACAGTCTTGTTAACACAGGAACATACTGTCGTTCGCTTGCTATAGATTAGTGGCAGCTAGAGTTAAACGCTTTTTGATTTGTTTGTTCCGAATACTTTATTTATTACTTCTAGCTGTAATGGAATTTACTGATGGTTCGACCATAGGTTCGGCCTTCTGGAACCTTACTCATGGTTTGACCATAGGTTCGGCCTCTGGAACTTTACTGATGGTTTGACCATAGGTTCGGACTCTGGAACTTTACTGATGGTTCGACGATAGGTTCAGCCCTCTGTAACTTTACTGATCGCGAAATAGAAATGTGCCGCGCTTTTATACTTTTGGGCATTGAAATTGGTCAAAGTTTTTATTGTAAAAATTCCAAGAAGCACAAACAAGGTTTTGTGTGCTTCAATTGGAATAGGGTTCTGGGAAGTGACTAGGAATTTATTTGAATAAATTCCCTGAAAGAGAAATCATGAAATGCATTTAGAGTTAAGCATTTCATGATGTCGGGGTTATTAGGAATTGAATCAATGTGTGACAAGCGGACTTTTGGTTTAATTCGTCGCTCAATGGTTCATTTTGGGATAAGGTTAAGGTTATAGGAAATAATGGGGATTGGATGGGAGTAGTGATTTGGGATCACTACACAAGAACCACGTCCGCCTGGTTATCCTTTATGAAGTCGGAGACTATCATACGCTTTGATAGCGAAACGAGGGAGATACTAATCAATTCCTTCCCTTGTGGCTACTTATAATCCAGAGTATACAGCAATAGACCTCACTTTCTGTATCATTCAAAAGCAACTACCAGAGCAGAAACGATAAAAACAACCGAGAACAAGTACCGGGCAGTTCCTAGAAATGGTACGTCGCATTTAGGAGAGTGTCAACAAAATACCGAAACACATTTAGACGACAAACTTTTTATGAAATAATTGCCCAAGGGATCGTATCACAATAAAAAGAACATATTGGTTCATTACGAGGGTTGCTTCTTATGTTTCGGGATTTGGCAACCCTAGTGTTGCAATCCGGCAATTGACAGCTCTGTCGTAAAGTTGGACATTTGTGAGGTTATACGCACTCAGAACGTTTTGACATACGAGCGCTATTTGTGTTGTTTACAGTAACTTAAAAGATTCATCTCGGCCCAAAAATGGAATTAAATCGTCAACATTTTCGTGCGATTATTTTTTACAACTTTCGGCGTGGATTAACTCAGCAACAGTGCATGGATGAACTTAATTCAATTTTTGGCGATGAAGCTCCATCAAGGACCAGTGTTTATCGATGGTATGGTGAATTCAATCGTGGTCGTAGTTCACTCCAAGATGAATTTCGTGAAGGTCGTCCAAAATCAGTTGTTGTTCCGAAAACCATTGATGCTGTGCGCGAACTGATATTGGAAGATCGTCATGCGACCTATCGTGAGATTGAGACAACCTTAGGCGTTAGTGGGACCAGCATACATTCAATATTGCATACACATTTGACTGTCAAAAAAATTTGTTCGCGTTGGATCCCACACAATTTGTCAATCGCCCAAAAAAAAGGTCGTGTCAATTGGTCGAAAGAAATGCTCAAAAAATACGGTCGCGGTGCTTCGAAACACGCCTATGACATCGTGACAGGAATCGTGGATTTACGCGTATGAGCCCGAAAGTAAACAGCAGTCGACTGTCTGGGTGTTTCAAGATGAGCCAAATCCAATAAAAGCTGTTCGCGCACGAAGCACTTCCAAGCAAATGGTCGCCTGTTTTTTCGGAAAAACTGGACATGTCGCAACCGTACCACTAGAACAACGCAGAACAGTCAATTCTGAGTGGTACACAACCATTTGTTTGCCAGTTGTCTTCCAAGAAATCAGGAAAACCAACCGCCGAAGACGGGTCACTCTTCACCACGACAATGCGAGCTCTCACACATTGGCTGCGACAACTGCATTTTTGAGCACCCAAAACATCGATTTGATGGGTCATCCGCCGTATAGTCCTGACTTGGCACCGAATGACTTCTTTTTATTCCCGTACGTAAAAAACAAACTGAGAGGTCAACGTTTTTCGACACCTGAAGAAGCGGTTGCTGCATTCAGAATGCATGTGTTGGAGATACCTCAATCAGAGTGGCAAAAGTGCTTCGACAATTGGTTCAAACGCATGCAAAAGTGTATAGATCTTCATGGGGAATATTTTGAAAAACAATAAAGTGATTTTCGATGATCAATATTTGTTTTTGTTCTCTAATCCCGAAATATAAAAGGCAAACCTCGTAAACATGTCACTATTCTTTTTAAAGAATTTTAGTTTTAAAACCTATTTGGGACAACCTGTATTTTGCATTTTTGGCGTATCCCCATTCAATTATCTTATAATAAGAAAAAAATGTTATTTAACTAATATTCATATATTTTGCATACTTTTAGTTTAAAGCTCGGAAGCATGTGGATGCATCGGAAAATCCACAGTGATAATAAAAAATACGGCTGTGATATATGTGGCCAAAAATTTGTTCAAAAAATCAACCTAACACATCATTCAAGAGTACACTCATCCGAAAAACCATATGAATGTCCTGAATGTCAAAAAAGGTGCACATTTTGTACATACTCCTCTAATTATATATTAACATATTTATTTTATATCAACAGGTTTCAGGAAAGATCTCATTTACAACGCCACCAGAAGTACCATGCACAAACCCGTCCATTCCGATGTGAAAAATGTGGTAAAATGTACAAGACAGAACGGTGTCTTAAAGTTCATAACCTGGTACATTTAGAACAACGTCCATTCGCTTGTAAAGTATGTGACAAAAGTTTCATCAGTAATTCGAAATTAAAACAACATTCAAATATTCACACGGGCGAAAGACCATATAAATGTAAATACTGTACACGGGATTTTACAAATTTTCCAAATTGGCTAAAACATACGAGAAGACGACATAAAGTCGATCACAAAACTGGTGAAGTTCTCGAAAAGATTCCGCTATATTGCACTAAGTCTGGTAAGAAGTCGGCTAATGATGAGAAGCCCACAAAGAGAAAGAAGAATCCAGTGAAGAAAGAACAAAACATTTCGCTAGTTCCAAAGCCAGAGATACAGGAGTCACCAAAGACATTATTCAATACAGAACCCGCGTCCTTTGTGCCGGAACCAAAGGTTAAAATAGAGCCCTTCGATGATCTTAACACCTTGACAACCACTGACTACCTAATCATGCAAGAAGCTCTGGATATGGAAGAGTGTGCTATATACGACCAACAATATGGCGACCAAATAATTCAGTTTGAAGTGAAAAATTTTCCTCTAAAAACCGAATATGGTAAGTGGATACAAGGATACAACATTGTTGCATACTGGCATCTTAATTATATCTACGGAAAATTGTAATAAATATCTTTTCCATTCTTTTCAGATAATAATGCTCTGTGTTCCCTAGATTCATCGCCTTTTTCGTCTCCGGCATCCATTGAATTACCCACGACAGTACAAAATTTTCCATTAGCTGTGGATAAATTCACTGGTCATTTACCGACTCTGGTTGATCCACTAAAATCTATTAAAAACCGACCTTACACGTCAACGTTCAAAAGTCAAGTCCTTCCGTCCGTCGACACACTATTAACCGCGTGTTTTAAGAATGAGAATTTGAACATGAAATGAAAACGGTGCGCAGGCAATTAATATATTCCAGGCTTACGTAAATCCTTTTAGGAAACAGTCGCTAAAGCATTTAATATGTGATCACAAAATTACTTTTAGAATATATAATATTAAGTGCGTGTTGTGGGTGAACGTTAATTTCGAAAATAATTACGATAAACAGTGTGTGTGAGAAGGTTTTAAATAATAGGAACCCTCAAGCTTTTATTCCTTCCACTTCAAAATACTAAACCTTGGTGATCTTTTCCATTTCAATAGTTTTCAGTGTTTCAGTTTAAGTAAATTCCTTTTGGATTTAAGAAGCCCATCCACACTAAATAACTTGCATTAAATAATAATTTTTATTAAAATTATAATGACCATTTTTATGTCACAAATAGAAAAATAAAACTACATGTCCATGTGCCTTTAGCAGATATATAAGGACTATACTCTCCCACGAGAAACTTGAGGTAAACCGCCCGAAACTAAAGACACTATCGATTTACACTCCTTGTGTAAGCAATCAATGTATGAGAGAAATTTAGTCTTTATTATGAACATGTATTCAGCCCTCGCTAATAAGAGATTGATTAAATATGTATCGTTTTGTATTTAACATTTTTGTTTTTATTAATTGTCATTTTCACTGAAATATTGGTTAACACGATTGCATGGAACCCAACCCTATGTGGTAGTGAATGTGAAATATATCCACATTCGGACTCACTTGTACAAGGCAAATGAACACCGAGTGCTCATGTCTTGAATAACATCGGAGTTGGTAAATTTATTACTTGTTTGCTTGCAGTTATAGAGCTGGAGTAGATGGCAGTAAACTAACTTACTATGTTGTACAACGAAAAACATGAACATGTAGAATTATTCGAGATTCTCATCTTCGACCTTACTTGGTGGTTTTGAGTTATTGTATTTGTATGACTGTTTGCTACAGAAGTTTGCGAAATATAGTCTGTTTGTTAAGAGCATATACGGCAAAGGTTAGGAAAGGATTTAAGGTAGTAATTTTAAAAATAGAAATGTGTTAGATATGAATGCTTTATTGTTAATAAGTTTTCCAATCACCTTCGTTATCAATAATTAACTGGGGTCTGCAAGGCATCAACATCGGCACTACAACCGGGATCCGGTCTTGGCCTTATTTAACAAATCTGTCCACCGGTTCCGATTTCGAGCCGATGTCATCCAGTTTGGCATTCCCAGGCTCTGGGTGTCCTGGTCTACGCCATTCCTCCACCGCAGACAAGGTCTGCCGCGCTGTCACCTTCCATACATCTTGCCACAAAGGACTTTCCGAGCAGGCTCCCCTTCGTTCATTCAAGTTAGGTGTCCCGCACACCGGAGTCTACCGAGCTCGATTTTTTTAAAACATCAGCTTCAAGGTAGATCGCGTACAACTCATAGTTGCAATGTGTTATATTAAATTGGAATTGTTATTTTTTATATTTTTATTATTATTACTTACCCCTGATATTGACTTGGTGGGGGTGGGTGTCGTGGGAGGCGGCTGTAGTGGCGGGAAGCGTATCGGTTTGGTCCTTCAAGTTTGTCGGCAATCAATGAAGTCTTTTGTACACATTTAGTTTTTTATTTATAAAATCTATATTTCGTATTTGCTTAATTATTTTACATTCACTAACTATTAGTTTATTTAGATCAGGTCTTTTGTACACATTTAGTTTTCGTTTATAAAATCTATATTTTGTATTTGTTTAATTATTTTATTTAATTAACTAAGCGGCGCAAGGCTAATAACCTTGCCCGGAAAAACAAATTATTATGGACAATTTAACCAGTCACGGATAAGGACCGTATACCGGTGGAGAGACTTACTAAATAAGGCCAAGACCGGATCCCGGTTGTAGTGCCGATGATGATGATGATGATTAACTAAAATTAATTATATAACAAATCGTCCTCCCTCACATACAACAATTCCCCTTAAGACCGGAAACCTAGAATAGTGAGAGTAATCAGGTCGCGAAGATTAAGACGAGCCGGACATGTGGCGCGAATGGGCTACGATAGGACCGTGCGTAGAATTCTTGGCGGTAGACCAACGGGAAAGAGGCCAGCAAGACAGCCACGACGGAGATGGGAAGACAATGTTGGGTTTGACCTTGAGGAGATCGGATCGACTGGTCAAGCGTGGAAGGAGAGCGCACAGGACAGAGAACGATGGCGGAGTCGAGTCGGTGAAGTCATGAACCTCCGGGTTCCTACAGGCCAATAAATAGTATAGTATAGTATAATAATTTATTTAATATGGAATGCTTTGTCCGTTATTTTTTTTAATAGTTAACAATCTTCATCATCATCGGCACTACAACCAGGATCCCATCTTGGCCTTATTTAGCAAGTCTCACCACCGGTCCGGATTTCGGACCGATGTCATCCAGTTTGGCACTCCCAAGCTCTGGGCGTCTTGGTCTACGCTATCCCTCTATCGCAGACAAGGTCTGCCGCGCGGTCTCCTTCTATACATCCTACACCAAAGGACTTTCCGGGCAGGCTCCTCATCGCTCATTTGAGCTAGATGTCCCGCCCACCAGGGTCTACTGGGCTTAATTTTGGTTACAACGTTAGATTCGAGATAGATCGCGTACAACTCATGGTTGTAGCGTCTCCGGAATCATCCTCCTTCACATACGGGGCCAACAATTCTCCTTAAGACCTTCCTCTCGAACGCGGCTAAGAGTTCAGAGTGCCTTTTATTGAGCACCCAGGTCTTGGATCCATACATGAGGACTGGTAAGACCATGGTCTTGTACAGTAGTAGTTTGGGTGTTCTGGATAAATTTCGGGATTTAAAGAGCCTTGATAGACCATAGTAGGCTTCGTTGGATTTGATCAGCCGTTCGCGTATTTCTTCTTCCATATTGTTATCGGCTGATACTATTGACGCAAGGTAGTTAAAGGATTGCACTACTTCAAATTCATGCTCCACTACCCTGATAGTTTGACCAACGTTGGGTCTTCTCTTCGCAGAAGTTGCCACAATGTACTTCGTTTTTCCTTCATTAATGTGCACTCCCAGTTTTTGTGCCCCCTGCTCGATCTGGGTGAACGAGTTCAAATCGGATCTACCGATGATGTCGATGTCATCTGCGTAGACAAGTATCTGGCTGGACTTGGTGACAATAGTCTCTCTTGTTGTAACGCCAGAGTCACGGATTGCTTTCTCCAACGCCCGGTTGAAAAGGAGGCAGGCCAGACCGTCCCCTTGTCGGAGTTCATTAAAGATGTTTACTGATTTGGACAGCAATCCCACTATTTTTACTTGACTAGTTACGTTGGTCATGGTCAACCTACAAAGTCATATCAATTTGTTTGGAATGCCGAACTCTCTCATGGCATTATATAGTTCTACCCTGGCTAAGCTGTCGTAGGGGGCCTTAAAGTCTATAAATAGATGATATAATGGAATCTTAAATTCCTGACATTTTTCCATCGCCTGCCTAAGGGTGAATATCTGATCAATCGCTGATTTGTCTGTATAAGGCCACACTGATATTGACCACTGATGGCTTTAGCGTATGGGGCATCGGATAGCCCCATGGAGGAGAGTGGAGAGTATCTTATAGGCGGTGCTCAGCAATGTTATACCCCTATAGATGCTGCACAGTGTGATATCTCTCTTCTTATGTATGGGGCAAATTATTCCACGACGCCTATGTTCCGGCATCTCCTCTTGCTCTCATACGTGCACCACGATCTCATGAATTGCGTGATGTAACGCTGTCCCTCCTTGTTTGATCAGCTCAGCTGGTATGCCATCAGCTCCAGGGGCTTTATTTGGTTTGAGCTGTCTAATGGCTTTTAATGCTTCCTCAATGCTTGGTGGCGGCAGCATTGGGTCTTGATCTTGCATTGGTGGAGCCTCCAATTCTTCTGTGAGCTGACCATTTAGCTATTTATTGAAGTGCACTTCCCGTCGCTACAGAATGTCTTCAGGATCAGATTACCCGCTTTATCCTTGCAGTAAGTTCAATGTGGTATGCACATACTGCGGATTATTTGGTAGAACATCCGCGCCTGGTGCGGACCTCACTCTCTACTTTTCTCTATTTCACACAAGGTTTTTTTTCCAGGCACTTCTTATGTCTGTGAAGTTTTTTTTAGAACTTCTGAGATCTTTGTATTTGTCCTCGCGTACCCGCGCCCTATGAGACTGCTGCATTGCGCAGTATACAGTATTCTTACGTTCAGTCGCTAGTTGACACTCATCATCAAACCAGTCGCTCCAATCTCTACGACTACATCCTAAGATGGAGTTGGCAGTACTAATTGTAGTATTCTTAAGGCGCGTCCATTTCTCTTCTACGCCCGGCATTCTGGTCCCAGCACTTACTCTCCCTCCGTCGAGCTATCCGAGGGCGAGTCCTAGCACATTACCAAAGGTGTTACTGGTATTCTCATTGTGTAAGGCAGCCGTGTTGAATTGAACCTGATCCGTGGATGCAATACGTCTCCGTAAGGCAATCCGCGCTCGGAAAACTGTAACAACAAGATAGTGATCCAAGTCGACGTTGGTACCTCGGTACATTCGTACCGTCATCAGGCTCGAGGAGTGGCGGCGATCTATCAACACGTGGTCCATTTGCTGGTGTCTGACTCCAACAGGTGATACCCAAGTGGCTTTGTGGATATCTTTACGCGGAAACCTGCTACGCGCAACGACCAAGTGTTTTGATGCCAGTTCGATGACTCAGTCCATTGTCATTAGTGTTCTCATGTAAACTATGGGAACCTGCGTAGTGCCTGAAAACCGGCTCCCGACCTATTTACCAAGAACGATTTTCACTTCGTATCTTGGGCAGGCATTGAGGGCCCGTTCGACGTTCTCGTAGTACTCTTCCTTTTCGTCGTCAGGGGACTCCTCTGTAGATCCGTGAACGTTTATGAGGCTTATGTTCTTAAACTTGCTTCGGAAATTGGCGTGAAGTTCCAGCGTCGGGTCTCGTTCTACGTATGAGCGAGACCCACCTAGTGCCGCGTCGACTACACGCCGATCCAGTGTGAGGGTGACCGAGAGTGTGCTTAACGTAATTAGTCAAAAGCTACTCTCGGTGTGAGTCTTTGCATGCGACGGCTGCGTGGAGGTTGTGGTTTGTGGTGAACGACCCCCCCCCCCCCCCCCCCGCACGTGATGTTTTGCATGACAGCTGTAACAAATGTCATACTCGTTTCTTTGAATAACACCACTCCTCGTCCATCTTATTTCTTGTAATGCTGTTATGTCGGCCTTATATTCGGACAGGGCATCGGTTAGCTGCTGTGCAGCTCGAGCTCTGTATAGTGAGCGGACGTTCTATGAGAAAATTCTCAAATCGTTTAGCCATCTTCGTTTCCGTGGTCGTCGTCGTGTATCCGGTCCATATCCGAGGTTGGCGAGTGCGCCGGTGCTCTGTGCAGAAGTCGTGATCGAAGTAGTAAAGTCCTGTTTACTATGAAAGAGTGTGTACTGTGTGTACAGATCACGCTTTGGGATTGTAGCGTTTAGCAACGATAGTGAAGAGTGAAATTTGAACACACTCACCCGTTTGAGAAGCGAAGCATTGAAGCATCAGGCTACTACCGCGTGTACGAATTCGATTTATAAACTCAAGTACACTCAACTGATATGGAATTCTTATGTTATCGCTATAGTATACGGCTCTGATGCTTCGCTTATACGAATTTCCTTTCGGTGTTCTTCACTATTTGCTTGTATATTGTGTGTGTATCTGTTAGAAACGCCACAAGACCGTGCGACAAGTAAGGCTTTCTATACAAAGCAATTTAGGGGATGGTTGTCGGTACCAGCCCACATTCCAACCACGTACCCAACGGTTTCCAAGAAAAAGTTTCTGTCCTTGGTGCCGACAGCATGTGGCTCGCAATTACCACTAATGAAAACTCGAAATTCTCAGTTAGCTGGAAATTAGTGAAAGAATTTTTACCGTCGCTTCAAGATATTTTTAATCAGGTTAGTCTTTTTGTTTTTGTGGTGTGTATTGTAACATACTGTCGACTCTGATAAGATCTCCGTTCTTAGTAGGATATGCGCTCTCTGTAGTTCACTGGTGGAATTCTTTTCGTGGGCTTCTTCATTAATCTACGGATTTATGTTCAGTTATCCTTCTTATATTAAGATGGTTGGATTGTTAAGGGAGCATTCTTTTGTCGAGTCGTCAACTTTTATTCCTCTTGAAGTTTGTTGTTCCGATGGTACCAATCATCATCATCATCATCGGCACTACAACCGGGAGCCGGTCTCGGCCTTATTTAGCAAGTCCTGAGGCTTGTTACATTTTCCATAATGATTTTTTTTTTCCCGGCAAGGTTATTAGTCTTACGCCAGAGGCTCCTTGACGGCGAATCGAACCCCGGTCTCCCGCGTGACAGGCGGGTATACTAACCACTATACTATCGAGGAGCCAGATGGTACCAATGACATTGTTTTAATTGTCCATTCCCACTTACTATCTCTTACTAGGAATGGGAGCCTTCAAAGGATCAATAGTAAGTTTATAGGGGTTTGGACATGAAATAAGAGATATAAGTACAATATAATGTGCAAACTGCACGTGTTTTATTTATTAAACAGCGAATACAGCATGGCACAGCCGGTTTGAGAAGTGCAAAAAAAATTAATAAAGGAATAAATAGACGTCTACACGATTGCCACTAACGCGGGCTCCGAGAGTCAGACTATTTAAGTGGGTGGATTTTTATCATGGGCGGGTGAACGGGTGATTGAAATTTTTGGGACATTAGGTCTCACAGAGGACAACAAGAAATCGATCAAATATGTCATCGGAGCCTTTCAGGCATATTGCGTGCCACGAAGCCATGTAGCATATGATTCATCATCATCGGCACTACACCCGGGATCCGGTCTTGGTCTTATTTAGCAAGTCTTTTCACCGGTCCCGATTTCGAGCCGATGTAATCCAGTTTGGCACTCCCAGGCTCTGGGCGTCCTGGTCTACGCCATCCCTCCATCGCAGACAAGGTCTGTCGCGCGGTCGCCTTCCATATATCCTGCCACAAAGGACTTTCCGGGCGGGCTCCTCTTCGCTCATTCGAGCTAGCTATCCCGCCCACTGATGTCTACCGAGCTTGTTTCTTCTTACAATATTACCGTGGTATATAATTAATAGCTTTTTTTACGTCATCAACATGCGGGAGAACCGTTCGACCAGTTCATAGCGGATGTTACCAAGCTAGCGGAGAACTGTGAATTTGATACCCAAAAAGAGCACGTGATCAGAGATCGTATAGTCATTGGTGTAGCGGATCACAACGCCCGACTACAGTTATTAAAACAGGACAGTTTGAGTTTGGTAAATGCAAAGGGGATCTGTCTTGTGGCAGGCAAAACGGATGGAGAATGAACGTGCAGCGATGGTGACAAAACTAATGAATGCGGGTGATCGAGGTGATACAATTTTAAATATCAATTCTGTTAATTCTAATTTTAATTTCAGACACGAGTAAATGAGAGATCAGCAGAAATACACGGGTTACCGAACCAGTAGAAAACCGAATATACCATGCTTTAGATTCAATCGGTTTCAGGCGTTAGGAAAATGTCCAGCTGAGGGTAGAAGGTGGATGTCGTGTGGAGCGTTCAATCACTTCGCAATTGTGTGCAAGGAGCGTAAAAATGCAGATAGTCGTAAATTCATCAACGAGGTTGGTAACAATGATGATGATACTGAAGATTATTTCGCTGATCCTGACGATGATTCGATGATGTACGTGAGTACTGTGAATGTGCTTAATTTTGCTACAAATTAAAAAAATATGTATCCAATGTATCCCTTGTCAAGGACGCGATGTGAGGCCTGGGGTTGTTGTTCTGACGTCCGCCGACCGTGCTTCCTCGACACGACTGAGGGAAGAGCGGGGACTTTTTCGGTGGCCATAATTACTGCAAAAAACACGCAAAAAAAACACTTTTCATTCAAAATTTTACTGTTTGTTTATTATAGATTGAAGCGAAAGAAAACAAAAGGAAAGGTTACACAAAATTGGCACACTCTCGCCAGTGGTTTGGCAAAAACACCAAGTACTTTACAAGGAAAATTACGTTCGTAACTCCGAGGAGCGGTTTCACTTTGTTCTCCCGTGGTTCTTTTTCGACTGATCGAATGGTAAAAATTTGCCTGCTTGCAAAGGTACAAAGTCTTTCGTTTACATTTTCTTTCGTTCAGTTTCTTTGATGAACGAAGTCGAACCTGGGGGAAAAGGGTCATCTTCCTCTCCAGGTACCTGAAAGCCAGCAACGCGTGACTGTCCTTTCGCCAATCATAATCGAGCAGCTGCTATGGTTGCTCGATTTTGGTTTATGGCTTGTGCGACAATTATTTGTTCTTCTTAGCGGCTGCTGGTTGCTTGATTTGATCTCACAATCGTCACGTCGAGTATTTGCTATATTTACTTGGTAACTATTCTGGGATCGTTATAATAGACAACCGCAATTGCAGCTGCTATGTATGTAGGATGACGATTTTAGGCAATTTGTTTAGGAAAATGGGATAATGGTGGGATATGTATATTGTATGGGAAAATGGGATAATGGATGGGATATATCTGAGAAGTGGGTTTAGATTAACATGTGGATAAATCTAATATATGAAATAGATATTTAATATGGGAACGGGTATAGATTAATATGAGGATAAATCTAATATATGAAATAGATATTTAATATGGAAGTGGGTATAGATTAATATGGGGACAAATCTAATATATGAAATAGATATTTAATATGGAAATGGGTATATTGGGATTGTGGGAGGGTGGTAGGGCTTCGGGAGCACTACATTGCCATGAAGAAGAACTACATCTCGAATGGGCATACCTCGTCTATTGTTTCGATATGCGACTTCTGCCAACTGTAACAACTGACAGTAGTAAACTGCATTCACTGTTCGTTGTTCTTGAAGAAAATCAATCATTAAAACTCCCGTTGAATCGAAAAAAATTGTTGCACGAACTTTTCCGGCTGCAAGACGAGTTTTGGTCTTCACTGGGCTGCCTTCATCCTTCTTTCACCCCTCCTTACTTGCCATTTTCATCTCGGGAATATAATGATGTATTGGCGCAATGCTAATAACCTTGCCCGTAAAAATAAATGATTATGGAAAATTTAACAAGCCTCGAGACTTGCTAAATAAGGCCAAGACCGGATCCCGGTTGTAGCGCCGATGATGATAATGATGATGAATATAATGATGGACCCACATCTCATCACATGTGACGATATGCTTCAAAAAATTCTCCCCTTCTTCTGATCTCCGGCATAACCTGTTTTTGATTTACAGTCAATAACCTCGGAACTCATCGAGCAGTAATTTTTTTGAAGTTAAGATCATCAGTGATAATGGATTGAACACTTCCATAGCTGATACCTATTTCTGATAAGATTCCTCCAACAGTTAAGCGGCGATCACTTTCAATAAACTCTCTAATGGCACGGATGTTGTCATCTGTACGACTTGTCCTTGGGCATCCATCATGACTTTCTTTTGCGATATCTTCCCGCCCACTTTTAAATTCTTTGGACCACGTATACACACGATTTTGAGACAGTGTATCATCTCCAAACTTCTTCAATCGAGAAAAAAATTCCGAGGGTATAACGCCCTCCTTTTTTAAACATTTTATAATAATCTGTCGCGCAACAGACGTATGTACCTCTTACTCGCCTATGGCTGTACTGACTACATAGTCGAGCGCGACCGCTAGTCAAGCCGATTTTCCTACTCTTCATAAACCAAACAACAACCACGCAGAAGATTATCTAGCTCGCAACTTGTTGCTAAGCAGAAAAGTAAAATTGCCGTTTATATTTGATTCGCCCTCGTATGAAACGATTCCGATTGATTTTTTCGATTGAAGAAAAAATTGAAGTACGCAAGCTGAGGACATCCTTAGAAGTCACCACATAAGTTCTTAATACACTAAGACCATGGACTTATGTAAACTTTCCTCTTATCACATTCTTTTCAATAAGGTTCAACCGCAGTGCTCATCAATACTTCAAATTGTAGTAGAAGTTCGCGAAATCGCAATCTACTTACAAAGCGTCGCCAAATACGGACTTTAAATTGTCTGAGAGTTGTATCCACTTTATAATTCAAGAAACGTCTTCTCTTGATCCTAAGATTCCAAGCACCAGTCGTGGAAGACCAAAAAAGACGTTTGAAGAACCTTCAAATAAACTCGGTGTAATAAGATATACTTTCACCGGTTTATTGTATTGCTTAAAATGTATGGCCTTGTAAACCTTGAAATACGTTTATATTAGTATATTTGGAAACATCTGTTCGAGTTCTTAAAACTTGGGGCACTTACGTGTAGGCATTCGAGCGTTAAACATCGAATACTTTCAGTTTATTTACATTTACTCGTAATACATCGAACTTTTTGTATTATAAATAAGCCCAGTTTACATCATAAAAGTACGCGCCAAACAAGATCATCTACAGGCAACGTAACCCTACTCAAGATTTTCGAGGCACTAGGAGTGCCCTGTGGCTGAAATGCCCATAACTATGTCGCTAGTCAGGATGAATCCCGTATTACGAATGCCGAGTAGCGCGCACAACCAGCTATAAGAGAAGGAATGTTTTAAAGATTTCAGCAGATGCAGAAGGTCTACTATATGGTCCTGGAATCGACGACACGGTGTTAGTTTAAAAAAACCAATGTTAAATATAAAAGAAAAAAACTTAAATATTTAATCGCGGTTATCTCAAAATCGTGCACTGTTGTTTGAAAAGTTGTTGTGTACGCAAGCTAAAGTACAGTGGTGGAAAAAATAAAAGAAACAAAGATTTAAACATAAACAATACGGGGAAACCAAACCGTGTGCACATCAGTGTTTTTTCTTTTTAAGTGGTTTTTAAAGGAAACCATCATCAGTCATCACCAGCAGCCATCAAAAAAAAAAAAAAAAAAAAAAAAAACAGGATTGCGCCTCTTCGTGTACACAGGGAGTATTTTATTTTATTTCATTTATTATAATCTAAATTTAAAGCATTTTATTTACTATATTTATAATTTAAATTGTATTCGACTTCTCTTTTTCTTCATTTAAATTTCATCTCATCCTCAATTTCATTTAATTTTCTCTTCTTTTCATTTAAACGTCCCTCCAACACAAACTTGGAAACCCGTGTTAAAAAAAAAAACCATAAAATTGATACTAATTGTTCTTTGCCCTTTTCCAAATATTGCTATTCTAATTTACTTAGCAACGCTTTACTTTGCTGAAATTTTGGTTTTCATTTAGGCTTCATTGCGCTTATCTTTTATATCCTTATTTCTTGTTCCTATCTTCTTTTCTCTGTTTCCTGCACTCCTACTTGTTTCTATTTACCTGCCTGTTTCTCGCTCTCTGTGATTTCCCGTTTCCATCACTTTTCTTCATTTATCCTTCGCAAAAATGGACCTCTCTTCTCTTCAGAGCTTGGGGCATCAACCCCATCAGGATTTGATGACTCTTCTTGAGAGATTGAGAACCGAACTCGCGACCGCGGTAGCCAGGATTGCTGCTCTCGAGAGGGAGCCTACTGCAGACACACTACAAACACGCACGCACAGTACAAGACAGCACAAACACACACACATACACACCGACCAAAACGCAGATTATCAGACGTCAAAGACGTGATCTGCGTTTACTACCGCACTCAAGACCGGTCTTGTACGATTTCTTTCCCAACATCCCCCATCCAAGTAGTTAGAGAAAAATTGAACTAATCCTGTCCACACTACCCTTAGACACCTCCCTCCCCTTTCTTTTCAGATATCTTGAGACCGAGCCGAACATCTTCACGGATGTGGGTGATTCTGGTTATCGCAAGATGACCAGAAGCCAGAGACAAGATGAAGAACACATTTGTCCTTGTCTCCCTTAAGTCGGCTTCTCGCCACCCCATTTTTTTTTTTTCATAAAAGTACGCGCCAAACAAGATCATCTACAGGCAACGTAACCCTACTCAAGATTTTCAAGGCACTAGGAATGCCCTGTGGCCGAAATGCCCGTAACTATGTCGCTAGTCAGGATGAATCCCGTATTACGAATGCCGAGCAGCGCGCACAAGCAGCTATAAGAGAAGGAATGTTTTAGAGATTTCAGCAGATGCAGAAGGGCTATTATATGGTCCTGGAATTGACGACACGGTGTTGGTTTAAAAAAACCAATGTTAAATATGAAAGAAAAAAACTTAAATATTTAAACGCGGTTATCTCGCGGCCGCTTTTTCTCGTTCAATGTTGGCTTTGAGCTCTTTCAACGTCGTTGGCTTGTTGGCATAGACCAATGATTTGACGTAGCCCCAAAGAAAATAGTCTAGAGGCGTTAAATTGCACGAACGAGGCGGCCAACCGACTGGCCCATTTCTTGAGATAACACGCTCATCAAACTTACTCTTCAATAAATCGATTGTATCGTGTGGCTTGTGGCACCGTCCTGTTGAAACCACATGTCGCCCAAGTATTTATCTTCCAATTTGGGCCAAAAATAATCGGTAATCATGGCGCAATAACGATGGCCATTCACAGTAACGTGACGATCGTTATCGTCGACGAAAAAATATGGGTCAATGAGGCCGCCGGCATGCACACCGCACCAAACAGTTATTTTTTGTGGATGAAGTGGTGATTCATGAAGCACATGTGGATTTTCACCCGACCAATAACGCATATTTTGCTTATTGACGAACCCATTGAGCCAAAAATGGGCTTCATCACTGAAGATGATTTTGCGATGAAATTCATCATCTTGGCGCATCTTATCCAGAACCCAATCGGAGAATGTACGTCGCTTCAAACGGTCCATCGGCTTCAATTCTTGAGTCAGTTTGATCTTGTATGGGTGTAAACCAAGATCCTTACGCAAAATTCGCCACAAAGTGGTCTGGGCGATGCCCAATTCTTGAGAACGCCGTGGAATTGACTGATTTGGATCGTTTGCTACGGACGCCAGCGATATTTTCGACACTTGGACCAACCCGTTGTCTCACTGGCACGGCAACATCACAACGAAGTACAACAAAATATGTAGACTCAAATTTTTGCACTAAACTTATTATTGCCTGTCTACTAGGGAGAGAATTACGACCGAAAATTGGAGTTAATGCTCTTAAAGTGCGGTCACCGACTCCAAATTTCGGTAGCAAATTTTTATAATGTGCAGAGGTTGTTCGTTCGTGTACTTAACCACGATGAAAATGAGTTTACTGAATAAATTGACAGCGACAGTTCGATGATTAGTGAACGGGTACGTTCACAAATTAAATTCAAAGTTGTCAAGTCCCTATTGGAAAACCCATTATTTATTATACTGTCAAAAAAAAATCGGGAAAATGTAATTTTGCCTACTTTAACTAGTACTCCCCCTTAACCTCATTTACGAGACAAGTAAGAGACACTCTACGTCTACACTCTAAATGAACAATTAATACACTTATAGAATCAAAAGGTACAGGGCGGCAGTTAATGCAGGTGGATTGAAGAAACAATTAAAGTACACAAGGCGAGGACATCATTAAAAGTCATCACATAAATTCTTAATACACTAAGAGCATGGACTTATCTAAATGTTCCTCTTATCACATTCGCTTCAATAAGATTCAACCACAGTGCCCACCACTTCAAATTGTAGTAGAGAATATAACATATTTCTAACAAATTTAATTTTTCTTTTTTTCAATGGTATTGCAGCTCAATTAAGTTTAAATCCCACTAAAGTTATTCCCAATTTTCATAATTTGAACCCCTGCAATAGCATAAAATCTGTGGTTGCACTTCTACTCGCACATGCGGACGCATGTCTCCGCTTCCTTACCATTTCAGCCTGTGAGTCTCAATGGAGTAATTAAACTCTTATAAAATTATGTAGAAAAATGCTTTAATCAATACTACGTTTATGTAAACGAAAACAATGATTTAACAGTGGCAAATGACATCTTCCGTGTATTCAACTCAGAATAAATCTTCAAATCCCGGGAATTTTTTTATAAATATTCTAAGGTACGTTGTCTCGGTTTTACATGCATCTGCTTCAATTGAGCTCCATTTTTCTCGTAACATCTTTAACATAAAAATTGGTATTGGATTGCATTCCTAGCTCATATTTTGCAACACGTTCAATATATATGCTCCTAGATCTTCATCCTGATTCGTCCATGTGACTGATATAATTTTTTGTGATTGATCAGCGTCATCTTCGTCGATCTGAATTTCCACACTCTCCACTGTAATGACACAGTTTTCTTGGAAAGTTAAGGTCCACTCGGATAGTTTCTCTTGTAACATTGTATATAACTTTTCTCCAGTGCGGATTTTAGGGCCGGGATCATCAAATTTCAATTTCGAAGTGAACCTCATAACATGCCTGTTGATTCCATGCTCCTTGCAAGCATCATTTAAATTCATTAATAAAATTCGGTTCTCCTTCATTACCAGGACTCCATGGATTAATCGACGTCTTTTTGGATCTGGTGGTTGTGCGTTATATGCTTTAGCTTCAGCTTTAAGCAATGATAGTGACGCGTCTACTGGAATTTTTACAGGAGTGGTAATAACACAAGTTTCGCCGTTTGCAGGCATATAACACTCGATTTTGAATTCCTCCTTAATTTTCGTTCTGAGGAATTGCATTCGTTCAGCTTCACCGTGGACTAGCATCACATTCTTCGGTTCACAATTTTGAATTAATTGCATTATACCTGAAAAGTAAAACAAAATACATTGGATTGAAGTTAGGATGCGCTTGCTAGAAGGAAAAAGATTAATTCAGAATACGTACACCTTGCACTGAGATTAATTTTTTGCGCAAAAGGGTATATCAAATTACGGGAAGATCATAGTGCACATGAATATTCATTGTAAGTGTAACAATATCACAGTCCACGAAAGTAAATTTCTAAAGATGTTGTACGGGGCTGACAAGTCATTCGTTATCTGTAGTATTACTAATTGTGTAAAGTCGGTCAATGGGATCTGATTCGAAGGACCAATTGTCGCTTGCCATTTTATTGACTGAACATAACTTAAAACGTGATTTGAATAAACACTTCTTGACTAGAATTAAGTCGGGTTTACTTAAATAGTGGCAATTGAATTCGAATAAAAAACGAAGATTTTACGAGGGTTGCCTCTTATGTTTCGGGATTTGGCAACCCTAGTGTTGCAATCCGGCAATTGACAGCTCTGTCGTAAAGTTAGACATTTTTGAGGTTATACGCACTCAAAACGTTTTGACATACGAGCGCTATTTGTGTTGTTTACAGTAACTTAAAAGATTCATCTCGGCCCAAAAATGGAATTAAATCGTCAACATTTTCGTGCGATTATTTTTTACAACTTTCGGCGTGGATTAACTCAGCAACAGTGCATGGATGAACTTAATTCAATTTTTGGCGATGAAGCTCCATCAAGGACCAGTGTTTATCGATGGTATGGTGAATTCAATCGTGGTCGTAGTTCACTCCAAGATGAATTTCGTGAAGGTCGTCCAAAATCAGTTGTTGTTCCGAAAACCATTGATGCTCTGCGCGAACTGATATTGGAAGATCGTCATGTGACCTATCGTGAGATTGAGACAACCTTAGGCGTTAGTGGGACCAGCATACATTCAATATTGCATAAACATTTGACTGTCAAAAAAATTTGTTCGCGTTGGATCCCACACAATTTGTCAATCGCCCAAAAAAAGGCTCGTGTCAATTGGTCGAAACAAATGCTCAAAAAATACGGTCGCGGTGCTTCGAAACACGTCTATGACATCGTGACAGGTGATGAATCGTGGATTTACGCGTATGAGCCCGAAAGTAAACAGCAGTCGACTGTCCGGGTGTTTCAAGATGAGCCAAGTCCAACAAAAGTTGTTCGCGCACGAAGCACTCCCAAGCAAATGGTCGCCTGTTTTTTCGGAAAAACTGGACATGTCGCAACCGTACCACTAGAACAACGCAGAACAGTCAATTCTGAGTGGTACACAACCATTTGTTTGCCAGTTGTCTTCCAAGAAATCAGGAAAACCAACCGCCGAAGACGGATCACTCTTCACCACGACAATGCGAGCTCTCACACATCGGCTGCGACGACTGCATTTTTGAGCACCCAAAACATCGATTTGATGGGTCATCCGCCGTATAGTCCTGACTTGGCACCGAATGACTTCTTTTTATTCCCGTACGTAAAAAACAAACTGAGAGGTCAACGTTTTTCGACACCTGAAGAAGCGGTTGCTGCATTCAGAATGCATGTGTTGGAGATACCTCAATCAGAGTGGCAAAGGTGCTTCGACAATTGGTTCAAACGCATGCAAAAGTGTATAGATCTTCATGGAGAATATTTTGAAAAACAATAAAGTGATTTTCGATGATCAATATTTGTTTTTGTTCTCTAATCCCGAAATATAAAAGGCAACCCTCGTACTTTATGCCAGAGTTGGACCAAATTAAATCACAATGGGGGAATTGGACTCTCCATACAACGACGCCCTCCATGGCTTTGACTTCTGCCAACTTTCAGAATTCAACATGCTGTGGTTCGTGGAATCTTCTAGACATTTCGTAATAAGTCAACACACTGGGATACGGCGTCGTCTAACAATTATTCCACATACTGTTGCTTGCGGGTACTTTGAAAACCTGCTCAATGTGCGCACCCATCAACCACAAATAAACGCACCAGACGTGCATACAGCCGAGCCTCAGATCCCAGAATCCCAGAAGATCGAAAAACAACGAGGCTTCCGGAGTCGACTGCATACCGGCAGAGCTTATGAAGCATGGAGGCAACAACTCGAAAGATTCACCAACTGATTAAAACAATATGGTATAAGGAAGTCATTCCGGAAGAATGGAAAACCTCAATAGTCATTTTCATTTTCAAAAAAAGGTGACAGATCTGACTGCGAAAATTACAGAGGAATATCATTGCTCCCAACCACATACAAAATACTAACAAATGTCATAATGGCGAGAATCACACCATACGCAGAAGAAATACTGGGAGACTACCAGTGTGGATTCCGTAGGAACCGGTCTACGAGCGACCAAATGTTCACAGTAAAGCAATTGCTGGAAAAGAAGTAGGAATACGGAGAGACGGTTCACCAACCCTTCGTTGACTTCAAAAAAGCCTACGACTCAGTCGCAAGGCAAAATCTCTACTATATTGTAGTTGAGCTGGGAATCCCGAAAAAATATGCCGCCCTCATTCAAATCTGCATGAACGAAAACAAAGGGCGAATTAGAATAGAAAATCACCTCTCAGAACCATTTGAAATCCGGGACGGACTTGTAGCGATTCTAACAGATACACACACAATTCACAAGCGAAATACTGAAGACCACGAACGAAAAATCGAATAAAAAAAATACATCAGGACCGTATACCAAGCGATAAATAACAAAAAAATAATTCACACCAGTGGAATATAGTCGAGTTTGGAAATCAAATTCTAAACACGGTCAGTAGTCTGATGCTTCACTGCTTCGCTTTTCAACCGTTTCATCGTGTGTTCAATTCACCTTCTTCACTATCCTTGCTTAACACTATAGACTTAAACAGGGAAATGGCCTTTCACCATGTCTCTTTAACCTTGTGCCCGAGTGTGTCATCAGAAAGGTACAAGACGACAACATGACCGGATCATCCCTGAACGGGGTCACATAAGTGCTCGCATATGCGGATGACATCGTCGTTTGGGGCGATAATTTAGAAACTATAAGTAAAAACAGAGAAAACATAATGCAAGTCGCAGAGAGGTGGACCTAGAAATATGGTAAATGAAGACAAAACAAAATACATGATAACGACTAGAGCAAATGGACCTCAGGGAACACATATAAACGCCAGAGGCAAGATATTTGAGAAAGTTAAAGAATTTAAATATCTGAGAACAATACTGACGACCGAAACGAAATATCGAAGGAAATTAACAAAAGACTACACTCCGACAACGCTAGTTGGAACGCAATCAGTAAACTGCTGAAATCCAAACTACTATCACGTAACATAAAGCTCCGTGTCTATAGAATAATCATACCGATTGTTCTATACGGATGCGAAACATGGGCTCTCATAAAACGGGAAGAAAACAAAATAAAGTTTTAAGGGGTATCTTTGGAGGTAAATATGACGAGGAGGCAGGACAATGGAGGAAACCCCACAACCACGAATTGGAAGAGCTATACCGCAAACCTACAATAATAAGAATAATCAGGTGGCGAAGATTGAGATGGGCCGGACATGTGGCGCAAATGGGAAACGATAGGACCGTGCGTAGAATTATTGACGGTAGACCAACGGGAAAGAGACCGACAGAACAGCCACGACGGAGATGGAAGGACAATGTTAGGTTTCAGCTTGAGGACATAGAATCGGATAGTCAAGCGTGGAAGGAGAGCGCACAGGACAGGGAACGATGGCTTAGTCGAGTCGGTGAGGTCATGAACTTCCGGGTTCTTACAGGCCAATAAATAGTAATAGTATAGTAGTGTAGCTGTTGCTTGTGGCATTTTTCGGGAATTGACATGCTGATACATGGGGTCTTTCAGGAATGGACACGCTGAGATTTGTGGCGTCCTC
The DNA here is from genome assembly GCA_963931805.1 of Microdon myrmicae. NCBI lineage: Eukaryota > Metazoa > Arthropoda > Insecta > Diptera > Syrphidae > Microdon > Microdon myrmicae. Next base: position 37,513,571 of record OZ007499.1, on the reverse strand, counting down.
AAGAGAATTGAATTCCGCCTCACTAACAGGCTCAGGTTTTAACGAAAACATTTTATTGGTGATGCAAAAATCAATCGCAAATCATCACTGTTTGAAGAATATTCAGGGCCCTGAACAAAGGAAAGGACGGGTGCCTGGTAGGTTTCTATACATTTTTCTAAGAACTAATTTCTGCAGGATTAACAGTGGTTGTATTTTATTTTTACAACCACCACCCCAAACATACAATTCCATATTGTAGCTTGGAATGGAATAAACCATAATAAATTATCCTCAAAAGTTTAGTGGAAGAGACATTACGGAAATATTTTCTCGGTGTATTAGCGTGACATGAAAAGCTCATTCTAGAGTCGAGTGTAAGTTCTAGATATTTAAATTCGTTTACACGTTCAACCTCACCGACTCGACTTCGCCATTGTTCCCTGTCCCGTGCGCTCTCCTTCCACGTTCGACTATCCGATCCGATGTCCTCGAGGTCCAACCTAACATTATCCTCCCATCTCCGTCGCGGCCGCCCTGTCGGTCTGTTTCCCGTTGGCTTATCGTCAAGAATTTTATGCACGGTCCTATCGTTGCCCATCCGCGTCACGTGTCCGGCCCATCTTAATCTTCGCGACTTGATTACTCTCACTATTGTAGGTTTGCGGTATAGCTCTTCCAATTCGTGGTTGTTGAGTTTCCTCCATTGTCCTGTCTCCTCGTCATATTTGCCGCCAAAGGTACCCCTTAGGACTTTATTCTCGAATACGCGGAATTTGTTTTCTTCCCGTTTTGTGAGAGCCCATGTTTTGCGTCCGTATAGAACAATCGGCATGATTACACTTTCAATAGGAAAACATTTATCACTAGTTCGACTGTAACAAAAAAGGGGCGAAGAGAAACCGCTTAAACAGCAGAAGTTTGTAAGATTAAGTCTACGACATTCCGGAGCATGGAAATGCAGAAATGCTTTCAGTCGGGTGCAGGAGATAAGCTGAAGGACATTAATTTTGTTTTGAAACTGATTACCAAGTTATGTTCAGCAAACTAGGGTCCCAACAAATTCAAATCCCAGTTAACATCAAAGATCAAATCTAACGGACAGCCCAAACCATAGAAGGCAATATCATTAGCAAAAGCTGTAAGTGAGCCCTTGAAATCAAAAGTGAACAGTGAATTAATGTAGATGAAAACAATGACAGGTTACAGAACGGAGCTCTGTGGAACGCCGAGGCTAAGGATACTTTCACCACTCGTGACATCATTTATCTTCACTCGTTGCGACCTATTTTTAAGATACGACCAAAACCAATCAAGCATGAAACTTCGAAATCCTGATTTTTCTAATTTCCTTAATAAATAAGTATGGTTGACCATGCCGAACGCTTTGGTAATGTCGATAAATAGGCCAGCCGTACATTTTTTTCCATCTAGGTGCAACATTATTTGAGAACAACTTTGCAGGAGTGCATCCTCAGTGGATTTACCTATGATGTCGATGTCATCTGCGTAGGCAAGTATCTGGCTGGACTTGGTGACAATAGTGCCTCTAGTTGTAAACGAATTTCTTTAACCCTTATGTTAATACCCGGGTACCCACCCCGTTGTATTTGCATGAAAAAACTGAAAAATAATTCAATTGAGCTCCCGGATCGTCGTTATTTAGTTCAAAAGCAAACATATCGTGAATTCAAATGGTTTTGTGGGGTTGTTTTGGCTGTGCACCGTCATGGGCGCTGGTTACCACACTCCCACTGTTTCGCGCTTCAAACAATTTCTCCAACGAAGGATGAGGAAAACAAAAGAACTCCCGAACGTATTGGTTCAAATAAAGTTTTCTTTATTTCAATAACTTTGATTCACATGAAAATGTTTTCCTACTTAGTTTTCACTCTATTGCAATGTTGTTTACAGCACACAAAAGTTTTCTTTATTTCAATAAATTTGATTACATGAAAATGTTTTCCTACTTAGTTTTCACTTTATTGCAATGATTTTTTTACAGCACACAAAAGTTTTCTTATTTCAATAACTTTGATTACATGAAAATGTTTTCCTACTTAGTTTTCACTTTATTGCAATGATTTTTTACAGCACACAAAAGTTTTCTTATTTCTTTACAGCACACAAAAGTTTTCTTTATTTCTATAACTTTGATTACATGAAAATGTTTTTCTACTTAGTTTTCACTGGTGATCAATTCGTACAATCGACCGTTTTAACTATAATACTCCACCGGCTCTCTTATTATTTTTTTGAGAATGAACAAAGAAGCAAGGGAAAAAAAAGGGGCACAACTCGTAACTTAGACACCGGTTCGCACTCCACGAAATATGAAATCTGACTGGGTATTTAATGCCCACAAAAGAAAAGGGACACCTAAAGAGAACCGCAAAAGGGGAGGAGCTGCACGATTAACTCGAGGTAGTTAATCGTGATTGGGCCGGGGAATAGGCATACATCATGCATGTGTGTGTATGCCTCGCATACGATCGTCCGGTGACCGAGGATGGATGCCAGCATCGCGACTGCATCTTCCACGAATGCAAACAATGAATGACCTGCGGCTGTGTACACAATGGATTGTGCTATGCATGCCGGCCACAAGGATCATCTCGAGAGAAAACAACACGACCGAAGATCTGGTCATCCTATGGGAGGCCATAAATCAACATTTCGGTTGATGGTGTGAATTCCCTTAGGTCCGCCGACGGGTGGCGGCCGTTAATAGGGAATTGTATATTCATAACACTCTGTGGTGCAAATGCGATGTTTAGATATTGCAACGAATATAGGGTGCAGCCGTTGCCAGATGTTAAAAGTAAACACTTGCTGGCTGCATCCAATTCGTTGCTTGTTTGCGGTCCCTGATCGGTGGGGGCCGATAATAGGAAACCAGCTATTGCTGGTAATTAGGGAAATGTTTGGTTTGCCTCAGCCGAAACCTTGTCGGCGGTGGCAAACCAATGGGACCTAATAGCCGCATGCTAGGGGTGCCATGGGCAAACAAGAAAACGAGTGATCAAAGAACTCTTTGTTGATGTTGTTTCCATAGCATAAGGCTATGGAAACGAGATGCCCTGGGTAGAATGTATGCCTGAGGATGAGATTTCAAATGCCACGGCTATGTGATAATCTTTGCCGTGGACTTAATGTTTTTCAGATATCAATGCCTGCCCGAGGATGAATTTTCGATGCCACGGCTAAGTGATAAGCTTTGCCGTGGACTTAATGTTTTCAGGGATGGTGATGGAGAAAAAGGGGTTTGGAAGGAAAACCCCCACAGAATAGGTAAGCTGCCTAACAGATATTCATGACAGTTATCCGATTGGGTAACTGTATTAATTCCGGCGATTTGGCTGGCGTTAAATGCCGTAGCAAGGTTACGCAACCTTGCTGAAGTTCGACTTAGAGGTGAGTCGGTTCGCCTGGAATAGTGGGGATCGAATGATGTATGGCTCTTCGGGCCCTGAAAAGCCCCACAGTTTCTTTTTTAATTATCTTTTTTTTTAATTAGTTTAAGCTTCACCCATCGCTGCATTCGCACCCGGGTACCCACAACAGTATTTGTTTACGCATGCAAGTAAACTTTATTGTAAAAATAAAGAAACATAACAGATATTTCTTTATAAACAATATTATTTATTGCATTCCATACATTTTACAATAGTTGTTGAATGTTCATCACAAACTGGCAGTTTAGTTAGTTTATAACATATATGACAGAATCCGATTTCCGCTGGTGACCGTTAAACGGTGCAGACGTGCCATCGTGTTTCAGGGTAATTAAATAGTGTAATAGTGAAAGACTTCGAGTTTTCGAAAGAAAACTCTTCGGAAGATGCACCAACCACTCTAGAAGGCCTGATGGTCGCCATTACCCAAACTCTCACCTTTGCGAAGGCGCCTCCATTATCCCTATCGACGAGTACTTGCTACAATTAGCATACAAGTACCTCGAAAGCATTCAGAACAGCGAGAACCCACTTGTACGAGAGTCTTGCGTTCTTGACCCTTCTCTCTTTCGATCTCTTCGGATCAGACCACCACTATTTCTTCTTCAGTACAAAACTGAAGAAAGCACCCTTCCCAACAACATTCTCCTTTATAATAGAGGATTCCTGGACCCATCCCATAGGGTCTACTGATAACACACCACACACGCACACGCACGCACAGTACAAGACAGCACAAACACACACACATACACACCGACCAAAGCGCAGATCATCAGACGCCAAAGACGTGATCGGCGTTTACTTCCGCACTCAAGACCTGTCGGTCTTGTACGATTTCTTCCCTCCATCCAAGTAGTTAGAGAACACCTGAACTAACCCTGTCCACGCTATCCTTAGATACCTCCCCCCTTTTTCTTTTCAGATATCTCGAGACCGAGCCCAACATCCTCACTGATTGCGATAACCAGAAGCCAGAGACAAGATGAAGGACACATCTGTCCTTGTCTCGCCAAAGTCGGCCTCTCGCCACCCTTTTTTTTCAAACGGCAGGAGTCGTCACAGGAGCTCCTCATTGCAAGGTCTTAACGAGACAAAAATTATAAAGAGAAGAGAATTGTCAACAGATCAATAAATAATAAGCTAATGGTACCGCGTTATTTCGTTTTCGTTTCCTTCTTGTTCGCGGAATTGTAGATTTGTACTGGACAAGGCACCAACGCCCGTTCATCCAGAGCAGAGTCCGGCTCTGGAAGTACAGTCCACCAATTTAAGAATCGAATCATCGTTGGCCGGCCATTACCGGATTTACTGTCCACACGAAGGGAAGTTGAGACGTCGCTTGAGAAAGCGCCGTCCGCAATTTCAGTTATTTTCTTAAGCTGTATTAATTACAGCAACAAAGATCGAAAAGTGAGTGTGCCAGTTAGCTGAGATCATGAAAAAACCGAGTTTCGTGTATTGATAAAACATTGCTTTGTAATAAGAAAAAATACCATTCAAGCTCGGCAATTGCTTAAACAGTGTTATTCGGTTCCTGCTCCTTCGAAATCAACCATTTGTTGGTGGTATACTTTAAGAAGTGGCCGTACGGATACAAATGATGCTGAACGCTCTGGTCGTCCAAATGAAGCAGTGACTCAAGAAAACATTAAGCAAGATCGAAAGTTAGTGTGCCAGATGGCTGAGATCATGAAGATATCAACTGGTAGGATTTTGCTGACTATTACTGTTGCAGATTCATATTTTTTTTATTTATTTTTTTTTTATTAGACTTCTCTCGGGAGAGGCGAACCTATAGCGCCGAGTGGGCGCCCCGAGATGCCGTCAAATAACTGTTGCAGTTCTTTTTGAACAGTTGCAGGTTGTAACGCTCCGGGAACACTCGCGTGGGAAGGCAGTTCCACAGCTTCCCCGCTCTGTAACGGAACGAGTTCTGATACAGGGATGTTCGCACCGAACTGCGTGGAACAATGCCAAGAATCTCCGAAGAACAGCACCCGTGATAATATCTGTAAAACAGACAGAGGTCGGCTACGCGCCTTCGATGTGATAGCGACTGTAGTCCCGACGTCAGCGCCGAGTCCCCGATCAAGCGGATCGCCCGTCTTCGTACGCTCTCAAGTAGGTCGAGAGTATGTTTAGGAGCCGAGCTCCAAACATGAGAGCAATATTCGAGCGCGGGTCTAATTTGGGATTTATATAGGAGTTGAAGTTGGGCCGGAGTAAAATACTTCTTGGCTCTAAAAAGATAGCTCAGTTTTCGTGAGGCTAATCTGGCGATACCCGATCCGTGTTTATGCCATGATACATTCCCACAGACCGTGACGCCGAGCAATCTCAAACTTTCCCCAGCTTCCAGGGCCCGGCCATTCATCATCAGCTGTGCAACCGATGATCCACTTTTCTTTGTGAATCTTGTATACTGGGTCTTCGTTGCGTTGAAGTCGACAAGATTGGCCTTTCCACACTGCAGGACTTTATCCAGATCCTGATTCAGAGAGTCAATCTGTCTACATCTCAGCTGGTGCGACGCAGATGCACCAATCGGCCGAACACTCGAAAAGGAGGAAACAAGCGTACTATCATCCGCAAAACTGAACACTTTGTTATCCGTTGTCTCCAACAAATCATTTATGTGAAGCAAGAACAAGGTTGGAGCCAAAATAGAACCTTGGGGCACCCCCGAATCAACAGGATACATATTGTAGTTATATGCGCAATTATAACTATAGAATTGCAATTCTAGTACATTCACCTTTGCCAACTGACAACGGCCAACGACCACCAGTCAATGGCCAAAACTGTTAGTCATTGTTTACTTTGATAAAGGACGACTGATAGAAACTCGCCTAAAAGAAGACACCTGACTTTTTCTCTGGGTAACAAGGACTAACGACGATCGAAGAAGAAAATAACGGAATCAATTCCAAGTTGTGTGCTTCTATCTACTCAATCAATATTTTTGTGTAATTAAATCTATGTCTAGCTTTATAGAAGAATCTCGTTTGTTTTGTTTTGGAATAAGAATTTGCTTCACTTAAAAGAGAATAAATATAGTGTAACATCATTAAGCTGTTTTATTACATACCAGCATTATCCAGCTGGAAAAGAAGAGCGCTCTACAAGAGTACCATCCAGCATCACCCAGGTAAACGCTTTCAATTACTACAAGAATTAATTCATCATCAATCGTCATACATGTTTTCCTCATTTATCTAACAATTACTATTTATTTTGCATTAAAATCTGGCCATGAAAAAGGTTTTTTTTTTACAAATGGGTGCCACGTTTGCTCTCAATGGAATGAAAACAACCACGTATCGATGATTCAGGCGTTGTTTGATATTGTTTATTGGCAATATAAAGGATTTTTTGTGTCGGTATGCGAGAATGGATGAAACCAGAGCTCACCATTTCACTCCGGAATCAAGTCGGCAGTTAGGTGAGTGGAGAGTAGCCGATGAAAGTCGTTTGAAGCGTCCGAAGACACAACAGTCTACCGACAAGGATGGCCTCTGTATTTTGGGATGCTCAGGATATACTATTTATCGACTAACTTGAAAAGTGAAAAACCATCAATAGCTGATATTGCATAGCGTTATTGGTGGGTTTAAAGGATGAAATCGGTGTAAAACGGCCAATAAATGAAGAAGAAAAGTGATCTTTCACCAAGACAACGCACGGTGCCACAAGTCGTTGAAAACGATGGCCAAACCTCACGGATTGAGCTTCGTATTGCTTCCCAATCCACCGTATTCTCCAGATCTAGTCCCCAGTTATTACTGATTGTTTGCAGACTTCAAAAGAATCCTTCAGGGCAAAAAAAAATCCTCCAATTATGAAGTTATCACGGCAACTAAGGGTTATTTTGAAGCTAAAGATAAATCATTCTACATACATCTTATAGAAAAGTTAGAAAAGAGTTGGAATAATTGTATCGTGGTTGAAGGACATTCTGTTTTCAAGTAAAGGAGAATTTTACAAAAAACAAAACGTTTTAGTATTATAGTTAGTCTCGGGACTTATTGAATGATGTGTTAACAATGAAATCAGATGTCTTATCACGATGTTGATTTTGTAAGGTATTGTAAAAAAGCCAGCTGATAGGCATTCTTTATCAAGCCATTGTGTATGCAGGCGATCTCATAATTTACAGAACAGCTCCGAAACTTGAGACCATTAAGAGTCGATTGCAGCGCCACTTCAGTGAAGTTAAGCGCTACTACGGTGACTGTAAACTCAAAATAATATCCAGAAATGCGAAACAATCCTGTTTAGAACACCGTTGTATCATGTTACTAGGGATACAAAAAAAAATTGGTGAGGACACGTTATCACGGGGAGACGAAAAATGTAGTCAAATACTTGGCCATTTGGCTGAACCAGTATCTACATTTTAACAGACATGTAGAGGTTGCTTAGGCCTGCGCAAAGAGAACTTTTGCTGAGGCAAGGTTTTTTTTCACACTAACCAACTTGACAATAGAATAAAGGTAATATGCTAAATGGTCCTCATCAAGCCAGTGATCACTTATGGGTGCCCAGTATGGTCCAATACAGGTCTACATCTGATGGACAAGATTCGGTACTTCGAAAGGCAATGCCCCAGAACTTGCCATGGTTTTTTTTTGGACTCTTGTGATATTTAAGAGGATATATCTCGTTGTTCTGAATAGAACAATGTCTCTTTTAGATTCCTCCCTATCACGTTGCGATCACCACCGTGCTTCTTCTAACTATAGACAAGGGTGCGCACCGATGTTGAGTGTAAGTAAAAGTAAACTACTATGTTTTTTTAAATTTGTCCTTTTTTATTTTCACATCTTTAAATTAGCTTGTTAGCAGTTTACTTTGTTGGATATTTACTTGGAGACTAAACTTTGAAACTGAAATGCATCGTCGGTTTATACAACATCCCGTCGAGATTTGTACTTGAAAAAAGCGCAATGCCTCTGAGAATCATTGACAAAACTTTGTTAAATGTTCACAGAAGCAGGATTTTTAGAATTGAATTATACTATTGTACATGGGCTGAACATGGATGGGTGATTGCTTTCAATCCGGCGAAGGCCAGGACGATCCTTGTCCCTGTTCAATCCAAGGTGACATGCAGTCTCTACATGAAACCCCTGGATAGCTACTTTGGCTCCCGCCAAGTAGTGATCAAATGCATGCAGCGACATCCTGAGAAAGGTTGGTGCAAGGCTAATAATCCAGACCGGAAAAACTAATTAATATAGAAAATTTAAAAAGCCTCGGATATGAACCGGATACACAACGACGACCACGGAAACGCAAATGGCTAAACGATTTGAGAATTTTCTCATGGAACGTCCGCTCACTATACAGAGCTCGAGCTGCACAGCAGCTTGCCGATGCCCTGACCGAATATAAGGCTGACAGAACAGCATTACAAGAAATGGGATGGAGGGTGTGTGGTGTCATTCAAAGAAACGAGTATGACATTTATTACAGCTGTCATTCAAAACACCATGTGCTCGGGGTAGGCTTTCTAGTCAGCAAAAAACGGAAGCTTACCATGATCGGCTTTAAGACAATAAACGAAAGGCTATGCACTCTTCGCAGACAAGTTAAAAACATAAGCCTCATAAACGTTCACGGACCTACAGAGGAGTCCTCTGAGGACGAAAAAAAAAAACAATTCTACGAGAATGTCCAACGGGCCTTCAATGCCTGCCCAAGATACGATGTGTAAATCATTCTTGGTGATTTGAATGCGTAAATAGCTCGGGAGCCGGTAATGGGTCGGACATGTGGCGCGAATGGGAAACGATAGGACCGTGCGTAGAATTATTGACGGTAGACCAATGGGAAAGAGACCGACGGGACCGCCGCGACGGAGATGGGAGGACAATGTTAGGTTACAGCTTGAGGACATAGGATCGGATAGTCAAGCGTGGAGGGAGAGCGCACAGGACAGGGAACGATGGCTTAGTCGAGTCGGTGAGGTCATGAACTTCCAGGTTTCTACACGCCAATAAATAGTAAATAATAGTAGTAACAAAAAATCCTGTGTTGGAGCGAACGGTGATTCTAATTGAAGTGATATTGAAACATCGACCAACCTAAAGAACTCTTCGACGACTTAACAACCCAATACATCAACTAACACCTTCGACAGAATGCACTGTGCAGCCAAGAAGAATCATTGTCATCCACACTAATATGCCAGATCGGGCGGTTTGCAACTACAACCTAAATGTTTAATCGACAGTTGAGATAATTCCAATAATTTAGGAGTGTAGATCCTTTTTAGCAAAATGAACCAATGAGTATGATGAACAAATCACTTAGTATGAATGGATAATATCGCTACAGTCGTAAACATCGATTCCAACCTGTACTGATGTTTTGTACTGATGTTATGGAAGGTGAACTCAGTCAACTAGAATGCAGACGAAGCTGAAGATAGTAAGCAAAAGAGCGAGTTAATCGAAGGCAGGTATAGCCTGGAGCCGCACATATCCATGTACCAGGGTAGTCCCAGAATTAATCTGCTTGACACATAGATGGCGGTAGTTATTAAAATTTAATGACTGCGGCAAATGGTACCAACATTAGAAAGATTATGTTTCAAGTTTGAAGACGCTATGTTGTTTATTACTTGTTTGTTTTATTGCTTGAATTAAGCCAATAAATGGAATGGTAGACCTGTGGTGAAGAAGTATGTTGTGCAGGCGTACTGCGCTGAATTCCCTTCTTCCTCCATCATAATTCGGCTGTAAATAGTTCACCAGAACACAACGACAGGATAAAAGTGCACCGCGGACTCCAGAATAGCATTTCTCTGGGGAGCACACAGTTGATTAATGAACTCGAATTGTTTTTAACTATTGATTTATATGAATGTGAACAGTGCACGCCAAACCACATAAAGCGAAAACACCATCGGGATTCGAAGTGCTCCACTTGTTGACACACTAGATAATTCTTACCAACGCATTCCGTAGTACTGCGCTTACTTTTGGATTTATTAAATGAAAAACATGAATTAAATGTCACTGGAATCGTTCACCTATTTTAATTTAAACGCACTCATTGAATCGTTCAATCGATTTGGTGATAAACGTTAATCACGCGACTCGCGGTTGACTTTCGCGTCGCGCAGCGCTACGGAAGCGAAGTTGGAGACCCGACCGCCTCTTTCGAAAACTCGAAGTCTTTCCATTTGGACCGAAGATATGCAGGACCATATGGGAAAGGCGTATGATATTCCAGATCGGATTAGCTGCTTATACCAGAGAAGCTTAACTTGGTGTCAACTTTGTTGCTAAGACCGACCGAGGCCCCTTTGAAGAATATGGGTCACATGTTTGATGAAATTCATTTTTGGGGTATAGATGACCCCAAGATATTTCATCCTGTCCTGTGGTCTAATCGTAGTACCTCCTATTTGTATTCGGATATTCTGTGAATATCGAGACGTACGTTGGGAGTGTTTACTACTCAGAATTATAGCTACTGCTTTAGATGGGTTAAGTCGAATTTTCCATCGACTGTAATACTGATACAGTTCGTCCAGATGACGGTTGAGTCGGTTTGTTGCGAGTTTTGGGCTTTTAGATGACGTGTACACTAGGACGTCATCCGCATAGCATATCTGGTTTACTCTACCATCCACAGGACGAGGAATATCTGAGATGTAGATATTAAATAAGATGGGGCCTAGAATGGAGGTACGCCTGCAGCGGCGTTGAAAGTTCGGGAAAGCTTTCCATTCACTCGAACTTGGAAGGTTCTGTTTAAAACGAACTGGTAGATGATACTACACAGCGTTTTACTGAGGCCAGTATTCAGAAATTTAAAAGCGAGCCCTTCGATCCAGGTTGTGTCAAAAGCCTTTTCAATGTCCAAGCTCACCGCAATGGTGGGTTCCTTATTAAAGAGGCGCACGCAAACGTGGTTTTGAAATATGTTGAGAGCCATGGTGGAGCTGTGCGCTGTTCTAAATCCAAATTGGAAGTCAGGTATTAGGTTCCTGACACTGATAAATTTATTTAGCTTCTCGTATATGAACTGTTCATATATTTTGCTGATGCAGGTGAGGAGCGAAATAGGACCAAAGCTTGAGCGGAGATCATTTGGTTTCCCAGCTTTTGCTATTGGGCTGACAACAGCATGCTTCCAAGTTTTGAGAAAGTACCCCATGTTGTAGGCATGGTTGAGCAGAATGGAGAGCTTTATGAAGAATAAAGCAGAAAGCCTTCGCAACGAGTAGTAGTCATATTGTCGATACCGGGTGACTTCTTGGGGTTTCGAGATTTAACTAGGTTCTGTAGGGTATTTGGTGTGACGATGCCGTGACTATTATCACTTGTGTCGTAGAAGTATGCACTGGTAGCTGAGTTAAAGACAACTATTGGCTCGTTAAAATTGTCTAATTTATTGTGAATCTCTAAACTAATTATTGCATTCGTTTCCGGGTCGCCATCCTCGAGAGTGAGCTTGTGATTGTTTTCAAAGGTGTCTCCGATGATGTTTGCTTTATTGGTGTCATTATTGACAACAAGACCGTTGTGCATGATTGGTCCAGTGATACAAGAGGTGCCACATATCTTTTTAACACTTTTATAAATGTTCTGGTCCATCTGAATACCCGTCAGTTTGTCTTCCAATTGTCGGGTGCGATTGTTTTGAATTCTTTGTTTTATCAGTGTGCCAATATTGTGAATAATAGCTCGCAATAATGGCTCCCTTTGCGTAAAGCGGTGACGATATCTCATTCTGCAGAGCGTTTTACGCTCCCGGATGAGACGAAGAGTGAGGTCGTCAAGGGGAATTTGATAAGTCTTTTCAAGTTTGTACTTCGGGACATGAGTCTCAGAAGTTTTAACTAGAATCTCGTGAAGTCGAGTTGCAGCGTTATTTATCTCAACCATCGTTAGGTTCCTGTCAATGGGGAGAGAGAGTTGGTGGAGTTTTTCGTTCAATGTAATATTGAAGTTGTCCCAATTTGTGCCCCCATAATCGGGTATGTATCTGACATGAGCCCGGGATGCTCGATAGCCGCGGATGAACATGGTCACAGCGTTGTGGTCAGATATACCCGCCGATACTTGGGGAGGAGTGATTTGGGGATGTAAGTTTTTGGACACAATAAAGATGTCCAGGATGGAGTTACCTCGGGTACCACCCGTAGGTGCGACTGTTTCGAAGTTGAGGGCATGACCGTTTTCGGTGTACCATTGGAACAACTTTGTGCCGCTTGGGCAAGAGACGGAGTTGTTCCAGTGGGGATGCCTGGAGTTGAAATCGCCGCCTATGATGAAGGGTGTATGCCCCGAGGACGTTATTAATTGGCCGATATCTTCCGGATTAAGGGGGCCATTATTGGTTTTATGCGAGTGGTATACGGAGTATATATTCACTCTACCATTATTAACTAGACGCTGTTCAACCCCGGAGACCTCTATGGACTCGAAATGTGGGAGGTCAATAGCTTCATGGCGAAGTTGATGGTGGAGCCGCCAGTGAGGGTTCGATCTCTTCGAATCATTGAAAAGTCTGGGAAAGTGACTCATCACGAAATACAAATGTGCCGCCCTTTTATACTCTGGGTCATGGGGATTTGTCAAATTTTATTTAAAACTTCCAAGAAGCACAAACAAGATTTTGTGTGCTTCAATTGGAATAGGATTCCGGGAAGTTGATAGGAATTTATTTGAATAAATTCCTGGAAGGGGAAATCATGAAATGCATTTAGAGTTAAGCATTTCATAATGTTAGGATTATTAGGAATTGAATCAATGTACGACAAATGGATTTGGGTTTAATTTTGTCGTGCATATGAGTCAATTGGGGAAACATGATTTGGATTATGGGTAAGGGTGAGTTAATTAGGAATTCGATCAATGTGCGACAAATTAACTTTTGGTTTAATCTGTCGCTCAATTCACAATGGGATATGGTTAAGGTTATAGGAGATAATGGGAATTGGATGGGAGTAGTGATTTAGGATCACCACAGCAGCATCTTCAAGCTTGAAACTCGTACATAATCCCTTAGGTTAAGAAGTTGAAATATTTATCGCCAAATAATGTAAATTGATATTTATTTGGGGTTGAATTTGCAATCAAATGAAATGATTCACTCTCATGGCAGCCATAGCAAACGCAAATTAAGATCCAGAAAATTATAAGTAAAATCTCTATAAATAATTTTTTTAGATAATATTAGATTAGGCTTACCTTTGGCATCAGCGTGAGCGCTGAAGCTCATGTACTCCACCGACATTTTAACATCAATCACTTGCCTATTCTCGAATTCCACTTTCTTTGCTCCGCCTAATATTTTATGTCCCACAGTGCCTTGGACGCAGTAACCGGGCATAATGACCATGTTATTTTCATTCGGTGCCCATTTCTTAAATATCTGTAGAGAAAGTCCGGCATGTAACATACCTGGGGTGGCGAATACAACCATAGCTCCAGGATTATCAATATATCCTTTGTCAAAAGGTTTTATGTGTTTGAATTCAAACATATTCCGTTGTACAAACGTCTTGCGTATCTTTTGATTTGTCCAAGTGATGAACATCTTATAATATGTATTGGCCTTCTCCGTAAGTCCTATGGCAAAATAAATTGGGTATTTGAGGTTCATTCGTTCCCAATAGGTTTCCAGGAGAATACACAACTCTTGAGCTCTGCCCAATGCGAATACGGGTATAAGAACTTTTCCACCTCGAGCTACACATTCGTGAACTTTCTTCAAAAAATCCCTTTCTCTGCATCGTTTTGAATCTCTGATGGTTGTAGCGTATGTACTCTCAGTAATAAGCAAATCTGGACGGCATTTATCAATCCAAGCGGCACCCAAATGTCGGTCGGGTGTCATATTAAAATCTCCTGTGTAGACTACAGATTGTGAACCAACACGGATCCAGAAAATAGCCGCACCTAGAACATGGCCTGCATAATAGGCTTTTATTTCTAATTCGTTGTCAACCATTACGCTTTGATGCAAGGTTACCGCCGTGACTTTTTTCATGCAATCTTTAATCATTTGTGTTGTGAAGAAGTTCGATTCTCCTTTGCGTTCCACAGCCACTTTTCGCATATCCTCGAGAAGTATTGGAGCAATTGCTTTGGTTGGATGAGTCATATAAATGGGCCCATGGTAGCCGACGATTTCAGACATATAAGGCAGGGCACCACAATGATCTGTCAAAAGACAAAAGTAGGAAATGATTAATTCCAAGTAAACGATTTGTAATTAATTAAATAAATTTATTCTCCAACACGAACAGACTATTACTTTGTTTAAATTGTCATTAAAGAAGAGACCAGACAGGTTAAAAAGGAATTGTTGCATTGAGGGAAAATTGTACTGAACAGGGTAGTCTACACTACATTTATAGTTTTCTGTGCGCACATATTCAGTTATGCTAGCTTGAAATATAACATCGAACTATACAATATAAACACATTGAAGCCTAAAGGGTTGTGGTCTCACTGACAACGTATAATTCTCTTTGAAACATCCTATAGGGACTGTTAATATCCTTGTTCATCGACGGGCTTTTCCACTGATTCCTCTAGGGGTTGGTATTAAAAGATTCCTGCCTTTAGCAAAGGATTCGCTGAGCCGAGTACTCTACCCGTTCAACCAAAGGATACCGCCGGTTCTATGTGCGCCGTATCTTTACCGACCCACCTAGATTTCTGGATTTTCGCGAAGCGTTCTTTATGATTGGTGGAAGGAAACGGATTCGGAAATTCTGAAAAGTAGAAAAGTAAATATTAGTTCGGTTGAGTGCCTTTTACCACGGGTGGGGTAGGCGACAAGGTGTACATGAAAAATAATTAGAATGAATCTGACTCGAAGAATGTTCCTTAGCGAGTTAAGTTTATTTCGTTCTTACAGCCTATATATTATACGAATATTTCTTATCCTAACCTTACAGTAATTACGTATGTATTGCACCCATAAATCATCGGGTTGCTTTGATTTCAACGCAATTGTTTTATTGCGGTGCACTACTGGTTGTTCCCTCATTGTCTTCATGCACACAGTTTATTGCATGAGTTCTTCGCTGGCGATTCATGATCATTAGCATCTGTGATTCAACGTGAAGACGAGTCCATATGTGATCCAAGTTGGATATTGCGTCGATGTTTATGAGGCTGCAAACATACGATAGTTACGTGCGTCCTTGAAGAATTCTCGTCGTATCGTAATGTTTGCATTATGTGTTGGTTTGGAGAAGATGATGCAACCCCACATAACCCTGGCAAAGTACTAGTAGGCAAGGACGAAGCTGAACACCTTCAAACTACCAACAAACAGATATTTCTGCAAAGTTATAGCTGTACATGAAAGTGAGTTAAACAAACCAACTAAGCAAGTACCATCATCATCAGCATCACCATTGGCACTACAACCGGGATCCGGTCTTAGCCTTATTAGCAAGTCTCAAGGCTTGTTAAATTGTCCATAATAATTTATTTTTACGGGCAA
The DNA here is from genome assembly GCA_963931805.1 of Microdon myrmicae. Lineage (NCBI taxonomy): Eukaryota > Metazoa > Arthropoda > Insecta > Diptera > Syrphidae > Microdon > Microdon myrmicae. The sequence goes on along the minus strand of OZ007499.1, from coordinate 37,497,654 downwards.
GGTTATTAGCCATGCGCCGAAAAGCAATTACCATCTATCCATTATTTGTCATGGGCTCCTCGATAGTATAGTGGTTAGTATACTCGCCTGTCACCCGGGAGACCGGGGTTCGATTCCCCGTCGGGGAGCCCCTGGCGCAAGACTAATGACCTTGCCCAGACAAAATAAATCATTATGGAAAATTTAACAAGCCTCAGGACTCGCTAAATAAGGCCAAGACCGATTCCCGGTTGTAGTGCCGATGATGATGATGATGATTATTATTTGTCATAGGCCAACATGTAGTATTCCCCTACATACACCCCATTTAACATAATAATAATATCACGCATTGTTTCCTCTTTGATTAGCTGCCTGTGGCGCACAGCTATTCCGCAAGCTACACGCTATCCAATTACGAGTATATTTTTTGCATCGTATCGTATATCGTCATACATATCCAAATACCAAAAGCAAGCGCCACACCAGGTGGCATGTGAGATTCCCGTCCAATTGCCTATGCCTGCAAAAATACAACGTACCGGATAATAACAAATACCACATGCCAGGTGTCACACACACGGATAAGGGAATTCCCAGTAAAAATGCTTATGCCTACGAAAGAAAGGCATACGGATAATAACAAACCGCTACCGGTGATTCGAAGTGACGAAACGAATGCTTGAACCAAGGCCACTGCACTTTAAGTGGAAATATCAATTAAGCGAAACGAATGACTCGTGCCGGGCGATTGCACTCAATAAAGTCAAAGCCGACTGAGTGAAACTGCGGCAAGGTAAATGGCTTGTGCGCAAGGTAATGCTGAATGAAGAGGAATTAAATGCATCGTTTGCGATTTTTCCCCAATAATTTGGGTATAAAAGGGGCAGAGTTAAATAATCAAAGTAAAAGGTCGTAGCCCAGCATAAGAACAACGGGCCTTTTGCTTGGTCATTTAATCGGTATAGTCCAGAGGAAAGTATATATAGTAAACTATATACTGGAAAGTAAAATAAAGAAATACTAAAGAATAAATAAAGAGTCAAGTTAGTTAATTAACGGAAGTTAAGTGAAGAGTCTGTTTAAAGACAACCTGAACTAAGCTGAAGTGTAATTTTCAGCTGCTTTTTTTATACTAACGCGCGCACAAAAAGGGATTTTGAAGTACCCTTAAATATCAGGGCGCAGTGCGAGCGGATGGAGAGGAAGCGGATAAGGAAAGGAGGTGTCGATGTATATTGGTCTTGAATGCCTAGACATCACAACGACGAGGGAACACATGATCAGGTAGAACATCCCACATTCGGGTGGTTCGGCTAAAGAATGACTCCATGGTTTTTTGTGCGCCATAAGTTGACTTTCAATGTGAATTGATGCGCATTCTCAGATTGATGGGTATCGCGGGAAAATGTCTGAAGAGGTGTTCCGTTGAACAACGACCGTGAGAATATCTATAGAAAGGAGAAATGCATGATACGTTGCGCCTATGTTCTAATGACGGAATTGATCGACTTACAGCTGTGTCCACAATAAGTTTCACTGTTCGTTTTTGCATCCTATCGAGCACGTGTAGTGCAGTTTTGGATGCGTCTGACCAAATATGGGAGTTGCACTCCATTTTGGGACGAATATACGCATTGTAAATAGTGGCCAGTTTGAATGGAGTGAAGTATCTTTTGCATTTCTTAAGCAACCCCATACATTTGGTTGCATTTTTCGCACCTTCACATATATGGTCATTCCAATTAAGAGTCGAATTAATTCCAGTGCCGAGGGTTGATAGTTCTTGGCGTCGTCGATGCAAGTGCCGTTCATAGACAGTATATTTACTTTAGTGTTCGCCTTTAACGACAAGAGGCAGCACTGGGTTTTTAAGGCATTCAATTCTACTCGGTTATATAATCCCCATTGATATATCTTGTTGAGGTCGGAATTCAATGTATCAAGCATAAACTGCTGGTTGGTATTGATGTTCGAAGAGTTTGGACGGGAGTATTCATATGAATATGAAAAACTTAACGTGCTATCATCAGCAAACGAGTGAATTGGGTTGTGAGTAATTGACAAGAGATCATTTATAAAGATCAGGAAGAGAGTGGTTGAGAGTACAGAACCCTGGGGAACACCTGTATTAATTTGATGAGAGACAGATTTGACACCATCAAGAACCACTTGAATTGAACGGCCAGAAAGATAGTATCTTATCCATAGGATCTGGGAATTATTCACTCCATAGGAATGCAATTTTGACAAAAGGGCTGGATGCCAAACTCTGTCGAAAGCTTTTGAAATATCCAATGCGACTACCTTTCTTTCACCGGGGTAGTGGATGGAATGGCTCCACTTTTTCTGATAGAAGTTTGTGCTACGGATCGATAAGAAGGGTGGGACGATTTGTCGCCCTTTTTGGGAATTGGCTGAATGTTCGCTAACTTCCATCTATTTGGGAAACGGTCAGTAGACTAAGATAAATGAAAGAGTTTCCGAAGTGGTTTAACGAGTGATGAAGAACATCTTTTCAAGATAGAGTATAAACTTATATTATAACTGCCAGTGTCCGAGTAAAATAACCAAGTGGTGGATTTTTGTACTCCATGTTTTTGAAGCAATTTAATAGATTTGTATGATAAGCCGACTCGATTGTATGTATATTTTGATACCCCGCTTCACAGAGCAAAATATTAAACTATTGGAACTCTGAAGCCCATAGTCCAACTGACAACACAAAGACCCACCCTTCGATGAAAATGTAGTCAAAATTGCAAGTTCACGTATATTTGTGGAATACGGGAGTGAGATGTGAATATAATAACACGCCTTTAATATTAATCTGGCATTTATGCATATATTGTCCAGATTATATCCACGATATACGGCCAGAATGGAAAATACCATTTTTTTTTCTTAATTATCCTTTTTGAAATCTCAAATGTGTAGATAAATAAAGGTCTTAATGTCTGATGATTGAAATGAAGGGTCGGCACATTTTAGCTGTTTCTGAAAGGCGGTTTTTGAAAATATCATATTAAATGCAGTGGATAATCCGAAGGAACGGGAAACGTAGTGATAAATAGTGGTCTTAATATATAAAGGTTCGAATTGCGAATCGACAAACTCTCTGTCCCCTTAAATTTTCAGTTTCCTAGCCGGCAGTTGGGCTGATGAAGGATTTTCTATGTTTATATGTCCCCCTAATACGAAATGTAAATCAATTGGCCTTCTCTGGTTGGGCTTCGCGTACAAATACTTAAGAGCAAGAAATGCAACCTGAAGAAATGCTTTAACACCATTCAAAATCCCCGTTTGTGCGCGCGTTAGTGCAAAAAAAAAAAAAATCTGCTGGTGAAATTGTTCGTGCTGAGTCTTCTATGGATTTCAAATGTCGGTTTTACATCGTATGGAGTATGCGTCATGTCGCCTTCTTTTTCATAATTCACGCGCACAAAAGGACTTAATACCCTTAAAATTCAAAGGACAGTGTGGCCGGAGGAGAGGGGAGAAGGCTGGTAAAGCAAATTGGTGATGAATGCTTATAGTTTGTAACCGCGGGGGAACGCACTATCTGACAGAGCGTTACCCACTTACGTTCTTCGACTGAATAAAGATTCCCAGTTTCTTCGTTTAAAAATGGCATTTAGTGTGAACCGGTGTGTACATCATCATCATCATCGGCATTACAACCGAAATCCAGAATTGGCATTATTTAACAAATCTCTTCACCGGTCTCGATTTGAGCCGATGTCATCCAGTTTGGAACTCCCGGTCTACGGCATCCTCCCATCGCAGACAAGGTCTGCCGCATCGTCTCCTTCCATACATCCTGCTACAAAGGGCTTTCCGGGGAGGCTCCTCTTCGCTCATTCGAGTTAGGTGTCACGCCCACCGGAGTCTACCGAGCTTGATTTTTCTTACAACATTAGCTTCAAAGTAGATCGCGTATGACTCATGGTTGTAGCGTCTCCGGAATCGCCCCCCTCACATTCGGGGCTAACATTTCTGTTTAAGACCTTCCTCTCGAACGCGGCTAAGAGTTCAGAGTGCCTTTTATTGAGCACCCAGGTCTCGGATCCATTCATGAGTACTGGTAAGACCATGGTCTTGTATAGTAGTAGCTTGGATGTTCTGGATAAATTTCGGAATTTAAACAACCTTTATAGAGCATGGTAGGCTTTTTATTAAGCACTCATGTCTTGGATCCATACATGAGTACTGGTAAGACCATGGTCTCTTATAGTAGTATCTTGGATGTTATAGTCAAATTTCGGGATTTAAAGAGCTTTGATAGACCATAGTAGGCTTTGTTGGATTTGATCAGCCGTTCGCGTATTTCTTCTTCTATATTGTTATCGGCTGATACCATTGATCCAAGGTAGTTTTACTTCTAATTCGTGCTCCGCTTCCCTGATAGTTTGACCAACGTTAGGAACGTGTGTACGTTCTGATTTAAATTGAGGAGAAGGAACGCAATGTCACCTTTCAATATATTTGGAAATAAACGCATCCTTAAAAACTGTCATTATGAGTTTCGTAACAATAAGTCGACAGGAGATCTGGTAACTACTATTTATTGGGCTGTACGAACCTGAAAGTTCATGACCTCGATGACTCGACTCCGCCATCGTTCCCTGTTCTGTGCGCTCTCCTTCCACGCCTTACCATCCGATCCGATTTCCTCAAGGCCAAACCTAACATTGTCCTCCTATCTCCATCGCAGACGTCCTGTCGGTCTCTTTCCCGTTGGTCTATCGTCAATAATTCTATGCACGGTCCTATCGTTGCTCATTCGCGCCACATGTCCGGCCCATCTTAATCTTCGCGACCTGATTACTCTCACTATTGTAAATTTGTGGTGAAGCTCTTCCAATTCGTGGTTGTGGCGTTTCCTCCATTGTCCTGTCTCCTCGTCATATTTGCCGCCAAAGGTACCCCTTAAAACTTTATTCTCGAATACGCGGAATTCGTTTTCTTCCCGTTTTGTGAGAGCCCATGTTTCGCATTCATATAGAACAATCGGCATGATTATGGTTCTATAGACACGCAGCTTTATGTTACGTGATAGCAGTTTGGATTTCAGCAGTTTACTGACTGCGTGCCAATTAGCGTTGCTGAAGTGTAGTCTTTTGTTAATTTCCTTCAACATTTTGTTTCTGGCCGTCAATATTGTTCTCAGATATTTAAAGTCTTTAATTTTTTCAAATATCTTGCCTCTGGCGTTTATATGTGTTCCCTGAGGTCCACCAGCTCTCGCCGTAATCATGTATTTTGTTTTGTCTTCATTTATCTCTAGGCCCACCTCTGTTCCCGCTTGCATGATGATTTCACAGTTTTTACTTACAGTTTCTCGATTATCGCCCAGAACGGCGATGTCATCCGCATATGCGAGCACTTGTGTGACCCCGTTCAGGGATGATTCGGCCATGTTGTCGTCTTGTATCTTTCTGACGACACACTCGAGCACAAGGTTAGAGACATGGTGAGAGGCCATCCCTCTGTTTTAGTCCGTCCCGGATTTCAAATGGTTTTGAGAGGTGGTTTTCTATTCCAAATCGTCCTTTGTTTTCGTTCATGCAGAGATTTGAATGAGGGGGGGGGGGGGGGGGGGGGCATATTTTTGGGGGATTCCCAGCTCAATTACAATATGGTAGAATCTTTGCCTTGCGACTGAGTCGTGGGCTTTTCTGAAGTTAACGAACAATTGGTGAACCGTCGCTCCGTATTCCCACTTCGTTTCGAGCAGTGGCCTTATTGTGAACATATGGTCGCTTGTTGACCGGTTCCTACGGAATCCGCACTGGTGGTCTCCCAGTATTTCTTCTGCGTACGGTGTGATTCTCGCCAGTATGACATTTGTTAGTATTTTGTATGTGGTTGTGAGCAATGATATTCCTCTGTAGTTTTCACAGTCCGATCTGTCGCCTTTTTTGAAAATGGGGACGACTATTGAGGTTTTCCATTCCTCCGGAGTGACTTCCTTATCCCACATTGTTTTAATCAGTTGGTGGATCTTTCGAGCGATTGCCTCTCCTCCATGTTTCATAAGCTCTGCCGGCATGCAGTCGACTCCGGGAGCCTTGTTATTTTACAATCAATTTATTGCATCTACAACTTCATGGAAAGGGGGCTCTGGGATCTGAGGCTCGACTGTATGTACGTCTCGTGCATTTATTTGTGGTTGATGGGTGTGCACATTGAGCAGGTTTTCAAAGTATTGCTTCCATCTTTTCTCGATATTTTTTGTTTCTGTGACCAGACAGCCGTTTGTGTCTCGAATTATCTTGGCTCTCCCTCGGTAGTCGTTTCTAATTGATCTCATGCCGGTATACATACCTCTGGTGTTCTTCTCCCATTCGCGTTTTTTGCGTTTGAAATATCTCGTTGTCTCTTTCCGAATTGTCGCGTATCTTTCTGCGTTGACTTCATCATATCTTTCTAAGTGGATCACTCTGAGGCGTTTACGTTCTTCGATCTTCGCCCTGCACTCATCATCAAACCAAGGTTTGGACTTAATTGTTTTCTTAAATCCTAATACCTTCTGGGCTGTTTGTTTGATTGTGTCTCTGATCGATGCCCATTTAGTGTCCATACTATTGGCTTCCTCTTCCTCACTACTCCCATTCTCTAGGATGCTAAATCTATTCGTTAGTTCTTCTTAATATTCAGCCCTTGTGTTCAGGTCTTTTAGTTTATCAATGTCGGACCTTTTTGTTCGTCTCTCGTGACTGCCCATGTGACTTTGCTGTGAGCCGACTTCTAATTTTGCCCATCACTAGAAGGTGATCGGAGTCACAATCTGCTCCTCTATATGATCTTACGTCCAGGATGTTCGAGTGTATCTTTTGCCTATGAGGATGTGGTCTATTTGGTTACGCGTTACGCCGTCGGGTGATATCCATGTGGCTTTATGGATTTGATTGTGCTTGAACATCGTGCTTTTCACTACCAAATCTTTTGACGCTGCGAACGCGATAATTCGAATTGCATTACCATTAGAAACTCACGCTTGCTTTCTTTATCTATAGTTGGTTGGATGATATCTTCCATTCCAATTTTCGCGTTGAGTTCCCCGAGGAGGATTTTAAAATCGAATGATGAGATCCCAGCAAATACTTCCTCTAGGGTCTCGTAGAACATGTCCTTCGTTTCTTCGTCTGTAGATTTTGTTGGGGCGTGTAAGTTTATAAATACATAATTGTACCATCATCATCGTCATCGGCACTACAGCCGGGAACCGGTCTTGGTCTTAGTTAGCAAGTCCTGAGGCTTGTTAAATTTTCCATAATGATTTGTTTTTTCTGGGCAAAGTCATTAGTCTTGCGCCAGATAATTGTAATTGGCCCTGTATTTTTAGCACAGAAATTTGGTCATTAATAAATTTCACATCTTTTACATGGGGCGTAATTTTCTTGTTTATGATGAAGCCGGTTCCGAGGTTATGTGTGTCGGTATCTACACACGTCAGTGTAAATCCGTTGATTTCGATTACTTGATGTGGGATTCGGACTCCCTGAAACGCGACGATATCCATTTTATATTGTTTCGCTTTTTCTACGACCGTCTGTATCGCGCCTGGTTTATATAACGTTCGAACTTTCCACGTCCCGACGCGTATATCCCGCTTTTTCCGTTTTTCCCTACGTCTTCTTTTTGTCGAGTCGGTGTTTTCTTGATGATTTGTTCCCTTATGGTAGTGTCGGCTGATCACACCTACACCTACCGGGTTTTTGGTGGGATTGTTTTTTGTATATTGATTATTCATTTTTGTTCCCACGAGTCTTGGAGTTTCAAATAGTCTGCCATATCAGAGCCACTCTTTGAGATGGTAAGGTCTGCTTACTGCTCTGATTCGACCCTGTGTCAAAGAGGCGCCGTTATAATACAGCTGGTATACCCCTGACTGCAAACTATCCAATGAGCACGGTGTCACGTAACGCCCTGGATCAGGGGTGATAGATCTTTGTGTGTTACTCCTTGCTAGTCTGTCTGACATGGGTGGCCCTACTGGAAGCGTATGCATACCCAGCCTTTGCAAAATAGTCTCGCAGATTGTCTAATCCAACTTGCAATCCCGCCAACATCAATCTGCATCATCCTCATCGTCATCAGTTGTTACTCCGTCATTAATTCAATCAATCTCAAATTCTCCGCCAACACCAGAGTGCCTTCTCTTCATCCGATGCCACCGGAATGATACAGATAACCAAGTCGGAATGCTAACAGATTCCACACGTAAGTAACTCCAAGTATACTTATGTCTAACACGAACACATGTAATCCAAACCCGTTTGCTTACATGTCCATCTAACAGCCTTTTAATCCCATTTTGCAATTTGGCCCAATCGAGTGTATGCCAACCCCTTACCACAAGAGTGATTCAGTTAGGCTTACGTTCTACCATATAAACGAAAAGCAATATGTGATATCTAAAAATGTTCTTTCATTTTCACTCCAGCATACACTTCTCACGGTCAAATCTATAGCGCCGAGTCGGCGCCCAGAGATGCCACCAAATAACTGCTATAGTTCATTTTAAATAGTTGCAGGTTGCAATGTTCCCAAAATACTCGCGCGGGGAGGGAATTCTGCAGTTTTCCCACTCTGTAACGGAACGAATTTTGACGCAGAGATGTTCACGCCGTTGGAAGCTGAACCGCAAAATGATGGATTGTCTTGTGGAGAGCATATAAACCGAATTGCGCGGAACAATACCACGAATCTCCGAAGAGCAGTACCCGTGATAATATCTGTAATACAGACAGGGGTCAGCTATGCGCCTTTGATGTGATAGCGACTGTAGTCCCGACGTCGGCGCCGTGTCCCCGATCAGGCGGATCGGTCGTCTCTGTATGTTCTCAAGTAGGTAGAGGGTACATTTAAAAGCAGAGCTCCAAACAAGAGAGTTATATTCGAGTGCCGGCCTAATTTGGGATTTATACAGAAGAAAATTTGACCCGGAATAAAATATTTCTTGGCTCTAAAAAGATAACTCAGTTTTGCAGAGACGGACCTGGTGAGTTTCGAGACGTGTTTATGCCACGATACATTCCCACAGACCGTAACGCCGAGCAATTTCATCCTCTTCCCAGATTCGAGGGCCTGGCCATTCATCATTACTAAGGGACCGATGGTCCACTTTTCTTTATGAATGTTGTATATTGTGTCTTCGTTGCATTGAAGTTGACGGGATTGGCCTATCCAGATCTCGATTCAGAGAGTCGATTTGGCTACATCTCAGCTGGTGCAACGTTGATGCACTAATCGGCCGAAACAAGCGTATATCATCCGATAACTGAACTCTCGGTTATCCGTTGACTCTAACAAATCAGTTATCTGAAGGAAACAGAAGGTTGGAGCCAAAATAGAACCTTGAGGTACCCCGGAACTACAGGATACAGATCAGAAGACTCGCCGTCTACAATAACCCGGATCGATCAATTTTCGAGGATGCTCTTCGTGCAGTCACAAAGCTGTTGGGATAGTCCGTATGAACGAAGCTTGCTCGGCAATGCCTGGTGCCAGACGCGGTCAAAAGCGTTGGAGATATCCAATGCGACCGCTCTTGACTCACCATCCCCCTCAATCGCAGATGTCCATATATCGGTTATAAGGGTCGAAAGGTCTCCCATGGACCGCCTGTCACGGAATCCGTATTGACGGTCATTCAGGAATCCGTTGCACTCCAAATACTTTATTAACTCGGCATTGATGATCTTTTCCATCACCTTAGAGAACACAGACAGTAATCTATCGGCCGGTCATTTTGTGAGAGACACTTTTTCCCCTTGTTTGGGATTGACTGAACTCGAGCCACCTTCCATCAGGTAGGAAATGTCCTCCGTGCATAAGATAAGCGGAAGAGCCTGGTAAGAGCCGGCGACAGTACTTAAGGACTACTGCTGGTATTTACAGTTCAGTTCACAAAGAATGCGTTGAATAGTACCCAGGCGGAAACTCACATCCCGCATCGAAGACCATACCGGTGCGATCACAGGTGGCTTCAAAAGATCGGAATCGAGGCTTGAATTAGCGGAAAATAAATTCGCAAACACATCAGCTTTATCTTTTGAAAAAGTATGTAAAACTCAATCGTGGAAATTAATAAAAAGTGGCTGCCATGTTCTTCTAATCGAAGGTAGTTGAATTAGGAATTATTGAAGCAAACTCCATATTTTTACATTACTGCGTCTTAAACATCGAGAGTTCTTAATCTTTTATCAAAAATTAGTACTTTAGAAAAATTATTCCCAAATCGCCTGGTGTAATATTTATGAAAACAAGGAAAGTTGAATTCCAAACAATAGTCTACAGACTCTTCTCTAGATGTTACTGCGAAAAAATTTAATAGAGGTAAGTTGCAAAGATAATCTCTAGGTAAACCTGCAGCATGTCAGAAAAAGTAGAGGAATATTACAGGAGAATCACAATGCTGGAAACATTTATGTTGATATAAAAGTAGGGCCGTTTTTTCTCGAGATCCTATTCGAGTGATTGGCAGAAGCTATGTAATAGCTTAACAGAGAATCTACTTAAAACAGACGAAATTATTCTTTATGATGAATACAATTAAAGAAATTAAAGAAGAGATAGAACTCTTTGTGGGTCAAGAAATCTATATAATGTTCTCTAGATCTATTCAACATAAATTTCTAACAAAAGATGCGGTCTTTATTACGAACATTACGACACTATAATCACTCATCGTTGCGAAATAAATTGGAATGCACGAAAAGGTGTTTGCACAACAAAACTCACCTAAGTGAAAATGCGAAATTATAACACAGTCTATATGACTTGTGATGGGTCCCTCCGGAACAATATAGGAGAAGTCTGGAAATCTTCTTTCATCATTGAAACCCATATGCATTCCACAGTCGAGCATTATGTTTTTTCCTCCCATAGATAGTAGGAGGCAACTGCGTCCAACATCTTGTCCAGCACCTAGCGGTGTTAGTTTAATATCCGGCATGACTAGTGAATTTCGTCTTTATTTCAGTTGAATTTTAAAATTACTACTAATATCTTAGGATGCTTGTGATTAGATGAAATGCATTAAGCACAAGTATTTACATACAAATTACAAACGTAATTGTCATCGATAGAACCTTGCACTTGGAATCAGTATTTTGCATGTGCACACCTGTTTTTCAGCTGTCATTTATTAAAAGTCTGAAACGATACTCGACAGTTAACTGGGGTGGTGAATAATCTTTAGCATAGTAGAAAATCTCATTTCAATTTTTAATAAGGTCTAGGTTTTCTTTTAACGTTTGCTGATATTTTATGGTAATTAGCCGTTTAGAATAAATGCTGCAAATAAAATTACATAATTCATTCATGTATTAAAATTGTTATAACATGTTAATGGTTTTGTTACGAAATAACAATTATAAATCCATTGTGATACCATCAATGTTCCTGAACCACATTTTGGAGAGTAAATAAGGAAACTCTTGTAATGAGTGATTCATTTATACGTGTTCTATTTAAAAACAAAAACAAAATAATAATAAATAAAAAAATAATCTGATAATAAATAAGTAATTAAAAGAATAATCGAATAATATCTATTTTATGCGAAAAAACAATCTTTACAACTATTTATTAATGTTGCGGATTGGCAATTAAATGTGCTGGAATGTACTGGAGAAATCTAGTACATTCGCATGTATACCAGTTGACCAGCAGCTGGCACCAACTGGCCGATTTTCGCCACGACAATTTCATAGCGTCGCTTTTTGAATTGGCAGTTATGCCAATTCGTCAGTCTACAATCAACATTCATCGAGTAAACACCATCGGCTCTCGGCCAATCAACAACATACATTAATTAATAAAAGTCAATATCAAGGAAAAAAGGCTTCATCCTTTCGGGCAGTGATTCCATCGTTTCACTCCATCCTCTTCGGCCTTGATTCCATCGTTTGACTTCATCTTCTTATGTGCTAATTCTACCGTTCGAGTTCATCCTTTTGGACGCTGATTCCATCGTTTGACTTCACTCTAGGGACGCTTTTCTCCTCTGGACGCGACCACATTATCGCCCACCACTATTACATTAACATTTTCTGGTCCTTCGAAACGGATCCAGTGCCGATTTGAATCGTCTCATCGCCGCCCAGTTCGCGGCACATAGACACTGCAACCTGACTCGACTCAAATCAAGGACGACTGAAATTACTAGGGATAACGACTGTGAAACATCCCTTCTTAATGAGGACATCAACATTGATCTAAACAACACATTAGAACCGGTTGACGGTGCCGACGAACCCAGTTTATTAACAGTGAAAAAGGGAACAATCGATGCAGCTATGGTCAAGAAGAATTCCAAGAAAATTGCAGTTGACTTCTCAGCGAAGTGTTCCACTCCCATAAGCCAAGTAAGTCAAATAAAACGACGCTTAAACGCCAGTGCTATCCATGAGTTAGGTTTAAATTTAATATTTGATTCCGACGAATGCCAAAAGGCAAATTCGAATTTTCCGATGTAGTAGACGACAGCCGAGAGAGACCAGGTGCCGTGGTTGCTGGGTTTAATGATAACAATGACAAAGAAGCTTCGGTAGACAACCCGTCCGATGAGTTGCTTAACAGTGCCGAAATTACTCCGATCTTGTTAGAGGGAATTGCATGTGATCTTATTTTACAAGCTAACGACTCAACTTCATGTCTTCTCGATAGTAAGGAAAATGCTCCTCCAGACCAAGAGGCGAAGTTGCTGGGCAGAGACAAAACGCTATATCCTTCATTCCATGTCAGCTATAGATCGCCCCTTAAATATTTGTTTTCTGAATCACCTTTGTTAGGTGAATCGCTCAATGAGAATGAGGAGCCACTTGAACAAAGGAGTGCAGGGCAAGCGGCCGATCATGATCTTATATTAGAACCGCTGCCACCAGAAGAGGGCGGACGAGATCATTGCCACCTCCAAGGAATTGAAAGAATGCATCGCCAACCCGATCACCCTACAATAAAGGGAGAAACCGATCTACCGAAGCTGCGCCCAGTACAGAAGCGAATGCTGGCAAAGACATCGACGAAGCAACACAACGGCTCCCCGACGACATTCCTCGGTCGGCGGAACACCAAAGATCTAGACCGACGACATATCTCGCTCGGAAGAGATCATACCTGCTTTCACACGGTGCGTAACGGAGCCGACAATGGATCAAACAGTGGTGACGGCGGCGACGGCGACAACATTGACAACGGTTCCCCGACGACATTCCTCGGTCGGCAGAGATCATACACGTGCTCATCACCAACACGAGTCGGAAACCGCTATTGCCGCAAAACGAAAGCAGGACGACGAACTTTCTATAACGAGAGTTCAAACCAATGTGCCTTCAACATCAGCTCTCGTACAACAACCGACCACGATTAAGGAACTCATCGCCGCTCAATTCGCGGCACAGGCCACCATCTCCGGCACTTTCCTCAACATACAGGAAAAGGGACAACCAAGTCCGACAGCTATCGAGGCAACCAAACATGCACTCCGCGCCGAATGGGAAGCCTTCTCCAAACGGCACCACGACATCTTCGTCACGGCGACACCGGACCATCTACAACACGCATACTTCGCGGAGGATTGTTTCGGCGAAACCGAAGAAATATACCTGGAGGAACAGACGAAGCTCCTCGAGACTCAGTACGAGCTCAAGTCCGCCTCCCCAACCATGGTCAACAGCAACAATCGCCTTCACCCTAGCGTGCTGCCAATGGCCGACATCAACCCATCAGAAACGGAACCGCACCCCAGAACAGTGGATAAGAGTGAGCAGGCCGCCGACCAGAGTGCCGCCTGCCCAAAGCCCAACCTATTCAGGGTCCCGATGATCGACCAGCCGAAGCCCCCACAGAAGACGATGCCGCGCACGCATTGTGGGGCACAACATGACATGGCCGTTCCTCGTGGGTTGCGAACTTACAACTCCGACCCAGAGGAACTGGCTACCATCACACGGACTCCAGAGCAAGCAGTGGGCACGGCGTACATAGGATCCGTGTCAGATCCAACGCCAATGCCTTCCACGAATTCGACTGTTCCAGCAACAGTAGCCGGCCCGATGACTAACCAGCCCAGTGTCCCGTTGCACAAAACACCGCCGACACCCGTAAAGCAACAGGGCGCTTGCACATTCTGCAGGGCATCACACACCATTTACGCTTGCGAGGGCTTCCGATCACTCACACCTGGCCGTCGGAAGTCCTTCGCACACAAAAGAAACCTGTGCACCAACTGCTTGGGTCGCCACCGCCTGCGCGACTGCCACTCCAGCAAGACGTGCCGTCGATGCCAGCGGAGACATCACACCCTGCTGCATGTCCGGTCTACCACCATCGACGGGACAACATCACCGCCGCAACGAACCAAAGGATCCGCCCCCCGGATCGACCGTCAGGAAGGGGTCTGCGCACATACAATCAGCACCCCTTCACAACATTCCGCGTTGCTGCCAACAGCCAGAGTCATCGTGACATCGAAGACCGAACAGAGGATTGAAGTCCGTGCTCTGCTGGGCCCCTGCTAAGAGCGGCACCTTCATTTCAACATCACTAGCCCGAAGGTTGCACCTCCGACGTCAAGCATCACCCGTCCCCGCCTACGGTGTCGGGGGCACTCGTGCTCTTGCCACAAGGGCTCAAACCGCCACCAACATCACTCCTCGCCTCCACGGCTCGAGCCAATGGACACTAAGGCTCTTCATACTGCCAGGGCTCTCAGAGTATACACCACCACCACAATCAACGACAAGGGATCTCTCGTTCGTCGCGGATCTGAACCTGGCCGATCCAAACATCGCCTCCGCCGACAAGGTGGACATCATCCTTGGGGCAGACGTGTACCCCAACATCATCCTCGAAGGCCTAAGGAAGGACCAACGTTCCGGCCTCGTCGCGCAGGCCACTGAACTGGGATGGGTGCTAACAGGCTCAGCACCCACCACATCATCCAGCGCAAAGGTGACAAGGCTTCTCACCAGCCATCATATGGACATTCCTCATGGGTTGCGAATTTACAACTCCGACCCAGAGGAACTGGTCGACCTTCCGACTGACGGCCGCCGCTTCCATCAGAGAACGCAAAAGACGTCTCGCCGGCATCGGCCCCAGTGGCCACATACGAAGCCCATTCAACTACCAGCCACCGACCACTTGCGCGACCCAACTACAAGACATACTCCCCGCCCGCTGGACCATTGCAGGGGCAAGGGGCAAACGAGGAACCAGAAGCTTACCCACTCGAACACTTCAAGGCATCCCACCACGCCCAGGACACCACGTGGTCAAGCTCCTGCCCAGGTCCAAAGGTACCCAGGCCAACCGCTACCACCTGTGGCCACCACAACAGGACCAGGAACGCGCAATGCCCCGCTTGGCGGGCGGCGCTCCCCAGCAACCAGCGGTCTCTCGAACTCCAGCAAGAAAGCACGCCCCTCTGTTTATCCACAGAGGCTGCATTGCGACGACCCCGGGAGGCACTTGGCCCGTGACTGCCATTCCGCCAGGACACGCGGACAGTGCCAGGGTAGACACCGCACCCGACTCCACGTTACAGCCTCACACGCCAGCGGCCGCATCCCGCCGGTTACTAACTTCGGACGGGCGCCAACGGCGCATCACCTTGCACCACCACTGGCCTCGACATAGCGGGACCCATCACCAGTCATCACGTGGTCATTGATCGTGGGTTGCGACCTCACAACTCTAACCCAGATCAACTGGCCGGTCCCGCGACCACAAAAGGCAACGGACATCAGCGATGGGAAAGAGGTTCCTGTCGCCATCGATCATACGGGCCATCCCAGACCCTCAAGCCTCCAGCGCTCCTCAGGGCGGGCGGCCCCCTCTCAACCGATCATCCACGTGAAAGTGGACAGCAGACCGCACACTCCCGGCCCCTAGCCACCGTCCCCTGGAACAAAATGATTCGCCAATAATTGGCGAAGGCGGGCGGAATGATGCGGATTGGCAATTAAATGTGCTGGAATGTACTGGAGAAATCTAGTACATTCGCATGTATACCAGTTGACCAGCAGCTCGCACCAACTGGCCGATTGTCACCACGATGATGTCATAGCGTCGCTTTTTGAATTGGCAGTTATGCCAATTCGTCAGTCTACAATCAACATTCATCGAGTAAACACCATCGGCTCTCGGCCAATCAACAACATACATTAATTAATAAAAGGCAATATCAACGAAAAAACACTTCATCCTTTCGGGCAGTGATTCCATCGTTTCACTCCATCCTCTTGGGCCTTGATTCCATCGTTTGACTTCATCTTCTTATGTGCTAATTCTACCGTTCGAGTTCATCCTTTTGGACGCTGATTCCATCGTTTGACTTCACTCTTGGAACGCTTTTCTCCTCTGGACGCGACCACATTATCGACCGCCACTATTACATTAACAATTAAAGAAATTTTTTCATTCAAATGTTGACCGTAATTGTCTCTAACATTGTCAATTCCGAGCTTCCAATCTTCGCTAGAGTTAACGTTGCCAAATATTATATACTTTAACCCTTGTAATATTATACCACCTCCATTGTACTATAAATATAACATACATTATTATATATTTGTATTATAATCCCCATTAAATTTCTCTAACAAATAATACAGAAATATTGTAATCTAAATATTATAATCTTGGCGCAACGCTAATAACCAAGACCGGATCCCGGTTGTAGTGCCGATGATGATGATGATGAAATATTATAATCAAAAATACTGCACAAATATTGTAATCTAAAATACTGCACAAATTATCATCATCATCGGCACTACAACCGGGATCCGGTCTTGGCCTTATTTAACAAATCTCTCCACTGGTCCCGATTTCGAGCTGATGTCATCCAGTTTGACACTCCTAGGCTCTGGGCGTCCTGGTCTACGCCATCCCTCCATCGCAGACAAGATCTGCCGCGCTGTTTCCTTCCATACATCCTGTCACAAAGGACTTTCCGGGAAGGAAAGTTCGCTCATTCGGGTTAGGTGTCCCGCCCACCGGAGTCTACCGACATTGATTTTTCTTACAACATTAGCTTCAATGTAGATCGTGTGCAACTCGTGGTGGTAGCGTCTCCGCAATCATCCTCCGTCACATATGGGGCTGATGGATTGACGCAATGGCGTCCGAAACCACGATGCCTGAAACCAAATCGGTTTAGATTAGCAAAGGAACAGCAATACCTTTTTTGTCAATCTTCCGGTTGGTAGTTTCCGCTGAATGGATGTATTCGACGACCTTAATTGCCACATGGTGGCGTGCGACAAAACCAATGAATGTTTTACAATCTAGAAGCCACATGGTGGCGTGCAAATTAAAATCCAATTCAAGTTTTACAATTGATCGTGCACCATTGACAGTTACGCAAGACAGTTGCTCATGCACTGTCATCGTGTTGCTGGCAGGTGTGGTGAATATATTTGTCGGGGAAAATACTAGACGATGAGCATACTAGATTCTCCCCGAGCACATAATTATGAATCCGCAACATAATTATTCAATGGCTTGAACTAACTAGTTCAAGCACGCGGCGACACCCCCTTAAAGAGTGTCTGCTAAATTAAATACAACTGCAACGCTTAGCTTCTGAAACACTATAATTTAATGTAAATGAAAGATCCTATCAATTTTTTTAAGTTATGATTGAAACATTTTTCAAATTAGAATTCAACTTTCTCAATCATATTTAACCCTTCCATGGTAGGGTCGTGTTTGCCATCCTTAAATGGTAGGGTCGTCCGACGCTCTAAAAAGTACCTAAAAGTGCTAAAAAAAAAAATGGAAACATTCATGTTGCTTCATTAACAATCCTTGCATAACGGCCAATTAATTTTTAGGGTACATTCTCATCAGCTGGGTCGAATTTTGGTCATCATTTTTTTTTTGCGGAATTCGATAGCTATAACTGTTTAGAATATCATGTTAAAAGGAAATTCGTAACGGTTAAAAAGTTATGAGCCTCCGAGCTGACTGAGTCAAAGCAGGTAGCGAGCTACACTTAAAACTTTAAATGCGTTTTCTGGAAAACAACGTTTTTCGAGCTGGCGACTGTGATAACTCAGTCAATTTTCAACAAAGCTTAATGTTTTTTTTCTTTAAATACGCGTAATGGAACTCTCTATCGCATGAACCATAATTATGCCGATACGTTGTAAATTGATTTTTTTATTAGGTGTACAACTTTTTTTTCCGAAATTCGAGGCTTTATTGTAAAAAATCATTCCCATGGCTTTCAGGTGTTTTGAAATGGCTTGTTGCGTCACTCCCAGTGATCCTGCTAATTCTTCTTGCGCTTGACACGAGTCTTGATCAAGTAATGCCTCCAATTCTGCATCTTCGAAAACCTTCTCTGTTCCACCGCCATGCTGCTCTTCGACGTTAAAATCGCCGTTCTTGAAACGTTGGAACCGCTCTCGGCATTCGATGAGCCTCAGCCGCAGATTTCATCATATTAAAGCAGAAAATTAAAATCTCCCGCAAATCACGAGAATTTGGCTCGTAAGCTGACATGTTTAACCGAGAATAACTTTATGATGCAGACACGAATCGACTAATATTTCGATGGCGTTATGTTTACAAATACCTAAGCTTATTGTATGACATCTATGATCTATTTATTTCAACTACCACTTACCGCTACAGCCATCTATTGCAAAACGCGGAAGCAAAGCTGTATACCTAATATAAACAAAAAAAAAAAAGAACGAAAACATTCATTAAAAGCGCACATCAATTTCAAAACGTCGCCATTTTGTTTTTGATTTCATTTTTCATGGATCATGCCATAACCGCACTCATACTAACCAGTAAACTTTTTCGATTTTTTATTTCAGATAAATCTTATGACCTATAGCACAGTCGCCATCGAGGTGCTTTATTTCGCAGCGGTCTACGGCGCAACGTGCCCCCACCTCAGGGTTATCATGAAATTAATTGAAAATTTTTTAAAAGGTACTTAAAAGTACAATAAATATACCTAAAAAATCGCGAGTGTCTAGATTTATTACTTTCCTCAAAAAAAAAAACAACGTGAAAATAGCCTATTTTTCGGCCTTACTGGTGAGAATGTACCCTTAAGAACCACCTCTCGAACGTAGCTAAGAGTTCAGAGGGCCTTTTATTAAGCACTCTTGTCTTAGATCCATACATGAGTACTGGTAAGACCATGGTCTCTTATAGTATCTTGGATGTTAAAGTCAAATTTCGGGATTTAAAGAGCTTTGATAGACCATAGTAAGCTTTGTTGGATTTGATCAGCCGTCCGCGTATTTCTTCTTTCGTATTGTTATCCGCTGATACTAATGACCCAAGGTAGTTAAAGGATTGCACTACTTCAAATTCGTGCTCCACTACCGTGATAGTTTAACCAGCGTTAGGGCTTCTCTTCGCAGAAGTTGTCACAATGTACTTCGTTTTTCCTTCATTAATGTGCACTCCCAGTTTTTGTGCCCCCTGCTCGATCTGGGTGAACGAGTTCAAATCGGATCTACCGATGATGTCGATGTCATCTGCGTAGACAAGTATCTGGCTGGACTTGGTGACAATAGTCCCTCCCGTTAAAGATGTTTGTTGGTTTGAACCGCAATCCCGCTATTTTTACTTGACTAGTTACGTTGGTCATGGTCTACCTACAAAGTCATATCAATTTGTTTGGAATGCTGAGCTCTGTCATGGCATTATATAGTTCTACGCTGGCTATGCTGTCGTAGGCGGCCTTAAAATCTATAAATAGATGATATAATGGAATCTTAAATTACTGACATTTTTCCATCGCCTGCCTAAGTGTGAATATCTGATCAATCACTGATTTGCCTGGGTGAAGCCACACTGATATTGACCAATGATGGCTTTAGCGTATGGGGCTATCCGATCTTGGAGGATAGAGGAGAGTATGTTATAGACGGTACTCAGTAATGATATACCCCTATAGTTGCTGCACAGTGTGATATCTCCCTTCTCATGTATGGGGTAAATTATTCGACGACGCCAATCTTCCGGCATATCCTCTTGCTACCATACGTGCACCATGATCTCATGAATTGCGAGATGTAACGCTTTCCCTACTTGTTTGATCAGCTCAGCCGGTATGCCATCAGCTCCGGGGGCTTTATTTGATTTGAACTGTCTTATGGCTTTTAGAATTACCTCAATGCTTGGTGGCGGAAGCATTTGGTCTTGATTTTGGATTAGTGGAGCCTCCAATTCTTCTGTGAACTGACCATTTAGCAATTCATTGAAGTGCACTTCCCATCGCTCCGCAATGCCTTCAGGATCGGTGATCAGATTACCCAGAACTTACTCTCCCTCCGCCGAGTTCTCCGAGGGCGAGTCCTAGCACATGACCAAAGGTGTTACTGGTATTCTCATTGCGTAAGGCAGCCGTGTTGATTCGAGCCTGATCCGCGAATGCAATACGTCTCCGCAAGGCAATCCGCGCTCAGAAAATTGTACCAACAAGATAGTGATCCGAGTCGACGTTGGCACCTTGGTACGTTCGTACCGTCATGAACCTCGACGAGTGGCGTCGATTTATCAACACGTGGTCAATTTGGTTGCTTGTGACTCCATCAGGTGATACCCAGGTGGCTTTGTGGTAATCTTTACGCAGTTCGATGACTCGTAGTCCATTGCCATTAGTGTTCTCATGTAAACTATGTAAACCTGCGTAATGCCTGAAAACCTGCTCCCGACTTATTTTCACATTCAAATCACCAACAACGATTTTCATATCGTATCTTGGGCAGGCATAGCTCCTCAATAGTATACTGGTTAGTATACCCGCCTGTCACGCGGGAGACCGGGGTTCGATTCCCCGTCGGGGAGCCTCTGGCGCAAGACTAATGACCTTGTCCGGAAAAAAAACAAATCATTATGGAAAATTTATCAATCCTCAGGACTTGCTAAATAAGGCCAAGACCGGTTCCAGGTTGTAGTGCCGATGATGATGTTGATGATCTTGGGCAGGCATTGAGGTCCCGTTCACCGTTCTCGTAGTATTCTTCTTTTTCATCGTCAGAGGACTTCTCTGTAGGTCCGTGAACGTTTATGAGACTTATGTTCTGAAACTTGCCTCGCACGCATAGTCTTTTGTTTATTGCATTAAAGCCGATAATGGCAGGCTTCAGTTTTTTTGCTGACTAGAAAGCCTACCCGGACCACATGGTGTTTTGCATGACAGCTGTAATAAATGTCATACACGTTTCTTTGAATAACACCACTTCCCGTCCATCGTATTTCTTGTGATGCTGTTATGTCAGCCTTATATTCGGACAGGGCATCGGCTAGCTGTTGTGCAGCTCGAGGTCTGTATAGTGAGCGGACGTTCCATGAGAAAATTCTTAAATCGTTTAGCCATTTTCGTTTCCGTGGTCGTCGTCGTGTATCCGGTCCATATCCGAGGCTTGTTAAATTTGTCATAATAATTCGTTTTTATGGGCATGGTTATTAGCTTTGCGCCAACCTTTCTCAAGATGGACTGTCTAAGCTGGACTTTCGGTAACAAGATAAAGGGGTATAGAAGATGAGGAACAAGGAAAGATGCCAGCACCCTTCGGGAAACCATATCAGCGGAAAGCGAATTGTGAACACATGTTCCAGCCACCAGTCAAAGAAGAAAAGCATCTAGTATTGAGACTATTTCGTCCTGCGGCACAATTGAACGAAAGGTTCGATTGATCTTCAGATTATTCTCACTGATAGCAACATAGATACGCAACCTCTCTTGCTCACTCAGGTGCCAATTTTAATTCGACAGGATTTGCCGCAAAGATTCAACCACAACACTATATATATATATATATATATATATATATATATATATATACAAAAACCATGTCCAGCACAATCATTCAACCAGTCCATCAAATACGCTGTAAGGCAACGCTGCCGACAGAGAGTTCGGTACCCATCGAGAAATTCGCCCAACGCCAAGCATTGGCATTAGCGGCGTATTACATAATTCAATTACAATTAATCTAACCAAATATATCGTATAATATAATTAATTATTGCCACCCCACCGTTGCACTGTATCGGGTCAGGAGCAGAACAAGCGTTACAGCCTCTGTTCTCAACCAGAGGTATCCGTGCTCACCACGACTTCCCATGGCGCTGACATTCACACGTTGGTGACACCAAAGGAAAAGGACTACTGGGTCCATTGTCGTCGGCCCGGGAAGATGTTGCAGCACAGCAACATGAGCCAAACAACAATTAATTTACATTGTTTATTACATATACACATCTTCCAATAACATTTATTGAATAGAAAAAAATGAGTTCACGTCCATTCATTTAAAAATAACCGGAAACTGATATAAGTCCGATATTCATCAACATCAACATCAATACCAACAAGAACACCAGTAACAAAATCTAATTCATCAACCTTGTGGTTCTTTTATGTCTTGTCGTCGATCGTAGTAATGTGTCGCCTTGCACAGGTTCACTACCAGAACCCAACTCGGTCGTCCTGTCCCAAAAACTCTTAGACACGAACGAGACAGCTTCCTCCGGCGATCGGTTTTACCACCTGTCCGTAAACGCAAGAAAACTCCACTTTCAGAAAGGAACAAAAAGATAATATATATTTTTCGGTAATTGTGCTGGTACTTATCTTGAAGTTATTGTACAGAATAATAATGAACTTAAGACGAATGTTTCACTTATTACAAAGGTTTGCAAATGCTACGATTGTCCGTGTATTTATCTTACAGTTAATTTACAGAGTATACATAAACTTAAGACGATTGTTTCATTTATTACACAAGGATTTGCAAAGGTTACACTTATTCTTGTATTTATCATACAGTTAATTTCATCATCATCATCATCATCGGCACTACAACCGGGGACCGGTCTTGGCCTTATTTAGCAACTCCTGAGGCTTGTTAAATTTTCCATAATGATTTGTTTTTTTCCGGGCAAGGTCATTAGTCTTGCGCCAGTCTTAATTTACAGAGTACAAATAAACTTAAGATGACTACTTCCCTTGTTACCCAAGGATTTGCAAATGTTACACTTGTTAGTTAATTTACGAAGTATAAAATAGACTTAGGATGATTATTTCATTTGTTACACAAGGATTTGCAAATGTTACACTTGTTAGTTAATTTACGAAGTATAAAATAGACTTAGGATGATTATTTCATTTGTTACACAAGGATTTGCAAATGTTACACTTGTTAGTTAATTTACGAGGTATAAAATAAACTCAGGATGATTATTTCATTTGTTACACAAGGATTTGCAAAGGTTACACGTATCTTGATGTTTAAGTTAAAACCCGAATAAGAATTCTCTTGGGCTCCGTTCGCACACCTAATTCAGACTGAATTTCTGACTCCAGATTTCGTCCAACCAGATCTATGGCCCCACACCACGAACACCAGAAAAACTCACACCATCTTTTTTTTTTTCGCACATGCAAAAACAAAAAGGAAGACGGAATACATGGCACTCAAACTGCTTCGTCTGCTATTTTCAGCAGCTCACCGTGCCCGAGGGTGTTTACTTTATTTTTTTTTATTGTTTCGAAACTATTGCTGAAAAGGGTTGCGATCAGGCCATACGAAGTAAGTGGATGATGAATATCCATGCAATCGTCGACCGCACACAGCATCACCGCCGATCGCATCGTTCGTAGGGTAGCTTGGTGCAGGTGGTGTTGCTTTGGTCTACTTCATTGAGTAGTCTAGCTTAATTCCTACATTGCGCGTAGATTAGTTTTGCAACAGAAATACTCACCGTAACGAGATGGTAAAAGGACGCAGCTTGCATGTGTGTAATGATACCGGACCGAAGATATGGGTGTCCGGCATATCCTGATTTATCGGTTGGTTAAAGATGCGACCGTTTCTTCCACTCGAGAAGATGGTGAGTGTTTGGTGGAAAACAACTGGTTGGGATTCCTTGGTGTGCGTTGCATATTGGGCAATCTCCCTCGAGAAATAATGTTATGCAACGCACAGACAAGCGATTCGTCGTTTTAGGAATAATTTCTTCCTTTTGTTTGTCTTGTCCACCAGAAATACAAACACCAGGTTTCTGATTGTTTCCGCTACCATGACGATGTCATGAAATCCACATTCATAGGTGCATTTTCTGTATGCCCGATGGATCCGGACAATGCCAGTTACCTTGGTTATGCTTCCCTGGTGGAGTGTTACCAAACAATAGGTGCGACGTGGCGGTGGCGCTACATGAAACCGCCACAACCTGATGACGATAAACTACACCAACGATGATCGTCATCTGCAACTCCAAAGAAAACAACAACATCTGCTCTTCAGCGTTTTCGAAAGGGACAGACTCTGGTTATTGACCTCAACAACGATTCAATAAACCAAGGCGGAGAAACCTGTTGTTTGGAAGGATGAACCGGTGATTTCAATCAAGAAGAGATCGAAGTTGCTGTTGCGGTGCAGTGGTGTATACGGTGCTTGTGTTTTTTCGGTTTTTTTATGTTGTGACATTACTTAATCTGTCGTTAATAACACTACCCCGTAAATAAGGGTAAACTGTTAAGTGAATAAAGTTTTTGTTGAATTTCAAATGATTTCGTTGTTATTCTGTCTTTTGCTGAATAAACGCCATTGGCATATTTTACTTTCCTGGTCAAGTGAAGAGCGACCACGGAACATATACTTTGCTGGGCTACAACGCCATGATTTTCATTTTGCTGTCTCGTCGAGGAATAGCTCGACGCAGAAACAGTAGGTTTTTTTATTACCTTTTCCTCAAATAATAGTAAAAAAAAAAAAATTAATCGGTACATTGTATAAACGATTTGTAAGGATAAGAAAAAAAGATATCAACAATCAACGATAATAGTTTTATGTTTATTTAGACTAAATAACAAACAAATGTAATAGTATTTAAGTAAAATAAATAAACGTTTAAAAAAAGTGAAAAAAAATTGATTTCGGCGGATATAAAGTGGCTGGCCCTAGATTAAACTCTAATAGGAAGTAAATAAATTGATTTCCATAACATATAATCATCTTCATAATTGGCACTACAACCGAGAGCCGGTCTTGGCCTTATTTAACAAATCTGAGGCTGATTAAATTTTTCATATAATTTGTTTTTCCGGGCAAGGTTATTAGCCTTGCGCCACATAACATTTAAATAATTGTTGTTAAAAGCCAACCAATAAATTTTAGGCTTACTATAGGATATTCACTTATTTAACTTTCCTTTTGTATTGTCATTTATTTAATTTATCGTAAAATGCTGTACTTGTGGAACACAGCTCGCTTGTTGCCAGCTTATATGAAGTAAAACTCACCATAGCCTCTTCCAGTCTGGTCATTTAGTGCGGCTAGTCTTTTTGAAGTGCGAATATTGTGCGTGAGTATTTTCAATAATAACCAAAACCTAAAGTTCCTTTAAAAATAGCTGATTGTGCAATCGAAAATATTGAAAATATCATTTCCTTCAGTAAATGTAAGTAAAATTAAACGACTGTATTCACATGTATTATTTAGTTGTTTTATATACATATCTATGGGTATATTTATACGTACGTATATATAGAATAAATATCTTTTTCCGAACACTTAGTGAATGCAAAATGACAACAAATAGTTGTTCTCATTGGTTTAAAGAGAAACCCCACAACCCCAACAATCCATCGTCGGTGGATAGTATGCATTTTAATTGGTCGCCGATGTTGTCATGAATATTTCTAATTTTAGATATAAAAGAGAGAACTTTTCTAAGATGGCAAGGCGCTTTATAGAGCAGGAAAAAGGAAAAAGAAAAAAAAAACAATGAAAAGTACAAACATTAAAGCGTGTGTAAGAGCGCGCAAACGCTTACGATTGGTGTTACTTTCGTGTTTGCATTTTGGTTTCAGGGTTGTTAAGTATCAATTCGTTTAGTCGCCTTCTCTGATTTGAGAAGTGACAGAAATTCTTACCCTGAAGGGCTATTGCTAGAGATGATGACGTGTTAGAACACAAGTTTAGTATTGTTATGGGCAATAGTTAGTCGGACGTGTTTGATATTCAATTTTAATTTTCTCCCTTGTTTTCGGATTCATTTGTTTATTAACGGGTATTCATAAGTTACCGTTATGCAATCAATTTCCTTATAAACCGTACAACCGTGTAAATCCCAACTGGAGGAAGGAACAGGCAGATGTATTGTCTATCTAGCATATTTCCAGCTTTTAAGTTGCTTGCTGTCACCATTGACTCTTGGGCATGCGTATTATGAAGGCGCTAGGACTCGTATATAGTTAGATAAATTAAACAGAATCTTCTAAGCTCAATGCTCAAACTTGGCCTTTTGTAGATTTCAGTAAAATGGCGACCATTGGACCGCGACCACTTGTAATCTGTGGACCTTCGGGTTCTGGCAAGAGTACTTTGCTTAAACGTTTGTTTGCTGAATTCCCTGATGCATTTGGCTTTAGTGTATCACACACGACACGTCAACCGCGTCCCGGAGAACTTAATGGGGTCCACTATCATTTTGTTACTCGCCCACAAATGGAACAGGAGATTGCTGCTGGGAATTTCATTGAAACAGCTACCTTTGGAGGTAACCTCTATGGCACGAGCAAATCAGCTGTGTATGCCGTGCAAAATCAAGGAAAAATATGTGTATTAGATATTGAGATGGAAGGTGTTAAACAAGTTAAGAAAACTGATTTGAATCCTATTTTGGTTTTCAATAATCCTCCATCAGTTGAGGAATTAGAGGCTCGTTTATTGCGACGCAATACCGAGACTAATGAATCTTTGAAAAAACGTTTGGATGCTTCCGCGGCCGAGATTGAGTTCGGGACTACTCCAGGAAATTTTGACATCATCATTCATAATGATGACATAGACATTGCCTACAAATCTTTTAAGGACTATGTCCTTTCTAAAATCAAAGAACAACAGGACAAGGGGGTACAAATAAATCTTAACTCAAATCAAATTTAAATTCGCTGACAACGAAGAACTATTTTGTAAAAGTTAGTTGAAATGTTAATGTCTTAACTTAGAGCGTGTTGTGTTTCATTGGCTAATAAATTTGTTGTTCAACCCATGCGTGGAATTTCATTTAGCTGGTGGTGAATTCATGCTTCTCTGCTCACCATTGCAGAAAATCCGGGGCTCAGAAGTGAGGTGATTTCCCATTATAATCGATGTAGAAGTTACGACATATGCGTTGATAATGTGACTTAACGGTCGTAAGATTAGTTCTACAGGGCGCTTGAATTTAATTGAATAATCGTGCCAAAATATTAATAATATTGAATTTACTAATTCGAATTATTTGTAAACTTGGTTGCACAAAGTAACTTTATTTTGGTATACTTTTGGAGAAATCAAATTGCATTTGAATAGAAGAAAAATGGCATTGAGGATACCCTTTTCGGGTATGTGATTTGAAAATTCAGTTAAACTTTCGTATAGTCGCGTATTTTGATGGCGTTTAAATTGGCGCAAATTGAATTTACATGAGGAAAACCATAAAAAGCGCATACAAATTATTTTTTTTTTTGCCTTTATTTCAGCAAATATTAAGTATTTCCAAATTGTTTTACACAAAAATTGTATGTCTCACTGAAATACGTATATCATATTGTAGCGAGCTTAGGGTTCGCTGGATTAATTATTTAAAATAAATAAGAGCCGTTAAATCGATTTTGAATTAATATAACACTT
The DNA here is from genome assembly GCA_963931805.1 of Microdon myrmicae. Taxonomy (NCBI): domain Eukaryota; kingdom Metazoa; phylum Arthropoda; class Insecta; order Diptera; family Syrphidae; genus Microdon; species Microdon myrmicae. The sequence goes on along the minus strand of OZ007499.1, from coordinate 37,469,995 downwards.
TATTAGTCCGTTAATCACAACCGTTACTTTTACCGTACACAACGATTTCTTGACTTATCGCTTGCTTCACTTTCTTACAAATTACTTTCTACTTATTACTTCTTACTACCGCACTTATCGCTTGCTTCACTTTCTACTTCTTACTCCTTACTCATCTCCATGATCTGTGTGCGACGTATTTATACCGTTTCCTCATTCTGATTCGGCGTTTCGTTTCCGTCCGTTCCATGGCCTTGAATGTTCTACTGTTCCTAGTCTCCAGTTTCCCAGTACTTTATAGAATATTCTAGTATATTGTTTCGGACTTTCTCGAATATTCTAGTACTGATTGTCATATGCGTCACACTACCCTCCGCCTAGATTAGTTCGTCCCGAACTAAGTTTGTGGGGGGCGGTTTTTTGGGTGTTGACGTACGGCACGGTTCCTATCACCCACCAACGTTGCGTCGCCGAAATTGTTCTTAAGAACACCGGGGAGAAAATGAGCGCACACAGAATCAAAAGGACAAACACTGGTATATTGTTGTTGGCATTAACGCTTTGTTTTCTTTATTTTTATTTATTGTTAACATTGATAGGGTACTTCCGGTATTGAGTTGATCTTATCTGTATGTTCAGAAACGTCTATTGACTCCGTTAATTATGAATCATTACGCGGGGTCGCTTTCCTTCTCGATCTTGTTTCACAGAAAGGTTAACTTAATTAACATTGTTGAGTATCACGAATCAATTTCGCCGACGGCTTTATAATGTCTTTTCAAATTATTTCGTATTTCCACCGCGCACCAAACGGGGGAACCAAAACTAGATTCAGTGGCTCGGGACAACACTCCGGGTTTGGTAGAGGGCGACTTCTCTCCTTGAGGGGGTGGAACTTCGCTTCCGCAACACTGGGAATATTTAATCGTTTCTCGGGTATGTTCACGACACCGTTTGTCGCTTTATTAATCGGTTCTGATCTACGTATATTTAATAGAGGACAGATGCGGAATGGAGGATTTAATTGGGTGAGGACCGTTTTCGCGCCCGCGCAGAGACTTGGTTCTGACAGAGGTGGGTGCACTTCCGTGGTTACGACTCGACTTCAGCGACGTGCGCGGACTTTGGTGGATGACGATCGACTGACTTATGAATGAAAATAATTCATTCAATGCGTCGTGGCGGTGCGTCATACCGAAATTAGGCTCGCTGCCAATTACGAAGGATTATGGAGGAGTTGCTATGCTCGCATAAGAACTCAGTTCCAGCGAATTCTGGCCGTACAGGCTGGGTTGACTTCGTTGGTTGGGTGTACCGGGAAATTGGCTTTGGGGACGCGAGCGAGTATGGGCATGCATTTTCGGAGGTAATTGGAATGGCTTGGGTGCAAGCAAGGGATATCGTTTAGATAGAAATGTTAGCCGAAATAATTTCGGGGAAATGTGCGCGGTTTAGTTGGTTGGTAATGTTCCGTTGAGGATTTGGATATACGCTTTGTTAAAGGATATGAACTTCGGGGAAATGTGTGCGGCTTGGTATACTTGCTAATATTCCGTTGAGGATTTGGATATACGCTTTGTTAAGGCATATGAACTTCGGGGAAATTTGTGCGGCTTGGTATACTTGCTAATGTTCCGTTGAGGATTTGAATATGCGTTTGTTATGGCATATGAATTTCGGGGAAATTAGGATTGCTTGGTTGCGATGAGGTAATATAGATAATTGACCGAAGCAATTTTTGGGAAAACGTATGTGAGGATGATTAGAATATATTCGGTTGAATTATATTCTGTTGGAGGTTTGGAAAATATTTAATTGCAGATTGGGAGATGTATGCTATTGGCGAGATGTATACTATTGCGGATTGGATTTTTGCATGTTTGCAGGTTAGGGTTGTGGGTTGGTTCTCCGTGTGATGTAGAGAACCCCCACAAGTTCACTGGTCTCCCGGGCCAACAAAAGCCGTCAGTCGGTCGCGATGCACCACTTTCATTTTGGCGTTCGGCGGTGGAAGTTCTTGACCTTCTTCCAAATTTTCTACTGCTCTCCTTTTCGCGTCAGCTCTAGCCTGTCGCCATTCTTTCTTTTCCTGACGACGGAATTCCTCTTGCATTTTAGGGATCTCATGCGAATAGTACAAGAGAAAATGCATGTGCACTTCCTTAAGCTCTTGTGGAGTTTGCACATCACGTAAGCGGTCTAGATCTTCATCTTTAATTACACGCATATCGTCTGGTATTGGAGCATCTGTCGATTTCATAACCGTATCCAACTGGTAGTTCCGCATCTTTTCAAATAACTGGAGCGATTTGTTCTTTGGAGCTGACAGTAAACGCCAGCGTGCGTCGTAGTAATAGACTTTCCATAGATCGTCGCACGTTAATTCTGGTTTCACGTGTTCTTCTCTATATACCGCAATGAACGGCACCTCTAGCTGTTGATTACGCCTACAATCTAGGGCTTGCTTGATCTTTCCCCCCGTATGTGGTGGCTTACAATAGCGGTCTCGACCTCCAACATCCGTTGATCTCTCTTGTTCGGAAACAGTTGATTTACAAAACGCACGTTTGTGAATCCATTCAGCTTCATCTTGTAGTTCATTGGGTCCCTCTGGAACAGGCGAAACCGGACTTCGCGCAATTGCATTCGCTCAGGAATATCCGTTTTACGGATTTCATTGTCCAAATCTGTAAAGTAACCCCTTTCCAATTCACTAGGTTCGTATTCGGGTTCATATTCGTCCTTGTCATACTTAGTGAAATCCTCATAGTCGAAATCTACACCGAAACTGTTCTGACCTTCTTGCAATGACGCATCAGTGACTAGATATCGTCTTTTCTTCTTCTTCTTAGCAATTGGCCTTCCTTCGTCGTCTACAATAAAATCCTCAGCATCAGACTCCGATTCCTCATCATCATTGAAATGTTTTGCCGCCTCAGTTTCCCTGTGACTACGTTCAGAGCGGCGTTCAACATCGTCTTCAGCGTCGAATAGCTGTTCGGCTATAGCCTCACGTGCTGAACCTTCATCGACGTGCTGTTCCTCTCCATCACTTTCTTCGTCCTGTGTACGACGCAGACGCTTGGAACGCTTTCTGCGTTCGACTTTCAAACCAAGCTTCTCTTCAATAAGGTCACAGTCGTTGTCTTCCAGTCGGTCGTCCAACTCGTCATCATCATTGTAAATCCGTTTCATCAACGCATCAACGTCTTCACCATGACTGCCGTCCTCTTCAATCGGGTTATCATAGATGTGATCCTTCAGTTCTTCACGTAACACGTCATCGTCATCTTCCTCCTCTTCCTTACTACTGTCGGCCATAGCTTTGCTCTTCCTGAGTTTCTTCCTTTCATGTGGCTCCAATTCCTCCTCATCCTCAGATTCTTCCGTTTCCGAGTCCCAGCATTTTTTCATACACTGCCTTTGGGCATCCAATATTGCATTAACCACTGCAGCTCGTGCATCCAATTTTGCAGCTCGCGCATCCAATATTGCAGCTCGCGCCTCTAATTTTGCCTTAAACTCTGCAGCTCGCGCGTCCAATTTTGCGTTAACGTCTGCAGCTCGCGCACCCAATTTTGCCATCATCATCCTGAACATCTCCGAAATGTCCAACGGTGGCGAACTCTTCTCCGTTATATTGGCACCATCTTGACTCGCTGTTTCTTCTCCATCCGGACAGTTTGGCCCACTCGTAAAAACATCTGTGCCGACATCAATATCCTCTTCCTCTATTGCTGCTTGCAGACGCTGTCGAAGAATTTGCTTCTGTCCTCTGCTATCCAGATTCCGCTCCTCAAGTTCCCCCTTCAACTCAGGAACGCGAAGATCCTCCAAATGTCGATCTGACATAGTCACAACACACTTTCACAGACTTATTTACTTCACCAATAATTAATCCCACTTCTGACACCAATTGTAGCGAGCTTCGGGTTCGCTGGATTAATTATTTAAAATAAATAAGAGCCGTTAAATCGATTTTGAATTAATATAACACTTTATTAGTCCGTTAATCACAACCGTTACTTTTACCGTACACAACGATTTCTTGACTTATCGCTTCCGTACTTATCCCGTCTTTTACTTCTTACTTATCGCTTGCTTCACTTTCTTTCTAATTACTTTCTACTTATTACTTCTTACTACCGCACTTATCGCTTGCTTCACTTTCTACTTCTTACTCCTTACTCATCTCCATGATCTGTGTGCGACGTATTTATACCGTTTCCTCATTCTGATTCGGCGTTTCATTTCCGTCCGTTCCATGGCCTTGAATGTTCTACTATTCCTAGTCTTCAGTATTCCAGTACTTTATAGAATATTCTAGTATTTTGTTTCGGACTACCTCGAATATTCTAGTACTGATTGTCATATGCGTCACAATATTCTTCTACACACTTTTCCACAAAACTCACTAGTTTACGAGGGAAACGCAAAAAACACGAACGCTTGAAGTTTAGAAGCGTTTTTTTTTTTAATATTACACTTCTCTCGGGAGAGGCGAACCTATAGCACTGAGTGGACGCCCCAAGGTGCCACCAAATAATTGTTTTTTTTTTTGTACAATAACGCAAACAAAAGGGGATTTTGAAGTACCCTTAAATGTCAGACCACAGTGCGAGCGGATGGAGAGGAAGTGGATAAGAAAAGGAGGTGTCGATGTATATTGGTCTTGAATGTCTGGAAACACTTGATCAGGCAGAACATTCCACATTCGTGTGGTTCGGCTAAAGAATGACTTACTATGTTTATTTGTCCGTCTAAAGTCAACTTTCAACGTGAACTGATGCGCATTCACAGATTGACGGGTATCGCGAGAAAATGTCTGAAGGGGCAGAACATATTCAGTGTAATGATCTTTATTTCCACCCTTTTTACACCACACACACTTTGAATAAAACACTGTTTTGGTTTTTATTTTTTAAACAATATATATATATATATATATATATACATATATATAATGTTATGTTATGTTATGTTTATTTGGGGTCAAACACTTTTATAGTCACAAATTATTCAGTAGTGTTGTTGTTGGATTCTGTAGGGGTTTAGTTTCAGGAAGCGCGTCTCTTTATCCTGGAAAGGATGTGGGATCTCGTTAATAGACCGCTCCTGAAAAAAGCGTCCTTCGAAGGGGTCGTCGCCGTGCTTTCTCATATACCTGAGGAAAGAGCAACGTCCTTAGTTTGGTCCTAGTTTAACTTCGCTTCTTTTGCCTTTCGCAAGCCCTTGTGTCCGTGTAATTGCTTAAAAATTTGGGGATGTTGTAGAAATGGAAAAGTTAGTTTTCTTACTATAATTGTTTATTTTTTCCTTCTCCTCTGTTACGTACGTTTTCCGCCACCACCACCATTCGATAATTTGTAATTTTAATATACTTTGTTTTAAAGTGGTATGATGGTAAGGTGGTGGAGGAGTTGCGCGATCCACAAGTGAGTTTTCGAACACGCCCCGATTCGGGTGTGGATCGTGCAGCTCTTCGAGTTCGAATTCGGTTTTCGAAGTGGACGTTGATGGGGAGCGAGAGAGAGAACGGGTTAATGTTTTTGACATACGGTTTTTGGAATTCCGTTTTGGAGTTGATTAGAGGAAGAAATACGGTTGTTCGTCGTTCCGGTGGAGATTTTGCTTGAGGAAGGAAAAGAAAGAAGCCCGTGCCTTTTTTTGGTTTAAAATTAAAAGTAAATCTAGAAAATAAAAAAAAAATAAGAAGGTTTTCAAAAATACACTAGATTCCCAAAAGTGTTAAAATTGTTTGAAGAATTTTAAATATATCTCATAATTAATTAAGATTCTCAGTGTCAGATTCTCTCAAATGATTCGGTTGCCAAAATTTACCCTTCAATATATGATCTATGGATTCTAACTAAATCATTCACCATTGAAAGGACTAATCTGGCCGAGAGCGGGAATACTGTCCTGTTGTGTGTTCCTGACCATTCCTGACACCAAGATTACAGGTAAAATTAAATTAACATTAATTTTCTGTGGCAAGGGCAAAAACTGTCACACCTCGGCTTGATATCAGTTTAACATTACTGAATCTTCGATGTTCTTGGATACAAAATCTTAGAGGTATAATACTGGTGAATTTTAATATTGACTTTTACTGGACTTATTCTGGATACTCCATCCGAATCTGGATGCTGAGTGCGGATACTGAAGCGAATTTGGATACGATGTGCGGGATACTGAATCTCAGATATCACTTTTCTGTTCCTTTATAAAGAGAAACAAACCGAGATTTGTATCTCGAAAATACACAATTTCATACAAAAATCCCGATTTTTGTATCCTGAGTGAGATGCTCAGTGTTTATTTAAGATAAGAATTCAATTTCTTGAATTCTTACGAAACTATTGCGCAGATGTGGATATGTATCTGGTTTTGGTTTTGTATTTGTTTTTCTTAGTGGAATTTTTTCAGATAGAGATAACGATCTCTGAATTTTGGTTTTCGATGATGCCGTGGGGCAAATGTGAAACGATAAACGAATATTAGATTCGTTTATTGTGAATTTTAATTTTACTTTAGATTTTGGATTGAATTATGCCGTGGAGCAAATGTTAAGCGATAAACGAATGTTTGATTCGTTTATTGCGAATTTTGGATAATGTTTGGGTTAATTCGGGTTTTGATAGGATTTTGGGTTTTCGGGTAATATAGCTGGGATTTGGATGTAGGAATGGGGGGAAAAGGTGGTAGGGCTTTTTAGAGCACTACATTGTTATATTTGTTTAATACCACACAGTTGGGGCGCATTTGAAAAGTCTTCGTTTCATTAATAAACTAATTTTTATTGCTAATCCACACTTAGATGATCACTCTAAAAGATACTTGAATTAGTTCATAGTCTCCGTCACACACATTCCTCGGTCTAAACAGCCAATTGGGAAAATCAAATCTTCTTTAAGTTTAACACAACCTTTTTTCGGTAAAAGTTCCACAGATTATTTCAGCAAATTATACCTTTCCCAGAGAGGCCAACCTAACTATCCTTAGACGTAAAACAGTATACTCAACCGATGACCGTCTCGATCAATTGTCATCAACCAACTCGCGTATCCGTTCTGGACTACCATCAAAGAACAACTCCGTCTCTATTTTTTTCTTTCATTTTTATTTTTCCATTGGATAGAAATCTTTTGTTTCCGCCTGCAGATAAAAGGATATCTCCTTTTCTCCGCCTGCTGTTTTCTTTAGCCGAATGGGCAAGGATCTCTTCCGTGGGAAATCGATACAAAGGAAGGATCAAATAGAGAATTGTGCTAATGTACATTTATGATTCTCTATGTTGTTTATTTTAGCCGAATGGGCAAGGATCTCCGTGGGAAATCGATAGGAAACACAAAGAAAAAATGAATAGCGCCTAGGCGAACGTGCAGTTCGTTTCATTCCCTGTTGTTGGTTTGGTTAAAACGGAAACCGACGGTGGTGGTGTTAATGGTTTTAGGTAACCATTTTTCTAAGGGATCATAATATTGGTGACGTGCATTTTATGATTCTCAACGATTTCGTTTGAAGAAAGGCATCTGGTCCGCACATTTAGCTCTTAGGGGATTTTTGTGACGAACCTTTGGTTCGATTATCTAGTCTAAGTTTTTTAATGTGAGCAAATTGAACGTTTAGTCCAATTTGTTTTAAATTGAATTGATTAGCGCAAATTGAACGTTTAGTTCGATTTGTTTGGTATCAATTTATGTGGGACCATTTGCTGTATGGGATAATGCTCTGGCTTGGGTAGTGTCTTATCATTTAAGTGGATGTTTTTGGCGTGTATCGCCATTAGTGGTGGAGACTGGCTCCAAAGGGGTAAGTTTTATGGGAGGGGTGGTTGTGGCCGTAACAGAATGACTTTCTATGTTTATTTGTCCGTCTAAAGTTCACTTTCAATGTGAACTGATGCGCATTCACAGATTGACGGGTATCGCGGGAAAATGTCTGAAGGGGCGGAACATATTCAGCAAGTTCAGTTGAGCAACGACCGTGTTAATACCAATAGAAAAGAGATAGGCATGATATGTTGCGCCTGTGTTCTAACGACGGAATTAATCAACTTACGGCCGAGTTCCCAATAAGTTTCACTGCTCGTTTTAGCATTCTGTTGAGCACGTGTAATGCAGTGTTGGATGCTACTATTATTACTATTTATTAGCCTGTAGGAACCCGGAAGTTCATGACCTCACCGACTCGACTCCGCCATTGTTCCCTGTCCCGTGCGCTCTCCTTCCAGGTTCGACCATCCGATCCCATCTCCTTAGGTCAAACCTAACATTGTCCTCCATCTTCGTCGCGGCCGCCCTGTCAGCCTTTCCCGTTGGCTTACCGTCAAGAATTCTGTGCACGGTCCTATCGTTGCCCATTCGCGCCACGTGTCCGGCCCATCTTAATCTTCGCGACTTGTTCAATCTCAATATTGTGGGCTTGCGGTGTAGCTTTTCCAATTCGTGGTTGTAGAGTTTCCTCCATTGTCCTGCCTCCTCGTCATATTTGCCACCAAATATACTCCTTAGAACTTTATTCTCGAATACGCGGAATTTGTTTTCTTCCTATTTTGTGAGAGCCCATGTTTCGCATCCGAATAGTACAATCGGCATGATTATGGTTCTATAGACACCGAGCTTTATATTCTGTGATAGCAGTTTACTGACTGCAATCCAACTAGCGTTGCCAGAATGTAGTCTTTTGTTAATTTCCTTCGACATTTCGTTACTGGCCGTCAGTATTGTTCCCAGGTATTTAAATTCTTTGACATTTTCAAATATCTTGCCCCTGATGTTTATGTGTGTTCTCTGAGGTCCACCTGCTCTCGCCATAATCATGTATTTTGTTTTGTCTTCATTTATTTCTAGGCCAACCTCTTCTGCCGCTTGCGTGATGATTTCACTGTTTTTACTTTCAGTTTCTAGATTATCGCCCAGAACAGCGATGTCATCCGCATACGCGAGCACTTGTGTGACCCTGTTCAGTGATAATCCGGCCATGTTGTCGTCATGTACCTTTTTGATGACATATTCGAGGACATGGTTAAAGAGACATGGTGAGAGGCCGTCGTCCTGTTTTAGTCCGTCCCGGATTTCAAATGGTTCTGAGAGGTGATTTTCTATTCTAATTCGCCCTTTGTTTTCGTTCATCCAGATTTGAATGAGGGCGGCATATTTTTTCGGGATTCCCAGCTCAACTACAATATTTTTTTTTTTTTTTTTTATTAGACTTCTCTCGGGAGAGGCGAACCTATAGCGCCGAGTGGGCGCCCCGAGATGCCATCAAATAACTGTTGCAGTTCTTTTTGAACAGTTGCAGGTTGTAACGTTCCGGGAACACTCGCGTGGGAAGGGAGTTCCACAGCTTCCCCGCTCTGTAGCGGAACGAGTTCTGATGTAGGGATGTTCGCGCCGTCGGGAGATGAACCACAAACGGGTGCGATCCGTCGGATTGTCTTGTGGAGCGCATATACGCCGAATTGCGCGGAACAATACCACGAATCTCCGAAGAACAGCACCCGTGATAATATCTGTAATACAGACAGAGGTCGGCTACGCGCCTTCGATGTGATAGCGACTGTAGTCCCGACGTCAGCGCCGAGTCCCCGATCAGGCGGCTCGCTCGTCTCTGTATGCTCTCTAGTAGGTCGAGGGTATGTTTAGGAGCCGAGCTCCAAACATGAGAGCAATATTCGAGCGCGGGTCTAATTTGGGATTTATATAGGAGGAGAAGTTGGGCCGGAGTAAAATATTTCTTGGCTCTAAAAAGATAACTCAGTTTTCCTGAGGCTGATCTGGCGATACCCGATACGTGTTTATGCCATGATACATTCCCGCAGACCGTGACGCCGAGCAATCTCAAACTTTCCCCCGCCTCGAGGGCCCGGCCATTCATCATCAGCTGTGGAACCGATGATCCAGTTTTCTTTGTGAATGTTGTATACTGAGTCTTCGTTGCATTGAAGTCGACAAGATTGGGCTTTCCCCACTGCAGGACTTTATCCAGATCCCGATTCAGAGAATCAATCTGTCTACATCTCAGCTGGTGTGACGCAGATGCACCAATCGGCCGATCACTCGAAAAGGAGGAAACAAGCGTACTATCATCCGCAAAACTGAACACTTTGTTATCCGTTGTCTCCAACAAATCATTTATGTGAAGCAAGAACAAGGTTGGAGCCAAAATAGAACCTTGGGGCACCCCGGAATTAACAGGATACAGATCCGAACACTCGCCGTCCACAACAACCCGGATCGATCGATTTTCAAGGAAACTCCTCGTCCAGTCGCAAAGCTGTTGGGAAAGTCCATATGAACGAAGTTTGCTCAGCAATGCCCCGTGCCAGACGCGGTCAAAAGCCTTGGAAATATCCAATGCGACCGCCCTTGACTCACCATGCCGCTCAATCGCAGATGTCCATATATCGGTTATAAGTGTCAAAAGGTCTCCTGTGGACCGCCTGCCACGGAATCCGTATTGACGATCATTCAGGAGTCCGTTGCACTCCAAATACTTAACCAACTCAGCATTGATGACTTTTTCCATCACCTTAGATAAAATAGAGAGTAATGCTATCGGACGGTAATTTTGTGGGAGACACTTTTTTCCCGTCTTTGGGATTGGCTGAACTCGAGCGATTTTCCAGCAGGCAGGAAAGGTCCTCCGTGCATAAGATAAGCGGAAGAGTCTGCCAAGAACCGGCGATAGTTCTGGAGCACAGTTCTTAAGGACTATTGCTGGTATTCCGTCCGGGCCGGTTGCCTTCCTACAATCCAGTTCACGTAGAATGCGTTGAATAGTGCGCGGACGAAATCTCACATCCCGCATGGAAGTCCGTACCGGCGAGATCACAGGTGGCTCCAAAAGGCCGGGATCGAGGTTTGAATGCGCGGAAAATAAATTCGCGAACACATTAGCTTTATCCTTTGAATTCGTGACTAACGTCCCGCTGTCTGTCACCAACGGAGGGAAAGAGGAGGTTGTGAAGTTACCGCTGACAGCTTTTGCCATTGACCAGAAGGAGCGCGAACCAGTTGGGCACCGAAGGAGCTTATTGATCATCCTGTCGTTGTGAGCCTTCTTCTCGGTATCAATCACCTGGTTGCATACGTTTCTGATTCTAACAAAATTCGTTCTGTTAACATCGATGGGGTTGGAGCGCCATTGCTTAAAAGCTCTATTTTTTGCCGCTGTAATCAGCTCTCATTTTTTGTCAAACCAAAGTTTATCAGACGAACTTCGTTTGATGGAATGTGGAATATACATCTCCAACCCCAGAAGAATAATCTCTGATACCGACTCCGCGCAAGCGTTAACATCGGAGTTTCCGAAGCACACCTCCGACCATGGAAAAGATGCGAAGAAATCTCGCATATCGTCCCAGTTAGCAGCCCCATACTTCCATACATGGCGAAGTGCTTGCGCGACAGATACCAAGCAGTGATCTGAGTTTCCCAGTGTCGCAGAAACCTCTACGGTATAAATACTCGGTTCGGATGTCAAAAACAGATCCAGGGTGTTCGCATAATCGCCCCGGGCATCCGGCACTCGCGTTGGCTCCCCCACGAGTTGAGTCAAGTTGTGGCTTACAGCAAACATCTCCGCTAGCCTCCCAGCCTCGTCGGTTCTGTTAGAATGTAACAACCAGCCGGAATTATGCACATTAAAATCACCAAGGACAACAATTTCAGAAGCTGGGTGGTTGATCTGTATCCAGTCGACGGTATATGAAAGATGTTCGAAAAATGTCGCCGGTCGATCGTCATTCGGGGAGCGGTAAAGACAACAAAGAAATTTTACGGAATTCCTCAGCACGACCCTCAACCATATGATGTCCATATTATTGGGTTCCAACGCCTCCATCCTCTGGCAAGCCAGATTGGACCGCGCGAAGACGCAGACTCCGCCCTTAAAACGGAATCTCGAATGTAAGTCGTATCCTGAGCAACGAAGATATGTCGAATCAGTTGACGAATCGACCTGGGTCTCAGTTAGGGCAAGGATATCAGGTTTCGTTGTTTGTAAATATTGGTGGACGGCGTTTACATTGGTATTGGTGAAACCGATGCCCCTGATGTTACAAAATGCCGTCACTAGTCGAGCGTGGGCCGAGCCTCGAGAGCGAGACCGGTTATGCGATGACGAACCTCTTAAAGTTCCATTATTTATCATGATATATGCATGATGTTCCCCCTGACATAGTCCCCCCCGGAGATCCGAATGGGAGACTAGTTTACCTCCGGAATTCTTTATATCAGAACGTACCATCATGACTTATCCCCGTGTCAGTCCGGGCCATCAGCCACACATCCGAAACACCGTCGAAGATTTCTCTCGGCGATATCGCGGAATGTACAGCGTGACGGGGTGGTATCTCCCCTTGGGACCGACTACCACCTAACCAACCTTTTCTCGAACCGGTCCATCAGCCAAGCCCCGAAAGATGGCCAGGGATTTCTCCCAACCATTTCACGGAGCCTATAGCTTGATGGGGTGGTATTTCACCGGGCGCACAGGGCGTTGGGACCCCGGCTACCACTCGGCCTTTAGTCGCCTCTTACGACAAGCTGGCCTAGCTGTGAGTATATTCTAACGCCCTACTCACAGGGCATAATATAGTAGAGATTTTGCCTTGCGACTGAGTCGTAGGCTTTTTTGAAGTCAACGAAGGGTTGGTGAACCGTCTCTCCGTATTCCTACTTCTTTTCCAGCAATTGCTTTACTGTGAACATTTGGTCGCTCGTAGACCGGTTCCTACGGAATCCACACTGGTAGTCTCCCAGTATTTCTTCTGCGTATAGTGTGATTCTCGCCATTATGACATTTGTTAGTATTTTGTATGTGGTTGGGAGCAATGATATTCCTCTGTAATTTTCGCAGTCAGATCTGTCACCTTTTTTTGAAAATGAAAATGACTATTGAGGTTTTCCATTCTTCCGGAATGACTTCCTTATCCCATATTGTTTTAATCAGTTGGAGGATCCTTCGAGCGGTTGCCTCTCCTCCATGTTTCATAAGCTCTGCCGGTATGCAGTCGAGTCTGGGAGCCTTGTTGTTTTTCAATCGATTTATTGCGTTTACAACTTCGTTGAAAGAGGGCTCTGAGATCTGAGGCTCGGCTGTATGTACGTCTGGTGCGTTTATTTGTAGTTGATGGATGCGCACATTGAGCAGGTTTTCAAAGTATTGCTGCCATCTTGTCACGATATTGTTTGACGTTTATATGTGTCCCCTGCGGTCCACTTGCTCTCGCTGTAATCATGTATTTTGCCGTGTTCTTCATTTATTTCTAGGCCCACCTCTTGCATGATGATTTCACTGTTTTTACTTATAGTTTCTAGATTATCGCCCAAAACGGCGATGTCATCCGCATATGCGAGCACTTGTGTGACCCCGTTCAGGGATGATTCGGCCACGTTGTCGTCTTGTACCTTTCTGATAACATACTCGAGCACAAGGTTAAAAAGATATGGTGATAGGCAATCCCCCTATTTAAATCCGTCGCGGATTTTAAATGGCTTTCTATTCTAATTCGCCCTTTGTTTTCGTTCATGCAGATTTGAATGAGGGTGGCATATTTTTTTGGGATTCCCAGCTCAACTACAGTATGGTAGAGTCTTTGCCTTGCAACTGAGTCGTAGGCTTTTTTGAAGTCAATGGACAGTTGGCGAACCGTCTCTCCGTATTCCTACTTCTTTTCCAGCAATTGCTTTACTGTGAACATTTGGTCGCTCGTTGACTGGTTCCTACGGAATCCACACTGGTAGTCTCCCAGTATTTCTTCTGCGTACAGTGTGATTCTCGCCAGTATGACATTTGTTAGTATTTTGTATGTAGTTGGGAGCAATGATACTCCTCTGTTGCTTTCGCAGTCAGATCTGTCATGGGAACGACTATTGAGGCTTTCCATTCTTCCGGAGTGACTTCCTTATCCCATATTGTTTTAATCAGTTGGTGGATCTTTCGAGCGGTTGCCTCTCCTCCATGTTTCATAAGCTCTGCCGGTATGCAGTCGACTCCGGGAGCCTTGTTTTTCAATCTGTTTATTGCGTCTACAACTTCGTCGAAAGAGGGTTCTGGGATCTGAGGCTCGATATGTAGGTCTGGTGCGTTTATTTGTGGTTGATGGGTGCGCACATTGAACAGGTTTTCAAAGTACTGCTTCCATCTTGTCACGATATTGTTTGTTTCTGTCACCAGACAGCCGTTTGTGTCTCGAATTATTTGGGCTCTCCCTCGGTGGCCATTTCTAATTGAATTTATGCCGGCATACATACCTCTGATATTCTTTGCTCTTGCATTTTCTAGGATTTTTTCGATCCGAGTCTTCTGCCATTCGCGTTTTTTGCGTTTGAGAAGTCTCGTTGTCTCTTTCCGAATTGTCGCGTATCTTTCTGCCTTGACTTCATCATATCTTTCTAAGTGGATCACTCTCAGGCGTTTACGTTCTTCGATCTTCGTCTTGCACTCATCGTCAAACCAAGGTTTGGACTTAATTGTTTTCTTAAATCCGAATACCTTTTCGGCTGTTTGATTGTGTCACGGATCGCTGTCTATTTAGTGTCCACACTATTGGTTTCCTCTTCCTCACTGTTCCCATTCTCTAGGATGCTAAATCTGTTCGTTAGTTCGTCTTAATATTTAGCCCTTTTGCTCAGCTCTTTTAATTTATCAATGTCGAACTTTTTGTTCGTCTCCCGTCACTGCCCATGTGGGTTTGCTGCGAACCGACTACTGATTTTGCCCATCACTAGAAGATGATCGGAGTCGCAATCTGCTCCTCTATATGATCTTACGTCAAGGATATTCAAGTGGTGCCTTTTGTCTATTTGGTTACGCGTTACGCCGTCAGGTGATATCCATGTGGCTTTATGAATTTGCTTGTGCTTGAACATCATTCTTTTCACTACAAGATCTTCTGACGCTGCTAACGTAATAATTCGAATTCCATTATCATTTGAAACGTCGTGTAGACTTTCTTTCCCTACAGTTGGTTGGAAGATATCTTCCTTTCCAATTTTCGCGTTGAGGTCCCCGAGGAGGATGTTAACATCGAATGATGAGATCCCAGCAAATACTTCCTCTAGGGTCTCGTAGAACGTGTCCTTGGTTTTTTCGTCGATAGATTCTGTTGGGGCGTGTACGTTTATAAATACATAATTGTACCATGGGCGCTGTATTTTTAGCACAGACATTCGGTCATTCATAAATTTCACATCTTTTGCATGGGGCGTAATCTTCTTGCTTATGATGAAGCCGGTTCCGAGTTAGTGTGTATCGGTAGCTCCACACACCAGTGTAAATTCGTTGGTTTCGATAGCTTGATGTGGGAGTCGGGCTTCCTGAAGCACGACGATATCCATTTTATATTGTTTCGCGTTTTCTACGACCGTCAGTATCGCCCCTTGTTTATATAACGTTCGAACATTCCACGTGCCGACGCGTATATCCCGCTTTCTCCATTTTTCCCTACGTCTTCCTTTTGCCGAGTCGGTGTTTTCTTGATGATTTATTCCCTTATGGTAGTGTCGGCTTATAGCTGGGATGATAGTGAAGAACGTGTGATTCGAACTGACGCTATGACAGTTAGAATCGCCAAAAATTGAACCAAAGCGCAACCCATCAGGCCATCGCCGTGTGTACGAATTCGATTTCTAAACTCAAGTACATTCGACTGATGTGGATTTGTTATGTTATCGCTATGGTATATGGCTCTGATGCATTTTCTTATTCGATTTTCGTTCGGTGTTCTTCACTATTTGCTTGTGTATTATGTGTGTATCTGTTAGAAACGCCACAGGCTCATCACACCTACGCCTACCGGGTTTTTCGTGATATTGTTTTTTGTGTATTGATCATTCGTTTCGTGGGAACACTGTGGGGTTTCAGATAGTCCGCCATATCAGAGCCCCTCTTTGATATGATAAGGTCTGCTTACTGCTCTGATTCGACCCGGTGTCAGAGAGGAGTTGGTATACCCCCGCCGCAAACCATCCAATGGGCACGGTGACGCGTAACACCCTGGATTAGGGGTGGTAGATCTTTGTGTGTTATTCCTCGCTAGCCTGTCTGACATGGGTGGCCATACTGGAAGCGTATGCTTCCGTCAGCTTAGCCGGAGTGATTCATCGTAGTTTAAGCCCCCGCACCACGTCAAGGTCGTGATGTCGACGATTGCGTTAATTTCGGTGCTTTTGCAGTCTCAGCATCCGTGATCATTTAGGCATCCAGTTGATTGTTTGCTAGCTCCCTATGTAGGAAAACCTATTGTAACTGCAAAGACAACAGCCACGGAACAATTTCGTTTCTCACTCCACAGCCTCGAAAAATGCGGTTAATTTGTATTTTGGGTTGTTTTATTGGTAGACTTTATTATTGACAGAGTATAGTATACAAAAAAAAAACTTGCTCTACTTCTTCAACTAAACTTAAGCACATTGAACATTAAATATAATTAATTTTGTTTTTTGTTTTTTCAATTTAACTCCGTTCAACAACAACACCGTTCTCGCCCTTTTTGCTCTCTTTTCTTGCATTCAAAAAATCGGACTCTCTAATCACTGCAAAGATCTCAAAAAACTACTGTTCTTCACAGTACGGTTACATACATTTTCCTTTCCTTTTTCTCTCTCCAACGAACAAAAACGTCAACCACGGCTTCCTTTGTTCTTCCTCTTCTTCCTCCCTTTTCGCCCGCTCTCAGTTCTCAGCCTTTTACCGTTGTCCCAACGAAACCACCCGAAGCCAATTTCGGCGGGGGAACACTAGGTTTATGCGCCGGCTATATTCTTATTTGTCGTTATTTTAAGTTTCAAATTCAAATGTAATTTAACGTTTTTGTTTTTGTTTAATTTCTTTAAACTGCTTGAATGTCCTCGCTGAAACAAAGGCGTAACTACGTAACAATAGTCTCTTATCCATTGGATCAGGGAATTGTCCACTCCATATGAATGTAATTTTGATAAAAGGGCTGGATGCCAAACTCTGCCGAAGGCTTTCGAGATATCCAGTGCAACAACCTTGCTTTCTCCGAACTAGTGGATGGGATGGCTCCAATTTTCGGTAAGGTACGCCATCAGATCTCCTGTGGACCTGTTGCTACTAAAGCCATATTGGCAGTCATTGAGGAGGTCATTTAATTCCAGATATCTCGAAAGTTGACGGTTGATAAGTGATTCCATTACCTTGGCGAGAATAGAAGTTAGTGCTATGGGTCGATAAGAAGAAGGGGATGATTTGTTACCCTTTTTGGGAATTGGCTGAATGTTCGCTGACTTCCATCTATTTGGGAAACGACCAGTAGAATAAGACAAATGGAAGAGTTTCCACAGTGGTTTAGCGAGTGAAGAGGAACATCTCTTCAAGAGGATTGGGGGAATGCCATCCGTACCAGCGGATTTGTGTGCGTTGAGTGCGCGGGCAACAGTACGCGTTCGGAAGTGAATCTGGCTCATGGTGTGCTGCTTATGCTCAAGTTGACGTGGAACTGATTGGTATCAGGCAGCGTTGAGTTGGCTGCAAAATGTGCAGCAAGTAGATTCGCCTTCTCTATTGCAGTGATGACTGGTTTGTCATCGACTATAAGCGATAGAATGGGTGAAGAGACTGAGTTTCGAATGTTTTTCACGAATGCCCAGAAGTTTCTACTACCTGTGGAAGAGTGTAGTATTTTTTGTCTCACTCTCTGGTCATACAAGAACTTGGCGCGTTGAATATACACATTGTAGTCATTTCTAGCTCTCTTAAATCTTTTCCGGTTTTCCGCAGTATTGTTTGATTTATACAACCGGAAACTTAACTCGATAGCCTTGATGGCTTCTCTGCACCCGGAGTCGAACCACATATTTCTCTTGGATTTGATACTCTTTACTCTGTGTGGAATAAAGGTACGCATGCCAAGTAAAATCGTGTCTGTCAATGTGTTCCCTATAGTGTCAACATCGTTATTGAGGAAAAATAACGACCAATTTAGCCTCCCAAAAAAGTCGTTCAGACCTTCCCAGTTGGCTTTCTCGTAGAACCATACTGTTCTTTTGGGAGTTTTCTCATTAACGTTACTGTCTGTTTGTTGCAGTTCTTTTTGAACAGTTGCAGGTTGTAACGCGCCGGGAACACTCGCGTGGGAAGGGCGTTCCACAGCTTCCCCGCTCTGTAACGGAACGAGTTCTGCTGCAGGGATGTTCGTGTCGTCGGGAGATGAACCGCAAACTGGGGCAATCAGTCGGATTGTCTTGTGGGGCGCATATAAGCCGAATTGCGTGGAACAATACCACGAATCTCCGAAGAACAGTACCCGTGATAATATCTTGAAAACAGACAGGTCGGGAACCCACCTTCGATGTGATAGCGGCTGTAGTCCCGACGTCAGCTCCGAGTCTCCAATCAGGCGGATCGCCCGTCTCTGTATGCTCTCGAGTAGGTGGAGGGTATGTTTAGGAGCCGAGCTCCAATCATGAGAGCAGTATTCGAGCGTGGGTCTGTAGCGTCTCTAACAGATGCACACACGATACACAAGCAAATAGTGAAGAACACCGAACGAAAATCGAATAAGAGAATGCATCAGAGCCGTATACCATAGCGATAACATAACAATTCACATCAGTTGAATATACTTGAGTTTAAAAATCGAATTCTAAACGCGGCCAGTAGCCGGATGGGTTGCGCTTTGGTTCAATTTTTAGTGATTTTAACTGTCATAGCGTCAGTTCGAATCACACGGTCTTCGCTATTATCCCAAACGCTATAGGTCTATTTTAGGATTTATACAGAAGAAGAAGTTGGGCCGGAGTAAAATATTTCTTGGCTCTAAAAAGATAGCTCAGCTTTCCTGAGTCTGACTTGGCGATGTTCGACACGGGTTTTTGCCACGATACATTCCCACAGACCGTGATGCCGAGCAATTTCAAGCTTTCCCCAAATTCGAGGGCCTGGTCATTCATCATCAGCTATGGAAATGATGATCCACTTTTCTTTGTGAATGTTGTATACTGTGTCTTCGTTGCATTGAAGTCGACGAGATTCGTATTTCCCCAATGCAGAACCTTATCCAGATCCCGATTCAGAGAGTTAATCTGTCTACATCTCAGCTGGTGTGACGTTGATGCCCCAATCGGGCGAACACTCGAAAAGGAGGAAGCAAGCGTACTATCATCCGCAAAACTGAACACTTTGTTATCCGTTGTCTCCAACAAATCATTTATATGAAGCTAAATTAAGGTTGGAGCCAAAATAGAACCTTGGGGCACCCCCGACTTAACAGGATACAGATCCGAACACTAGCCGTCCACAGCACCCCGAATCGATCGATTTTCGAGGAAGCTCTTCGTCCAGTCGCAAAGCTGCTGAGAAAGTCCATATAAACGAAGTTTGCTCAGCAATGCCCCGTCAGACACAGTCAAAGGCCTCAGAGATATCCAATGCGACCGCCCTTGATTCACCATGCCGCTCAATCGCAGATATCCATATACCGGTTCTAAGAGTCAAAAGGTCTCCCGTGGACCGCCTGACACGGAATCAGTATTGACGATCATTCAGAACCCCGTTGCACCCCAAATACTTAATTAACTCGACAATGATGACTTTTACCATCACCTTAGATAACATAGGCAATAATGCTATTGGTCATTAATTTTGTGGGAGACACTTTTTTCCCCTCTTTGGGATTGGCTGAACTCGAGCGATTTTCCAGCAGGCAGAAAAGGTCCCTTGTTCGTAAGTTAAGCGAAAGAATCTGCCAAGAACCGGTGACCGTTCTGGAGCACAGTTCAGGACTATTGCTGGTATTCCGTCCGGGTCGGTTGCCTTCCTACAGTCCACTCCACGTAGAATGCGTTGAATAGTACGTGGACGGAACCTCACATCCCACATCGAAGACCGTACCGGCGCGATCACAGGTTTGAATTCGCGGAAAATAAATTCGGGAACACATCAGCTTCATCTTTTGAATTTATGACTAACGTCCCGCTACCCGTTGTTACGGACCTCGCGGCCGTGTCCTCGCCCAACACCCACTAATTTCCCCAAATTTCCCCTCTCTACCTGTAAAGGAAAGAAAAATCATCAAGTTGTTAATTTGCATAAACTACTTTATGCAAATTCTACTTGGCAATAAATATAATTTTAAAAAAAGCGTTGACGCCGAATATAAAATAGAAACGCCAACGGCAAAAATATAATAACATTGATTCGATATAAATCAATACGAGAGACAAAGGTAGAGCTGAGGAGATAAACCTTTAGTGGACATACGCCTATTGCAAGAAGTATCAGAAGTGTGACCGCATCTGTCTGCTATCAAGCGTGCAACAACAGGGGGACCAAGAAGCGTCAACAGCATCTGCACCCAGAACAGCGGACTGGTCGACCAAGTAGAGGCCCGACCATAAATAACAAGTAAGTCTCCACTATAGTATCTAAATATATAACACCGTCACCACTCAAGGAAAAGAGGAGGAAGCGCAGTTACTTCAGACAGCCCTGGCCATTGACCAGAAGCGACGTGAACCAGTCGGGCACTCAAGGTGTTTATTACTCAGTCTGTCGTTGTAAGTCTTCTTCGCGGTATCAATCGCTTGGTTGGTCGCATTTCTGATTCTAACAAAATTCGTTCTGTTAACCTCGGTGGGATTAGAGCGCCATTGTTTAAACGCTCTGTTTTTTGCCGCTTTTATCTGCTCGCATTATTTATCAAACCAAGGCTTTTGATGGAATGTGGAATATAAATTTCCATGCCGAGAAGAATAATATCTGTGGCCGACGCCGTACATGCGTTAACATTGGAATCTCCAAATCATACATCCGACCACGGAAAGGATGCGAAGAAATCTCGCAACTCGTCCCAATTAGCAGCACTATACCTCCATATATGGCGTAGCTGCTTGTGTTGGTTATTCGCTTGAAATGCAAGTGGTTGGGCGACCAATACCAAGCAGTGATCTGAGTTTCTCAATGGCGCAGCAGTCTCCACGGTATAAATGTTCGGTTCGGATGTCAAAAACAAATCCAGGCTGTTCGCATTATCACCTCGGGCATCCGGCATTCGTGTAGGTTCCTCCACGAGTTGAGTCAAATTGCCGCTAACAGCGAACATCTCCGCCAGCCTCCCAGCCACGTCGGTTCTGCTAGAATGTACCAATCAGCCGGAATTGTGCACATTAAAATCGCCAAGGACGACAATTTCAGAAGCTAGGTGGTTAATCTCTACCCAGTCGACGGTATTTATATAAAAATGTCGCCGGTCGATCGTCAGCGAGCGGTAAAGACAACAAACAACTTTAACAGAATTCCTCAGCACGACCCTCAATCATATGATGTCCATGTTATTTGGTTCCAATGCCGCCATCCTCTGGTAAGCCAGATCGGACCGCGCGAAGACGTAGACTCTGCGCTTAGAACGGAATCCCGAATGTAAGTCGTGTCCTGAGCAACGAAGCTATGTCGAATCAGTTGACGAATCGACCTGGGTCTCAGTTAGGGCAAGGTTATCAGGATTGCCTGTATGCAAATATTGGTGGATGGCGTTTACATTCGCATTGGTGAAACAGATGCCCCTTATGTTACAAAATGCCGTTTTCAGTCGAACGTCGACAGAGCGTCGAGAACGAGCCCGACTATGCCATGACGGATTTCTTAAAGTTCGGTTATTTATCATAATATATGCATGATGTTCCCACCGGATATCCGCATGGGAAACTAGTTTACCTCCAGAATTCTCCATCCCAGAAGGTACTGTTGGAAATATATCTTAGTTTTGTGCCGGCACGGGCACGGGTCCACTAAGATTCCACTGTCTGTTTGTCGGCCGCGGGCTGAAACTCTTCTTGTTAAAAGAAACACGCTTGTTCAATTTTATCCTTGACTTTATTAGCACGCGTAATTAAGATAGAGTGCACTAGGCTTAATTATAATATACACTTTATTGTATTTATGTACACTATTTATTTTTATTTTACTGTTCCTAGTTTGTGCGATGGTTCTTAGTCTTAACAATCACTTACAATGATAACAAAACGGATCATCTATCATCTAATTCTTAAGTTTAATTGATATGCATTTAATCCGTGCCCGGTTATTGGATCACTCAAGAATGATAGTCACTTGCACTATTAAATATTAGTTAGTAATGAAAGATTGACACTTATAACTCGTCCGCACTCAATGAATCGCACTGACCAACCGAAACTCGACTCTCTGGGCGCACTCCTTAGAGGGTAAAAGTCGACGGCGTCCGTCAGCAACCCTGGTTCAAGATCGACTAGTGATTCAACCCTCAGTTCGGGTTCAGTTTGGTGGTGTGGTGAAAATAAAGTGAAATTTTCCTCTGGATAGTGACCAATGGGAGAGGATCTCTAGTAAATAGATCCTAGCGAGGGGTGCGGTTACTTACGCGGAGATCACTTTGTTTACCCATGCCGCAAGCTCATGGGTAGACGAACCGTAGAAAAGGAATTCGAACAAAGGGCATTATGTGAGATGTGCATGCAGCTGAATAAATAGTTGCATATTATTAGGAAAACTTGGTGCCTAAAGCAAATTAGAATGGCGATTGTATATATATATATATATATATATATATATATATATATATATATATATATATATATATATATATATATATATATATATTTTTTTTTTTTTTTTTTTACAACCCGCGCACAAAAGGGGATTTTGAATTACCTTTAAATGTCAGAGCACAGTGCGAGCGGAATAGGAAACTGGCATAACATCTATGCCGGCGAAAAGGGTCGAATTCTTGTGTGAATATTTACACTACTAGAGAATTCGGTTCTTGGCGGCTAGACGCGAGTTGCGATATGCTTTGTCGGTTGGGCAAAAGGCCGACGTGACTGCAGATAATTCAGGAAAATCTGCTGCGCACGTGTGTGGCAGACATGGGCGCCGATAATGTTTCTATAATTTATTGCGATTACTTGATATGGTAACCGAATTGTTTTTTTTTTCCAGGAAAATGATGAGATGCATTGATGCATGCGACAATGCTCTTGGGGGAGAAATGTTTGCAGGTGCTAATGCAATTGTATTAGCGAAAAACAATGGGGTTTTTGGAGCTTTAGGACAGGAAGTTTTTGGGGTAATTGGAAAGGTAAGCAGTGGCGTTAGTGGGACCGCCACAGTACCATCATGACTTGTCTCCGTGTCAGTCCGGGCCATCAGCCATACATCCGAAACATAGTCGAAGATCTCTCCCGACCATATCGCGGAATGTACAGCGTGACGGGGTGGTATCTCACCTTGGGACCGACTACCACCCAAGTCAACCTTTTTTCATTTCATTTTTACAACATTTTTTATTTTCTTTTTATCTTCTTAGTTTCTAAATTACATGTTAGACAAAAATGCTTAAATTTTAGCTTAATTATTTTATATTATAACTTACTGGTCCTATCCCAAGTCAACCTTTCCTCGAACCGGTCCAACAGCAAAGCTCCGAAAGATGGCCAGGGATTTCTCCCGACCATTTGACGGAGCCTATAGCTTGATGAGCGAGGACGTCTTTTATTACCTGTTACTCTTATTTGACCTGAGTTTTTTTTTTTTTTTTTTTGTTAATTAATGAATAAACAACTTTTTTTATTTTGTAACATAAAAAAACATCAAAAAATGATTTTACTCAAACCAATTATTTTCTTTTACCGGTTTTTTAAATTTCGCTTTACCGTACAAATATGACTGGGACTGATTGTATTCATTTGTTCACAAATGTCATCTGGTATTCGCAGGGTTTACAAGGGTGTGTCACTCATCTATAAATGTTTGGTATGGTATATTATCAAGATGGCCGTAGCGATGTGATTACTTCAAGTTATCTCTGTTTATTTGTTGTTTTTTTTTTTCGAAGTCCTCGATACTTTGCGATATGATTCTTTTTCTTATTAAAACGTTGTACATAAATTAATAAATGATTCGAGATGGTAAATCCTACAAACTTGGCCATGTTTTCTACTTTTTGTACAATTAGGGAAATGGCGTGCGTTCATTTTCTTATTGAATTCGATAAATATCCAGAAAGGTGAATTATATATTTGCGTGTTTTGCCTTCTTTACTTGTCGGCTCTATATTTAGGCATTTGTTATTAGAGAATAATGGTTGTTCGATAAGGAAGAGCTATTGCAGGAGTTAGTAATTGATGTTCCCCGAAAATTGCCTTTTGCTTAATTGAAAGCCATAAACCAATTAAATTAATTTGGTACACGCAGTCGTGTGAAAATGGATAAACTATATTTTAAACCAATAGTGTTAGGTGTTAATAGTTAGTTGCTGGGTGTAATTACGTACCGTGTGACCTAATATCTAAATAAATGGCTCGATGGTTTATGACTCTTAAAAGCTGTATTGTGATTTTGGAACCTTTTAGGCACTTAATTAACACTTAAATGGGAGGCGCAGGTCACTCGTGCCTTTTCGAAAGGTGGGGGAGGTACTCACTTCTTTACTTTGATTGTTTAAATAAATTTAAAAAAATCGTTAATTGGCCCTTATACAAGGATTGTTAATGAAGCAACATGAATGTTTTCAGTTTTTTTTAAGCACTTTTAGGTACTTTTTAGAGCGTCGGACGACCCTATCATTTAAGGATGGCAAACACGACCCTACCATGGAAGGGTTAAATATGATTGAGAAAGTTGAATTTTAATTTGAAAAATGTTTCAATCTTTCATTTACATTAAATTATAGTGTTTCAGAAACTAAGCGTTGCAGTTGTATTTAATTTAGCAGACACTCTTTAAGGGGGTGTCGCCGCGTGCTTGAACTAGTTAGTTCAAGCCATTGAATAATTATGTTGCGGATTCACAATTATGTGCTCGGGGAGAATCTAGTATGCTCATCGTCTAGTATTTTCCCCGACAAATATATTCACCACACCTGCCAGCAACACGATGACAGTGCATGAGCAACTGTCTTGCGTAACTGTCAATGGTGTACGATCAATTGTAAAACTTGAATTGGATTTTAATTTGCACGCCACCATGTGGCTTTTGAATTTGTCGAACATTAATTGGATTTGTAAAAACAGCCATGTGCCGTTTGCTGTAATTGTCGTGATTCATATGATAGCTTTGCATTAAATTGATATACTGAACTAAAACACGGAACTTGCTATTTATTATCCTGTGTAATTCGTTTTCTACAACGCAAATCAAAGTGATCATCACTATCACTGCATACGGAGGGACAATTAAGGTCGTCGAATACATCCATTCAGCGGGAACTACCAACCGGAAGATTGACACAAAAGGTATTGCTGTTCCTTTGTTAATCTAAACCGATTTGGTTTCAGGCATCGTGGTTTCGGACGCCATTGCGTCAATCCATCAGCAACGTGCTCATCGTTAGCTATTCCCCGACGACATTCCTCGTTCGGCGGAACACCACCACAAGGATCTCGACCGACGACATTCCTCGCTCGGCGTCGAGATATCACACATTTTTTCTGGTCCTTCGAACCGGATCCAGTGCTTATTGGATCTACTTCATCGTCGCCCAGTTCGCGGCAAAACACACCTGTCAACAGCTATTCAACAGGCAGCTCAACATCAGCAACAAGCTGAACATAGGCAGCAGCAAAACTCTGAAGTTAAAACTTATAAACGTAATCGAATACTGCAGAAGCTTAGTTTCCCAAAAAACTATTTCAACCCATCGACTGGTCTAACAAAGTGTAGTGTGCAGTGAAATCAAAAACGATAAGGGTCAGGAACGCAGACGACCAGAGCAGATTCATCAATAAAACAAAAACGTTTCGCGTAGTCGTGCTCTCTGCGCCGTAATTGCAATAAAGGAAACGTATTTTCAATTGCTTGTGTACTAATCATTCAGTACACGTATTTATATATATCTTGTCCGAGATCATTAAGTTTCATATTTTCGATTTGCTTGGTGTTGTAAATTGTACACTATCGCCGCCCAGTTCGCGGCACAGGATATCTGCGAAGAGTAACACAAATTCAATTCCAAAGCGCCAAAACTTGATAACTACTTCAACACCATCACGTGCTTTTAGTGCAAAGACCAACCCCATTAAGGAAGGATACAAAATAGCCATTGCTCGTTGTGACCGTCCATCGGCGGCCAACGGCGTGAAGTCCTCTAAACGAATAGCACCGAACGAGTTCGACAGCCATTGCTCGTTGTGACCGTCCATCGGCGGCCAACGGCGTGAACACGCTGACGTTTCACAATACACCACAGATAGTGCACCAGAAGATTTAGACACGGATACTAAATCGACAATTGCCACAGCTACGACCGACTTGAGTGAACTAAAACGAAATGCCGGCATCAGCGGTCACTAAGGCGAAACTAAGAAAGGCTGCATTGGCCGAACGCCGAACACTCGCCAAAGCAGAACGTTTAGCTGAACTTAAACGTCAAGAAGCTGAAGAACAGCGCAAAGCTGAAGAAGAACGTTTGCGCCAAGCGCATGAGGAAGCAAACAGGAGCAAAGAAGAAGAAAGTCCTAAAAAAGACAGACGTAAAAGCAAGGCAGTTGAAAACCAAAGGAAGCGGCTAAGGAAGCAGCAGTACGCTGACAGTGTAACACATGCACAAAGCGTCCAGAGTGATGAAACTCCTTTGCCTAGTCAACAGACCACTGGAACCGCGGTCCCATCTGCCGGACCACCGAGCCAATTGCCACCGCCGTCTGCAACAGTGTCGTTGCCTCCATTTGCTCCCGGAGAAATGCGAGGGCCAACGGATCCTCAACAAAAGGCTGAAAAGAAACCACAGGTAAAGGAAGAAGACGATCTACCGAAGCCAAGCCCAGTGCAGCAGCGAATGCTGGCAAATACATCGAAAAAGCAACACAACGGTTCCCCGACGACATTCCTCGGTCGGCGGAACACCAAAGATCTCGACCGACGACATTCCTCACTCGGTAGAGATCATACATTTGTTCACCACCTACTTGAGTTGAGTAAAAAAAGAACTACATGCATTATTGAAGATGTCAGTTCCAAGGATTCTTTAAGTCGTCGATCGGAAGATAGCGGCCGCCAGATGATAATTGCAAATCAAATGCTTGGTGATTTGTTGGATAAAAAATCATCGGAAACCCCTGTTGCTACGAAACGAAAGCATGACGACGAATTTGATGATTCCCATGCGGAAAAGATGCTACACGAGTCGGAACCAAAAGTAACAGCGTCAAAAAATGCTGCCAATTGCTATGCAAAAACGGCGGCTTCCATCCTCGAAGATGAAGAATCGGAAGACGAACTTTGTACAACAAGAGTTCAAACCAAAGTGCCTTTGACATCTGCTCCAATACAACAACCAATGACGACTGAGCAACTCATCGCCGCTCGGTTCGCGGCACAGGACACCATCGCCCGCACCTTCCTCAACATGCAGGACAAGGGACAACTAACCCTGACCAGGATCGAAACAACCAAACGCGCACTCCGCGCCGAATGGGAGGTTGTGGGGGTATACGTTGGTGTGCCTGGTACGACACGGATTCCTTATATTCGACGACGTTGCTCCGATGAGGATAGTCCACCCAGGAAGACAGGAACAATAGAAAACACACTGATGTTGTTTGATTGTATAAATGTTTTTTTTTTATTTGATTTTGTTGCGCCATCGCGGCTGATTTTTAATTAACATTTTGATAAGTAGAACGTTCTTGGGCACTCGAGGTGCGTTAGCCTGTTACACGAAAAACAGCTAAAGATACATTTTTATCACAATATACATACAATTTAAATCACTATAACTTTACACTTCTTCTGTTTCGTTAGAAAGTCTCCGATTTCCGACAGTTAATTTAGTTACGTTAGGGACTTTTCGCGGACGAGCGTGTGCATAAACATGCACACGCGGCGGTGATTAGCGTAACGACTTCCTCCTGTGAATCTTCTTAATCGACTGACTTGAAAAGGGAAGAAATTGGATAATTAATTTTTCGCACTTGACAACCAAAAGAGAACATACTTCTGATCTCTCATTGCCACGTTCTTCGATGTGTGGTAGGTTACATCGGTAAACTGATGATCGAAGAGAGGGGGGCAATGAGAGAACACGCTGTATGATTATCTTGGGGTGGATTTGGTTGTATGTGCATGAATCAATGTAGTTCTGAGCGGAACCCATTGACCTAATTCGGTAGTATGGTGAGCTCAGAGTACATTGATCTGTACGAAGACAGAAGAGAGGAAAATTAAGCTGATGCTATTCACCTGCAAAAAGAGAGCATTGATCCCCAGCGAATGAAGTGTCTGGAGAAAAGCCGAAGTAACGCTAGGGAAATATTATCACGTGATTCAATCGAATGTTTTGATAATTTTCCCCAGCGGTTCTGCAATGATGCGACAACTTCGTCCGTCTGGATTTGGTTGTCGCCAATCGACATGAACAAGAGTTGCCGTATGGCAAAAAAGGGAAGCTAAACTCATTTATGCATTGTTTGCGTGGAACAATGAGTTTAGCTATGTGTCCTTGTTGGTAACATGCTTTGCAGGTGAACAGGTAAGTAGGGGGAAATGGGGTTGGTTTGACGCGCTGTAAGGCGGTCGAAATTGGATGGGATTGGCCGGGAATGGTGGGTGGTTCTCCGTGTAGTTTAGAGAAACCCTCACAAGGTCATCTCCAGGCGGCACCACAACATCTTCTACACGGCGGCACCGGAATATCAGCAACACGTGTACTTCGCGGAGGATATTTTCGGCGAGACCGAAGAAATATACCTCGAGGAACAGACGAAGCTCCTCGAGGCCCAGTACGCGCTCGATTCAGCCTCCCCAACCATGACCAACAGCACCAATCGACTCCACCCTAGCGAGCTGCCCCCAGTGCAGCTGCCAACGGTCGCCACCAAGCCAGCGGAAAGGGAACCGCACCCCAGAACAGTGGGTAAGAGTCAGCAGGCCGCCGACCAGAGTGCCGCCTGCCCAAAGCTCAACCTATCCGAGGTCCCGATGATCGACCCAATCCTGAAGCCCCCACAGAAGCCGATGCCGCGCACGAGTTATTTTTGTGAGTTAATAACGCCAAAAATAATTGAAAACTTTTCTTTTCGGGAGTTTGGCCCCTTTTTTTATTATTTATTCACAAAAAAAAAAACGAATGTTAAGTAGAACACCGTTCGATTCGCACTCTCCGGCCGGATAGGTTTAGATGAAGATTTTTGTCTGCATCTGTTATTTATATACATTTCTTGTTTTTACTTAAAATCTAATATTTCTAAAGATAACAGAATCTACCTCAGGTAGTCACAAAATATCTACCTGTGTATACGTTAATAGGTAATTAAGGGAAATATAAATACACTATAACGACATGTAGCGTATACATGTCGGGTTTTGTTAATTGGTCTAAAATATGAGATGCGTAAGTTATTGTTTATGAATCAAGGTCATGTTGTCTATAGGTTTCGTATGTTGTAAGGGTCATGGGTTGGGATTGTGTTAACTCACGCGTTGTGGTGCACAAGAAGACATGGCCGTTCCTCGTGGGTTGCGAACTTACAACTCGGACCCAGAGGAACTGGTTCCTTTCACACCGCTTCCAGAGCAAGCAGGGGGCACGGCGCACATAGGATCCGTTTCAGATCCAACGCCCATGCCTCCCATGAACCATCGACTGTTCCAGCAACAGCAACCGGCCCAATGATCAACCAGCCCCGTGTCCCGATACACAGAACACCGCCGGGACCCCTAAGACAACAGGCTCCTTGCACATTCTGCAGGGCCTCACACACTATCTACGCTTGCGAGGGCTTCGAATCACTCACACCTGCCAGTCGGAACTCCTTCACACACCAAAGGAACTTGTGCTTCAACTGCTTGGGTTGCGACAGCCTACGCGACTGCCACTCCAGCAAGGCGTGCCGTCGATGCCAGCGGAGACATCACACCTTGTTGCATGTCCGGACAACCACCATCGACGGGACAACCTCACCGCCGCCGGAGGCCAAAGGACCGACCGTCATGAAGGGGCCTGCGTACACACAGTCAGCACCCCTTCACGGCATTCCGCGTTGCTACCAACAGCTAAAGTCATCGTGACGTTGGAGAACCAACGGAGGATTGAAATCCGTGCTCTGTTGGACCCCTGCTCCAGCGCCACCTTCATATCATCGTCAATCGCCCGAAGGTTGCACCTCCGACGCCAAGCATCATCCGTCCCCACCTACGGTGTTGGGGCACTCGTGGCCTTGTCACAAGGACTCAAACCGTTATCAGCATCACTCCTCGCCTCCACGGCTCGAAACAATGGACACTGAGGCCCTTCATCCTGTCAGGGCTATCGGTGTATGCACCACCACCATAATCGGCGACGAGGGATCTCTCGTTCATGGCGGATCTGGCGCTTGCCGATCCGAACATCGCCTCTGCCGACAAGGTGGACATCATCCTTGGGGCAGACATGTACACCACCCTCATTCTGGGAGGTCAAAGGAAAGACCCACGTTCCGGCCTAGTCGCGCAGGCCACTGAATCGGGATGGGTGCTAACAGGCGCAGCGCCCACCATATCATCCAGCCTAAAGGTAACAAGGCCTGTCACCAGTCATCACATGGCCATTCCCCGTGGGTTGCGAATTTACAACTCCGACCCAGAGGAACCGGTCGAACTTACGACTGACCATCGCAGCTCCCATCAGAGAACCAAAAGAAGGTCTCGTCGGTATCAGCCCCAGGGGCCACCTACGAGGCCCATGAAATTACCAGCCACCGACCACTTGCGTAGCCCAGCTACCAGATATGCCCCTCGCCCGCTGAACCACCGCAGGGGCGAGAGGCAATCGAAGAGCCAGCAGCCTGTCCACCCAAAGGCTTCAGGGCACCACACGACCATAGGGATAGGGGCGCGCAATGCCCCGCCTGGGGGGGGGGGGGGCGGCACTCCCCTTCCTCTAGGGATCCGCTGAATCCCGGCGAACCAGCACGCCTCTCAGTGCACCAACAGAGGCTGCACTCCAACAGCCCCGGGGGGCACTTGGCCCATGTCTGCCATTCCGCCAGGAGACGCGGACAGTGCCAGGGACGACACCGCACCCGACTCCACGCTACAGCGTCATGCAGCAGCGGCCGCATCCCGCCGGCCACTTACTCCGGGCGGGCGCCAACGTGCGCAGTACCTATCACCACCGCCGGTCTCGATGCAGCGAAATCCACCACCAGCCATCACGTGGTCATTGAACGTGGGTTGCGACCTTATAACTCCAACCCAGATCAACTGGCCGGTCCCGCGACCACAAAAGGCAACGACATCAGCGATGGGAAGGAGGTTCCTGTCGCCATCTACCCTACGGGCCATCCCAGACCCTCAAGCCTCCAGCGCTCCTCAGGGCGGGCGGCCCCCTCTCAACCGATCATCCACGTGAAAGTGGACAGCAGACCACGACCACCAGCGGACCGCACACCCCCGCCTCTGGGCCACCATCCCATGGAGCCAGATGGTTCGCCAATGATTGGCGAAGGCGGGTGGAATGTTGCGGATTCACAATTATATGCTCGGGGAGAATCTAGTATCCTCATCGTCTAGTACTCTCCCCGACAAATATATTCACCACACCTGCCAGCAACACGATGACAGTGCATGAGCAACTGTCTTGCGTAACTGTCAATGGTGCACGATCAATTGTAAAACTTGAATTGGATTTTAATTTGCAAGCCACCATGTGGCTTTTAGATTGTAAACCATTCATTGGTTTTGTCGCACGCCATCATGTGGCTTTTGAATTTGTCGAACATTAATTGGATTTGTAAAAACAACCATGTGCCGTTTGCTGTAATAGTTGTGATTCATATGATAGCTTTGCATTAAATTGATATACTGAACTAAAACACGGAACGTGCTATTTATTATCCTGTGTAATTCGTTTACTACAACGCAAATCAAAGTGATCATCACTATCACTGCATACGGAGGGACAATTAAGGTCGTCGAATACATCCGTTCAGCGGGAACTACCAACCGGATGATTGACACAAAAGGTATTGCTGTTCCTTTGTTAATCTAAACCTATTTGGTTTCAGGCACCGTGGTTTCGGACGCCATTGCGTCAATCCATCAACAACGTGCTCATCTTTAGCTATTCCCCGACGACATTCCTCGTTCGGCGGAACACCACCACAAGGATCTCGACCGACGACATTCCTCGCTCGGCGTCGAGATATCGCACAATTACTATTACTTTTTGTTATTAATTATTATAGTTTATATTTATTCTTGTTATTAATTGTTAGTATTAATTCTTTATATAATTGAATACAGATAGTGAAGACGAAATATTTGATCAATTGCTACGAGTCGACATCAACGCTAAACATGGAGAATACAGTCGACACTCCGTCAACTATTGGATTGCATCAGAAGACTCACCTGATGGAATTGCAATACCTCAACACCAAATCTGCCGAATCCCTCAAGGCATGGATAGCTGCACCTTTCACCAATGTCGGCAACCCAAGCATTGGGCTAACTACTTACTTGGGTGGGCGCGATTACTTAAAAATAGGAAACCAATCTGGATCTTCCTATACATCATATGCCTGCCAATCGTCTGCCTATGTCTTATCATTGAAAATAGAAAGGCAAAAAGAAGTAGCGACCAATCCCACCTTGTCACAAACAACTGCCGAGGCGATCATGGAATCGATACTACCGACATTACAACCAACATCGGCCGAGCTATCCCGGGCAGACATAACAGTATAGATCGCGTATGCGGAGAACAAACTGGTATATACGCAAATGAAGGGATTCATGACAAAGGATGGTCAAACGCATGGCCAACAGCATACGGCCAATAACGATAGAGATGCCCCTCGCCACACAGATATCGGTCGAGGGAAGGCAAGATGGACTCCAGGATACGGAGTCAGCGAGCACGTCTGGAACATCTACAATGTCTAACGCAGCGGAGCCGCCTCGACCGGTGGACCCTGAGCCTGAACCCCACCTTGAAATGACTATGCTCGTACTACCCTGCAGAAATATATCTACAAAATACACCCCACGCGGAGACCAACTATCCACGCCACCCTATTCTGCGCTACAAAACGCGTTGATGGAACAAATGCAGGAGGTATCCCTAATCGCGATAAAACCATCTTTGGAATCATTATTGACACGAGATGTGGCGGCTAGATCCGTATTAGCCTGGGCTTCAAAGGCAGGCCGAGGAGGGTGGTCCGAGCAGGCCTCGTTGATAAGGCTCTCTCTGCTGCAATACGCCTTGGACGAAGAGGTGGCAAGAATGGACACTACAACAGATGTATACTAAGGAACGTAACATCAACCTACGAAGAAACCTCAGTGCTACTAGATAAGGAAAATCTATCTTCTGCCCGAGTAATAGCCATGCCTTTTGACACTTTCATGGCTTTCACACTACTGGACACAGACACGTTGCCCGTCCCGGAGGGATTCGAGCCCGGTGCAATTGATGCATCTTGGATCGGAGTTCCCATGGGTTCGGGCGTCATCAACCGGCTATACACAAGGGAATATATAATGGCATATTTGGACTCATCCATGACCTTCGGTTCTGTGAGACGAACTTACTCAATTACCACCACCCACCCCGAAAAACTGAGTGGAAAACATGCATAGTACCTTCATCATCCCTGACATACGTAAGAGGTTCATTAAACATAATAATCATACTACATGATGTAACCTCACAGAACCCACCAGCCACTGTCAACATCGCAGGAGAGCAGATCCCGGTATACGCAAAGGGAATACCAAATGACGCTTTACCCACATACAGTTTCTCAGATATGTGGAAACAATATTACACCACCGCTAATTTGCCGCAGATCCGAACAAGGTTAAATATGGCATGGAATTACATATCCAATAGGCTGAGCACCCAGGCCTGCGAACTGGCTGCACTGAGCATCGCGGCCGAACACACACCCGCTACCCGCCCAGGCATGTACTTGTTTTCAAAACAAGACACTATACGATACGACAACTCAAGACCACTGGCAGGAGCTCATGTCGTAACATATGACACTCCTCCATCAGCGTATCCACTAACACCAGGGAGCGAGTATCTGGCTCAGGCCTTATCCATGAACGATCAGGAGGCATGGAAGAGAAAGACGGGAGGATTCAATGCTGCGGCACTGTCTCCTCTATCCCTGCCTCCCAGCGGATTTATGGAGATATCGAAAGATGTAAAAAACAGAGTGGTGGTCAATAACAGACCCAGCGCCGCGAACTCCCAAACGTATTTCACAATATCTGATGCAACAACCATATCTCGGCTCACCATATACGATGGGATGATAACCAAGGACAGTCAGCCGATGCAATTCTCAGACCATCGAGGAATGGCTGGGTGGATCCACATGCTGTCATCAGCCTTGAGCGCATCGACGGCTGCCTTCTTACTCCTGAACGATATACCGTCACGCGAATGGTCTGGGTACAACACAACATTTGACCCCCTAGACCGCACATTTCAATTGGAAAAGATGAAACGGGACATCAGCTTCGGCATGTTTGGACATGCCGACATACAGTCAATGTCAGAATTCTGGGAGTATGGATTCGACGACATCGAACAGTATTACGGCTCGATAGACCCTTTTTCAAATAGAGCATGTGGACTGCAGGCGAACGTACCCTCAGATTTCGTACTGCAATGGATCGATAAAACACAGATAGAAGGGTTTAGCGATGTGGATGACGATCAACGGTTGATAAGAGTAAGCCAGAAGACGGCCCTAACGACCAAAATAACGAAACACAACCGTTCATCGCTTCTGTTGTACATGATCACACCAAATACAGAAAACTACCTGCCCATGCTACAGGACATCACCCCCAGAGTAGGGCAGATGCCCGCAAATAATGGGGCATGGATCGAGCAGTACACCTATTTGTCTAACGCGCACCTCGAAACCTACGCCATTAGGGATAGGAAGCTGACCACCATTAACTGTCCCACCGGATCAGTCGAATTGGCTTCTCGATAGTATAGTGGTTAGTATCCTCGCCTGTCACGCGGGAGACCGGGGTTCGATTCCCCGTCGGGGAGCTTCTGGTGCAAGACTAATGACCTTCCCCGGAAAAACAAATTATCATGGAAAATTTAACAACCCTCAGGACTTGCTAAATAAGGCCAAGACCGGTTCCCGGTTGTAGTGCCGATGATGATGATGATTAATTCTTCATAGTTTTTGTAATTAATAAAAGATAGTTATTGCTCTTCCGTTTCTATCATAAAAGATAGTTTTCATTTTCGTTCGTTTTTCGTAATAATTGTATTATTTTCGTTCGTTGCCAACATTGTGTTGTGCCTATTTGCAATAAAGAGTTTCGTAATAGGAAACATTGCGTTTAATTTGTTTGTTCGTCGTCGTTCGCTCTCGGTAAACGCACCGGGACTCAACGGGGGGGTTATAGCGTTTGGGATGATAGTGAAGAAGGTGTGATTCGAACTGACGCTATGACAGTTAGAATCACCAAAAATTGAACCAATGCGTAACACATCAGGCTACTGGCCGTGTTTAGAATTCGATTTTTAAACTCAAGTATATTCCACAGATGTGAATTGTTATGTTATCGCTATGGTGTACGGCCCTGATGCATTTTCTTATTCGGTTTTCGTTCGGCGTTCTTCACTATTTGCTTGTGTATTGTGTGTGTATCTGTGAGAGACGCCACAGGGTGGAGGGGCTTCAAAAAAATCAATTCACCTGTAGAATATGCTCTCAAAGCCCCAAGTATGAATTTGTATTATAGCGGGTCAAAATGAACTCGATAGGAACGCATACCCAACCACATTGTACAGTAAAATTCGAGAGAGAGTCGGTTTAAATGTATTTTTCTCAAAATCATGTTTTTGAAACGCGTGTACAAGATAACTCGTAATTTTACAAATGAATACTTTTAGGAATATTGGGAATGTGGATTTAGATTAGATATAACACATTCATGCCTTTGTACTACCAGGTGTATGCATAAGTTTTCCAGTTTCTTTGGTAAAAAAATACGTAATTCTCTAGAGAAATTAATTTTTTTTATTAAAAATATTGTCCATCGGCTTCTACGCATTTCGCCCATATTTCAGGTAATTTATGAATAGCATGCCAGGAAAACTGCTTGTCTTTCGCGGGAAACCATTCGTCGAGCTATTTTCCAACTTCCTCGAAATCGCTGAAGTGCTGCTCTACGAATGATTCTTGTGACACATGTAATGCTTTCAGTACCTGGCTGACTTTCAAACAGACAACTTGTCTCACAGTTTTGTTCGTGCTATTTATCTTAATCAACCGTTATTTTCACAATAATTTTCACAATTTAATTATCATTATCTTGTTTTCTTTGCCTCGTTTTCCGCATACAAAAATTTGAACAAGTGTTATAACCGTTAAGTTATGGCCCCTGGGCCACGTGTGTTAAATAAAATTAAGCGCAAACGGTTGCGTTACGACCCCGTTATTGGAGGCCAAACTCCTCCCGATAAATTTTCAAAAGTCAACAATAAGGTTCTAGAAAAATCTAAAATGTGTTCAAACAATAACTTTTTTCAACCACTTCAAAGTCTGATAGAGGACTCTCCTGAAATGGATCCGACCAAAGACGAACAGTGCGCAGAACCTCCTAAAAAAACTGTTCCGCCAATTGTGGTATTAAAAACAACTAGTGCTAAAGTGCGTGATATTTTGAGCAACATTAAGATAGACAAATACTTAATCAAAAACATTTCGCTTGGGCAAAAAATATGTGCCCCAACAATGGACATATACAACAAAATCAGAACCGAACTCTTACGGTTAAAATGTGAGTTCTTCACCCACTCGCGTAAGGAAAATCGTCCATTAAAGGTAGTGTTATCCGTACTAGACTTAATTAGCAACGATGTAGTGAAAAATGAACTAATTGCACTCGGGATAAAGTGCCTAGATGTTAAAACCATCACATTAAATCCGTCAACAAAAGCCCTGTACAAACACTACTTGTACATCGTCTATATTCAACGCGGTTCTGTTACATTAAACGAACTAAAATGGAACTACTCAACCTTGTTCAAAACCATCGTTCGCTGGGACTTTAAAAAACATCATCCAGGTAAGGTCACACAATGTCAAAATTGCCAGCTTTACGGTCACGGCTCGATGCATTGTCATATAAATAGCTTCTGTGCAATATGTTCGGGAAACCATAAAACATCCGACTGCAAAACGAATGAGGTCATCAAGTGTGCAAATTGTAGTGGGCCACATAAATCCACCGATCCAGAATGCATTAGCCGAAAACAGTACATAGACATTCACCGCAGAGTATCCCCACGTGGACGTGGTACAGGAAATACAACGTTCCTACAGCCTCCGAGTGACAAACAGCAGCCACTGCCCGACCGATTATCCATTGATAATTTTCCTCCACTACCGCGATCTGTGCGTCAACCTTCACTTCCTTCATCCACCTGGGCTTCTGGCCTCCATCAAACCCAGCAACCTTCCAACAGTGATACGACACACACGAAGAAAAATCCGTCAGAAACTTTAACTAACGATAACCTGTTCTCATTTAGCGAGATAAACTCTCTTCTTAATGAAGTTGTAACCAAGCTTAGTGCTTGTCAAACTAAAGCTGACCAATTTAACGTCATTACTTCATTAGCTATTAAGTACATATACTCGGAAAAAACATGTTAAGAAACTCTCTTAACATCATAACTTGGAATGCGAGAAGCATCAAAAACAAAAAGCATGAATTTTTTAGTTTCTTGATAAATTTTAATATTGACATTGCACTTGTTTCAGAAACATAGCTCAAACAAGACATTTCTTTCTCACATCAAAATTACATATGTTATCGCCTAGACAGGGTACATGCTAGTGGTGGAGGTGTCGCCATTGTTGTGAAAAAATGTATAGAACATTCCTTGCGTCCTTCATTGCGCCTCAAGTTAATTGAGGAAATTAGTATAGATGTAACATTAAGTGACAACTCCAAGGTGAGTCTTTTTTCGGTCTATTTCCCTGGAGGAAATAGAAACCTAGAGAAATCTACTTACTTTAAGCGGGATCTGCAAAAATTGTATAGAGTCAACACTCGAAACAAGGTAATTATTGGTGGTGATCTAAACTGCAGACATCAGTCGTGGAATTGTCTTGGGGCAAACAGCTGGGGTAACATTTTACTAGATGTGGCTGAATCCAGCCCAAGTTTTTCCATACTTTATCCACTTCTCCCCACCTATATCCCATCGAGTGCTAACAAGAACCCCTCAACTCTCGATCAATATATCACTAATATTCCAAATTACTACACAGTACCATTAACTCTAAATGCGTTAGGTTCAGACCACCTTCCGATCAGCCTCACAGTGAATCATACAGTAGCTGTAAATCATACCAGTTTATACCACAACTATTCCGCCGCCAACTGGAATTGTTATAAATCATATATAATCACGAAGTTGGTTCTAGATGATACCAGCCTAATTCTATAACCTGCAGCGAGCACATTGATATCCTATTTAACAATTTTGTTTCTGTTATCAATAGAGCGGCCGATCTTACGATACCTAAATGTTCCACTGCTCTAATTGATAAGGCACCGCTTCCCGAAAATATCTTACATCTGATTAGGCTACGAAACTCTGAAAGAAGAAAATGGCTTCGTTATAGAATCGAGTGTTTTCTAGTTAATGTTAAAGTCTTAAATAATATCATTAAAAAAGAAATCTCAGCATATAAGAACAAGTGTTGGAATAAACACCTTTCCTCTGTTGACAAAGCAAGCAAACCGTTCTCAAAAATATCAAAAATTATGAAAAAGAGAGGGTCAAGTATTCCTGCGTTTAAAGTTCACGACAAGTTGTTTATTTCTTCAGTGGAGAAATCGAACCTACTTGCTAACACGTTTAGTAAGAACCACTCCATATCTATGCATCTAAGCGACGCGTATACTGAGGCTGAAGTTGCTAACACTATCCATGTACTTTCTCAAACACCAGCTGAAAGTACTTACGCAACTAATATCAGCAAAGTTAAAGAATTGATAAAAAAATCGAAATCTAAAAAGTCTAATCTAATCTCGATAATATTAACAACAAATTAATCAAAGCACTTCCACCTGCTGCAACTATTTAATGTTCATTTTCAACGCTTGTCTTAAGAATTGTTATTTTCCGGACTGTTGGAAAACAGCAAAAGTAATACCTATCCCGAAACCCGGCAAACCGAAGAACAGCCCCGAAAGCTACAGACCTATTAGTCTACTTAGCTGACTAAGTAAGCTCTTAGAAAAAATCATTAAGGAAAGGATTGATCGTTTTGTGGAAGACAATAACATCTTACCAAACTTTCAGTTCGGTTTCCGTAGTGGTCACAGCACAATCCACCAAGTCTTGCGCATTAAAAACCACATAGCTGGTAAATTTATCGACAAGGAGTCAACGGGACTGGTTCTTCTAGACATCGAAAAAGCCTTTGATACGGTATGGCACGACGCCTTGATTTATAAGCCACTGAAGCTTAAGCTGCCAATACCGCTTATCAAAATTATCCAGAGCTTTCTTCGTTCGAGAAAATATGTTGTGAGTATAGGAACCGACATTTGGCTCCTCGATAGTATAGTGGTTAGTATACCCGCCTGTCACCCGGGAGACCGGGGTTCGATTCCCCGTCGGGGAGCCCCTAGCGCAAGACTAATGACCTTGCCCAGAAAAAATAAATCATTATGGAAAATTTAACAAGCCTCAGGACTTGCTAAATAAGGCCAAGACCGGTTCCCAGTTGTAGTACCGATGATGATGATAGGGACCGACATATCCTCTACTCACCAAATCCACTATGGTGTACCCCAAGGCTCGGTCCTTGGTCCCATATTATTCACATTGTTTGTCGCAGATTTACAATGTCTAGGTGAAAACATTCAGGTAGCTATGTTTGCCGATGATACGGCCATTTTCTCTTCGGGTGCCTTATTCACTAATGTCTACAACTCATTGCAAGCAGCTCTTGACAAACTAGCAGTATATTACAGGAAATGGAAAATAAAAATAAATGGTAATAAAACACAAGCTGTCTGGTTTTCGAGATGTAGGAAACACTGCTACCTACCAAATGGCACTAAACTCAGTATGTGTGCAGTTGATATTGATTGGTCCGAAGACTGTAGATATCTAGGTATTATTCTAGATAAAAAACTCATCTTTCAAAAACACATCACTACCACAATTGACAAAATAAACAAAGTCGTAAGAGTTATGTATCCATTAGTGTGTAGAAAATCAAAGCTTAGCATCGAAAATAAAATTATAATATTTAAAACAATTTTTCAAGCTATACTCCTGTACGGGGATAGGAAGCTGACCACCATTAACTGTCCCACCGGATCAGTCGAATTGGCTCCTCGATAGTATAGTGGTTAGTACACCCGCCTGTCACCCGGGAGACCGGGGTTCGATTCCCCGTCGGGGAGCCCCTGGCGCAAGACTAATGACCTTGCCCAGACAAAATAAATCATTATGGAAAATTTAACAAGCCTCAGGACTTGCTAAATAAGGCCAAGACCGGTTCCCGGTTGTAGTGCCGATGATGATGATGATGATATATATATATATAGATTGAAAATGTTGCTGAATTTGCCATGGCATTATTCGACACATGAACTACATGAAAACGCTAACGTTAAACCGGTAGAGTTCCTTATTGACAAAATTAATCGAAACGTCTTCACCAATTGTTCTTTTTCCGATAATGTTCTCGTTTCCCGTCTTGCGTTATCCTAAATCACTACATATGTACTCTGTCTATGAAAATTATATCGAGGTCATTACTATATAAAATAACCGGAAGCTACTCTTAAGATTCAAATAAGGGTTTTTTCTTGTAGTTTTCCCTTAATTTATTGTTTGTTATTCATTAAAATTGTGCTATTGTCGTTATATAGATTTAAGATTATAGTTGTAAAGGAATTGCTATCCTAAATCTCTTAAGTACTAGTTGTAAAATATACCATAAATGTAATTATCTACCAAATAAAAATTGAATTGAATGTAATGCTTCTGCTAATTGCCGTTGAGTTTGAGTTGGGTCATCATCCAATAACTCCTGCAATTTCTCGTCTTCACATTTTTGTGGCCTACCAGAACGCTCATTGTCTTTCACATTGAAATCACCACTTTTAAATTGCCGAAACCCTGTCTCACATGTTCTAATTGATGGAGCGTTGTTGTATAAACATTTTAACATAACTTACCGTCTTCTGGCTGTTAGAGCCCGTGTCTTTCGGCTTCCGGCTTGTTAGCCCGTAGGTTGTCCTTCCTCAGCTGAGGGACGTTGGCCGGGATCTTCCCCCTTGGGGACGTCTATGGGCAGTGGCTTGCGTACGGCTTGATTCGGCTTCCGGCTATTAGAGCCAGTGGGTAGTTGCTTCCGGGTCTTCTGTCCGTAGGTGTGTTTCCGGATGTTGACCCTCTAGACTCATCCAAAATAAAAGGCCGCTTTTTTGGTTTTGTCTTTAGAGTATATTTATTTTTTGTATATTTTTTATTTAATTTAATTTAATTCACAATGAAGTGCCACACTTGGCTGTCTGTTTCTAATTATTAGTTGGTGCGTGATGCACCCCTTTTGGTGTACTGATTCTAATTGCTTTCATCTAAAATGAAACTCCTTATTTATACTAAAAACCTAAATCAAAAACTACATACCTTCCCACGATCATAGCTGTCTTCCAGACAGCCACCTGACGAAGGCCAAGCCAACGACGATGAGAACCACAATTTTGCAATTTTGCAAATTCTTCACCCCAAGGCCATGAAATTTTCCCATAGCGAACTGTATGCAGGTAAAATTACCTTGGAGATGATGGGGTGTTGGGTGGTCAATTTTTCATCTAGGTGATGAGACTGTTGGGTGTGGGAATTGCAGAATCGCAATTTTAGATAAGGCAATGAGAAATGCATGCATTTCAAGGTGATTGGGGATTTAGTTTGGCATAGGTAGGATGTGGGAAATGCAAGATTGCAATTCTAAGTATGGGAAATGGAAATGCGTTTAGCAACAGGTAGACATGTGATAAGATTTCACAGCTACACCGAAAGGATTCCATGGGTTGTAGCAAGAAATTATATTTGATGCTACACTGAGAATTTTTTCGGTTTTAACATTAATTAATGTTGTCCCATATGCATGCAATAGTATAGTGGTTAGTATACCCGCCTGTCACGAGGGATACCGGGGTTCGTTTCCCCGTCGGGGAGCCTCTGGCGCAAGACTAATGACCTTGCCCGGAAAAAACAAATCCTTATGGAAAATTTAACAAGCCTCAGGACTTGCTAAATAAGGTCAAGACCGGTCTCCGGTTGTAGTGCCGATGATGATGATATGCATGCAATACTATTGTTTCTTGTAGGATCTTGCGTGTAGCAAAAGTATTTATTATTTATAACATTCATTGGCTATATTCGTGTATTCTATACAATGTATGGGT
Organism: Microdon myrmicae; assembly: GCA_963931805.1. NCBI lineage: Eukaryota > Metazoa > Arthropoda > Insecta > Diptera > Syrphidae > Microdon > Microdon myrmicae. The sequence continues at coordinate 37,427,590 of OZ007499.1, read as the reverse complement.
AGTTTGCGTGCAGCAAAGTGTGTAGACATATAGTATTGTGACGCATATTGTGGGGGAGGAGTTCGGATGCCGACAGGGACATGGGTTCACTACGCTCCCACCGAATTAGAACTGCGGAAAGTTCACCAAAAAGGGCTGAATGAAATAAGACCAATCGGACGCAGCCCGGAAAATGAGACACACGGGATCGGGTATACATTATTCTATTGTTTATTAGTTCTTTTATTTGACGATTCTTATTTAAATTTATTTGTGTTCATGGCAAGTTGTGTTTACACGTAGTTTAAAACTCAGCACATAGTCCACAATTGAAAGTGTTTATGGTTAATGTTTTTCGGTTCTATTTTATCTGAAAATGTTTAGCTTTAATTCAAACTCGGTATAAATATTTACTGAATAAAGTTAAGCAATTGACAAGGGGACCAGGTAACGTACGCAGCGCTCATTTTAAACTTTCACTTAAATTAGAACTCGCGCAGCAGACTCACGCGACGCGGCTCGACTTTACTTTACACACGGGGGCTTGCATGCCCCCATGTGATCGCCGCGATTATAAGGCGACTCTTGATGTGCGCGTGGTGGTAGTTAGATGACGACTGACTCGTGAAGTCGAGAATTCATTGCGTTGTGGCAGTGGCGTCGTAAACTCATTGTCACTTACCAAGAATTTAGTGGAAGAGTTGCTATGCCTGCATAGGAATTTAGTTCCAGCAAATCCTTGCCGTATAAGCTAAGTTGGATTCGTTGGTTGTGTATACTGGGAAATTGAAATTGCTTGGGTGCAAGCAAGGGATATCGTTTAGATAGAAATGTTAACCGAAATAATTTCGGGGAAATTTGCGCGGCTTAGTTAGTTGGTAATGTTCCGTTGAGGATTTGGATATGCGTTTGTTATGGCATATGAATTTCGGGGAAATTAATATTGCTTGGTCGCAAAGAGGGAGTATGGATTAAGTAGAGAATTGACCGAAGCAATTTTGGGAAAATTTGTATGTGGGGTGGTGTAATTAAGGAAGATGATTAGTATTCCGTTGTAAATTGGAATATGCATTTATTTTAGCTTGGGAAATGGGTTCTTGGTAAGTATGGGATGTATGCAAATGCAGATTTTGCACGGGGAGCTGGATTAAAGTGATACGCTGTTAGTGGTCAAGATTGGTTGGCGTTGTGGGTTGGTTCTCCATGTGGTATAGAGAACCCCCACAATATGACAATCAGTACTAGAATATTCGAGAAAGTCCGAAACAAAGTACTAGAATATTCTATAAAGTACTGTAAAACTGGAGACTATGAACAATAGAACATTCAAGGCGGAACATTCAACGGACGGAAACGAAACACCGAATCAGAATGTGAGGAAACGGTATAAATACGTCACACACAGATCATGGAGAGGAGTAAGAAGTAGAAAGTGAAGCAAGTGATAAGTAAAGAAGTCAGAAGTAAGCAGTCAAGGACGCGATAAGTCAAGAAATCGTTAAGTGTACGGTAAAAGTAACGGTTGTTATTAACGGACTAATAAAGTGTTATATTAATTCAAAATCGATTTAACGACTCTTATTTATTAAAAATAATTAATCCAGCGAATCCTAAGCTTGCTACAGTATATTATTTCTGTGTGTAACAGCGTGTTGACAATATGTTTCTACTAGCAAACGATGAATTCCAACAGCCTTTTTCTTTTTATAAATAAGAAAAGCGATACGTGCCGCAATGTCCTTTTTCGGCACAAACCTCGAGATAATCACTGAACGATAAAACAAAGACGCTCGTTTTTGGCGGACTTAACTTGTGTGTGTTTGTAGTTAAATCGCAGACGAACAAAATGACGTACGTGTCAAATGTATACGCTGCGTATTTTTCGCTGGCGCCATCTCTTAGTTAAACCGGAAACAACTGGTATATATGTGAGATAAGTAGATTTAATTAGCTTTTCTTGAAATGGAAGAATATCAAATATTTTGATAAATATTTTTGTACTTCTACCTATGGAATTCTGGCGACTCGAACAGGTTATGAACTCACCACCGTAGTGAAGAACACATAACATACGAGAATCGAAACATTTTTCAGTGTTGTGCACAAGAGTATTCACTTAGCAATTATTTAGTTTAAGGAACCATTCCGGTTTGTTCGGGAAAAAAAACATTTTTTTTTTTTTGCTTAATCGTTGATTTTATCCTTCAAAAATAATATGTTAAAATTTGGAAACGAAATCTTAGGTGGTTCCAAAGTTGTAGGTCATTAAAGGGTCGGGTCTCCCGCGGATACAAATACGTATCATAGGTGGCAACTACCGTGTATTTAGAAAGATGCAGACTATCCATTTATGGGCATTAATTTGCTTCGCTGTTGGCTTGGGCCAACTGCCACTTCTTTGAATATGTCGCAATCTTGTGCTACTGAACAACATGTTCATAAGCGGTAATGGATAGTCGCTCCTGTGTATGTGGTTTTTACATTCGGGCGTTATGCGGGTGACCTGCGATTGCCTGAGTTTTAGTTAGTTTCATATATATGAAACTGCCCAGAGGGCCCGGAGTCATGGTGCAAATGGAAACGCGCGGAAGCTGCGAATGAGCTGTCAAAGTTCCACCACGACAAACCTCCCTTGGATCCTAAAGTACGAACAGCTATTTACCCAGTTTACGTAAAACTGACAGATTCCGATTTGTTAAAAAAATTCGAGGGAGATTTCACGCAAAATAACGACGAAAGTTTCAATGCTACTATCTGGCAAATGGCGCCAAAACACACATACAGTGGTAAGAAAATCATTGAAGTTGCGGCTCTTACCGCAGCTTGTATGTTTAATGAGGGGTTTTTACCTGTATTGCTAATAATGCAAGTCATGGGCATCAAAATTGGGTACGCTGCGAGAGCGTTTGCGAACGAGAGGGACAGAGATCGGCTGCAAGACGCTGACTGCAGCCTAGTATACAACTCGCACGAGGCACGAACAGCGAGGAAAAAGGCAAAAATGCAACTGGAGGACCAATTCGAAGTCGTGGAATGAATTGTTTATGGTCCATGAATAGATGTCTAGCTGTTAGTATAAAAAATCCCGATGATTTCATGAAAAAAATCACTTTTTCTTTTGTCTAATTTATCTCCAAACTTTGACTGCGTTTTTCTCGAAACGACTTCTTTGAGTGCGGTGTAAGCGATAATATGAAAACGGTGCATGCGATTCTTATGAAAGTTCGCACACATATTTTTAACAAGCACACGCAAATTGTGAGTGACTTACTTATTTATTTATTTATTTATTTTTTTAGTTATAACTAAAAAATAGAGCAAAAAAGGGCCGAACATTTTTTTCAATAGTCCACCAGTTTGTTGTTTTTTATCAATTTTAAAAAAATTTTCACTCACATTGGGCTAAATGTATTTAAGTTCAATAAACTTTTTGCATTTTTCGTATTTTTGCATCGGGGACGAAAATAACCCTTACACGAGCAGAACGTATCCACTATGACCAACAGAAGAGATCATGAGGAACACCTGGCCATGCTTCAACATCGGCAGCAAAACCGAATATTCATGGGAATTTCTGAAACCGTTTTTTTTTTTTTTTTTTTTTTTTTTTTTTATATTAGACTTCTCTCGGGAGAGGCGAAGAACAGCACCCGTGATAATATCTGTAAAACAGACAGAGGTCGGCTACGCGCCTTCGTTGTGATAGCGACTGTAGTGCCGACATCAGCGCCGAGTCCCCGATCAGGCGGATCGCTCGTCTCTCTATGCTCTCAAGTAGGTCGAGGGTATGTTTAGGAGCAGAGCTCCAAACACGAGAGCAATATTCGAGCGCAGGTCTACTTTGGGATTTATATAGGAGAAGAAGTTGGGCCGGGGTAAAATATTTCTTGGCTCTAAAAAGATAGCTCAGATTTTCCTGAGGCTGACCTTGCGATACTCGACACGTGTTTATGCCATGATACATTCCCACAGACCGTGACGCCGAGCAATTTGGAACCGATGATCCACTTTTCTTTGTGAATGTTGTATATTGTGTCTTCGCTGCATTGAAGTCGACGAGATTGGCCCTTCCCCACTGCAGGATCCTATCTAGATCCTGATGCATCAATCGGCCGAACACCTGAAAAGGAGGAAACAAGCGTACTATCATCCGCAAAACTGTACACTTTGATATCCGTTGTCTCCAACAAATCATTTATGTGAAGCAAAAACAAGGTTGGAGCCAAAATAGAGCCCTGTGGCACCCTTGAATTAACAGGATACAGATCCGAAAACTCGCCGTCCACAATAACCCGGATCGATCGATTCGCCCAGTCGCAAAGCTGTTGGGAAAGTCCATATGAACGGAGTTTGCTCAGCAATGCCCCGTGCCAGGCGCGGTCAAAAGCCTTGGGGATATCCAATGCTACCGCCCTTGACTCACCGTGCCGTTCAATCGCAGATGTCCATATATCGGTTATAAGTACCAAAAGGTCTCCCGTGGATCGCCTGCCACGGAATCCGTATTGACGATCATTCAGAAGTCCGTTGCACTCCAAATACTTAACCAACTCTGTATTGATGACTTTTTCCATTACCTTAGATAAAATAGACAGTAATGCTATCGGACGGTAATTTTGTGGGAGACACTTTTTTCCCGTCTTTGGGATTGGCTGAACTTGAGCGGTTTTCCAGCAGGCAGGAAAGGTCCTCCGTGCATAAGATAAGCGGAAGAGTCTGCCAAGAACCGGCGATAGTTCTGGAGCAGAGTTCTTAAGGACTATTGCTGGTATTCCGTCCGGGTCGGTTGCCTTCCTACAATCCAGTTCACGTAGAATGCGTTGAATAGTGCGCGGACGAAATCTCACATCCCGCATGGAAGACCGTGCCGGCGAGATCTCAGGTGGCTCCAAAAGGCCGGGATCGAGGTTTGAATTCGCGGAAAATAAATTCACGAACACATTAGCTTTATCCTTAGAATTCGTGACTAACGTCCCGCTGTCTGTCACCAACGGAGGGAAAGAGGAGGTTGTGAAGTTACCACTGACAGCTTTTGCCATTGACCAGAAGGAGCGCGAACCAGTTGGGCACCGAAGGAGCTTATTGATCATCCTGTCGCTGTGAGCTTTCTTCTCGGTATCAATCACCTGGTTGCATACGTTTCTGATTCTAACAAAATTCGTTCTGTTAACATCGATGGGGTTGGAGCGCCATTGCTTAAAAGCTCTATTTTTTGCCGCTGTAATCAGCTCGCATTTTTTATCAAACCAAGGTTTATCAGACAAACTTCGTTTGATGGAATTTGGAATATACATCTCCATCCCCAGAAGAATAATCTCTTGTACCGACTCCGCGCAAGCGTTAACATCGGAGTTTCCGAAGCACACCTCCAACCATGGAAAGGATGCGAAGAAATCTCGCAAATCGTCCCAGTTAGCAGCCCCATACTTCCATACATGGCGAAGCTGCCTAGGCCGGTTATTCGGTTGATAGGCAAGTGCTTGTGCGGCAGATACCAAGCAGTGATCTGAGTTTCCCAGTGGCGCAGAAACCTTTACGGTATAAATACTCGGTTCGGATGTCAAAAACAGATCCAGGGTGTTCGCATAATCGCCTCGGGCATCCGGAACTCGCGTTGGCTCCCCCAAGAGTTGAGTCAAGTTGTGGCTTACAGCAAACATCTCCGCCAGCCTCCCAGCCTCGTCGGTTCTGTTAGAATGTAACAACCAGCCGGAATTGTGCACATTAAAATCGCCAAGGACAATAATTTCAGAAGCTGGGTGGTTGATCTGTATCCAGTCGATGGTATGTGAAAGATGTTCGAAAAATGTCGCCGGTCGATCGTCATTTCAACAAAGAAATTTAACGGAGTTCCTTAGCACGACCTTCAACCATAAGATGTCCATATTATTGGGTTCCAATGCCTCCATCCTCTGACAGGCCAGATCGGACCGCGCGAAGACGCAGACTCCGCCCTTAAAATGGAATCTCGAATAGAAGTCGTATCCTGAGCAACGAGGATATGTCGAATCAGTTGACGAATCGACCTGGGTCTCAGTTAGGGGAAGGATATCCGGATCCGTTGTTTGCAAATATTGGTGGACGGCGTTTACATTCGTATTGGTGAAACCGATGCCCCTGATGTTACAAAATGCCGTCACCAGTCGAGCGTGGGCAGAGCCTTGAGAGCGAGCCCGGTTATGTGATGACGAACCTCTTAAAGTTCCATTATTTATCATGATGTCCCCACCGACATAGTCCCCCCCGGAGATCCGAATGGGAGACTAGTTTATCTCCTGAATTCTTTATATCAGAAGGTACCATCATGACAATACTTTGAATAAAACGAAATGTACCATTCTTTCGCAATAAATTCCTAATTTTTTAAAGAAAACGGCGGAAAATTATTTGTATACTTAATAGATTATGAAAACGCAACCGCCTGTCGCCTCAATGGCTGAGTTGGTAAGGAAGTTATGTCTTGCATTTGATTGTGTAAACCTAGGTTCAATTGATGACTGATGCAATTCGGCACAATTACTGAGTAGTAGGTAGGGTCCCAGCCCAGCCGCCCGGTGAAATACCACCCCATTAAACTATAGGCTTCGTGAAATGGTTGTGAGAAATCCTTGAGCATCTTTCGGAGCATGGCCGATGGACCCGGCCGAGAAAAAAAAAGCATCTCAGGGCGCTGACATAAAAAAAAAAACCGCTGTGAAGAACACAGCGCACAAGAGAATCAAAAAAATCCTTCAGTTCCGTAGATTATCACGTTCATACCACTGTGGTCCAATGCTTCGTTCTTGGTTCTAATTTTTTCATAGCGCTGTTGCAATATTCTCTGCACAATAAAATTAAATATAATGGGTGGTACTCACAGTTGTGCTGGTTCGGTGGTATCGGTCAAAGTTGCTCCAGATTTTCTCGGGTGGCGTGCGGCGAGGGATGTGGGTTGCCCTGAAAAGTTTCCTGCCTGCGGACAATATGTTACACTCGACTTCCCAATGAATGTTCGTTGTTAATTATGTAAGAGCCCTCCTTCTAATCGCGTTCTTCACTACTTTGTAAAACGCTTTGATGGGTAACCTGGACGTGATCTGCACTCAGCAAAATAATCTCGCACAGACGGGAGAGGGAGAGGGGTGTTGCAACGCCAACAAATTATGAACACGGAATAAAATGGAAAATGAAATTAGTCCGTTCATACAAAACTCCCAACGCTGAAATTGTAACATCCGAGGTCTCAGTTTCAATAATATGAACCAAAATGCCATTTATTAATATTCTCAATTAGGTATGTCCCTTATCAAGAGAAATTCAAATAGCTTTTTGAACATCCATTGTCGACGAGGAGTGTTTAATTAGGACTGCCGTTGTAGGTTAATGCGCACCATTAGTGCCATCTGGTGAAATACACCTGAAAGAAGTTAGAATTATCTGCAAACATACCAAATTTGATGAGGATAGCACGTCTCACGTGAACCGCGCAATGAAGTAACTTTTTAGGTTTCTTACGTGTACTTCATTTCCGCAATGACAGTGTAGTGTGTCAGTATTTATTGAACAGCCCTTTTACACACCACAATGAAGGTGATTTTGCGAACATTTCTTTCTATCATCTGAAATGAATTCATCATTGGAAATTTTCTGATAACTGCTGTGCTGATATCTCAAACGACTAACAATCCAACCATCCTTGCTAAGTATGAAAATAGGGGGCTATTATGTTGGGATATTCTCTCCTGCGGTCAGAGGTTTGTTTTAGAAACTGTATAGTTACGGAAATTATTGTTGACGTGGGGTTTCACATATACATATAACTTGATTTAATAAAAAACAGGCACAGAACATAATATTAGGTTCTACCACATGAAATGTCCGATTTTCGATCAGTCGGGAATAAGAAATTCACGAGTGAACATCTGTGCCAGAACGTTAAATTTGGCTTTTACTTGCGCTATAAAGACGTGCAACGCACTTCGAGATGGTTTTATTCCAAAGCCACCAGCGACGTCTATTCCACGTCGATAGGCATTTGTAGAAGAAACAAAGACCACGTGTTCGTCACATTGTAGTCCTACTATATTCAAGTACAAAGAGAAAACGATTAACGGGTCAATTGAAAAGTCCCCGGCCCCCCATAGTAAAACACATTTTTTTGGCAAAATTCGTTTTTTTTATTCAACATAATTCCCTTCGAGGGTGATACACTGATTATAGCGACCCTCCAACTTTTTTGTAGTACGATTTGTCCTTTGCTTCAAAATAGGCCTCAGTTTCGGCGATCACCTCTTCATTCGACGAAAATTTCCTCCCAGCGAGCATTCTTTTGAGATCTGAGAACAGGAAATAGTCGCTGGGGGCAGATCTGGAGAATACGGTGGATGCGGAAGCGATTCAAACCCCAATTCATGGATTTTTGCCATCGTTTTCACTGACTTGTGACACGGTGCATTGTCTTGGTGAAGCAGCACTTTCTTTTTCTTCAAATGTGGTCGTTTTTCGGCGATTTCGTCCTTCAAACGGCCCAATAACGCTGTGTAATAGTCGCTGTTGATGGTCCTTCCTTTTTCAAGATAGTCAATGAAAATTATTCCGCGCGCATCCCAAAATACGGACGCCATAACCTTGCCAGCCGACTGTTGCGTTTTTTCACGCTTTGGGGCGGGTTCATCGTGTGCAGTCCACTCGGATGATTGTCGATTGGACTTCGGAGTGAAATGATGGAGCCATGTTCCATCCATTGTCATATATCGACGCAAAAACTCGGGTTTATTACGCTTGATCATCTCCAAACACTGCTCCGAATCATCAACTCGTCGTTGTTTTTGGTCAAAAGTGAGCTCGCGCGGCACCCACTTTGCACAGAGCTTTCTCATACCCAAATATTCGTGAATGATATGATGTACACGTTCAGTTGATATCTTTAGAGTGCCTGCTATTTCATTCAATTTCAATTTACGGTCATTCAAAATCATTTTGTGGATTTTTCTAATGTTTTCGTCGGTAACAACCTCTTTTGGGCGTCCACTGCGTTCACCGTCTTCGGTGCTCATTTCACCACGTCTAAACTTAGCATACCAATCCTTGACGGTTGATTTTCCTGGGGCGGTGTCTCGAAACTCGTCATCAAGCCAAGTTTTTGCTTCAACTTTATTTTTTCCCTTCAAAAAGCAATCTTTTATCAACACGCGAAATTCCTTTTTATCCATTTTTTTCACAACAGAAGTTGCTTCACTCAAAATACTATAATTCACAAACTAATGATCCAACATCTGTCAAATTTATACACGCGCCTTTTGAAGGTTAGGGCTAACTAAAAATCATATGGATTTAATTCTAGTACCGCCATCTATGTGTCAGGCCGTGGACTTTTCAATTGACCTGTTAGTTATTACGTTTGATTGTGGTATAGATACCGACTGCGAGGAAATTGTTTGTCCTGTCTGGAATCGGCGTAGAATTATAGTATCTGATAGTGAAGAAGAAAGTGAGCATGCAGATCGTCAAATTAATTTTACATCTGATGAATGTTTATGGGAAAACTAGGAAAATGAACTTCATAACCTCCCCGACTCGACTCCGCCATCGTTCCCTGTCCTGTACAATCCCCAATCATGCAATCTCTTTTTTCTCAAAATCTTTGTATTATAGTTATATTCTTTAACTGAATTATTTCGTAGACTTTCTTAATGGAACCCCTTCCACGAGTTCTTTCAAAGACATTCTTGGTACAATTCCTTCTGCGAGGTGTTTCATAAACATTAACAGTGAAGTTCTTTCACAACCATAAAAGTAGAACTCCTGGTGGAGTCTTTTCATAGCCATTTAGAGTGAAGCTTATTCCACAAGCTCCTTCCTCGAACGCTCTACACTTAAGAAAAGAGGAGTGATAATTGCTTCGGGCTCTAAGAAGCACAATACATCTCATACTATTTTAATTGATAGGAGAAAGTTTGTGGTGGCAGTATAACTTTCACAACAGTAGATGATTATTCAGCTACTGTGAAAACACTTTCGGGATCGTTTGTAAACCACGTAATGTTTTTTGTTTTTACGAATTGATTGTTGGTGCCTAAAATGTTTGTCCTATTGAATTCTTCCTTCTATGGGAGTCTCCTTTATCACACATGGTGTTATTACTACTATTACTATTTATTGGTCTGTAGGAACCAGGAAGTTCATGACCACGCCGACTCGTTTCCGCCATCGTTCCCTGTCCTGTGTGCTCTCCTTCCACGCTTGATCATCTGATCCGATCTCCTCCTTAGGTCAAACCTAACATTGTCCTCCCATCTCCCTCGCGGCCGCCCTGCCAGTCTTTCCCGTTGATCTACCGTCAAGAATTCCAATCATTGCTCATTCGCGCCACATATCCGGCCCATCTTAATCTTCGCGACCTGATTATTCTTACTATTGTAGGTTTGCGGTATAGCTATTCCAATTCGTGGTTGTGGAGTTTCTTCCATTGTCCTGCCTCGTCATATTTACCGCCAACGATACCCCTTAAAACTTTATTCTCGAATACGAGGAATTTGTTTTCCCCCGTTTTGTGAGAGCCCATGTTTCGCATCCGTATAGAACAATCGGCATGATTATGATTCTATAGACACGGAGCTTTATATTACGTGATAGCAGTTTGGATTTCAGCAGTTTACTGACTGCGTGCCAATTAGCGTTGCCGGAGTGTAGTCTTTTGTTAATTTCCTTCGGCATTTCGTTACTGGCCGTCAGTATTATTCCCAGATATTTAAATTCTTTGACTTTTTCAAATATCTTGCCTCTGATGTTTATATGTGTCCCCTGCGGTCCACTTGCTCTCGCTGTAATCATGTATTTTGCCGTGTTCTTCATTTATTTCTAGACCCACCTCTTCTGTCGCTTGCATGATGATTTCACTGTTTTTACTTATAGTTTCTAGATTATCGCCCAAAACGGCGATGTCATCCGCATATGCGAGCACTTGTGTGACCCCGTTCAGGGATGATTCGGCCACGTTGTCGTCTTGTACCTTTCTGATAACATACTCGAGCACAAGGTTAAAAAGATATGGTGATAGGCAATCCCCCTATTTAAATCCGTCGCGGATTTTAAATGGCTTTCTATTCTATTCGCCCTTTGTTTTCGTTCATGCAGATTTGAATGAGGGTGGCATATTTTTTTGGGATTCCCAGCTCAACTACAGTATGGTAGAGTCTTTGCCATGCGACTGAGTCGTAGGCTTTTTTGAAGTCACTGGACAGTTGGCGAACCGTCTCTCCGTATTCCTACTTCTTTCCCAGCAATTGCTTTACTGTGAACATTTGGTCGCTCGTTGACCGGTTTCTACGGAATCCACACTGGTAGTCTCCCAGTATTTCTTCTGCGTATGGTGTGATTCTCGCCATTATGACATTTGTTAGTATTTTGTATGTGGTTGGGAGCAATGATATTCCTCTGTAATTTTCGCAGTCAGATCTGTCACCTTTTTTTGAAAATGAAAATGACTATTGAGGTTTTCCATTCTTCCGGAATGACTTCCTTATCCCATATTGTTTTAATCAGTTGGAGGATCCTTCGTGCGGTTGCCTCTCGTCCATGTTTCACAAGCTCTGCCGGTATGCAGTCGAGTCCGGGAGCCTTGTTGTTTTTCAATCGATTTATTGCGTTTACAACTTCGTTGAAAGAGGGCTCTGAGATCTGAGGCTCGGCTGTATGTACGTCTGGTGCGTTTATTTGTAGTTGATGGATGCGCACATTGAGCAGGTTTTCAAAGTATTGCTGCCATCTTGTCACGATATTGTTTATATCTGTGACCAGACAGCCGTTTGCGTCTCGAAATATCTTCATCTATCTTCACGTTGAGGTCGGAAACTTTTCAGCCTACCGTAAATTAAGATAATTATTTGTTACTGACTTGTGGATGTGCTTTCGTAGCACCTTGCTGTTCTTCGGTTGGGGGACCGCCGACTTCCCTAAGTTCTGCCGTGTTCAAATCTTCGTATCAATCTTTTGTTTAAACCGAGAAAAGAATCCACAGGGTCCAAAGAGATACAAAATACCCATTACTGTTTGTACTTTTTTAAGTTTAGTTATTGGGCACTTAACTTATGTTTTATTATATTTGTATATATAGGTTTTTTCATTAATTGTGTTTATTGATATGAATATTTTGGTTCCTTTTATTTTTCATCGTATTACGAGTATGCACTCAACACCCGTTCACTTCACCAATTCCTTCATTAATGTTTATTTTAAATTAAATAGAAAATATACTAGTAATTTTCTGAATTCACCAAGAGAACACACTGCACCACTTTACTCGAACAACTCCTGACCCTCTTGGTCAATAGTATTGAACCAACTCCCTCTTTTCTTCTTCGTCTCTTCCTTTCATCCTGCAGATCGGAGGATCCTTTCTTTTGTTTGCATGGCCCTTTTGCCACCCGTCATTTCCTTTCTTTATCTTTCCCGGATTGGGTTCAAAATGGGAAACACAAAGGAACAATCAACAAAGGATCTTACTGATGAGCATTTACGATCCTCAATGTCGGTGGGCGACAAAACGAACATGTGGTTCGTTTTATGGGGCAAGTTGTTTGTTTTAACTTGGTTTAGTGAAAACAGAATATGATGCTGATTGTGGGAACGGATTTGAATATACAAATTTTTAAAGGATTGTAAAATTGCAGACGCGCATTTTATGATTTTCAACAATTTTGTTTGAAAGTTGTTCATCTGGTCCGCACATTTGGATCCAGGGAATTTTGCGTGTTAAACACGCGGTTCGCTTGTCACGTATTGCATTTTGAAGTTGAATTCAATGTGAGCAAATTGAACGTTTAGTTCAATTTGTTTGATATTGAATTGATGTGAGAATATTTAATGTATGGGGCCAATCCTAGGGCTTGCAGAGTGCTTCATCCTTTAAGTGGATGGTTTTGCGTGTACTGCGATTAATGGTGGAGCTTGGCTCCAAAGAGGTAAGTATTAAGGCGTGGAAGGTTTTGCGCGTAACAGCCGGTTATTCTCCCCATTCTCTTAAATTCACCTTCCCCTAGAATCCTCTCTCTTCCAGGGCATGTCTCCCTTCTAGGAGATCGCATCATATCTTGTTCTACGCTTCCACTTCATCCGCAGAGATACCGTGTGGATGTGTGGCGTTTCTAACAGATACACACACAATACACAAGCAAATAGTGAAGACCACTGAACGAAAATCGAATAAGAAAATGCATCAGAGCCGTATACTATAGCGATAACATAACAAATCCACATCAGTCGAATGTACTTGAGTTTAGAAATCGAATTCGTACACACGGCGGTGGTCTGATGGGTTGCGCTTTGGTTCAATTTCTTGTGATTCTGTCATAGCGTCAGTTCGAATCACACTTCTTCACTATCATCCCAAACGCTATAAGGCTAAGACTGGATCCCGGTTGTAGTGCCGATAATGATGATAATGATGACATACCTCTGATGTACTTTGCTCTGGCATTTTCTACGATTTTTTTGATCCGAGTATTTTTCCATTCGCGGTTTTTGCGTTTGAAGAGTCTCATTGTCTCTTTCCGAATTGTCGCGTATCTTTCTGCGTTGACTTCATCATATCACTCTGAGGCGATTACGTCCTTCGATCTTCGCCCTGCACTCATCGTCAAACCAAGGTTTGGATTTAATTGTTTTCTTAAATCCTAATACCTTTTGGGCTATTTGTTTGATTGGGTCTCTGATCGATGCCCATATAGTATCCACACTATTGGCTTCCTCTTCCTCACTACTCCCATTCTCCAGGATGCTAAATCTATTCGTTAGTTCGTCTTGTTATTCAGCCGTTTAGTTTATCAGTGTTGAGCTTTTTGCTCGTCTCCCGTGACTGCCGATGTGGGTTTGCTGCGATCTGACTCCTGATTTTACCCATCGTTAGAAGATGATCGGAGTCGCAATCTGCTCCCCTATATAATCTTACGTCAAGGATATTCGAGTGGTGTCTTTTGTCTATGAGGAAGTCGTCTATTTGGTGGCCATTCACTGTGGGCATCTACTGAGCCTACTGGCAATGCAAATGGTTGACAGGCCTCAGTTCCTGTGGCAACTACACCTTGCACGTGTTTTTTTTTTTTTACACTAACGCGCGCACAAAAGGGGCTTTTGAAGTACCCTTAAATGTCAGAGCGCAGTGCTAGCGGATGGAGAGGAAGTGGATAAGGAAAGGAGGTGTCGATGTATATTGGTCTTGAATGTTTGGACATCACAACGGCCAGGAAACACATGATCAGGCAGAACATTCCACATTCGTGTGGTTCGGCTAAAGAATGACTCTCTATGTTTATTTGTGCGCCTAAGGTCCACTTTCAACGTGAACTGATGCGCATTCACAGATTGACGGGTATCGCGGGAAAATGTCTCAAGGGGCGGAACACATTCAGCAAGTTCAGTTGAGCAACGACCGTGATAATACCTATAGAAAAGAGATAGGCATGATACGTTGCGCCTGTGTTCTACGGGCGGAACTGATAGGTTTACGGCTGGGTCCCCAATAAGTTTCACTGCTCGTTTTGGCATCCTGTCGAGCACGTGTAGTGCAGTTTTGGATGTGCCTTACCAAATATGTTAGTTGAACTCCATTTTTGGACGAATATACGCCTTGTAAATAGTGGCCAGGTTGGATGAAGTGAAGTATCTTTTGCATCTCTTAAGGAACCCCATACATTTGGCTGCACTTTTCGCAGCTTCAAATATGTTGTCATTCCAATTAAGAGTCGAATTAATTCGAGTGGCGAGGATTGATAATTCCTTGGCTTCGTCGATGCAAGTGCCGTATACAGTATATTCACTTTGGGGCTCACCTTTGACGACAAGAGGCAGCACTGCATTTTTAGGGCATTGAATTCTACTCGATTAGATAATCCGCACGGATCTATCTTGTTGAGGTCTAAATTCAATGTATCAAGCATAAGTTGCTGGTTGGTAGTGACGTTCGAAGAGTTTGGACGAGAATGTTCGTATGAGTATGAGCTACTCAACGTGCTATTTTGGCGGTGGTAAATTATTTAACTTTGGCGGTTATATGTTGAGTAACTTCGGGTTGGTACAATGTTCCGCCGAACACTGTTCGCACCAGAGGAAAAAAAAACACAAGAAACCAAAACACGGATTGAATCTTTTTTTTTTCATTTTTTAATCTTTTATATTTCTTTAATGTTTCTTACTTCGTTAAGGTCCGTACAATATTCTACTAAAGAGAGTAGCGAAATACACGCACGACACACACGTTACACTCTTGGATCCTATTCCACTATCAATCGGATACTGTAATCTAACTCCTCGACGTTTTTCCGTTGTCTCCTCCTTCACGATCAAAATCTCTCTGAGACGGATTGTATCTGTAACTCTATCCAAACATTTTCTTAGTTCCCCTGCTAACAGAATTTCCGGATTCCTGTTAGCAGCATGTCATCGTATCCCCGGGGATATTTCATAGTTTTTTTTTTTTTGAGAATGGGAAAGTCATCCTGCATACATTCTTCGTTGGTGATAGCATTTCCTTTTTCACGGCCTTCTGTTTGCACAGAACATCTGGCGCGAAGGCCGAGATGATTTTTCGGGCGTACAGCCCGTGGTTGTTTGCCTTTCGTAAACACAACCGAAATCCATTAGATCCTTCTAATGGGTGTGAAATTTTTACAAAGGAATCGTGGGACCGGAGTATTTCCTTTGTTGGCATTGGATTTGTAAATCTTCCGAATTATCTTGTTGCGATAATTTCGGTTGTTTACAATTTTGGCCGCGGATAGGCGATATGCTTTCTTGCGTTTAGCTGCCGGCGTATGCATCCGTTGTTATTTATTTACCGAAAATGCAATTCCTGGCACATCGTGCAGATGCTTTGGATGAAAGATTTATGGCCTATAATCTGGAATTGTTTTGCATACTATGAATGGATGCGTTGACTCGATGCTGAAAGTTTTTGAACGTTAAGTTCCTTGTTTTTTGATGTCGGTTTCAACATTGTTTCAGCTTCCTATGCCCTTGTTACCGGCCTGATTAATGAGCTTTGGGGACACGTGTCTGTGGGCAAGTGTACTGGATAAGGTAAGTCAGTTCCTTGAAGGTTTGGAACCTTACCTGGGCGGAATTGTGCGTTCGTAGGACGCTACACTATCATCAGCAAACGAGTGAATTGGGCTGTGAGTAATTGATAAGAGATCATTTATAAAGATGAGGAAGGGAGTGGATGATAGTGCCGAACCCTGGGGAACACCTGCATTAATTTGGTGGGAGACAGATTTGACACCATCAAGAACCACTTGGATTGAACGGCCAGAAAGATAGTCTCATCCATTGGATCAGGGAATTGTCCACTCCATATGAACGCAATTTTGACAAAGGGGCTGGATGCCAAACTCTGCCGAAGGCTTTTGAAATAGCCAATGCGACTACCTTGCTTTCACCGAGGTAGTGGATGGAATGGCTCCACTTTTCGGTAATGTACGCCATCAGATCTCCCGTGGACCCGTTGCTTGCCTTATCTTTCCTGGAAATTCGTGTCGGTGTGATGCATCGCCAACATATCTAGTTAATTTAGTGATATGTTGAAACCCGAACGTTTTTTACGTCACTAACTTGCCTTCCCCACCGTTCCCTGTTTTGTGCGTTTTCCTTTCATGCTTCGCTATCTGATTCGATTTCCTCAAGGTCACGCCTGACATTGTCCACCGATCTCCGTTCCGGCTACCCTACAAATCTCTTTCTCGTCAAAAATTCCGTGCTGTCATTGCATTTTCTCGCTCCATCTTTATCTCCACAACCTGATGCTTGCCACTACTGTAGGTTTAAAGTGTAGCTTCTCCAATTCGCCATTGTCGATTGTGACTTGAGCTTATTTATTTAAAATCGAGGTGTTTGAAGATATAAGGATTCTAATAGCATTCTACTAATATTCCATTGGCCAGCTAATATTACTTTGAAAGAATATTGGTGATTTTAAATAATATAAATTTCGAATATTTAATTAAAAAAAATAAAGGTACATTAGAATTGAACATATATAAAGTAAGCTTTTATATTGGAAAATGGACTCACACAAATTTAATATGAGGGACTCATTTTTTTATAATATTGATATGTAATTCTAAATTGCTATTTAATAAGAATAGCACTTTTCCAATTTAAATAATAATAGAAAACATTAAAACACATCCGCGTCGTTTAAAATGTAAACGTCATGGTTTTTGCCAAACGTAGCGACATCCCTGACTTAAGTCGACCGCTTTTCAAATTGTCAAATGTGTGTCGGTTCATCAGCACAATTAAATTTTTCGATTGAGGGAAAAGTAATTTCTGTCTCCATACTGAGTCAAGAGTTCCTTTGAAGAGTAAATATACTGTCGAGTATTGAAGAGTGTTCTGTTGGCAACCGAGAAGATAACTTTTTCGCTAAAGAGTGGAAGTGCCGAAATCAAAGCACCACTATTCGTGCACACGCCACAAGGCTCCGAGCAAATTTAAGAGAACCGGGAAGAACGAGTTGCTGCTCCGAGTTGGAGAAAAACAAACCAGAAGGCTGGTGTAATTACATCAAACCGTACGTCGTGCCGATGTTGTAAAACCGTAAAAAAAACTAAACCAATTCATCAAGAAAAAACAAGCTCCATAAAGTCGGGTTCCTCGAGTAATTATTCTAGGGTTGTGTCATTATCGGGTCCACATTTCGCAAACAATACGTTGAATCGAACGCGAGATATTTGATGATAATTGAATGTAGCGCAGATTCTTGAATGGACGAACTAGTTAGTATACGAGAAACAAGAACTCCGCGTGTGATATAATAGCACATAGTTGTTTTTCTGAGTGGCACATCCCTGGCGTTGTCCTGTTCGTCGTTCGTAGTGCGTATCATCTGCGGCGTGTTGCGGTGTTTTCCCACGGTTAAATGATAAGCAGTGAATATAATTAACAGAAGGCGCTTAAATAATCGCACAGGCAAGAAGGTAATGATTGTATACGGGTAATTGAAGTGTATATTGCGAACTTATCTCTTTTAAGTTTCAGTATCTCTTAGATAAAAGTCAAATATCGGTACGTATATATTTTATAATTAGTTATTTTAAAGAAATTTAGCTTTTGTGTTGCCATTTGTTATTATTGCAAAGCAAAGATCTTCTTGCCCTATTGTGCAATATATGTAAACCGCATCATCTTTGATACGAAAACAGTTAGTATCTGGTCATAGGGCAAATAACAATAGTTTGCGGTTTTCACATTACGACGGTTGCCGGAAACGTTCAAAGAGTGCACAATAGAGAATCCTTCGGAACTTCTTCGGCGTGAATATTGTAAAAGTGTTCCCCTTTCAGAAGAACGTTGAAGAGTATATAGAAAAGTATATAGACATCGATTTTGACCTATAAACAGAAGAGTATATACAAAAATGAAACTCACTGTTTACAAGGGGAACACAAGTGGCACCTACTTGGGTTCCTATTCTATTTGGCGTCGTAGTGTTGTACTTCTGCTCTCCCTTGTTCTGTTTTTCTCATCAGGCGGAAACGTATGTTGTGTATTCTGCTTTAAAGAATTGGGTTCGCCTATTCAAAAAAAAAAAAAAAATGGAGAAAAAAGTTCCCATTGAAGTTAGTGTAGTGCAGTTCTATCTATAGAGCAATGACTCTGAGGCTGTTCAGGTTTATGACTAGGTTCTGAGATATAGGTACATAAATTTGTTCTACTCCCAAAGATAGAAGGGTGAGAGCAGCAGATGTTAGTAAAACGTTTACATTTTCTGTTTTAAAACAAACGAGGCATTAGGGTTGTTTTCCTAGTAACCTCATCGTCGGTTGCTTTATTAAACTACACAAGACCTTATGTCCGGGAATAGCGTTTTTAAGTGCTATTGAAGAATCCTATAGTACAATTTATAAACCTTTATTACAGTCCTTTTATAAAAAAAAATTATAATCGCCTGCAAGGGTAATTTTTTAAAAAGACCATCCTGTTTGCCGACAGCAGGAATTAAAGTTGATAAGTCTTCAAAAAGTAAATTGTCATGAATTCTTGGAATTGATCATGAACTGCCGGAAATTGGACATTTTCTGTCATAAGTGGTACACTTTGTCACGAATTCCGTCATTCACCACATTGTTTCCAATGATATTTAATCTGTTTGATAGTCATTACAATGCATTTACAATCTCATATGACTTTGCATTGTTCAGTCATTTCTTGTCAGAATGAAACATAATATTCCAAAGGCTCAAGTTCCCAAAACATTACCCCTTTAACGAATGAGTTGACGTTTTGTTCTTTTCTTTTTTGTTGTAGTTGGTACTGGGGGAAGGTCTTTAAGTACAATGCTATGTATTCAATCGACTCCAATTGAGATCTTATTTCTCCGTGATCTGGAGATCCCTCGGATTCTCTCTCCTCATTAATAGATTATTGGTCCTGTCGCCTGCGATAATGCTATTTGCCATATTTTCGTGATTGAATCGGAGATTCTCTAAGCGCTAGTGCGTAACGCCATTTCGAAGGCAATTCAGAACAGTTCTGTTCTCCAAGTTGTGATCCTTTCGTTCCCTTTGGACATTGCCAGAAAGACAGTCCTGACAGCATTCACCTCATTTAATTACAAGTACCTTATCATTTTTGGCATCCGTGCCTATATTTGTTAGCAGTTGTTTGCGTTGCCTTTTTTTTTTCGATATAATTTTCATAGACAGAGTACATATGTGGTGATTTAGGATAACGCAAGACCGGAAACGAGAACATTGTCGGAAAAAGAACAATTGGCGAAGACGTTTCGATTAATTTTGTCAATAAGGAACTCTACCGGTTTAACGTTAGCGTTTTCATGTAGTTCATGTGTCGAATAATGCCATGGCAAATTCAGAAACATTTTCAATATATATATATATATATATTTTTTTTTTTTATTTTTTTTTTTTTATTTTTTATTAGACTTCTCTCGGGAGAGGCGAACCTATAGCGCCGAGTGGGCGCCCCGAGATGCCATCAAATAACTGTTGCAGTTCTTTTTGAACAGTTGCAGGTTGTAACGCTCCGGGAACACTCACGTGGGAAGACAGTTTCACAGCTTCCCCGCTCTGTAACGGAAAGAGTTCTGATACAGGGATGTTCGCGCCGTCGGGAGATGAACCACAAACTGGTGCGATCCGTCGGATTGTCTTGTGGAGCGCATATAAACCGAACTGCGTGGAACAATGCCAAGAATCTCCGAAGAACAGCACCCGTGATAATATCTGTAAAACAGACAGAGGTCGGCTACGCGCCTTCGATGTGATAGCGACTGTAGTCCCGACATCAACGCCGAGTCCCCGTTCAGGCGGATCGCTCGTCTCTGTGTGCTCTCAAGTAGGTGTAGGGTATGTTTAGGAGCCGAGCTCCAAACATGAGAGCAATATTCGAGCGCGGGTCTAATTTGGGATTTATATAGGAGAAGAAGTTGGGCCGGGGTAAAATATTTCTTGGCTCTAAAAAGATAACTCAGTTTTCCTGAGGCTGATCTGGCAATACTCGACACGTGTTTATGCCACGATACATTCCCACAGACCGTGACGCCGAGCAATTTCAAGCTTTCCCCATGTTCGAGGGCCCGGTCATCCATCATCAGCTGTGGAACTGATGATCCACTTTTCTTTGTGAATGTTGTATATTGTGTCTTCGCTGCATTGAGGTCGACGAGATTGGCCTTTCCCCACTGCAGAACCCTATCTAGATCCTGATTTAGAGAGTCAATCTGTCTACATCTCAGCTGATGCGACGCAGATGCACCAATCGGCCGAACACTCGAAAAGGAGGAAACAAGCGTACTATCATCCGCAAAACTGAACACTTTGTTATCCGTTGTCTCCAACAAATCATTTATGTGAAGCAAGAACAAGGTTGGAGCCAAAATAGAACCTTGGGGCACCCCCGAATTAACAGGATACAGATCTGAACACTCGCCGTCCACAACAACCCGGATCGATCGATTCTCAAGGAAGCTTTCCGCCCAGTCGCAAAGCTGTTGGGAAAGTCCATATGAACGAAGTTTGCTCAGCAATGCCCCGTGCCAGACGCGGTCAAAAGCCTTGGAGATATCCAATGCGACCGCCCTTGACTCACCATGCCGTTCAATCGCAGATGTCCATATATCTGTTATAAGTGTCCAAAGGTCTCCTGTGGACCGCCTGCGACGGAATCCGTATTGACGATCATTCAGAAGTCCGTTGCACTCCAAATACTTAACCAACTCTGTATTGATGACTTTTTCCATTACCTTAGATAAAATAGAGAGTAATGCTATCGGGCGGTAATTTTGTGGGAGACACTTTTTTCCCGTCTTTGGGATTGGCTGAACTTGAGCGGTTTTCCAGCAGGCAGGAAAGGTCCTCCGTGCATAAGATAAGCGAAAGAGTCTGCCAAGAACCGGCGATAGTTCTGAAGCACAGCTCTTAAGGACTATTGCTGGTATTCCGTCCGGACCGGTTGCCTTCCTACAATCCAGTTCACGTAGAATGCGTTGAATAGTGCGCGGACGAAATCTCACATCCCGCATGGAAGACCGTACCGGCGAGATCACAGGTGGCTTCAAAAGGCCGGGATCGAGGTTTGAATTCGCGGAAAATAAATTCGCGAACACATTAGCTTTATCCTTTGAATTCGTGACTAATGTCCCGCTGTCTGTCACCAACGGGAGGAAAGAGGAGGATGAGAAGTTACCGCTGACAGCCCTTGCCATTGACCAGAAGGAGCGTGAACCAGTTGGGCACCGAAGGAGCTTATTGATCACCCTGTCGTTATGAGCCTTCTTCGCGGTATCAATCGCCTGGTTGCACGCGTTTCTGATTCTAACAAAATTCGTTCTGTTAACATCGGTGGGGTTGGAGCGCTATTGCTTAAAGCTCTATTTTTTGCCGCTGTAATCAGCTCGCATTTTTTGTCAAACCAAGGTTTATCAGACGAACTTCGTTTGATGGAAAGTGGAATATACATCTCCATCCCCAGAAGAATAATCTCTGATACCGACTCCGCGCAAGCGTTAACATCGGAATTTCCGAAGCACACCTCCGACCATGGAAAGGATGCGAAGAAATCTCGCATATCGGTCCAGTTGGCAGCCCCATACTTCCATACATGGCGAAGCTTCCTAGGCCGGTTATTCGCTTGATATGAAAGTTCTTGCGCGACAGATACCAAGCAGTGATCTGAGTTTCCCAGTGGCGCAGAAACCTCTACGGTATAAATACTCGGTTCGGATGTCAAAAACAGATCCAGGGCGTTCGCATAATCGCCTCGGGCATCCGGCCCTCGCGTTGGCTCCCCCACGAGTTGAGTCAAGTTGTGGCCTACAGCAAACATCTCCGCCAGCCTCCCAGCCTCGTCGGTTCTGTTAGAATGTAACAACCAGTCGGAATTGTGCACGTTAAAATCGCCAAGGACAACAATTTGAGAAGCTGGGTGGTTGATCTGTATCCAGTCGGCGCTATATGAAAGATGTTCGAAAAATGTCGCCGGTCGATCGTCATTTCAACAAAGAAATTTAACGGAATTCCTCAGCACGACCCTCAACCATATGATGTCCATATTATTGGGTTCTAACGCCTCCATCCTCTGGCAAGCCAGATTGGACCGCGCGAAAACGCAGACTCCGCCATTAAAACGGAATCTCGAATAGAAGTCGTATCCTGAGCAACGAAGATATGTCGAATCTGTTGACGAATCG
The DNA here is from genome assembly GCA_963931805.1 of Microdon myrmicae. Classification (NCBI taxonomy): domain Eukaryota; kingdom Metazoa; phylum Arthropoda; class Insecta; order Diptera; family Syrphidae; genus Microdon; species Microdon myrmicae. Next base: position 37,404,927 of record OZ007499.1, on the reverse strand, counting down.
ACCTGGGTCTCAGTTAGGGGAAGGATATCCGGATCCGTTATTTGCAAATATTGGTGGACGGCGTTTACGTTGGTATTGGTGAAACCGATGCCCTTGCTGTTACAAAATGCCGTCACCAGTCGAGCGCCGGCAGAGCCTCGAGAGCGAGTCCGGTTATGTGATGACGAACCTCTTAAAGTTCCATTATTTATCATGATATCTGCATGATGTTCCCCCTGACATAGTCCCCCTCGGAGATCCGATTAGTTTACCTCCGGAATTCTTTATATCAGAAGGTACCATCATGACGTATCCCCGTGTCAGTCCGGGGCATCAGACACACATCCGAAACACCGTCGAAGATTTCTCTCGGCGATATCGCGGAATGTACAGCGTGACGGGGTGGTATCTCACCTTGGGACCGACTACCACCTAACCAACCTTTTCTCGAACCGGTCCATCAGCCAAGCTCCGAAAGATGGCCAAGGATTACTCCCGACCATTTCACGGAGCCTAAAGCTTGATCGGCGGAATTTGTAGATTTTAAATCTCATTCTCTTATTTCTGAATATTTTTTTTATTCGTGGTCCATCAGCCCAGCCCCGAAAGATGGCCAGGGATTTTTCCCGACCATTTCACGGAGCCTAAAGCTTGATCGGCCCAATTTGTAGATTTTAAATCTCATTCTCTTATTTCTGAACATTTTTTTTTATTCGTGGGAACATATTTGACAAATTTCTTGCTAAACCTCTTTTTGTACCGCAGTCCGGACATCCTCAGGCCCCCTTGGTACGGATTCCTGTTCGGCTGCCTTATGCCAAAGTCTTCATGTACTATTGTTTACAAAGTAAATGGAAACATTTTCGGGATTTATGATTGTTTGGGGAAATTCCAAACAACCTCCCGTTCCATTACCTTGTAATTCTGCGACAGGAAGTCGTTAGCCAACAGGTCGTGTTCCGACAACCCCTACAAGGTGTCTACTACCTGGAAACGACAGGGGATTTCTTGATGTAATTTGAACTTCCCCTGGCAGCATCTCCTAGACTTGCCCTTGCCAAGAAGCGTTTAGAGGTTGTTGCCTTTTGGGAATCCACTGCATATTTTCGGTGGAGCACTTTTACTTTTAAGAGGGTGATCTCAGCGCCAGTATCTACAATTAGGCGCCTATTTGTATTACGGCCAATGACCAAAGAGAGTTGAACAACTGGGACTTTGGTCGGCGGAAACTGATAACAGTTTTTATTAGATTGCGAGCTTAATTCGGTCGGGTTGGGGGTATCCGATCCGATCGTTTGGCGTTTCCCGACTTTCGATTTTTCACTTCTTGTCGACACCCTGCCGCCGTGTGGTTGTGTCGACTGCGAAATTGGCGTCGTTCTAATTTCTAATTTATATGCTATACAAAAAATTCTTAAATTCTAGTGTAGCGATCCTAAATCACTACTCCCATCCAACCCCCATTATTTCCTATAACCTTAACCATATCCCATAGTGAATCATTGAGCGACAGATTAAACCAAAAGTTAATTTGTCGCACATTGATCCGATTTCTAATTACCTCACCCTTACCCATAACCCAAATCATGTTCCCCCAATTGAATCATATGCACGACAAAATTAAACAAAATCCATTTGTCCTACATTGATTCAATTCCTAATAATCCTAACATCATGAAATGCTTAACTCTAAATGCATTTCATGATTTCCCCTTCCGGGAATTTATTCAAATAAACTCCTACCAACTTCCCGGAATCCTATTCCAATTCAAGCACACATCTTGTTTGTGCTTCTTGGAATTTTTACATAAAATTTTGACAAATCTCGATGAACCAGAGTATAAAAGGGCGGCACATTTTTATTTCGGAATTCAGTCAAGTTTCAGAGGCCGACCCCTGGTCGGGTCAATGAATAAAAATATAGAAGGCCCAAGCCAAACGATCGGCCACTTATTAATGTAAGCTTCAAGGTGTAAACAAAAGGATGAGCCAATAAAGTTGGGAGATATATATAGTAAAGAGTGCCGTTTATAATTCAGCATTGGACTAACCATTTTCGCGACGTGTTTAGTTGCTGGGAAGCTCGTTCTCTCCGTGTGCGGACTCGTTTATTCAGGACGTTTTCCAATCACCCGGAAACGTTCATTGACAATTTATTACGGCCCCTAAATCTACGCCATTGGCGGGTTAACCCATTCGGCAACCAAGTGGGGACGATGTGCTTTGTCCCGGAGTAACCAAACAGGCCTTGAGAGGAAACTCCGTAGGGACCACCCTCGCTGCCAAGGAACCTACAACAACCGAGTATCCCATCCGGAAACCCCCTGCACCCGCCGGAGGAAGTCAAGAGGGCGCACTCTTCACGCCATCCGCTCCAGAGGTTAACGGCCCCCACAAGATCACCCCAAAGGAGGTAACTAAACTATAGGTGCAACACTAGCTTAATTATCTTATATTATAACTTAATGGTCCTACTCAGACGCCCTAAGCTAAACACAATATGACAATTGTGCAATTTGCGTTTCGGCGACAGGTGCTGTCATTTATTGCCCTTATTATGGGCAATGCCACTCTTTTCGGCGGTTTGTTCTGTACTATAGAACGGCTGCGGCCTTCCTTGCGCATACAGTGTCTTTGTCGGTTCGTCGAGGATTTGGAGCCCTCTTCGCGTGCTTTTCTATTAGTAAACTCCCACCATTCGAGGTTAACAGCGCAAGTCGGTGGAGAATGACCGCGACGTACTGTACTAGCCGTTTTGGTGGGTGCACAGGTTGATGAAATTCGGGCTTTTTCCCATTTTCTCCTGTAACTGCACCCTCCCCACATATGATCCTTTCGGTTACAAAACTCACAGCAACATCGAATGCTGTACACCCTATGGTTCTTCATCAGCAATTCGTACACTCTAATCTGTTCCCTCTTGTTCACTAGATTCCATTATATTTGTGGTTCTCTTCAAAGATTGAACCAATGCTCAACACATCAGGTCACTGCCGCGTGTACGAATTCAATTTTTAAACTCAAGCACACTCAACTGATGTGGAATTGTTATGTTATCGCTATGGTATACGGCTCTGATGCTTTGCTTATTCGAATTTCCTTTCGGTGTTGTTCACTATTTGCTTGTATATTGTGTGTGTGTCTGTTAGAAACGCCACAGATGTTTATTGGTTTGAACAGCAATCCCGCTATTTTTACTTGACTAGTTACGTTGGTCATGATCAACCTACAAAGTCGTATCAATTTGTTTGGAATGCCAAACTCTCTCATGGCATTATATAGTTCTACCCTGCATATGCTGTCGTAGGCGGCCTTAAAGTCTATAAATAGATGATGTAATGGAATCTTAAATTCCATCGCCTGACTAAGGGTGAATATCTGATCTATCGCTGATTTGCCTGGGATGAAGCCACACTGGTATTGAACAATGATGACTTTAGCGTATGGGGCTATCCGATCTTGTAGGTTAGGGGAGAGTATCTTATAGGCGGTACTCGGCAATGTTGTACCCCTATAGTTTCTGCACACTGTGATATCTCTCTTCTTATGTATGAGGTAAATTATTCTACAACGCCAACCTTCCGACATCTACTCTTGCTCCCATACGTGCACCACGATCTCATGAATTGCGTGATGTAACGCTGTTCCTCCTTGTTTGATCAGCTCCGAGGGCTTTATTTGATTTGAGCTGTCTTATGACTTTTTACTGTTTCCTCAATGCTTGGTGGCGGCAGCATTTGGTCTTGATATTGCATTGGTGGAGCCTCCAATTCTTCTGTGAGTTGACCATTTACCAATTCATTGAAATGCACTTTCCATCGCTCCAGAATGCCTTCAGGATCGGGGATCAGATTACCTGCTTTATCCCTGCAGTAAGTGTAGCGTGGTATGTACCGCGTCATACTGCGAATTACTTGGTAGAACTTCCGCGCCTGGTGCGGACCTCGCTCCCTACCTTTCTCTCTTACACAGGCAAGTTTTTTTCCCCAAGCACTTTTCTTTTGTCTGTGGGGTCTTTTTTCAGATCTTCTGAGCTCTTTGTATTTCTCCTCGCGTACCCGCGTCCTATGAACTGCTGCATTGCCCGGTATGCAGCATTCTTACGTTCAATGGCTAGCTTGTACTCATCATCAAACCAGTCGCTCCGATCTCTACGACTACTGCCTAAGATGCGTGGCGGTCCTGCGAACCTCACAAACCACAGTGGGGTTAAATACGTTTTCGTCCAGCTAAAGGAGTCATACATACAGGTGTCCGGAACACGACGTATCCACAGACACGTGCCCCAATTTCTCTATCGACTCGTCATGCCTGCACGGTTATCAAAGGTCACTACACCAGAAACGAAGTTGTTTGACGACCCATTGGCTGGGCGAAAACAACTGGCCGGCGTGGCAGCGCCAGACGCCAACAGCCATCAAAATTCCATGCCCTAAAAGTATGGCCAAGAAATAAACAAATTTATGATCTTCTCTTGAGCCAACCGCAATTTGGTTTTTCCTTATCGAAAGGACTATTGTGGGAACAGAAGGTAAACAATAAACGAACCGACACTGGTTCTACAAGGAGATAAAAACCCTGCAAACATATCGCAGCCGAATATTGACTTCGGCCGAGGAAATCACCAGGGCCATAAACCACCTGCGGGTAGAGTACACAAAGGGATACCGCAGATGTGTGAAAAAGCCTGACGATCCTCGGCGTATCTACGGCCACATGGACAGCAACGTTCACGTCTGGGTGTGTGGGTGTATCATCTTGCGATAACCAGAATCATCCACATCCGTGAGGATGTTGAGCTCGGTCTCGAGATATCTGAAAAGAAAAAGGGGGGAGGTATCTAAGGATAGTGTGGACAGGGTTAGTTCAGGTGTTCTCTAACTACTTGGATGGAGGGATGGTGGGAAGAAATCGTACAAGACCGGTGGGTCTTGGGTGCGGAAATAAACGCCGATCACGTTTTTGGCGCCTGATGATCTGCGCTTTGGTCGGTGTGTGTGTGTATGTTTGTACCGTCTTGTACTGTGCGTGCGTGTGTGTGTGTGGTGTGTTATCAGTAGACCCTATGGAATGGGTCCAGGAATCCTCTATTATAGAGGGGCATGTTGTTGGGAAGGGTGCTTTCTTCAGTTTTGTACTGAAGAAGAAATAGTGGTGGTCTGATCCGAAGAGATCGAAAGAGAGAAGGGTCGAGAACGCAAGACTCCCGTACTAGTGGATTCTCCTTGGTATGAATGCTTTCGAGGTACTTATATGCTAATTGTAGCAAGTACTCGTCGATAGGAATAATGGAGGCACATTCGTATAGGTGAGAGTTTGGGTAATGGCGACCGTCGGGCCTTCTAGAGTGGTTGGTGCATCTTCTGAGGAGTTTTCTTTCGAAAACTCGAAGTCTTTCCATTTGGGCCGAAGATATGCAGGACCATATGGGAAAGGCGTATGATATTCCAGATCGGATTAGCTGCTTATAGCAGAGAAGCTTAACTTTGGTGTCAACTTTGTTGCTCCACTTCAAAATTTTGTGCAGTTGCCTAGACCGACCGAAGCCCCTTTGAAGAATGTGGGTCATATGTGTGGTGAAATTCATTTTTGGGATATAGATGACCCCAAGATATTTCATCCTGTCCTGTGGTCTAATCGTAGTACCTCCTATTTGTATTCGAATATTCTGTGAATATCCAGAAGTAGGTTGGGAGTGTTTACTACTCAGAATGATAGCTACTGCTTTGGCTGGGTTAAGTTGGATTTTCCATCGACTGCAGTACTGATACAGTTCGTCTAGGTGACGGTTGAGTCGATTTGTTGCGAGTTTAGGGCTTTTGGATGACGTGTATACTAGGACGTCATCCGCATAGCATATCTGGTTTACTCTCCCGTCCACAGGGCGACGAATATCTGAGGTGTAGATATTAAATAACATGGGGCCTAGAATGGAGCCCTGTGATACTCCTGCAGCGGGGTTGAAAGTTGGAGAAAGCTTTCCATTCACTCGTACTTAAAAGGTTCTGTGGCGGTTCACTCGAACGCCACTACTTACCGGTTCTTTTGCCACCAGGTAACCGTTTCCTCATGCGCCCTACAATAGGAAAAGAGGTACTTAATTCAGCATGGTTGCCAGCTAACATCTGGGGGCTGTGTATCTTTGACGCCCACTGGTGCAAAAATACATCAGCAACAATAAGTGCGTAACACAAAAGGCATAGCCTTAAGAGACGCACCAGGTTCTGGGAAACAAGTTGGCTGCACCATCATGGGACCATCGTCATACTTACCAAAGGGGCACCGTAAATATAAACTACAAAAACAGCATCCGTGGATTGTCGCCGCACTGAATTTCCTCGTAGGTGATACCCAGCACACAGTGCCACATGAAACACCCGGTACTGCATCACTCAAATATTTTTGTCTCGTCACGCAAGTGTGCGACGTATTCCAGTACACAGCAAATCACCCAAGCCATGATTGGTGATTTCCCCGCCAATAGTGCGCTTGTGTATGGAAAGGCAAAATAAAATAAACCACACCATACATCCAGGGGTGTGGAGTTACCACCGGCGTTGTTGCGGAGCACAGCCATCGCTGTACAAACAGCAGCACCGATGTGCTTGGCCGCCCTATGATGCGGCACAGAATCCAAGGCAGCTGTGATTACACACCCTTGACTGTGTTGCAGCGCTAGTCGGAAGATGCCGATGATCCTCGTACTGGTCGGCTGCCAGCGAACGATTGTGTGAGTGTGGGTAAAAGAGATCAACCCCTATGGATAGTGCACGTCCATGGGAGTTGACTCAAGTCAGTCTGAATTCTGTGGTCAAGTGATAAAGTCGGAGCGGCTAAAGTTTGTGGTTTATTGAATGACGTACACGCGAGACAAGGTGCAGAATGTACATGGTTTGAATTGATAAAAAGCAAGTGCTACCGTTGTATATAGAAAAACATTTTCCACGGTTCGAATTAATAAAAAGCAAGTGCTACCGTTGTATATAGAAAAACATTTTCCATGGTTTGAATTAATAAAAAGCAAGTGCTACCATTGTATATAGAATACAGTTTTCCATGGTTCGAATTAATAAAAAAAGCAAGTGCTATCGTTGTATAATAAGAACATTAAATTCCTTCTTGTTAAGAAAACATTTAATATACTTAGTGTAAAGAACATTAAATTACTTCTTGTTAAGAAAACATTTAATCTACTTAGTGCGAAAGCGTTATTGATTTACTTAGTGTAAAAAACATTGAATTACTTCTTGTTAAGAAAACATTAAATCTACTTAGCTTAAAAGCATCATTGATTTACTTAGTTGTTTAAACGTTTAGAAATAAAAACAGTTAAGCATAAGAAATAGGTGTTTATTTTTGTATTGGAAGGGACTGCTGCGTCGTGTAGAGATTATAACAATTTCGGCAGCAGCTAACCAAAAATAAAACCACAGTTCTGTTTAGAAATAACTAGTAGATGATACCACACTGCGTTTTATTGACGCCAGTATTTAGTAATTTAAAGATTCGATCCACGTCGTGTCAAAAGCCTTTTCAATGTCCAGGCTCACCGCAATGGTGGGTTCCTTATTAAAGAGGCGCACGGAGACGTGGTTTTGAAATATGTTGACAGCCATAGTGGTGCTGTGCGCTCTTCTAAATCCAAATTGGAATTTAGGTATTAGATTCCTGTTACTGATAAAGTTATTTAGTTTCTTGTATATGAATTTTTCATATATTTTGCTGATGCAAGTGTGGAGCGAATTAGGTCGAAAGCTTGAGGGGTGATACGTTGGTTTCCCAACTTTTGCTATTGGACAAACAATAGCATGCTTCCAAGTTTGGGGAAAGTACCCCATGTTGTAGGCATGGTTGAAAGAATGGAGAGCTTTATAAAGAATAAAGCCGAAAGCCTTCGCAACGAGTGGTACGACATGTTGTCGATACCGGGTGACTTGTTGGGGTTTCGAGATTTAACTAGATTTTGTAGGGTATTTGGCGTGACGAAACCGTGACCATTATCACGTGTGTCATCGAATCGAAGTATGCACTGCTAGATGGGTTGAAGACAACAATTGGCTCGTTAAAGTTGTCTAGTTTATTTTGGACCTCTGAATTAATGGAGGCATTAGTATCCGAGTCCCCATCCTGGAGAGTAATCCTGTGATTATTTTCAGAGGTCTCTTCGATAATATTTGCTTTATTGGTGTCATTATTAACAACAACACCGTGGTGTATGATTGGACCAGTGATACGAGAAGTGCTACATATCTTTTTAACATTTGTATAAATGTTCTGGTCCATCTGAATACACCTGAGTTTGTCTTCCAATTGTCGGGTACGATTGTTTTGAGTTCTTTGTTTTATCAGTGTACCAATATTGTAAATGATGGATCGCAATAATGGTTCTCTTTGGGTAAAGCGGTGACGATATCTCATTCTGCAGAACTTTTTACGCTCCCGGATGAGATGAAGAGTGAAGTCATGGGGTATCTGATAAGTCTATAGCGTTTGGGATGATAGCGAAGAACGTGTGATTCGAACTGGCGCTATGACAGTTAGAATCACAAAAAATTGAACCAAAGCGCAACCCATCAGGCCACCACCGTGTGTACGAATTCGATATCTAAACTCAAGTACATTCGACTGATGTGGATTTTTGTTATGTTATCGCTATGCTATACGGCTCTGATGCATTTTCTTATTCGATTTTCGTTCAGTGTTCTTCACTATTTGCTTGTGTATTGTGTGTGTATCTGTTACAAACCTCACAAGTCTTTTCAAGTTTGTACTTCAGGACATGAGTCTCCGAAGTTTTAACTAGAATCTCATGAAGTCGAGTTGCAGCGTTATTTATCTCAACCGTCGTTAGGCTCCTGTCAGTGGGAAAAGAGTGTTGGTGGAGTTTTTCGTTCAATGTGACATTGAAGTTGTCCCAGTTTGTGCGCCCATAATCGGGTACGTATCTGATATGAGCCCGGGATGCTCGATAGCCGCGGATGAACATGGTCACAGCGTTGTGGTCAGATACACCCGCAGATACTTGGGGAGGAGTGATTTGGGGAAGTAAGTCTTTGGACACAATGAAGATGTCCAGGATTGAGTTGCTTCGGGTACCAACCATAAGTGCGATTATTTCGAAGTTGAGGGCATACTCCTGGTATTTGAAAAAAAAAAAAAATTGGTGGCGAGAGGGCCGACTTTAGCGAGACAAGGACAGATGTGTCCTTCATCTTGTCTCTGACTTCTGGTCATCTTGCGATAACCAGAATCACCCACATCCGTGAGGATGTTGGGCTCGGTCTCGCGATATCTGAAAAGAAAAGAAAAAAAGTACCCCCACTTCCAAGGATAGTGTGGACAGTGTTAGCCCAGGTGTTCTCTAACTACTTGTATAGCGGGATGGTGGGAAAGAAATCATACAAGGCCGGTAGGTCTTTGGTGCGGTAGTAAACGCAGATCACGTCTCTGGCGTCTGATAATCTGCGCTTTGGTCGGTGTGTATGTTTGTGTTTGTGCCGTCTTGTACTGTGCGTTCGTGTGTGTGGTTTGTTAATAGTAGACCCTATGGGATGGGTCCAGGAATCCTCTATTATAGAGGGGAATGTTGTTGGGAAGGGTGCTTTCTTCAGTTTTGTACTGAAGAAGAAATTGTGGGGTTTACTCCTGGTATTTGGTCGATGTGCTCGCCTTATATATCCCCGCAGCTGTCCTTACATTCGTTCGTTTCTTATGCTATTCTTCTCTTTCACTCGTTTTCTCCTGAGTGATGTTCTTTTCTTGAGCACGTTTCTTGAGTGCCCTTTTCCTCTCGAGTGGTTTTCCGCAATCGGTGTGCCGCTGATCGTTGTGCTTCCCAGGAACTTGTTTGCTGGTGCTTGCCTTCTCTTTCTTGGGAAATCGCATCGCCAACAATCTTCAATCACCATTTTCAGGATTTCCTAACGTTTTCTTGAGACACGGTTTCATTTGGACGACCAGATCTTTCAGCATCATTTGTGTCCGTACGACCACTTTTTAAATAAGTATCACATCATCATCATCATTATCGGCACTACAACCGGGATCCGATCTTGCCGTTATTTAGCAAGTCTCTGCACAGGTATCCGGTCCTTGTCCGAGACTTGTTAAATTTTCCATAATAATTTGTTTTTCCGGGCAAGATTATTAGCCTTGCGCCAAATAAATAAGTATACCACCGACAAATGGTTGATTTCGAAGAGCAGACTCCGGATTATACTTTTTAAGCCATTGCTGAGCTTCAACGGTATTTTTTCCCATAAAAGGCAAACGAAACTTGGTTTTTTCCATTGATTTCAATATTGTAAAAATCATCATCATCATCATCATCGGCACTACAACCGGGAGCCGGTCTTGGCCTTATTTAGCAAGTCCTGGGGCTTGTTAAATTTTCCATAATGATTTTTTTTTCCGGGCAAGGTCATTAGTCTTGCGCCAGAGGCTCCCCGGCGGGGAATTCGTAAAAATAGCGTCACTTAAATTACTATTAATCAGTCTGTTATGATCCGATTATCATGAAATTTTGACACGTATCATTTGAAAGTTAGTTTTTTTTATTCATTTAAAAAATACATTTTTTTTATTCATTTAAAAAATACATTTTTTTTATTCATTTAAAAAATACATTTTTTTTATTCATTTAAAAAATACGTTTTTTTAAAATTTAATTTAATTTTTTTTTTAAATTTTTATTAAATTTTTTGAATTTTTTTAAAATTTATTTCACCTATAACGCTGAGTCGGCGCCCTGAAATACTATTTTTTTTTCTCGACCGGATCCATCAGCCAAGCTCCGAACTATTGTCAAGGATATCTCCCAAACATTTCACGAAGCCTATAGCTGAATGGGGTGGTATTTCACCAGGCGGCTGGGCTTTGGGTCCCTACCTACCACTCAGTAATTGTGCGGCACTGCACAATAGCAAGAGTCGTTAGTTGAAACTAGGTTTGCACAATCAAACACAAGGCACAACCTCCTTACCAACTAGGCCATTGAGGCGGCGTACTTCCTAAAAGTCATTTTTATTACAGGCACCCTCTCTGAGTTAGACCGGGGACTTATTGAACGATGTTATTGCTAAAGTTCTTATGAAACGCCGCCATCGCATCCCCCCGTAGTTAGAGTTTGGAGTAGTTGTATTAAGGTGGGAAGCTCAATAATCACTGTCGTATTCAATGTGGAATACTCTATCTGATCATGTGTTTCCTCGTCGTTGTAATGTCATGTGTTTCCTCGTTGTTGTAATATCCAGGCTCCTCGATAGTATAATGGTTAGTATACCCGCCTGTCACGCGGGCGACCGGGGTTTGATTATGTGGCGACTCTAACAGATTCACACATAATTCACAAGCAAAATAGTGAAGAGCACCGAACGAAAAATCGAATAAGAAAATACATCAGAGCCACCTTAGCGATAACATAACAATTCATATCAGTGGAGTATAGTCGAGTTTAAAAATCAAATTCTAAAATCGGCCAGTAGCCTGATGGGTAACGCTTAGGTTCAATTTTTGGTGATTCAAACTGTCATAGCGTCAGTTCGAATCACACGTTCTTCTTCACTATTATTTCAAACGCTATAATTGCCCGTCGGGTAGCTTCTGGCGCAAGACTAATGACCTTGCCCGGAAAAAAACAAATCATTATGGAAAATTTAACAAGCCTCAGGACTTGCTAAATAAGGCTAAGACCGGTTCCCGGTTGTAGTGCCGATGATGATGATGATGATATAATGTCCAGGCATTTAAGACCAATGTACATCGATACCTCCTTTCCTTATCCAGTTCCTCTCCTTCCGCTCGCGCTGTGCTCTGACATTTAAAGGTGCTCCAAAATCGCCGTTTTGTGTGCGCGTTTATGTAAAAAAAAATCCGTAAATAGTTTTTGATAGTATTTATAAGTATTACAGGTATTCCCCGACTTACGACCGAGATAGGTTCCTGGTCATCGGTCGTAAGTCGATTAAGTCGCAACTCGAATTTCATATAAAAAAAATTCCGACTTAGCTAATGTAATGTATTATTTGTACTGAAATATGTATGTAAATCGAATTTTTTTACTTTGTTTTTTTTTTTTAATTTTTCTCATATATTTTAGGGTTTCCCCGCAACTACATATTTGTCTTCTTTAAGTATTTCCTATGAAAAAAATTGGAAAAAAAAAATGGTCGTAAGTGCGAATAGTCGTAAGTCGAACGGTCGTAAGTCGGGGACTACCTGTAGTCGAGAGTTATGTTATTCGAGAAAGGTTCATCATCCAGCATGGATGAATTTACTGCCCCAATAGTTCAGTTTTATATTTAATGTTACATTGGTGTGACCACACAGCATCTCATTAGTATTGAGACCCTCCTCCTATGGTTCGAATTTAGGTCGGATTGAAATTATTATACCATACTTGTAGCGTCTCTAACAGATACACACACGGTACACAAGCAAATATTGGAGAGCACCGAACGAAAATCGAATAAGAAAATACATCAGAGCCGTATACCATAGCGATAATATAACAATTCACATCAGTGGAATATACTTGAGTTTAAAAATCGAATACCAAACACGGCCAGAAGCCTGATGTGTTACGCTTAGGTTCAATTTTTGGTGATTCTAACTGTCATAGCGTTAGTTCGAATCACACGTTCTTCATTATCATTCCAAACGCTATAATTGGTGACCCCGACGTGATCTGTACACACAGCATACACTTTCCCATAGTAAACAGAACTTCACACACGATCAGGACTTCCGCATAGAGCACAGGCACACTCGCCTGCTCCGTCGTTCGCACACGAAATTGATCGTAACGAAGTTACTGAGGAGGGTGTAGTGTAGCGTCTCTAACAGATACACACACGGTACACAAGCAAATAGTGAAGAACACCGAACGAAAATCGAATAAGAAAATACATCAGAGCCGTATACCGTAGCGATAATATAACAATTCACATCAGTGGATAAAAATCGAATACGAAACACGGCCAGTAGCCTGATGTGTTACGCTTAGGTTCAATTTTTGGTGATTCTAACTGTCATAGCGTCAGTTCGAATCACACGTTCTTCAGTATCATTCCAAACGCTATATACTCCACAAACAGGATTTAATGGGAATAATATGAACAATACTCAGAAAATCGTTCTTCTGCTGGTACCCATGGGCATTTAAGGCCAATGTACATCGATACCACGCTTCCTTATCCTCTCCATTTTCTTTGACTTGTACTGTGTTTTTGCATTTAAGGGTACTTCAAAATCTCCCTTCTGTTTAAAACAAATGTATCGATACTGCATTTTCCTATTCTTAAGTTCTTTTTGTGTATTGACATTTATGGGTCCTTTTGTGCATGATTTATAAGAAAAAAAAAAAACGGTTTACCATACCCCTGTAACATTCATCCCATCGCATTTGTCCTATCTACGGTTTATTCGTTAGAATCTGGGTTTGGACGAAGTTTATTAATTGATCCATTATTAAATGTGCGCACTTCCACAGTTGAATGTTTTTGTTTACTTGGTCGATTTTTTTATATCTAATGCGACAGTTTGCCCTATCTACATCTAAGCTGATTATGGCCTATAATGGAAGGCCATCGAAACTTTCATTATGAAAAATAGTTGTATTAAAATTCGGCAGTAAATATTTCCGTAATTTTTTCTATAATCAATGTCTTTCAATTATTCGTTGCTAGATTTTCAGATCACTTTCTTCATAATCTAGTTTAATAACGGTGGTGATATTTGTGCATTTATTTAGCTTATCGCTTCGTTCATGGTAAATATGCGAGTTTCTTTGGAAAATGATATTTTCCGGACATTGAATTCGCTTGCTTTACTTCATCAGAATATTCAATTATAAAATTGTTTACTACCTACAAACACCATCGGATACATCTGATGAGCAATCGCAATTATTTTACGAAGCATTCTGTTCAACTTTCATTGTATTGTATATTTCAAGTCTCTGCACAGGGAAGATCATCGACGTTCGGTTCTTTCTTAGCACAGCTTTGAACATTATTGAATGGATTGGAAGGTCTACTCGTGCAACGCAAACGTAGATCCGACGATTGAAGATTATCTTTTGTTATGTATATAGAAGACGTGATGACAAAGACTCTTGTGTAAGATCTCGAATTGTAAACTGCGGCAACTAATACAAAGCTGCCTTTAATTAGATGCGCTTTATGTATGTGATTCTTTTTCAGAGATTAAATATGAGCCAGACTAGAATCAATAGAGTACTGAAAAAGACCATAACGTGGAACGATTTTTAATTTACTATAATTGTTCTTAGATCGCAATACGATCACATAAACTGATATAAAGATTGTCTTTAATGAGCTTATTTATTTATGTATATAAGCGAATTGCAGGTATTGAACCTAGTAGAATAAGATTGATTTATTTCAATCCCCACATTTGGTATCCAAATTCTTCGACTAAAGGGTGTAATATACTGTTTATACGTAAAATAGTCATGTATTGCAATTAATTTTTATTTATTTATTTATTTAATTAGTTTTTGTTTAACTTTCTCTGTTTTTTTTTCCTCAGCCTACTTTTTTCTTTTATCCCTTTTTATTTAATTGCCTTCTTTTTGGTTGTTATTGTCGCCTTTTTCCTTTCTCCTCTCTTCTTACTTCTGTTGATTTAGTTTTATGTTAATTTATTTTCTATTATTGTATGTATTTCAATTTGATCTTTTGCTGTCTTCTCGTTGTCCTTCCCTTTTTTTTTATTTTTTTTTTATTTTTTTTATTTTTTTATTTTAGACTTCTCTCGGGAGAGGCGAACCTATAGCGTCGAGTGGGCGCCCCGAGATGCCATCAAATAACTGTTGCAGTTCTTTTTGAACAGTTGCAGGTTGTAACGCTCCGGGAACACTCACGTGGGAAGGCAGTTCCACAGCTTCTCCGCTCTGTAACGGAAAGAGTTCTGATACAGGGATGTTCGCGCCGTCGGGAGATGAACCACAAACGGATGCGATCCGTCGGATTGTCTTGTGGAGCGCATATAAACCGAATTGCGTGGAACAATGCCAAGAATCTCCGAAGAACAGCACCCGTGATAATATCTGTAAAACAGACAGAGGTCGGCTACGCGCCTTCGATGTGATAGCGACTGTAGTCCCGACGTCAGCGCCGAGTCCCCGATCAGGCGGATCGCTCGTCTCTGTACGCTCTCAAGTAGGTCGAGAGTATGTTTAGGAGCCGAGCTCCAAACATGAGAGCAATATTCGAACGCGGGTCTAATTTGGGATTTATATAGGAGAAGAAGTTGCGCCGGGGTAAAATATTTCTTGGCTCTAAAAAGATAACTCGGTTTTCCTGAGGCTGATCTGGCGATACCCGATACGTGTTTATGCCATGATACATTCCCACAGACCGTGACGCCGAGCAATTTCGAGCTTTCCCCATGTTCGAGGGCCTGGTCATCCATCATCAGCTGTGGAACTGATGATCCACTTTTCTTTGTGAATGTTGTATATTGTGTCTTCGCTGCATTGAGGTCGACGAGATTGGCCTTTCCCCACTGCAGAACCCTATCTAGATCCTGATTTAGAGAGTCAATCTGTCTACATCTCAGCTGATGCGACGCAGATGCACCAATCGGCCGAACACTCGAAAAGGAGGAAACAAGCGTACTATCATCCGCAAAACTGGACACTTTGTTATCCGTTGTCCCCAACAAATCATTTATGTGAAGCAAGAATAAGGTCGGAGCCAAAATAGAACCTTGGGGCACCCCCGAATTAACAGGATACAGATCCGAACACTCGCCGTCCACAACAACCCGCATCGATCGATTCTCAAGGAAGCTTTCCGTCCATTCGCAAAGCTGTTGGGAAAGTCCATAAGAACGAAGTTTGCTCAGCAATGCCCCGTGCCAGACGCGGTCAAAAGCCTTGGAAATATCCAATGCGACCGCCCTTGACTCACCATGCCGTTCAATCGCAGATGTCTATATATCGGTTATAAGTGTCAAAAGGTCTCCTGTGGACCGCCTGCCACGGAATCCGTATTGACGATCATTCAGAAGTCCGTTGCACTCCAAATACTTAACCAATTCTGTATTGATGACTTTTTCCATTACCTTAGATAAAATAGAGAGTAATGCTATCGGACGGTAATTTTGTGGGAGACACTTTTTTCCCGTCTTTGGGATTGGCTGAACTCGAGCGATTTTCCAGCAGGCAGGAAAGGTCCTCCGTGCATAAGATAAGCGGAAGAGTCTGCCAAGAACCGGCGATAGTTCTGGAGCACAGTTCTTAAGGACTATTGCTGGTATTCCGTCCGGGCCGGTTGCCCTCCTACAATCCAGTTCACGTAGAATGCTTTGAATAGTGCGCGGACGAAATCTCTCATCCCGCATCGAAGACCGTACCGGCGAGATCACATGTGGCTCCAAAAGGCCGGGATCGAGGTTTGAATTCGCCGAAAATAAATTCGTGAACACATTAGCTTTATCCTTTGGATTCGTGACTAACGTCCCGCTGTCTGTCACCAACGGGGGGAAAGAGGAGGATGCGAAGTTACCGCTGACAGCCCTTGCCATTGACCAGAAGGAGCGCGAACCAGTTGGGCACCGAAGGAGCTTATTGATCACCCTGTCGTTGTGAGTCTTCTTCGCGGTATCAATCGCATGGTTGCACGCGTTTCTGATTCTAACAAAATTCGTTCTGTTAACATCGGTGGGGTTGGAGCGCCATTGCTTAAAAGCTCTATTTTTTGCCGCTGTAATCAGCTCGCATTTTTTGTCAAACCAAGGTTTATCAGACGAACTTCGTTTGATGGAATGTGGAATATACATCTCCATCCCCAGAAGAATAATCTCTGATACCGACTCCGCGCAAACGTTAACATCGGAGTTTCCGAAGCACACCTCCGACCATGGAAAGGATGCGAAGAAATCTCGCATATCGTCCCAGTTGGCAGCCCCATACTTCCATACATGGCGAAGCTGCCTAGGCCGGTTATTCGCTTGATATGAAAGTTCTTGCGCGACAGATACCAAGCAGTGATCTGAGTTTCCCAGTGGCGCAGAAACCTCTACGGTATAAATACTCGGTTCGGATGTCAAAAACAGATCCAGGGTGTTCGCATAATCGCCTCGGGCATCCGGCACTCGCGTTGGCTCCCCCACGAGTTGAGTCAAGTTGTGGCCTACAGCAAACATCTCCGCCAGCCTCCCAGCCTCGTCGGTTCTGTTAGAATGTAACAACCAGTCGGAATTGTGCACGTTAAAATCGCCAAGGACAACAATTTGAGAAGCTGGGTGGTTGATCTGTATCCAGTCGGCGCTATATGAAAGATGTTCGAAAAATGTCGCCGGTCGATCTTTACAACAAAGAAATTTAACGGAATTCCTCAGCACGACCCTCAACCATATGATGTCCATATTATTGGGTTCAAACGCCTCCATCCTCTGGAAAGCCAGATTGGACCGCGCGAAAACGCAGACTCCGCCCTTAAAACGGAATCTCGAATGTAAGTCGTATCCTGAGCAACGAGGATATGTCGAATCAGTTGACGAATCGACCTGGGTCTCAGTTAGGGCAAGGGTATCAGGTTTCGCTGTTTGCAAATATTGCTGGACGGCGTTTACGTTGGTATTGGTGAAACCGATGCCCCTGCTGTTACAAAATGCCGTCACCAGAGCCTCGAGAGCGAGTCCGATTATGTGATGACCAACCTCTTAAAGTTCCATTATTTATCATGATATCTGCATGATGTTCCCCCTGACATAGTCCCCCTCGGAGATCCGACTAGTTTACCTCCGGAATTCTTTATATCAGAAGGTACCATCATGACGTATCCCCGTGTCAGTCCGGGCCATCAGACACACATCCGAAACACCGTCGAAGATTTCTCTCGGCGATATCGCGGAATGTACAGCGTGACGGGGTGGTATCTCACCTTGGGACCGACTACCACCTAACCAACCTTTTTTCGAGCCGGTCCATCAGCCAAGCTCCGAAAGATGGCCAGGGATTTCTCCCGACCATTTCACGGAGCCTATAGCTTGATGGGGTGGTATTTCACCGGGCGCACAGGGCGTTGGGACCCCGGCTACCTTTGTTTCTAATACTAATATATTTTTAGCAATTATTTCATGAATTGATTTTAATTAGTTAATTTAATTTAGTTTATTTTATTTTAGTTTTAATTAATTTCAGTTTAATTTTCTTGTAGTTCGATGTAACGTTTTTTTCTTTCGTTGTTTATTTATATGATAAAAAACGTGAATCGAAATCAAAATTAACAAAAATTATATTGCATCACAATATAATTTAAGTTCAATTTGATTTTGATTCAAGTTTTTACTATATTTTATTTCTTTGAGGTTATTTTTATATAAGTATTTAGAAAAAAAACACAAAGTTCAGTTTTATTGAGATAACTATTGTTATTATTAAAAATATTTCTTTTTTCAATTATTTTTAAAGATAATTTCTTTCCATTGTTGGCATTAACGTGGTCCAATCTGAGGTTCCAATCTTCGATGACATTTCGAGAGTTAGCTGGTGAATATAGCAACCACCCCTATATTTTTTTTCAAGGCGTGCTGGATTTGATCGATCTGGTTGCGTTATACCCAATAGTGAATATTAGGTTTTAAACCTTTCGACGGTATTTCGAATTGTGTGTCCAGTAGGCCGATTACATGGACCATAACTTAATTACTCGTAGCGCACGGAACACGTTTCTCGTAGAACGCTGATTTTCATATTACAGCTGAATAATTTGTGGATGCTTTGCCGAGCTAAATCTTTTCATTATGAAATGTCAAACAAAACAGTTTGACAGTTTGATCTGTCATAAAATCCCTGCTGGAAAAAGTACCTCAATGAATTATCGTTTATATTATATTTATTCGTTTCAACTTTCGACTATTCGCCCTTAAATTTTAACCATGATCGAGTCAAATCCAAATTTCGAATTTTTCTTTTTTCTTTTTTTATATCGTTTTCGGCTCTACTTGAATCCGACACTTACTGTTTTATTTTTCTTTGTTGGCTTATGAATAACAGCCTAATGTACTATGTGTTTTTTTTGTTTTAGACTAGGCCGGACAGTTTTAAGTAATTTTTTGAGTAATAGAAATCAAATCGCTCAGTCATTGCATTTACACATTATGACTTCTATGAAACCGTCGTGTATTCTATGAGGTTGGGAATGCTAAGTTTAACAGAGAAATCTCGAAGAAGTGCCGGACAATCAACGCGCTTGATGAACGAATAGTACATCGGCACCATCAATATCAAAGAGTGTATGTCAATCAGTAATGTTTTATTTTCATTCGAGGGAAGTGATGCTGGATTACTTTCTGTATGCCCGTGTTGGATACGTGGGTTGGGTGAAAAGTAATGCGTACATGTTTGTGGAGCGCAAACATAAAATAGCAAAATCGGGCAAGAATTATATTAAAGTACAATTCTTATACTTCAAACTCATATATTTGTTTATCAACATAGTCAACGTTGAGGCTAATGCAAGTCTCTCAATGGGTAACAAGTTATTTTATTCCGTCACTGAAATATTCCTTGGACTTTTTTTCGAATCCAGGACTTGACAGCGACCCTCACCTTAACGTCCAAAACGTAATGATCACCCTTGAGGATTCTCTTGAGTAGAAGAACATAAATATTACATGGTGTGAGATCAAGCGAATAAGGTGGGTCTTAAAGTCAGCTTAAACTTCAGTTGCTCGCAATATTCCAATCGATCGCGTTTGTTTTATTCTGTGAGATGGCGTGGGACTTATCGTGCGCCGATTTTAGAGTATCTCAATTATTCAATTATAAATCCGACACGTTCCTACGTTGAGTCATTCGTCGGTCATATTGAATCAAATCGGCGATTATCGTGGCAGTGATTGGACGTCCGCTGCGCGTTCCATCAACAATTATAATTTGTCTATGTTCGCAACCACGAAATTTTATTGCCCATCGATTTACAGTAGACCTATCAACAGCATCGCGACCGTAAACAACCATTAAAGGAGGCTGTGGCGAGGAAGTGTATTGTGCCAGGCATGGGCACACCTTCCTCCGCCATCTTCCTCCTCCATCATAAAACCTTCGCCACTAAAACACCGAATGAAAACAGCACGTCACCGGTGATCAGGAAAACACATTCGAAACACCCAGGTACTGCAGTCGGAATATTAAAACACTGGTGATGTTGAAGTAAATGAATTTTTTATTGGTTTGGATGTATCCAAGTATTTCGATACATTTATTTTGTTATATTCGTCATTATCTTTAAAATTGTGAAGGATAATTCGTAATTTTACGGGTTGAAGTCGTAAATTAATCTAATTAGACAATGAAATCACGCGTACCCGTCCGATGTATTGAACCGACGACTGTGTATGTCAAAACTGTTACTCACGCGACTCGCGGTTGACTTTCGCGTCCCCATACGCACCGGGGAGCGGCTCGACCGTGGTGGTCGGCGGATGGTAAAGGACTCAATGATACAACCCTCGTTTGGGGTGAGTTTGGTGGTGTGGTGGTGGATATCTTCTCCACTAAGGATATGTTTTACTTACCACAAGGGAGACGTAAAGTCTCTCTCTGTGGAACAGAAAATCAGATCTTGTAATAAAGATCATGGTGGTACACATGTATGTGTGTACATTGGTTCATTCATGGGACAAAGCCATGAGAACGAAACTGAAACAAAGAAGGGGCGTAATGTGCATCCATGAGATGTGAGTTCGGCTAAGCAAACAAGCCGAATCTCATTGGATGTTAATTGGGTTTGTGTTTGCTTATATGAGAAGGTCAAGGGTAAACGGATCCAGGAATATGTAGGACAAAGGGGCCGTTGATGATCGTTGTCTACAATATGCATAGCAGCTGTTTTGACAGCCGCAATGGATCGTGAATATTGTGCTAATCGGTTTTAGCTTGTTTACCGGGAAATGGTGTTTATGGCATCGCTGATACGGGTACGTATTCAATTCCTATTTGCATTTGCCTATGCTGTAGGATTTAATTGATGCCTTAAGACGCAAGATGCGTATATTTGTTGTTGTCCCTTGGGTATAGATCGCCAGCCCATGTGCATGTAGGTAGTTTTTATTGTACACATCTTGAGGCTGGGATAAGCCAACTCAAGGGTAAGATTCCCTGATTATGCGGTTGTATTGTATGCGAACCGATGAATTTTCTTTCAGGGAATTTATGATAAGTTAGGAAGGAATTCTTATAGGGTATTTTAAATGCGAAGTTATGTATGCAGGTAAGAATTCTCTTCTAGGGGCTTTTAGCTAAATAAACTTGATCAATTTGATGCGTGAAGCATTTAAGGTGCTAATGCGATTGCATTAATAAACGTATAAACAACTCCAACAACAACGTAATAAACAATTCGCCGCCACTCGCCCGCTCCTCCCTCTAACGGTTTTTAAGAAATCAAGTGTTGCCATTTGCAAACATTTATGGCCCACCCTATATTTTGTTTTCAAATGAAAAAAAAAATGCTGCTAAGCTATAGAATTGAATAATCCGACTTTGGGTGAGTCACTCAACGGTAGAAAAGTGGTTTGCAAAATTTCGTGAAAGAAATTTTAAGTTTGAGGACGCTTCACGGTCCCGGAAAAGTAAAAAAATTGACGACAAGAACTTCAAGTTTACTGGATGGAAATCCATGTCAAACTTGAGAGTTTGCAGAGCAGTTAGGAGTCTCTCACCAATATATACTCATGCAATATTTTGGCGGATTTGTATGTAATTCGTAAGTGTTCCGCCGAACACTGGTCACACAAAGAAAACACCGAGATTTATTTTTAATTTGATTTCTATTTCCTTTATTGTTTATTTAATGCTGTTTTCATTAACACATAAACTACGGTTAAGGAATGTTTGCTTAATACCACGCTTAATTAATTCACATGGCACATATTAATCCCGTTCTTTATTACACACGTTAAACTAGACACGACAAAGACTCCTTTTTCTGGGCGGAGGATCTGACCTCCGTGACTGTTAATTGTCGAACGGATATCAGCTAACGGCACGCATGCACTTTCGACGGCACGAGAAGTATTGCACATTTTTCTTGTTGTTATATATGGTTTCTACTCGCGACAGTTTATCTTGATTTCTATTACTGACGCGGCGCCGATCACCTCCTCGTCGGGGTTCTCTATGTCGACCTGTTTGGTACTCGGAGTAGACTATTCTTTGTCCTGCGGTTTCCTGTTTCGTCACAGGCCAGATGTGCGGTTGCACCTACACACACACAGACGCGGATCGGTGTATCTTTGGTGTGGTTTATTATTCCTAGCGATCCCTTTTTGGCCACAATAATTATCTTCGGTTGCGATAATTATATTTGCTTTTCCCTATGGGAACAGCGTTTTAGTTAATTGCTGTGTGGGGGTGGAGAAGTATTATGCCTGACACGGGCACACGGTTCACTTCACTCCCCATCACTAAGCTATAGTTCCGTCGATTGTTACGCCGAATACGAAAGTCAATCACAAACACGATCACCAAGCAAAGGAGAAAACACTATCAGGAACCGCCGCACGACAGATTAAAACACTGGTTTCATTTTGTTTAGTTTTATTTTTTTTATTTTTAAAAGGGAAAAAAAAACTCTATTATGATGATAACTTCTGGCGCAAGACTAATGACCTTGCCCGGAAAAAAACAAATCATTATGGAAAATTTAACAAGCCTCAGGACTTGCTAAATAAGGCCAAGACCGGTTCCAGGTTGTAGTGCCGATGATGATGATAACTAGTTGGAATCCACGGATTATTGCTCCGTTTCCTTTGCTTATTGCGTACTAACATTTTACGGTGGCACTGGCTGAAATATAAAAACTAATTCGAACACGAACACAACTCGAAATATTTTATTACGCTTCTCCGCTGCCGGCGGAGAGCGGGAGTCCTGCGACCAGCGTGGTCGAAGGATGGAATAAGACTCAGCGATCGTAACCTCATGCAGAGATGATTTCGCTAAGGAAAAAAGGAAGAGAGAGAAAATTTTTCTCTTAAGGGTGTGAATATATTCTTGCCAAGGATATGTTTTATCTCCCACAAGTGTAACGTAGAGTCTCTCTTGTGGGAACAAGAAAACCAGATCTCGTAGTCGAGATCATGGTTGTGTGTGTGGACGTTCAGTTCCGATGTTGTTGCACGTGTTCGAAAGCAGTGGAACGACGAGAAGGGCAGTCGGCGAGAACAAAGGAAAAGGCGACCAAATGCTTCGCGCCGTAATGAGGGTCATGTTTATGCAACGTCGCTACGACGGACGTTGGTAAAAAGGTGTTAATGGGATACGATAGTAAGGGTAGGTATTGAGTTCCTATTTGCATTTGAATATGCTGTAGGATTTAATTGATGCAAGAGAGGCGGAATGCGTATTTGCTTTGGTCCCTAGGGTGTAAGTAGCCGTCTAATGTGTATATAGGGAACATTGTTGTACACATGGGGCGGCTGGGGAAAAATAGACGGCGCAGTATTTATGATCCCTGTCATGAAGGTTACAATGTATGTAAATCTAATTATTTTGTTTACCGGAATTCATCTAAGGAAATTTGACTGGCGACGTAGATGCCGAAATTGATTGCAAATTCCTGGTAAGCTAATAAAGAAATCTTAAGGAGCAGTGGTATGCGAAGAGAATGCATGAAGGTAAGTTTTCTTTACAGGGACTTAAAGATCATAGATTTGATCTCTTAAATGCGTGCAGCATTTTAGGTGCCGAATGCGTATGCATTGGCGAGGACTTGAGCGTCTTGGGTGATGATTATGGGGGTTTTTTAGGAAGGTAAACCGTGGGATTTGGCGGAACCACCACAGCTGTTTCTCCGCAATGGATTTGTTTGGACACGTGCGCTTTTCGGTTTTGGGATCTTGCAAGGAATTAGAGGTGGTAATTGCTATTTGCATACATGAGAGATAAGCATCATGCTGCTCGTGGTTTTAGGGAATTGCATTGATTGGATGAAATTGCGTAAATGGATTTGAATTGAATTCAATATTAAAAAAATTTTGAACGTTAAGTTCGATTGGTTTTACTATTGAATTCAATGTTGGGGATTTGGTATGTTACCTTTGTTTCAGGCAGAAGGAAGGACTTTTGAGGAACGTGTCTGTGGGCACGTGTAATGGATATAGGTGAGTATGTTCCTTGGTGGAACGTCGCTATCTCAACCTATAGTGGGTTGTGTGGTTCGTAGAACCGCCACAATATCATTTCGATTGCTTTTCCAATAAAGTTGAGTTTGACGAGTTTCTACTTGCTGCACACATTAGATTTTATGCTGTAAACATGCCAAACGTGGTATGGTGATTGTGATGCACGTACCTACGGTCGGGTGAAACAATTTCATGCAGCTGGACTTTTGTGATCTGGAGATCGGAGAACTTATTACACCGTTTTGTGAACCCAAACGTTCGATTTGCCTTTAAAAACGAAAAGTTCAGTTGCATGTACACCTGTTACTGAATAAAGTCAATCGAATAAGAGGGTGTGTTGAAGCGTAACTCACAAGCAGCAAACCCCTTCAGTTTATAATGTAAATATTGACATTTATGGTGCAGTTAAGACACCTGTCAATAAATCAGGTACAAGATTACTGTACTTTCTTATATAATCTTTACATTTGAAATTGGTTTCACAGATTTTGGGAGTTTTTTTCTTCTATTTTTATACCTATTTTTCTATTGCCAGTCTTTATAATTCTCGAATTTGTTTGCCCCTTTTAAAAGTAAGTTATTGGTCTCTCAGTTTTACTTGCTTGTAGGTTGTAGGACCTTTCAAATGAAAGAACCCATTTCTGTTTTGTTTGTCATAGTGGGCAATACATTTTAAGGGGCAGTCTGGTGCTTTTGGGCATATTTTTCGGAATTTTATTTTCGAAGAAAAATTTATTTTAACAATCAGCTAATTTTATACATTAATGTTTACATAAATTTTATACATTAATGTTTACATAATGTAGTATACAAAAATATTAATTTTTTAGTTTTCATAGTTGATATGGCGGAGATGGGGCAAACTGACGGCAACCCTGTTTAAAACTGCTTGACATGATTTCTCAGCTCTGGAACGTCAGAAACCAAAGATTCAAAATGTTTATTAAAATATAAGTTACTCGCTATGCCCGGTAGTGAAATCAAGTTATTTGAAAATTAACAAAAAGAATTTGTTGACCCTTTTTTTTTTGTTAGGTTGCATCCAAAAAATGAATATTTATAATTTTACTACGAGACATAAGTATGTACACATGTGTAAAATAATATGTGGACATTTCAGCCCGATCGGTTGAATAGTTTTTTCGTAATCACGTCAAAGATGTCGAAAAACGTTTCAAGAAAACCGTGTTTACATTTTTTTTTGTTTGAATTTTGCGGAAAATTTAAAAAAAAAAGATTTTTATCCTCAATCAGCGATGCCTGCTCCATACCTCAGCCCTTCCTGCTACTCATAGAAGTCACTTTCTGCAGATTTCGCTAAATCGATTTGTTTTTGTTTGAAGAAAATATAACCAGACTGCCCCCTTAAAGAAAAGTTCTAACATTCTCCTTTGTTATAAAGGACATTAAAGGAAAGGTACTCATTTTCTATCCCATGTAAATAAAAAAAATACCTTCTAGCTACTAACTTTCTAGATCCTCAGGCCTTATTATAATCTCGTATATTATTTATAAGATAACTTAATTTTCTTTAATAATTCAACACAACATGAGAATAATTTTATGTTTGTATTCTAATTTCAGGGTCAACTGTAACATTTGATATCTCTACGTGTCGTGTGACAAAAATTTACTCATTTTGTATTTGTTCCTATGAATCCAGTATGAAAAACAGAGATGGGCGGGTTTTTGGATAAACCGACGACCATTAAACATAATGAATCCGGGGAGGGCAACAAACTACTGTTTGGTGTTAGCTCAATGCAAGGATGGCGTTGCGAAATGGAAGACGCATATTACGCCCGGGCTGGATTAGGTGATGGTCTCGAAGACTGGAGCTTCTTTGCAGTATTTGACGGACATGCAGGTTGCAAAGTCTCCGAGCATTGTGCTAAACATCTGCTTGAGTCTATTGTTGGTACCGAGGAGTTTCAAAATGGCGAACATATTAAAGGAATACGAACTGGTTTTCTACGAATTGATGAAGTAATGCGAGAGTTGCCAGAATTTATGTCAGAAGAAGAGAAATGTGGTGGCACAACAGCAGTATGCGCCTTCGTATCAACAAATAAGGTTTATATAGCAAATTGTGGAGATTCACGGGCAGTACTTTGTCGGAATGGAGTTCCAGTATTTGCAACACAAGATCATAAACCGATATTACCAGAAGAGAAAGAAAGAATCTATCGAGCTGGCGGTAGTGTTATGATAAAACGTGTTAACGGTACCTTAGCTGTGTCAAGGGCACTTGGAGATTTTGACTATAAGAATGTTAAAGAGAAGGGACAATGCGAACAATTAGTATCGCCAGAGCCAGAGATATTTTGTCAACAGCGTGAAGATTCTGATGAATTTCTTGTATTGGCATGTGATGGCATTTGGGACGTTATGACTAACGAGGATGTTTGTAGTTTTATACATTCGAGGCTGAAAATTACACACGATTTGGTGAATATATCCAATCAAGTGATCGATACTTGCTTACACAAGGTAAGTGTTTTCATATTGTACTATGCTTAATCCGTAATCGAATAGAGTATAAACATTTAATTAAGATTAATTAGTGTATAGTTTGGTCTCAGACAATGTGAACTTCCGAACTTGGGTGCTGGATGAGGATTTAAATTCTGTTCACAACCTGTAGAAATTATAAGTATTACGTTAATCCAGTCAGATTAAACGTAATAGGACAACTCAAACATTCCATATAGTTTAAGTTAAGCAATCAGGAGTTGTATTTAAAATACAATATTCTTTTGACACAGAGAAAATTGTATATTGGGACAAGCTAAGTTCGTTAACCTCAACGCATTTTATCAAATTTATATGAGACACTGGGTCGTCAAAGCATCAGCAAATACTGAACAACCAAGGCATTTAATTTAGCGTTAAAAGTATGGAATGTTTCAAAGTCCATGTCTAAGAAAATAAAATTATTTTAAAGGTAAAAGTCATTTTACAATGGTACAATGGTGCAATGGGTACTCCCCAAATGATACTTATGTTTGAGTAATATTTGTATGTGTGTAGTTAGGCACTTATCACACCCTTAATCTTCTCGACAGCATTCAGTTACGAACAACTCCCTAAATTTGTACCGTCGTTGTATCATAAAATCTGCAGTAACTGTGTCTTCGAGGTAGATCTGTGCATTTTTTAAATACCCCACGGCTGCTGTGTTTTAGAGATTTGTTATCCTATGAAACTTATCCTAAAACCCGCAGTCACCCGCCAGTATGACATTTTTTAGTATTTTGTATGTGGTTGGGAGCCATGATATTCCTCTGTAGCTTTCGCAGTCAGATCTGTCGTCTTTTTTGAAAATGGGAACGACTCTTGAGGTTTTCCATTCTCCCAGAGTGACTTCCTTATCCCATATTGTTTTAATCAGTTGGAGGATCTTTCGAGCGGTTACCTCTCCACCATGCTTCATAAGCTCTGCCGGTATGCAGTGGACTCCGGGAGCCTTGTTGTTTTTCAATCGATTTATTGCGTCTACAACTTCGTTGAAAGAGGGATCTGGGATCTGAGGCTCGGATGTATGTACGTCTGGTGCGTTTATTTGTGGTTGATGGGTGCGCACATTGAGCAGATTTTCAAAGTATTGCTGCCATCTTGTCACGATATTGTTTGTTTCTGTGACCAGACAGCCGTTTGCGTCTCGAATTATTTTGGTTCTCCCTCGGTAGCCATTTATAATTGAGTTTATGCCGGCAAACATATCTCTTGGCGCAACGTTATTAACCTTGCCCGTAAAAATAAATTATTATGGAAAATTTAACAAGCCTCGAGACTTGCTAAATAAGGCGGTGGCGTTTCTAACAGATACACACAATACACAAGCAAATAGTGAAGAACACTGAACGAAAATCGAATAAGAAAATGCATCAGAGCCGTATACTATAGCGATAACATAACAAATCCACATCAGTCGAATGTACTTGAGTTTAGAAATCGAATTCGTACACACGGCGGTGGTCTGATGGGTTGCGCTTTGGTTCAATTTCTTGTGATTCTGTCATAGCGTCAGTTCGAATCACACTTCTTCACTATCATCCCAAACGCTATAAGGCCAAGACCGGATCCCGGTTGTAGTGCCGATAATGATGGTAATGATGACATACCTCTGATGTACTTTGCTCTGGCATTTTCTACGATTTTTTTGATCCGAGTATTTTTCCATTCGCGGTTTTTGCGTTTGAAGAGTCTCATTGTCTCTTTCCGAATTGTCGCGTATCTTTCTGCGTTGACTTCATCATATCACTCTGAGGCGATTACGTTCTTCGATCTTCGCCCTGCACTCATCGTCAAACCAAGGTTTGGACTTAATTGTTTTCTTAAATCCTAATACCTTTTGGGCTATTTGTTTGATTGGGTCTTTGATCGATGCCCATATAGTATCCACACTATTGGCTTCCTCTTCCTCACTACTCCCATTCTCCAGGATGCTAAATCTATTCGTTAGTTCGTCTTGATATTCAGCCCTTTAGTTTATCAGTGTCGAGCTTTTTGCTCGTCTCCCGTGACTGCCGATGTGGGTTTGCTGCAATTTGACTCCTGATTTTGCCCATCGCTAGAAGATGATCGGAATCGCAATCTGCTCCCCTATATACTCTTACGTCAAGGATATTCGAGTGGTGTCTTTTGTCTATGAGGAAGTGGTCTATTTGGTGGCCATTCACTGTGGGCATCTCATGCATCTACTGAGCCTACTGGCAACTCTGCAAATGGTTGACAGGCCTCAGCTCCTGTGGCAACTACGCACAAAAGGGGAT
The DNA here is from genome assembly GCA_963931805.1 of Microdon myrmicae. Classification (NCBI taxonomy): domain Eukaryota; kingdom Metazoa; phylum Arthropoda; class Insecta; order Diptera; family Syrphidae; genus Microdon; species Microdon myrmicae. The sequence goes on along the minus strand of OZ007499.1, from coordinate 37,376,014 downwards.
TTTGAAGTACCATAAATGTCAGAGCACAGTGCGAGCGGATGGAGAGGAAGTGGATAAGGAAAGGTGTCGATGTATATTGGTCTTGAATGTCTGGACATCACAACGGCCAGGAAACACATGATCAGGCAGAACATTCCACATTCGTGTGGTTCGGCTAAAGAATGACTCTCTATGTTTATTTGTGCGCCTAAGGTCCACTTTCAACGTGAACTGATGCGCATTCACAGATTGACGGGTATCGCGGGAAAATGTCTGAAGGGGCGGAAGACATTCAGCTAGTTCAGTTGAGCAACGACCGTGATAATACCTATAGAAAAGAGATAGGCATGATACGTTGCGCCTGTGTTCTACGGGCGGAACTGATAGACTTACGGCTCCCCAATAAGTTTCACTGCTCGTTTTGGCATCCTGTCGAGCACGTGTAGTGCAGTTTTGGATGTGCCTTACCAAATATGTTAGTTGAACTCCATTTTTGGACGAATATACGCGTTGTAAATAGTGGCCAGGTTGGATTGAGTGAAGTATGTTTTGCATCTCTTAAGGAACCCCATACATTTGGGTGCACTTTTCGCAGCTTCAAATATGCTGTCATTCCAATTAAGAGTCGAATTAATTCGAGTGCCGAGGATTGATAAGTGCCGTTCATCGACAGTATATTTACTTTGGGGTTCACCTTTGACGACAAGAGGCAGCACTGCGTTTTTATTGATAATTCCTGGGCTTCGTCGATGCAAGTGCCGTTCATAGACTCAAAGTATATTTATTTTGGGGGTCACCTTTGATGAGAAGAGGCAGCACTGAGTTTTTAGGGCATTGAATTCTACTCGGTTAGATAATCCCTACTGATATATCTTGTTGAGGTCTGAATTCAATGTATCAAGCATAAGCTGCTAGTTGGTAGTGACGTTCGAAGAGTTTGGACGAGAATGTTCGTATGAGTATGAGAAACTCAACGTGCTATTATCAGCAAACGAGTGAATTGGGCTGTGAGTAATTGACAAGAGATCAATTATAAAGATGAGGAAGAGAGTGGATGAGAGTGCCGAACCCTGGGGAACACCTGCATTAATTTGATGGGAGTCAGATTTGACACCATCAAGAACCACTTGGATTGAACGGCCAGAAAGATAGTCTCATCCATTGGATCAGGGAATTGTCCACTCCATATGAACGCAATTTTGACAAGAGGGCTGGATGCCAAACTCGGTCGAAGGCTTTTGAAATGGCCAATGCGACTACCTTGCTTTCACCGAGGTAGTGGATGGAATGGCTCCACTTTTCGGTAAGGTACGCCATCAGATCTCCTGTGGGCCTGTTGCTACGAAAGCCGTATTGGCGGTCATTGTGCACGTTCTAATCATTCATCAAAATATTGAACAACGTGGCGGATGTAAGAGTCTATTCCTAGGTACAATGAGGAATCGATGTCTCCGAATGCTCAGTTACACGACCGTGCATAGAAGCGATATTCTGGATTGTATGGACCAGCTCACTCCTTGGCCAACTGACTGACTTATATTAAAGGGTCAACGATGACATTTATAGTAGAGTGGAAGGATGGGATTTGTAGTTAATGTTAGGCTTGTTTTTTGGCATAACCTTTTATCGTTGTTTTTTGTTGGAAAATTACATATCGCGACTGTTTAAAGATGTCATTGTCGGCTCCAAAAACTTCATAAGATTAATAAAATAATTCCTTATATTTGTAAGTTATCAATCAAGCTTTTGCCTTCTTTTTTTTTAATTTCATCCTTGACGAACCAATATTATGATTATTTTTAACATACGATTTTTAACCAAACATTAATGTTTAAAAACTGTACTTTAAAAGAAGACAAATGATTCTTGGGGCGTTTTTATGAATACATGTGTAAAAAATTTGGAACGATATCCCGAAATTAGGCAGTTTGCTTATATATTGGACAATATTGTGTGATTTAATAATGTTTCCTTCAAATATTAATATTTGTTTATATGTATTTTTCAGGGCAGTCGTGATAACATGAGCATAATTATAATTGCTTTCCCGGGAGCGCCTGACCTCAGTGAAGAGGCAATTGAAGCTGAACAACGGCTGGAGAAACAAATTGAAAAAATCACAAGAGGTTGTTTTAATCGTCTTATTTGTTTTTAGTACAATTTTGTATTTTTTCTTAGAACAATTCATATGTATATATATACATATCTACGTACATGGTGCATACCCACATAATCGTATGTATGTATATGTATATTTTAAATTGTAAGTGTGCTCAATAGGAACGATAACATTTGGTTTCAAATTTATTCAAGTACGAGTACTGGGTGCTAATGAACCATATTATATATATGAATTTGCATATATATATATAATATGTAATTTGTACGTATATATATATATATATATATATATATATATATATATATATTCTAATTTCTTTCGCAATAGTTGTAAAGAAAAACAAGTGTTTCCATTGGGCTAACAAAACTTTTTTTTTAATTACCTATTTAATAAGTATTAGACCAAAGTTCCTTGAATCGATGTTAGTCATAAATTTAATTAGTTAACCATTTTGTTTCCTATTTTGTTCCTGGAATTTTGTTTTCTTCTTTTACTTTTAGCTACGGAAAACTGCCATTATGTTTTATCATTTTTTAATTTGTTTTTTTACCATTATATATAACTTCGGTTATTATAAGTAGGTACCCCACTATATAATTTGACAGTAATATTGACATTCTTAAAAAAAAGAAGCAAAACCAAAAAATCTCTTTATATTAACAAATTGAATTGAATCGTATACATTCGACAATTATTGTGTTCGAACGAAAAAATGTATTACTATACATTCTATAAAACGTACTTACATTCGTAACAAATGTGAAATACCAAAGAACTTAATGAAAACAAATTAGGAAGAAATATTTTTTTATAATACGTAATGAGTTTTAATAACGAAGAGGTGATTTTTCCCATTAACGTGTTAAAGAAAAAAAAACCGAATGTTTAATGTTGATAAGTGAGTATATAAAATAAGAGCCACACGGATTTGAAGAAAACAATGTATAAGAAAATGAAAAAATCACATTTTATTTTAATAATTCGGATTTTTATGCAAATTTAAATGCACAATATGTATACAGAAAATTTTTTAGCCAATGCTTTGAGAAGATAGCCAAATATGAACAAATGTTCTTTAGAAACAACAAATTTGATTAGTACATATTTTGAATTTAATATATTAAGTATTAGTAATAAAAAATTGAAAAAAAAAAAAACCAAGTAGATAAGCAAAATTTAATTCATATTTGCTGTGAAACATTTTAAACGTAGAAGACACCTTATAAAAATATTTAATAATGTGATTTAAATTTTTGGAAATTTATTCCTATATTGGCAGAAGCCAAAAAAGTAAGAGTATTAGCCAAAATATTGGCACCCTTTTTTAAAAGGTCCTTTAAATGGTATCTGTTTAGTTTGAATATAACATTATAGGATTTATAATAATGAATAAGTCTACACGTGCAATAATTAAGTTTTCCTTTTCATATATTTTCTCTATCTAGTACATAATAGTTTTTATTTAATTATTCCTCGTTAGTATTTTGGAGTTATATAGGGTATATTGATTGCTTTGATAAAGATCGAGTCTTTTACAGAAAGTTTTGATTAAAAAAAATTAATGCTTAATGTGGGATGTGAGGTGTAAGATCGCGATCAGTCTGAAAAAGAAGGGAAAGAAACTGATTTTATATTTCGTTAAACATTTCGATGTGTATATGAATAATGTATTTTGTCACAAAGAATGGGTTACACACTTTGGTTTTGCCATTGAGGCGTTGAGTTGGAATCCAATGCTGTCTCTTCTCTGTGCCGGCACCGGTCTTTTCGACTCTTCTAATGTTTTTATTCATTTCTTTGCGGTAATGGCGCCAACATTATTTCTATAACCTTTCTACGAATTCCACATAATAATTTTCCTTTGGCCACTTAATGAAGACGAATCTAAAAAAAACTTTTTTCATTTACAAACTAATTTTCCATTTTTGTATCAGACGATAGGCTTTAGATATTAGCAATTTGCTTTCGATTACTGTGACAAAGGATAGACACACTTGTTCAGGATACCAACGAATTCTTCATTCACAAAATTGAACACCATGTTGAATTGTAAGTACATTCTACAACGGTAACGGCTTATATTCACGCAGTCTACCGATTGGTTAAAGCAAAAACCAAAGAGAGAGAACTAAACGCGAGTTATGGTTTTATGTACTCACCGACATTAGAATCACGACACCAAAGGAAACGGCGACCAAATCTTCCCTTTTTTCCTTTTTTTTTGTAGTTTTCTCTTTTTATTGTTTTCACCAAATCTCAAGAAATCAATACTCAAAGTCACTCATTAGTTTTCACCCACTTTTTCTTCATTTAATTACAATATCTCTTCTAATTCCTTTAGAGGGTTTTCTTCTTTCTTTGCTTCTTAGTTCTACCTTAGAAACTTAACTAAAACAGTTCTTCACATTGAATACTTTCTTAACACAATTTGTTGACGTCTCATTTTATATTTTACAATTTCCTCCAAGCGGAGGTTCGTTAAACACTTTATTTGTTTTTCCGTTTAATATTATCCACTAACTGCTTCTTTTACTCTATTTCTTAGTTCTCTCCAAGCGGAGGTTCGTATAACACTTTATCTGTCTTTATACTTAATTTCCTTTACAAACTATTTCTTTCACGTTACTTTACAATTTATCTTTATTAGTTTAAATGATCCCGGAATTGCACAGACATTCTCCACTTCGCGACACACCTTTGTTTCTTTTACTCTCTGCACATCCACCTCGTACCAGATTCACTACCAGACTCCTTGACCAACAACAGACTGCCTCCTAACTTGCTTTCACCTCTTCTCGACACCTCGGGGTCAACACCTCCCGATTATGTTAATACAATTTCATTTCGCAATGGCCTAATTTCCGATTTTCGATTTCAATTCGCAATTGCTTTGTACTGTGGTGTCAGCCAATATTTCTTCATCGATTTGCATCACAGTTCAACATCCGCAATTGCGAATTGACCCAATTAATTCTTTTGCAATTATTTTTTTGCGTTTTGTCATTCGTGCCGAAATATGCAATTAATTGCTTTTCCGTGATTTGTTAATCGTTCCGGAATATGCAATTAATTGTTTTTATGCGATTTGTCAATTGCTCTGAAATATGCAATTAATTGCATTACCGTTCTGGCGGCATCGGAGTTTAGAATCGGGTGGTGTTTTTCTGTTTGAGTGTATCAATGACCTCATGTAAGCCATCTTTGTCTATGATATCACTGACACAACACGCGTATCACTACCGAGAAATCGTAGGTTTTAAAGATTGTGATGGAGTTGAATTTTCACAAAATGAGCGAGTGTTTTTTCGCAACTTAACGGATTAGGTGCAGTGGTTTTATCACCACTGTATTGATTGCAATCCTGCTCTACTCTATCTGTCAGTAGAAATCCAAAAGTTTATGATCTCACTAACTTGGTTACGCCGCTGTTTCCGGTTCTGCATACTTTCTCTCTACGTCTCCTCAAATGTCGTTAGCCCAAAAACTCTGCTTTACAATGAGTTTCTCCCCAATCAATCTTGGGTTTTCATCCGCCCAAATGAGATGATTTTGTTTATTGGCGAATTCAATGCGGTGGTGGTGAGCTTCATCGGTCAAAGTATTTTGTACGTAAAGTGACCACTCACTGTGGCCATCTCATGCATTCATTGAGCCTACTGGCAACTCTTTAACCGATTGGGTAAAGCAAAAACCAAAGAGTAAGAAACTAAACGCGTATTACTACCGAGAAATCGTCAGTCTTAAAGATTGTGATCCACGTAATTTTTCACAAAATGAGCGAGTGTCCCTTCGTAACTTAACGGATTTAGGTGTATTAGTCTTATCACCACTGTATGGATTACAATCCTGTTCTACTCTAGTTTTCTGTCTGTAGAAATCCGAAAGCTTATGATCTCACTAGCTTGGCTACATCGCTGTTTCCCGTTCTGCACACTTTCTCTCCACGCCTCGCCAATTGATCCGATTTCCTCAAGGGGACGTCTGACATTGTCCTCCCACCTCCGTCGCGGCATTTACACAAAATTTTTTTGTCTTTGCTCTTTCGTCGAGTTCTATAGACGGTTTTGCCTTTACCCATTCTCCTTACATGCCCAATCCATCCACCCACATCGCACTGTGCTTTGACATTTAAGGGTACTCCAAAATCCTTCTTGTGCGTGTTGAAAATAAAACTGCACAAAATAAAATATATACATTAAAGAGTGTGTACTCACGGTTGTGGTTCATTAAGATGGCGATCTACAAAGTGGCGCAAAACTAATCACCCTATCGGAAGATGTTATAATTTTTGAATTTTGAATTGAATTGGCATCGTCAATCATATTTGACAGTTATGAACTACACCGCTGCAGTATACAAACAGACAAGCAATGGAGCGCTATACTTCCCAAGAGCGTGGAATAATTCTGTCGATTTTTTTTAACCAATAATCGGTCGGTGATGTTAGCGCAGCGTGAATTTCGACGTCGAATGCCTAATCGTGTCGCGCCAACTGGGCAAACAGTCCGGCGCTTAGCTACTCGACTTGAACAGACTGGAAGCACAGGAGACCATAGAGGACGTGGCCGCCACCGGACTGGTCGTTCGGCCGAGAAAATATCGCGGCGGCGGCTGCCGATGTCGCTGAGAACGAAGAAACACCAACCAGACGACGGGCCACACGATTGGGCATCACCAGACGGACCTTTCAGCGAATTTTAGTGAGACACAAATGTTCCCGTACGGAAGTGCAAATAGTGCATCATTTAATGCCTGCTGACCGTCAGTCGCGTGTGAATTACTGCCAAACCATCCTTAATCTCAACAACGAAGAGGACGATTTTGTGTCGAAAATCATCAAGAGCGGCGAGGCGCATTTCCACTTAAGCGGTTACCTCAATAAGCAAAACCTTCGTTTCTGGGGCACTGAAAATCCGCGTGTGATGTACGAAGAGCCATTACATCCACTCAAACTCACTGTGTGGTGCGGCGTTCACGCAGAATGAGCGATTGGGCTGTATTTTTTTTTTTTTGAGGACGCCATCGGCAATACCTTCACAGTTACTGGCGAACAATACAGGGCCATGATAAACGACTTCTTACTGTCGGAATTGGATGAGCGGGGTTGGTGAACATGTGGTTTCAACAAGATTGTGCAACCGCACACACAGCACGAGCTAGAATGGACATTTGGCATGGCGAGCAAACCGCCCGATTTAACCATCCCAGACTTCTTTCTTTGGGGCTACTTGAAGTCGCGGGTTTATGCCAACAAGCCTGAGACAATCGAAGCCCTTAAGGAGAATATTCAACAGGAATGCGAACAGTAGTCACCGGGAATCTTGCGGAAATTCATGGAAAATGCCATAAAACTGATACAAATGAGTGTCAACATTGGCGGCAGCCACTTGGCGGATATCATCTTTACCACTTAACAGAAAAAATTGTTAAGGTCCAAATAAAGATTTCCATCCCTCAAAATCACTTTATTTTATTTAGTAAAAAAGTACTTCAAAAACAAAATTGGATGATTAATTTTGGGCCACCTTGTATATCCTATCCTTCGGTCTTTGGCTGTTATCATAGATTAGTGGTGATATCAAAATGTCTCTCCTTTCACTCGGGCCGAATAATGTATTTTGTTACGAAGAATGGGTTACACACTTTGGTTTTGCCATTGAGGCGTTGAGCTGGAATCCAATGCTGTCTCTTCTCTGTGCCGGCACCGGTATTTTTGACTTTTCTGATGTTTTTCTTCATTTCTTTGCGGTAATGGCGCTGTATTATTTCTATTACCTTTCTACGATTTCCACATAAAAAACGTTCTGCCTTTACCCATTCTCCTTACATGCCCGATCCATTAACCCGCTTACACTGTGCACTGACATTTAAGGGTACTCTAAAATCCCTTTTGTTCGTGTTGAAAATAAAACTGCACACAATAAAATATATAAATTAAAGAGTGTGTACTCACGGTTGTGGTTCGTTGAGATGGCGACTTATATCCCTTTCTTCGGTCTGGCTATTATCACAGATTAGTGATGGTGTCAATATGTCTCTCTTTTTACTCGGGCCGAATTCTTCTCGTCCTTATGTTTTGTCTTCTTGCAAGTCGATATTAGAAAACCGCACACCCTACTGTAGTATTGAGTTCTGTATACTTTTTTCGGGACTATTTGAATGTTTTATTTTACTGGGAGAAAATTCATTTTATCTCCCTTGGCACGACACCTCCGTTGAAGGGTCAATTGAGGACATAATGCAACTTTAATTAGGAACACAAATATAAATCCACTTAATTTCACATATGATTGGTCTCCGTTTTTCTGTTAAAAATTTTTATTTCTTTTCACTTTAGTTTCGCGCTCAAAAATTCGATTTCTATTTTTACGGCATTCGATCTTCGACCCTTTCACATCAACTCCATTCATTACCTACTTTACTTTATTTTTGAAACAACCACTAATTATCAAACAGTCTTCCCGACGAATTTAAAATCACGAGCCCTTGGCGATCAAAATTACATCATCATCGGCACTACAACCGGGATCCGGTCTTGGCCTTATTTAGCAAGGTTATTAGCCTTGCGCCAGATCAAAACTACACGAGAGAGAAAATCGCTCATTCGCGCCCTTTTATACGAGGACACAAATTTGACTCTACCTTACCATTTATTGATTCATTGGAATTTGGTTTGAATAATTATTCAGTTGTGATAAATTATATCCTTTTTAAGGTTAACTTTCTGTCAATTAGGCGATCTTTGTTTTTACATTTATCCGCACGTTTACCACATATGTATTAAGTACATTTTAACCAGAAGTCTATATTGAATCATTTTTGATAATGACCCCAAACCAAAGAGAAATATTTCGAGTGTTCCCTGGACATTAAATTACAATACTTAAGTTACAATTCACCTTTTAAAAACATTTGTTTCGCACCTTTATCAAACAAGTATTAAGGACATTTCTCAGTTCGAAATTTATTAAATTAAATATTACCGCAAGTTTTTTTTTGTTTTTATTGGAGTATATAAAATTATTTTTAGTACAATTATACGTATAACGTTTCTGATGTACCTTAATACACTTCAATTTGACGTTAAACTGAACACATTAATCTACGATAATAATAATGCGTTAATTATTTATAAGTATTAAACTAAATAGAAACCCAAACCAAAGAAAATGAATGGAATTGACTAAATTTAATATAGAAATTAGTAATAATTAAATTAGTGGAACCACTTATACATGAAGGACAAATAATTTACAAGAACTGCACTTAATTAATACTATGTATTATACATTTAGTGACGGTATGACTTATACATAAATCAAAAACAAATTGCAATTTAAATGTTAAACCTTAGCGAAAAACATATATCAAGTCAATTAGATTTTGTTTTCCTTTGCAAACATGATAATATTATTTAAAACACAATATTAGTGTATGATATAAAACAGAAAGTATTAATTCAAAGTTACTAATTTCTTTATATATTTTTTGTTAGAATACTTAAGTACTTTAAATTTGAGTACAATATATGTAGAATCGTACATTTAATGACAAATGAACATCTTAAATATAAAAAATAAACCTTATGCTCACAATGATTTTACTCCATCTCAAATCGCTGTTGGCTAAGTGGTCATATAATAAATAAAATTTCTACAATCGTCAAATGTAAATCAAATTAATTATACATAATTGAATAAGTACATATTAATGCAGAAAACAAGAGCAATATAAATAAAATCAAAACTATACAAATTTCATATTAAAAAATTTAAAAGACTAGAATACAAAAAAAAAAAATTACAGAATAAATTAAATTTAATTAAAATTTATTGTACCTGCCACCTGATTAGAGAAAAAAAGCCAAAATTATATAATTTAAATAAAAATTTAATAACAATACTTGATGTGTTGATTTCAATCGATCGATTATTCGTAAACTTCATTGAATTCATTTTTATTGAAAGAAAAAAAACATTTATTTCTCCTTTTATTTGGTTTTTCTGCATTCGATTGATTTTTCTGAAACTTGTATAACAAAAATGCAAAAGAACTAAATAAAATAATCAACAAATAAGTTAAATATAGGAAAATATAATTTTATTCAAACGATTAACGTATAAATTAATCTTGGCGGTTCGGTTAGTGAGCATAAGGTACGTTTATTTTATTTATGTTTCTTCACAGTTTTTCTTTCTTTTATTCGAATAACTTAAAATTTTGGTTTCATATTACTTGTTAAATATTATTATTATTTTGATTCAGTTTTTGAGTAGCATGATTCTTGGTTTTACTGTTCGTTTGATAAGCTAAAAACGCTAGTCACAAATAATATAAAAACAATTCAGAGTACAAAGAACGAAAGAGCAAATATAAATGCGATCGATTTGTTTTACACGCTTATCGCACATTCGAAATTACTACAAATATAAATAATTTAATTTAATATTAATTTCAATTTATCTGTAGTCACAATCCTATGCCTGTATTGCCTCTCCCATTGTAATTGTTTAAACTATGAACTAATTATTTTTGTCAGTTTTACCAACTATTAGAAAGATTATTGTAAACAATTAAGCTTGATTTTCTATTACGTTTATTGTCCTTGTGGATAAAGTGGAGAAAGAAAATTGGTTAAAGAAATCTTATGTGCACGAGCAACTTGATCATTTTGATTTTCAAACTTATTTCCAAAGATCAATTTTTTTTCATTTACTTATAATATAAATTAAGTAAATATTAGGAATGTTATTTATTTATATTGTATTGTCGGTCTGATTCAATTTGTTTTACTGTTTTCTATTTACAGCGGAGTTAGAGTGTAATAATGAGATTACGGACTTCATAAACTTGTTAGAGAATCTTCAAATGAGGGAAATAGAAGGACTCCCCCCCGGTGGTGGATTATACTGCAAGTAAGTGCCTGAAAAACATTTCTATATGAAGTAGAGTTGATGGAGTTAAAATAAAGGTATCCAGCCGATTTAAGAAGATATAAAAAAAAAAGAACTTACTACATGCTTTGATGTGTGAATAAATATTTATTCCTGCATTATCTTTAAGGAAATGTACGATATTGTAGATTGATATGCGTCCAAGAAGTAGTCTTTACAAACAAGTTGTCTTTACTGCGGATTATTTTAGTTTCTTCATTATTAACAAAAAAAGCAAACAAATAATAATAAAGAATATAACAGTTGAACGATAGGACAGTGCGTAGAATTCTTGACGGTAGACCAACGGGAAAGAGACCGGTAGGACGGCCGCGACGGAGATGGGAAGACAATGTTAGATTTGACCTTGAGGAGATCGGATCAGATGGTCAAGCGTGTAGGAGAGTGCACAGGACAGGGAACGATCGTCGAGTCGGTGAGGTCATGAACTTCCGGGTTCCTACAGACCAATAAATAGTAATAGTAGTTTTTTGTGTGGAATGCCACTTTTCCAATGACTGTGGGTATTGTGTGAGCGATACCTCACAAGATATATATCACTATAAGCTTCTCACAAGGAAGTAGTGGATTTATTTTTCCCTAAACTAATATATTAGATTCCGACTAAGACACTACAATCGTGAAGAGGAAATGTTGTTTAACTCTACCTGTTAAGGTGATTGAAGAAGAAGATGTTTGCGGAAATAATTCTATTTTTGAACAATCCCGACGAAGATGGACAAATTATACATAATTATATTCATCATCATATGCTTTTACATACCGCCATCGCAAGCTATCGAGTCATACGAACTCGCTATTGCGGCAATCGACGACATAACCGAGCCTAGTTCTGCCCAAGACGACATTGTTGTCCTTGGCGATTTTAATCTCCCCCATCTCCAATGGACGCTGTCTGACGACTACTCCCACTACGTCTCACACCCTTGTGTCTTTTTATAGACAGCCTCACTGACTCTAGCCTTTGGCAAGTAAGCAATGTCCAAAACCATCTGGGCAGACAACTTGACCTTGTGTTCACGACAGACCCCTTTAATTCCTCAGTCGTCCCTAGTCCCCACACCCTCTCAACTATTGATAACCACCACCTCCCGCTTCTCGTATCCTTATACCACGACTACTCAGCCCACAGCACACCTCCCCCTATCAATTTTCTTTCAACTTCCAAATAGTCAATTTCCGCCTCATAAAGGAGTACCTCAGCAATATCACACTCCGCGTAAATGATATAAGTGTAGAGGACGCTACAGCCTCGCTCTACACAGAAATCCACAACGCCATATCCCTATATGTCCCATACTCCCGACACAGGTTATCATTCTCATCGCCCCCATGGTATAACCACAAACTATGCACCCTTCGTAACAAGTGGAATAAGTTGTGGAACACTTTCCTAAACACGCGTTCTCCCCTTGACTACTCCAACTATCTGAGTTACTTTTACCAATTCACCGAGCTTTACAGCTCCCTCTACCACAATTACCTTGCCAAAGCTCAATTAAACCTGATAAACCACCCCAAATCTTTCTTCCACTTCATCAACCACAAACGGAAATCTAATGCCTATCCCACCACCCTTTTCTACGGCTCAACTACTACAACGGACTCCCAAACCATATCTAATCTTTTCGCGTCCTTCTTCAAATTATCCTTCACGGACGACTCGTTCGAGCCTAACCCCTCCTTCTTTACTGGTATATCTGAATTCTTCCTTGGCCCTCTCATCTCTCTACACATTCAACAACACCAAGTCATAAAAAAACTTGAAGAACTGAAAGACGATTTCAGTCCCGGCCTAGACGGACTCCCTGCTATCCTCTTAAAAAAATGTTCCTCTTCTCTCTCTCTCCCGCTCGCGTCAATATTCAATCTATCCCTAGCTCAAGCTCTATTCCCTGACTTTTGGAAATCCTCTTAAAAACGATATATCCAATTATCGTCCCATTGTCAACCTTTCGCACATTCCCAAACTGTTCGAAGGCCTTCTATATGAGGCGTTATGTTTTCGCTGCGCACCCATCATCTCTCCGAACCAGCACGGCTTCCTCTCAGGCAGGTCCATTACTACTAACCTTGTCGAATTCACATACCACACACTCCTTGCCCTAGAAAACGGCGATGAGGTCGATGTAGTCGCTACCGACTTTAGCAAGGCCTTCGACAAAATTTCCCATAACCTCATTCTCTTCAAGCTATCTTCCCTCGGTTTCGAACCCCTGTTGATTAAGTGGGTCTCATCCTATCTCAGTTATCGAACCTGCCGCGTGCGATTTAGATCCACCCTCTCCGATCCTTTTTTCCCAACGTCAGGTGTCCCCCAGGGCAGTCACCTCGGCCCTCTCCTATTTATCCTAACCATAAACGACATAGGCTCTTGCATTAATCACTCCTTCATCCCGCTTTACGCGGATGATTCCAAAATTTTCAAGACAATTCGCTCTCCCCTGGATTCCACACTTCTCCAATCGGATCTTGACAGCTTCTCAACTTGGTGCCAAAATAACTGCCTAGAAATGAATATCACCTTCTTTCGGAAGAGTTCCCCCACTCACCCACGCTCCTATCTCTTACTGAACAAACCGATAACATCGGTTGAATTGATTAGCGATTTGGGCGTCCTATGCGACAAGGAGCTCAAATTTACTGCACATATTGATTGCATAATCCTCAAGGCCAACGTCGCCCTTGGGTTTGTCAAACACTGGTCGAAGAAATTTCTTAACCCCTATGTCACCCGATCACTCTACACTACTTTTGTCCGGCCACTACTCGAATACGCTAGTCAAGTCTGGTCCCCGTATCAAGTGACTCACATTCGCAGGATTTAGGGTGTTCAACGTCGTTTCTTGCGCTTTGCCCTCCGCGGACTAAACTGGGAAAATCCGCTGATTCTACCACCATACACAAGCCGGCTCCCTCTAATCAATCTAAACACACTTGAAGGGCGCAGAGTCCATGCCGACATCATCTTTGTACATCGCCTTCTGTCTGGCTCAATCAATTGCCCAAGTTTGCTCTCCACTTTAACATTGCATACAAACCCACCATCTCGCGTATGCTACGACAGGCCAACTCTTTCCCCACCTCCTTCGATTTCAACATCTCCACTCCCGGTCTTAAACGACGACTCAGAATAAACCCGCCCTAAATCCGCCCCCTCCCCTCAATAACCCTCTACTCTGCAATCCTCTCATCTCCCTCAAACTAGTTCTCCCCTAGACCTGGACACTTCTGTGTTCTATGGGAATTTCCACTTCTCCAGATGGCCGCTGTTCGGTTGCTGTCTTCTTCCCATGTACCATAATTGTACTAGTGCCAGGCATCTCGTACTGCTCATTGATGAGTACCACGCCGGCGGGAAATGAGATCTTGTGTGGCTCCACAATGGTTTAACTTAATTTGAATGCACTTAAACCTGTCCATTTTTATTCAGGAGACTGGACATCGAGTTTTTAAATGCTCGGCGTTTGTAACTTCTTGTTGAGTAGTGGTTACATCCTTCGCACCCTGATTCGCAGAACATGCATTTGGGTTGTACATTACAGCTCATCGCTTTGTGGTCTTTTCCACTGTTTTTCAAACTGTTTTCCGAACGATCATCTTCGGATTTGCAGGATTTCGCCACATGTCCGTATAGCCAACATCTGAAACATCGTGTGGGTGTGATGTGTTCTCGTTGTTTGCATCTCACCCATCCGATCCGTAGGAAACCTATAGCCAGTAACATGCTAGAATTTTCTCTTGGTAAGCGGATCATTGTAACCTGTGTGCCATCTGGTTTCCTTCTTAAACTCTTTACCGCTTCCTCTAGGATCGCGTTCAGTGCAGGGAACTCTATAGCAATCGGTGTCAATATTTTCTCTACAGTGGTGACGTCATCTAAATTTCGACAGTCTGCCTCGATTCCCCATGACACTGTTTTCACACTGGCATCTTTCTTTAATATTTGTACTTTTGCTTTCAGTGCCTCAGTGGTGGCCTCTAGACGGCGTTTCAGTTCTAGCAGCAATTCCTCTTTTGCTGTCCTTTGAACTTTATTCACGCTATTTCCGAGTTCACTTAGCTCGGGCTTGGCCTTCATGAACTTCAATATATTTGCATATGTTTTTTCCCCGGTTTTGGATATTATTATAGCGTCTGGGCGTGGCATCTTTTTTTTATTATGATGGCTTTCCCGTTATCTTTTTTTGGGAGCCTCGTCACCCTCCAACCTTGCATCCCTCTTCTTTCCTTTGTGGGTAATTGTAAACCAATTGTAATTGGGTGACACATCATTGATATGCCCCAGGATCCTGCTTATGTCTATGGGCAAGTTTCCACCGTTTGCTTCAGCCGGCGCAGATGGCTTCTTTTAACGATGTTGCACTTCCTTTATCATAGAGGCAACCAATGATCGCGACCAACTCTCGCACGACATTATTAATATGCCTTTGTTTTTTAATTTTTATCGGCTTTGTTAATTTTGCGATCTGCTCCCCGAGTTGTCCGAACATCAAAGAACCATCATCACTTCCATTATGGTTTTGATCCGGGCTCGTCTCTATATCGCCACTGCTAGTTGCCGCCATAAGTTATTCTAAAATAACTCATTCCTTTGCACAACTAAAATAGTTTTTTTTTTTTTTTTTTTTTTTTTTTTTTTTTGGGAAGGTGGAAATCTTCAAAAGAAGATACCCTTGGACCGATCCAGTAGCATGCTGGGCTTTTAACGACTAAAAACACCTCTCGCCAGATACATATTCCTTTTGATCCCCGTGGCTCTTTCTTTTAGATATTCCAACGCGGGGCGGGACGAAGTTTACCTATTACTCCGCTCGTCGCGTCGCAACTGCTGCATCATGTCACATAGAATATCATTTGCTACGGACCATGCCTGTTTTGAACTCAGCATGTATTCTATAACTTCTGCCGGAGTAACTGTCCGTCTCATATGTCTCTCCGAAATCGTTCGTGTGGTCTCGAATCTCACGCACTCTGTAAGTACGTGTTCCACATTTCCTATTTTGCCTTCGCAATACAAGCAATATGGGTGATTCACATGCTTATATCGGGGTTTCCAATAGGGACTTGACAACTTTGAATTTAATTTGTGAACGCACCCTTTCACTAATCATCGAACTGTCACTGTCAATTTATTCAGTAAACTTAACATTTTCATCGTGGTTAAGTACACGAACGAACAACTTCCGCAAATTATAAAAATTTACTACCGAAGAAAAGTCCCTATTGGAAAACCCTATACTTGTGCAAGTATTGCCGAAAGCATCCATGTCCTGATATCAGCTGAATCAAGTAGTAATTCAGCTCGCCATGTGTTCTTTTCACCCATGTTTCTATATCAGGTATCATGGTATGGGTCCATCTTCCTTTGGGGGAAGAATCCCACCTTCGTTGCCATTCTCTTAGACTTGAGAGCTCTAATTGTGACCGCTTTCTCCGACGATTCTCTTGGGAGACCTCATGCAATGCAGAGTTTTCTTTAGCTGCAATGTCAAGTGGTGTCCTCCCGGCCAAAACATTTATGGCATCTTCGGATACCGTTCGCAATGCACAGCATATTCTTAATGATGCCAGCCTATGTGCTGAGTTCACTCCCCTCATGTAAGACTTATACTGTGCGGCTCCTGCCCATATGTGAGCTGCATACATTATAATGGGCCGGGTAGCAGTCTCGCCAAAACTTTGCATACATCTTGCCGTTTTTTCACTCGTTTTCCTCAGGCGTTCCTTGAAACCTTACCTTTTGTTGAGTATAACACCAAGATATTTAATATAGGGACTGGATCTGATTATTTGTCCTTCTATTTCCAAATCAATGTGTTCAACCTTCTTGCGGCTCCTTATTAAAACAGCCCCCGTCTTATGTCCAGCTACTTTCAACTGGAGGTGAGTACGGCTGTTTGTCTGCCAATTACAGCGAACCCTGTTTGGTAGATAACAGAACTCACCTGTGAAAAAACCCCTCTGTTGCTGTCGGGAGAGTAGAGTAAGAGTAGACATCAGCCGACTTGAGGAAAAAGTTGATTGTTGACTGCGTTGAGTTGGTGACACGAGTTGGCTGCAGTGGGGTGTAGATGTACGTATATTGGTGAGATGAGATTAGGGGCAAAAGTTGGCAACCGTATTTGTTGTTGTTGATGTCGTTGAATGTTGTATGCCGAGCGTTCCAACCTCCACCGATTATGAATGGTGCGGGGAGACACTGTCTGATTATTTGAGATATGTCAGTCAGGGAAGTCTGGTTCTCGTCTTAAATGGATGTTAATTTGATTACTTTATTGTTTTCACAAAAAAGTTTAACAGCCGTGTATTCGATATTGAAAACATTGATGAATCTGTTTTCGGCGAATTGGAGTTTTTTGTGTAGTAGGATGCCAGTATGTTCTGGGGTTTGAAATAAATCCAGTAGTTCTGGGGTTTGAAATAAATGTATAATTGGGGATGGATACTCGGGAGTTGGACTTAAGCCACATTTTTGAGAGGAGGAGGATTACTGGGGAGAAGCTGACTAAGGATCGGCTATTCATACCAATTATTTTCCTTGTTTCTTTAATAAATATGCGAACAGAGACACAAAAGAGAATAGCTGCGGCAGTTGGGGAGTTGAGAAAAACACGGATTTAATCAGCCAATGACTGTTTCACACCAAACAATTGATAAAGTAAAAGGAAAAAGCAAAGTTGCGATGAGGTCTTGCATACGATTGCGGATTTAATGTTGTTGCATAAATTTGAATAAAATAAAATAAATTTACAATCCGTTCTTTATAAATACTGCTACTCCACCTCTCAACTTTGGTCTGTTTATAAACTCATCCTCAAATCCATCGATTTTATAAAAAATGTTTTCATATTCTTTTATGTTTATTTCTACTAATTTGATAACTTCAAGATCATTATTTATATTATTCAAATGCGAGAGAGCTAGATTCCAGTTTTTTTTACAGGATCTTATATTGATATATAGGCACGAATGTATTAAGTTTTTGGATAATTCATAATTTTTTAATTCACTCATACTATCAATCACCCTGTGCTCCATACTCAATATTTGATCTAGCACATTTTCATTGTTTTCGTTCATTTGTGTTCATTGGTTAGATGGTAGTCGGTTCCAAGGTGAGATACCACCCCGTCACGCTGTACATTCTTCGACGATGTTTCGGATGTGTGGCTGATGGCCCGGACTGACACGGAGATAAGTCATGATGGTACCTTCTGATATAAAGAATTCCGGTGGTAAACTAGTTTCCCATTCGGTTCTCCGGGGGGGACTATGCCAGGGGGAACATCATACAGATATCATGATAAACAACCGAACTTTAAGAAATACGTCATCGCATAATCGGGCTCGCTCTCGAGCCTCTGTCCACGCTCGAGTAGTAACGGTAGTAACGGTATTTTGCACCATCAGCGGCATCGGTTTCACCAATACGAATGTAAGCGTCGTCCACAAATATTTGCAAACAGCGACATCCCTGATGTCCTTGCCCTAACTGAGACCCAGGTCGATTCGTCAACTAATTCGGCATATCTTCGTTGCTCAGGATACGACTTACATTCGAGATTCCGGTTTAAGGGCGGAGTCTGCGTCTTCGCGCGGTCCGATCTAGCTTGCTAGAGGGTGGAGGCGTTGGAACATGGACATCATATCAGGGTCATGCTGAGGAATTCTGTTAAATTTCTTTGCTGGATGTGAAGTTTCGCCCGCGTACTATTCAACGCTTTCTACGTCAACTGGACTGTAGGAAGGCAACCAGCCCGGACGGAATACCAGCAATAGTCCTTAAGAACTGTGCTTCAAAACTGTCGCCGGTTCTTGGCAGACTCTTCCGCTTATCTTATGCACGGAGGACCTTTCCTGCCTGCTGGAAAATCGCTCGAGTTCAGTTAATCCCAAAGAAGGGAAAAAATGCCTCCCACGAAATTACCGACCGATAGCATTACTGTCTATGTTGTCGAAGGTGATGGAAAAAGTCATCAATACCGTAGCGAGCTTAGGGTTCGCTGGATTAATTATTTTTAATAATAAGAGCCGTTAAATCGATTTTGAATTAATGTAACACTTTATTAATCCATTAATAATAACCGTTACTTTTACCGTACACTTAACGATTTCTTGACTTATCGCTTCCGTACTTATCGCGTCTTTTACTGCTTACTTCTTACTTCTTACTTTGTATTTATCTTCCTGATTTGCGTGCGACGTATTTATACCGTTTTTCCTCCTCCTGATTCGGTGTTTCGTTTCCGCCCGTTCCATAGCCCCGAGTTTTCTATTGTTCATAGTCTCCAGTTTTTCAGTACTTTCTAGAATATCCTAGTACTTTGTTTCGGGCTTTCTAGAATATCCTACTACTGATTGTCAATGCGTCACAATACTGAGCGTTTGGAATGGAACGGACATCTGAATGATCGTCAATACGGATTCCGTGGCAGGCGGGCCACCGGTGACCTTTTGACATTTATAATCGATGTATGGATATCTGCGATTGAGGGGGGTGGTGAGTCAAGAACGGTCGCATTGGATATCTCCAAGGCTTTTGACTCCGTCTGGCACGATGCATTGCTGAGCAAACTTCGTTCATATGGACTTTCCCAACAGCTTTGCGAATGGACGAAGAGCTTCCTTGAGAATCGATCGATCCGGGTTATTGTGGACGGCGAGTGTTCGGATCTGTATTATGTTAATTCGGGTGTGCCCCAAGGTTCTATTTTGGCTCCAACCTTGTTTTTGCTTCACATAAATGATTTGTTGGAGACAACGGATAACAAAGTGTTTAGTTTTGCGGAAGATAGTACGCTTGTTTCCTCCTTTTCGAGTCTTCGGGTGATTGGTGCATCAACGTCGCATTAGCTAAGATTTAGACAGATTAACTCTCTGAATCAGGATCTAGATAGGGTCCTGCAGTGGGGAAAGATGAATTTCGTCAACTTCAATGCAACGAAGACACAGTATACAACATTCATAAAGAAGAGCGGATCATCGGTTCACAACTGATGATGAATGGCCAGACCTTCGAATCTGGGGAAAGCTTGAAATTGCTCGGAGTCGCGATTTGTGCGAATGTATCATGGCATAAATACGCGTCGAGCACCGCCAGATCGACCTCAGGAAAACTGAGCTATCGTTTTAAAGCCAGGAGATATTTTACTCCGGCCCAATTTTATCTCCTGTATATATCCCAAATTAAACCCGCGTTCGAATATTGCTCTCATGTTTGGAGCTCTGCTCTTAAGCATACCCTCAACCTACTTGAGAACATACAGAGACGAGCGATCCGCCTGATCGGGAACACGGCGCTGCCGTTGAGACTATAGTCGCTATCACATCTAAGGCGTGTAGCTGATCTCTGTCTATTTTACAGATATTCTTCGGTGATTCGTGGTATTATTCCACGCAATTCGGTTTATATGTGCTCTACAAGACAATTCGACGGATCGCATCAATTTGTGGTTCATCTCCCGACGGCGCGAACATCCCCGCATCAAAACTCATTCCGTTACAGAGCGGAGAAGCTGTGGAACTACTTTCCGGCGCGAATGTTTCGGAGCGTTACAACCTGCAACTGTTCAAAAAGAATTGCAACGGTTATTTGATGGCATCTCGGGGTGCCGACTCGGCGCTATAGATTCGACTCTCCCGTGAGAAGTGTATGCTGGAGTGAAAATGAAAGAACATTTTTAGATTTCACATATTTCTTTTCGTTTACATGGTAGAACGTAAGCCTCACTGAATCACTCTTGTGGTAAGGGGTTGGTATACCTTCAATTAGGCCAAATTGCAAAATGGGATTGAAAGGCAGTTAGATGGACATGTAAGCAAAGGGGTTTGGTTTACATGTGTTAGACATAAGTATAAGTAGAGTTACTTACGTGTGGAATCTGTTAGCATTCTGACTCGGTTATCAGTACCATCCCGGTGGCATCGGATGAAGAGAAGGCACTCTGGTGTTGGCGGAGAACTTAAGATTGATTGAATTAATAACGGAGTAATAACTGATGACGATGAGGATGATGCAGATAGATGTTGGCGGGATTGCAAGTTGGATTAGACAATCTGCGAGACTATTTTGCAAAGGCTACCCACCGAAGGCATTTTCTCGTCCCGGTTTAGCTTCGCACTTCATCGCATGATTTCCTGTGGGAAATCCTCCCTAGCGAGGAAGCTAGCCCGCTTTAGCGTCATTGCAGTAGCAGCCGCAGCAGCTTGTTGTTGGTGCAAGTGTTGCTGACGACTAAACTCTAAGATGTCTGCAAAGGAGAGTGAGGAGGATATTACGGACCTCGCGTCCATGTCCTCGCCCAACACCCACTAATTTCCGCAAATTTCTCCTCTACCTGTAAAGGACATACATATCGTCAAGTAGTTAATTTGCATAAACTACTTTATGCAAATTCTACTTGGATTAATCAATTCTATTCAATTTATCTACTTCCTCTCCCTTCCCTCGCACTGTGTTTTTGACATTTAAAGGTACTACAAAATCCCCCTTTGTGCGCGTTTGTGTAAAAAAGATTGAATTAGGCGGGTAGATAAATCAATAAAAAAATCACTCTTTTTTACTCGTTTTATTAAAATGAAAGTTTCGCGGCTTGTTAAAAAAGGAGCCACTCAAAAACACGTCCGACTATCAAGATTTTCACAGAATGTGTATATGTCCTACATAATTAACGCAGCTCTATATTTGCTTCTATTCAGCATTTTTTATCACAATTTTTAATAACCAATAGAACACTAACATGCATTTATCTCTTTTTTTTTACAGGTATCCCAATATTGAGAAAATTTACAAGGAAATATATCCAGATGATTCATGTGAAGTACGAAATATATTTTATAATATGCACCTCTAATCTAGTTTGCAAACATCTTATCATTTCTTTATTCTATTCGAGGAAAGATTTCTTTCTTTTGCAACTTAATTGACGCTTCGCTTCTTTTAATAAATATTAAAATGCTTTATTTTATTTTTGTTGCTTTTAATAGGTAAAGTAAAACAAGAATCCTGACCTTATGAAGGCAAATAGTTCTTTGTTGTTTGATTATGCTTTTAATATTATGTCACTTGATTGTTTGTGTTGTTAATTGCATTCCGAACATTTTTGTTTAAGGGGTTATCCTGGTGTAGAAGGCAAAAAATAAAGCCGATTTTGTCGGTTTTGTTTTAGAAAAAACTATTTAATGTGTATATATTTGCAAATTTGGACATTTATTGTTCATCATCATCATCGGCACTACAACCGGGATCCGGTTTGGCTTTATTTAGTCAGTCTCGCCACAGGTATCCGGTCCTTATCCGAGATTTGTTAAATTGTCCATAATAATCTGTTTTTCCGGGGAAGGTTATTAGCCTTCCGCCAACATTTCTCAGGATGATTTATTGTTCATACAAACAGGCATTTACTACAACGATCACGACTTCCGCACCGAGCACCGGCTCAATCGCCCGCTCCGACGTTCCTCTCGCTCGATCCTTCCTCGCTCCGTCGTTCGGATACGAACTTGATCATAACAAAGTTTATGAGGAAGGGAGTAGTGTGGTGTTTCTAACAGATACACACATAATATATGTGTTTAAATTAATTTTTTCATTAAATTGTATGCATAAACAAGCAAGTTATAAGTAAAAGACATCAGCGCCAAACATTTTTTTGCGGTGTGCAGTGTAGAGCCTCATTGGACTATCCATAAAAAAGGTTTTGTTTCGTTTATGAGTGTAGTCAATTGATGAGTATTTAAGTTATTTCAAAAAAGTGATTTTTTAAAAAAAAAAGTGATTGACAAAGAATTTTTTTTATGCGAAAATTTTGAACATTTTTTTTTATAACTTTTTATAAACAAAATGTTAAGTTCTAAAAATACATTCATCAAGTGGAAATTAACTAATCTTTCCTTTAAAAAAAAATAGGAAACATCTGTAAATTGTGAGTTTACAATAGAATTTCAAAAACATAGTTTTGAGAAAAATGCAGTTAAAGTTTCCGAACACTGTATAACGTGCTCGGGCATGCGTACTTTTCGAGCTCATTTTGACCCGCTAAAATACAAATTCATGCTTGGGGCTTTGAGAGCACATTGTCAAGTAGTATACTATCGATTAGCAACGCGAATAACCTTGCCCGTAAAAATAAATTATTATGGAAAATTTAACAAGCCTCGAGACTTGCTAAATAAGTCCAAGACCGGATCCCGGTTGCAGTGCCGATGATGAGATACTATCGATTAAGACAAAAAAAAAAAAACGAAATCGATTTTTTGAAGTCGCTACACCAGGATCCTTCCTTAAGGATATTATCTTAAGGGGTAACACCACTGTGCATTTTTCGTAGAATCCTTATTGAATACATGCTTGTAACTTCCTTGATGTCATTCCGCGGTCATGTCGCTGTTTGTGGATTTTGTTATTTTTAAAACCGCACTATTTTGTTTGTTTGTTTTATCTTGACATTTATTAACAATTCAATTACAATCTTTTGTTTTTCGTATGCCTTTCGGCATCCGTACATTCTTCGCCCTTGGGCACTTCAGACCACTGTGTCGTGTCAGCTAAATTTCCTCTAACCAACAGTAACGTTAATGAGAAAGCTCCCAAAAGAACAGTATGGTTCTACGAGAAAGTCAACTGGGAAGGTCTGAACGACTTTTTTGGGAAATTAAATTTATCATTATTTTTCCTCCATAACGATGTTGACTCTATAGCGGACACATTGACAGACACGATTCTACTTGGCATGCGGACCTTTATTCCACACAGAGTAAAGAGTATCAAACATCGTGGTCTTGCCACATACATAGGAAATGATATTGTTTATCAGCTTCTGCCACAATATGGGCTCTGCTCCAATCCAGAATTTAATTTTTCGTGGATAAAACTTCACGTTTGTAAGCATATCATACACTAGTGCTTTCTTTATAGAAGCCCAAACTTGGATAGAAACGCATCTTTTAACGAATTTGATGCTCCATCTGATTCTATCGATAGGATTTTCACCCTATACTCGCACACTGAAATCATCATTGCGGGCGATTTAAATGTGCATAACTCTCAGTGGCTTCGCCACTCCGGAAACTACACACCTGAAGGTCAATATATCCATCTCTTTGCTGATTCAAATATTTTAACTCAACTCGTCAATGAGCCAACACGGGTACCAGACATAGATGGTCATTTCGCCAACACACTGGACCTGTTTCTCACCTCCCACCCAAACAAATACACAATTGAAGTTTCTTCGCCCTTGGGCACTTCAGACCACTGTGTCGTCTCAGCTAAATTTGCTCTAACCAACAGCAACGTTAACGAGAAAGGCCCCAAAAGAACAGCATGGTTCTATAAGAAAGCTGGCAATGTCTGAACAATTTTATTGGGAGGTTAAATTGGTCGTTATTTTTATAACGATATTGACACATTGACAGACACGATTCTGCTTGGCATGCGAACTTTTATTCCGCACAGAGTAAAGAGTATCAAACCCAAGAGAAATGTGGTTCGATAACGGGTGCAGAGAAGCCATTAAGGCTAAAGAGTTGAGCTTCCGGTTGTATAAATCAAACAATACTGACGAAAACCGGAAAGGAAGAGTGCTAGAAGTGACTGCAATGCGTATATGCAACGCGCCAAGTTCTTGAATGACCAGATAGTGAGACAACAAATACTGCACACTCCCACAAGTAGTATACATTTTTGGACATTCGTGAAGAACATCCAAAACTTGGTATCCTCATCCACTCCTTCGCTATTAGTCGATGACAGACCAGTCACCAGTGCAATAGAGAAAGCGAATCTACTTGATGCACATTTTGCAGCCAACTCAACGTTGCCTGATACCACATCAGTTCCGCCTCAATTTGAGCATAAGCAGCACACCATGAGACAGATTCGCTTCCGAACGCGTACTGTTGCCCGCCCACTCCGGGAGCTAAACGCAAACAAATCCGTTGGTCCTGATGGAATTCCTCCAATTCTCTTGAAAAAATGTTCCTCTTCACTCGCTAAACTACTGCGAAAACTCTTCCATTAGTCTTATTCTACTGACCATTTCTCAATTAGATGGAATTCAGCGAACGTTCAGCCAATTCCCAAAAAGGGTGACAAATCGTCCCTCTCTTATCGATCCATAGCACTAACTTCTATTCTCTCGAAGGTAACGGAATCACCTGTCAACCGTCAACTTTCGAAATATATGTAATCAAATAACCTCCTCAATGACCGCCAATATGTCTTTCGTAACAACCGGTCCACAGGAGATTTGATGGCATGCCTTACGGAAAAGTGGACTCATTCCATCCACTACCTCGGGGAAAGCAAGGTAGTCGCATTGGCTATTTCAAAAGCCTTCGACAGAGTTTGGCATACAGCCCCTTTGTCAAAATTGCATTCATATGGAGTGGACAATTCCCTGATCCAATGGATGAGACTATCTTTCTGGCCGTTCAATCCAAGTGGTTCTTGATGGTGTCAAATCTGTCTCCCATCAAATTAATGCAGGTGTTCCCCAGGGTTCGGCACTCTCTTCCACTCCCTCCCTCATCTTTATAAATGATCTCTTGTCAATTACCCACAACCCAATTCACTCGTTTGCTGATGATAGCACGTTGAGTTTCTCATACTCACATGAACATTCCCGACCAAACTCTTCGAATGCCACTACAAACCATTGAATTCCGACCTCAACAAGATATATCAATGAGGATTATCTAACCGAGTAGAATGCAATGCTTTAAAAATTGATTTAATATGTTTGCTGGATATATATATATAATAGCTGGAAAAGTGCCGGAACCGGTACCCTCTCACGAGTAGGGAGAAGTTAGGCACGAAACAGGACTGCATACTCATTACATTGTAGGTTAAGAACAAAAATGACAAAAAATGATTATTTTTGCTTTGTTTTAAAGAAATAAGTACTACCTCTTGTCGTCAAAGCAAACCCCATAGTAAATATCCTGTCGATGGACGGCACTTGCATCGACGAAGCCAAGGAACTATCAATCCTCGGAACTCGAATTAACTCGACTCTTAATTGGAATGAACACATATTTGGCGCATCCAAAACTGCGCTACACGTGCTCGAGAGGATGTACAAATGAGCAGTGAAACTTATTGGGGACTCAGCTGTAAGTCGTTCAATTCCGTCATTAGAACATAGGCGCAACGTATCGTGCCTATCTCCGTAGTAAACATTCTATTGGTATTTCTACGGTCGTTGCTCAGCTGAACTTGCTGAATGTATTCCGCTCTTTCAGACATTGTCCCGCGATACCCGTCAATCTGTGAATGCGCATCAGTTCACCTTAAAGGTAAACTTCAGGCGTACAAATAAACATAGAGAATCATTCTTTAGCCGAACCACACGAATGTGGAATACTCTACCTGATCATGTGTTTCCTTGTCGTTGTAATGTCCAGACATTCAAGACCAAATACATCGGCACCTTTCCTTATCCGCTCTCTCTCCACCCGCTCTGACAGTGGTCTGACTTTTAAGGGTACTATAGCGTTTTGCGATGATAGTGAAGAACGTGTGATTCGAACTGACGCTATAACAGTTAGAATCACCAAAAATTGAACCAATGCGTAACGAATCAGGCTACTGCCGTGTGTACGAATTCGATTTTTAAACTCAGGTACATTCAACTGATGTGGAATTGTTATGTTATCGCTATGGTATACGGCTCTGATGCATTTTTTTATTCGATTTTCGTTCGGTGTTCTTCACTATTTGCTTGTGTATTGTGTGTGTATCTGTTAGAAACGCCACAGTACTTCAAAATCCCCTTTTGTGCCCGCGTTTGTGTAGGAAAAAAAGTGGTTATTACCAAATGATTGCTTTTTTGTTACAAAAACCATCTGCTTTTTTTTACTTGACAATGACACAAAAACCATTCTTTTTAAAATACCTTATGGATTTCACTGGTTACAAAGACAGAGAGGAAGATGCTTTGTTGTTCCAAATTTAAATCTGCACAAGATTCACTGTGTGTCACAGAGGGCCTTACATTCAATATGAGTATGGCTCTGATGGCTTCAATTTTAATATTTGTTAATGGTAATTTTTGTATAGCCTTAAATATATTCTTAATAACTTCCTGGACTACATTATTTTATTTTATTTTTTTTTTTTACATATAAAAAAAACCTTAAGATAATTACTTTTAAGTTGTTACAGTGGTGCACTTTTTTTAATCTGTTATTGTGGTTTTGTTCTTTAATTCATTTTATACAATTTACATACTGATATCTGTTCTGCTTGTGTCGGAAGATCTTAACTATAATTTAATCGCATTTGTTTTTCTCAATTTTTCCAGAGTCCGACGCAATGATTTGTGGTTAAACTTTTATAAAGTGCAAAAATCGCTGAAACTACCAAATAATTATACAAAAAAGGAGAATTAAACATTTTAAAACTAAATAAAATTTTAATTTAACAAAACAAAAAAAAAATAAACAAAAATAAAACAATTTATATAAATCAACTATAACTTCACACAGATTAAAGTCTTTTCTAATAAAAATAATAATAATAATAATAATATTAAATAAACATTGAAGAAGGAAGCAAAAGCATATATACTAACATCTAAGTAACAAAATAATAATAATAATAGAAGATCATTTTTTAAATGCAGTGCAAAACTTTTCTATATACATTAATAAAAGTTAAACGATCTGTTGCTTTCTTCTTCATGACAAATTATAGTAATATTGAATAACTAAGCAAATAAGAATTTTAAATGATAACGACACAGATATAAAAATTGACAAATAAAAACAAAAAAAAAAAGAAGTTAAACAACATTATAAAAATAACTATCTAAATGTAAAGAAAAAGAAATATCCTGTGAATGTAGTTTTAATAATTTTTATTTCATATGTTCTCACAAAACAATCTGTTAATTCATGACAAAAATCTGATTAACCAAGGGATAATATTATATATTTAATTTATACTTGGTATTTTTCTAATTGTCTGTTTTTTTTTTAATTTAAATTCGTTCCATTGTTTCATCAATACATAAAATAAATTTTCAACTAAAGGTATTGGCCAATTATTAAGAAACAGAGAGAATTATAATAAAAAAAAAGTTACCGAATCGAGATATTACTCATAACTTTCAATAAACAAAAAGGACGTTTTAAAAATTGAATCTATAAATAAAGAGAATAGAAAATGAATAAGAGTTAATAAAACAACATAATCAACAAAAAGGCAAATTAATAATTATTAAGAAACCAAAAAGTGAATAAGTTATTGCTTAAGTTTCTTGCCTGTGTCTCCACTTCCATCAGCATCACTTATTGTTTAAAAACAAAATGTACGTACAACTAGATACTTCTATTTTCTTTTTGTTAATAGT
The DNA here is from genome assembly GCA_963931805.1 of Microdon myrmicae. Taxonomy (NCBI): domain Eukaryota; kingdom Metazoa; phylum Arthropoda; class Insecta; order Diptera; family Syrphidae; genus Microdon; species Microdon myrmicae. Next base: position 37,347,599 of record OZ007499.1, on the reverse strand, counting down.
TTTATTCAACATTATTTTTTAATAAACTTCAATTACTGTATGAATGTGTATGTGAGTTGTCCATCCGTGTAATCATCGTTCAATATACATCTATGTATGTAAATATAAAAAGATATAAAGGTATATATAAATACATTTATATCATTTTATAGATATATAACAAAAAAAAAAGAAGAAACATCGTATGATAATAAAACTAATTTATGTTTCATAAACTATTGATAAACATCCACAAATGGCTGTAAATTCTGTTTTAACACGAATCGTATATACAAAATATTTTCCTATAAGAAGTTAAAAAGAAATGCAAACTAATAATAAACATTAAATTGTAATAAAAATAAATGAATTTGATTTAAAATACAGAAAAATTTCCTTCCTACTTAAAACATAAATGTTTTCATGTGTAAATGAGAAAATTAACGTGAAAAATAAATGGGAGATAAACAAATTTGAGAAAAACTCTATACAAAAAATAAATAAAAAAACTGTATGGGAAATGTAATATGATATATATTGCATTTGTTGAACTGTAATAAAGTGTGAATTGATATTGAAATTAGACGGAGTTTTTACTTATCTTACATAGTTTAAAATTGATAAAGAGAAAGGAACTAGTAAAAAGTAACAGTATTTACACTCGTTATATACGATGGTTGCCTTTTATATTTCGGGATTAGAGAACAAAAACAAATATTGAACATCGAAAATCACTTTACTGTTTTTCAAAATATTCCCCATGAAGATCTATACACTTTTGCATGCGTTTGAACCAATTGTCGAAGCACTTTTGCCACTCTGATTGAGGTATCTCCAACACATGCATTCTGAATGCAGCAACCGCTTCTTCAGGTGTCGAAAAACGTTGACCTCTCAGTTTGTTTTTTACGTACGGGAATAAAAAGAAGTCATTCGGTGCCAAGTCAGGACTATACGGCGGATGACCCATCAAATCGATGTTTTGGGTGCTCAAAAATGCAGTTGTCGCAGCCGATGTGTGAGAGCTCGCATTGTCGTGGTGAAGAGTGATCCGTCTTCGGCGGTTGGTTTTCCTGATTTCTTGGAAGACAACTGGCAAACAAATGGTTGAGTACCACTCAGAATTGACTGTTCTGCGTTGTTCTAGTGGTACGGTTGCGACATGTCCAGTTTTTCCGAAAAAACAGGCGACCATTTGCTTGGAAGTGCTTCGTGCGCGAACAACTTTTGTTGGATTTGGCTCATCTTGAAACACCCAGACAGTCGACTGCTGTTTACTTTCGGGCTCATACGCGTAAATCTACGATTCATCACCTGTCACGATGTCATAGACGTGTTTCGAAGCACCGCGACCGTATTTTTTGAGCATTTCTTTCGACCAATTGACACGAGCCTTTTTTTGGGCGATTGACAAATTGTGTGGGATCCAACGCGAACAAATTTTTTGACAGTCAAATGTTTATGCAATATTGAATGTATGCTGGTCCCACTAACGCCTAAGGTTGTCTCAATCTCACGATAGGTCACATGACGATCTTCCAATATCAGTTCGCGCAGAGCATCAATGGTTTTCGGAACAACAACTGATTTTGGACGACCTTCACGAAATTCATCTTGGAGTGAACTACGACCACGATTGAATTCACCATACTATCGATAAACACTGGTCCTTGATGGAGCTTCATCACCAAAAATTGAATTAAGTTCATCCATGCACTGTTGCTGAGTTAATCCACGCCGAAAGTTGTAAAAAATAATCGCACGAAAATGTTGACGATTTAATTCCATTTTTGGGCCGAGATGAATCTTTTAAGTTACTGTAAACAACACAAATAGCGCTCGTATGTCAAAACATTCCGAGTGCGTATAACCTCAGAAATGTTCAACTTTACGACGGAGCTGTCAATTGCCGGATTGCAACACTAGCGTTGCCAAATCCCGAAACATAAGAGGCAACCCTCGTATTTAAATTAATTTACAAAAAATTAATCAATAGAAGTCTGTGGGTTATGTTTTTACCTGTGCATCACACGGACGCGGGTTCCGTAAAAACACCACTTATTGTCACTAGAAGAAATCAATCACGAAAGAGTAAATCCCAGAAGCGAAACCAATGGAACACCAAAGAAAACATACAGGTGTACTTTTAATGTTAATGTTTTTTTATTTTATTTAATATCCTGAACAATAAGGAGCTCTTGTGCAATTTTGTCTTACATCAGTGTCACCTGGGCGCATGAAGTGTAACGAGTAGCCTCAAACACAAATCTTCATATAGGAAGTTACCGAGCACTGTTACTTCCCGACTTAATTTAATTCACTTAATACAAGTCTTCACACGTATTATATGGTTTATTAAATTTACTGAATCCAGGTGATTAATTTTACAACCTTAGTCCACATGAAGTTGCAATCTTTCCTTTTTAATTCTCTTTCTTACTATCGAATTAATGGCGCAGATTTACCACTCGCCTTGACTGCTTGTTAGGATAACGCCTCGCGTGTTCTTGCCTCCACGATGGTTAAAATCTGGAAGTTACGGATACCTCCTCGTCGAGTTCTCTAACCGTTCTCTTCGTATCTCCCTATCCATTTCCAATTCTATTTATCATCCCTTTATCTGCAAAAGAAAATTTCCCATCATATCTGTAAAGAAAATTTCCCATCATAATCATAATTCTGTTTTCTGCCTCCTTATCGGAATCTTGTTCCTTTGTTTGAAAGATCGAGCATACCACCACTTATTTTCCGATATTTTCGTGGGATTTGTTTGTATTACCCATCTGGCTTAAGACAACAAGGTTCTTGTGCGCTTCAGTGGGTAACAAAGGAATCGTGGGATGGGTATAGGTTTCTAATTGCATTTCCAAATCATAAACATCTAGCGTGAGATCTACGTTAAGATGTTTATGATTGCATGGACTGTTGGTCGGCGGCGAATAGCTATTCTTTGTTTGCACAAGTGCGCCTTTTAGGTTTTGGGTTATGCTAGGAATTTAGGTGCTAATTGCTATTAGCTACCAGAGGAGATATTCGTTGTTCGGTTTGTGGCTAGTTTCTGCTAGTGCATCAACATGGACGCTGGTTCAGCAGAAACACCACCAATATTACGCTGGAAATTAGAGCACAAAAGCTCTCCAAAGAAAACACACTGGAGTAGCTTTGATGATAATGTTTTTTATTTCGTGCAAAAATCCTGTACAATTAAATCAATTTTCCGAATTCTCGTTACACGCACGGTGGCAATCCTGGTTCATTATTATAACGGAATCAAAGTTAGTGGGCTACACTTTGTTTAAAGAACTATATTAAATTATATTTCTTTTACACTGGTGAAACTCGGCATGGCAAAAAGACGCACACGAAAAGAAAGCACTTAGTAAAGAAGTAACTCTTGGACGAACTCTCGATGACTCTCCGCGGGAATTCGTTAACGAAGGTGCGCACCCTTCGAAGAATAAAATCTGACTCTTCGATCAATCTAAATGTGGTTTCGCGCGGATATCTCTATTCGAGATTGCACACATACAGGGAAAGAGCCTGTACATGGGAAGGACAGTATATCACATACAGACTGAAGTCGAATAAGGGAAAAGCGACAGCAAAAACTGACTGACTGATATTTGAATTCGACTAGGTCAGCTGTGCAAATAGATGGTCGCTCATATAGCGGCCGTAAAAGGTTGCTATGTTTGAACTAGCGATTCGTTGATGCGGAAATAGGTTTCTGAGTATTATGTCAACAGAAACGCTATTTCAGGGTTCGTACGCTAAGATATGCGTTTGCTGCCCGTAGCTGATGGTACATGGATTGTTTACGAGAACTATACCGTGGGACCTGATCTGGTGATCGGAATGATTACACAATGACGGTTTGTGTATTTATCCACGTCAATTGTGCATTGCATTGGTAGCGAGTCAATTAGAAATGGCTACCGAGGGAGAGCCAAAATAATCCGAGACACAAACGGCTGTCTGGTGATAGAAACAAAAATATTGTGACAAGATGGAAGCAGTACTTTGAAAACCTGCTCAATGTGCGCACCCATCAACCACAAATAAACGCAGCAGACGTACATACAGCCGAGCCCCAGATCCCAGAGCCCTCTTTCGACGAAATTGTAGACGCGATAAATCGACTGAAAAACAACAAGGCTCCCGGAATCGATTGCATGCCAGCAGAGCTTGTGAAGCATGGAGAAGGGGCAACCACTCGAAAGATCCACCAACTGGTTAAAATAATATGGGACAAGGAAGTCATTCCGGAAGAATGGAAAACCTCAGTAGTCATCCCCATTTTCAAAAAAGGCGACAGATCTGACCGAACATTACAGAGGAATATCATTGCTCCCAATCACATACAAAATATTAACAAATGTCGTACCGGCAAGAATCACACCGTACGCAGAGGAAATATTGGGACTACCAATGCGGATTCCGTCGGAACCGGTCAACAAGCGACCAGATGTTCACAATAAGGCAACTGCTGGAAAAGAAGTGGGAATACGGAGAGACGGTTCACCAACTATTCGTGGACTTCAAAAAAGCCTACGACTCAGTCGCAAGGCAAAGACTCTACCATATTGTGGTTGAGCTGGGGATCCCGAAAAAATATGCCGCCCTTATTCAAATATGCATGAACGAAAATAAAGGGCGAGTTAGAATAGAAAACCACCTTTCAGAACCATTTAAAATCCGCAACGGATTAAAATAGGGGGATGGCCTATCACCATATCTTTTTAACCTTGTGCTCGAGTATGTTATCAGAAAGGTACAAGACGACAACACGGCCGGATCATCCCTGAACGGGGTCACACAGGTACTCGCGTATGCGGATGACATCGCCGTTCTGTGCGATAATCTCGAAACTATAAGTAAAAACTGTGAAATCATCATGCAAGCAGCAGAAGAGGTGGGCCTAGAAATGAACGAAGACAAAACGAAATACATGATTACGACGAGAGCAGGTGGACCTCAGAGAACACATATAAACGTCAGAGGCAAGATATTTGAAAAAGTTAAGGAATTTAAATATCTGGGAACGATACTGACGACCAGAAACGAAACGTCAAAGGAAATTAACAAAAGACTACATTCCGGCAATGCTAGTTGGCACGCAGCCAGTAAACTATTAAAATCCAATCTGCTAACACGTAATATAAAGCTCCGTGTCTATAGAACCATAATCATACCGATTGCTCTATACGGATGTGAAACATGGGCTCTCACAAAACGGGAAGAGGACAAATTCCGCGTATTCGAGAATAAAGTTTTAAGGGGTATATTTGGCGGTAAATATGACGAGGAGTCAGGACAGTGGAGGAAACTCAACAACCACGAATTGGAAGAGTTATACCGGACACTTACAATAGTGAGAGTGATCAAGTCGCGAAGATTAAAATGGGCCGGACACGTGGCGCGAATGGGCGATGATAGGACCGTGCATAGAATTCTTGACGGTAAACTAACGGGGAAGAGACCGACAGGACGGCCGCGACGGAGATGGGAGGACAATGTTAGATTGGACCTCGAGGAGATCGGATCGGATGGTCGAACGTGGAAGAAGAGCGCACAGGACAGGGAACAATGGCGGAGCCGAGTCGATGAGGTCATGAACTTCCGGGTTCCTACAGGCCAGTAAATAATAATAAAATAATTGGTAGCGAGTCGAGGATCTAATTCCAGTGTGAATGTTTACACTGGGAAAGAATTCGGCTCTTGGCAGCTAGGCGCGAGTTACGCTATGCTTTGTATTAGCGAACAAGAATACTCGGAAGTATTGGTCTGTGTTTGATGGGCATGTGGTCGCCCATAGTAACCGATCGGTTCATGCAGACGAACCGAAATGGTTTTAATTGATGACATGGCAAGATGGTAATCTTGCCGTGGATTTATGTTTCAGGTGCAAGATACTGACGGGTAGCTTACGCTGCTCGATTACAGGTAAGCAAAATAGCTTTGTTGGGTGTGGAAAGGCGGGTTGATTTAAAGGGAATGGGTGGTTCTTTGTGAGTGTTTTAAAGAACCCCCACAGGTTTGTTTACCGAAAATTGCGTTTAATGGATGCATTGTATTGATGCGTTGGATTGGATGCGTTGCATTGGTGCGTTGAATTCAATATTAGAGACTCTTGAACGTTTAGTTCGATTGATTTTTACTATTGAATTCAATGTTGGTGTATGTAATGTTACCTTTTGTTTCAGGTGGGAGTGAGGACTTTTGGGACACGTGTCTGTGGGCACGTGTAATGGATAAAGTTGAGCATGTTCCTTGGTGGAAAAGACATCTCAACCTATAGTGGTTCGTAGAACCGCCACAGAGGTATCTAAGGATAGTGCGGAAAGGGTTAGTTCAAGTGTTCACTAACTATTTGGATAGGGGTGATCTCCGAATTTGAAATTCATCACCCTTTTATTCAAAATCTTATTGGGATTTTGTATCCCGAATGCATCAAAATACGAGCAGAATCTCGAAAAAGATTCTTGGCTGGGGTCAAATGTTTGTATTTTGAGATAAGAATTCGGTTAGGCGAATTCTCGGAAACATGAGCGTGAGTATGGAAATTGAACATCTGGTTCAACTTACGATATGTTTACTTTTGTTTGAGGATTATAGGTAATTTATGTATATGGATGATAAACGAATATTTGATTCGTTTACCAGGAATTTTGTTGGATCAGGATAATGTCTTTGTGGATTTGCGTTAAAGATTATGGAGAGTTAGGTGCAAGGGCGATAAACGAATATTTTATTCGTTATTCAAGTTAACAAGTTAACAAACCAAGCGATACGATATCAAGTGTTACAATTTGTTACAATTGTACACACAGAGAAAACTGTTACCATTAACCATATAGAAAATAAAAGTGTTACAATTACACATTTAAAAATAAAGTGTTACAGTGATCACAGCCAGATTAGTTGCTACGTCCAGTATGATTTTGTCACTTGATATCGTTCTAGGCACTATAGACCAAACAACGGAATCGAAACTTTCATTTGTATTTTGTGTGTAACCTCTAGAAGAGATCTTCATACACAGGCTTGAGGGCATTAAACACTTTAATATTCATAGCTGGCTCGTGAACATAGTCAGATCATAGATTTAATGCTTTTGCTTTTTGTCAGAAGTACCAAGAATCAATACCTGTGGGGAAATTTTCATGCTGAGTCTTGTTAACCGTTGAAAGTGTGTGGTAAAGAGTGGCCCATATTTCTTTGCGCATTTTCTCTACTGATTCAGTATCTCGTCAATAGTTAATCCGTAATAGATACTTAGTTCATTAATGAAGTTGCCTATCAACAAGCCCCTTCCACCAAGATTTTTTTTGCGTTTTTTTTAATTTCTCAGCCTCGTCCCTAGCCTTTCTTGTACATGCCCTATGCATCGTTTTTTCGTGACTTCGATATCCTTATGTTATAAGGATTGGCATCTATAAGCTACTTATATGTTTTGCAGTCTCCGTCTTCGACGTAGTGTGCATACGTGATACTGTGTAAAGTTTTGGAGCGACAAAATATTTCAACGATCGCATCAGGCTCCATTCGTCCAGTACTACCACTATGGTTTGCAGCACATTGCCCCTCGTATCCAACTTTTCACTCTTCGTACTCAGTTGTGTCACTTCGTTTTTCCCAATACTCTCACTTTTTGCAGTATTTTGAGTTTGTGGAAATGTTTATTACTTTTCCAGTAAACCACCCGACCAGACTAAGCCATCCAAAAAGAAGCGAAAAACCTCTTTTTCGCCATTAACCATCTCCCGACACGGTTTGTCCTTCTGTCTGGCCGTTTTCTTCTAACATTTTCTTTTCTTCGTCAGCAGCCATTCACAATTGGTTATATTTCACGCCATCTGTGGCTTCTTTGATGCTTTTTATAACACCACCGTAGTTACGCTGGAATAGTGGTTTCAGAAAACCCATAAACGCACAGATATTTTTTTTATCGCGATCAGTCCAACACCAAGTAATCTCATCGCAAAAATAAAAAATAAGACGCCTGTTTGTTATGATGTATTTAATAACAATTTAAATATAATTTATACATGGGAATGAAAACACTTTAATTGGAAACAAGGCAACGGGACTTACTTTTAGAACTGGGAATGCGTCCGTCGTATGTCCTATCTGAATCTCCATTGAATATTTTATTTTTTTGCCGTTGACGTTTTTATATTTTATTCGGCACCAACGCCCTTAATTATAATTTTACTGCCAAGTAGAATTTGCATAAAGTAGTTTATGCAAATTACCTACTTGACGATATTTCCCATTTACCGTTAGAGAGGGGAAATTCGTGGCTTATAGTGTGTTGGGCGAGGACATGGACACGAGGTCCGTAACAATACTTGTCCCTGTTCAATCCAAGTTGGCATGTGGTCTCCACGTGACACCGCTGGATAGCACCCACCAAGTGGTGAACCAATGCATGAGCGCCATCTTGAGAAAGGTTGGCGCAAAGCTAATAACCATGCCCATAAAAACGAATTATTATGACAAATTTAACAAGCCTCGGATATGGACCGGATACACGACGACGACCACGGAAACTAAAATGGCTAAACGATTTAAGAATTTTCTCATGGAACGTCCGCTCAATATACAGAGCTCGAGCTGCACAGCAGCTAGCCGATGCTCTGTCCGAATGTTGGGCTGACATAATAGCATAACAAGAAATAAGATGGACGGGGAGTGGTGTTATTCAAAGAAACGAGTATGACATTTATTACAGCTGTCATGCAAAACACCATGTGCTCGGGGTAGGCTTTCTAGTCACTCAAAAACTGAAGCCTGCCATCTTCGGCTTTAATGCAATAAACGAAAGACTATGCACTCGTCGCTTGCGAGGTAAGATTAAGAACATAAGCCTCATAAACGTTCACGGACCTACAGAGGAGTCCCCTGACGACGAAAAGGAAGAATACTACGAGAACGTCGAATGCCTGCCCAAGATACGATGTGAAAATCGTTCTTGGTGATTTGAATGCGAAAATAGGTCGGGAGCTGGTTTTCAGCCACTACGCAGGTTCCCATAGTTTGCATGAAAACACTAATGACAATGGACTATGAGTTATCGAACTTGCAGCATCAACAAACTTGGTCGTTGCGAGTACCAGGTTTCCACGTAAAAATATCCACAAAGCTACCTGGGTATCACCTGGTGGAGCCACTCGCAACCAAATTGATCACGTGTTGATAGATCGCCGCCACTCCTCGAGCCTGATGGCGGTACGAACGTACCGAGGTGCCAACGTCGACTCGGATCACTATCTTGTTGGTACAGTTTTCCGAGCGCGGATTGCCTTACGGAGACGTATTGCATCCGCGAATCAGATTTGAATCAACACGGCTGCCTTACGCAATGAGAATACCAGTAACACCTTTGGTCATGCGCTAAGACTCGCCCTCGAAGAGCTCGACGGAGGGAGAGTAAGTCCTGGGGCCAGAATGCCGGGCGTAGAAGAGAAATAGACACGCCTTAAGAATACTGTCATTAGTACTGCCAACTACATCTTAGGCAGAAGTCGTAGAGATCGGAGCGACTGGTTTGATGATGAGTGCAAGCTAGCGACTGAACGTAGGAATGCTGCATACCGGGCAATGCAGCAGTTGCATAGGACACGGGTACGCGAGGAGAAATACAAAGAGCTCAGAAGAACTGAAAAAAGACTTCACAGACAAAAGAATAGTGCCTGGGAAAAAAACATTGTCTGTGAAATAGAGAAAAGTAGAGAGCGAGGTTCGCACCAAGCGCGGAAGTTCTACCAAATAATCCGCAGTATGACGCGGTACACACCACGCTGCACTTACTGCAAGGATAAAGAGGGTAATCTGATCACCGATCCTGAAGGCACTCTGGAGCGATGGGAAGTGCACTTCAATGAATTGCTAAATGGTCAGCTCACAGAAGAATTGGAGCCTGCACCAATGCAAGATCAAGACCAAATGCTGCCGCGCTCGAATATTGCTCTCATACCCTCAACCTACTTGAGAGAATATAGAGACCAACGATCCGCCTGATCGGGGAGATGGCGCTGACAGTTGCTATTACATCGAAGGCGCGTAGCCGACCTCTGTCAGTTTTATAGATATTGTCACGGGTATTGTTCTTCGGAGATTTGCGGTAATGTATCGCGCAATTGAGTTTATAGTATATGCGCTCCACAAGACAATTCTACGGATCGCAATTGTATAATATTGCAAAGCCCCCGTGCAATATTGTAAAGCCCCGGAGTTGATGGCATACCTGCTGAGCTGATCAAACAAGGTCGGACAGCATTACATCACACAATTCATGATGTCGTGGTGCAGTTATGGGAGCGAGAGGAGATGCCGGAAGATTGGCGGCGTGGAATAATTTGCCGCATACATAAGAAGGGAGATATCGCAGTGTGTAGCAACTATAGGGGTATAAGATTGCTGAGTCCCGTCTATAAGTTACTCTCCTCTATCCTACAAGACCGGATAACCCGACACGCTAGAGTCATCATTGGCCAATATAAGTGTGGCTTCATCCCAGGCAAATCAGCGATTGATCAGATACTCACCCTTAAGCAGGCGATGGAAAAATGTCAGGAATTTAAGATTCCATTATATCATCTGTTTATAGACTTTAAGGCCCCCTACGACAGCACAGCCAGGGTAAAACTATATAATGCCATGAGAGAATTCAGCAGTCCAAATAAATTGATACGACTTTGTAGGTTGACCATGACCAACGTAACTAGTCAAGTAAAAATAGCGGGATTGCTGTCCAAACCAATAAACATCTATAATGGACTCCGACAAGGGGACGGTCTGGCCTGCCTCCTCTTCAACCAGGCGTTGGAGAAAGCAATCCGTGACTCTGGCGTTACAACAAGAGGGACTATTGTCATCAAGTCCAATTAAATACTTGCCTACGCATATGAAATCGACATCATCGGTAGAACCGAATCGGCGGTACAGGAATCCTTCATCCAGATCGAGCAGGCAGCACAAAAACTGGGCCTGCACATTAATGAGGGAAAAACTGAGTACATTTTGGCAACTTCTGCGAAAAGAAGACCTAACGTTGGTCAAACTATCAGGGTAGTGGAGCACAAATTTGAAGTACTACAATCGTTTAACTACCTTGGGTCGATAGTATCAGCCGATAACAATATGGAAGAAGAAATACGCGAACGGCTGATTAAATCCAACAAACCCTACTATGGTCTGTCAAGGCTCTTTAAATCCCGAAATTTATCCAGAACATCCATGCTACTACTGTACAAGACCATGGTCTTACTAGTACTCGTGTATGGATCCGAGACCTGAGTGCTCAATAAAAGGCACTCTGAACTCTTAGTCGCGTTCGAGATGAAGGTCTTAAGGAGAATTGTTGGCTCCGTATGTGGGGGAGGACGATTCCGGAGACGCTACAACCATGAGTTGTACGCAATCTATCTTGAAGCTGATGTTGTAAGAAAGATTAAGCTCGGTAGACTCTGGTGGGCGGGAGACCTAGCTCGAATGAGCGAAGAGGAGCCTGCCCGGAAAGTTCTTTGTGGCAGGATGTATGGAAGGAGTTTGCGCGGCAGACCTTGTCTGCGATGGAGGGATGGCGTAGACCAGGACGCCCAGAGCCTGGGAGTGCCAAACTGGATGACATCGGCTCGAAATCGGGACCGGTCGAGAGATCTGTTAAATAAGGCCAAGACCGGATCCCGGTTGTAGTGCCGATGATGATGATGATGATGAATAGCTTCATGGCGAAGTTCGCTGTTAACTCGTATACGGGTGCCACCTCTGTTGATGGTGGGGCCGCCAGTGGGGGTTCGATCTCTTCGAATCATGGAGAAGTTTGGGAATACGGGACGGTGACACATCCGCCCGGTTATCCCTTATGAAGTCAGAGACTATCGTACGCTTTGAAAGCGAAACAAGGTTGTTGACATTTATAAGGATAACTTTAATGTTGGGATCCATTTTGAAGCGTTTGTCTTACATATGCCGTAAAAAGGAGTGCATCCCTCAGTTGTTAGTTTTTCATATCGGGGTCGTATATCCTCCATCACGCGGGAGGGCCTAAGTAGTTTCTTGAGCATTGAGGGTTGCCCCTTTGGAGGCTTTTGTGCCCGCGCTTGGATTTGTAGCGTTGTGTTGGCCTGTATAGCGGATCGCTTAGAGACTTGAATAGGTTTTTGCGGGAGATATGGTGGAGTTTTCGTATTCTTTGTTTAGATTCCTTTAAACTTATCAGCGAATGTAAATCCATTTTGGATGAAATGTTGTGTGGCCTGTTTTCCGAAGTTTGACTTGGCTACTTGTTTAGTTCGAGTCTCCTTGGTTCTATGGACTATCTCTTTATATTTAGGACAGTTCCTGTAGTTAGCCGGATGTCCTTTCTTACCGCAGTTGTAGCAAGTTGGCAACGTAATTTCATCCTGCACATTTGTTGTGCGATCATATTTTGTTGGCGGAATTTCGCACTTGCCAATGTCGTGGGATTTTCCACATCGGACTCAACGGCAATCCATGTTGCAGTTCCGGGCTTTCAGAGTATCGTTAACCTTACAGAACGTCTGTCGATGATAGGTTACGATTTTGTTGAGGCTTGGATTCAAGGTCTTTGCCTTAAAGTTGGAGACTCCTTGTCGGTTCATATCACCAACGAACTCCTTTAGGTTGAGGTCTCGTGCAAAAACCCCAGGTTGCTGCTTCTTTTTTAAAGTAGGTAGGTCGACCACTACCGCTTTTTTTGTGTGGCCTTTCGATTTAGAGCGGACTTTGATTTTGGGGTTGGGGATGGTGCTGCCGTTTGTGTGCACGATTTTTCCAAAGGGATGACTTTTTTTGCAGTGGGGTGTAGCTAGAGGTTTGGGGCAGTTTCTTTAGCCGAAGCCGGAAATATTATTGGCGTATAACCGGTGGCAACGCGTTTACTGGAAGGACCTCCCTCGCAGTTTACTATTGCCCGAGGTGTTTTCCGTTTTTCCCCACGAATAGAGGTAGGGGTGGGGCGAGAAGTATTGGGGTGGGGACGACGAAGCAACTCTCGTCGGCAGAGAAATCGAATCAAGGGAAATCGCTGTCGAGGGTTGTCATTTCGCGTTCGATTCCCATCCGTTTTAGGATTCTTAGATACACATAAGATACCCAATTGCACTATCGGTTCGGGCGCGAAGTCTTACTGTGAGATCCTAAATAAACAAATGGATCTTCACACACGCGTCCGAGTGCAGTGCGAAGTTTTCTGTGCAATCCTATGCAAACAAACGGATCTCCGCACACGCCCTTTTACGAGGGTTGCCTCTTATGTTTCGGGATTTGGCAACCCCAGTGTTGCAATCCGGCAATTTACAGCTCTGTCGTATCGTTGGACCTTTTTGAGGTTATACACACTCAGAACGTTTTGACATACGAGCGCTATTTGTGTTGTTTACAGTAACTTAAAAGATTCATCTCGGCCCAAAAAGGGAAATCGTCAACATTTTCGTGCGATTATTTTTTACAACTTTCGGCGTGGATTAACTCAGCAACAGTGCATGGATGAACTTAATTCAATTTTTGGCGATGAAGCTCCATCAAGGACCAGTGTTTATCGATGGTATGGTGAATTCAATCGTGGTCGTAGTTCACTCCAAGATGAATTTCGTGAAGGTCGTCCAAAATCAGTTGTTGTTCCGAAAACCATTGATGCTGTGCGCGAATTGATATTGGAAGAACGTCATGTGACCTATCGTGAGATTGAGACAACCTTAGGCGTTAGTGGGACCAGCATACATTCAATATTGCATAAACATTTGACTGTCAAAAAAATTTGTTCGCGTTGGATCCCACACAATTTGTCAATCGCCCAAAAAAAGGCTCGTGTCAATTGGTCGAAAGAAATGTTCAAAAAATACGGTCGCGGTGCTTCGAAACACGTCTATGACATCGTGACAGGTGATGAATCGTGGATTTACGCGTATGAGCCCGAAAGTAAACAGCAGTCGACTATCTGGGTGTTTCAAGATGAGCCAAATCCAACAAAAGTTGTTCGCGCACGAAGCACTTCCAAGCAAATGGTCGCCTGATTTTACGGAAAAACTGGACATGTCGCAACCGTACCACTAGAGCAACGCAGAACAGTCAATTCTGAGTGGTACACAACCATTTGTTTGCCAGTTGTCTTCCAAGAAATCAGGAAAACCAACCGCCGAAGACGGATCACACTTCACCACGACAATGCGAGCTCTCACACATCGGCTGCGACAACTGCATTTTTGAGCACCCAAAACATCGATTTGATGGGTCATCCGCCGTATAGTCCTGACTTGGCACCGAATGACTTCTTTTTATTCCCGTACGTAAAAAACAAACTGAGAGGTCAACGTTTTTCGACACCTGAAGAAGCGGTTGCTGCATTCAGAATGCATGTGTTGGAGATACCTCAATCAGAGTGGCAAAAGTGCTTCGACAATTGGTTCAAACGCATGCAAAAGTGTATAGATCTTCATGGGGAATATTTTGAAAAACAAACTGATTTTCAATGATCAATATTTGTTTTTGTTCTCTAATCCCGAAATATAAAAGGCAACCCTCGTAGTGCTGTGAAAAGTGCGAGAATATACACGCGAGTGATGTGCAGTGCGGGAAAACTCTCTACCCTTTCCATCCCTTGTGTCGGTTTTCCTTTTTTTTTGCACTTCTGCCTGCGTCCCTCAGGCATCGATACTCTCGATTGATTAATAATCTTTGGAGAGTTTTTTGTGTCTGAGTGGCATAATGTTCATAATGGAAGGGATGTGACCTGGATTTCGGCACGGAGGGCACCTACTACAAGGGCATAACACCTGTAGTGGTTGCTTTCGCTTATCTATTGCTGGTCCCGACTTGCATCCTTTCCCGAGGCAGTATTGGTTTTCTGTGTAGGGCCATTTCAATGGAGCGGGAATTTCACGTTGATTTGTGCGACATTCGCGGCTTGAGATGCAATTTCTCTTCTGTTTCTGTCCATGTTTCTAGCCAGAATCCAACTATCCTTGCACTTAGCTAAACCCAGGTGATTTTTAATACAGATATTTCCGATTTTAATCTACCTGGATATAACTTAGTGCCACTGTTCCTTCCACATCGTGGTATAGCCACATACATACGAAATGATATTGCTTATCAGCTTCTGCCACAATATGGGCTCTGTTCCAACCCAGAATTTAAATTCTCTTGGCTAGAACTACACGTTCGTAAGCATATCATATATTACTGCTTTCTTTACAGAAGCCCAAACTTGGATAGAAATGCATCCTTTAATGAATTTGATGCTCTGTCTGATTCTATCGATAGCATCTTGACTATATATCCGGACACTGAAATCGTTATTGCGGCTGATTTTAATGTGCATAACTCTCAGTGGCTTCGTCACTCTGGAACAATAACACCCGAAGGTCAATATGTCCACCTTTTTGCTGATACAAATAGCTTAACTCAACTCGTCAATGAGCCCACACGGGTACCAGATATATATGGTCATTTCGCCAACACACTGGACCTGTTTCCCATCACCCACCCAAACAAATACACAATTGAAGTTTCTTCGCCCTTGGGCACTTCAGACCACTGTGTCGTCTCAGCTAAATTTCCTCTAACCAACAGTAACGTTAATGAGAAAGCTCCCAAAAGAACTGTATGGTTCTACGAGAAAGCCAACTGGGGAGGTCTGAACGACTTTTTTGGGAGGTTAAATTGGACGTTATTTTTCCTCCATAACGATGTTGACTCTATAGCGGACACATTGACAGACATGATTCTACTTGGTATGCGGACCTTTATTCCACACAGAGTAAGAGTATCAAACCCAGGGGAACTATGTGGTTCGATTCTGGGTGCAGAGAAGCCATTAAGGCCAAGGAGTTGAGCTTTCGGTTGTATAAATCAAACAATACTGAGGAAAACCGGAAAAGATTTAAGAGAGCTAGGAATGTTTGCAATGCGTATATTCAACGCGCTAAGTTCTTGCATGACCAGAGAGTGAGACAAAAAATACTACACTCTCCCACGGGTAGTGGAAACTTCTGGGCATTCGTGAAAAACATTCAAAACTCAGTCTCTTCATCCATTCCATCGCTTATAGTCGATGACAAACCAGTCACCATTGCAATAGAGAAGGCGAGTCTACTTGCTGCACATTTTGTAACCAACTCAACGCTGCCTGATACCACATCAGTTCCACCTCAACTTGAGCCTAAGCAGCACACCATGAGCCAGATTCGCTTCCGAACGCGTACTGTTGCCCGCGCACTCAAAGACCTAAACGCACACAAATCCGCTGGTCTGGACGGCATTCCCCCAATCCTGAAGAGATGTTCCTCTTTACTCGTTAAGCCACTGCGGAAGCTCTTCCATTTGTCTTATTCTACTGGACGTTTCCCAAATAGATGGAAGTCAGCGAACATTCAGCCAATTCCCAAAAAAGGTGACAAATCATCCCTTTCTTCTTATCGACCCATAGCATTAACTTCTATTCTCTCGAAGGTAATGGAATCTCTTATCAACCGTCAACTTTCGAAATATCTGGAATAAAATGACCTCCTCAATAAGACCTGATGGCGTACCTTACCGAAAAGTGGAACCATTCCATCCACTACCTCGGTGGAAACAATGTAGTCGCATTGGATATTTCAAAAGCCTTCGACAGAGTTTGGCATCCAGCCCTCTTGTCAAAATTGCGTTCATATGGAGTGGACAATTCCCTGATCCAATGGATAAGAGACTATCTTTCTGGCCGTTCAATCCAAGTGGTTTTTGATGGTGTCAAATCTGTCTCCCATCAAATTAATGCAGGTGTTCCCCAGGGTTCGGTAGTCTTACCCACTCTCTTCCTCATCTTTATAAATGATCTCTTGTCAATTACTCACAACCCAATTCACTCGTTTGCTGATGATAGCACGTTGAGTTTCTCATACTCATACGAACACTCCCGTCACTACCAACCAGCAACTTATGCTTGATACATTGAATTCAGACCTCAACAACATAGATCCGTGCGGATTATCTAATCGAGTAGAATTCAATGCCCTAAAAACTCAGTGCTGCCTCTTCTCATCAAAGGTGAACCCCAAAGTAAATATACTTTGAGTCGATGAACGGCACTTGCATCGACGAAGCCCAGGAATTATCAATCCTCGGCACTCGAGTTAATTCGAGTCTTAACTGGAATGACCACATATTTGAAGCTGCGAAAAGTGCAGCGAAATGTATGGGGTTCCTTAAGAGATGCAAAAGATACTTCACTCCATCCAACCTGGCCACTATTTACAAGGCGTATATTCGTCCAAAAATTGAGTTCAACTCCCATATTTGGTCAGGCGCATCCAAAACTGCACTACACGTGCTCGACAGGATGCCAAAACGAGCAGTGAAACTTATTGGGGACCCAGTCGTAAGTCTATCAGTTCCACCCGTAGAACACAGGCGCAACGTATCATGCCTATCTCTTTTCTATAGGTATTATCACGGTCGTTGCTCAACTGAACTTGCTGAATGTGTTCCGCCCCTTCAGACATTTTCCCGCGATACCCGTCAATCTGTGAATGCGCATCAGTTCACGTTGAAAGCGGACTTTAGGCGCACAAATAAACATAGAGAGTCATTCTTTAGCCGAACCACACGAATGTGGAATGTTCTGCCTGATCATGTGTTTCCTGGCGGTTGTGATGTCCAGACATTCAAGACCAATATACATCGACACCTCCTTTCCTTATCCACTTCCTCTCCATCCGCTCACACTGTGCTCTGACATTTAAGGGTACTTCAAAATCCCCTTTTGTGGACGCGTTAGTGTAAAAAAACAAAAATCTTTGGGTCAGGGATTTCCGAGTTGTTAGTGGACAAGTTTGGGGGTGATGTAGCTCTTAATGCTGGCTACCGTGGTAGCGAGTTCTGTCCTTAATGACTCCAGAAGAGCCATCGAACCGCGATCAGGCTCTGGAGAGATCGGGGATCCATTGGCGAGGACACGTACGATAGAATGATGGAATGACGGAGATAGGGCATATATAACGACACAGGATACCAGAGCCGGTAGACTTTGGTTGTTTTAGACTTTAGAAACGACATGAAATAAAAATTGACAAGACAAGCGAACCAAAGAAGATAAAACACACAAGGTAATACAGAAATAAGAAACCAGGAATAAATAAAAAAAAAAGTAACAGGCACTTGTAGAAATTAAAATAGTTGAATAGAAATTTAAATTAAAAACAATGAAAATACCAAAAACACAAAAAAAAGGAAAAAGAGTATAAATAAAATAAATCACAAATCCGATAATTAAAAAAAAGCTAAATTGAATTGGGAGAACGAGGTTTACAAATCATTTTTTTGACCTATTACTCGTATAAATTAGAAAAGACAGAATGGTTAAAATAAAATTTAAAATTTGAAATAAGCGGACAACTGAATACGCACCAGTTCCAGGAATTCGTTTTTTTAGTGCAAAATTCTTAGTACATCAAGTGGCAGACCACCCATTCAGTCCCTATTTTGTATAGCTGCAGTAGGTAAATGGAGTGAGTCTGTCGAGTGAAGGATGCGGAATCTGCCACTTAACCTAGAAAAACCAACGTTTGTGTGTTCGTTTTTCATTGATGCATGAGATAAGTGGTGAATACACATTTTCTGTTATTCTAAAGAAGTCACTATTTTCTTTGTCTTCTAAATGCAAGTGCTGAGTGAATCTACTTCAGCCATTTGATGCGAAGTGGCGCTTAATTTCGAAGTATTTCACAATCAAGGGATGGGGTGCTCTAGAATTCACTCCGTCGAATCTGCATTACGAATTCAAATACTTTCATTGGTTTAACAGCAAAAACAAAAATACATTTTATTCCTTCTTAACAAACATTTAACCACTATTCAATGCACATCGACACACACAACGTTTCGATATGGAGTTAATAACCCCGTTCATGTCATCTAATGCTGTCGTCTTCAGTATTCCAATTTACTGTATACCAATCGTATCATCTCCATAATCTGCAAGTATTATCTTTTGATGCCGTAACTATCATGTCTCCCGCATAGTTAAAAGCACATGAAAATACTTCAGAATTATGTCCTGCTAGGACTTGGGAACATACTCCACTGTCAGTTAACCAAACCCGTGCCGTTTGATCTGCAGATGCTGTAAGTAAAGCACTTCCCGGAGGACTAAAACAAACCTGCATAAAAACATGAATTTCATGTACTCGTATTAGTCAAACTTAGGGGTTTTTGAATTCCTTTACCTTTGATACTTCATTGGTATGTCCAGCCATGATGGAGAGTAGATCAAGATTACCTTGAATATTCCACACCCTTGCGGTGCAGTCACTACTGGCTGTAGCTAAAAGCTTACTAGTGTAATCAAATGCAATGTCAAGAATCTCATCTTGATGTCCTTTGACTTCGAAAAAACATTGATCCAGTTGTCGTAGATCCCATAGGCGTGCTGTGGCGTCCAAGGAGCTCGTTGCAATCAGATCTCCAGAGAAGTTCCATATGGAATTGCTCAGTTCAGCTGTGTGGCCACGTAAATGTGCTACAATTCTAAAATGAGACATTCACATGAGTGCAGGGAGTGTTTTCTATTATGTCCTGTTTTGCATACGATTTACTCCGGATGTCCCACAGAATCGCTGTGTGGTCAAACGAGCTGGTCAACAGTAGGTCTCCTTTTCGACTGAATCTGGCAGCAATTACCTCAGCTTGATGATTGTTAAGGGTCATTAGTTCCTGGCTCGTTTCAACGTGGAATATTTTTGCCGTGTTGTCGATAGACGCTGTTGCCACAGTATCTAGATGCATTGGGTTGAATTCTCCAGTAACTATTTCCGCTGTGTGACCAGGAAGAGTTGCTAAGCAGGCACCAGTGCGGGCGTTCCATATTTTGGCGGTTTTATCGAAGGAACCAGTTACGATTCGATCACTGAAATATGGTCTTATTGGATTATTGCGAAACCTGAGGTCGAAAATTTTTTAGTTGGCGCCTATAAAACTCACCACAATGGGAAGTTGTAACCCACAGAAAACACGACATTCTCATGACCTTGTAATGAATTCTCTTCCCTTCCGTTTAAAGTGTTCGTAATACGACAGGTTCTGTCGTAACTGCCTGTTAAACAGTGCTCCCCACTCCTGTCAAAGCACACATTCGTTAACGGCAGGACATGCGATTGAATATTTCGATAAAGATAAAATTTTTTCTTTGTCGGCTCGCGTAATTTCATCTGCAGTTTGGCGACGGCGTCCTCTAAGAATATTGTGATTGGTTGGGCGGCTAACCAGACCTCCATAGAAAATATCCGATTGACTACGTCCGTTGGCTTTGTTCTATGAATGAAAAGGATATGACTTATTTTCTCGTTGTAATTGCTGACAAATATTTGATGTGAACTGAGGGAAAAAGGTACGCCGTGTCCTTTGTTGCATATACTTACTCTAGTGATAAGTCAAGAAGGTCAATGTGCCTGATTTCTTCCCCACCATCCACGTTCCGACAACAAAACCCAAGACCTGAATGGGAATAGATGATTATTAACAATCTTTTGCAAGCTTTATGTGTTCTAAATGCTGACCTTACCTGGAGGGTAATATCGAAGGAAAATTTTGGTTACACGCATATTGCTTCAGTAAGAGATTGAATATTTGACACAGACCCGAATAGCTCCCACAAAAAGGAGGGAAACTTAATTTGGATCTGAATCGTTGAATAGTTCTATTGAGGCGCTTCCAGCAGCAACAATCGGCTCGATTGTTGATTGTTAGCTTCCGTTTGATCGATGCTTGGATACGACTTCACCTACTCATATTGCTCCCTACATTGTTAATAAATAATGTGGATTATTTGCTTCATTTGATAAGAAAGGAGGGGAAGTGAATGTGGAAAGGATGTAGACAATACATGAATATAAGAGAACAATATTGCTTTACAGGCAGGAATGGCTTTTCTGACCGCATTCTTTTATAATACAATTACTTATTTGGTTTCATAGTAGAGGATTGACTGTGGGTAGATAATATCCCTTTTCGATGAATTGACCAAATGTCCTTTGACATTATGTATGTAAGCTGTAATGATGGAAGGTCGTTCAATAAGTCCTTAGAAAAAGATTTTCAGATGAGGATGTTTTCTTTTTCGATTTCGTCGCTCGGCAACTGCATAATTGACGCATCATCATCATCATCGGCATTTGATTTTGGACTTATTTAGCAAGTCTTTTGAGGGTTTAAGTTTGCGGGTGCAGACGTACGGCATGTGGTTCACTTCATTCCCCACGAAGTTCCGTCGAAAATTGTTCGTAAAAATTTCCAAGAGAAAGTAAGTGGACACAGTACCAAAAGAATAAACACTCATATATTGTTATTGTGATTGATGTTTTTTTCTTCTTTATAAACTTCTTAAACTGGTAATGTCCACAATACTGGTTTCCTAAATTGATAGAGTTGTAGGGGCGTATGGTCTTTGCGTCGGCATGGACGCTGATCCTACCATCCACCCACTACTTCCTCTAAATGTTCCACAGTACACTGTCCACTAATTGATCGCCGAGGAAAGAAGAAAACACCAGGAGAAAGTTCCAAAGTAAAGAAATGAAACGCACTGCTTTACAAGTAAAGGTTATTTTAATTGTATGGATGTAGTTTATTTCTTTTTTTTTTTTTTTAATCTAAGTGAACTGTAATGAATTGTTGTTACACACGAACGCAAGGACTCTCATTAAAGTATTTAACTACCGCCGCACGACATTAAACACGATAGACGACCCTGACTCACTGCTACTGTAACACAAAATTAAATTCATGGACACTCGGGACTACGATTTTAACGCATCCCCGCAACCGGCGGAGAGCGGGAGTGAAGCGTGACCATCCTGGTCCGCGGATGTAAAAGGACTCAACGATATTCAATCGTTGTTAAAAGAAATTCAGCTGTGAAGTTGGTTCTCTTAAATTAAGGGTGCATTTCCTGTTCCAAGAGAGACGTAAAGTCTCTCTTTTGAGTAACCAAACCGATCTCATAGAGGAGATCTTCACGATACACAAGTGTGTGTGTACGTCGGTTCTTTTCATGGCTCGACGCTATGATGAATAACCTGAAACACAAAGCAAGGGAAAGGATCGTAGAGATGTTTGTTTATGTGAGAAGGTTAGAACGGATCCAGAACTATGTAGGATAAAAGAGATTTATGACCTGTGTCTATGCTGTGGTGCGGATGCGTAGGTAAATGTATCGTCATTAGGAAGAAGCGCTACTGGTTTTTCCATTTACACAATGGGAAATGTGTTAATGGCATCGCTAGTAAGGGTAGGTATTGAGTTCCTATTTGCATTTGAATATGCTGTAGGATTAAATTGATGCAAGAGACGCGGAATGCGTATTTGCTTTGGTCCCTAGGGTGTAAGTCGCCAGCCAATGTGTATATAGGGAACATTGTTGTACACATGGCGCGGCTGGGAAAAATAAACGGCGCAGTATTTATGATCCCTGTCATGAAGGTTACAATGTATGTAAATCTAATTATTTTGTTTACCGGAATTCATCTAAGGAAATTTGACTGGCGACGTAGATGCCGAAATTGATTGGAAATTCCTGGTAAGCTAATAAAGAAGAGAATGCATGCAGGTAAGTTTTCTTTACAGGGACTTAAAGATCATAGATTCGATCTCTTAAATGCGTGCAGCATTTTTAGGTGCTGGATGCGAATGCATTGGCGAGGACTTGAGCGTCTTGGGTGATGTTATGGGGGCTTTTTTAGGAAGGTAAACCGTGGGATTTGGCGGAACCGCCACAGAGTTACTTAAGATCCTTTCGGCTATGTAAATTACACAGGGGGAGCTGATTAGTTCATAATGGCAGATGGCGCATTTGTAGTTATTTATTTTTATAAAACGGGTTCAAATGAAAACAATAAGAGGAAATTCAATTTCACAAAACCTTCTTCAAGGAACAATTTTCGGTTGGGCAAATGATTTAAAGCAAACTAACTCCCGACTTTGAGTGTGCGCGCTCACGTGATTGAAAGCTCGACTCGGGGTGTGCGTGCTCCGCAGCGTACCAAACTCGACTGACTAGGGGGCAAGAATCCATTCATTGTGTCGTGGCAGTGGAGACATCGCTAAGTAAAACTCACTGTCACTTACTAGGAACTTGAAAAGGGTTGCTATGCGTGCACAGAGGATTTGTTTCGGGGAATTCCTGCCCTACAGGCTGAATTAGATACCTCGGTTGCAATGTATACTGAGAAATCGGTTTTGGAGGCATAACCAAGTATGGGCATGAGTTGTCGGTTAGACAAAGGGACATGTGTCTTGGTCGTTGCGATGGTTGTTTCGCGGAAATGTAATGCATCGTGCTGGTGACTCCATGTGGTATAGAGAACCCTCACCGTCTCTCCACCGGTATCCGGTCCATATCCGAGACTTGTTAAATTGTCCATAATAATTTGTTTTTCGGGCACGGTTATTAGCCTTGCGCTACTCCCTATTTATTGCTTTTCCTTTTACCAAGTATATAATATAATCGATGTAGACGTGCGTCCCATAATTCCGCTACTATCAGCTTGTCGACTGATTTCACCGTCTGTCGGATCCCGCTCGCCTCCAAAAATTCACTGATATGAATGTGTAGCATCTGGAGTACAGCAGTGTATCTATGTCTCGTTCACAGTTATATATCAACGCCAAGGCGCGTCAGGATTTAGACGGAGAAATAACAAAATAGCCTAAGAGTCGACCACACAATTGTATTTATTCTCCAAGGAGGATAAATGCAGCATCCGTCTTGCCGAAATTTTGTTCTCACCAAATTTTTTGTGCAACTGTGTAGTGAGTAAGGCTTACTTACTCTTGGATCTTGTAAGGACTTATTGAACGACTTTCGTATTAACTCAAAATTTTCTATCAATTATGTCATCGTTTATTGAAATAGAAAATTTCAAATGAGATATGCCGTTAGTTGCTTTATTCGAATTTCATAACTCGTCCTTTGCACGAACCTACAGACCAGACAAACTTAGATTCAGAGGTTCTCCGAACTATCTCACCTGATGGAGGAATGAGGGGATAGAAAATCATCTGTGTACCCAATGATTCTAAATCCTTCTGGTACATTGACCTTGACCACACCATCATACACGATATTCCATAACAGCGGCGTTAATACAGACTTTGGGGTACACCCACTATTATTTTATATTCCTGTGGTTCCTCATCATCCAAGATGGCTGCCCTGGAGAACCCCTGACGTGGGAAGAAAATGATTGATAAGCGTGGATGGAAATCTGACGCGGTAGGTTCGATCTTTAGGATAGGAAAAATTCCACTTAATCAGTAGGTTCAAAACCAAGGATGATATTGCGGGGGATTTTGTCAAAAGCCTTGCTGAAATCGGTTGTGATTGCATCGAAGTCGCTCTTATTTTGTAAGGCACGGAGTGTTTGGAATGAGAAATCAGCTAGATTGGTAGTGGTTCAGCTACCCGTAAGGTAACCATGCTGGTTGGGGTTTTTTTTTTTTTGGTTTCGGCAAGAAGGTGGAAATCTTTAAAAGGTACTTCTGGACCGATCCAGAGGCATGCCGGGTTTTTACCGACTAAAACCACCTCCCGCCAGGACCATATTCCCGTTGATCCCCGCGGGACTTTCTTTTAGATATTCCATCGCGGGGCGGGACGGAGTTTACCTGTTACTCCGCTCGTCGCGTCACAACTGCTGCACCATGTCACATATAACATCATTTGCTACGGATCATGCCTGTTTTGAACCCAGCATGTATTCTATTACTCCCCCCGGAGTAACTGTCCGTCTCATATGTTTCTCCAAAATCATGCGTGCGGTCTCGAATCTCACGCACTCTGTGAGCACGTGTTCCGCATTTTATATTTTGCTTTCGCAATATAAGCAGCACATGCTTATACTTGTGCAAGTATGGCCAAAAGCATCCAAGTCCTGATATTAGCTGATTCAGGTAGTAATTCACCTCGCCATGTTTTCTTTTTACCCATGTTTCTATATCAGGTATCATGCTGGTTAGGTGAGATGATGGATTTGCATCGGAAAGATGACGCGTGTAAAGAATGCCTTCGAACAGTTTTGGAATATGTGACAGTTCGGCGATGGGACGGTAGTTACTAATATCGGTTTTAGGTCCATTTTTATGTATGCGGGTGAGAAAGGAGGATATACAAATACTTGAGAATACACCTTGCGTGAGGAATAGATTAAAAATCTTTGAGAGGGAGAGAGAAAGAGAGGGAAACATTTTTATAAAAAGGCAGCAGGGAGTCCATTAGAGCAAGGGCACAATTCGTCTTTAAGTAATTTTAATTTTTCTACAACTGGGCGATGATGGATAAGTGGAAAGATGAAGGGCACGTGGGGAAGATGTATGGTGCGCCGGCGTTGGGCGCTGATTCACTTCTTTCCTCCATCAATTTCACAACTGGGAAAACAGATTCTACTTTCACCGACGATGGCACGGATGCGCGAAAATATAAGACAGTGTACACTACTTGTGGTGATTATACTTGAGGCACAAGAAAGAATTACTTTTTTATTAATCGCCCGCTCACTCGACTCGACTGGTGTATATTCGCATCCCGGTGCGCACCGGGGAGCGGGAGTGGTAACGACCTGCTCGGTCGATGGGTGTAAAACGACTCAGCGATATCAATTCGCTGGCAAGGGGAATTCGGCCAGTGGTACTGGCTCTTATAATTTAGGGATGCATTTCCTATCCCAAGAGAGAAACGTGAAGTCTCTCTTTGGGGGTAGGTAACCGGATTTCATAGAGAAGATCATAGTAGTACGCATGTATGTGTGAACATTGGTTTTTTCATGGGACAAGGCCATGAGAATGAATCCGAAAAATCGAGAGGGATAATGGGCATCAATGAGATGCGAGTTCGGCTAAGTAAATACGCCGGATCTCGTTGGGTGCTAATGGATTCTTGTTTGCTCATGCCGCGAGGTTATGAGAAGCGGATCCAGAAATATTGGCAGACAAAGAGATCGTGTAGATCATTGTCTATGATGTGCATTGCAGCTGTATTGATACACCCTAATGTATCGTGGACATGGTGCTAATTGATTTTAGCACATTCACCGAGAATTGGTGTTCATGGCATCGCTGCCAAGAGTAAGTACACAATTCCTATTTGCATTTGCTTATGCTATAGGATTTGGTTTATGCCTTTAGACCCTAGATGCGTGTATTTGCTTTTGGCCCTTGGACAAAGGTCGCCAGCCAATGTGTATGTAAAGGAATTTCTTGTACACATGCTGCGGCTGGGAATAGGCGACGCGATGTTTATTATCCCTGGTTATGATGGTTACATTATATGTGAACCAAATTGTTTCGTTTACAGGAATTCATCTAGGGAAAATGCATATGGTAAGATTGGGATTTGCCTGGCAACCGAAGGTGCCGAATTGGGCTTTGGAGTTATGGTCCGACAAGTTTGGGCAGAATTCTTGTAGGGAACTTTGAATGCGAATTAATGCATGAAGGTAAGAATTCTCTTCCAGGAGCTTTCAGATAAATACATTAGATAAACTTGATGCGTGAAGCATTTACGGGTGTTAATGCGATTGCATTAGCAGGAACCATGGAAGTTGGGTTGTAGTTATGGGGGGTACTTCGGGTGAGCTAAAAAGAACCTCCACAGACACGTGTGAAGAAAATTAAGAATTCTATCCCTTTATCCATTCGTATTCTGCGAATAGTCCAATTCAGGTGAGGTCATGAACTTCCTGGTTTCTACAGGCCAATAAATAGTAGTAGTAGTCCAATTCAGACCAGTCAATAATGCAATAGAGAAAACGAATCTAGTTACTGCACCTTTCGCCAATCCAATCAGTTGCCTTTTAACTTGATCAGGAACAGCACACCATGAGCCAGATTAATTTTTGAATTCGACATTCAAAGAACATTAAGAAATCTGCTGAGTCAGATGATATTCCCTTATTTCCTCTATTGAGAGTTGTTCTTTTTTTCTTGCTAAACTGCTCGGGAAGATTTTGCATCTGTCTTATTCAACTTTGAAATAGATGAAAGTCAGTGAATATTGAAGCAATTCTCAGAAAGGACAAGACAGATTATGACCCTTTTCACTCTTGACTTGTGGTGATTCTATGAATCTCTATCAAAAGGACGCGAAAAGCTTCAGATCTTTCGCACGGCCTAAGAGGCTTTTCGACCATGCGTTTTAAGCCCCACGTTCTCTTCAAACACGTAGACTATATTCCTTTCATTGTGTTTCACGTCTGTAGGAATAAGGCAATATTCATGGCCATACAACATAAACTGTTTGGCGGTCCATTTGCTGGGGAAACAAAAGTGGTAGAGACCAGCACCGCCATGAAGACATAATTCATTTCCCGGGCACTGACTAATGATTCACTCAAACCGTCAAAAAAGGAAAGACCAGTCTTATTTTCTGATTTTATCTTTTGTTCTTACTTCTTGATCTCTTGCGTACATACCTTTTGGTCACGGCGATGCGAATTTCTTATCAAATAGCATCATTTTGCATTGCTTGGTAATTGCTGAATTTCAAGGTGATTAAAAATTTTAATTATGAATGGGAAGATATTACTGTTGCTTTGACTGTGTTGGGCTTGCGTGAAAGGGCTGGTGGCTGATTCCCTGGGCGCTATTAAGTTCCCACTAAACACTTGTGCTATCGAAGGAAATAACTACAAATGAAAACACTGAATAAATTTCCACTTGAGACAGCACTTGTACTGCTTGTTTTCTTTAATAGTCAAGAGAATTTAGGTTACAATTCATTATTATGTTTTAGTAAATTCACTTCATAAGTCTATGTTTATATTTAGCATAAATACCTTTTGTTTAACGCAGTTTCGTGTTGTTGTTATTGCCAGAAGATTCCTTGTTGAATACTATAGTATTGTTTTGAATATATATGTTTCCAATTGCCGCCCGTTTCTTTTCGCACCTCCGTTGGGTCGTGTTGATACTCCTTACATCTGTATCCTTATAGCGCAGTAATTTCACAAATTTCCTTATTTTAGCGCTTGCCGACACCGTGCCGCTTCTTGTTTATACTTTGTTTTCATACACATGAGAATGGATACACATATAAATATAAATATGGTAGCTCTAGGGTTGTGACAAGGTAAACAACTACTCTTCCAATTCGTGGTTTATATTACTTATTATTTTATTTATTATTATTTATTGGCCTGTAGGAACCCGGAAGTTCATGACCTCACCGACTCGATCCCGCCATCGTTTCCTGTCCTGTGCACTCTCCTCCCACGCTTGACCCGCCGATCCGATCTCCTCAAGGTCAAACCTAACATTATCCTCCCAACTTCGTCGCGGCCGTCCTACCGGTCTCTTTCCCGTTGGTCTACCGTCAAAAATTCCACGCACCGCCCTACCGTTGCCCATTCGCGCCACATGTCCGTTCCCTCTTAATCCTCGCGACCTGATTACTCTCACTATTGTAGGTTTGCGGTATAGCTCTTCCAATTCGTGGTTATGGAGTTTCCTCCACTGTCCTGTCTCCTCGTCATATTTACCTCCAAAGATACCCCCCAAACCCTTATTCTCGAATACGCGGAATTTGTTTTCTTCCCGTTTTGTGAGAGCCCATGTTTCGCATCCGTATAGAGCAATCGGCATGATTATGTTTCTATAAACACGGAGCTTTATGTTATGTGATAGCAGTTTGGATTTCAGAAAATTGCTGACTGCGTGCGAACTAGCGTTGCCGGAATGCAGTCTTTTGTTAATTTCCTTCGACATTTCGTTACTGGGCGTCAGTATTGTTCCTGATATTTAAATTCTTTAACTTTTTCAAATATCTTGCCTCTGACGTTTATATGTGTTCCCTGAGGTCCACATGCTCTCGCCGTAATCATGTATTTTGTTTTGTCTTCATTTCTTTTTAGGCTCGCCTCTTCTGCCGCTTGCATGACGATTTCACTGTTCTTACTTACAGCTCCTAGATTGTTGCCCAGAACAGCGATGTCACCCGCATATACGAACACTTGTGTGACGCCGTTCAGGGATGATCCGATCTTGTTGTCGTCTTGTACCTTTCTGATGACATACTCGATCACAAGGTTAAAAAGGCATGGTGAGAGACCATCTTCCTGTTTTCGTCCGTCCCGGATTTCAAATGGTTCTGAGAGGTGGTTTTCTATTCTAACTCGCCCTTTATTTTCGTTCATGCAGATTTGAATGAGGGCAGTATCTTCTATCGGGACTCCCAGCCCAAGTACAATATGGTAAAGTCTTTGCCTAGCGACAAAAATTCATCCAGATTTGAATGAGGACGGCCTCTTTTTTCTGGACTCTCAGCTTATCTACAATATGGTAAAGTCTTTCCCATACGATCGAGTAGTAGGGTTTTTTCAAGTCAACGGACAGTTGGTGACCCACCTCTCCGTATTCCTATTTCTTTTCCAGCAATTGCCTTACTGTGATAATTTGGTCGCTTGTTGACCGGTTCCCACGGAATATACACTGGTAGTCTCCCAGTATTTCTTCTGCGTATAGTGTGATTCTCGCCAGTATGACATTTGTTAGTATTTTGTGTGTGGTTGGGAGTTTGGATATTCCTTTGTAGTTTTCGCAGTCAGATCTGTCGCCTGTTTTAAAAATGGGGCCGCGTATTGAAGTTTTCCATTCTTCCGGAGTGACTTCCTTATCCCATATTGTTGTGATGAGTTTGTGGATCTTTCGAGCGGTTGCCTCTCCTCCATGCTTCACAAGCTCCGTCGGTACGCAGTCGACTCCGGGAGCTTTGTTGTTTTTCAATCGATTTATTGCGTCTACAACTTCGTTGAGAGACGGCTCTGGGATCTGAGGCTCGGCTGTATGTACGTCTGGTGCGTTTATTTGTGGTTGATGGGTGCGTACATTGAGCAGCTTTTCAAAGTACTGCTTCCACCTTGCCACGATATTGTTTGTTTCTGTGAGCAGAGAGCCGTTTGCGTCTCGAATTATTTTGGCTTTATCTCGGTAGCCATTTCTAATTGAATTTATGCCAGCATACATACTTCTGATGTTCTTTGATCTAGAATTTTCTAGGATTTTTTCGATCCGAGTCTTCTGCCATTCGCGTTTTTTGCGTTTGAGAAGTCTCATTGTCTCTTTCCGAATTGTCGCGTATCTTTCTGCGTTGACTTCATTATATCTTTCTAAGTTGATCACTCTGAGGCGTTTACGTTCTTCGATCTTCGCCCCGCACTCATCGTCAAACCATGGTTTAGACTTAATTGTTTTCTTAAATCCTAATATCTTTTGGGCTGTTTGTTTGATTGTGTTTCTGATCGATGCCCATATAGTATCCACACTATTGGCTTCCTCTTCCTCACTACTCCCATTCTCTAGGGTGTTAAATCTATTCGTTAGTTCGTCTTGATATTTAGCCCTTTTGCGTAGGTCGTTTAGTTTATCAATGTTGAACTTTTTGCTCGTCTCCCGTGACTGTCCACGGGGGTTTGTGGCGTTTTGTAACAGATACACACTCAATACACAAGCAAATTGTCAAGAACACCGAACGACAATCGAATAAGAAAATGCATCAGCCGTATACCAAGCAATAACACAGCAATTCCACACCAGCTGAATGTACTTGAGTTTAGAAATCGAATTCGTACACGCGCTAGTGGCCTGATGTGTTTAGCATTGGTTCAATTTTTAGTGATTCTAACCGCAATAGCGTCAGTTGGAATCACACGTTCTTCACTATCGTCGCAAACGCTATAATTGGTGACCCCGACGTGATCTGTGTATACACAACACACACTCTCCCATAGGTAAAACAGAACTTTACTACTACAATCACGACTTCCGCATAGAGCACCGGCACACTCGCCTGCTTCGATGTTCTCTCGCTCGCTCGTTCCTCGCTCCGTTGTTCACACACGAAGTTGATCGTAACAAAGTTACTGAGGAGGGAGTAGGGTGGCGTTTCTAACAGATACACAGTCAATACACAAGGAAATAGTGAAGAACACCGAACGACAATGGAATAAGAAAATGCATCAGCCCTATACCAAGCAATAACACAGCAATTCCATATCAGTTGAATGTACTTGAGTTTAGAAATCGAATTCATACACGCGGTAGTGGCCTGATGTGTTTAGCATTGGTTCAATTTTTACTGATTCTAACCGCCATAGCGTCAGTTCGAATCACACTTTCTTCACTATCGTCGTAAACGCTATAGTTTTGCTGCGAGCCGACTCTTGATTTTGCCCATCACTAGAAGATGATCGGAGTCGCAATCTGCTCCTCTATATGATTTTGCGTCAAGGATATTCGAGTGGTATCTTTCGTGTATGAGGAAACGGAATTTGGTTACGCGTTGCGCCTTCGGGTGATATCCATGTGGCTTTATGAATTTGCTTGTGCTTGAACATCGTGCTTTTCACTACCATGTTTTTTGAAACCGCGAACGTGATAATTCGAATTCCATTATCATTTGAAATGTCGTGTAGGCTCTCTTTACCTATAGTTGCTTGGAAGATACCTTCCTGTCCAATTTTCGCATTGAGGTCCCCGAGGAGGATTTTAACATCAAATGATGAGATCCCATCAAATACTTCCTCTAGGTTTTGTAGAACGTGTCCTTCGTTTCTTCGTCGGTAGATTCGGTTGGGGCGTGTACGTTTATAAATACATAATTGTACCATGGGCCCTGTATTTTTAGCACCGATAATTGGTCATTAATAAATTTCACATTTTTTACATGGGACGTAATCTTCTTGCTTATGATGAAGCCCGTTCCGAGGTTATGTGTGTCGGTACCTGCGCACGCCAGTGTAATCCCGTTGGTTTCGATTACTTGATGTGGGACTCGGTTTTCGCGAAACGCGACGATGTCCATTTTATATTGTTTCGCGGTTTCTACGACCGTCTGTATCGTGCCTGGTTTATATAACGTTCGAACATTCCACGTCCCGACGCGTATATTCCAGAATAATTTATCTTGCGGATTCGCTGGATGCAACCAGTGAATTCGCAATTAAACGCAACAGCTATCGCAACCAAATAATAACTGTCAGCAACTTGCTGACATGTTCGTTTTTTGCTTGTCAAGGAAACGATAAAAATAAACTCATTCTTCGTAAATCCTTTTCATGCGACACGGTTCGCATCGATTATAATCCGTTATAAGCGAACTAATCACAGAAATAAATTCCATTGTTGAGATAAAAAACACACCCATTTTTTTTGAAGTAGTCTGGAGGACTTTTCTTTCCTGGATTGCTGCTCATTTTAATAGGTATTCTTTTCCTTACAACCATTTCACTTTTCTCAGTGCTTCAGAACAGAAAACTTCCCCGACGACATTCCTCGGTCGGCGGAAAGTATACACATTTTCCCTGACGTCATTGCTCGGAGGGCGGAACCTCAAAGATCTTCTCCGACGACATTCCTCGGTCGGTAGAGATCACACATTTTGGTCCAATTCACTGCTTCCAGCGTGCAGCATATAAAAAGGTCGCGGGACACACCAGAGTCCAGACGCTAAGAGCCACCGTCGACAGGAGATTGAATAGGAAATTCGTCAAATTAGACGAAAATGCCTGCGTCATCGAGTACCGCCAAATCAAAACTGGCAAAGGCGGCATTAGCTGAACGTCGAAGTCTGACGCGAATGAAATCAGAACTTGAACGCCAAGTTGATGATCCCTGCCCCGCCGAAGATCAGAGCAATGACAAGGATCGCGGGAGGCGTGATAGAACAGCGTATAGAGGCCCAGTTCGCCGCTCATGAGAAGATGACGTGCGCCTTCCGGAATTTAGAAAGGATAGGGCAACCAACGCTACCCACTGTGGAAGACGCGAGCGTAGCTTACATGAAGGATGGGAAGCCATAAGAAATCGGCACGAAGTCATACTTAGCTCAGCAGTCCCAAGGATGACCATCGCCTATCGATACTTTGACGAAGGGTTTATCGACCAGGCAGAGGAGACGTATTTGAATGAGGCCCCTAAGTTCGTCGAGGCAAGACACGTCATCAGCGACGAACGTCCGATCGCGTCCAGGGCTGCGACATACACCTTCAGTCGGCCACATGTCAGAAAACTTCCCCCGGTGCAGATGCCAACGTTTGCAGGGAAATATTCGGAATGGCAATCCTTTAAAGACCTGTTCCTAGCGGTACTGGCAGACCACCCCGAACTTGTGTATGTGGAGAGACTTTATTATTTGAACTCCAGCCTCCGGGACGAGGCCGCCAGAGCCATCCAGAATATTCCCGTTACAGAGGAAAATTACCACCGAGCTTGGGATAAGCTGGTGGATCATTATGATAATACTCGCGCCTTGGTTCACTCTGCCCTGACGACGCTCCTCAACGTACCTGTCCTTGCTAAGGTGTCAGCCGCAGGCCTGCGCACCCTTCGCGAAACCACCAACGACGCGATTGACAGCTTGGATGCTCTTGGTCGCCCCATAGCTACCGGGGATGATATCTTGATCTACTTGACCACCCAGCGCGTGGAACGCCGAACAAGCCGTGATTGGCAGACCACCCAGGGCAGCACAATGGAACCACCGACCTATAAACATCTGGACACGTTCTTAAAAACAAGGATTGAGGCGTTGGAGTTCGTGGAATTGCCCCGAAGCACCATTGAGCACCCTCATCGACCTAAGAGCGATCACCAGCCAAACATCCAAAGGACGCGCCTCTCGGCCTACACCGACTTAACCTTAGTCCAGAGCCCTCGGCTCATCTGTCCACATTGGAGCTCATCAAATTCTTTAGGCTCCTGTGCAGGATTTAAAGAACTCAATCTGGACCAGCAAAAGTCCCTTGTCAACCACCGACGGCTGTGTTTCAACTGCATGGAATCACATTTGTTCCGCTAGTGTTCCTCCACCAGCCGATGTCGACATTGCCAAGGACGACACCATATTCTGCTCCACGCCAGTTCGACAGCATCACCGTCACGTCCAAACGTGGACACTGCCCCGAATCAACACAACTACCAGACTCCTGGAGTGTCTTCGCATACTTTAACCGCCCATCAACCGCGGGAGACCCCTCTTGCTACTGCACGTGTCATCATAAAATCAGGGGACCAACGCGGGGTAGAGATCCGTGCCCTGATGGACCCTTGTTCTGAGGTAACGTTCATCTCCGAACCTCTCGTTCAGCGTCTGCGTCTCTGCCGTCGGACAGCGTTCATCCAAGTTCACGGAGTCGGGGGCGCCCTTTGCCACACTGCGAAGGCCCAGTCTTCAATCACGATAATGTCTCGTCATGACGGCGCTAGGGGCTGGACGACCAACGCTCTTATATTGCTTCACCTGTCGGAGTACGTGCAACCCCTTCGACTCCTGCCTGGCGACCTCACCGTTCCAGCAGGCCTAGACCTTGCGGACCCGGACATCCCCTCCAGGGAAAAGGTGGATGTGATCATCGGCGCCGACATGTACCCGGCCATTATTAAGGCAGGATTAAGGAAGTCTTACCACTCGGACATCATCGCCCAGGACACCCATTTGGGGTTGATATTGACGGGTGCAGCTTCGCTCGGCCCAGACACCTCTAATCGAGAACAAATCTTAACCAGTCATATAGCCGGTCCTCGTGGGTTGCGAATTTACAACTCCAACCCAGAGGAACTGGTCGACCATACGATTGCTGACAGATCCCCGCAGGGGACAACGAGGAGACATCGTCGACGGTGACACCAAAGACGCCCGACCCGTGCCCTGATGGACCCTTGTTCCGAGGTAGGGTTCATCTCCGAACCTCTCGCTCAGCGTCTGCGTCTCCGCCGTCGGACATCGTTCTTACCAGTTCACGGAGTCGCGGGCGCCCGATGCCACACAGCGGCCAGTCTTCAATCACAATAATGCCTCGTCACGACGGCGCTAGGGGCTGGATGATCAACGCTCTTATCCTGCCTCACCTGTCGGAGTACGTGCCACCCGCTCGACTCCTGCCTGGCGACCTCGCGGTCGCACCAGGCCTAGGCCTTGCGGACCCGGACTTCCCCTCCAGTGGATGTGATCACCGGCGCCGACCTGTACCCGGCCATCATTAAGGCAGGATTACGGAAGTCTGACCACTCGGAAATCATCGCCCAGGACATCCATTTGGGGTGGATATTGACGGGTGCAGCTTCGCTCGGCCCAGACACCTCTAATAGAGAACAAATCTTGACCAGTCACATGGCCGGTCCTCGTGGATTGCGAATTTACAACTCCAACCCAGAGGAACTGGTCGACCATACGACTGCTGACAGATCACAACGAGGAGACGTCGTCGACGTCGACACCGAAGAACCTGAATGCACTACATACGTCCCGCTACCACCATCAACCACGGAACGAGCAATGCCCCGTTTGGCGGGCGTCGCCCCCAATTCAGGGACCGACCGAGTCCCAATCGATCGATCCGAATGAACGCTGCGGCCTCACCCGCAAACGACCGAATCGTTCCGGTCGCTAACTTCGCACGGGCGCCAATGGACGCAGCACTCTTCATCACGAATCCCATGGGCCGTCCAAGACCCTTCCGTCTTCAACACTCTTCAGGGCGGGCGGCTCTCTTCCAATCAACCATCATCGAAATGAGGGTGGACTGCAGCGGACCGCTACCAGCCCACTCACGAGACCCATCGACAAAATCGGCATCCTTCCACTGGAGGAGGAAACCCCCACCTAAGCTTCGGACGATCGGTCCCTGGGGCCAAATGATTCGCCAATGATTGGCGAAGGCGGGCGGAATGTTGCGGATTCGCTGGATGCAACCAATGAATTCGCAATTAAACGCAGCCATCGCAACCAAATAATAACTGTCAGCAACTAGCTGACATGCTAGTTTTTTGGTTGTCAAGGAAACGATAAAAACAAACTCATTCTTCGTAAATCCTTTTCAAGCGACACGGTTCGCATCGATTATAATCCATTATAAGCGAACTAATCACGCAAATAAATTCCATTGTTGAGATAAAAAACACCCATTTCTTTTTAGTAGTCTGGAGAACGTTTCTTCCCTGGATTGCTGCTCATTTTAATAGGTATTCTTTTCCTTACAACCTTTTCACTTTTCTCAGTGTTTCAGAACCCAAAACTTCCCCGACGACATTCCTCAGTCGGCGGAAAGTATAGACGTTTTCCCCGACGACATTCCTCGGACGGCGGAACGTCAAAGATCTTCTCCGACGACATTCCTCGGTCGGCAGAAATCATACATATTACAACGAATATATTTCAGTCACCTGTAGTCGCAATCGCAGCAATTAACTTGCATGTCCGTTTACGTTATTGTGACGGAATGCAAAGAGTTCAGTGATTTTGGATGATAAAATATCATCTTGTACTTCCATTCACATTGTTGTGATAAAATGCAAAGAGTTGTGTGACTTTGGATGATAAAATATCACTTTGCATTTCCGTCCACATGATTACAAAGTTTTGAATAACTTTGCATTTCCGTTCTAAAGGTTTTGGAAAATGAGAATTGGATAGTATTTTGTATTGATGTTGCCGCCACTGGTAAGACCTTCACTGGGATTTTTTACTTAACACCCCTTTTGCATGACGGACGTATTCTTTTTCTTGTGGTAAACAGATGTTTTGATTTTTATTAGTTGTGTAGTAGTTATTAATCATGTTCATTTATTAGGAGTATATATCTTGTTAATCAGTGGGTTTTTCCACTGATTCCTCTGAAGGATGGTATTAAAGAATGCCTTGAGCAAAGGTTTCGCTGAGCCGAGTTTTGGTTTTTGGTCTTGATTATCGGTAGCTGTGATCTATAGTTGGATGTGGCGCCGAATAAACACAGCCATACAGAGAATCATTTTTTAGCCGAAACACTCAAATGTGGAATATTTGGCCTAATCATGTGTTTCCCCCCCGTGGTAATAGCCAGGCATTCACGACCAATGTACGTCGGAACCTCTATTCTTTACCCTATGCTTTTTTCCGCTTGTACTGTGCTTCGACATTTAAGTGTACCTTCTGTGTGAGTTGGTGTAAAAAGACGGATTTCTGTTAACATTGTTTGTTTGTTATTTTCTTAATAAATGTTTTCGAAAAGGGTATAAAGTTGTTAGATATTGTTATACAATATATTATTTAAAAATTAAGAGTTACAATATGACAGCGGCGTGACGTATTTGAAATGGAATGAATATTTTCCTTGCAGTCTATTCAGCAAACATCCGTTGTGAAAGTTCAAATTTAAATGTAGGTGGAAGCTGCTCCTTCCATTCCTCCTCTGGAATATATTGTTTCCAGGTGAAAGCTTTTCTCTTCCTTTTCAAGTGAAAGTTGAAGTGAGTTTTAGTACGTAGAGCGCTTATGAAGAGGTTACACAAATTTCCCAGATTATTTTCAACGCTTCAAGGACATGACAACTAATAAAGTAATTCTCAGTGAGGTTGATGATTAGAGAAGTTGCTGATGCCCTTGTCTTTCTTCTCATTTAATCCGCCTAAGGGTAAACTTTCTTAATATTCCGACCGATTGACTACTCATTGGGTAGAGTGCTTTTACTTCAAGTTTATTGATTTGATGTAAACCGCACAGTTGTTTATCTGGATCCTTAAATAGAGTTAACATCTTTGTTTAGGATTTCTATGGCAATTCATGTTTTCCTTTCATTGTCTTGTTGCCATCTATAGAATTTATGCCTGTGGCCACGACGCAGTTGATAATTATCGTTATAAATAAAACCTTTACGTACAGTGCCGGTTACTGCTATGGTGGTACTAAAGAAGGGAACAAGAATTGTATTGAATTGTAGGAGTTCAAAGGGATTCAAGGCGATTATATTGGTATTGGCACTTAGAGGAGCAATAATTAAGGTTTGACTTTCAAACTTTTGGAGTCATTAAACGTATGCGATTCATAGCGTTGCTGATGAGGTGGTAGATATAAAACAGATCATCAGGAACAGTTTTGTTTACAAAGTTCAAAAGGTAGGATTGTACAGTTGTACGAATGCGGAGTTTGGAAATGAGTTTTTTAATGATAAGGCTGAACGTATCATCTACATTTGAGAAGGTGGTTTTGGGTTTCATTTGCAATTAAATTGGGAGGTTGTTTTTAATAATAGCACAGTTGTAGAATATTTTAACTAAGAGAATTACCCTGTGGTTCGTGTCCGTCTAGGATCACGGTTGTGCACAGACTTTTTTTTATCACTCCTTCGATCGTGCAGACCGAAGGATACATTCATTGTTTACACGCATAATAGATCTTTTTTCCACACAACGATATATGTTTGGAATTTTTGTTTGTTTGTAACATACTGTGTTTATTTGACCAATAATCAATGTTTACATTAAGTACAGTACAGCTAACTTATAATCCTAGTGATACAATTGTGTACATGCATACATTACACATTTTTCAAACTTAACTTAATGTGTGAATAACTATTCGAGTATTATAGGTTTTAATATTAACAGTTTTCCTGGAAAAGGTAGGAAACCAGGATTTTTATTTTTTAATTTAATCTAATCTAATACTTAACTTAACTCTAACTTATTCTAGCTTAACCTAATTTATATTATAATAAGTTAAATATGTAATGTGAATTGGGGAATATAGGGATTGATGGTTAAGAAAGTAGGTTGGCGTGGGATATGGTCAGTTACTGGTCTCGGGTGCGGTAACATTTTTCGGTTGTTCGTTAAAACGCAGAATGTTGGAGATGTTACAGTATTTGAACTGATTGGGTGCCAACTCGGTGTTATGGTACACTACCTCGTTGGAGTCATTAACCAATCTTCCAGAGGTGAAGAGACTTCTGGTGTGGAGACAATTCAGATAGTGAGCCCTGTTATCTAGAGGAGTTGGTAGTAGTGAAGTTATTATGGGGTTGGGATTATTTGGGAGGTTTTCAATAAATTTGATAGACAGCTCTAGGAAGCGTCTATCGAGACGGTCAATATTAGCGGCATTGTATAGCAAGCTGTTATTGTAATACTTGTAACAGTTGGGTTGTCGGTTGAGGCCAGTGACCAGCCTGAAGCATTTCCTTTCGAAAGTGCGTAGCTTCTCCATTTGGTCTGGTGTTATATGATACCACAGTGGACACGCATATGTGAGTGTGGGTCTGATAATTTGTTTATAGATGAGCAGTTTGACTTTGTGAGAGAGACCGTTGGGTTTCCACATCACTCTTCTACAGAGATTCAGTTGTATTGTGGCTTTACGTAAAGTATTTTTAATGTGGGTGGAGAATAAAAGGTCATTGGAAAAGGTTATTCCCAGATATTTTTAAAGTTTTAGAAGGTTTTATCTGGGTGTTATTTAGTTTGAGTCTAATTTTGTTGTGGGTGCGCCTTGTGTTGTTTGTGCAGTGCTCATTTTTATCCTTAAATACTATAAGTTGGGTTTTATCAGGATTTTGGCGAATTTTGCATTTATTGAAGTATGTTGATAGATTTGGGAGGAAGTTATTAATGCTGTTTCTTGCCTCTTTTACAAACTTGCTGCTGGAGTAGACTATGGTGTTACCAGCGTAATTCAACTTTACGGTATTTGGTAATTGAGGCTGCGGTATGTCTGAAGTATAGAGGATGTATAATAGAGGTCCAAGTATTGAACCCTGCGGAACCCCTGCGATTATATTATACGATTGGGAGATAGAAGAATTTATTTTGACCATGAATTTTCTACCAGAAAGGTAGGAAGTAAGCAGTTTGGTGGTATGGGTGTTTAATCCAAATATGTAGTGCAGCTTGTAAAGCAGTCCTGAGATCCAAACACAGTCGAATGCTTTAGATATGTCGGGAGAGATACAGACCGTCGGGCTTTGGTTTTTAAGATTAGTTGTGACATCGTGCGTTAGTTTTAACAGCGCATGACAGGTGGAGTGTTGTGAGCGAAAGCCAAACTGGGAATTTGGGATAATAGTGTTGTCATTAGCAAATGAAAGGAGATTTCGATATATCTTGCATTCCAGTATCTTGTTTAATGTGTTTAATAACGATATCGGGTTGTTGGAATGACTGGACTTATTGATAGGGACTATAACTGTTGTTTTCCAGTTATCTGGGAAATGTGTTGCGTTAATTATGTGGTTGAGAAGAACGAGAATAGGGACTAGATTTGACAGGAGAAGTCTTTTGTAAAGAAGGTTTGGAATTCCATTTAAGCCTGTTGACTTCTTGTTGTTGCGTGATGTTATAAATTCAGATAATTCGCCTGCTGTTAGGAAGGTCCCATTATCCAAAGCATGAGACG
Organism: Microdon myrmicae; assembly: GCA_963931805.1. Lineage (NCBI taxonomy): Eukaryota > Metazoa > Arthropoda > Insecta > Diptera > Syrphidae > Microdon > Microdon myrmicae. Next base: position 37,307,428 of record OZ007499.1, on the reverse strand, counting down.
CTTTGTTTGTATCGTTGAATTCCGCGATGAAAGGGGTGAAGGATGGAATCATTGTGCGTGAGATGTAGTCGTTTACAGTACCTTGAAAATTGGAGACTGAGAGGGAGTCGTTTTGTTGATGGATTTTATAAAAGTGACTAGCTAGACAGTTTGCTATGTCCATGTTTTGCTGTTGTAGGTTTATCTTTCAGGAATCGCGTCTCCTTATCCTGAAAAGGATGTGGGATCTCTTATAGACCGCTCCTGAAACAACGCACTACAGCAAGGGGTCGTTGCCGTGCTTCCTCATATGCCTGAGGGAAGAGCAACGTCCTGATGTCGGTTGATGTTACCCTGATTTTTTGTTCTGAGTTCCGCAAGCCGTTGACTCCGCTGGGATTTTCCTGAACTATTAGGGGGTTTTGAAAGAAATGAAAAATCGGTTTTCCTTTTTTGTAACTTTTATTAGTCAGCTTTTCGTTGCTATGTATATCAGTTTAATACTGAAAATCCTTGGTGTATTTGGATCTTAAAATGGGTACTTATTTCTAATCCGAACCTGGATGGTGAGTGTCGGATACTGATCTGATCTCGGATATCACTTTTCTGTTACTTTATAAAGAGAAACAAATCGAGATTTGTATCTCGAAAATACACAATTTCATACAACAATCTCGATTTTGGGTATCCTGAGTGGGATGCTCAATGTTTATTCAAGATAAGAATTCAATTTCTTGAATTCTTACGAAACTATTGCGCAGATGTGGGAATGTATCTGGATTTGGTTTTCTATTTGTTTAGCTTAATGGAATTTTCAGATAGAGATAACGATCTCTAAATTTTGGTTTTCGATGATGCCGTGGGGCAAATGTAAAACGATAAGCGAATATTTGATTTAAAATTGGGATTTTGGATTTAATTATGCCGTGGGGGCGAATGTTTGATTCGTTTATTGCGAATTTTGGATCATGTTTGGGTTAATTCGGGTTTTGAGAGGATTTTGGGTGTTTGGGTAATATAGCTGGGATTTGGATGTAGGAATGGGGGAAAAAGGTAGTAGGGCTTTTTAGAGCACTACATCCATATCTTATTGAATTGGTTGATTGTTAGTAGGGTTGATAATATAATCGATTCGGGGTTTGTATTTTCGACCCGTTAGTGTGTTGATAATTTTGAATAAATCACGATTGGTTTTAATATTTTTAAGTATAGACGTGTAAACCTTGTCGGAAAATTGTTTTAGTTGTCCATTTATCAGGGTAGTCAAGAGTTGGATTTGGTTTTTAATAAAAGGGGAGTAACTGCTATATACTTTTCGTCTAAGCTGTTTTTTTACGCGTAACAGTTTTGTAAGGATGTTGGGTAAAGGTTTTCCTAGGTGATTATGAGGGATGGATGTAGGTGTGTGGCTGAAGAGGGCATTTTTTAGTATTTGCTCTATTCTTAAGGCTGCTTGATCAATTTCAGTAGGCAGTCGATTTGAAGTCTCTGGCAAAGTATAGTCTGTAAATCTGGCAGCAATGTCCCTATCGACTCTTTTCCAGTTTGTCCTGGAGAAATTCGGGATCGGATTGAATGCGTAACATGGTTCGAGGGCTGCGATTTGGACAGTGGTGTGGACGGACCCATGATCGGAAGGGAATTCGAAGGATACTGTAGGGAGGTTAGGTGAGTAGACGTCTACGGATATTAGGAAAAAATCTATTGTGGATTTAGTAGTATTGGAGATACGTGTTGGCTGTAATGGACAGTGCGCATAGATATATGGATGGAGTTGAAGGAGTGCTAGAAGTTGGCAACCGTATTTATTGCACTTAGTGTCGTTACATGAAGTATGCCGAACATTCCGGTCTCCTCCTATTATGAAAAGTGCAGGTAGAGACTGTTGGATTATCTCAGTGATATCGGAACTAGGGAAGTTTGGTTCCCGAGAAGGGTGAATGTATACGGACGACAGTACAAGCATTTTGTTGCTTTTGCAAAAGATTTTAATTGCCGTGTACTCAATATTATTTATATTCATCATCATCATCATCATCATCGGCACTACAACCGGGAACCGGTCTTGGGCTTATTTAGCAAGTTCTGAGGCTTGTTAGATTTTCCATAATGATTTGTTTTTTCCGGGCAAGGTTATTAGTTTTGCGCCAGAGGCTCCCCGACGGGGAATCGAACCCCAGTCTCCCGTCTGACAGGCGGGTATACTAACCACTATACTGTGGGGTTTTTCAGGGCCCGAAGAGCCATGCATCGCTCGATCCCCACCATTCCCAGCGATGCGACTTACCTTGAAGTCGAATCTTCAGCAAGGTTACGCAACCTTGCTACGGCATTAACCGCCAACCAAGTCGCTGGAACTAATTCGGTTATCCCCAAGGATAACCGACATAAATATATATTTGGCAGCTTACCTTTCTTTGGGGGTTTTTCTCCAAACCCCCTTTTCTCCACCACCATACCTGAAAACATTAAGTCCACGGCAAAGATTATCACCTAGCCGTGGCATCGAAAATTTCATCCTCGGCCATGCATTACCATACCTGAAAACATTAAGTCCACGGCAAAGATTATCACCTAGCCGTGGCATCGAAAATTTCATCCTGGGGCATGCATTACCATACCTGAAAACATTAAGTCCACGGCAAAGATTATCACCTAGCCGTGGCATCGAAAATTTCATCCTCGGGCATGCATTGCACCCAGTGCATCACCATCCATAGCCTTATGCCATGGAAACAAAATCAACACGGAGTTCATTGATTACTCGTTGTTTTTGTTTGTCCATGGCACCCCTAGCATGCGGCTATCAGGTCCCATCAGTTTGCCACCGCCGACAAGGTTTCGGCTGATACAAACCAAACATTTCCCTAATTACCAGCAATAGCTGGTTTCCTTTTATCGGTCTCCACCGATCAGGGACCGCAAACAAGCAACGAATTGGATACAGCCATCAAGTGTTTACTTTTAACATCTGGCAATGGCTGCACCCTATATTCGTTGCAATACCTAAACATAGCATTTGCACCACAGATTGTTTACGGTATGTACAATTCCCTATTAACGGCCGCCAACCGTCGGCGGACCTGGGAAAATTTCGCAGCCATCAACCCAAATGTTGATTTATGGCCTCTCCTAGGATGACCAGATCTTCGGCTCGTGTTGTTTTTACCCCAGATGTTCCTGTTGCCGGCAAGTATTGCACAATCAATTGTGTACACAGCCGCAGGCCATGCATTTTTTTTTGTATTCGCAGGAGATGCAGTTGCGACGCTCGCAACCACCCTCGATCACCGGACGATCGTATGCGATGCATACACACACATGCGAAATGTATGCCTATTCCCCGGTCCAATCACGATTGACTACCTCGAGTTAATCGTGCAGCTCTTCCCCTTTTGCGGTTTTCTTTGCGGTGTCTTTCTGTCGGCAGTGAAGAAAAGTGAGTCGAGTGTTGTCTTTTGAAGAAGTTAGTGTGGTGTAGTACTTTGTGGTTTTTTTAAAAGATGCTGGGCAATTGGATAACAAAACAAGTAGTTATTCAGATTTAATCCGATGAAGTCGTTCGATAATTTACACGTTTTTGTCGTTTAATCGCGTATGTAGACCAACGCAAATTCCTTCAGAATCGCGTTTTTCAGTGTTTGTGTATCGTGACCCTTTTTCCCACGTACATATTAACTATATTGTGACAAATCAAGTTTTATTGATATTTAAACAGAATGCGGCTTTTATTGAACTCTCCTAGTGTACAAACGCGATACATGTATGTATAATAACGTAACCGATTCGATTAAAGGAAAACAATAAAAAGAAAAATTACAAAACAATCATTCCTGCGTTTTCTTTCGTTGTTGGATTAACTTTTCTGTGTCGCCAGTGGAATTCTCTTAGTGAAACAGCGGTGGTGTTTTTGTTGTATCTGCGTCCGTGCTGACGCACTAATAAAAATATCCACATTGGTGACCTAAGGGTGAAGAACACGCCACCTTTCTAACCACCTGTGACTCTAACCACCCCGGAATTAGTAAAATCTCGGTGACGCGACAACCTTGCTCTATCAAGTTTTCTAAAAGTAGACACGCGCCTCGACGTAACTTTTGAGTGTTGTGCCTATGAACAGTGAGCAGGTAAGGCAAAAACAGTACCAGTGAGTGAACATTCGAACAATTCGATCGCTCGGTGAATCGGTGAAATGCTTCCACCCAGCTTTATGTGACTTCAAAAGTAACACGTACCACCCACATCGGTACCCTTATCAGGGCCAGTGACCTTTTGGAAGAATAACAAACACAGTGACGACGACCAAGTGCTAATTAATAAAGGCATTTAAATGGCAAGTAGAGCCCCACCCCACCTCTAACCACCAGCGGACATCGATAGACAGACGACGCCCCAGCATCCAGCACTTCTACCAGCAGCTATTCCACGGTTAAACTGCAAGTATCCTTCCTTTGTTTCCCACGTTTTACTTAACAGATTTAAACTAACAATTCAAAATAAATTAAAGTCGATTCCCCGTGTATCAATTCATTTCAAATCTATAGCTTAGTAACTAAGTATAGTGCCGAGACAATTTTCTTATGTGTATAATTAATTGTAACTGTTTCGGATATCTCAAAGTATACTTCACATCATTGTTACTCTACCTTACCCGTTTTTGTTTCCTTTTCTTTATATAAATATCATTGTTATACATAATTACCAAAGAAAATTTTATACCTTCATTTAAATTGTGTACAAAAATCAACGGTATTTCAAATAGTTGTTTCTTCTAACATCCTTCTGATGAAAACAAATGTATCGCTTTTTCGCAGCTTAGCTATAAGAGGAAACCCATTACAAAATTAAGAGCTAGGCGATAATAACAACCTTCACCACTACTCAAAGTGGGGATAAGCTCGGAAATTAACACAAGAATCATCTGACTTAATTATAAATATATGATTGTTAAACCAACGTGCCTGGATTTTATTTAACAGCAAGTTATCAATTTTTCTTCTTCCTGCCATAGCATACTTTTTCTCTTTTGTCATTCCCACCTAACGCGCGCTCCATCTGAGCCGCATAGTTTAAAAACCAAACAACTAGTGTTGTCCCAGCAATAACCATATATGAAACATAGTAAGTGCACGAATATCAATTTTTTTTTTTTTTGGAAAAAAACACAAAATCATAACTGAAAGTGAGAAATTTTAATGTAAGAGACATCGTTGAATCTTTAAACGATCAACTGAATTTATACGAATTAACTTAGCTTAGATCACTGAAAATAACTCACTACTTTTAAGAGTATTCAAGTATAGAAAATATAATAAGATTATACTTGAAAAATGTATACTTTCGTCCTTAAATAAATAGATTTTTTTTTTTCTCTCTCACAAACTAAAGAACATAAAACACATAGCACTTTTGAGCTCATTTTCGAATAAACGATAAGCACGCATATTACCATTGAGCACATAATCGGAGTAAGATTAGATCACTATTTTAACAAGCATTGTCACGTTCCCAATAAAGTTTGTAAGCCCCCTCAGGGTATTGGGTAACGTACAACCTTTGTTTTTTTTTCTGCTGTATACACAACGTAACTTCAACGTTTCTCAACATTTTCAGACACACACACTCCGGCACACGTTAAATCCTTGTTTTCCTTCCCTTTTGGAATTTCAATCGCGGTTTTTAATTATATAAATTGACAACTTTTAATTTTAAAGTTCCGGTAGGCAATACTACAACCCTGCCGTCCGTGTTAACGACTACACTCGACTCCGCACGACTCTTCTTTGAACAGCATCGGCCTCCTTTCACTGCGCGCGTCCTCTTGCGATCTGTTCCCGGAAACCTAGACTCAACTTCACACAATTTACGCGACTTCAAAGAACTTCACTTGATTCGGCTCGATTCCCTTTTGGCTCCACTTGACTCCACTTCCGACCTTCGCACGACTTATTTTGATTAGTGAAAACCATTGTTTTAGGACATTCGTGGTTCTCCCAACGCCCTGCGATATCTTTTGACGAATCGTCACCCCTTACCTTTCTTCGCGTCCTCTTACGCCTTTAATTCTCGTTTCGCGTCACTATTCATAATGGTCAACACGCGAAACACCATAGCCAGAAAGGCTCAGGAACAATCCGAGCCCCTTGAATTCCACGACGCCCCCAGCGTCGATTTCCCCGCTGAGCAAGTCGATGCTGACCAAGACTTGCCTGTACAATCTACCCCCCTGGCACCACCGGTTGCCCCCAGTATCGTGAACCGACCCCAGCCTACTTACCCTGACGCACTCCCGACTTCCTCTAACGCCCCTAGTGCCGGCCAATTGGTGAATTCTGGCATCATAATGCCCACATCTTGTGCCGGCACCTCACAACAGGCTCATCGGCAATCAGAGCCCCAAGAGTTCCACGATGCTTCCAGCCTCGGGAATGGGACTCGCCATTCAAATATAGGGCTTCCCCCCTTCGATGAGGAGGACCCAGACCTTTGGTTTGCAGTGGCAGACCGCATCTTCCAGGCTTCAGCCTTGCACGACGAACAACTTCGTGCAGTTGAGCTGTTGAAAGTGCTTGACCGCACTCAGCGACCGCATGTTGCCCACATTATTAGATCGGCCGACCGCAACGCTTACAGCAACATGCGTCAAGCTCTGCTCGACGCTTTGGATGAGCCTGGAAGTGTGCGCCAACAACGCTTGGCCGCTGTAACCAACCTTTCTGGGATGAGACCATCTCTTTTCCTGACCCATTTACGCTCTATAGCGGGGACCAGGATTGGGGACGACCTTATAAGGCCTCACTTTTTGAGGTGTTTTCCCCAACATGCCCGTTCGGCACTTATAGCCCAACCCAACCAGAGTTTGGGCTATTTATCCAAAATTGCGGACGCAATTATGGAAAGCTCAGATCAGTATTCTGAGCCTCCTGCGTACCAGGTAGCGGCGGTTTCTCAACACGCCGCCCAGCCTACACGGCACCCTCTTCTGCCTTTCCCTGCCCCTCATTTGGCTCCAGTTCACCATCCTCCTCAAATCCAGTTACATCATAGAAGGCCCGCCTCAACCAATTTCCCACAGGGGAATCCAGAGGCAGGCCCCAACGTATTTAATCAAAGAAGTTCGCCACCACAATTAACTCCTGCTGACCTTCGGGCGCTTCAAACCTCACTCCTCCGCGAGATAAGTCTATTTCGCGCGGAGGTGAGGAACAATCCTCGAAGCGCCCAGAATCGAGCCATGCCGAGCCGTCCTCTTAATCGGCAAAATTCCTCTCAAAATGCCCCTCAGAGGGCCTACATCCCTCAGAATGCCCCACAGAGGGCCAAAACCTCTCAAAATGGCCCTCACCGGGCCAATTCTCAGCGAGCTCCGGCTCGACCTCCCCGTAACGGCAATACCAATACCCAGAATATATCTGATAATGCCGTTACTCTGCCTTGGTGCGCCAATCACCAACGATATGGTGATCGCGCATTCAATTGCAAGGCGCCTTGTGGTTGGACACAACCTTCCACCAACCAAAGGCGCTCTTTAAACTAATTTTGCCGACCGACCCCCTCGCGCAATCGGCCGGCACCCATACGATAAGTCGCCTAACCATCCGGGATTCTAAACTGAATATCGCTTTTACTGTCGATACCGGCGCCGATATTTCAGTCCTCCCGCGATCGTTTGCTCCGCGTAACCGCGTGCCAGCCGCACTTAAATTGTCAGCTGCGAATAATACGCCGATACTTACGTACGGACGTAAAAAGCTGACACTGCAATTGGGTCTTTGTCGTCCGATCACTTGGCGTTTCGTCATTGCGGACGTGAATGAACCCCTGATAGGTTCCGACCTATTAGGTGCACATAATCTGTTGGTCGATTCGACCCATAACAGACCAGTGGCTCCAACTGCACCCCCCTTGCCCATGACGGCATCTCCAGCGGCAACTTCAAGGGCCACAGAGTGCACAGACCCGTTTCAAGTCATGGTACAGGAATTTGTTAGTACAACACACATTGCCAGACGAACTCTCGAACAGTAAGGACGCAAATTTTAACCGTATTGTGCAGTGAAAGAATTGTGAACACAAAACCGCGTGTGAATATTTTATTACGGTACTGTGCGTGTTGTAAGTGTATTTCTTTTGTTAGTGTACTTTAAATTAACCGGTTCCAAAGTAAAGCAAAAGAAAAGAGAAATAAATAAAAAATGGCCTTAGGGCCAAAGCAGCGCACCGGCAACAGATTCGGTATGTTGCAGGAAACGTTCTTGGGTGACGTCCCCGTCAATAAAAAAAAACGGCAGGCATTTAGTCCTATTGAATCGAACTTCCCGGAATTACCAACAAAGACAAGTGAAAAAAACCCGAAATTTATTCAAATTGTTCCTAATGACGCGACAAAACCTCTGACCGGAGTGAACGTATTCGTGTTAAAAAGAGCTATAGACTCAATTAGTACACAATATGAAAAAGTGTCCATGCTAAGAGACGGTTCAATTCTCTTACTAGTGAAAGATGAACAAACAGCTCTACGTTTTGTAAATACCAAACGGTTCGATCAACTATGTCCGGTAACAATAAAGTTGCATCCGAAATTAAACCTCTCGAAAGGTATTGTTTACGCACAATACCTAATTAATGTTCCGGAAGAAGACATCGTCCAAGAAATGAAACCTCAAGGAGTGGTAAGTGTCCATAAATTTAAAAAATCGCAAAATGGCGAAATCAGGGCCTCCGGACTAATGTTGTTTTCATTTGACCGCTTCAATCCACCGAGTAACATAGAAATCGGATGGCACAAAGCCAAAGTAAATGAGTATATCCCAAGACCAATGCGCTGCCGCCAATGCCAACTACTCGGACATACAGCCAAATGGTGCAAACGAAACCCAGCGTGCAACAACTGCAACCTTCCTCCACACCCCGACTTAGAATGCACCCGAACCCACTGTGCCAACTGTCAAGGCCCTCACCCTGCTTCATCACCATTATGCCCCCAATATATAGAAAACCAGTCCATTCTTGAAATACAAACGAGAAATAAAATTTCTCTATCCGAAGCGAAACGGATATATAGGGAACGAAATCCCACGCCATCAAACAAACCAAAGGAATCCTATGCCGCACTTCTCAAAACAACAGCCACACATATAACACCACCAATAAAAGAAACTACAAAACAAAACTCAACAAAAACTACACTCCAACCAACATCGACAAACACTTCATTCATTTCAAACTGCGCTTCTACATCTGCAGAATACCGTAAAGCCATACAAAACCAATCACCTCTAATCATAAAACCCACAACAACCAACCGTAACAACGAACCTATACCTATTAAAAAAAACACTAACATAAAAATAAATGAACCCACCATTCAAGAATTATTAAACTCCCCACTCCCTCACAATAACCACATATAACCCTAACACTCCCAACGAAAGCACAGTCTCTGTGTCTCGAGAAAATCCCAACTCGGGCCGAAGCAGACAGGGCTTCGGCTTGAATGGTTCAACACTCGAGACACGGAGACTGAACCCTTACAACAACAAAATCCCTAACAGCAGCAGGTTTAATATACACAATAGCATTCATGTCCATAAACTCACAATACTACAGTGGAATCTGAACGGACTCAAAAACAATATGCATGAGCTCCAAATACTCATCAAAGATCTGAAACCATCCATCATAGCTCTACAAGAAACGCACATCCGCCACGACTCTCGGGCCACAGGACCCAAAGAATACGCGGCATTCTTTCACAACCTTACGGAAAATGTTGCTTCTAAACATGGTACAGGTATACTTATACATAGATCAATCCCACATAAACTTATAGTAGTAAACTCTGCAATCTCGGTCGTAGCAGTAGAAATAAATATCGGCAGAAACCTCACGATAATATCAGCATACACCCCCACATCCCAACCAATAACGATACACGATCTTACCACTATCACAGATAGCATCCAAACACCGATACTTCTCCTCGGAGATTTTAATGCGTGGAGTCCCATCTGGGGATCTTCGTCCACTAATAAAAGGGGAAAAACCGTAGAGAAATACATACTGGCCGCAAATCTAGCACTACTCAATAACGGTAGCCATACACATTCCTTCACACATGTAGACTTATCACTAGCCTCACCTCAATTGGCCCCAATGTGCACTTGGAATACTTTACCCAACCTTCACGGGAGCGACCACTTTCCAATAATAATAAACATTAACACTAGCATGTGTCCCAAACCCTCCAAACTTCTCCCTAAACTCCAAACCGAACTTGCTAATTGGAGTAAATTTCAAAATATAACTACCCAGGCACTAAGTCAACATGTAGAGAGTCAAAATATTAATCAAGAAACAGCCATAATCACGAAAGCAATCCGAATAGGAGCAAATGCCTCGATACCACAAACAAGTCGAAAACTCCATAAGGCGGTAGTTCCCTGGTGGAATCCAGTATTGGACAACCTAAGGAAGAAAAAACAAGAAGCCTGGAGAATTTTCAAAAGATTCCCCTCCGATTTTAACCTAATCAATTATAAAAAGTTAAATGCTCTTTTTCGCAAAAATGCCAAGGAAGAAAAAAGAAAAGCCTTCCAAACATTTACCGAAAAGTTAAATCCGAACTCCACTCCCAGAAAAATCTGGGCGGATATAAAAACGCTAACTGGGCAGTATCGCCCCCTCTCAATAAAATGCATGAACACCGACTCAGGCACTCTCACATCTCCCCTTCAAATTGCCGACCATCTCGGCAAAACATGGTCAAACTACGCAGAAGACGTAAACTTCCATCCGTCATTTCTCTCTGCCAAAAGAGACACAATTAGCCCGTCCCCTCACACAAGCCCATCCTCTAAATTAATAGATCTCCCGATCAATAAAATTGAATTAGAGTCAACCCTACACGGCGCCACAGGTAAAACACCAGGATATGATCGAGTCGATTACATAATGTTAAAGAACAGTCCACCACTCCTGAGACACCGAATACTCCATCTCTTCAATAACATACTCCAAACAGGTGTAATTCCACAAGTGTGGAAAATAGCCACAATTGTACCCATTCCAAAACCCACGGGCGAACCGACTTCGGCAAAAGGATATCGCCCAATATCGTTACTCCCATGTCTAGGAAAAACATTTGAAAAAATTGTAGCTAGACGACTCAACTGGTTCATGGAGAAAAACAATCTAATAAGCATTGAACAGGTTGGTTTCAAGCAAGGACGTGGAACGATTGATGCGCTACTCCATATCGACAACTTCATCACATCTTCTTTGTCAACCAAAAAGCATACAACAATTCTCTCCATAGATTTTGAAAAAGCGTTCGACCGGATCGGTCCTCATGTGATTTTGAATAAATTAGCGCAATGGAGAGTTGGTAACAATATGTTCTACATAATCAAGTCCTTTCTTTCTAACAGGAAGTTTAGAGTCAAAACAGGTGGTGCATTCTCACAAATATACAACATAAAAAACGGTATTCCACAGGGTTCTCCACTATCAGTCCTATTATTCGCTATAGCCTTTGACGGAATAAACGACATTCTCGTAAAATATAAAAACATAAAACACTGCCTCTACGCTGACGACCTAGTTATTCTAACAAACGTAAACGATCTCAACGAAGTACAATCTACCTATTCAGAAATACTACACGACTTCACTAATTGGTGTAAAACCTCAGGCGCAAAGATCTCCCTCGAAAAAACTAAAATGTTACACATTTGTAGAAAAACCAGCTGCAGCAAAAACATCACACTTCCCTTTCAGAATCACACAATCCCTACAATCCAATCCATGAAAATCCTCGGTATCCTCTTTGACAGTAAATACAGTTTTAAAGAACATTGTTTAGCACTTAAGAAAAGCCTAGCTGCAAGATTAAATATTGTAAAATACCTAGCATATAAGAATGGATCTGCACATACTAACACCCTTATTAACATAACTAAAGCCATCATCCTATCTAAAATCGACTACGGACTTATGATATACGGAAAATGTAGCAAAACGACCCTGCAAACAATAAAATCTCCCTATCACGCCGCAGCTCGAGCAAGTACCAGAGCATTCCGTACTACACCAATTAAAAACATCCTCGTCGAATGCGGTCTCCCATCTATAGAAAAGAGACTAAAATATATATCAGCTACACTTGCTTACAAATTTACAATGTCTATAGCAACCCCCATAGTGCAGGACATCCGAAAAATTTATAAAAAAAAACGAAGGTCGAGATACCGCTCAGGACTGGAAAGGGCCATCGATATAGCCAAGGACTTACATATCCCTATAAATATTTCAAAACCCCACCGCACACAACACCCTCCATGGTTAATTCCGAGAAATACAATCTTAGATAACCTGTCCCATTATCCAAAACATTCAACAAATCAGATAATCTATCAAAAAGGATACCATCGACAAACATCAAAACTGGAACCTGTTTTTCACAGATGGTTCCAAAAACGAATCAAATGTGTCATTTGCTATAGTCAACGATCGCAAAGAAATAATCAGAATGGGATCACTTCCCACCTTTTGTTCCATCCTATCAGCGGAAGCAACGGCAATTTTGGAAGCAGCAAAACTGATCCAGAAAATCCCAACGATTATCTGTACTGATAGCCTTTCAACTCTAAAAGCAATAACCAACGTAAACTCCACAAATGCTGTCATTCGTCAAATCCAAGATAACATTATTAAGAAAGCTAATAAAATAAAGCCACTTTGGACCCCCGGGCACTGTAACATTAGTGGAGACTGAACCCTTACAACAACAAAATCCCCAACAGCAGCAGGTTTAATATACACAATAGCATTCATGTCCATAAACTCACAATACTACAGTGGAATCTGAACGGACTCAAAAACAATATGCATGAGCTCCAAATACTCATCAAAGATCTGAAACCATCCATCATAGCTCTACAAGAAACGCACATCCGCCACGACTCTCGGGCCACAGGACCCAAAGAATACGCGGCATTCTTTCACAACCTTACGGAAAATGTTGCTTCTAAACATGGTACAGGTATACTTATACATAGATCAATCCCACATAAACTTATAGTAGTAAACTCTGCAATCTCGGTCGTAGCAGTAGAAATAAATATCGGCAGAAACCTCACGATAATATCAGCATACACCCCCACATCCCAACCAATAACGATACCGATCTTTGGAAGCAACAAAACTGATCCAGAAAATCCCAACGATTATCTGTACTGATAGCCTTTCAACTCTAAAAGCAATAACCAACGTAAACTCCACAAATGCTGTCATTCGTCAAATCCAAGATAACATTATTAAGAAAGCTAATAAAATAAAGCCACTTTGGACCCCCGGGCACTGTAACATTAGTGGAAATGAAGCGGCCGACGCGGCCGCAAAACTAGGGACAAAGTCGCCTCTCGTCTCCTTCTATTATCCTAACAAAACGGACATAAGAAGACAGGTAAAAAATGCCCTTAAGAACGTGGAGGAAGAGGAATGGCACCACTACACCCACCTGTACAGCACTATTAAACAGGACACCAAACCCGTTACTTACCCAACAACAGTCTCAAACAGAAAAATAAAATGCTTCCTACGACTCCGGCTAGGACACACCAAAATCACACACCAACACATCCTTACAAAAACCAGCCCCCCACAATGCAGTAACTGCAACAACCAAGTCCCACTTACTCCACATCACATCATATTCGACTGCCCAAAAGTTCAAACCATCGCAAACCAACTATTTGGAAACGACACCTTCAGCAACATTCTGGCAAAACCATCAGAACAGAATATCAACTACACATACGAATTACTAACACTTACGAGGGTTGCCTTTTATATTTCGGGATTAGAGAACAAAAACAAATATTGATCATCGAAAATCACTTTATTGTTTTTCAAAATACTCCCCATGAAGATCTATACACGTTTGCATGCGTTTGAACCAATTATCGAACACTTTTGCCACTCTGATTGAGGTATCTCCAACACATGCATTCTGAATGCAGCAACCGCTTCTTCAGGTGTCGAAAAACGTTGACCTCTCAGTTTGTTTTTTTACGTACGGGAATAAAAAGAAGTCATTCGGTGCCAAGTCAGGACTATACGGCGGATGACCCATCAAATCGATGTTTTGGGTGCTCAAAAATGCAGTTGTCGCAGTCGATGTGTGAGAACTCGCACTGTCGCGGTGAAGAGTGATCCGTCTTCGGCGGTTGGTTTTCCTGATTTCTTGGAAGACAACCGGCAAACAAATGGTTGTGTACCACTCAGAATTGACTGTTCTGCGTTGTTCTAGTGCTACGGTTGCGACATGTCCAGTTTTTCCGAAAAAACAGGCGACCATTTGCTTGGAAGTGCTTCATGCGCGAACAACTTTTGTTGGATTTGGCTCATCTTGAAACACCCAGACAGTCGACTGCTATTTACTTTCGGGCTCATACGCGTAAATCCACGATTCATCACCTGTCACGATGTCATAGACGTGTTTCGAAGCACCGCGACCGTATTTTTTGAGCATTTCTTTCGACCAATTGACACGACACTTTTTTTGGGCGATTGACAAATTGTGTGGGATCCAACGTGAACAAATTTTTTTGACAGTCAAATGTTTATGCAATATTGAATGTATGCTGGTCCCACTAACGCCTATGGTTGTCTCAATCTCACGATAGGTCACATGACGATCTTCCAATATCAGTTCGCGCACAGCATCAATGGTTTTCGGAACAACAACTGATTTTGGACGACCTTCACGAAATTCATCTTGGAGTGAACTACGACCACGATTGAATTCACCATACCATCGATAAACACTGGTCCTTGATGCAGCTTCATCGCCAAAAATTGAATTAAGTTCACCCATGCACTGTTGCTGAGTTAATCCACGCCGAAAGTTGTAAAAAATAATCGCACGAAAATGTTGAAGATTTAATTCCATTTTTGGGCCGAGATGAACCTTTTAAGTTACTGTAAACAACACAAATAGCGCTCGTATGTCAAAACGTTCTGAGTGCGTATAACTTTAAAAATGTCCAACTTTACGACAGAGCTGTCAATTGCCGGATTGCAACACTAGAGTTGCCAAATCCCGAAACATAAGAGGCAACCCTCGTACTAACCTTCATAACAAAATTTAAAGTAACTCGATATTAGCCGAAAGCCCTAGCAGCTAGCGCTATTTAGAATTAAGTTATTGTGTAATTAATTACATTGTAATAAATAATAATAATAATAATAAATTGTTAGTACAACAATTCCTCTACCTAACCAACGCCGACACAAAGCCACGGTGTTTGATCATATAGAAATACGTGGTCCCCCGGTGAGCCAGCGTCCACGTCGACTGGCTCCTGAAAAATTACGTGCGGCGCGCGCGGAGTTCGAGCACATGATTGAATTAGGTATCTGCCAACCGTCGGACAGTCCCTGAGCAAGCCCACTCCACTTAGTGAAGAAACGTTCTGGTGAGTGGCGCCCATGTGGCGATTACAGGCTGTTGAACGCAGCAACTGTCCCGGACAGATACCCTATCGCACACCTCTACAATTTTTCGTACAAGTTACGAGGGTGCAATGTCTTTACTACCCTGGATCTCACCAGGGCATACCACCAAATTCCGGTGGCACCTGAAGACATCCCCAAGACCGCAGTCATTACACCTTTCGGACTCTTCGAGTTCAAAGTGATGACTTTCGGCCTCAGGAATGCCGCACAGACATTCCAACGTAATATCGACACGGCTTTACGTGGTCTAAATTGCTGCCATGCATATCTTGATGATATTCTCATCGCCTCCAAAGACCATGCCGAACATAAACGCCACTTACGTCAGGTCCTAGAGCGCCTCCGTGAATTCGGTCTTGTCATCAACCCAGATAAGTGTCAATACGCCAAGGAGCAAATCACCTATCTGGGTTATGTCGTTAACAACCAGGGCATTCGCCCACTACCCGACCGTGTGGAGGCCCTCATGAAGTATCCCCGGCCTACTAACGTGAGTGAGCTTCGTCGATTTTTGGGCATGCTTAACTTCTACCGCCCAACACTAAAGAACGCTGCCCAAGTTCAAGCTCCCCTAAATGAGTTCTTAAAAGGAGCTAAGCGTAATGATAAGCGCCCCATTAATTGGACAGAAGTCTCTGATCGAGAGTTCCAACTGTCCAAAGAACAATTGGCAAATGCCACCTTACTCCGATACCCCCTCGAGGGAGCGGCACTTTCTATCCAATGCGACGCATCGGATACCGCAATCGGAGCCGTCCTTGAACAGGACATTGAAGG
Organism: Microdon myrmicae; assembly: GCA_963931805.1. Taxonomy (NCBI): domain Eukaryota; kingdom Metazoa; phylum Arthropoda; class Insecta; order Diptera; family Syrphidae; genus Microdon; species Microdon myrmicae. The sequence continues at coordinate 37,291,153 of OZ007499.1, read as the reverse complement.
CCGACCGGAACCACTCGGTTTCTTTTCAAGGAAACTGAGTCCCACAGAGCGACGTTACAGCGCCTATGATCGCGAATTACTTGCGATCTACAACGCTGTCAAATACTTCCGTCATATGATAGAAGGTCGCTCACTCTCCATCCTAACAGACCACAAGCCGCTAGTCTACGCGTTCCGGAAGAAGTCGGAAAACGCCCCCCCCCCGACAAGAGCGGCAATTAGACCTCATAGGGCAATATACTACGGAGATCAAGCACATCTCCGGTAAACAGAACGTTACGGCGGACGCCCTTTCTCGAATCGATACGATTCACTTGCGTACCGCCTTAAACAATGCTGACCTTGCCCTAGCTCAAGAGGAGGACGAACAGCTCAAGTCCCTCCTAACTGCCGATACGGCACTTGAGTTTAAGAAAATCACTCTTTGCGACCCCTTGGGCGAAATCTGGTGTGATGTTTCAACTGGAACCGCTAGACCTTACATTCCCGAAAAACTGCGTAAGGGCGTGTTCCAGGTTTACCACAACCCAGCCCACCCCAGCGGCCGAGCAACAGCCGCTGCTGTCCGTCGCAAATTTGTTTGGCCCCGGATGAACAAAGATCTCACCGGTTGGGCCCGTGCTTGTCTCCAGTGCCAGCGCTGCAAAGTAGCGCGACATAATGTACTGGAGCCAGCGCAGTTCAAGCTTCCCACGGCACGCTTCGCCCATGTCCACATAGACATAGTGGGACCGCTTACTCCATCAAGAGGATTTTCTTATATCCTCACTATGATAGATCGCTGCACGCGATGGCCAGAGGCGACACCTCTCCGGGCAGTTACTGCCGAATCGGTCGCCAAGGCCTTTTATTCAACTTGGGTCACACGCTTCGGTGTACCAACCACCATAACTTCGGACCGAGGTCCACAATTTGAGGCGACCATTTTTAGGCAGCTAACAAATCTTCTCGGCTGCCAAAGAAGTCGTACCACCGCCTACCACCCGCAATCAAATGGGATGATGGAGCGCTGGCATAGATCTCTAAAAGCCCCACTCATGTGTCATAATGACACACAATGGTTTGACGCCCTTCCAACCGTCCTCTTCGGCCTGAGGACAAGTATTAAGGAGGACCTGGGTGCTTCGGCAGCAGAGCTTACCTACGTACCAACCTCCTTCTTCCAGGAGAACTTTTCCTGAATGGCGAAACACCGCGTGACCAACTTCGTGAATTGGGACATCTCCGTGACCTGCTACGTAAGGTTAGGGCAACCCCTGTAACCAGGCACGGCTCCAAAAAACTTTTCGTCCACCCTGAACTGCACAGCTGCACGCACGTCTTTGTCAGGGTGGATAAGGTCAAAAAACCCCTCGACCCAACTTATGATGGCCCATTCAAAGTCTTCCGCCGCATCAGTGACCGCGTCTTCGAGATCGACATTAGAGGCAAGCGATCCACGGTCAGCGTCGAAAGGCTTAAGCCCTGTTTTCTGGAAGCTTCCGCTCCAGAATCAACTCCATCTACGGATACCACTCCTACTCCACCGGCACAACCTCCCCGTACTCGCGCTCAAGCGCGCGCCCATACCCAACTAACCTCCTCCTAACCTGCCTTACCTGTTTCGTGACTACGTCACTGGGGAGGGAGTGAAGTGCGGTTTTTCAGGGCCCGAAGAGCCATGCATCGCTCGATCCCCACCATTCCCAGCGATGCGACTTACCTTGAAGTCTATTCTTCAGCAAGGTTACGCAACCTTGCTACGGCATTAACCGCCAACCAAGTCGCTGGAACTAATTCGGTTATCCCCAAGGATAACCGACATAAATATATATTTGGCAGCTTACCTTTCTTTGGGGGTTTTTCTCCAAACCCCTTTTTCTCCACCACCATACCTGAAAACATTAAGTCCACGGCAAAGATTATCACCTAGCCGTGGCATCGAAAATTTCATCCTCGGCCATGCATTACCATACCTGAAAACATTAAGTCCACGGCAAAGATTATCACCTAGCCGTGGCATCGAAAATTTCATCCTCGGGCATGCATTACCATACCTGAAAACATTAAGTCCACGGCAAAGATTATCACCTAGCCGTGGCATCGAAAATTTCATCCTCGGGCATGCATTGCACCCAGCGCATCACCATCCATAGCCTTATGCCATGGAAACAAAATCAACACGGAGTTCATTGATTACTCGTTGTTTTTGTTTGTCCATGGCAGCCCTAGCATGCGGCTATCGGGTCCCATCAGTTTGCCACCGCCGACAAGGTTTCGGCTGATGCAAACCAAACATTTCCCTAATTACCAGCAATAGCTGGTTTCCTTTTATCGGTCTCCACCGATCAGGGACCGCAAACAAGCAACGAATTGGATACAGCCATCAAGTGTTTACTTTTAACATCTGGCAATGGCTGCACCCTATATTCGTTGCAATACCTAAACATAGCATTTGCACCACAGATTGTTTACGGTATGTACAATTCCCTATTAACGGCCGCCAACCGTCGGCGGACCTGGGAAAATTTCGCAGCCATCAGCCCAAATGTTGATTTATGGCCTCTCCTAGGATGACCAGATCTTCGGCTCGTGTTGTTTTTACCCCAGATGTTCCTGTTGCCGGCAAGTATTGCACAATCAATTGTGTACACAGCCGCAGGCCATGCATTTTTTTTGTATTCGCAGGAGATGCAGTTGCGACGCTCGCAACCACCCTCGATCACCGGACGATCGTATGCGATGCATACACACACATGCGAAATGTATGCCTATTCCCCGGTCCAATCACGATTGACTACCTCGAGTTAATCGTGCAGCTCTTCCCCTTTTGCGGTTTTCTTTGCGGTGTCTTTCTGTCGGCAGTGAAGAAAAGTGAGTCGAGTGTTGTCTTTTGAAGAAGTTAGTGTGGTGTAGTACTTTGTGGTTTTTTTAAAAGATGCTGGGCAATTGGATAACAAAACAAGTAGTTATTCAGATTTAATCCGATGAAGTCGTTCGATAATTTACACGTTTTTGTCGTTTAATCGCGTATGTAGACCAACGCAAATTCCTTCAGAATCGCGTTTTTCAGTGTTTGTGTATCGTGACCCTTTTTCCCACGTACATATTAACTATATTGTGACAAATCAAGTTTTATTGATATTTAAACAGAATGCGGCTTTTATTGAACTCTCCTAGTGTACAAACGCGATACATGTATGTATAATAACGTAACCGATTCGATTAAAGGAAAACAATAAAAAGAAAAATTACAAAACAATCATTCCTGCGTTTTCTTTCGTTGTTGGATTAACTTTTCTGTGTCGCCAGTGGAATTCTCTTAGTGAAACAGCGGTGGTGTTTTTGTTGTATCTGCGTCCGTGCTGACGCACTAATAAAAATATCCACAATACTATCGAGGAACCATTATTTATATTGGTGAACCTAATTTCGGAAAATTGGAATTTCTTGTGTATTAGAATTCCAGTACCTCCACGAGGTCCAGTGGTTCGTGGATTAGAAACAAGTGTATAATTCGGGATAGATATTCGGGAGTTTGGTTTAAGTCACGTTTCTGAGAGGAGGAGGATATCTGGAGAAAACTTGTCAACGAACCATCGGAGGTGTTGTCTGCGAATATTGGAATATATGGATTCTGCGTTGAGGGAAATTATGGTTAAATTCGCCATTAAGGGAGAGGATATGTGAAGTTTTAAGAGATAAAATCTGACCTTTTTTTTTTTTCTATTTCTGAGCTGTGCTTCAGGGTGGGCAGCATCTTCTGTAAGCTACTTATGTATCCTGTGATGTCCAGATTAAGATCGGATTGGTGATTTCTTGTCATGTTATGGGAATCCTTGACAAACTTAGCGTATGACATTCCTGGACTTGTAGGATTTGTTGATTGAGGTGAATGTTTCGCAGTACATTTTTTCTTTATCTAGCATTGAAAATGTTTACGATCTGCGAGACCTGATTATGTGGATGTGTGCGATACAATTCTTAGAACCTTGTATTTTCACAAGTGTTCATTTATGGTCAACGATGGTAAAGATATTTTGTATATCTTATTGCTTCGTTACCATGGAATTGTTCATTGTTTTGAGTAGCACATCATTTTCTTCGTGCCGTCATACATGTTTTGCCAGATGTGGTATCTGGATTCCATGATTCGCACGTGTGTGCATTTCGTTTTTAATGCACTTTTACAGGTACTCATTGTATTCGATACGTTGATTAGGATTAATCAACACGTGGGGGTTCAAATGGAGGTAAATTCTGTTAATGTTAATGGTGTGGGGTGATCCCAAAAGGGTGAGTATTAGTGGATGGTGGGCGTTGTGTGTAAAACAGGATTTGGAGACAATAGTCCCTCTAGTTGTCATAATCATCGGCACTTCAACCGGGATACGGTCTTGGCCTTATTTAATAAATCTCTCTACCGGTCCCGATTTCGAGGTGATGTCATCCAGTTTGGACTTTCAGGCTTTGGGCGTCCCGGTCTACGCCAACCCTCCATCGTCACAAGGGTCTTTCCGGGCAGGTCACGGATTGCTTTCTCCAACGCCAGGTTGAAGAGGAGGCAGGCCAGACCGTCCCCTTGTCGGAGTCCATTAAAGACGTTTATTGGTTTGGACACTAATCCCGCTATTTTTACTTGACTAGTTACGTTGGTCATGGTCGTATCAATTTGTTTGGAATGCCGAATTCTCTCATGGCATTATATAGTTCTACCCTGGCTATGCGGTCTAGGCAGCCTTAACGTCTATGAAGAGATGATATAATGGAATCTTAAATTCCAGACATTTTTCCATCGCCTGTCTAAGGGTGAATATCTGATCAATCGCTGATTTGCCTGGGATGAAGCCACACTGATATTGTTATGCTCTCAGGTGAGAAATTGTTGCACTCACAGGAGAGGAACAATTGAATTGTCCAAATGGTTATTATCTGATTCTTAATCAAACTTACCCCGGATGTGTTTCGATGGGTGGGTCGTGGGCGGCCTCTTTCTTTCAAATAAAACGCATGGGTTGATTTTTTTTTTTTTTGTATATTGAATCAAATTTATTATTTTTTCAGAACTAGAACAATAGCACTAGAACAATCTATAAGTTTCCTTTTTCTCTTTAATTTTTGAATCAATTTATATATTTACAGCACTAGAACAATAGTACCAGAACAATTTATAAGTTTCCTTTTTCTATTGAATTTTTGAATGATTTATATAATTTTTCTTAATTTATGTATTTACAGAACTTGGACTATTCACAACCGCACGCGGGCACAATTTCTTTTCAACCTCTACTTTAGTTTTTCTAATTTAAATATATTTAATTCTTCTCGGCACCGAACCGCACAGGCGCACGACTGGATTAAAAAGGGCTGAATCCTCTTGTATGCCAATTCGTATCCCTTGTCATCGTTTCCTTTTTCCATGCACCGTTATGTGACAACAGTATTTTCTCACAAAGAAAACTTATTGGGGGAACTGTTGTTGCATTCAGTGTATAATATTTGGGACCTTATGGCAAACCAAATATTATCTGTTGGGATTGGGATCAGGTATTTTTAGGGATGTTATTTTATTTTAAAAATTTGTCTATTGTTTGGTGGGAATGTGTTATTGTATTTTATTATAGGGAAAGGATATGGATTGGCAGGGATTTTAATTATAATTCTAGGGGAGGTGATCATTAGCAGATGTTAATTATATAACAATATTGACCAATGATAACTTTAGCGTAGGGGACTATCCGATCTTGTAGGATAGAGGAGAGTATCTTATAGGCGGTACTCAGCAATGTTATATCCCTATAGTTGCTGCACAGTGTGATATCTCCCTTCTTATGTATGGGGCAAATTATTCCACGACGTCAATCTTCCGGCATCTCCTCTTGATCCCATACGTGCACCACGATCTCATGAATTGGGTGATGCAACGCTGCCACCCTTTGCTTGATCAGCTCAGTTGGTATGCCATCAGCTCCGGGGACTTTATTTGATTTGAGCTGTCTTATGACTTTTATTGTTTCCTCAATGCTTGGTGGCGTCGAGTTCTTCGAGGGCGAGTCTTAACGCATGACCAAAGGTGTTACTGCTATTCTCATTGCGCCGTGTTGATTCGAACCTGATTCACGGATGCAATACGTACCCGTAAGGCAATCCGCGCTCGGAAAACTATACCAACAAGATAGTGATCCGAGTCGACGTTGGCACCTCGGTACGTTCGTAATGTCATCAGGCTCGAGGAGTGGCGGCGATCTATCAACACGTGGTCAATTTGGATGCGAGTGGCTCCATTAGGTGATGCCCAGGTGACTTTGTGGATATCTTTACGCGGAAACCTGGTACTCGCAACGACCAAGTTTTTGGATGCTGCCAGTTCGATGACTCGTAGTCCATTGTCATTAGTGTTGTTATGCAAACCAAGGGGACCCTGCGTTCTGCCTGAAAACGGCACCCAATCTATTTTCGCATACAAAACACCAAGAACGTTTTCACATCGTATCTTGGGCAGGCATTGAGGGCCCGTTCGTCGTTCTCGTAGTATTCTTCTTTTTCGTCGTCAGGGGACTCCTCTGTAGGTCCGTGAGCATTTATGAGGCTTATGTTCCTAAATTTACCTCGTATACGAAGAGTGCATAGCCTTTCGTTTATTGCATTAAAGCCGATGATGGTAGGCTTCAGTTTCTGGCTGACGAGAAAGCCTACCCGAGTACATGGTGTTTCCATGGCAGCTGAAATAAATGTCATACTCGTTTCTTTGAATAACACCACTCCCGGCCAGCTTATTTCTTGTAATCATATTGTGTCAGTCTTATCGGCATCGCTAGCTGCTGTGCAGGTCGAGCTCTGTATAGTGAGCGACGTTCCATGAGAAAATTCTTAAATCGTTTAGCCATTTTCGTTTCCGTGGTCGTCGTCGTGTATCCGTCCATATCCCAGGTTTGTTAAATTTTACATAATATATTGTTTTTCCGGGCAAGGTTATTAGCCTTGCGCCAACCTGTCTCAGGATGTCGCTGCATGCATTGGTTTACTACTTGGCGGGTGCCAAGGTAGCAATCCAGGGGTAAGACGTGGGGACCTTTTCTTCTGCATAAACCCTGAATTATCCGACGCTCGAACTACTTGAGAGCATACAGAGGGGAGAGATCCACCTGATCGGGAAAACGGCCCTGACCACGGGACTTCAGGCACTATCACAACGATATCTGTTTCACAGATATTATCACGGATACTGTTCTTCAGAGATTCGTGGTATTGTTCCCCGTAAATCAGTTTATATGCGCTCCAGAAGACAATCCGACGGATCCCACCAATTTGCGGTGCATTTCCCGACGGCGCGAACATCTCTGCATCAGAACTCGTTCCATTACAGAGGGGGAAGGCTGTGGAATTACCTCCCCACGAGTGTTGCCGGAGAGTTACAACCTGCAACTGTTCTGCAAAATAACTGCAACAGTATTTGGTGGCATCTCGGGGCGCCAACTCGGGACTATTGATTCGCCTCCGATGGTAGGGATTTCGAAACAGTGGCGCATATGCTGTTTTGTCAAGGATTGTTGTTGAAAAACCCTTAAAAGTTATTGAAAAAATACCCCGTACTCAGAACGTTTAATCCCTTAAGGTAACAATCGTTCAGAGGATTTTTTATTAGACAGTATTTTAAAGTTACGATCCGTTTTCCATCTATTCAGTTTAGTTATTTCCTATAATAAGTACTAAGGTTGAAAGAGGAATGAAATTATCATGTATCATGTATCAAGTGCACAGTTGAGCTTGGAGCTATAACATGGAGACGTCTAGGTATGAATTTTTTATACAGTTCTGTACACTTCCTAAATTAATTTCACGATGCGGTGTCTATACACAGGTTGCTATTGGTTATATTTCTCGCAGATTTTTTATTATTTATACTGTTAATATAGTTTCTTTGCTTGGCTGGTTAAATCAACGGGTGACGTTGATTCAATTAATACCAATTTGTCATTTGACTTATATCACTAATCACTTATACTGTTATGGTTATGCTTAAAAACTAATTTCATTAGTCTAAGTGTGTGTTCAACAAGCGTTGAACGCACCTTCCACTAACAATCGATCTTGTTATGGGCTGGGTTGCTGGCGTCAGGAACAGTGATTTCTCCCGGCGTGCAATAATGTGATTCTGAAAACATCAATAATGCAAATTGGTTGAAAGAGAAAAGAATACCTTTGTTGAAGGAGTGCCGCAATCCCAAGAAGTAATCCTACTGCAATCCCCGGAAATAATTCTCCAGCAAACAACTATAAGACGCGGTGGTTTTATTGTTAATTAAAAGGTGAGCTTTATTTATTTGATTCTTTAGATTTTAAGCGATTATCAGTTAAGGTGAACTGTCTCAGCCGAAAGTTTTACGAAGAAGAAAGATGACAACAATGACAGCAGACAAATTAAATTTTCATGTCAGCTGTTTGCTGACAGTTGTTATTGTGTGAATGGCTGCATTCCATTGCGAATTCGCTGGTTGCATCCAGTGAATCCGCAACATTCCGCCCGCCTTCGCCAATCATTGGCGAATCATCTGGCTTCAGGGGATGGTCGGGAGGTTCCTCCTCCAGTGGAAAGATGCTGATTGGTCCCTTTCGTCGCTGGAGACCGTTATCTTTGGTGTTCACGAAACAGGCCATGCGATCTGGGTTGGAGTTGTAAGGTCGCAACCCACGATCAGTGACCACGTGCTGGTTGGTGATTGGTCTCACTATCTGGAGACAACTGGTGGTGACGAGTGCTGGGTACATTGGCACCCGTTCGAAATTAGTGGCTGGAAAAATGCGGTCGTTTGCGGTTGAGATGGGGTCGTTTGCAGTTGAGGCCGCAGCGTTCAGTCGGATGCGACGGTTAGGACTCGGTCGGTCCCTGGATCCTGGGGAGCGCCGCCCACCAAGCGGGGCATTGCTGCTTTTCATTTGCTCGATGTCCATGCGGCGGTTCAGCGGGCGAGAGTCTCGTCTGATGAATGGTCCAGGAAAGGGCTCGGTGGTAGCTGGACGTATGTATCGCGGGCACCTTTGGTGTCACCGTCGACGATGTCTCCTCGTTGTCCCCTGCGGGGATCTGTCAGCAATCGTATGGTCGACCAGTTCCTCTGGGTTGGAGTAGTAAATTGGCAACCCACGAGGACCGGCTATATGACTGGTTAAGATTTGTTCTCGATTAGAGGTGTCTGGGCCGAGCTGCACCCGTCAATATCAACCCCAAATGGGTGTCCTGGGCGATGATGTCCGAGTGGTAAGACTTCCTTAATCCTGCCTTAATGATGGCCGGGTACAGGTCGGCGCCGATGATCACATCCACCTTTTCCCTGGAGGGGATGTCCGGGTCCGCAAGGTCTAGGCCTGCTGGGACGGTGAGGTCGCCAGGCAGGAGTCGAGGGGGTGGCACGTACTCCGACAGGTGAGGCAATATAAGAGCGTTGGTCGTCCAGCCCCTAGCGCCGTCGTGACGAGACATTGTCGTGATTGAAGACTGGGCCTTCGCAGTGTGGCATCGGGCGCCCCCGACTCCGCGAACTTGGATGAACGCTGTCCGACGGCGGAGACGCAGACGCTGAACGAGAGGTTCGGAGATGAACGTTACCTCGGAACAAGGGCCCATCAGGGCACGGATCTCTACCCGGCGTTGGTCCCCTGATTTTATGATGACACGTGCAGTAGCAAGAAGGGTCTCCCGCGGTTGATGGGCGGTTAAGGTATACGAAGACACTCCAGGAGTCTGGTAGTTGTGTTGATTCGGGACAGTGTCCACGTTTGGACGTGGCGGTGATGCTGTCGAACTGGCGTGGAGCAGGATATGGTGTCGTCCTTGGCAATGTGATTCCACGCAGTTGAAGCACAGCCGTCGCTGGTTGACAAGGGACTTTTGCTGGTCCAGATTAAGTTCTTTAAATCCTGCACAGGAGCCTCAAGATTGTGATGAGCTGCAATATGGACAAATGAGCAGAGGGCCCTGGACTGAGGTTGAGTCGGTGTAGGCCATGAGACGCGTCCTTTGGATGTTTGGCTGGTGATCGCTCTTAGGTCGATGAGGGTGCTCAATGGTACTTCGGGACAGTTCCACGAACTCCAACGCCTCAATCCCTGTATTTAAGAACGCGTCCAGATGTTTATAGGTCGGTGGTTCCATTGTGCTGGCCTGGGTGGTCTGCCAATCACGGCTTGTTCGGGGGTCACCGCGCTGGGTGGTCAAGTAGATCAAGATATCATCCCACGCAACTATGGGGCGACCAAGAGCATCCAGGCTGTCAATCGCGTCGTTGGTGGTTTCGCGGAGTGTGCGCAGACCTGCGGCTGACTCCTTAGCAAGGGCAGGTATGTTGAGGAGGGTCGTCAGGGCAGAGTGGACCAAGGCGCGAGTATTATCATAATGATCCACCAGCTTATCCCAAGCTCGGTGGTAATTTTCCTCTGTAACGGGAATATTCTGGATGCTTTGGCGGCCTCATCCCGGAGACTGGACTTCAAATAATAAAGTCTCTCCACATCCACAAGTTCGGGGCGGTCTGCCAGTACCGGTAGAAACAAATCTTTAAAGGGTCGCCATTCCGAATATTTCCCTGAAAACGTTGGCATCTGCACCGGGGAAAGTTTTGTGACATGTGGCCGACTGATAGTGTCTGTCGCAGCCCTGGACGTGGTCGGAAGCTCAGCGGTAAGGGTGTGACGTACCTCGGCGAATTTGGTGGCTTCTTCCATGTAAGTCTCGCCGGCTCCCCCATAGAATCCTTCCACGAAGTAGCGGTGGCCCTTAATCGTCTCTGGATTGGCCAGGCTTATTATTTCTCTATTTCGGCTTCGGATGTCCTCCCATTCGAGCTGGAGGTTATTCTGGCGTGGACCTCTCTTGTCCAGATTGAGGAATGCACCCGACATCCGTTCTTGGGCGACGAGCTGGGCGCTGATTAATTGTTCGGCCAAGCGTTGGTCTTTATTCCAGCGATCCTGGCCATTGTTTTGTGCTTCGGCTGGGCAGGGATCATCAACTTGGCCTTAAAGTTTCGATTCCATTCTCGTCAGGGTTCGACGTTCACCCAATGTGACCTTTGCCGTTTTCGATCTGGCGTTGGTCGATGACGCCGGCATTTGCTTTTAATTTGACCGAATTTCCCCTCAAATTCAAACTGTAACTTGGTGATGGTGTGTCTTTGTGTCTGGACGTTAATGTCCTGCGACCTTATATATGCTGCGAGCTGCCAGCAGTGGATTGGATCCACAGACTGAATCCGGCTCAAAGGACCAAAATGTGTGTTCAACAAGCGTTGAACGCACCTTCACTAACAATGGATCTTGTTATGGGCTGGGTTGCTGGCGTCAGGAACAGTAATGTCTCCCGGCGTGCAATAATGTGATTCTGAAAACACCAATAATTCAAATTGGTTGATTATCAGTTAAGGTGAACTGTCTCAGCCGAAAGTTTTACGAAGAAGGAAGATGACAACAATGACAGCAGACAGATTAAATATTCATGTCAGCTGTTTTCTGACAGTTGTTATTGTGTGAATGGCTGCATTCCTTTGCGAATTCGCTGGTTGCATTCAGTGAATCCGCAACACTAAGCATTAGTTAAATATCAGTAAAATTATATTTATTGAGGATACTTTGTAAATCCTACACGTAAACGAACGTGGTAGAAACCTCATTCCGTTATATCTATGGACAAAGTCTATAGATAATTATTGGATTTATAAGTTAACTTTGGGTGGACTGGGGTATTACGATTTAACAGTTTTAGATCGATAACAGGGGATTTGAATTCGTTGCCCTAATTATTAAACAAATCTTTTGCAATTATATTCAACATATTTTGTAAACCTTACATGTGAATAAGGATGTTAGCACTCTCATTCGTTTATGACCGCAGACAAAATTTACAGGTAGTTATTGATTTCTTAATGTAACTCTTGGGAGAACTCGGAGCATTATGATGTAAAAATTTTAATTTAATAACAGGGGATTCGAATTTACGGTCCTAATTATATAACAAAAAAAAAGATGTGAAATTGTGCCAAATGTTACGTAAACGCTGTTCGTTATGGACTGTCTTATCTCTCTTATTCCCTTATGACTACCGATAAAATCAACAGGTATTTAATTGGATTTTTAAGTTATCTGTTGCGTCAACTAAGAGAATTATGACTAAAAACATTTTTAATGTAATGGCGTTGGATTTGAGTCACTCTTTCTAGTTATCTAACAACAAACGAATAATAAATGAGTAACAAAAGCAATTGAAATGCTTGTATTCGCACATATATCTTCAAACATTTTAAAGGCAAACTTTTTACTTGAGGTCAACTAATGCCTGAAATCTGCAGACAATTGCCGGGAAATAGTCTGCATACACCCGTGTACGCCGAGTAGAAAAATTTGATTAATGGTATAAATTAAAATGGTTCAGTTTTAATTTAGGTCAAATAAGTTCTCTTTCTTTTTTTTTCTCTCTAATTTTATTTCTTCTCCTCTATACCTTTGTGGGGAAGGAGCCTTTGTAATTCGAGAATAACATTTTAAATTACACCACAAAAATGTAAAATGCTGCGTGTAATTAATGAGCCCGATGAAAGATGAAGTTATGAAAAAGTTTTTCCTCGAAATTTTTGTAACAAACTGAGCACTTATTATTGTAATAAGTTTGGAGGGTAAGCTCTTGGAAATAACTTTTTTAGAGCCTTTAAAGTCAATCTTTCCGGGGTTTATAAGAGAGGGTATTATGGGGTAGAAATTTTACCTAGATATATTGAAGCTTCTAATATCATTATGGTACAGTGTCTTCAATTATGAACAGAGATTGCCCGAGAGTTTTATGAGTACTAAAATAAGACGCATCTTTTATTTGCCCGACTTTCCAAAAAAGGCCAAAGGAGGGTTACATGAAGCTTATGTGCTTGGTAGGTAAATAGTCTATGGGAAATTATGGATGTATATCAAACACGATATGTATAGGATTCCGAAAGTTAATTTGAAAACAAAAATTCTTAAATAAACTCAAAATAAAATAAAATTAATGAAGTAAGAAATACATTTTATTAAAATGCCATCCTTGGACAGTCTTTCTAAACATGTTCCGTATTTTACTGGTATTTTTTTAAAGTGTAATGCAAATTTTCTGAGAATTTTCCGGGATGGGTTCTCCATTATCGCTGCTCGTTTTAATTGGTCTAGAGAACGAGGTGTGTTGCATTATAATTTAAGTAACTTTAAAGGCCCATTGGTGTTAAGTCAGGGCAACGTGCCGACCAGTTGATGTCAGCTAGTTGATAAAAAGATCTCCGAGAGCAGTTGATTAACGTACATGGTCCCCGGCGGAAATGCTGAAGGAGACTATGGGGTAAATGATGTTTTATTCGTTTTCCTAGTTTTTATTTAGTCTTAGTGTTGGTTACGTCCCGGCAAATGCCCTGGTTCACTAAGACCTACCCATTCAATTATTGTGAAACTTCGCTGCAACAACCAAAGCAAAGTGTGGGCCTTGAACATCGAACTCAGTTTAGTGAAACAAGAAACGTAATTCTTCTCTTTAATTTTATATTTTAATTGTCTTAATTACACGGAAAAAACAAAACGTAACAAATTCACTCTTATTTAAGTCTAGTTCAAACAGTATTCATACTTTATTTTAATCAAGTTCACACGGTATCCATTTGTAGCGGTTCCGCCAAACCCTACGGTCTACTTACCTGAAAAAACCCCCATAACTACTACCCAACTTCCTTAAGTTCGCTAATACAACAGTATTAGTACCTGTAAATGCTTCACGTATTATATAGATCACCATCTATAATCTTAAAATCCCTATAAAGAAAACTTACCTTCTCATGCATCCCTTCGCATACAATTTTCCGTAAGATTTCTTTCTTTGGTTTTCTGGTCTCCCTTAATACAGGCAAAATTCGCCTCTGCCCACCTTTTTTTAAGGCCCTTTTACAAATATTGGCGCACACGCTCGCCATTGCTCAACACCCATTTTCTGCAAACCGGCCCCTTATGTAACAACAGCTACTACGCGTAGCATGTAATCTATAGGACGGCCGGTTTTGTCTCGCGTGAAACATCTCAACCTTTTCTGTCTCTTTTCTGAATAGTGGCGCTCATGCTCGCCAACCACAGCCTTCACGCTACACCGTTCATCAATGCTCGACCTTTCTACCCGATTTCAGCAAGCCAGCTCCACCCGTTACCACAGCTACTACGCGTAGCAGCACCCGGCAGGACACCTGGCTTTGCCTCTTTATTTAAACTTCAGGACCTTCGTCCTTAGAACTCTTAACGTCTCTCAAATGTCTCAGCAACACCGGTCGACAAATCAAATCGATACCACCGAACTGAGACAATATACCTGACCACCTCATACAGGTACACTAATCTTTAGCCACCATGGCTCACCATAGCGGCAACTAAAGGCAATACACGCCCCCCTACGTCGCCTCATACTTATCAGGTGCATAATACTTCGGGGCGCGCATCTAGTGACCCTAGGGCGCCCTGGGGTTGGACACAATCAACCACCCACCAGGGGACCCCTAAGCAATGTCCCCTTTTTTTGTAACAAGCGCGACCGGCCGGCACCTCATAGCAAGTCCCATTCGGTCGAGGTCGTAGCTACCGCTACATTGGCACCAATGTACCGGTCCTCCCTCGATAGGTAAAACGTGCAATTGAGGGCCCGCCCTCCTTTACCAGTCCCAGCGGCAAACAACTCGCCATACAAAAGTATGGACAAAAGACACTGGCTCTGGACTTGGTCCCTTTCCATCCCGCACACGGCAACCCGTCACTGCGGATGTGAATTACCCTGGGATAAGTTCCCCTCCATCTCGCACACACCATTTCGTCACTGCGGATGTGAGGGGATTTCCGATGGGTTCCGACCTATTCGGACGATAAGCCTGTTGGTCCATGAGACCCATAACAGGCCTATGGACCACGCCGCACACCTTTGCCCTTGATGGCATCAATCGGTAACATCTGCGTCCACCTTCTTTATCGAATAAGGCCCATACTAAACCTGGAATTAGTCACCATGACAGTTTCCCCGATTTAATTACAGCGCCTCCCGAAGTGCACAGGGCCACCTTGCTCGTCAAGTGTCCAGCCCTCCGCCCAGCATAGCACAATTCATTCGAGCACCCCTACAGCCCTTCCTATTTTCGTGACTACGTCGGGGGGGGGGGGGGGGGGGATACCGTAGCGGTACCGCCAAACCCTACGGTCTACTTACCTGAAAAACCCCCTTAATTACTACCCAACTTCCTTAACTTCGCTAATGCAACAGTATTAGTACCTGTAAATGCTTCACGTATTATATAGATCACCATCTATAATCTTAAAATCTCTATAAAGAAAACTTACCTTCTCATGCATCCCTTCGCATACAATTTTTCGTAAGATTTCTTTCTTTGCTTATCTATTCTAAACCAATTCGGTACAAGACAAATTCCTGTAAACAAAATGATTCGGATTGCATTCAATGTAACCGTCATGACAGGGACCATAAATATTGCGCCGTCTATTTTCCCCGCCGCGTCATGTACCTTTTCATACACATTGCCTGACAACCTTTTTTGTTTTTCTTATCAATAAACAACCCAAGCAGCTGCATATAATTAGCGCAATAGACGCCGAAACCCAATTCTCCAGCATTTCCTAATGCAAACATGAACCCGGTATCTACTGCAGCCAGAGATGCCATATAAATCCAATTTGCTTTTAGCACCTTTTTTTTCCCAACGTCGATAATAGCGTCGGGCATCGCGTAAACAATGACCCGCATTACCAACGGCGCATTTGGTCAGTTCTCCCTTTTGTCCTTGCCGCCTGCCTGTTTCGTTGTTCCACCGCTGTCGAGCACGTGTGTATAGCATCGATCTGAACGATCACTACACATACTACCATGACTTTTATCACAAGATCTGGTTTCCTATACCACCGAGAGAGACTTTACGTGTCTCTTGTGTTAGGTAAAAACGATATCCTTATTGGAGAGGATATCGGTTGAGTCGTATTCCAATCTTCAAGGCGGGCGGGTCGTCCGCCATCCACCGTACCGGCGCCGGTACGGTGTGATACAAAAGCCGAGTTCGAGTCGAACGCGTATCAAGTCGTATTAATTTGCACTTAAAAGTAATTTTTCTTGTGTCCCGTGTATAATACCACAAGTAGAGTACACTTCCATACATTGTGTTTGTGCGTCCGTTTAATTGTCAGTGTAATTGGAATCGGCCCTTTGTAATCTAATCAAATTCAGTAAATAATAATAAACAAAATACCCTGTATTTATTTCTGGTTCTGTGTCCGCTCCATATTCACTAATCGACGGCCGTATCATCTTCTCCGGACATAACCACTAAGCAGAAGTGAAGTCTAAATAATAGAAGATGAATTCTGAAACAATACCACTGTGCGTTTCTTTTCTTCTTAGTTGGTGAACAGTTTTCCTCTAGTGCCGCGGCTGAACTTCTAATTTGTGAGAACGAAGTGGAACCCTGCGCCCATGTCGGTGCCACGACTTCGCTCCTACACATTCTTTATTTTGATCAAGTGCACATAGTATCCATTATTTTATTTTAATCCAGTTCACACAATATTCATTCTTAACTTTAATCAAGTGCACACGATAATCCTTATTTTATTTAGTTTACCTCCAGCTCAAACGACGATGCTCATCCACCGACAGCGATTTTAAGACTCTATGTGTTATTTAGCGTGGAGGCCCCAACTTGCCTCCACGGAATCCAGAACGCGATTAATTATTTTATCCGAAGCGACAGAATACCAAAAATTCCACCCATCGCTTCGGTGACCATATAAGGTATCATCCTCGCATTCGGTCCAGCAAGAAAGGGGTGAAACACACACATGATGATTGTCTTTGCAGCTCATGGCGTGTGTGTGTCCACTAGCATGCGGACCGTGGGCCGATCAAATTTACAAGGGGAACATTAGCTGGCATGGTTGCAGCTGGTGCAAATATCTCTACGTAGGGATTGAAGTGTTTGCACGATCAGCGACTGCGTAAAGTATATATGCTGATCGTGCACATGTGGCATCTCCACGTAGTCGAATTCTCGATGGTAATTTTCCATTTTGAGAACTCGACTTGCTTGGGCGATCAGCCATATGCCTTCATGTATTTGTCGGTCGGATGACCGATCGATGTAGGCATGTATGCAAAAAGGAAAAGCTAAAACATTTCCTGCATGTGTGCGGCTGGCGCGTAAGGGTATATCTCATTGATATAGTTCGGGCAGTGTTGGTTGCTAGGTGTTGCAACCAAATTGCCTTTATGTGTGGAAGATGCTTGTTATATGGTGGAAATCGATTCGAGGCATGTTCAATGGGTTGGTTCTGTTCATGTTGGTGGCATGGCGATGCAACCAAGTTGCCCATAAGACACATGCCTGTTTGGTGCTGATGGGTTTTGCATCAGCAAATATTGTGATTTTACAGCGTTTTAAGGCTTTATGGTATAACTATATACAGGTAAGTACTTTCTTTCCAGGTTTTCGTATGCCCTAGGTGGGAGTTTTTACATGGTTAATGGGAAGATGATTGGTGGCGTTCAAGGTTCTTGGAGATGGTGTCCCTACCGTCCGTCTTTTCTTTTTAATAAAGTAAAAGTGAAGTTTCTAAATAAAAAGCATTTTATTATTTGGAATTGTGCGTTCTTTACAAAACGTTGGCTGCTCCAGCACAGGCGACGAGTTCTAACCTGGAACCGGTAAGTAGAGTGGTGGCACGCCCACAAAACAAATCGTTGAAGCTTCTCGATTTCAAGCATCACCAGAAGGCGACGGGTTCCACAGCGCAGGTAAGCTATTCCTGGAACGACGTCCCACTAACGATCGGTTGCTACTCTTCCCTCAAGGTTTGTGGAAGCACAGCGGCGACCGCAACGGGTCCACTCTGGAGCGGTCAATAGGGATCCCTCATCCTATTCAGGACCAGGACACCCGCTACCTGGGAGCGAGCCTGTGGGGGGCAAAGTCGTGGTGTCGGCGTACGGCACAGGGTTCTAGTCTGTCCCCACAAACTATTCACTTTCCACTCGTCGATTGTTCCGCCGCAGCAAGGAGATCCAAAGGATTGGTAGAATTAAAACACACTTGCAGTATATTTAATTCGTTTATTCAGACCGCGGTATATTCCGAAATTAACTAGGTGCACATAACTAGGTGACATTCATAAACGCCTTACATTGGGGAGATGTCAAGATGTCGAAATTAAAATAAGAAAAAACTATTGTTAGTTAAAAGAAAGGAACTAATCCATGGTGGTTCGAAATTAAAAGAAGAATAAAAAATAGTGTTCAAATAGAATTTGAATTTTGTTGTTTGAGTGCGCTGAATTGCCTGAAGTGCTGATGTGGCCGATGATACAGAAAAAAAAAAGTTGATAAGTCAATAAAATTCTTTTTCGAATTCCACAAAGACAATAGCAACTGGAAACAGACGACCCCGGGCACAGTGGAGGACAGATGCAAGTGCCTATGATACGAAGACACACCAGCGGCTTTTCCTTCAAGGAGTAAATTAGGGGTGAGTTTGTGAAAATAAAAGATAATAAAAACAATTGTTAAAAAATAGTTAACAGAATGAACCTGAAACGAAGAAAGAAAGAAGGGATCGTGGAGGTCTTTGTTTATGTGAGAAGGTTACTGGGAAACAAATCCAGAACTATGTAGGATAAAAGGAATTTATGACCTAAGAGTTCAATTGAGTAAACAAGTTGCAACTCATTAGACGGTAGGCGCATTTGGGATACTAGAATGATTGAATTGTTTGCGTATCGCCAGAATGCCTGATGAAGGACAGCGGTCTTTTATTTACTCATGGTGTGAGTTAGGGAAATAGTCCCAATGTGGATGGTGCTAATTACATACAGCTGGTGTTGGACTATTTATCGCTGGCTAAAAGGGTCGACAGCCAATGTGTGCATAGATAGTTTTTATGTACACATATTGAGGTGGGATTAGCCAACTCAAGGGTAAGATTCCCTGACATGTGGTCGTATGATATGCGAACCGATGAATTTTATTACAGGGAATTTATGATAAGGTAAGAAAGAACTCTTACAGGTATGGTATGCGAAGAGATCCAAGAAAAGGTAAGCATTCTTTTACTGAAGCTTATTAGACTATACCCTAGATAATCCTAGATGCGTGAAGCATTTAAGATGCTAATGCGATTGCATTAGCGAAATCATGTGATTGGATGTAAGTTATGGGTTTTTTTTTAGGTAAGTGAACCCTGGGGTTTGGCGGAACCGCCACAAGCCCAATAACTAATACACAACGATCTCAATAATACCGTGTGCATCCCAGAAAACTGTGCCCATGATCGTGTTGGCCGACAGACCCACCTTCGCCTTCTTTGGTGGACGTTCACCCGTAGAAACCCACTGTTTTGATTGTTCCTTGGTCTCTGATGTGTTGTGATGGATCCAGATTTCGTCCACAGTAAAGTTAGTTCTATGACAATTAATTTGTTAAAGAAATAATCTTTATTGATTGAATATCTGCTTAATACTCAATACAATACTCCTTAGGGCTAGTATTTATTGGAATAAAGTGCTAAATTGACATACATTGTTTGTGACTGGCAAGAATAATTTGATATTATTATGCTGGTCATTTTGCAAACTCAGCACACGCGCATTTATTAATTTAAACGGTGTAATGACCTGTACTACATGGAGAACCAACCCACAATTCCAACTTAATTCCGACCGCCTACAGCGCGTCATATTATCCCCTATTCCACCGTTCATGCTATTTAGCTGAAATATCACGTTTTCCAAATGGACGCATAGCTGAATTCATTCTTCTATGCAGATAATGCATAATTGAATTCAGCTACCTTTTTGCCATACGGCAACTCCATTTTTGCTAGCCGATGAGATTTCCATCGGAAATCACACCATATCGGTTAGCAACAACAAGTCGAAGCAGACGACACTGTTGCATATTCATGCCATTGCTGGGGAATTTATCAAAATATTTAATTAGTTCTCATGATAAATTACCCTAGCCAATTTGGCGTCACTTCGGCTTTTCCGCAGATTATCCATTCACTTGGGATCAATGATCTCTTTTCGCAGGTGAATAGCACCGGCCATTTTCCCTCTCGTTCACAGTTCTGTCTTCCTACAGTTCAATGTACTTTGAGATCACCATATTCACCGAATGAGGTTGATGGGCTATCCTGTTGAAAGTTGAATTGATTCTTACACATACAACCAAACCCACTGCGAGTTCATAGTACATCGTGTGTCTGTTCTCTCATTCTCCCATGTTCGTCGGCTATCGAATTAACCGATGTATTCACCACACATCTACGGGCGTGGCAATGAGAGAGCAGAAGTATGATCTCTATTGCTTGCCCTGTGTGCAAAAGTAGAATCCAGAATTCCACCCTTAATTAGTCAGTCACTATTGAATCATCACGGGGGGATGGGTGCGAACATACAGGTTAAAGTCTCTGATTGCCTTCAACCCGGCGAAGGCCAGGACGATCCTTGTCCCTGTTCAATCCAAGTTGACATGCAGTCTCCACGTGACACCCCTGGATAGCTAATTTGACACCCGCCAAGTAGTGAACCAATGTATGCAGCGACATCTTGAGAAAGGTTGGCGCAAGGCTAATAACCAGGCCCGTAAAAATGAATTATTATGGCAAATTTAACAAGCCTCGGATATGGACCAGATACACGACGACGACCACGGAAACGAAAATGGCTAAATGATTTAAGAATTTTTACATGGAACGTACGCTCACTATACTGAGCTCGAGCTGCACAGCAGCTAACCGATGCCCCGTCCGAAGATAAGGCTGACATAACAGCATTGCATGAAATAAGATGGAAGGGGAGTGGTGTTATTCAAAGAAACGAGTATGACATTTATTACAGCTGTCATGAAAACGCCATGTGCTCGGGGTAGGCTTCCTAGTCAGCCAAAAACTGAAGCCTGCCATCATCGGCTTTAATGCAATAAATGAAAGGCTATGCACTCTTCGCGTGCGAGGCAAGTTTAAGAACATAAGCCTCATAAACGTTCACGGATCTACAGAGGAGTCCCCTGACGACGAAAAAGAAGAATACTATGAGAACGTCGAACGGGCCCTCAATGCCTGCCCAAGACACGATGTGAAAATCGTTCTTGGTGATTTGAATGCGAAAATATGTCGGGAGCCGGTTTTCAGCCACTACACAGATTCCCATAGTTTGCATGAAAACACTAATGACAATGGACTACGAGTCATCGAACTGGCAGCATCCAAAAACTTGGTCGTTGCGAGTACTAGGTGTCCTCGTAAAGATATCCACAAAGCCACCTGGGTATCACCTGATGGAGCCACTCGCAACCAAATTGACCACGTGTTGATAGATCGCCGCCACTCCTCGAGCTCAATGACCGTATGAACGTGCCGAGGTGCCAACGTCGACTCGGATCAGTATCTTATTGGTACAGTTTTCCGAGCGCGGATTGCCTTACGGGTACGTATTGCATCCGCGGATCAGGTTCGAATCAACACGGCTGCCTTACGCAATGCGAATACCAGTCATGCGTTAAGACTCGCCCTCGAAGAGCTCGACGGAGGGAGGGTAAGTCCTGAGACCAGAATGCCGAACGTAGAAGAGAAATTGACACGCCTTAAGAATGCTGTCATTAGTACTGCCAACTCCATCTTAGGCAGAACTCATAGAGATCGGAACGACTGGTTTGATGATGAGTGCAAACTAGCGACTGGACGTAAGAATGCTGCATACCGGGCAATGCAGCAGTTGCATAGGACACGGGTACGCCAGGAGGAATACAAAGAGCTCAGAAGATCTGAAAAAAGACTTCACAGACAAAAGAAAAGTGCCTGGGAAAAAAACATTGTCTGTGAAATAGAGAAAAGCAGAGAGCGAGGTCCACACCAGGCGCGGAAGTTCTACCAAATAATCCGCAGTATGACGCGGTACACACCACGCTGCACTTACTGCAAGGATAAAGAGGGTAATTTGATCACCGATCCTGAAGGCATTCTGAAGCGATGGGAAGTGCACTTCAATGAATTGCTAAATGGTCAGCTCACAGAAGAATTGGAGGCTCCACCAATGCAAGATCAAGACCAAATGCTGCGGCCACCAAGCATTGAGGAAACATTAAAAGCCATTAGACAGCTCAAATCAAATAAAGCCCCTGGAGCTGATGGCATACCAGCTGAGCTGATCAAACAAGGTGGGACAGCGTTACATCACCAAATTCATGAGATCGTGGTGCACGTATGGGAGCAAAAGGAGATGCCGGAAGATTGGCATCGCGGTATAATTTGCCCCATACATAAGAAGGGAGATATCACACTGTGCAGCAACTATAGGGGTATAACATTGCTGAGTACCGCCTATAAGATACTCTCCACTATCCTACAAGATTGGATAGCCCCATACGCTAAAGTCATCATTGGTTAATATCAGTGTCGCTTCATCCCAGGCAAATCAGCGATTGATCAGATATTCACCCTTAGGCTGGCCATGGAAAAATGTCAGGAGTTTAAGATTCCATTATATCATCTGTTTTTAGACTTTAAGGCCGCCTACGACAGCATAGCCAGGGTAGAACTATATAATGCCATGAGAGAATTCGGCATTCCAAACAAATTGATACGACCATGACCAACGTAACTAGTCAAGTAAAAATAGCGGGATTGTTGTCCAAACCAATAAACGTCTTTAATGGACTCCGACAAGGGGACGGTCTGGCCTGCCTCTTCTTCAACCTGGCGTTGGAGAAAACAATCCGTGACCTGCCCGGAAAGTCCCTTGTGACGATGGAGGGTTGGCGTAGACCGGGACGCCCAAAGCCTGTAAGTCCAAATCGAATGACATCAGCTCGAAATCGGGACCGGTAGAGAGATTTGTTAAATAAGGCCAAGACCGGTTTCCGGTTGTAGTGCCGATGATGGTGACAACTAGAGGGACCATTGTCTCCAAATCCTGTGTTACACACAATACCCACCACCCACCAATACTCACCCTTTTGGGGTGACCAACGTAACTAGTCAAGTAAAAATAGCGGGATTGCTGTCCAAACCAATAAACATCTATAATGGACTCCGAAAAGGGGACGGTCTGGCCTGCCTCCTCTTCAACCAGGCGTTGGAGAAAGCAATCCGTGACTCTGGCGTTACAACAAGAGGGACTATTGTCACCAAGTCCAGCCAGATACTTGCCTACGCAGATGACATCGACATCATCGGTAGAACCGAATCGGCGGTACAGGAATCCTTCACCCAGATCGAGCAGGCGGCACAAAAACTGGGACTGCACACTAATGAAGGAAAAACTAGGTACATGGTGGCAACTTCTGCGAAGAGAAGACCTAACGTTGTTCAAACTATCAGGGTAGTGGAGCACGAATTTGAAGTAGTGCAATCCTTTAACTACCTTGGGTCAATAGTATCAACCGATAACAATATGGAAGAAGAAATACGCGAACGGCTGATTAAATCCAACAAAGCCTACTATGGTCTATCAAGGCTCTTTAAATCCCGAAATTTATCCAGAACATCCAAGCTACTACTGTACAAGATCATTGTCTTACTGGTACTGATGTATGGATCCGAGACCTGGGTGCTTAATAAAAGGCACTCTGAACTTTTGGCTGCGTTCGAGAGAAAGGTCTTAGGGAGAATTGTTGGCCCCGTATGTGAGGGAGGAGGATTCCGGAGACGCTACAACCATGAGTTGTACGCAATCTACCTTGAAGTTAATGTTGTAAGAAAAATCAAGCTCGGTAGACTCCGGTGGGCGGGCCACCTAGTTCGAATGAGCGAAGAGGAACCTGCCTGGAAAGTCCTTTGTGGCAGGATGTATGGAAGGAGACAGCGCGGTAGACCTTGTCTGCGATGGAGGGATGGCGTAGACCAGGACGCCTAGAGCCTGGGAGTGCCAAACTGGATGACATCGGCTCGAAATCGGGACCGGTGGAGAGATTTGTTAAATAAGGCCAAGACCGGATCCCGGTTGTAGTGCCGATGATGATGCTGATGATGAATAGCTTCATGGGGGAGTTCGCTATGAACTCGTATACGGGGGCCACCTCTGTTGATGGTTGTACGCAATCTACCTTGAAGCTAATGTTGTAAGAAAAATCAAGCTCGGTAGACTCCGGTGGGCGGGACGGCTCGAAATTGGGACCGGTGGAGAGATTTGTTAAATAAGGCCAAGACCCGATCCCGCTTGTAGTGCCGATGATGATGATGATTGAGTCATCACAGCGGCAGGTTACGCCGCCGCTCGTCTTAAAATAATTTCGCGATCACTAAAGTTATCGCATAAATGTTGTATTACTTGCCAAAGCGTACTTTTCCAATAGTTGCCTTGCGTCGTGATCCCTCCCTGTGTAAATACAAATACAAGTCCTTACATTTAATCTAGTGATAATTTATTATAAGTGTAAATTCGAAATAAAAAGAACAAATAAAAACCATGTTAAACAAATTAAACAGTGTTAATTATTCAATCTTTTGTTATATTCCAAACGCCGTGCTTCCTCGACACGACCGAGGGAAGATCGTGGACCTTTTTTTTTAAACCCGAACCGTAACACAGAATCATCTTCATTCAAGTCACAATTTCAAAAATATACATAGTCAAATAATTTCAAAAGTAATTTTATTCACTAAACACAAATTAGATCTATTCACATTGTTCAATTTATATTTTATGTCGTAACACTTATTATTTTTTCAATTCAATTTTTATTTGGTAGATAATTTCATTTATTGTATATTTTACAACAAGTACTTAAGAGATTTAGGATAGCAATTCCTTTACAACTATAATCTTAAATCTATATAACGACAATAGCACAATTTTAATGAATAACAAACAACAAATTAAGGGAAAACTACAAGAAAAAACCCTTATTTGAATCTTAAGACTAGCGTCCGGTTATTTTATATAGTAATGACCTCGATATAATTTTCATAGACAGAGTACATATGTAGTGATTTAGGATAACGCCAGACGGGAAACGAGAACATTGTCGGAAAAAGAACAATTGGGGAAGACGTTTCGATTAATTTTGTCAATAAGGAACTCTACCGGTTTAACGTTAGCGTTTTCATGTAGTTCATGTGTCGAATAATGCCATGGCAAATTCAGCAACATTTTCAATATATATATATATATATATATATATATATATATATATATATATATATATATATAAAATTTTTTTTTTTTTTTTTTTTTTTTTTTATTAGACTTCTCTCGGGAGAGGCGAACCTATAGCGTCGAGTGGCCGCCCCGAGATGCCATCAAATAACTGTTGCAGTTCTGATACAGGGATGTTCGCGCCGTCGGGAGATGAAACACAAACGGGTGCGATCCGTCGGATTGTCTTGTGGAGCGCATATAAACCGAATTGCGTGGAACAATGCCAAGAATCTCCGAAGAACAGCACCCGTGATAATATCTGTAAACCAGACAGAGCTCGGCTACGCGCCTTCGATGTGATAGCGACTGCAGACCCGACGTCGGCGCCGAGTCCCCGATCAGGCGGATCGCTCGTCTCTGTATGCTCTCAAGTAGGTCGAGAGTATGTTTAGGAGCCGAGCTCCAAACATGAGAGCAATATTCGAGCACGGGTCTAATTTGGGATTTATATAGGAGAAGAAGTTGGGCCGGGGTAAAATATTTCTTGGCTCTAAAAAGATAACTCAGTTTTCCTGAGGCTGATCTGGCAATACCCGATACGTGTTTATGCCATGATACATTCCCACAGACTGTGACGCCGAGCAATTTCAAACTTTCCCCAGCCTCGAGGGTCCGGCCACTCATCATCAGCTGTGGAACCGATGACCCAGTTTTCTTTGTGAATGTTGTATACTGGGTCTTCGTTGCGTTGAAGTCGACAAGATTGGCCTTTCCCCACCGCAGGACTTTATCCAGATCCTGATTCAGAGAGTCAATCTGTCTACATCTCAGCTGGTGCGACGTTGATGCACTAATCGGCCGATCACTCAAAAAGGAGGAAACAAGCGTACTATCATCCGCAAAACTGAACACTTTGTTATCCGTTGTCTCCAACACCTTTGCAATTTTATTTTGTGTGGGCGAGCACAATTACACCATACAGGGGCCCCATACAGGAGTATAGCTTGAAAAATTGTTTTAAATATTATAGTTTTATTTTCGATGCTAAGCTTTGATTTTCTACACACTAATGGATACATAACTCTTACGACTTTGTTTATTTTGTCAATTGTGGTAGTGATGTGTTTTTGAAAGATAAGTTCTTTATCTAGAATAATACCTAGATATCTACAGTCTTCGGACCAATCAATATCAACTGCACACATACTGAGTTTAGTGCCATTTGGTAGGTAGCAGTGTTTCCTACATCTCGAAAACCAGACAGCTTGTGTTTTATTACAATTTATTTTTATTTTCCATTTCCTGTAATATACTGCTAGTTTGTCAAGAGCTGCTTGCAAAGAGTTGTAGACATTAGTGAATAAGGCACCCGAAGAGAAAACGGCCGTATCATCGACAAACATAGCTACCTGAATGTTTTCACCTAGACATGGTAAATCTGCGACAAACAATGTGAATAATATGGGACCAAGGACCGAGCCTTGGGGTACACCATAGTGGATTTGGTGAGTAGAGGATATGTCGGTTCCTATCATCATCATCGGTACTACAACCGGGAACCGGTCTTGGCCTTATTTAGCAAGTCCTGAGGCTTGTTAAATTTTCCCTAATGATTTATTTTTTCTGGGCAAGGTCATTAATCTTGCGCCAGGGGCTCCCCGACGGGGAATCGAACCCCGGTCTCCCGGGTGACAGGCGGGTATACTAACCACTATACTATCGAGGAGCCAAATGTCGGTTCCTATACTCACAACATATTTTCTCGAACGAAGAAAGCTCTGGATAATTTTGATAAGCGGCATTGGCAGCTTAAGCTTCAGTAGCTTATAAATCAAGGCATCGTGCCATACCGTATCAAAGGCTTTTTCGATGTCTAGAAGAACCAGTCCCGTTGACTCCTTGTCGATAAATTTACCAGCTATGTGGTTTTTAATGCGCAAGACTTGGTGGATTATGCTGTGACCACTACGGAAACCGAACTGAAAGTTTGGTAAGATGTTCCTGTCTTCCACAAAACGATCAATCCTTTCCTTAATGATTTTTTCTAAGAGCTTACTTAGACAGCTAAGTAGACTAATAGGTCTGTAGCTTTCGGGGCTGTTCTTCGGTTTGCCGGGTTTCGGGATAGGTATTACTTTTGCTGTTTTCCAACAGTCCGGAAAATAACAATTCTTAAGACAAGCGTTGAAAATGAACGTTAAATAGTTACTTGCAGCAGATGGAAGTGCTTTGATTAATTTGTTGTTAATATTATCGAGACCCGCAGCCTTTTTTGATTTCGATTTTTTTATCAATTCTTTAACTTTGCTGATATTAGTTGCGTAAGTACTTTCAGCTGGTGTTTGAGAAAGTACATGGATAGTGTTAGCAACTTCAGCTTCAGTATATGCGTCGCTTAGATGCATAGATATGGAGTGGTTCTTACTAAACGTGTTAGCAAGTAGGTTCGATTCCTCCACTGAAGAAATAAACAACTTGTCGTGAACTTTAAATGGAGGAATACTTGACCCTCTCTTTTTCATAATTTTTGATATGTTCCAGAACGGTTTGCTTGCTTTGTGAAGAGAGGAAAGGTGTTTATTCCAACACTTGTTCCTATATGTTGAGATTTCTTTTTTAATGATATTATTTAAGACTTTAACATTAACTAGAAAACAATCGATTCTATAACGAAGCCATTTTCTTCTTTCAGAGTTTCGTAGCCTAATCAGATGTAAGATATTTTCGGGAAGCGGTGCCTTATCAACTGGAGCAGTGGAACATTTAGGTATCGCAAGATCGGCCGCTCTATTGATAACAGAAACAAAATTGTTGCATAGGATATCAATGTGCTCGCTGCAGGTTATAGAATTTAGGCTGATATCACCTAGAACCAAGTTCGTGTTTATATATGATTTATAACAATTCCAGTTGGCGGCGGAATAGTTGCTGTATAAACTGGTACGATTTACAACTACTGTATGATTCACTGTGAGGCTGATCGGAAGGTGGTCTGAACTTAACGCATTTAGAGTTAATGGTACTGTGCAGTAATTTGGAATATTAGTGATATATAGATCAAGAGTTGAGGGGTTCTTGTTAGCAATCGCTGGGATATAGGTGGGGAGAAGTGGATAAAGTATGGAAAAACTTGGGCTGGATTCAGCAACATCTAGTAAAATGTTACCCCAGCTGTTTGCCCTAAGACAATTCCACGACTGATGTCTGCAGTTTAAATCACCACCAATAATTACCTTGTTTCCAGTGTTGACTCTATACAATTTTTGCAGATCCCGCTTAAAGTAAGTAGATTTCTCAATGTTTCTATTTCCTCCAGGGAAATTGACCGAAAAAATTCTCACCTTGGAGTTATCACTTAATGTTACATCTATACTAATTTCCTCAATTAACTTAAGGTGCAATGAAGGACGCAAGGAATGTTCTATACATTTTTTCACAACAATGGCGACACCTCCACCACTAGCATGTACCCTGTCTAGGCGATAACATATGTAATTTTGATGTGAGAAAGAAATGTCTTGTTTGAGCCAGGTTTCTGAAACAAGTGCAATGTCAATATTAAAATTTATCAAGAAACTAAAAAATTCATGCTATTTGTTTTTGATGCTTCTCGCATTCCAAGTTATGATGTTAAGAGAGTTTCTTAACATGTTTTTTCCGAGTATATGTACTTAATAGCTAATGAAGTAATGACGTTAAATTGGTCAGCTTTTGTTTGACAAGCACTAAGCTTGGTTACAACTTCATTAAGAAGAGAGTTTATCTCGCTAAATGAAAACAAGTTATCATTAGTTATAGTTTCAGACGGATTTTTCTTCGTGTGTGTCGTATCACTGTTGGAAGGTTGCTGGGTTTGATGGAGGCCAGAAGCCCAGGTGGATGAAGGAGGTGAAGGTTGACGCACAGATTGGGGTAGTGGAGGAAAATTATCAATGGATAATCCGTCGGGCACTGGCTGCTGATTGTCACTCGGAGGCTGTAGGAACGTTGTATTTCCTGTACCACGTCCACGTGGGTATACTCTACGGCGAATGTCTATGTACTGCTTTCGGCTTATGCATTCTGGTTCGGTGGATTTATGTGGCCCACTACAATTTGCACACTTGATGACCTCTTTCGTTTTGCAGTCGGATGTTTTATGATTTCTCGAACAGATTGCACAGAAGCTATTTATATGACAATGCATCGAGCCGTGACCGTAAAGCTGGCAATTGTGACACTGTGTGACCTTACCTGGATTATGTTTTTTAAAGTCCCAGCGAACGATGGTTTTGAACAAGGTGGAGTAGTTCCGTTTTAGTTCGTTTAATTTAACAGTACCGTGTTGAATATAGACGATGTACAAGTAGTGTTTGTACAGGGCTTTTGTTGACGAATTTAATGTGATGGTTTTAACATCTAGGCACTTTATCCCGAGTGCAATTAGTTCATTTTTCACTATATCGTTGCTAATCAGGTCTAATCCGGATAACACTACCTTTAATGGACGATTTTCCTTACGCGAGTGGGTGAGGAACTCACATTTTAACCGTAAGAGTTCGGTTCTGATTTTGTTATATATGTCCATTGTTGGGGCACATATTTTTTGTCCAAGCGAAATGTTTTTAATTAGGTATTTGTCTATCTTAATGTTGCTCAAAATATCACGCACTTTAGCACTAGTTGTTTTTAATACCACAATTGGCGGAACGGTTTCTTTAGGAAGTACTGCGCACTGTTCGTCGTTGGTCGGATTCATTTCAGGAGAGTCTTCCATCAGACTTTGAAGTGGTTGAAAAAAGTTAGTGTTTGAACACATTTTAGATTTTTCTAGAACTTTATTGTTCACTTTTGAAAGTTTATCGGGAGGAGTTTGGCCTCCAATAACGGGGTCATATCGCAACCGGTTGCGCTTAATTTTGTTTAACACACATGGCCCGGGGGCCATAAGTTAACGGTTATAACACTTGTTCAAATTTTTGTATGCGGAAAACGAGGCAAAGAAAACAAGATAATGATAATTAAATTGTGAAAATTATTGTGAAAATAACGGTTGATTAAGATAAATAGCACGAGCAAAACTGTGAGACAAGTTGTCTGTTTGAAAGTCAGCCAGGTACTGAACACTTATTATTATTCTCAAAAGTCTATGTAGATATTTTCTTTTTAAAGGTCAATAGAAACTAATTTAACTCTTTTCTTTTCAAAGACAAAACCAAACACTTCTTGTTGTAATACCAAACTGAAACCGTTTTGTTCATCAACGAAATCAACAACCGATTCCTTTAAACTCCAAACTAAGACTCTCTCATGGACGAAATCAAATATCGACGACTAAACGAAAATCAAATTTACCGTTCGATGCCTGTGCAAAAAACTACACGAGGGATGAAACTGAAACTCTTGCAGCTGCTTAGGTATTTCGGATAACGGGAATTGTGTTCAATGTTATTATACGAGGGTTGCCTTTTATATTTCGGGATTAGAGAACAAAAACAAATATTGATCATCGAAAATCACTTTATTGTTTTTCAAAATATTACCCATGAAGATCTATACACTTTTGCATGCGTTTGAACCAATTGTCGAAGCACTTTTGCCACTCTGATTGAGGTATCTCCAACACATGCATTCTGAATGCAGCAACCGCTTCTTCAGGTGTCGAAAAACTTTGACCTCTCAGTTTGTTTTTTACATACGGGAATAAAATGAAGTCATTCGGTGCCAAGTCAGGACTATACGGCGGATGACCCATCAAATCGATGTTTTGGGTGCTCAAAAATGCAGTTGTCGCAGCCGATGTGTGAGATCTCGCATTGTCGTGGTGAAGAGTGATCCGTCTTCGGCGGTTGGTTTTCCTGATTTCTTCGAAGACAACTGGCAAACAAATGGTTGTGTACCACTCAGAATTGACTGTTCTGCGTTGTTCTCGTGGTACGGTTGCGACATGTCCAGTTTTTCCGAAAAAACAGGCGACCATTTGCTTGGAAGTGCTTCGTGCGCGAACAACTTTTGTTGGATTTGGCTCATCTTGAAACACCCAGACAGTCGACTGCTGTTTACTTTCGGGCCCATACGCGTAAATCCACGATTCATCACCTGTCACGATGTCATAGACGTGTTTCGAAGCACCGCGACCGTATTTTTTGAGCATTTCTTTCGACCAATTGACACGAGCCTTTTTTTGGGCGATTGACAAATTGTGTGGGATCCAACGCGGACAAATTTTTTTGACAGTCAAATGTTTATGCAATATTGAATGTATGCTGGTCCCACTACGCCTAAGGTTGTCTCAATCTCACGATAGGTCACATGACGATCTTCCAATATCAGTTCGCGCACAGCATCAATGGTTTTCGGAACAACAACTGATTTTGGACGACCTTCACGAAATTCATCTTGGAGTGAACTACGACCACGATTGAATTCACCATACCATCAATAAACACTGGTCCTTGATGGAGCTTCATCACCAAAAATTGAATTAAGTTCATCCATGTACTGTTGCTGAGTTAATCCACGCCGAAAGTTGTAAAAAATAATCGCACGAAAATGTTGACGATTTAATTCCACTTTTGGGCCGAGCTGAATCTTTTAAGTTACCGTAAACAACACAAATAGCCCTCGTATGTCAAAACGTTCTGAGTGTGTATAAGCTCAAAAATGTCCAACTTTACCACAGAGCTGTCAATTGACGGATTGCAACGCTAGGGTTGCCAAATCCCGAAACATAAGAGGCAACCCTCGTATATGGGATAGGTATGAAATTTTGTATGCGCATGTTATGTTATGGGAATTAGGAATGATGAAATGTATTTCTGATGTATGAAGTATTGTATTTCTAATGTAATGGATATATGGAAATATGGAAGAATAGATTCAAATTAAATCAATATAGAATAGATTCAGAGTAAATCCCTACTCAATATGTAAATATATTGATAATATGGGAATTGATTAATATGCAAAGGTATGAAATATGGAAATTGATTAATGAGTAATTTGTTTGAGATTAAAAGATATATTTATTACTATAAAGTGTATATATATATTATGGGAAATAAGGATTTTATGGTGAAATGGATATGTTAGGATTGTTGTTAAGATTATGGGAAGATAGTAGAGCTCCGGAGCACTACACTTTCCTAACTGGTGAACATTTCTTGCGCTAGACATCGTTGGGGATTAAGCGAATCCGTGTCATACGTTGGCAACCAACTTTAACCCCACAGACCGCTTATGCTGAACTTGCATTTTACCGTGTGATAACTGTAACGAAACGTTGCCAAAACTCTTTTGGATCCCTACTCAATATGTAAATATATTGATAATATGGGAATTGATTAATATGCAAAGGTATGAAATATGGAAATTGATTAATGAGTAATTTGTTTGAGATTAAAAGATATATTTATTACTATAAAGTGTATATATATATTATGGGAAATAAGGATTTTATGGTGAAATGGATATGTTAGGATTGTTGTTAAGATTATGGGAAGATAGTAGAGCTCCGGAGCACTACACTTTCCTAACTGGTGAACATTTCTTGCGCTAGACATCGTTGGGGATTAAGCGAATCCGTGTCATACGTTGGCAACCAACTTTAACCCCACAGACCGCTTATGCTGAACTTGCATTTTACCGTGTGATAACTGTAACGAAACGTTGCCAAAACTCTTTTGGATTGCACTTTCATTCTTTGATCGTCCAATATCATTTCATTGATTTAGTCAACGATTTCTGGTGTGGCGATCTCTTTTCGGCGACCTGAACGTCCAGCCTGACTTGTGCTGGTACGACCACGACGAAACTTAACAATTGAAATTGATAGTGGAGAGTCCCCATAGTATTTATCAAGCCTAACCTAGGTTTCGGTTATGATTTTTTTACGTAAAAAATAATGCTTAATTAGAACACGAAATTCACTTTTTTCTATTTTCGTTAAAATTCAGGAGGTTGTATGCTTTCAATGGCTGTCAAAAACAAACTAAATGACGCAGGTTGCTCACACTTTGACAGTAGTCTATTTATATATGGTAGTTGACGGGAGCGTTTAAAGTTACTGCGTCGGAAATTCAAAAGTCACTGACTTATCAAAATGCCCTCGTAGATTTATACTTGTTCAAATAGTGCATCCATAATACTAATATTCACTTTAAATTGTTCTCTTTAGTTTTCTTATACTCATGTAATGTCATAATACATGCGGTCATTTCCACGTTACGTGGGTGCGATTGCAAAGATGTCATCATTTCGTCCATTCCATTCTGAATCTAATAGACACGTTTATCCTGAAACCTCCTTTGTGCCAATTACCGGATTTTCTGGGTCATTACTCTCCTCGCATGGCAAACAAGTAAATGAAAGCAATCCCACACAAAAGGCGATACTCCATCGTAAGGTTTGCCTATGTCACATTTAGATCTTAGTGAAATGTAGTGCTTTTAAGTAGATGATCTCATTAGTTCGCGCCAAAAACTTCTGAATGGATACGACGATAAAGGAAGGAAGATGGCAAAAGGATACAAAAGACAGTCAGGATATACAATGGTAACGTAATTAACAATGTAATAGGGCTGCTGTGTTTTCCAAGCCAACGAATTCTTTTTAGCAAATAGGCGACTGATGTTTAATTTAATTTGACACATCTTCATTGGCACAATGAGGGTAAAGACTTACGAGAGATATGGATTTCCAAAAACGTCGATAGAAGAAGTGTCAATATTTTTAATGGAGTATAGAACGGGTAATTCCCAACTGGTGTGTGAAATTTGACAATTCCGGGTTATTTTAAAACACTTGCTGCGTCGTTGAAAATAATTTCGAGATACATGTATAGTACATATTTCAGTGATAAGGGTACATCTAGGGAGGTACTCAAAGTGAGAGAGAGGGACTGTGATTCGTGGATATGAAGAATGGATTTATATGTGTGGGGAATCTAACGGATGACAAGGTAACGTATTAAGGAGATCAGATGCTGGTTTACAAAAAATACGAAAAATGAGAGACGACGGAGGTGCTCTCAGAAGATTTGTATTGCCCTTCCATCAGAAGCAGGTGATGTGTGGGAATAAGATATCCTAAAGCACTATTTAAAATGACAACGTATATACTTTGGGTGATAATCTGGGGAAGAAGTTTGATGCCGACGTATGGCACGGGTTCACTACACTCCCACCGAACTGAGGCTGCGAAACCCCCACCAAAACTTGCTAAATGAAACACTGCTCGCCGCCGAGCGAAGGTTAACAGTCGGAACAAACGATCGCCCGACGAGGAATAACTAAGATGAGAAACACAGTTTTCGTAGCAAATGGTCCTTTATTCAACTGGGTTTTATTCTAGTATATCTTAATACCGGTACTTATTCAATAGCTTGCAGTGCGCAACTTTATACAATCGTGAAATTGGTCGTACATTTACAAAGACGCTCGGCACAATGATTTCTCAATTAAATCGTACTTCACTTTAGCCCATTTTAGTTTCAGATCCGGTGGTTGAAATCGTACAATTTTTGCAATCGCGAAATTAGACGTAAATTTACAGAGACGCTAGACACAATGGCTTCTTAATTAAATCGTACTACACTTTAACCTATTTTGGTTTTAGTTTACCGGTGGTCGAAATCGCGCGATTTTTGCAATCGTGACATTAGGCGTAAATTTTCAAAGGACACGACGCCGTGCACAACTCTTATAAACAATCACACTACTAATACGTCAACTGTTCGCCTCGGACTCTATTGTTTTAAAACGATGAAAAGGGAACGGAACGGCATAACCGTATGACTCGACTCCTCCTGGTATAAAAGAAAAGGCTCTCGCCGCGTAGACTGTTGAAACTCGACTGGCTAAAAGGGAGCAAGAATCCATTCATGGTGTCGTGGCACTGGGGTCATAGCTAAGTAAAACTCACTGCCATTTACTAGGAACTTGAAAAGGGTTTGTGGTGTTTTACTTTCCTTAGCTCAACTACTATAATGATGATGGGTTTTGCCCTCGTCTCGATAGAGTGTCCGTCCGACACTGGTTCACCGAGACGTTTCAACTGCTTGTTCAAAGTAAACCACTGGTGATTCCTTAAGTCTATTTTTTATTCCGGAGTAACTTAATCTAGGTGAACATACGATTCGTGAATTAATTTTGAGGGACACTTATTTTATTTAACATATACAATCTTAATTGTGAAAACTTATTTTATTTAACATATACAATCTTAATTGTGAAAACTTATTTTATTTAACATATACAATATTAATTAATGTTGTGCAAATTGTTAATTAATTTGCGAAACACTTATTTTATTTAACATATACAATCTTAATGGTGTTGTACACTGGATTTTTATTTACAATATTCAATCTTTATGGTGTTGTACTCATTGTATTTGATTTAACGTGTTCAATCTAAATGGTGTTGTACACAGGACTTTTATTTAAAACATTCAATCTTAATGGTGTTGTACACATTGTATTTGATTTAAATGTTCAATCTAAATGGTGTGGTACACAGGATTTTAATTTAAAATATTCACTCTTAATGGTGTTGTACACATTGTATTTGATTTAAATGTTCAATCTAAATGGTGTGTGTACACAGGACTTTTAATTTAAAATATTCACTCTTAATGGTGTTGTACACATTGTATTTGATTTAAATGTTCAATCTAAATGGTGTGGTACACTGGATTTAGCGCTCGACTTTAACTCGCTGTGTCCGAAACGTTACTGACTTTTCTCTCGAGGCGACAGGATACCAAAAACCTATCTATCGCCTCGATGACCATATTTGGTCATCTTTTCCTTCTTACATATTTCCCTACCCTCTAAGGGTTGAACACACAGCGTGATCCCTGGTTAGTGCTCATCGCTTGTGTCGCCCAGCACGCGGACCATATACATAGAGTAAACATAAAAATAACACATTCGCAGCTGGGGCGAGTTGTTCTGAAAAGGTTATTGTATTTGCACGATCAGCGCCTACATTGTAGCATGATTGCCGATCGTGCGCATGGTGGCTGTTGGCATTGACAATGTCGCGCCGGCGTGCGTGTATTTACGCTGGTGAGTTCTATATTGCCTGTGTGTGGCTCGAGTTAGCGGCTGATGTAGGCATTAATGTACGAATCAAGAGAAATATAAACATCTCTTGTTGCATTGTCAAACAGCGCAGTTAAATATTGCAGCTGGTGGTTGGTCGTATGGGCAGGTAGGTCATGCTTTTCAGGTTTTAATATGCCCATGTTATACTCTTATATATTTTTTAAGCGTTTCTATTTAGGGGGAATGCCTGTTATTGCTGATACACTTTTTGTATCAGCAGACATTGCGGTTATTCGAAATGCTAGTGCAGGTAAGTACACGATTTATTGGCGCCGAAGGCTTATAAACGAGGGTTTACCTGGTGGTAGGCAAGCAGGTGAGTAGTGGCGTTCGCAAGAGCCGCCACAGCACTCCCCCCCAGTGACTCAGTCACGATAAAAAAACAAAAAATAAGGAGGTATTACGCGTGAGGCGTGCTCTTGGGCTTCTGTTATTATTATCCGATCGGTAGTGCTTGTCGAGTGCGCAGTCGTTTTTGACTTCGCGTAAAGGGACCTTTATATTGATCGGGCACGCCGCCGAGGTCGGCGGTATCTCTTTCGGCACTTTGGTAGTGTGAGAAGTGCACCCCTGGTTACTTCCTTCTGAAAAACAAGGTTTTAACCGTTCCACGCTGATTGTGGCTGTTTTTCCATGCATGTCCAACTCGTAGACCCGTTCGCTGATTCTTTTAATCACTTTGAACGGGCCCTCATAAGGAGGGTCGAGTGGTTTCTTTACTTTGTCCACCCTAACG
Source organism: Microdon myrmicae (assembly GCA_963931805.1). Lineage (NCBI taxonomy): Eukaryota > Metazoa > Arthropoda > Insecta > Diptera > Syrphidae > Microdon > Microdon myrmicae. The sequence continues at coordinate 37,254,182 of OZ007499.1, read as the reverse complement.
AACACGTGCGTACAGTTGTGCAACTCTGGATGCACGAAAACTCTCTTAGCCCCGTGTCGGTCCACCGGTCTTGGTCGTATTTTCCGCATCAAGTCACGTAGGTACCCCACGCTCTTCGTTTGCTCCGCAGGTGCCTCGCCGTCGACGAAAAGCTCGCCGGGCAAAACGAGGCTGGTGCCGTAAGTGAGCTCGGCTGCTGAGGCTCCTAGGTCCTCCTTCATGCTGGTCCTTAAACCGAGGAGGACAGTGGGCAGGGCGTCGAACCACTGCGTGTCATTATGGCACATTAAGGAGGCCTTCAAAGATCTATGCCAACGTTCTATCATTCCGTTGGCAGCAGGATGATATGCTGTCGTACGATCCCTTTGACAACCCAGCAACGCCGTAAGCTGTCTGAATAGCGTGGCCTCGAACTGTGGTCCCCTGTCCGAGGTAAGTGTTGTGGGAACGCCGAAACGCGTTACCCACGTTGAGTAGAAAGCCCGAGCCACACTCTCTGCGGTCACCACACGTAATGGGGTAGCCTCAGGCCATCGCGTAAAGCGATCTATCATCGTGAGCAGGTACGAGAATCCTCTGGAGGGAGTTAAGGGACCGACTATGTCGATGTGAACGTGGGCGAAACGCGCCTCGGGCAGCTTGAATTGTGCCGGTTCCAGTACGTTGTGTCTGCTTATCTTACAACGTTGACACTTGAGACACGCTCTCGCCCACTTTGTGAGGTCCTTGTTCATATGTGGCCAAACGAACTTACGCCGAATCGCGGCAGCCGTCGCGCGCCCGCTGGGATGAGCTGGGTTATGAAAAGTCTCATAAATGCCTCTACGCAACCCAGCAGGAATGTACGGCCTGACTGTACCCGTTAAGACGTCGCACCAAATAGTTTTCCCGGTGGTGTCTATCGCGAACCTTCGCAGTTCCAGTGCTGTGTCTGCTGTCACGAGAGCTTTAAGCTGGCTGTCGTTTTTTTGGGCTTGCTCCAAGTCGGCGTCGGCTAAGGCTGCGCGCAATTGAATCACGTCTATGCGAGATAGTGCATCTGCAATTACGTTCTGGTCACCTGGAACGTACTTTATCTCGGTAACGTATTGGCCTATCAGGTCCAAGTGCCGCTACTGCCGCGGCGATGCATTTCCGGACTTCTTCCGGAAAGCGTGGCTCAATGGTTTATGGTCCGTTCTGACGATCGCTTGGCGACCCTCGACCATGTGTCGAAAGTATTTGATAGCGCTGTAAATGGCTAATAACTCTCGGTCATAAGTGCTGTATTTCCGTTCTGACGTACTGAGCTTTCTGGAGTAAAAACCGAGCGGCTCCCAGTTCCCGTCGCACTCTTGCTCTAACACCGCCCCAATTGCGGTGTCCGACGTGTCGCATTGTATTGCTAACTGTGCGCCCTCTGCTGGGTAACGCAGCAGAGTGGCGTTTGAAAGTTGCGCTTTCGACTGCCGGAATGCATTACTTGCTGCTTCCGTCCAGACGATTGGACGTTTGTCGTTCTTCTTTGCCCCCTTTAAATATTCATTTAGAGGGGCCTGGACATGCGCGGCATTTTGTAATGTCGGCCGGTAAAAATTAAGCATGCCCAGGAAACGTCGTAATTCGCGAATGTTGGTAGGACGTGGGAATTCGTTGAGAGCTTTAACTCTGTCCGAGAGAGGGCGGATACCCTGATTGTTGATATGATAACCTAAATAGCTCACCTGCTCTTTGGCAATTTGGCATTTGTCTGGGTTAATCATGAGTCCGTATCGGCGGAGGCGTTCTAACACCTGTTTAAGATGTTGCTGGTGCTCCGCTCGGTTTTGAGACGCAATCAGAATATCATCGATGTAGCCGTAGCAACAATCTAACCCTCGCAGAGCTGAATCGATGTACCTTTGAAATGTTTGTACGCCGTTTCTAAGACCAAAAGTCATTACCTTGAACTCATATAGTCCAAAAGGGGTAATGACCGCGGTTTTTGGGATGTCTTCGTGGGCCACTGGGATTTGGTGGTATGCCCTGGTGAGGTCCAGGGTCGTGAAGATTGTGCATCCGCGCAATTTGTATGAGTAATCATACAAGTGTGCGATGGGGTATCGGTCAGGAATTGTGACCGCGTTTAACAGTCGGTAGTCGCCGCACGGGCGCCATTCGCCACTTCGTTTCTTAACTAGGTGAAGCGGGCTGGCCCATGGGCTGACTGAAGGTTGGCAGATTCCTTGCTCCAGCATGTAGTCGAATTCTTCGCGTGCTGCGCGCAATTTGTCCGGTGCTAGTCGTCGCGGGCGTTGGCTTACCGGTGGACCCCGTGTCTCGATGTGATGGTAAACCCCGGACTCTATGTGCTCCTGATTGGGCAGTGGTACTGTCGAGTGTCTATACTCTTCCAGTAGAGCCGGAATTTCATCGCATGTGATGTCGGCCTCGTGTGGCGTCCGTGGGGCTTCCCCAGACGGATGGCTTAGTGACCGTTGTTCCACTAATCTATTGTTCGCGGTGTCGACTAGCAAGTTGTGGCGCGATAGTAAGTCCGACCCTATTAATGGTTCGGAGACGTCGGCCACTATGAAGTGCCAACCTATAGGGTGCCGCAAACCTAGATCCAGTCGTAGGTACTTACGTCCGTAAGTAGCTATGGATGTGTTGTTCGCTGCTAGTAATTGGAGTCTGCTAGGCGTTTTATTTAGCGAAGCGTATGACTTAGGTAAGACTGATATGTCGGCGCCAGTGTCGACCGTAAAACTTATATCCAATCTCGGGTCTTTGATTGTTAAGCGGCTTACTTGGAGTGTGCCGACCGTCTGCGCTGGAATAGCGGTCGGCCGTCCTAGTTTAAATCCGCGTTTGTTGCTGGTTTTACGGGCTTCCACCCGCAGGGTTGTGTGCATTTGCGGGCCTTTGCCCCAAACCGCCGATGGTATGAACACCAGGCGGGTGTTAGTGCCCTTTGAGGGTTCGCCGTCGGCTGTGGTGTGGGTCTACCGCGCATGCTATTGGCACCTCTCGGGGGTTCGCGTTGACCTGCTGTGGTCGGGGTTTGGGTCTGGGTCTGGGGCCTCTGATATGTCGGGCGGTTTTGGGCCGCGCGCGCGAAGTCTCGCAATTCGGCTCGTAATTGGGCAAACTCGCGTTGTAAACCTAACTCGTAACGCGAGGGTCCCGGTTGCCGGAAATGGGATTGCCTTGAGTCTCGAGTATGCGCCAAAGCTTGCGCCGAGTCTGTGGCGATTGGTTGTGACGTGTTGGTGCCCCCACTTGAGCGTGGGGTGTTATGGGTCGAAGAGTAGTATCGCGAAGACGATTCATCCTGTCTATTAATGGTCGCTACCTGAAAGGCGGGAACTCCTCTCGTTGGTCAGCGCTTTCTACGATTGCATCTGCAATCTTAGCCAGCCAACTCAGGCTTTGATTAGGCTGAGCGATTACGGTAGGACGCGCTTGTTGCGGAAGACCCCTAATGAAGTGGGGTCTGATGACATCATCAGAGATCCCCTTTCCCGCTATAGACCGCAAATGTGTGAGAAAATGTGATGGCTTCATCCCCGTGAAATTGGTCTCGTTATACAAGCGTTGGTGCCTCTTGGCAATTGACTCCTCGAGTGCATTGAGGAGCGTTTCCCTCATATCCGTATAAGGGCTGTTACCAGGAGTTCTTATAATGTGTGCCACATGTGTACGCTGGTTTCGGTTTAACACCCTCATAACCTCCAGCGCCCGTGGTCTCTCTTCGCTCACGCCTGCTGCCTCAAATATTAGGTCCGCCATGGTGAACCAGAGTTCCGATTCCTCCTCATCGAAAGGAGGCAAGCGCAAGTCGCGCGAGGCAACATGTGGTGACTGCTCTGTTGGAGTCGCACTAGCTGATACCGGGGACTCCGATCTGTGTGGGCGTGTGTCGCGGGTCTTTTCGTGTCGCGAGTCCGTGGGTTGTTCTACGCTGAGCGCGTCCACGAAGGCCGGAGAATCCGGGCGCGGCACTCCTAGCTCCCGCTGTAGCTCCGCCCGTGGCACCGTCTGTGGTTCGGTATGCGACTCCCGCAGTGATTCGGGTTGGGGCTCCTGTTGAGCCTTCTTTGACCTCGTAAACTGGGCCATTTTCTACAAAAGGTGATGGGGCCGTTCCTTGAAACGCGAGAACCACGAGAAATGTAGGAAAAGGTTGGTGGGGAGTGGAACTATAACTCTACGCCGTGGGCGACAAGCTAGTCGCTTGCAGTTGTTTCGATGGGCACGAGTGAACAATGTATACGTGAGGATTGGTTACTTTACTGTGTATGGTTTTCCGGTGTAAAATCCGTATCGGTTCCGATTTTTCGATGCCCGGAAGGAGCCTACTACGCGAATTTGTTGCTGTGCTCGTTTGTACCATTCAATTATAAAAGAAAATTTTAGGCTACTCTTTAAAAATAAAATGACAGAAAAAGAAAAATATTGTGTTTTAGCTGGCTCTGAAGGAGCTCAGCGTATATATAGTTAAAAAGAAGAAAAAAAAATTGCGTCACCTGGAGTCCAACGTTGAGGTTTTGGTTTCGTCAGGTGTCGTTACTCGGGCTGTGTTGAGGATAGCGCCGCGATCTGACTCCACTTGTGTGCTCCCTGGGCAGGATTGTCCTTCCGCACGTTGTCTCGGTCACTAAATTAGGATATATTGATGACTGTGCGGCAGGGTTGCGTGTCCTTCTTCACTTGGTAGGTCATCAATTGTGGTGTTTTACTTTCCTTAGCTCAACTACTATAATGATGATGGGTTTTGCCCTCGTCTCGATAGAGTGTCCGTCCGACACTGGTTCACCGAGACGTTTCAACTGCTTGTTCAAAGTAAACCACTGGTGATTCCTTAAGTCTATTTTTTATTCCGGAGTAACTTAATCTAGGTGAACATACGATTCGTGAATTAATTTTGAGGGACACTTATTTTATTTAACATATACAATCTTAATTGTGAAAACTTATTTTATTTAACATATACAATCTTAATTGTGAAAACTTATTTTATTTAACATATACAATATTAATTAATGTTGTGCAAATTGTTAATTAATTTGCGAAACACTTATTTTATTTAACATATACAATCTTAATGGTGAAAACTTATTTTATCTAACATATACAATCTTAATTGTGAAAACTTATTTTATCTAACATATACAATCTTAATTTGTGAAAACTTATTTTATTTAACATTTACATATTAATTAATGTTGTGCAAATTGTTAATTAATTTACGAAACACTTATTTTATTTAACATATACAATATTAATTAATGCTGTGCAAATTGTTAATTAATTGCGAAACACTTATTTTATTTAACATATACAATATTAATTTATGCTGTGCAAATTGTTAATTAATTGCGAAACACTTATTTTATTTAACATATACAATATTAATTAATGCTGTGCAAATTGTTAATTAATTGCGAAACACTTATTTTATTTAACATATACAATATTAATTAATGCTGTGCAAATTGCTAATTAATTTGCGAAACACTTATTTTATTTAACATATACAATATTAATTAATGCTGTGCAAATTGTTAATTAATTTGCGAAACACTTATTTTATTTAACATATACAATATTAATTAATGTTGTGCAAATTGTTAATTAATTTGCGAAACACTTATTTTATTTAACATATACAATCTTAATGGTGTTGTACACTGGATTTTTATTTACAATATTCAATCTTTATGGTGTTGTACTCATTGTATTTGATTTAACGTGTTCAATCTAAATGGTGTTGTACACAGGACTTTTATTTAAAACATTCAATCTTAATGGTGTTGTACACATTGTATTTGATTTAAATGTTCAATCTAAATGGTGTGGTACACAGGATTTTAATTTAAAATATTCACTCTTAATGGTGTTGTACACATTGTATTTGATTTAAATGTTCAATCTAAATGGTGTGGTACACTGGATTTAGCGCTCGACTTTAACTCGCTGTGTCCGAAACGTTACTGACTTTTCTCTCGAGGCGACAGGATACCAAAAACCTATCTATCGCCTCGATGACCATATTTGGTCATCTTTTCCTTCTTACATATTTCCCTACCCTCTAAGGGTTGAACACACAGCGTGATCCCTGGTTAGTGCTCATCGCTTGTGTCGCCCAGCATGCGGACCATATACATAGAGTAAACATAAAAATAACACATTCGCAGCTGGGGCGAGTTGTTCTGAAAAGGTTATTGTATTTGCACGATCAGCGCCTACATTGTAGCATGATTGCCGATCGTGCGCATGGTGGCTGTTGGCATTGATAATGTCGCGCCGGCGTGCGTGTATTTACGCTGGTGAGTTCTATATTGCCTGTGTGTGGCTCGAGTTAGCGGCTGATGTAGGCATTAATGTACGAATCAAGAGAAATATGAACATCTCTTGTTGCATTGTCGCCGTTTCTTATGACCAATTTCTTGGTAGGAAATAATGCAATGTTGGTTGCTAGATGTGCGACCAATTTGCACTTCCTATGGCGTGGTTGGGTTTGGTAATATTTAAACAGCGCAGTTAAATATTGCAGCTGGTGGTTGGTCGTATGGGCAGGTAGGTCATGCTTTTCAGGTTTTAATATGCCCATGTTATACTCTTATATATTTTTTAAGCGTTTCTATTTAGGGGGAATGCCTGTTATTGCTGATACACTTTTCGTATCAGCAGACATTGCGGTTATTCGAAATGCTAGTGCAGGTAAGTACACGATTTATTGGCGCCGAAGGCTTATAAACGAGGGTTTACCTGGTGGTAGGCAAGCAGGTGAGTAGTGGCGTTCGCAAGACCCGCCACAGGTTGTTATGCGTGCATAGAGAATTTATTTCGGGGAATTCCTGCCGTACAGGCTCAGTTCGATTCCTCGGTTGCTATGTATACTGAGAAATCTGTTTTGGAGGTATAACCAAGTATGGGACTGGGTTGTCGGCTCGACAAAGGAACATGACCCTTGGTCGTTGGGATGGTTGTTTCGTGGAAGTGCAACGCATCGTGCTGGTGACTTACCAGTAAGGAGAATTGGTATTGTTTCAATTGGTTTAGGTAGGATGGGCACCGGAATGGTTTTCGGGGAAACTAAATGCTGCTTGGTTACAAGCGAGAAAAATGGTTTAAGTAGAATGGGAAATGCAATGGTTTTTTGGGAAGAATAAATGCCGCTTGGTTGCAAGCGGAAAAAAATAGTTTAAGTAAGAAGTGGTTTTCGGGGAAAACTAGATGCAGTTTGGTGTAGATGGGGCAGATGATTTAAAATGTAACCTGTTGTAGGTTTTAAAAATGCATTCTATTGCCGATTGGGAAATATATGCTATTGCAGATTGGGAAATGAATTCTTTGCAAGTTGGGAATGTATGCTATTGCAGATTTGGGAATGGATGCTGTTGCGGATTGGGAAGAGTATTCTTTGCAAGTTTTGGATGGGGGAGTTGGGTTAAGGTGACGCACTGTTAGCGGTCAAAATTGGTTGGAATTGTGGGTTGGTTCTCCATGTAATATAGAGAACCCCCACAATTATTAAAATCTTCATGAAGGGAATATGAAAGAGCAAGTTATTTGATAATAGTACACATGAATACCTTATATTGTCTTAGGCTATTCGAACACGTTTTCTTCAGGATAGTGAATTTTCTTTTGGAGCTTTATTAGAATTACAGTAGACTGCTTTACACTGATAGGCATGTAGTACTTTAAGGTTGCAATCCCTTTGGTCGCCCGAAATGAGCTCATAAAATTAAGACAGAAGTATAAAATTAAGAATTAAAAACGAATTTTAGTCAAATTTCAAATTATTAGGTGTACAACTTTGCTTCCGCGAGGCTTTATTGTAAATACTAATACAAGTCCTTCCATTTAAATCTAATGATAATTTATTTTAATGTAAAATAAAAGAAACCATTATATTAACAAATAAAGAAAAAAAACCGAATAACTATTAGGTGTACAGCTTAGCTTCCGCCGTTTTTTTCCGAAATTCGAGGCTTTATTGTAAAAAAATCGCCGTTCTTGAAGCGTTAAAACCGCTCTCGGTACGTTCTTTTATTAATAGCGGCCTCATCATAGGTATTTGAGAGCATTAGATGAGCCTCAGCCGCAGATTTCTTCATATTAAAGCAGAAAATTAAAACCTCCCGCAAATGACGAGAATTTGGCTCGTAAGCTGTTTAATCGATAATAACTTTATGATGCAGACACAAATCGACTAATATTTCGATGGCGTTATGTTTACAAATACCTAAGCTTATGGTTTGTCATCTATGATCTATTTATTTCAACTACCACTTACCACTACAGCCATCTATTGCAAAACAGCGGAAGCAAAGTTGTACACCTATTATAAATTAACGTGTATTTTGTTTCTCTACTTACACAGAATCTTCAATACCAGGCTCATAAACCAAACAGCTTGTAACAAGGATGTCTAGAGCATCTTTTTGCTGCCGTCTTCAACGAAATCGGCTTTCTTTGCTTTTATTTGCTACTTTTTGGTCCGCTTTGCTTTTTTTTTATTTTTTTATTACATTTCTCCCAGGAGAGGCGAACCTATAGCGCCGACACGGTGCCCCGAGTTGTCACCAAATAAGCGTTGCAGTTCTTTTTGAACACCTACAGGTTATAATGTTCCGGAATCATTCGCGCGGGGAGGGAATTCCACAGCTTGAGGAGCGCATATAAACCGAATTGCGTGGCACAATACCACGAATCTACGAAGAACAGTACCCGTGATAATATCTGTAAAACAGACAGAGGTCGGCTACGCGCCTTCGATGTGACAGCGACTGTAGTCCCGACGTCAGCGCCGAGTCCCCGATCAGGTGAATCGCCCGTCTCTGTATGCTCTCAATTAGGTCGAGGGTATGTTTAGGAACAGAGCTCCAAACATGAGAGCAATATTGGAGCGCGGGTCTAATTTGGGTTTTATACACGAGAAGAAGTTGGGCCAGAGTAAAATATTTCTTGGCTCTAAAAAGATAGCTCAGTTTTCCTGAGGGTGACCTGGCGATGCTCGACACGTGTTTATGTTATGATACATTCCCACAGACAATGCGATTGCATTAGCGGAAAGTTGATACAGACTGGGTTGTAGGGATGGGGGTTCTTTACGTAAGTAGTCAGTGGGGTTGGCGGAACCGCCACAATACATTCCCACAGACCACGACGCCGAGCAATTTCAAGCTTTTTCCCGGCCTCGAGGGCCCGGCCATTCATCATCAGCTGTGGAACCTATGATCCACTTTTCTTTGTGAATGTTGTATATTGTGTCTTCGTTGCATTGAAGTCGACAAGATGGCCTTTCCCCACTGCTGGACCCTATCTAGATCATGATTCAGAGAATCAATCTGTCTACATCTCAGCCGGTGCGACGTAGATGCATCTGTGGGGAGGAAGTATGTGCCAGACACGGGCACTAGGTTCACTTTCACCCCCATCGTCCATTGTTCACGCGGACACCGCTCACAACGCAAGGAGGAAGAAAACGATGGTTGACCTTCGCAACCGAGCGAACACAACACAGAAACAAAACACTCAGGCGATGTTGTTTATGCATAAACAATTTTTTTATTGTCAATGGTCTTTACTTAGAACTTATATTTAATATTAAATTGATTTCTATATATTTTATGCAAGATTAAACACTTCTTCTTAACACGACTTCGATATTTCTACGCTTCTCCACCGCGCGACTGAGAGCGGGAGATCACGCGACCATCGTGGTCGGCAGATGCAATTAGATTCAGCGATAAACGGCTCGTGCAGAGCCGACTCGCTCATGGGGTGAGTTTTTGGTGTGGTGGTAGATATCCTCTCCACTAAGGATATCGTGTTTACCTACCACCAGAGAAACGTAAAGTCTCTCTTGATGGAATAGAAAACCAGATCTCGTAATGAGATCATGGTATGTGTGTGATCGTTCAGCTCTGTGTTGTTTACTAATGCGCGAAGGCAATGGAAAAACAAAGCAGGTAGGCGGCAAGGACAAATGAATCGGGACGATCGTGGTTTATGATGTGCATCGCCGCTAAATAAATAGACAACGATGCACCGAAGAGATGTGCTAAAAGCAAATATGGGACGAGGGCATCATAAACGTCTTAGAAGAGTGATACTCTTGTATAAATAGGCGAATAGCCACTGGGAAAAGGTGCTAATGGGTTGGTGGACTGAACGCATCCCTTGCTTGCATTTGTATATGCAGGGAAATTCGTTTGTGGGAAACGGATTCTATATTTGCATTGTTTATGCTTTGAATTCAATCCGGGGGCTATGCGCGAAGTCGATGATTGTTTGGAGATTCAAACAAAGGAGCATTTCTGGGTAAAGTGTTTGCAGCTGTATCGATAGTTGCAAGTCGTTGCAAAGCAGATTAGATGGTTATACAATGACGGTTTGTATATACCATCTGTGTCAATTGTACATGGCATCTATGGCGGCGCCAGGATCGAACTCTAGTGTGAATATCTACACTAATTGGAAATTAGGTTCTGGGTCGCTAATGCAGAGATGTATTGATACATGTATGATTGCCCTTGTAGGAAAAATTCTTTGCAGGCATTTCCAGGTAATGCATTGAAAGCATTAATTATCCTTAGGAAGGAAATGTTTTTGCTGCGGGGAGATTGCGGTGCAGGCGTGGGAAGGTTGGAATTTGCCTGGCAAGCGAAGGTACCGAATAGGTTTTGTTTTATGCCCCCGTATAATAGAAAGAATTCTTGTAGGGAATTTGTATGCGAAGAAATGCATGAAAGGTAAGAGTTCTTTTACAGGGACTTTTAGGTTATATAAATGGGATCTATTTGATGCGTGACACTTATAAGGTTGGGTTCTTCAGCTAAGGAACAGTGAGGTTTGGCGGAACCGCCACAAACCAATCGACCGAACACTCGAAAAGGAGGAAACAAGGGTACTATCATTCGCGTAACTGCACACTTTGTTATCCGTTGCCTCCAGGAAATCATTTATGTGAAACTAAAACAAAATTGGAGCCGAAATAGAACCTTGGGACCCCCGAATTAACAGGATACAGAGCCGAATCCCCTCTTTGGGATTGGCTGAACTCGAGCAATTTTCCAGCAGGCACTGTTGTCGTGCCGCGCTGTGCTTCCTCGTGAATTGAAGAGTCGCGTTCATAGAGTTTTGCCAAAGGAAAGAAAGGTTTTTTCTTAATAAGATTTTTATTTTTAATCACATGTCCATTCCTCTGAACGTTCTGCCCAAAACTTAAAAACTGTCGAGAAGCAAAATGAAATTTCGGTGCACCATACTTTTTTTTATTCGATTTTGGTAATTAAAGGAAACATGGACATTTTTTTTTTACCTGCGTTACGGCACTAAACAATAAGAAAGGAATTTTGTGTAGTCAAAATTCTTAAGAGAGAATCCGTAATTGGGTATTTAATGACCCGAAATATAGACATGTAATAAAACGAACGAAATTTGTGTAAATGAAATTCTTCGAGAATAATAAAATTGCCGACATGGATTTCATGGTTCTGAAGAGTATTTATTTACTGATACGTCTATGGTTTCACACATTTCGTTTTATTTAATGTTTTGGGAATTTTGTTAGATAGAATTGAATCAATGTGCGACAATTGACCGCTTGGTTCAATAAGTTTGACATTGGATTGACTTTGAGGATATGGCTGGATGATATGGGGGAAAAGGAAATGTGGGAAGTGTCTGTCAGTATTGTTACATTATTTAACCGGACGCTCAAAGCTCTAACCGGAATGTCTTCTCTGGACCTGGAATCGAATCACATGTTCTTGTTCAGTTCGATACCCTTGTGGGGGTTCACTATATCACACGAAGAACCAACCCACAATTCTAGCCAACCTCGACCGCTAACAGCGCGTCACCCTACGCTAACCCGTAAACATGCAAAACCAAATCCCAATTTGCAAGCGCACCCACCCCGAACTTGCAAGGATCCATCTCCCAATCTGAAATGGAAGGCATTCCCCAAAATTCCCAACAGAATACAATTCAATAGAATATATTCTAAATCATCTCTTACATCATCATCATCATCGGCACTACAACCGGGAACCGGTCTTGGCCTTATTTACCAAGCCCTGAGGCTTGTTAAATTTTCCATAATGGTTTGTTTTTTCCGGCCAAGGTCATTAGTCTTTCGCCAGAGGCTTCCCGACGGGGAATCGAACCCCGGTCTCCCGCGTGACAGGTGGGTATACTAACCACTATACTATCGAGGAGCCCATTTCTTTCTTCACCCCACATATCATTTTTCCCAAAATTGCTTCGGTCAATTCTTTATCTAAACCATATTCCCTCCTTGCGACCAAGCAAACTAAATTTTCCCGAAATTTATATGCTGTAATGAAACGCATATTCAAATCCATAACGGAACATTAACCACCACCACCAACGATACCGAGCCGCATACTTTTCCCCGAAATTACTTCAGTTAATATCTTATCTAAATGATATTCCTTGATTGCACCCAAGCAATTTCAATTTCCCGGTATACACAACCAATGAATCCAACTCAGCTTGTACGGCGAGGATTCGCTGGAACTGAATTCTTATGCGAGCATAGCAACTCTTCTAGAAATTCCTCGGAAGGGACAGCAACCTTATTCCTGCTATGATTGAGCCGCCACGACGCGATGAATAGATTTTTTTCCATTTCTTCAGTCAGTCACTGTCCAAACGCCATCAAGAGCGCATCCCCCCTCTTATTATCCGCCAGTGAGTCGAGCTTCAACCGCCACCCGGGGCACACACGGAATCGACATCCGAACGCCACAGTTTCGAATATTTACATCCGGTCCGCTCAGTCGGCGCTGACGTGGTGTATTTCGGTAGTCCGTTGTCGGTACGTGATGTGCATTTCGGCCATCTAATGTTCAGATAGTTATTGCATTGCGTAAATACCACACAAACAGTATTTCGGACAGTTATCGGATGTATCTAGGACGTCTATATGTGTGTACAAAGGATACGCATGTAAAGAATTATATTATCAACTACATATACTTAATTTACAGTGTAAGAACTTCACGCAATCAGTACTCGTATTCCGGATAGTCATTGGATATATCTAGGACATTTGTACATGTGTGCATGAATATGCGTGTAAAGAATTGACATTGTTAATGGATAACCCATGTGATTGTTCGAGCTTGTTGAAGATGAAATAAAGAAGGAAAACATCAACAAGCCCGCGCGTTTTATTTCTTCTCTTTCTTCCCCGTTGGTGAACGTTGTCGGTTTTACTTACGCAGTGACGTGTTGGGGACACGGTGAAACCGCCTCCGTGCGGGCGCATACATAGCACCGCCACACCCTTTACTCTATGGGGAGTAGAGGTTTGCATGAACTGTAGAATTGTGTTTGTCAATGTGTCCGCTATGGAGCCAACATCGTTATTGAGGAAAAATAACGAGTAATTTAACTTCCCAAAAAAGTCGTTCAAATCTTCCCAGTTGACTTTCTCATAGAACTTTTCTTTGTTACTTTGGGAGTTGCCCCAAAGACGTCCTGAAGTGCCTAAGGGCGAAGAAACTTCGATTGTGTATTTGTTTGGGTGGGAGATGAGAAATAGGTCCAGTGTGTTGACGGAATGACCATCTATATCTGGTACCCGTGTTGGCGCATTGACGAATTGAGTTAAATAATTTTAATCAGTAAAGAGCTAAACATTCTGACCTTCAGGTGTTATGTGCTCGGAGAGTTGAAATCACCCACAATAACGATTTCAGTGTGCGCCTATCCATAGAATCGGATACTATTACTATTTATTGGCCTGTAGGAACCCAAAAGTTCATGACCTCACCGACTCGACGCCGCCATCGTTTCCTGTCCTGTGCACTCTCCTTCCACGCTTGACCAACCGATCCGACCTCCTCAAGGTCAAACCTAACATTGTCCTGCCATCTTCGTCGCGGCAGTCCTACCGGTCTCTTTCTCGTTGGTCTACCGTCAAGAATTCTACGCACGGTCCTATGATTGCTCATTCGGGCCACATGTCCGCCCATCTTAATCTTCGCGAACTGAGTACTCTCACTAGATAGAGCATCAAATTCGTTAAAGGATGCGTTTCTATCCAAGTTTGGGCTTCTATAAAGAAAGCATTAATGTATGATATGCCTAAGAACGTGAAGTTTTAGCCACGAGAAATAAAATTGTGGATTGGTGCAGAGTCCATATTGTGGTGAAGCTGATACGAGATATCACTGCGTATGTACGTTACCATTTCACAATATATAGTATTAATACAATATGGCACTTTGTTACACTAAATAGTAGTATAAAATACAATAAATTTGTCTGTGGACTTTTTTCAATGAAATTCATGTTGGTGTCTCTAAAAAAGTCCTCTGTTACCAGATATTTCGACAATTGATGGCTTTCTTCGACAGAATGGATGTTAGTGTTAAGGCTAGATAGGAAGGCGGCGGTGACGTTACGCTCTTTTTGAAAACTGGTTATATATCCGTTGAGTTTCATTTGTTTGAGAATTCACCAGATGAATAGAAAAGGAGGAAAAGTTTGCGCGACGGTTTAACTAAGGAAGAAAAATATCTCTTCGTATAGAGGATTTTTTAATATTCGACTTCTTGAGTGAGCGGCAATAAAACGGATTCGAAAGCGACGTCAGCCCCTGGAATGATTCTTGCGCTCTAGTAGAAGTGCAGTTGTTGTGATAAAACCTGTATGGTTTAAGATTTTTAGAAAATGACAGCGAAGAGGACCATACATTCTTTAGCGACATGATATTGATTAGAACACTGAAACATTGTGAGACCGAAAAGATTGACAGCATATCGAGATTTGGAACCCCGATTGTCGAACCGGATAAGTATTAAGTAAATAAATAATCCCACAATGCAGGTGTTCCCCAGGGTTCAGTACTCCCACCCACTCTCTTCCTCATCTTTATAAATGATCTCTTATCAATTACTGTGTGTCCAATAAGCGTTGAACACACGCGTCAGGAACACGATGGTGTCTCCTGGTGTAGTTGTGTTGGGAACACGGTACTCTATTGGCGTGCAGCGACGCTCTTTGCTGTTGGCTGGAACAATAGCTGTAAATGGTTTTAAAATAGCAAATGATTACCTCGATTGGTCGGTGGTAATCCCAAAAATCATTTTCCAAACAACGCAAACAATGCGTGCAGCGACGCTCTTTGCTGTTGGCTGGAACAATAGCTGTAAATGGTTTTAAAATAGCAAATGATTACCTCGATTGGTCGGTGGTAATCCCAAAAATCATTTTCCAAACAACGCAAACTTTTGCTATTAGGAAATATTGACTTTATTTAAAGTGATTGATTTGATTTATACAGATAAGTGATCTGAATTTTCCAAGCTGAGCACTTAACGATAAAAAAAAAGAAAAAAACATAAAGATGGTTGTCAAGTGACAACCAACAGAATTCATAAATGTCAGCTGATTGCTGACATTGTTAAAGGTGATGCCACATATTGTTCAAGTGGTGCCACAGATTTAATTACTGCGAATTCGCCGGTTGTTTCGAATGCGAATTCCCAACAATTACTCACAACCCAATTCACTCGTTTGCTGATGATAGTGTGGCGACTCTAACAGATACACACACAATTCATAAGCAAAATAGTGAAGAGCACTGAAACGAAATCGAATAAGAAAATACATCAGAGCCGTATACCTAGCGATAACAAAAATAATTCACATCAGTGGAAGTATAGTCGAGTTTAAAAAATCAAATTCTAAACACGGTCAGTAGCCTGATGGGTAACGCTTAGGTAAAAATTTTTGGTGATTCAAACTGTCATAGCGTCAGTTCGAATCACACGTTCTTCTTCACAATTATTTCAAACGCTATAATACCACGTTGAGTGTCTCATGCTCATACGAACACTCCCGTCCAAACTCTTCGAACGTCACTACCAACCAGCAACTTATGCTTGATACTTTAAATTCAGACCTCAGCAAGATATATCAGTAGGGATTATCTAACCGAGTAGAATTCAATGCCCTAAAAATTCAGTGCTGCCTCTTGTCGTCAAAGGTGAACCCTAAAGTAAATATACTGTCTATGAACGACACTTG
Organism: Microdon myrmicae; assembly: GCA_963931805.1. Lineage (NCBI taxonomy): Eukaryota > Metazoa > Arthropoda > Insecta > Diptera > Syrphidae > Microdon > Microdon myrmicae. Next base: position 37,238,141 of record OZ007499.1, on the reverse strand, counting down.
CATCGACGAGGCCAAGGAATTATCAATCCTCGGCACTCGAATTAATTCGACTCTAAACTGGAATGACCACATATTTGAAGCTGCGAAAAGTGCAGCCAAATGTAAGGGTTCCTTAAGAGATGCAAAAGATACTTCACTCCAGCCAACCTGGCCAAGGCGTATATTCGTCCAAAAATGTTATTACCACGGTCGTTGCTCAACTGAACTTGCTGAATGTGTTCCGCCCCTTCAGACATTTTTCCGCGATACCCGTCAATCTGTGAATGCGCATCAGTTCACGTTGAAAGTGGACTTTAGGCGTACAAATAAACATAGAGAGTCATTCTTTAGCCGAACGACACGAATGTGGAATGTTCTGCCTGATCATGTGTTTCCTGGCCGTTGTGATGTCCAGACATTCAAGGCCAATATACATCGACACCTCCTTTCCTTATCCATTTTCTCTCCATTCGCCCGCACTGTCTTCTGACATTTAAGGGTACTTCAAAATCCCCTTTTGTGCGCGCGTTAGTGTAAAAAAAACTTCATATTCAATGGCAGCAAATGGAATACGCCTTATTATTTAATGGTTATTAATAAATAATAAGGGACAATACTAATATTCAATTCTCAAAACAGCTAAACTGTCATTGAAAATTGCGGGCAGGGGTCCACCATAATTTAATGTCACTGTGACAAAAACCCTTTTCAAATTGTATGCGACATCTACATCAACTGAAGTTTAATAAACGACCGAACTTAATTAGTCCTGTTCGAAAAAATCATTTCACAGCTAAACGACTGGCCTCACAGACTGACCTCTTAATAAACCTGAAACAATTTGTCCTCAGGCAAACCCACTTTAAAATCTAAATGAGACAATAAAATTATACAATTTTAGACAACTTTCAAATAAATAGATAAATTAAATCCCCTGTGTGTCTTAAAGTAATTACGCGCAGATGAGGGCAGAGGAATGAAGAATCCTAATCCTTTCTGAATGCAACCTACCCTTCTGTGTACAGTTTTTGCAAACAGAAATAAAAACAGGACATTCCAGGACAAAGGAGGAAAAATTTCGGTCGACAGGTTTTTATGTTGACTACGTTGAAATGTTCAGGACAGCAAGAGTTAGTGAACTTTCTTGGTATCGCAATTCTCGTCCTTGATAACAACAAGATTATGTCAAACTTGTAAGATGTTCATGAGACAGAAAAAGTCTTTAATACAATTAAGATTGTCTGCACTAGAGGCAGGTCGAGATAAGGAATAAAGGAGACATCTTGCCGTCAGGGATATGGATTTTCGAGAACTTTCTCAATTATCACTGTACCCATTTTTTAATTGAGGGGTCAACATTTCCATAGGACACAGTTGCGGTTAGGAAGATGTCCTTACGTTTTACTTTATTCTTTTCTAAAATATCCTAAATCATTATTCGGACTATGACACAGTTAAATCCTTTGCATAGCGATATGTGGCGAAATGTGTGGTCAATAACAACGTTGTCAACATCATACGACACGGAAAGGACAATTTGCGATTTGACTCTCTGTGTTTGGCTCTCTTATTTTTCTGTGAAATTATGGAGGTTATCAACAGGTTTTGGTCACACATACGTGTATAACTTCCAAACCGATTTTTAATTGTCCTGGGTGGCTTTGTTTTGGCCTTATGAATGAATATTATTATATATTATCATATAGTATTTAAAGTGAAGAGTATTTGGAAATGCATGAAATCAAAATACGTCAACAAAAAATATATTATATCTATAATATTTAAACATCTATATAAACATTTTTATTTAGTTTAAGTGTTTAAGTGTTTAGTGAGGGCAGAACCCTCATATATTCAGCTTAGTACAAGCGATAAAAGTTAACAACTATCTTAAAACTGTTCTTATATATATAAACTATGATTAAAAAGAAAAAAAAAAAGTGGTGGGGGGGGGGGGGGGGGGGGGGGGTATGTTTGGCGAGTTGGTTACTGGGTTTATCCAACTATTATCACTCATTCATTCACCTCGCTTAGTAAAGGAAGTAAGAGTGTTGACGGGGTCTGGGCGTGGTCAGTGGGGAAAGAGAGGATATGAAGTTGGAGAGAAGTAGACGTAAAGTTGAAATCGAAGGAGGTAGGGTAGGAGTTTGCCCGCCGCAGCATTCGCGAAATGGGTTCATTAGAGCCGTAAGAAGTGTGGTGGGTGGGCTGATAGAAGAGGTGAGGGTTTCGCAGGTTACGGGGGTTAGTGTGAAGTGGAATGATGGACAGCAAACTTGGGCAGTTGATTGTGCCTGAAAGGAGACGGTGGACGAAAAGGATATCGGCATGAGTTCTGCGCTCCTCAAGTGTGTTGAAGTTGATCAGATGGAGCCGGCTTGTGAATGGGGGGAGAATCCGAGGATTCGCCCAGTTCAATCCGCGGAGGGCAAAACGCAGAAAACGACGTTGCACGCAATCGATTCGGCGTACATGGGACGAGTAGTGTGGGGACCAGACCTGTCTTGCGTATTCAAGAAGCGGGCGGACGAAGGCTATGTAGAGAGAACGGGAAACGTAAGGTTTAGAGAATTCTTTAGACCAGCGTTTCACAAACCCAAGGACAGAGTTGGCCTTAAGAATAATGTCATCAATATGCGGGATGAAGCTAAGCTCCCTGTCAAATAAGATCCCGAGGTCGCGTATCGAGGGTACAGATGATATCTGCTGGTTTAGCAGGAAGGACGAGCGTGGGGGTGGGGCAGGGGGAAGTTTGCGGGAGACGGTGATGGAGTGACATTTGACAACGTTGAGTTCAAGGCAGTTATTACGGCACCAAGTTGAGAAGCTGTCGAGGTCCGTGTGGAGATGTGAGGAGTCGAGAGGAGAGATGATCGTTTTGTAGAGTTTGGCGTCGTCCGCATAGAGGGAGATGGATGAGTATTTAATAATGGAGTCAGCATCATTGATGGTAAGGATAAATAGGAGGGGACCTGACTGCCTTGCGGAACCCCTGACGTGGCAAGAAAACGATTGTACAGGGAGAATCTGAATTTGACACGGTAGGATCGATCTTTCAGATAAGAAGATAACCACTTGATCAATAGGGATTCGAAACCTAGGGAGGACAGCTTAAAAAGGATGAGATTATGGGAGATTTTGTCAAAGACCTTGCTGAAGTCGGTGGTGATTACATCGACTTCGTTGCCATTCTCTAAGGCACGGAGAGTATGGGATGGGAACTCGATCAGATTCGTTGTGGTCGACCTGCCCGAAAGGAAACCATGCTGGTTGGATGAGATGATGGATTTACAACGGAAAGATAACGCGTTGTAAAGAATTCCTTCGAACAGTTTGGAGATATAAGACAGTTTGGCGATGGGACGGTAGTTGCTTATATCGTTTTTAGGTCCCTTTTTATGTATGGGGTTGACATAGGAGGATTTCCAAACACTAGGGAAGATCCCTTGTGAAAGAGATAGATTGAATATCTTTGATATCGGGAGGGAAAGAGAAGTGGAACATTTCTTTTTACAGCCGGGAGTCCATCAGGCCCAGGGCTGAACTCGTCTTTGAGTAAGTTTAATTTCTCTTCAACTACGTGACGCTGAATAATTTGAGGGGTGAAGGGGCCGAGGGAGAATTCGGGCAAGTCTTTGAAGTGAGACCGATTGGGTTCGAAGGAGATGTCTGTGAAGGATTTATTGAAAAACGAAGCGAATAGATTGGCAGTAGTTAGGGGCTCGGTTGAATTACTCGTGCCATAAGAAAGGGAGTTAGGATAGGCGTCGGATTTACGTTTGGAGTTTATGAAGTGGAAAAAATATTTGGGGTCATTGATCAAATTAGATTGTGTTTTTTTAAGGTAGTTGGTGTAAAGGGAGTTGTAGAGATCGGAAAATTTATAAAAGGAACCGAGATAGTTGGAGTAGTTATGGAAGGAACGCGTTTTCAGGAAAATGTTCCACAAGTTATTTCTCTTGTTCCTAAGAGAGCGGAGTCTGCGGTTGTACCATGGCGGCGATGAAACCGATGACCTGTGACGAGAATAGGGGACATATAAGGCGATGGCATAGAAGATCTCCTTATAGAGAGCGGCAGTAGCTTCTTCTACCCCCAAATGATCAAAGCGAAACGCTGTTTTGCTAAGATGCTCATTTAAAAGGCGGAAGTTAGCTTTGTGGAAGTTGTATGAAAAACTGTCATGGGGTAGAGAAGGATGGGTTTCATAATCAAGATATATGGATAAGAGCAGCGGGGGGTGGTAATTATCAATGGTGGGGAGGGCGTGTGGACTAGGGGCAACTGAGGACTTGTGTGGGTCCGTTGTAAACACGAGGTCCAGTTGTCTCCCCATATGATTTGGGACATTGCTTACTTGATGGAGGCATGAGTCGGTGAGACCGTTTATAAAAATACGTTCGTTGGAGGTAGTGGGATTTGAGACGTAAAAGGCTTGTTCGTCGGCCAACGTCCATTGGAGATGGGGGAGGTTAAAATCGCCAAGAACGACGATATCGCCTATTGAGGTGCTTAACTCGGTTAGGTTATCTACCGCTTCTATTGCGAGTTCGTATGACACGCTGGGTCGCGAAGGAGATATATAGAAACAGATAATGGAAAGAGACAGTTAAATATATTATCTAATATGTGTGCAAGTAGGAACTTGGCTTTTCTTGTCAAATTCAGCTTTATTGGCAAAGATGTTTACACGAAGATTAATCATCGAAATATTCGTCATTGCTATTGTGGGGTACGAAGTGTGTGTGCCAAAACACGGGCACTGTTTCACGTTCTTCCCCAACGTAGTCAGACGAAAATTGTCCAGCACAAAGGAAAAGAGACAAACAAAAAAAAATGCACTGGGTTGTAGTTTAATTGTTAATGTTTTTTTTATTTGGTTTAACTTAGATTTATCTCTAACACTTTATACAAATAGATGCAAGGTGGACGTGTCAAATTAAAATCTCGTCTTTTCGCCAAATAAGTAATTGCAACCAGTCTATTTTGAGGGGTAACGCGTTACTCTTTCTCGATTGACTAACGGGACACTAAGTTCGTCTGACAACACATCTCTTTTACTTCTGACTCGAGCGTGTGCACACGCTGCGGTAGTTGAATAACGACTGAATGGATTAGGGATGAAATTTGGATTTTTGATTTGCACAACGCTCGGCCAATGGCAATCGCGCTTCTCCTGTGCATGCTTCAATTATCTACGCTCATCGAGGTGGATGAAAATACCTGCGTATTCGTTCGACGTCGATGGGCGTAGAAAGGATGAAGAAATCAAAAGGGAAAACGCGATAACCCAGGGTTGATCTGGCTTGGCGTGCGTGTATTAATGCAGCCCCCGAGTGTGTTTCACTGAACTAGTGCGGTGACTGTGGTGATCTCGGAGTGCATTGAACTATCATCATCATCATCATCATCGGCACTACAACCTGGAACCGGTCTTGGCCTTATTTAGCAAGTCCTGAGGCTTGTTAAATTTTCTATAATGATTTGTTTTTTCCGGGCAAGGTCAGTAGTCTTGCGCCAGAGGCTCCCCGACCGGGAATCGAACCCCGGTCTCCCGCGTGACAGGCGGGTATACTAACCAGTATACTATTGAGGAGCTGTGCATTGAACTATGAAAAGACAGAATTACGAAGGAGAGGAAAATGTAGTTGGTGCTATTCACCTGTGAAAGGAGATCGTTGATCCCCGGCGGATAGAGTGTCTGGGAAAAGTCGATAGGACGCTTCATCGGCTAGGGAAATATTACCGTGGGAAAAAACGGAATGCGGTAATTACCCAAGCCATTGGATGACGATGCAACCGCGTCGTTTGATTCGACTTGGTTGTTGCTAACCAATATGAATGCGATTTCCGGTGGAAATCTAATGGTTAGGGTAATGGAGTTGCCGTATGGCAGAAAGGTAGCTGAATTCCATTATGCATTATCTGCATAGAATAATTAATTCAGCTATGCGTCCATTTGGGAAATATGATATTTCTGGTGAATTAGCTAAATGGTGGAATAGGGGTTGAAGTGACGCGCTGTTAGCGGTCGAAATTAGCTTGGGGTTGTGGGTTGGTTCTCCATGTAATATAGAGAACCCCCACACTATGTATAGTCTTTTGCCATTTACCGGGTAGATACCTTCGCGATAGAAACTTGGTGGTTTCGAAGCAAAATAGTCATCAACCCATTTTTGCACATCTTTGACTGCCGTACATCGTTGGTCTTTCAAATAAGACGACATCGATTTAAATAAGTGGTAATCCGAAGGAGCTAAGTCTGGAGAATACGCCGCATGCTGGACAAGATTAGAAGAGAAGATTAGTTCGTGCGTTGGTTTTGCTGTATGTGGACGAGCATTGCCATACAGCAACATCACTTGCGCCTTCCTTGGTCCGTATATTGTCTTTTTTCTTCAATAGCATCACTTCATTCTATCAATTGAGCCTGATAACGTTTAGTTGTAACTGTTGACCAAGTTCCAGAAGCTTGTAGTAAATTACTGCCTTCTAATTCCACCATACACAGAGTAACACTTTCTTGAGATGAATATTCGATTCTTGGTTGATGGCTGGCCTGGAACAAACTAATACTTTTTTGCACTCTTTTCCACTTTTCATCACTCATACCGATTTTGTGCAAAACCTTCTTTCCTCTGTATCGAGAACGCAAATTCATGCAGATGGCAACCTTTCGTGTTTTGTTTCCTTCAGGAGGAACCCATTGTCCTTCTTTCTGTATCCTTCTCATTAGATGCAATCGAAGTGATATTGCTTGGTGAGAAACTCCTAACTATTCCGCAAGCTCTTCTTGAGTTTGACATCCAGTAAAACTTTAAGTTCTTCGTCGTCAACTTTTTTTACTGCATCTGGACGTGGAGCGTCCTCAAGACTAAAATTTCCTTCACGAAATCTTGCAAACCACTTTTTTACTGCTGAGTGACACCGAATTTTCACCCAAAGTCGAATTAATCAATTCAATATCTTGAGTAGCATTTTCTTCTCATTTGAAAACAGAATAGAATGTAATGGCGAAATATTGCTTATCGGCATCCATCTCATATACAAGGAGGCGCAAAATTAATCATCCAATTTTGTTTTTGAATTACTTTTTTACTAAATAAAAAAATAATGATTTTGGGTGATGGAAATCTTTATTTGGACCTTAACAATTTTTTCTGTTAAGTGGAAAAGATGATGCCCGTCAAGTAGCTGCCACCAGTGTTGATACACATTTGTACCCGTTTTATCGCATTTTTCATGACTTTCCGCAAGATTTCCCTTGATGACTGTTCGGATTCCTGTCGAATATTCTCCTTAAGGGATTGTCTGAGGCTTGTTGGCATAAACCAGCGACTTCAAGTACCCCCAAAGAAAGAAGTCTGGGATGGTTAAATCGGGCGATCTTGGTGGTCATGCCAAATTGTTAAAACAGGAGATTACGCGAACAGGAAACGCTTGCTTTACAATATCCATTGTGGCTCGTGCTCTGTGTGCGGTTGCACCGTCTTGTTGAAACCACATGGTCGCCAAGCCCCGGCAATAGAAAGTCGTTTATCATGGCCCTGTAGTGTTCGCCAGTAACAGTGACCGTATTGCCGTTGGCGTCGATGGCGAACGCCGTACCACACAGTGACTTTTAGATGGATGTAATAGGTCTTCGTGCATTACACGCAGATTTTCAGTGCCCCAGAAACGAAGATTTTGCTTATTGACATAACCGCTTAACAAACCCCACTGTTACTTACCTGAAGAACCTCCATAAATTCGACCCAACCTTATAAGTTTCGCTAATGCAATCGCATTAGCACCTGTAAATGCTTCAAGCATCAAATAGATCAAATTTATTTAACTAAAATTCCCTACAAGAATTCTTTCCATTATACAGGTGCATTAACCAAAACCTATTCGGTACCTTCGGTTGTCAGGCAAATTCCAACCTTCCCACACCTGCACCGCAATCTCCCGGCAGCAAAAACATTTCCTTCCCAAGGATAATTAATGAATTCAATGAATTACCTGGAAATGCCTGCAAAGAATTTGTCCTACAAGGGCATTTATACATGTATCAATGCATCTTTGCATTAGCGACCAAAAACCGAATTTCTAATTAGTGTAGATATTCACACTAGAGTTCGATCCTGGCGTCGCCGTAGATGCCATGCATAATTGACACAGGTGGTATACACAACCGTCATTGTGTAACCATCTAAATTACTTTTCGAAGACTTGCAACTATTGATTCAGCTGCAAGCACTTCTCTTGGAAATATTTCTTTGTTTGAACCTTCAAACAATTATCGACGTCGCACTTAGACGTCGGATTGGATTCAATAGCATAAACATATGCAAAGAAAAGAATCCGATTCTCCCAGTCGGCAGAGATACGATTTACGATCTCCATTATTTCAATCCCTTTTAGCATCTAATGAATGGCTGCTATTTACTCGGCTGACCCTTGTGGCGGTTCCCTTGAACGCCACCAACCATCTTCCCATAACCTAGGTAAAAACCCCCACCTGGGGCATACAACCAGAATTAAAAACAAGTACCGTGGCAGTTCCATCGAACGCCACTACTTACCTTACAGGTACAAAAGGTAACAGTTTCCTAAAATACACAAAAAGCGTGTAATTACCTTCCATGCCGTACCTGTAACATTATAAAAACCGGTGAAACATCAATTCTCGAAGAGACATTAAAAACCCCCACTTTGGTGACATACCGACGCGTTCTGATCTGGACATCTGCTGGCTCAAAGAGAAGTTTCACCGAGACGATCACAGGGAGATATTCGTAAGCTAACGCAGCCGGAAGAATATACGAACGACGCTTCCTGACGCAGTCCATCTGTAACACCCAGCGTTGGACACCGGGTTACTTTTCTTAGCTTTTTGTGTTTCTTTTTTCGTAGTTTTTTGGCAACTTAATAAGCCCTTTTTGGGGCGAGCTCCTTACGAGCCCACACACAGTAAATTCTTTCGAGCAATAGAATAGCAATTAAACAATAGATAATACTAACTAAAAACCATATACAACGTTTTTTGTTGCAACAAAGTCCATTCACAAACAAATCTGTTAAGTATATAGTAGCAAAAAATATACAAATAATTGCCGGTGAGGAGAAAAGCAATAGGAGTGAACCATTGCAGAGCGGTGTTGAGTTATATAAAACACATAAACCAGTAAAGATGAGATTTACGATTCACGTAATGGCGGACGGCTATATTTATTTATAAATTTTTATATCTTATTTATAAAAATATATATCTTATTATTTATCTTATATTTATAAAAATTTATATCTTATTGTAATTTAGATAATATAGAATTTTAAGTAAGAAAACACATTAATAATTAGGAAACTGAGAGCTGTACCAGTAGGACTGGTAATTTAATTTTTGTATATGAAAATAATTTTAAAGAAAGGAAAAGAGAAACAAAAAAAAAAATTAAGCAAAAAATTCTACGGAAGCAAGAAGGAAATATTTCAAAGTAGAAATTAACTTTTAACCGACTAAGTAGTCTTAAATAAGTATATTTCCATAATTCCTTTTCGTGCGTCCGCTATACTCCATTATCTTTTTATTATTATTATTACCCTCTTGTCTAGACAATCACATATTAACGCAAATAGTAATCATACTGGTAAGCCCCTTCTGGGCAACACCGATACTGTTGGCCGATATTCCGCGACGCCAAGACTCTCAACAGATACCGGCGGCACTTTCGAACTTGACTCCTCGGATTCATAATCACATGCGTTCACCCGACCCTAACCCACTTGATACTTTCTTTTTGGCGGCGGCAATTGTTTCTGCCGCCCTGCGCAGCAGGTTAAAGCTTTTTTCTTACCTGTTTTTTCTTCTCGCCACGCACCCTATATTTCGCGTTCAGGCGCCGCGTCTCTGCCCAAAGAGGATTATGGCCCAGTCAACAAGGGCAAAGACGGCTCAGCTGGAGCCACCCCGACCGCGCGCAGAGTCGCCGACGTTCGAGGACGCATCCGACGCTGAACACCCTCCGCGCCCCAACAACTGCGACTTGCGTTTACCTTCATTCGACGAGGAGGACGCCCGGCCACATCCTACATCCCGGCACCTTGGAGTCCCAATGCCAGCGATCCTTCGCACGCGTAACGATATTCTACCTGTGTCTTCCCTGCGACTCAATACAACCCCTGTCGACAGTACCCACATCGCTACTCTATTCGATACCACGCGTTGTCACAGTTTGCCAGGACGGCATTACTAACATCAGCTACTGCACGTAGCATACCACAGTAAGACGCCGGCCTGATCCCACACCCTGGCATATTGGAGTACCAATGCCAGCGGTCTCTAGCACTGCACTTCCTGGCACATTGGAGCACCAATGCCAGCGAAGCTTTTTGCACCACCCGACTACATTTGACAACTTTCGACTTGCGTCCCACTTTCATCCAGCTACATTCGACTTCACCAGGTTTCACCACTCTTCCGGGCGCCTCATTACTCACCACCAGCTACTGCACGTAGCAAATAACAGTAAGACGCCGGTCTCATCTCACATCCTGGTACATTGAAGAACCAATGCCAGCGATCTACCATTCCCCACAACCTGGCACTTTGGAGAACCAAGGCCAGCGATCTTTCACTCCACATCCTGGCACTTTGGAGTACCAATGCCAGTGACCTCTATTACCCCACCTCCTGACACTTTGGGAAAACCGAGCCACATGGGATCCGACTAATTGGAAAAATGGGATCCGACTAATTGGAAAAATACCACTTGTCGGCCCATAATCATCCCAAATACCACCATGGACCGTACCGCACACCTTTTGCCCCTGTCGGCATCATAGCGGCGTAAGCAGGTCCGTTGGAAATACTTTATTTGTACATGGGACTCTTTAATTTTTAGTTCTCTTTCCCTTTTTCCTGCACATCGCCAACAGAGCGATACCTTGCCCTATCTTTTTTTATCGTGACTACGTCACTGGGGGGCCGGGTGGGGGGGGGGGGGGGGTACAGTGCCGGTTCCCTTGAACGCCAACAACCATCTTCCCATAACCTAGGTAAAAACCCCCATCTGGGGCATACAACCAGAATTAAAAACAAGTACCGTGGCAGTTCCATCGAACGCCACTACTTACCTTACAGGAACAAAAGGTAACAGTTTCCTAAAATACACTAAAAGCGTGTACTTACCTTCCATGCCGTACCTGTAACATTAGAAAAACCGGTGAAACATCAATTCTCGCTGTGTATCTTTCCTTAGCACAGCATGCCCATCTCGATCGATCACCCGACCGACCGATACATGAGGGCATCCGGCTGACGCCCTGGCAGTCGAATTCGCAAATGGAAATTTACCATCAGAGTTCGACTGCGAGCATATATCAGCGAAATGTACACGATCAGCATAATGCTTTACGCAGTCGTTGGTCGTGTAAACATTTCAACCCCTTTTTGCCGTGGAGATACTCGCACCTGTTGCGAACATTAAGATGGGATCTATGGTATGTCTGCATACTTGCGGACGCACACGACGAGCAGCAGAAGCAATCATCGTGTGTGTATTTCAACCCCTTTTGCGTTGAACAAAACGCAAAAGGGATATCTTACCATATATAGTCATCGAAGCGATGATTGAATATGTCGTATTCTATCGCTTCGATGAACTTAATTTAATCGCGAATTGGATTCCGTGAGGGTAGGTTGTGCCCCCACGTTAATTCACATCTCTCGTGTGACGTCCCAAGAGATCGGAGTCTTCGGTGAACAGAGTCGTTGTTTAACTGCGCTGGCGTACGGACATACTTAGACCTTGGAGTTATCAGTTTTAGAATGCGTGAAGCCTCGCGATACGTGATTGTAATATAGTTACTTTAACCTTCATAACAAGTTAAACATACAAAGTGTTAAGCTACTTTAACTTTCTTTAACGAGTTAAATATACGCAGCTGTAATATAGTACTTTAACTTTCATAACAAGTTAAACATACGAAGTGTTAAGCTACTTTAACTTTCTTTAACGAGTTAAATATACGTAATTGTAATATAGTTACTTTAACCTTCATAGCATGTTAAACATACGAAGTGTTAAGCTACTTTAACTTTCTTTAACAAGTTAAATATACGTAATTGTAATATAGTTACTTTAACTGGCATAACAAGTTAAACATACGAAGTGTATTAAGTTTCTTTTTCTTTTTGAATAAATTGAATACATTAAATTTTCATTTTGATGAACTACTAATAAATGAGGAGTAAATTGAGAACTTACGGAGTTTTTCTTGCCAGAGTTTGTGGACCAGAAACCGTCGAGTTGGGTAAGCGTAGTGAACCTTCCAAGTGGCACCGCACTACGCGAACAGATGTTAAAAAGACCCACACCCTCATTACCGGACGATGCATTAGGTCGCTTCTTTCTTTGTCTGTATCCCTTGTCTAGGTTTCGTTTCGCTTTTGGCCTGCAAGCGTTATGTAAACGATCTGATCTCAACGATCGACCTCACGCACACCACTACAGGACCTCACCAGTTAGATCCTCTTTCCTTGTTTTCACCACGAGAGGAACACTTTCTCTCTCGGGGAAACTCACCCCATTAGCGAGTCGGCTCTGCACGAGCCGTTTATCGCTGAGTCCAATTACATCAGCCGACCGCGTCGGTCGTGTGTCTCCCACTCCCCGGTGCGCACGGGGGCGCGTATAAATCTCAGTTTTCGATATCGTTAACAAAAATAACAAATATTACCTCGGAAATTCTGTAACATCTAATCGGTAAAGAAGGAAGTAAAAATTAAAGTGTAAATTTGGCGTTATTGGTGGTTCATCTCCCGACAGCGCGAACATCCCTGTATCAGAACTCGTTCCGTTACAGAGCGGGGAAGCTGTGGAACTGCCTTCCCACGCGGGTGTTCCCGGAGCATTACAACCTGCAACTGTTCAAAAAGAACTGCAACAGTTATTTGATGGCATCTCGGGGCGCCCACTCGACGCTATAGGTTCGCCTCTCCCGAGAGAAGTCTAATAAAAAAAAAAAAAAAAAAAGCGCCAATTGCTGAATAAAAATATCGACTTTCGTGCCGCGGCTGAAAAGTGTATTAATAAAACTATTTCTGTGGAAAAACTATTATAAAAAATAAAGATCAATTTCTATATCTACCAGAGGTGTTTCTGTGTTTCCTTTAACTTGTTTCCTGTGTTGTGAAGTGTTGTTTTGTGTTGTTTTCTTTGCGAACAGTTATTTACGGAGGACCTTTTAGAACTGGTGGAGACGAGGTAGAACCACGTGTCGTACGCCGGCACAACGACTTCGTTCCAAACAAGCCCCTTAACCCTCCAATCGCGGATCAATATTTTTTCCTTTCTGGGTAATTGTAAACCAATTGTAATTGGCTGACTCATCATTGATCTGCCCCGGGACCCTGCTTATGTCTAAGGGCAAGTTTTGTTTCGGTTGGATTTGCAAGTTCCCACCGTTTGCATCAGCCGGCGCAGATGGCCTCTTTAAACGACTTTGCACTTCCTTCCTGTGTAAAATTACAATCACAGTAGGGTTGGAAATTCTTATGTTATTGGCAACACAATATTCATGCATGACATTAAGTAAATATCGACAGTTTGACGGACGGCTATAGCGTGACGTCCTTCCAAGCGTACAAAATCTATTATTAGCCTCATTGCGCATTACTCCTGTGTCGTACATTATCTGTTAAAGTTGATACTGTTGTTTTTGTGTTATATACGAATACATTACCCAGTTATTGCTATTATTTCGATTCGTTTACTCCTTAAATTTTCCTTCAAACTGCTCCAAGACTTCTACAATTTATACTCCACATCTTCGATGTCGAGCTGGAGAAATTGAAAAATGCACAACTCTTGTGTATTTCGCAACATGCTGTGCATCGGAAATCGATTACAAATTCAAATATTTTCCCTAATCTCCTCGCAGCAAAATCAAGACACTTCCTCGCCCTTGGAATTTCCATTTACTTCGTCCATTAAACAGATTTATTCGAAACTTTTTTGTGTACTCTTGAGAATGGAGTCCTTTATACTTGAGACAGCGTTGGCTTGCAAAGTGCACACCCAATCAATAACACCCTAGCAGTCTGCCTGCTGACTGCTCCTTTCCTTGGAGTAATGCGCAATGGGGCTAATAATAGATTTTGTGCGCTTGGAAGGATGTCACGCTATTGCCGTCCGTCGAACTGTCGATGTTTACTGAATGTCACGCATGAATATTGTGTTGCCAATAACAAAAGAATTTCCAATCCTACTGTGATTTTAATTTTACTCTATACGGGGACCGAAGTTTTGCTATTAATCCTCTTTGGAATGTATCCAGAAGGCAGACATATTCGTGGACAATCGAAGCTTGTTATGGAGTTGTAAATATGTTCTATGGAAATATATTGACCGAGGCGTTAATTTCTATTAAAGGTATTAAATTGAAAATAGAGAACCATTCGTAGCAAAAAAGGATGTTGTAGTTCCTCCTCCAGAAGTTTTCATATGAGGAAAAAAAAGTAATTAATATCGGTCCTTGGCGCGTCCCAAATATGTTTTGGTATATACAACTGTTTGAAGGCAAATTATTGATTGTAGGCTTAACAGTCGGATCAAAGACTGAAGTATTAGCTAGAACAGCCAAAGGCCGTACGTCCAATAGGAGAAGAATGGTAAAAATTAATATTTATGATTGGGCTCAAGAATGTCGATAGAGACTTTACGTCTGTCAGTCTTTGTCGGTTACTTTAAGACTATTTATTGATTCAGATTGCTAACCGACGTCATTCGGTTTCGGCAGAAAGTGACTTGCGATGAATATAAATTGTGGAGCTCTAGGGAGGATGATGTTTTTTCTTTGAACTTCTTCCTTTTATTGTAGAGTTTTGTTAAATGTTGGTTTCTATGTCTGTAATATCTGTTCAAAAGATTCAAGATAATTCGAATATTTGGTGTGCAAACATAAAATCCTACTGCTCCACACTCTGCTCTAGATATTATTTCAAGGAGCGTCTGTGTGCTGTTTGCAAGTAATTCTCTTTGGCTACATTCATTTGAGGAGTAGCCTAGCAAGCAAGCATATATAAATAAAGCAAAGGGAAGCTTCGGGTATTTGAAAGACGGTGACAGTGTGGATCTATATTCGGCTAACTGAATAAATGATTAATTTTGGTCTTATGACGTGGTCAAAAAGGACCAGTATGCGTAATCCTATTGAACAGGCATTTATGGTCGTGTGTTTGTTATAGAAATTTTGATTATGTGACTGGGCTTCGGATTATAACTTATTTTTGATGTTTTGTCCTTAATTTATGTTTCATGTTTTGTCGTTAGTTTTCATATTTTCGTTTTAATATTTAGTAAAATTTAACTCACCAGAAACAGACAACCGAAAATGCATACAATGTTATGTGTTACAATAATCCACCACCCCTAATCCAGTGTGTTATGCGTCACCGTGCCCATTGGATGGTTTGCAGCCAGGGGTATACCGGCTGTATTATAACGGCGCCTCTCTGACACCGGGTCGAATCAGAGCAGTAAGCAGACCTTACCATATCAAAGAGGGGCTCTGATGGGGCGGACTATTTGAAGCCCCAAGACTCGTGGAAACAAAAATGAATAATCAATATACCCAAAACAATCTCACGAAAAAAAACTCGGTAGGTGTGTGGGGGTTTCTCTAACCACGTGGAGAACCAACCCACAATGCCAACCAATCTTGACCGCTAACAGCGCGTCACCTCAATCCAACTCCCCGTGCAAAATCTGCATTTGCATACATCCCATACTTACCAGGAACCCATTCCCCAAGCTGAAATAAATGCATATTCCAATTTACAACGGAATATTAATCATTTCCCTCAATTACATCACCCCACATACGTTTTCCCAAAATTGCTTCGGTCAACTTCCTACTTAAGTTATATTTTCTCTTTGTGACCAAGCAATCTTAATTTCCCCGAAATTCATATGCCATAACAAACGCATATCCAAATCCTCAACGGAACATTACCAACCAACTAAACCGCGCACATTTCCCCGAAATTATTTCGGTTAACATTTCTATCTAAACGATATCCCTTGCTTGCACCCAAGCCATTCCAATTTCCTCCGAAAATGCATGCCCATACTCGCGCGCGTCCCCAAACCAGTTTCCCGGTACACCCAACCAACGAAGTCAACCCAGCCTGTACGGCCAGAATTCGCTGGAATTGAGTTCTTATGCGAGCGTAGCAACGCCTCCAAAATTCTTCGTAATTGGCAGCGAGCCTAATTTCGGTATGTCGCACCGCCACGGCGCATTGAATGAATTATTTTCATTCATAATTCAGTCGTCCTCCAACTACCACGACGCGCGTATCGGTAGTTCCCTGTAACCGCCGCGGCCACGCGGGGGCACGCCGCCCCGGCGTGCCAAATAAAGTCAGCTTCCAATTGCCGCGGGTACAGCGTCGAAAATGAATAGAAAAAAAAAAACATTCGGGCGCAGTTCGCGGATAAAAACTAGACAACTTATGACAAATCCTAAGATGAAATAAAAAGACTCTTGCGGCCGACTCCCAGTGTTTCATTTCTTTCCTTGCGCTTGCGGACACTTTCGCTGGTAAACAACTCCGTAGTGGGGCGACGGTTAACTGGTGCCATACGTTGGTACATCCACCATCGCACCCCCACAGGCGTAGGTGTGATGAGCCGACACTACCATAAGGGAACAAATCATCAAGAAAACACCGACTCGGCAAAAAGAAGACGTAGGGAAAACGGAAAAAGCGGGATATACGCGTCGGGACGTGGAACGTTCGAACGTTATATAAACCAGGCGCGATACAAACGGTCGTAGAAAACGCGAAACAATATAAAATGGACATCGTCGCGCTTCAGAAAGTTCGACTCCCACATCAAGTAATGGAAACAATTTGTTTACGCTGGCGCGTGGAAGTACCGATACACATAACCTCGGGACTGGCTTCATCATAAGCAATAAGATTACGCCCAATGTAAAAGATGCGCAATTCATTAATGACCGAATGTCGGTGCTTAAAATACAGGGACCATGGTACAATCATGTATTTATAAACGTACACGCCCCAACAGAATCAACGGACCAAGAAACGAAGGACACATTCTACGAGACCCTAGAGGAAGTATTCGGTGGGATCTCATCATCCGATGTTAAAATCCTCTTCGGGGACCTCAATGCAAAAATTGGAAAGGAAGACATCTTCCAACCAACTATAGGTAAAGAGAGCCTACACGACGTATCAAATAATAATGGAATTCGAATTATCACGGTCGCAGTGTCCAAAGGTCTGGTAGTGAAAAGCACGATGTTCAAGCACAAGCAAATCCATAAAGCCACATGGATATCACTCGACGGCGTAACGCGTAACCAAACAGACCACTTCCTCATAGACAAAAAACACCACTCGAATATCCTTGACGTAAGATCATATAGGCTCCTCGATAGTATACTGGTTAGTATACCCGCCTGTCACGCGGGAGACCGGGGTTCGATTCCCCGTCCGGGAGCCTCTGGCACAAGACTAATGACCTTGCCCGGAAAAAAACAAATCATTATGGAAAAATTTAACAAGCCTTAGGACTAGCTAAATAAGGCCAAGACCACTTCCCGGTTGTAGTGCCGATGATGATGAAGATCATATAGAGGAGCAGATTGCGACTCCGATCACCTTCTACTGATGGGCAAAATTAGAAGCCGGCTCGCAGCAAACCAACATGGGCAATCACGTGAGACAAGCAAAATGTTCGACATTGATAAACTAAAAGACCCACTTTTTTTTTTTTTACATTTCTGTATTTATTGACCATAAATGATTTGTTATAATAAGTAATACAGATAACTTATAATTAGCTTAGCTTTAATCGTTTACACATACTTGCTAGTACATTTTTCAAACATTATTATAAAGTTACATATTTCATGGGTGGACAAGATAGGAGTAGGTGGGGCTTCCTGGAAAAGGTCAGAAAACCAGGATATAATTATTTACTTAACCTATAACTAATTTGCTTAACTTAACTTAACTTAGCTTAGCCTAGCTTATCTAATTATTAAATCTATTATTATTACAATAAGTTAGAGTAGGGTGGGGCGGGAGGTATAGTGGTCAATGGGTAGGATTTGGGTTAGGGTGGGTACTATCAGTCGGGGATATGGGTTGGGGGAACACTTTCCGATTGGTCTTTGAAACGCAAGATATTAGAGAAGGGTTGTATATTACAATATTTAAACTGGTGAGGTGAGAGTTCAGTATTGTGGTATACAATCTCATTGGAGTTGTTGACCAACCTGCCAGAGGTGAAGAGGGTTCTGGTGTGGAGACAGTTCGGGTAGGCAGTTCGGTTGTCTGACGGAGTCGATGTGAGCGCATTTATTATCGGATAGGGATTATTGGGAAGATTTTCGATAAATTTGATGGATAGCTCGAGGAAGCGTCGATCTATACGTTCAGTATTATCGGCATAGTAGAGCGAACTACTGTTGTAATATTTGTGGGAGTTAGGATGTCGGTTGAGGCCAGTGATAAGTCTGAAGCATTTCCTTTCGAAAATGCGTAGCTTCTCCATTTGGGCGGGTGTGATATGGTACCATATCGGGCATGCATATGTGAGAGTGGGTCTAATTATTTGTTTGTAGATAAGTGATTTGACTTTGGGAAAGAGACCATTCGGTTTGTACATGACTTTTCTGCAGAGGTTCAGTTGGGTTGTGGCTTTACGAATCGTATTTTTAATGTGGGCGGAGAATGACAGATTGTTGGTAAAGGTTATACCTAGATATTTTAAGGTTTTGGAGGGTTTAATTATAATGTTATTTATTTTAATTCTGATTTTATTATGGCAGCGAATAGTGTTGTTTGTACAACTCGCGTTTCTGGCTTTAAAAACTATGAGCTGAGTTTTGGTTGGATTTAGTTGAATTCTCCACTTGGTAAAGTAGGCTGACAGGATTGGGAGATATCTGTTAATACAGTTTCTTGCCTCCTTGACAAGCTTGTTGCTTGAATAAATTAAGGTGTCGTCGGAATAGTTGAGCATTGTTGTATTGGGTAACAGTGGCTGCGGTGCGTCTGATGTATAAAGAAGGTATAGTAGTGGGCCGAGGATGGATCCTTGAGAAACTCCTGCGGTTATGCTATAAGGTGTCGATAGAGTTCAGTTTATTTTCACCATGAACTTTCTATCAGAGAGGTAAGAAGCGAGAAGTTTTGTGGAGTGGATGCTTAATCCATACATTGAATGAAGTTTGTATAACAGTCCTGCGATCCAGACACAGTCGAATGCTTTAGCTATGTCTAGGGAGACACATACCGTTGGGGATTGGTTTTGGAGATGGGTCTTCACATCATGTGTCAGTTTTAAGAGAGCATGACAAGTGGAGTGTTGTGAGCGGAAGCCAAATTGAGAGTTCGGAATGAGAGAAGATTTTTGTAGATTTTACATTCAAGAATCTTGCTAAGCGAGTTTAGCTGCGATATCGGACGGAAGTTATCCGGGTACTTGGAGGGCCCAGATTTGCTAATAGGGACGATCACCGCTGTTTTCCAACTTTTAGGGAAATGTGAAGCGTTTATTACGTGGTTGAGAAGAAAAAAGACCTACGCAAAAGGGCTGAATATCAAGACGAAGTGACGAATAGATTTAGCATCCTAGAGAATGGGAGTAGTGAGGAAGAGGAAACCAATAATCTGGGCACTAAACGGACATCGATCAGAGACACAATCAAACAAACAGCCCAAAAGGTATTAGGATTTAAGAAAACAAATAAGTCTAAACCTTGGTTTGACGATGAGTGCAGGGCGAAGATCGAACAACGTAAACGCCTCAGAGTGATCCACTTAGAAAGATATGACGAAGTTGCAGGGTAATAAGTTGGTGTCGTCGTAACACGGGTTCACTTATTCTCCAACGCAAGTCTGCAGCAATTGTTCACGGTTCTATACCAAGTAAAAAAAGGCACTAGAGTTTCCTTGTTGTTGATGGTTTCCTTTATTAATTAGTTTTCGTAACACTGTTCTATAAATGCACTGGTTTTTTTTTTTGGGTTTATTTCATAAAACATTCCCTACATTAAACGACGTGGGTGTAGTTATATATATTGTCTTTGTACATAGATTTATCTTCTTTTTTTTTGTTGTGCTGTCACCAAAACTGACTTTACTTCGGGAACTGGAATATTTCCGCGCACAACTTTACATTGGAAAATGTATTAACTCTAAAAGAATAGACCACGAACGACAAACGGACTTAACTCTCGTAAACTCAAACCGACCGAGGTGGTGGAAGACATCCGACTTCTTCGGCGAATAAAATCTGACTCCACGATGCAATTCACATCCATCGGTTCGATGGCCGCGAATTGCATCGATAGGGGAGAACTGTATATGTGTCCGTATAGGACACGCACAATGCCCTGCGATGAAAACGATGATCGGTGGACACATGATTAAACAGACGTACGATCATCAGGGGGCGATGTACCCATACATCGTTGATGATGTATGCCAGAGATCGAAATAGATTTTTGTTTCAAAGTAAACAAAAACACTATTTCACAGATCAAATGGTGGCACACATGATGTAAATGATATGCCTATGATACAAGGGGTCGTCATGGTATAATCGTTGCCTAAGATTCCTTGGAAACGCCGATGTAAGGAATATCCAATCTAGTATGGCTCCGGTGCACAAGGAGGCAAATTATTTTGTTGACATAAGTCAGCAGAAACCTCGTCGACGGCGGCAAAGGGTCAGGCTGGATGGCTGTATGTTTGATTAATATGCGGGTAAGTAAAACGCACACAGTGAGATACTGTATGTTTACTTTAGGTTTTCAGGCAGGTCATCATAGGCATGGCATGGGTAAGGTTCATATCCATGCCTAAATTCATGATCGGTTGTTAGCCGATAAAGGAAAATGGTCGTAAGTGTTGCGAACCTCGGGACTGGGGCAATAAATGGTTATGAACCGTAGCGAAACCCATCGGCTACGACTGTGTCAACAATTACGCTGGCCAGCAAGTATTTATCCATTATCTATAAACTAAAACAGGGCGATGGCCTCTCACCATGTCTCTTTAACCTTGCCCTCGAATTTGTCATCAGAAAGGTACAAGACGACAACATGGCCGGATCATCCCTGAACGGGGTCATACAAGTGCTCGCATATGCGGATGACATCGCCGTTTTGGGCGATAGTCTAGAAACTGTAAGTAAAAATAGTGAAATCACCATGCAAGCGGCAGAAGAGGTGGACATAGAAATAAATGAAAGCAAAACGAAATACATGATTATGGCCAGAGCAGGTGGACCTCAGAGAACACACATAAACATCAGGGGCAAGATATTCGAACATGTCAAAGAATTTAAATACCTGGGAACAATACTGACGGCCAGTAACGAAATGTCGAAGGAAATTAATAAAATACTACACTCCGGCAACGCTAGTTGGCATGCAGTCAGTAAACTGCTGAAATCCAAACTGCTATCACTGAATATAAAGCTCCATGTCTATAGAACCATAATTATGCCGATTGCTCTATACGGATGCGAAACATGGGCTCTCACAAAAGGGGAAGAAAACAAATTCCGCGTATTCGAGAATAAACTCCTAAGGGGTATCTTTGGCGGCAAATATGACGAGGAGGCAGAACAATGGAGGAAACTCCACAACCACGAATTGGAAGAGCTATACCGGAAACCTACAATAGTGAAAGTAATCAACTCGCGGAGATTAAGATGGGCCGAACATGTGGCGTGAAGGGGCAACGATATGACCGTGCATAGAATTCTTGACGGTAAGTCAACGGGAAAGAGACCGACAGGGCGGCCGCGACGGAGATGGGAGGACAATGTTAGGTTAGACCTCGAGTAGATCGGATCAGATGGTCGAACGTGGAAGGAGAGCGCACAGGACAGAGAGCAATGGCGGAGTCGAGTCGGTGAGGTCATGAACTTTTGGGTTCCTACAGGCCAATAAATAGTAGTAGTAATAGTAAACGAATGTATCGCTGTGAACATAAGAATAGCAGTACCACAAACAGTCATTTTAAATTACTTCTTGGTTTCATATATGGTATTTGCAGAACCCTACTCTTCTCTAATCCATGACTTCCTTATACACAATAATTAATTGTGACTCCATATTAATCTCTAAACAAATAGAGCCGTATTAAATTAACCATATGTTTATTTAATGGGCGGCATTCCGTAAAAATCCCAAGATCCTTAAATGCAAAAATGAATCATTCACAAAATTCTTGGATCATCTACCTGCAGAATTGTTTGGCGATCCTTCATTTCAATCGTATGTCAATGTTTTGTAATGAGTAGTATAGTGGTAGTGTAGCGTTAAGCAAGGATAGTGAAGAAGGTGAATTGAACACACGATGAAACGGTTGACAAGCGAAGCAGTGAAGCATCAGACTACTGACCGTGTTTTGAATTTGATTTCCAAACTCGACCATATTCCACTGGTGTGAATTATTTTTATTTATCGCTTGGTATACGCTTCTGATGTATTTTTCTTTTTCGAATTTTCGTTCGGTGTTCTTCACTATTTTTGCTTGTGAATTGTGTGTGTATCTGTTAGAATCGTTACACCACTCCCGCCGCAGTAACTTCGTTACGATCACATTCGTATGCGGACGACGGACGAACGAGAGAAACGAGGAAACATCGGAGGCTTTGCTCTATGCGGAAGTCGTGACCGTGTGTGAAGTTCTGCTTTACTATGGGAAGTGTATGCTGCGTGTGTGTACAGATCACGTCGTAGTCACCAATTATGTAGCGTTACGCAAGGATAGTGAAGAAGGTGAATTGAACACACGATGAAACGATTGAAAAGCGAAGCAGTGAAGCATCAGACTAGTGACCGTGTTTAGAATTTGATTTCCAAACTCGACCATATTCCACTGGTGTGAATTATTTTTATTTATCGCTTGGTATACGGTTCTGATGTATTTTTCTTATTCGAATTTTCGTTCGGTGTTCTTCACTATTCTTGCTTGTGAATTGTGTGTGTATCTTGTTGTATTCCAGAATACTACCCTTATTAAATTTAACACTGAATCTCCTAACACATCCTTAAAAACTTCACTTAACATATATTACATTCTCACTTAATACATACCATTCATAAACATTCACAATATTACCAGTTACAGCACACTTAATAACCTGCACCTTTTTATTTATTGAAAACATAGCAACTTGGATTTTCGTCCGAATTGAATGTGAAAAGTCACAGAAGAAAAAACATAATAGAGAAAAAATTCAGTTCATAAAGTTCGTTTGAGATTGTAAGTTGAATTGTGAGTTTGGAAAGTTGAGTTAAGAACCCCTAAGTTGGTATAAATATATTAAATATAGTGATAATATATGAGTTTTAATAATTTAAAAAAAGGGTTTTTCTTGTTAATGGCGCCTCAGCCAGTTGTAACTGGACTTTCACCAAAGGAAGGTCCGCCTGGGACGCGGATCATAATACGTGGAGAATTCTTAGGAACCAGAGCGAGTGATCTAATTGGTTTAACTAATTGCGGGTGTGACTGCCTTCTATCAGCAGAGTGGAAAAGTTGTAATAAGATTGTTGTGCGTACAGGACCAGCAAAAGAAGAAAAGGAAAAATAATAAGTCCACGCTCTTCCCTCATACCGAGGAAGCACGGCGTCCGGACCTCAACAATCTGTTAGAATCGCTACAGTAGTGCTTCACGAAGCCCTTCCATTCCCCTCCCCATACATTTTGCACCTTCCTCCTACAACTCCATCCATATCCTCAAATCAACATTGAATCCAATGTTGA
Source organism: Microdon myrmicae (assembly GCA_963931805.1). Lineage (NCBI taxonomy): Eukaryota > Metazoa > Arthropoda > Insecta > Diptera > Syrphidae > Microdon > Microdon myrmicae. The sequence goes on along the minus strand of OZ007499.1, from coordinate 37,214,352 downwards.
ACATATTGAATCAAATGTTCAATTGTCGCATTCATTCAATTCCCGGAAATCCTTCATATATATAAGGTGGGCCATACATTTTTGCAAATGGCAACACTTGATTTCTTAAAACCCGTTAGAGGGAGTGGTGCGCGAGTTGCGGGGACGATGTCATTTAAAAAAAATAAATTTCAATAAACGTTTATTACGTTAAATAAATGATCAACAAAATAACACTTGTAGTTTTATTTCTATTCATGTTTCAAAAATGTATGGCCCACCCTTTATTTATTGTATATTCAATTATTATTTCCAAAGTCCCTAAACTAAATGTACAGACCAGATGCCCCATTTTCGAACAAATACAATTGAGAATCATAAACCGACATGCTTCTGTTTACTCAACGTAAACAGAAGAAATTATCTTTGCCTGCACGGCAGCATTCTCTTGTGTTAATGTACACTTAAATAAATACCCAAGCATCGTAGCCTCGATCATTGCAGCGAAGTTTGGTTACATGTTATCAACAGAAAAGGAAACCCTATGATTTATGATGGCATAGTCCGCCAGCCTCGGTATTCGATCTTTTGTTTGATCAGCCGTCGTATCTGAACTTCCTTTTACGCACCCTTCGCTTCTGCGTTGTCGTGGCTTCCAACAAATGGATTTTCATCCAGGCCTCTACGGTCACAGGGGAAATGCGTCGGTTGGAGATTCAAGTGCAATCGCTCTTTGGTTATCACCGGGGAAAATATCGGATTGGCTACTTCCAGACCGATGGAAATCCACCTTCATCGCGATTAGTGGATGTTGACGACAACAAACCACGGGGAGTCAAAATTCATCCGTCAAGGAGAGACGTCGAGTCTCACCAGCTATTCGTCCTGTCGTAACTTCAAAAATATCGGAAGTCAGATTTGCGTGTCGAGTTCTTGCCGAGAAACATAAGTTCTATGTAGAGTAAAGTAAATATAAGTAAATATAAATTCACTCTCATTCATTATGAAAAATTTAACAAGCCTCAGGACTTGCTAAATAAGGCCAAGACCGGTTCCCGATTGTAGTGCCGATGATGATGATGATGATGATGATAAATTCACTTAAAATATGATTACCAAATACGGAAGTGACGTTGATTCATAGAGTTCGTGTACCACACCGTATATAACCGCACCGTGTAAATTAAAATTAAGTCAATAGAACAAATAAAGGCACAATCTAAACCGGTGCGCTTTATTCGTTTGGTTTTTCTTGTGGGACAATTTTGGCAGCAGACATCGGTGGTGTTTTTATCGAATTCGCATCCTTGCTGATGCCATCGTAAAAACTACCTACACTACCACTAGACTGCTTTATTGGTAATTGTTAATTCATTAAAATTATACAAAAATGTCTTTGGTATTGTTGATAAGTAATAAACACACTTTTAAAATTCTAGGGCGAACACAAATGCACTTGATATACATTAAGACGAACAGGAAGGATACACAGGAAAACGTTTTGCTTAGTTATAGCCCATTTCATGAAAATTTCAAAACCAAGAGCAGTTTGTATATGCCGTTATTTGAATCTCATTAGGACCTGAAATAAAGGATACGAGAAAGAAATGAAAAATAAATATCGCACACAGGAATATGTCACACTCAAGTTGTATAGCAGCGGCAACATCCGCTTAAGACAGTTTTATTCCATTAATAATATTTCACAGAATGTTGGTGTACAAATTTCGATACACTGATGGGAATGTTAAGTTACCGTCGTGCAGTCGCGACAAGCGCACCATATTTATGTCATATGTCATATAATATAGGTGCATATGAGTTTTTGATTGCCCAAATACACGGCAAAATTTATCTTGTCGTTTGGGACTGTATTTCGAATTTCTGGCCGGATGTTACAGTATTTTGTCGCCCGGATAATATTTTTTTATAATATAGAAACATACATATATATCTAAACGTTGCAAAGTTTGTGAGCTTTATCACTATAAAAATTTAAACCTAGACTGACATATTGGAATTGAAAGATCTTGAAAAAAAAAATTATGCATTCGTTTTGATGTACAAATTCGTTATGCCCCCTTTAAAAAAACCTTTTATATTTACTTTTGTACCCGGCAAGGTACGATTCAGCCTTTTACTATTTATTCTTATACGATTCACCCTTGTAATCTTTACTCTTATACTATTCACCCTTACATCGTTTACTATTATACTGTTCTTCTCTATGCTATTTATCAGGTGTATGCATACTTTTTTCCGGTTCAACTAAGATATGGCGGCAGCGAAAAGTACACAGCGCATTAATTTGACACATACGTCATTTCGTTCGTCTGAGATTTGACTACAAACACACACAAGCTGAGTCCGCCAAAAATAGGGGTCTTTGTTTTATCGTTCAGTGATCATGTCGAGTTTTGTGCCTGAAAAAGAACAAATGCGGCACCTATTGCTTTTCTTATTTAATCAAAAGAAAAAGCTGTTGAAAGTCATCGTTTGCTGATAGAAACATATGGTGAACACGTTCCATCAATTAGAACATGTGAGACATGGTTTCGACAATTTAAAAGTGGTGATTTCAATGTGAAAGGCAGTGAGCGCTCTAGTAAATCACAAAAATGTGAATACGAACAATTGCAAGAGTTATTGGATGATGACCCAACTCAAACTCAACGGCAATTTGTAGAAACATTACATGTGTCACAAGTAACAATCAGCAGACATTTATGAGCAATGGGGAAGATCAATACCAGGTGTATGCATACGTTTTTTCCGATTTAACTAAGAGATGGCGCCAGCGAAAAGTACGCAGCACACAGCAAAACTAGTGAAACATCCTTTTGCACCCGCCCTATTCCCCAGACTTGGTGCCATGTGACTTTTTCGCATCAATGGAGTACGTACTCGCAAAACAGAACCGATTTCGAGGAAGTTGGAAAATGGCTCCACGAATGGTTTGCCGCGAAAGATAAGCCGTTTTTCTGGCATGCCATCCATAAATTACCTAAAGATGGGCGAAATTTGTACAAGCCGGTGGCCAATATTTTGAATAAAAATATAAATTTCCCTAAAAAAATACGTATTTTTTTACCAAAGAAACCGGAAAAAACGTATGCATACATCTAGTATTCATTGCACTATTAGCTCGTGTACCATTAACTCGAACACCGTTCACTATACGAGTGTTTCCGAAGCGTAGAACCAGCAGCAACTGTTCAAGAAGAACTGCAACAGTTATTTGGTAGCATCTTATGGCACCGACTCGGGGCTATAGGTCCTCCTCTCCCTAGAGAAGTGTAGTAGAAATAGATACTATTCATAGAATTCTTTTTACTATACTATTTATTGATATTGTAGCGAGCTTAGGGTTCGCTGGATTAATTATTTTAAAATAAATAAGAGCCGTTAAATCGATTTTGAATTAATATAACACTTTATTAGTCCGTAATATAACCGTTACTTATACCGTACACTTAATGATTTCTTTACTTATCGCTTCCGTACTTATCGCGTCTTTTACTGCTTACTTCTCACTCGAGACGTATCGCTTGCTTCACTGTCTTACTTATCTCTAACTTCTTACTCATCACTATGCTCTGTGTGCGGCGTATTTATACCGTTTTTCCTCATTCTGATTTGGTGTATCGTTTCCGTCCGTTCCATAGTCGTGAATGTTCTATTCCAGTTTTCCATTACTTTATAGAATATTCTAGTACTCTGTTTCGGACTCTCTAGAATATTCTAGTACGGATTGTCATATGCGTCACAACATATTACAAACTCGTATACTGCAAACTTTAATACTGAAAAATCTTATACTTCAAACTCTCAGACTGAAAACTCATATACTATAGGTTCGTATACCAAAAATTCTTGCGCTGTTCATCTTATGTACAGGCGGTGGCCAACTCCGCGTTTTCCCAAAGCGGTATTTAACAGTAAACATAAAATAATTATTACATGCGTCCTTGCATCCAAAAAGGTTAGCCATCCCTGCTCTATACTGTAATATTTATGATTCTCTTATACGAGTAATTCTTATACGTTTCATCATCATCATCGGCACTACAACCGGGGACCGGTGTTGGCATTATTTAGCAAGTCCTAAGGCTTGTTAAATTTTCCATAATGATTTATTTTTTCTGGGCAAGGTTATTAGTCTTGCGCCAGAGGCTCCCCGACGGGGAATCGAACCCCGGTCTCCCGGGTGACAGGCGGGTATACTAACCACTATACTATCGAGGAGCCCTCTTATACGTTTACCTCTTATAATATTCATTGTTATTGGATTTATTGTTATACTATTTATGTTCTACTGTGGTGATATCATATTCCTTCAATATTATATTATAAATAAATAAATAAATAAATAAATAAATAAATATATATATATATCTATATGTAGCATACGAGTTTGCAGTATACGACTTGGCAGAGTTCACCGTATAAGAGTTACTAGTATAATATTGCATAGTATAACCACGTCGGTATAAATTATAATGGCTGTTATATTTTAACATACCTGTCTCATAATGATAGAGGTATAACATCAATGATACATAAGAAACAGTCGTCTCTTGGTATTTGTGGAGTGCGCATTGCTATTCGAGAAAAAAAAACAAAATATCGATTTTGCATGTTTTTGTTTTTCACACACAAGTTAATGTCATCATAATGTTTAATATAAGAGTGAATAGTGAATAGTATAAGAGTGAATAGTATAAGGGTGTGAAATATACAGGCGAAGAGTATAAAATGAATGATATAAGAGTGAAAAGTATTCGAATTAACGGCACAGAGGTGATTGGTATACGAGCTAATAGTATTTTTTTTTCTTTTTTACACAAACACGCGAGTTATGTTATTCTAAATTTGCACTTAAATGAAATAAAGAAAACACTTTCAAATAAAAATTTATATTTTTATTTAATTTTTTCGAGGATATGAACCGTCGGAGATTCGTTTCTTAAATTCAATTTTTTTAAAATCAAATCTTATATATATATACTTATCTTTCTACATTGCATTATGCTTAATTACCTATTTTCGTGTGTCCACGAATTCTTGTGATTTGCCTTTAAATCAGTTCTTAATAGATTGTATTTCCATCTAGAGAAAATGTGTTATTAGGTATTGTCGTAACATATATTGCGATAGACATTACATTGCAATTTGCTTATTTTATATTTTAATGTTTCTATTGAAATTTATTATTTGTTACCTGCGATTATGTTTCCGTCTAGAGGAAATGTGTGATTAGGTTATACATTCCGGTTGATGGGTTTTTTTGGTGTCGTCGAAGGATTCTTTGACGTAACACACACGAGTCACCTTTTCTTCTTTTTTAGTTCTTCGCTCGGAGGTGTTCCTCTCGTTAAGGAGAATAACGTACTAAATAATATATCTCGCGACGGCAAAAATTCTCACCGAAAAAAGATTCGTCAAGTTGTTGTCTCTTTCCCCTCGTTCGACCCTTTTGTATTTCCTCCGTACCTGATGACCTTTTCTACCTCGGCGGTATATTTTTGTGTTTTTCCTGGTGATTAATTACCCAGGGTATTTTGCCTGGTCGCGATCATTATTTTCGGCTGCGATACTTACAGGTAACTACAGTAGGGTACATGTTAAAAATAGTTGCCGTATTTGAGACTGTACCTACGGTGATTTTTTCGCGATGGGAAAATCGAATTGCGGCTGGCTCCAGAGGAGATCACCAGTATTGTCCAATACTTGGCCGGGTGGCGTTTTTGTACTTTTTGCCGCGTTGGTTAATTAATTTTTCAGCTAATGCATTTCCAACGACTTCGTTTCAGAAAAATGTGATTTTTCTGTCGCCGTGTAGGCACAAGGAGTTTGGTGAAACATGCAACCCACATGTAAGAGAGCACGTGCGGTTGAGGACGAAAGTATGCCTGGGCGAACTAACGGATTTACCCTACAGTGTTTTGTAGGGTTCGTAGAACCGCCACAGCACTATCATGACCATGGGGTGGTTTTTGAAAAATTATTTTACGTTGGGTCCCAAAACTCAATACCAGACATGTGGCATTCCAAATACCAATGTAATTATAGTTGCAGGTTCTTTGTGCACATTTTTAGTTTTGTCCTTTTATATAGTTAATTCCTGCGATGCAAAATAATTACGTGAAGCTACGAGGGTTGCCTCTTATGTTTCGGGATTTGGCAACCCTAGCGTTTCAATCCGGCAATTGACAGCTCTGTCGTAAAGTTGGACATTTTTGAGGTTATACGCACTCAGAACGTTTTGACATACGGGCGCTATTTGTGTTGTTTACAGTAACTTAAAAGATTCATCTCGGCCCAAAAATGGAATTAAATCGTCAACATTTTCGTGCGATTATTTTTTACAACTTTCGGCGTGGATTAACTCAGCAACAGTGCATGGATGAACTTAATTCAATTTTTGGCGATGAAGCTCCATCAAGGACCAGTGTTTATCGATGGTATGGTGAATTCAATCGTGGTCGTAGTTCACTCCAAGATGAATTTCGTGAAGGTCGTCCAAAATCAGTTGTTGTTCCGAAAACCATTGATGCTGTGCGCGAACTGATATTGGAAGATCGTCATGTGACCTATCGTGAGATTGAGACAACCTTAGGCGTTAGTGGGACCAGCATACATTCAATATTGCATAAACATTTGACTGTCAAAAAAATTTGTTCACGTTGGATCCCACACAATTTGTCAATCGCCCAAAAAAAGGCTCGTGTCAATTGGTCGAAAGAAATGCTCAAAAAATACGGTCGCGGTGCTTCGAAACACGTCTATGACATCGTGACAGGTGATGAATCGTGGATTTACGCGTATGAGCCCGAAAGTAAACAGCAGTCGACTGTCTGGGTGTTTCAAGATGAGCCAAATCCAACAAAAGTTGTTCGCGCACGAAGCACTTCCGAGCAAATGGTCGCCTATTTTTTCGGAAAAACTGGACATGTCGCAACCGTACTACGAGAACAACGCAGAACAGTCAATTCTGAGTGGTACACAACCATTTGTTTGCCAGTTGTCTTCCAAGAAATCAGGAAACCCAACCGCCGAAGACGGATCACTCTTCACCACGACAATGCGAGCTCTCACACATCGGCTGCGACAACTGCATTTTTGAGCACCCAAAACATCGATTTGATGGGTCATCCGCCGTATAGTCTCGACTTGGCACCGAATGACTTCTTTTTATTCCCGTACGTAAAAAACAAACTGAGAGGTCAACGTTTTTCGACACCTGAAGAAGCGGCTGCTGCATTCAGAATGCATGTGTTGGAGATACCTCAATCAGAGTGGCAAAAGTGCTTCGACAATTGGTTCAAACGCATGCAAAAGTGTATAGATCTTCATGGGGAATATTTTGAAAAACAATAAAGTGATTTTCGATGATCAATATTTGTTTTAGTTCTCTAATCCCGAAATATAAAAGGCAACCCTCGTATAATAGAGTCCTTAATTTTCTTTTACATTTCGCATGTTTTTACTTCACCTCAGTGGCTATGTTGTTAAGGGAGTTTCGTAGCCCAAATTGCATTTATATTTTGCGGTCTATCAAATGCCAAACCTATTAAAGCAGTATGTGTTTCAGTAATTTTGATTAACGTTTCGTTTAACATAATTCTAATCCGACAGAAGCAAACGTATTTTATGTCCAAGAGACGTTGGAAAACCTAAATATATTTCTACCAAAACTCATTACCCTTAATTAAGGGATACGTTTCTCAAAAAATTAAACCTTCACTTGGTATATTTAGACGAGAATCGTAGTTACACTTTGCCTGCAAGTTGGCATGATGGGAAATTACGAGGACATTGTATATTTCTCATATAGTTCCAATGCACAAGTATTGTACGTACAATGGCTCAGGCCAACATTCCATTGTCATTGTGGTAGTGTTTGTAATTCCATTTATTCAGAGAAATTGTCCAATATGCGCTTCCTCTATTTTCTGACGTTCATTTGCACACAGCAACTTTAAATCTGCAGACTAAGTGCGGCAATAGCCAATCCGTTGTTCAGTGCCAGTAATTTAATTAATTGCGCCAGCGTGCTCAAAAAAAATTTCGACACCGAATTGGTTTATTGATTTTCAATTACATGCCGCTGCTACGCGCATCGTGACACATTGCACAATTATGGCGTTTTAATTTGATTTGGTGTTGCATACAGAGATCTTTGTGACCAAAATTGTCATTGAATAAAATTGAAATAAATCAATTTGTATTGGGCACTCACTTCCACCATTGACCGCATTTAAAATAAAAAATTAGTTTTATAAAAGGAATATATATATATTGCTTTTAGGGGTTTTCGAATATTTGAGTGATTTTAGGGGACTAGAAAATATTTCGCGATCTGCAACTTCTCACAATTTTATAAAAGTAAATCTTTATGCATTGCCTAGTTGCAGAGCTGTCAATTGAAATTGCATGCACACAAACGCACGCGTACCTCCATATGAGCTCAGCTCTCGAGGGAGTTAACACTCAAAACCCTAATTATCTATAATGAGTCAATCCACAATATATATTACAATCTACATTACGGATGACTCAACATACAATCTACATTACGGATACATTTATTATCTATAAAATACTCATTAGCATTTCTTTATCTTCACTAGCATCCTTATCAACCGAATATGTATAAAAACGAAACATTCACAACTAGAATGGCAATTACTCTAAGCCACGAACATGGTTCGGACATTGTGATCATTAAGTCCTATTGTAAATTAGTCATTTAACTGAAGGAAAAAATAAAGACACCGTCAAGCAAGAAATAAACCTCTACTTGACAAAGTAACGAAAAATATTTTTTACCTTTCCGTGGCGGCAATAAGAATAACTAGGGCAAAGGCCGTCAAAATTTGATATGTAAACCCTTCTAAACATATTTTCTATAGCTTTTGGTACCACCACCAGGCGTTTCTTTTTACTGCGTATGTGGTAGGCTGTACATCAACGTCTCGTTGTCTCTTGAAGAACCGGCCTATTATTATTATTATTATTATTATTATTATTATTATTATTATTATTATTATTATTATTATTATTATTATTATTATTATCATTATTATTATTATTATTTTTTTTATAATATAATTTTTTATTTCTTCCTATTATTATAATTTACTTACTCGCTAGACAAAAATGATTAAACTCTAGCTTATGTTATCTTATTATTATTTAATGTGCATTGTTCTGCGCTGTGGTCCTGTCCGCATCTTAAGCATCGATACTGCATTTCGCAGTTTGCTGCTGAGTGCCCGAACCTTTGGCAGCGAAGACATTGGATTATATCTGTGCCTTTTTTCAATTTGTCCCATGTGACAATTTGATGGTTCAGGATAGTGATTTTTCTAAGTCCACCAATTTTGCTCCCGGGGCCCAGCTGCACCAGGAAGAATGGTAATTTTCGATTCTCCCGTCTAGCCCTAGCTGTATTGAAAGGTTTTACCGCGATAAACTCAATATCTTTACAGTTAAGCTCTCGTAGCGTTTGTAATAGAACTTCTGGTTCTGTTTCAGGGTCGACGCATTTTAGTAGAACCGTTATATTCTTTACTTCTTTCGGGGTGTATGTGTAAAATTCCGCGGTGGCCCTTTTTAGCACATGTTTCATTTCTTCGAAGTCCTCAACCGAATTTGTGTGTATGGCAAACCTGTTCCATATCAGCCTTTTAATTAAAAAATCCTCCCCAATAGAAAGCTTACATAGACTTATCAGTTCGTTACAGTCCATATCTATAATGTTGATGGGTGGCATCTTCGTTTTCCTTTTTGCTGCCTGTTGCTTTTGTTGTGGTTGTTGTTGTGTAATCTCTTGCGGTGGATATGTGGCAACTCTAACAGATACACACAATTTACAAGCAAAAATAGTGAAGAACACGAACGAAAAATCGAATAAGAAAAATACATCAGAACCGTATACTAAGCGAAAAACAAAAATAATTCACATCAGTGGAGTATAGTCGAGTTTGGAAATCAAATTCTAAACACGGTCAGTAGCCTGATGTGTAACGCTTAGGTAAAATTTTTTTCGTGGTTCGAGCTGTCATAGCGTCAGTTCGAATCACACGATCTTCTTCACTATTATTTCAAACGTTATAGACATCATTTTTGTTGGCTAGGCTTCTGTTGTGCACATTGTTGCTGATTTTTCTGCTGCTGTTGTTTTACCATTAGCTGGTCCTTTTCAGCCAATTCTTTTTTTCTGCGACGCTTTTCTGCTAATTGCGCCCTTGCTCGGGCTAGCTTCGTGTCAAGATCGCTGATTTCCCCCTTCTCGTCCTCAGTCTCGGTAGTTGCTAAACGTGCAAACATGTTATTGGCCACATGGCCGTCGTTATATGGAACCGGGGGGAATGTATTGTCCTCTTCCATTTTTTGCGACTTTTCGAGCAAGTCTGTTATTGCCACGTTTGGCTTGTTGATTTTTGTTGTCGCTCGTGTTAGTGGGGAGCTCGCTGGGCGTTTTATTAACGTGGACTTTGGTTTCAATTTTTTAATATTTTGTTTTTTGTCTGCCATTCTGCATGCTGAGGGTCAGTACACCTAGCTTGTTGCATCCAAGATAGCAGGACAGTCTTTGTTGTAAACCAGTTATTAGGTTGGCTTCACTTTGTAATTTCACTATATGTTTTAGTTCCTTTTGTCTTTTTGTTTCTTTTATATTTATATTTATTATTTTTGTTTTGTTTTCCTTTTACTTTAATTTTTTTTTTTGCTAAACACGTGCTCTCATACACTCTCACAGCTGGTTAGTATTAAACTGTGTTTGTTTTGACTGTCAAAACACGTGGCTTCGTTCTCTTTTATTTGATTATTATTATATATAATAACTTTGTTTTGACTGTTCTTATCACTAGAATTTATTTATTTTTAAATAGTTTTTATATTACAACCACTCGCGGCTCATAAAAGCAACTTTTACATTTAACTCGGTCGCCGATGTAGCGATCCTAAATCGCTACTCCTATCCAAATTCCCAGTATCACCAAATAATCCAAATTTCATATTGAAGCAATGAGCGATAGATTAAACCAAAAGTCATTTTGTCGCACATTGATTCAATTCCACATAATACACCCAAATCCTGTATTGAGTCATATGTACAACGAATTTAACCAAAAGTTAATTCATCGTACATTGACTCAATTCCCAAAATCCTAACATCATGAAATGCTAAATTCAAAACCCATTTCATGATTCCCCTTCCCAGAATCTATCCAACAAAATCCTTAAACAATTCTCGGAACAAAAAAAATTTCAATCGAAGCACGCCAAGTCTTGCGTATGCTTCTTGGAATTTTGACATTAAAATAGTTGAGAAAAGTCAACTACAAAACCTATAAAAGGGCAGTGCTTTTCAATTTCGGGATCAGCATATACATACTCAAAATGACTTCTCACTTCATGACTTCGAGTCACGACTTAATAGTGAGAGCTGAGAGAACACAGTGATAGTTATTTAAAACAAATAAATAATTAAAAAAAAAAAAATTTATAATTTAAATTTAAAAAAAAAAAAAAAAAAAAAAAAAATAATAAAAAAAAAAAAAAAAAAAAAAAAGTTTGGAAAAAAAAAAAAAAAAAAAAAAAAAAAAAAAAACATTGAAAAAAAAAAAAAAAAAAAAAAAAATTTAGTGAACAGGAAACATCTTTAGGTTTGATATATTTTAATTTAACTCATATTTATTCTTTTTAATTTAGAAGGATTGTTTAGGTCTACTTGTTCCCTTCTTGGTTTCTGTTTGTTCCTCTTCTCTTCTCCTTGCGTCACACGCGTTTTTTGTTTCCTTTTTTGGTGCTCGATGGTGGCAACATCGAAATAGATGGACACCTACTCTTCTCGTGGTGTGGGCCATCAGCCCGATCAGGGCATGATGGCTCTCATAGGGAGATTAAGGGAGGACCTCGAGGCTCTCAGGGCAGAGAACGCTGTCCTGAGAGATAAATTGTCGCGACTCGAAGCAGCACCGCCCGCATCCCCGTCCAGTGCCAGTTCGGAGGCTTCTGATTCGGAATCAGAGGTCGAGCCCGAGTTGGAAAGTCTCGCTGAGAGTTCCGACGAAACAATGGACGACGGTGACTCCCGCACCCCCACCCCAAACTCGTCCAGAGCCCCTAAGCGGAAAACACCGCTTCCCATAATAAACTGCGAAGGAGGACCTTCCAATAAGCGCGCGGCCACCGGTTCCCCGCCAACGCCGCACCCCAAACTGTTGTCGAACCCCGCGATAACACCAACTCATGTCAGGGTCGTACCTCCGCAGCAGCCTTGCCCACCACGACCAACTCCATTAGATAACCCAAAACCAAAGGCTGCTGGTGTTACCAACACTGTTCAGCCAGAGGTCGGGGAACGCCCACCTGTTTCTAAGAAGAAACAGCAACCCGGGGTCTTTGCACGAGACCTCAATTTAAAAAATTTCGTCGGTGATATGAACCGGCTAGGGATATCTAACTTCAAGGCAAAGACCTTAAGTCCATCCCTAAATAAAATCATAGCCTACGATAGGGAAACCTATCGCACGGTTAACGACAACCTCAAGGCCAAGGAGGTGAATTATTACACCTTCACTCCGGCCGACGAAAAGTCGAGGACAATCCTCTTAAAACGAGTCGCTGCCTCTTGGGAAAAGGACGACATCGTAACTGCTCTTGAGGCAACATTTCCTAACGTCAAATTCATTGACGTCAAAAAATTCTCTCCCCCACAGCGGTTTGTGAACATCAGACCGCAAAGATACACCAAGCTGAACATATGGCAGCTTCTCCTTGCCCCAGGAACCGACATAGATTCCATAATACGGACAAAGTCGCTTCCAACTTTGCATCAGCAAGTTGTCTTCGAGGTATTTCATAACAGAGAAATACCTCAATGCAGACGTTGCCAACGTTTCGGGCATGTCTCCCGAAACTGCAACATGGGTCGCCGTTGCGTTCGTTGCGGAAAATCCCACGATATTGGCAAGTGCGAACTTCCGCTAGCGAAATACGATCCCGCAACAAATGTGCAGGATGAAATAACACTGCCAACTTGCTGCAACTGCGGCAACAAAGGGCATCCGGCCAGTTACAGAAATTGTCCTAAATATAAGGAAATTAAACTAAGATCCAAGGAGACTCGAGCTAAGCAAACAGCCAAGTCAGACTTCGGAAAACAGGCCACACAAAACCTCATCCAAAATGGATTCACATTTGCCGACATGCTTAGGGGTCAGCAGGCAAGGAATACAAAAACCCTTTCAACTCCTCCCCCTCAAAAACATACTCAAGTCCCTAAGCGAGCCCCGGTAAAGGCCAACACGACGCCTCAAATTCAAGCGGTGGTGCAAAAGCCTCCGAGGGGGCAATCTTCAATGCTCGAGAAACTACTTAGTTTCTCCCGCTTAATTGAGGATATCCGACCCCGATATGAGAAACTATCAACCGAGGCAGAGAGGGAGGCCCTCCTTTTCACTGCATATGCAAGACATACCCTCCACAATGGATTCCAAAATTAAAGTTATCCTCTTAAATGTCAACTCCCTTGTTTCGCATTCCAAGCGTATGATAGTTTCTGACTTCATAAAGGAAAGCCGGGCGGACGTGGTACTTGTAACCGAAACTAGGTTGCATCCATGTCACCGTCCCGTATTCCCAAACTTCTCCATGATTCGAAGAGATCGAACCCTCACTGGCGGTCCCACCATCAACGGAGGGGGAACTCGTATACTGGTTAATAGCGGACTTCGCCATGAACCTATTGACCTCCCACACCTAGAGTCCATAGAGGTGTCTGGAGTTGAACTGCATCTGGCTAGTAATGGTAGAGTGAATATATACTCCGTATACCACTCGCATAAAACCAATAATGGCCCCATTAATCCCGAAGATATCGGCAAACTAATAAGGACCTCGGGGCATACACCCTTCATCATAGGCGGCGACTTTAACTCCAGACATCCCCACTGGAACAACTCTGTCTCTTGCCCAAATGGCACAAAACTGTACCAATGGTACACCGCAAACAGGTATGCCCTCAACTTCGAAATAGTTGCACCTACGGTTGGTACTCGAGGTAACTCAATTCTGGACATATTTATTGTGTCCAAAGACTTACTTCCACAAATCACTCCTCCTCAAGTTTCAGCGGGTGTATCTGACCACAATGCTGTGACCACATTCATTCGCGGCTATCGAGCATCCCGGGCTCATATCAGATACATACCCGATTATGGGCGGACTAACTGGGACAACTTCAATATTACATTGAACGATAAACTCCACCACTTCTCTCTTCCCACTGACAGGAACCTAACGACGGTTGAGATAAACAACGTTGCAAAACGACTTCACGAGATTCTAGTTGAAACTTCGGAGACTCATGTCCCGAAGTATAAACTTGAAAAGACCTATCAGATTCCCCATGACGACATCACTCTTCGTCTCATCCGGGAGCGTAAAAAGCTCTGCAGAATGAGATATCGTCACCGCTTTACGCAAAGGGAGCCATTATTGCGATCCATTATTCACAATATTGGTACACTGATAAAACAGAGAATCCAAAACAATCGTACCCGACAATTGGAAGACAAGCTGAAGGGTATTCAGATGGACCAGAACGTTTATAAAAATGTTAAAAAGATATGTGGCACTTCCCGCATCACTGGGCCAATTATGCACAATGGTGTTGTTGTCAATAACGACACCAATAAAGCAAATATCATCGGAGAGACCTTCGAAAACAATCACAAACTCACTCTCCAAGATGGCGACCCGGAAACTAATGCAATCGTTAGTTCAGAGGTCCACAGTAAGTTGGACGACTTCAACGAGCCAATTGTTGTCTTTAACCCAACTAACAGTGCATACTTCGATGACACGCGTGATAATGGTCACGGTTTCATCACACCAAATACCCTACAGAGTCTGGTTAAATCTCGACACCCTAAGAAGTCACCTGGTATCGACAACATGTCATACCACTCGTTGCGAAGGCTTTCTGCCTTATTCTTTATAAAGCTCTCCATTCTGTTCAACCATGCTTACAACATGGGGTACTTTCCCCAAGCTTGGAAGCACGCTATTATTTGCCCAATAGCAAAAGTTGGGAAACCAACGTATCACCCCTCAAGCTTTCGCCCTATCTCGCTTCTCACTTGCATCAGCAAAATATATGAAAAATTCATATACGAAAAGCTAAATAACTTTGTCAGTGCCAGGCACCTAATACCTGATTTCCAATTCGGATTTCGAAGAGCGCACAGCACCACTATGGCTCTTAACTTATTTCAAAACCACGTCTGCGTGCGGCTCTTTAATAAGGAACCCACCGTTGCGGTAAGCCTAGACATCGAAAAAGCTTTTGATACGACTTGGATCGAAGGTCTCGCCTTTAAACTTCTGAATACTGGCCTCAGTAGAACGCTATGTAGCATCATCTACCAGTTTGTTCTAAACAGAACCTTCCAAGTTAGAATGAATGGAAAGCTATCCCGAACTTTTCACGCCGCTGCAGGCGTACCACAGGGCTCCATTCTAGGCCCCATCTTATTCAACATTTACACCTCCGATATTCCCCGCCCCGCGGACGGGAGAGTAAACCAAATATGCTATGCGGATGACGTCCTGGTGTACACGTCAACCAAAGGCCCTAACCTCGCAACAAATCGACTCAACCGTCACTTGGACGAACTGTATCAGTATTACAGTCGATGGAAAATCCGACTTAACCCATCCAAAGCAGTAGCCATAATTCTGAGTAGTAAACACTCCCAACCTACCTCTCGATATTCACAGAATATTCGAATAAAAATGGGAGATACTACGATTAGACCGCAGGACAAGATGAAATATCTCGGGGTCACTTATACCCCAAAAATGAATTTCATCAAACATGTGACCCACATTCTCCAAAGGGGCCTTGGTCGGTCTAAGCAACTGCACAACATCCTGAAGTGGAGGAACAAAGTTGACACCAAAGTTAAGCTTCTCTGCTATAAGCAGCTAATCCGATCTGGAGTATCGTACGCCTTTCCCATATGGTCCTGCATATCTTCGGCTCAAATGGAAAGACTTCGGGTTTTCGAAAGGAAACTCCTCAGAAGATGCACCAATCATTCTAGAAGGGCTGACGGTCGTCATTACCCCAACTCTCACCTATACGAAGGCGCCTCCATTACCCCTATCGACGAGTACTTGCTTCAATTAGCATATAAGTACCTCGACAACATTCAGAACAGCGAGAACCTACTTGTACGGGACTCTTGCGTTCTTGACCCTTCTCTCTCTCGATCTCTTCGGATCAAACCCCCACAATTTCTTCTTCAGTATAAAACTGAAGAAAGCACCCTTCCCAACAACATTCCCCTCTATAACAGAGGATTTCTGGACCCATCCCATAGGGTCTACAATTAACAAACCAAACACACGAACGCACAGTACAAGACGGCACAAATACAAACATACACACCGACCAAAGAGCAGATTATCAGACGCCAAAGACGTGATCTGCGTTTACTACCGCACCCAAGACCCACCGGTCTTGTAAGATTTCTTTCCCACCATCCCTCTATAAAAGTAGTTAGAGAACACTTGGACTAACACTGTCCACACTATCCTTGGATACCCCCCTTTTTTCTTCTCTTTTCAGATGCCGCGAGACCGAGCCCAATATCCTCACGGATGTGGGTGATTCTGGTTATCGCAAGATGACCAGAAGTCAGAGACAAGATGAAGGACACATATGTCCTGTCTCGCCAAATTCGGCCTTCTCGCCACATTTTTTTTTTTTTTTTTTTTTTTTTTTTTTTTATTTCGGGATCAGTAGAAGTACAGAGGCCGAACCTATGGCCAACGAAATGTAAATCCCGATCAGTCTAATTTTCAAACCCCGAAGCGCTGGCCGGTTGTCAAATCACCCATATAATTTCATAAAATAAAGAGAATACAGTCCCCTGAAGTTTTTTAACCTTTTTCTTTTTCACTTTTCTCATCGAAACTCCGGGCTCTTCTCCCGCCGCTTTGGGAAAGCACGGCACGGAGTATTACACCGAATTGAAAACACGTCCGCACTCGGTCACTGTGTACCGTTGTGTCAACCGGCATATTGTGCTGTAGGACCCCTGTCATGTTTAGGAGAAGTAATTAACTATCTCTCCGAGAAAAAAACTTTTTGGTGAGATATCAATATATCAATTAATAGGTTCCGTCCGAGGAATTGTTTCAAAGTCTCTGTTCTTGGGTTGCAACAATGACATAGGGTAAAGAATTCTGGGTGTGGTAGGATATCTCGGAGTGTGAGGCTAAACAGACTGCCGGCTCTCAGTGCATCTGTAAGTAACCGATGATAGTGAACTGTTTTTGCTTTTTACATAACATTAAATACATTCGACTGAGAATTATGGCATTAATATATGACTACTATAATTAAATCCGCTATGAGTAAAGCAATTTAGACTTAACCGATACAACTTACTATGACCTCCGAGTGATGCGTTGTCGACTCCACGTCTAGAGATCTGGGTGAGCTCTGTTGTATTCCAGAATACTACCCTTATTCGCTTTAACACTAACTCATGTCCTTTCAAACACAACCCTTAAAACTACTTCCTCACATATCTTACATTCTCAGTTAGCACATTTCATAAATAAACGGACACAATATTCTATATCCAGTCCCTTACAGCACATTTCATAAATAAGCCCCTTTTCATAACAAGCACATTTTTCATTTCAAAACATGGCCACTTTGATTTTCGTTCAAAGTTTATTCAAAATTCTAAGTCACAGAGACTTCTAGATTGTTTTGTTCAGTTTATACGCCACAGTCAGTTAGAACAAAATGTTCTATATAAACATGTAAATTTATATGAAAAAGGTAGAAAGAAGCTTGAGATAGCTGAGTTCGATAAAATAAAATAAAAAATAAAACAAAATATTCAAATAAAGAAAAGTTTAATTATTTAATAACCCCTTAATTATTAATAATTATAATAACCTCCTCGCTCTTCCCTCGAAAGAGGACGCACGGCGTTGGAGCCGTAACACTGGTGGCAGCGGTGGGATCCACGAAGACTGGTGGACTCCCCGAAGGACGACTCTTTCCTCGAAGGAAGACCGATCCACGAAGACTCCCCGAAGGACGACTCTATCCTCGAAGGAAGACCGATCCACGAAGACTGGTGGAATCCTCGAAGGAAGACCAATCCTCGAAGGAAGACCGATCCACGAAGACTCCTCAAAGGAAGACCAATCCTCGAAGGAAGACCAATCCCCGAAGGACGACTTAATCCTCGAAGGAGGACTCGATCCCAGAGGAAGATTAGTGCAAGATAAAACCCTAAAGAGGGAAAGAAGGTCCTCATTTTCGACTTGGATGGCGGAACATTCGATGTATCGAGTGCAAATAACTTCGAAATTTCCTGTGCCGATGAGTTCCAGAGGAAATCTAAATTAACCTCAGTGGCAGCAGATGAAAAAAAAAAGCCCCACAAGAAGACAACACCTCAGAAAAAAAAAGAACAAAACATCAATCAACATATATTAGTAGTAAGAATCGTTAGCGAAATATCAATTTTTCTGTTCATTTTTCCGTAGGAATATTTTTACCTTGGAACTTTTAACTTTTCCTTTATACTAACAATTTTGTCCGATAGAAATTATTTCGAATATTCTCTTTCCAGTATTTCGACGACATTTCCGTTTTGTCTTTTTCGCCGAATTTTCTTTCTCTACAGCTTTGAGACCAAATTAACTTTCTTTTTCATATATATTGAATAACTAAAAGAAAGGCCATTTTTATATACCGTATTTTTAAGAAGTGATTTTGCCATACATTGATTTCAGAGTTTTCAAGATTACGAGTCCGTATTACACGAGACAGGCGGCTAGGCAGGGGGAAGAACAAATCCACTCTCTACAAATACACCATAACCCCCCTGAAATGGCTCTTTCTGTCGGAATTTCTGATGTTTTCAGAATCGTCCCTACCTTTGACGGAAAACCCTGGGACCTAGATAAATTTATTTCCGGGGGAGACGTTTTATTTAGATCTATAAAAAGGGCAGACCCGGAGATATATGAAACATTTTTGGAGCTAGTCAAAAATAGACTAGAGGGTCCTGCCTATGATCTAATTAGGTATAGCACAATTGCTAAATGGGAGGATTTAAAGGATAAACTTGAATCAGAATATAAAGAGGAGCAATCTCGGTCAACGGCACACAATGAGTTGATATCCCTGAAACAAAACTTCAGAGAAACCGTTCGGGAATACGGAGATAGAGTTGCGAATGCTCTGAGGACGCTGAACTCTGCTACGTGTGAAATAACAGCGGGCGCGGTGGTTAGAGAATTCTTGATAGAAGAAAACTCAAAATTGGCCGTGCAAATATTTGAGGATGGTCTCAAGAATGAACAACTGAAAATCCTAGCCAAAGTCCATGGGGGAAGTAGTTTAAAACAGTCTATTGCACATGTAGTATCACATGCTGCTCGAATGGACAACTCTCCCAGGCCATATAACTATAATGACAGATTTAATCGAATAGTCTGCCAAACCTGCGGTAAGCCAGGTCATTCTCAGGACACATGTTATCGGAACATGCAGTCCAACAATTTTCCGAATAGACAACCAATAAAAAGAGAATATAACATTATATGCAATTTCTGTGGACGGAATAATCACACAGAGAACGAGTGTAGATACAAGATATCTAGGAATGGACCATGCTTAACAAATTACCAACAAGGTACACCAACGCGTAATCCATTCCGAAATAATCCTGCAAACACCGAAAATCGTTTTAGTGAAAATCCTAGAATCACCAATAGACAAAACGATAGGCAAAATGTTCACTTTTCTCGGGTGCAAGAGTCGGAAAACGAGGCCTGACGCCAACCCAGTTTTATGGAAGACAGACAAAATTTTTCTATTTATAACATTAGATCTTTGGCAATAGATAACGACAATTTTAATGAAGCTCCTAACCAAATAACTAAAGCGATACAGATAAACGAAGAGAAAACAAGCACTAATATAAATATTCCGACTCATACTCCAATTTTGGAAAATAATTCAGCAACACAGACTGAAAATTCGAAATTTTCAGCAGTAGTAAACACTGAAATCCCTAATATTTCGGATATCCCTATTGACAACACAGACACTTCAGCAACCAAGACTGAAAACTCAGCAATATTAAAGACTGAAAATTCAGAATTTGCAGAAAATACACAAACAAAAATCCCTCACATTTCGGCTATCCCTATAGACAACCCCGACACTTCAGCAACAAAGACTGAAAATTCAGCAGTGGTAAAGACTGAAGATCCAAAAGGTGGAATAAAAATCGAAACCCAGGTCAGTTCGGTAGTTAACACTGAAGAACACCATGTTTCAGCAGCAAAATCTGAAGGATTGAAGGTTTCTACAGCAGATATAACTGAAGAAATAGTTCAAACAGCAAATAAGTCTGAAGAACTATACGAATCAGTAAATGAGACTGAGAAACTAAACGATCCATCAGCAATGAGTAAGACTGAAAAGGTAAACGTTCCGACAGAAGTTAAAGCTATAGAAAATGATGACATTGAGCCGAAAACACTAAACATTTTAAATAACGATACTGAACAACAACACGAAGTAATGAAAATTGAAAATAATAATTCAATTAAAATAGGTATTGAAAAGAAAAACCTTATAAATACCTTACAAATTAAATTTTACAACAATAAACATGTATTCGAACACAAAATAAGAAAAAATAAAAAGGTACACAGTCATTTAGGACAACTGATATCATTTCTTAAGAAAATGTTTGGTATTATGCAATTCTATGCAGTCATCATAATACTAGGCCCAAAAAAGTTTTGGAAAATTTTCCATAAATTTAAGGAAAAGATAGACACTTAACAAATGGCCTTTGTTTTTATTCAATATATAAAACAATTGTAAGAAATGACGGAAACGAAAAAAAAACAAAAAGGGGGAGAAAGAAAGAAAATTTTAGAAAAAAAATTTTTTATTATATACTGGGATATAATACATTTTAAAATATATATTGGGATATAATATATTGGAAATTCGAACGAAAAAGAGAATTTTGAGAAATAATATTAATTATATATATCGAAAAAAAAAGTTGTTGGATAATAAAAGAAAAGGTTCCAAGTGGAAATATTAAGTTAGTTAGAAATATTTAAAGTTAGTTAAAAGATAATGTAAGTAGACTATAAGTAAACTTTTGGATTATTGTAACCTATTTTTCTAGTATTACGAACTTTTGAACGCCATTGTAATTGAACGAAAATCCAAGTCTGTAATTAATCCTAATCTAAGCAATAGTTAACAGAAAATTATTCTCTTCAAGGATAATTTTCTTTCTCGAAGAAGGGTGGGATGTTGTATTCCAGAATACTACCCTTATTCGCTTTAACACTAACTCATGTCCTTTCAAACACAACCCTTAAAACTACTTCCTCACATATCTTACATTCTCAGTTAGCACATTTCATAAATAAACAGACACAATATTCTATATCCAGTCCCTTACAGCACATTTCATAAATAAGCCCCTTTTCATAACAAGCACATTTTTCATTTCAAAACATGGCCACTTTGATTTTCGTTCAAAGTTTATTCAAAATTCTAAGTCACAGAGACTTCTAGATTGTTTTGTTCAGTTTATACGCCACAGTCAGTTAGAACAAAATGTTCTATATAAACAAGTAAATTTATATGAAAAAGGTAGAAAGAAGAGAGCTCAGCTTAAGATAGCTGAGTTCGATAAAATAAAAATAAATAAAAATAAATATTTAAATAAAAGAGATCTTTTATTATTAAATAAATATAATAACCTCCTCGCTCTTCCCTCGAAAGAGGAAGCACGGCGTTGGAGCCGTAACAGCTCCAACTCCTTGTGATGTCGTCGATCGGGTCTAGCGGTCAATTGATTGGTAGTTAAAATCCAGATGTATGATATGGGGCTGGGCTCCAATCTGTCTGGTCTAAATGTGTAGTCGGCTCCTCAAAAGCTCCGGCTCGAATGACCAATGTTTCGTCGCTGTGTTGTGGCATGCTGCTCGTGGACTGTATTCATTTGATGGAGTCAAACTCGCGATCCCGTAAATGAAAGCCAGGTTAATATCAGTTGTAGAATTCACTTATTATATTCGTTATCTATATTTCAATGAGTATAATGAACCTACACACTGTTACTTTTTGTTGGGGTTGTATTTAGCACAAGCTGCGGATGAGATGAATGAATCTGTAAGTCGGTTGGTTGGGGAGCACTGCTGGGACGAGCAGACCGTTGCGAATAACTCGAATGGGCGACCAAGAAGATTTGTTATCAACCTGCCTCAAGTTTCTTGCGCTTAGGCCTTTCTGGTTCTTTTTTGGAATTCTGATGTTTATTTATTTAGAAGCTTAGCAAATTCATAAGATTGAACCGAAAACAATTTAGCGAGGAAGATGTCTTTTTAATTGGTCGTGACATTTAATTTGAAATTGGTTATTATCATTGCGAACGAACCACGTTCTTCTGAAATTTTTCTTTTCTTTCTTTTTTTTTGTTCGATTTTCGACCAATTATCGCTCCTCCACCTGTCCTTTACTATCCCACAGATTTTCATCATCATCATCGGGACTACAACCGGGAACCGGTCTTGGCCTCATTTAGCAAGTCTCGAGGCTTGTTAAATTTTCCATAATAATTTATTTTTACGGGCAAGGTTATTAGCCTTGCGCCATCCCACAGATTTTAACTCATTCGAAATCAAGAGCTGTACTGTTGTACTGTTCTCTTGATTTCACCCCAGTATTTCTTGCGTCGCAACTAAACTTAATCGATACCGAGCTCAGAGATTGTGGCACAAGATAACACTTTGAGTGTAGAGCGTGGAGAGTTATTTCAAAGGATTATGATGGGCACTCTCATGACCACTAGTTGCAATTCGCAACATATGGCACCACCTATACATTTAATTATACACGACCATAAACACTCGTATAGCAACATCACATTCGTAGTTCCCTATGTGTTTTCCGAATACTTGGATTGAAGTTAAGTCGATGCATTTATTGCTGCCTTGCATTGGTTTTTTTTTTATTTTTATTTTTTTTAAATAAATATACTTCTCCCGGGAGAGGCGAACCTATAACGCCGCCACGCCAGGAGAGACCACCAAATAGTTCTTTGTGAACTGTTGCAGGTTGTAATGCTCCGGAAACACTTGCACGGGGAACTCCACCAGTTCCTCGCTCTGTAACGGAGCGAGTTCTGATACAGGGATGTTCGTGCCGTCAGGAGATGAACCGAAAATTGGTGCGATCCGTCGGATTGTCTCGTAGACCGCATAAAAAGGGAATTGCGCGGAACAATACCACGAATCTCCGAAGAACAGCACCCGTGATAATATCTGTAAAACAGACAGAGGTCGGCTTCGTGCTTTTGATGTGATAGCGACTGTAGTCCCAACGTTAGCGCTGTGTCCCCGATTAAGCGGATCGCTCGTCTATATATGCTCTCAAGCTGGTCGAAATTATGTTTAGGAGTAGACCTCCAAACATGAGAGCAATATTCGAGCGCGGGTGTGATTTGAGATTTATACAGTAGAAAAAAGTTGAGCAGGAGTAAAATATTTCTCAGCTCTAAAAAGATAGCTCTGTTTTCCTGAGGCTGATCTGGCGATGTTCATGCCACGATACATTCCCACAGACCGTGATGCCGAGCATTTTCAAGCTTTCCCCGGATTCGAGGACCTGACCATTCATCAACAGCTGAGGAACCGATGATCCAGTTTTCTTTGTGAATGTTGTATATTGTGTCTTCGCTGCATTGAAATCGACGAGATTGTCCTTTCCCCACTGCATGACCTTATCCAGATCTTGATTCGGAGAGTCAATCTGTCTACATCTCAGCTGGTGCGACGTAGATGCACCAATCGGCCGAACACTCGAAAAAGAGGAAACAAGCATACTATCATCCGCAAAACTGAACACTTTGTTATCCGTTGACTCCAACAAATTATTTATGTGAAGGAAAAACAAGGTTGGAACCAAAATAGAACCTTGGGGCACCCCTAAATTAACAGGATACACATCCAAACACTCACTGTCCACAACATACCGGATCGATCGTATTTTGCGGAAGCTCTTTGTCCAGTCGCAAAGCTGCTGGGAAAGTCCATATGAACGATGTTTGTTCAGCAATGTCCCGTGCTAGACGCGGTCAAAAGCGCTCGAGAAATCCAATGCAACCGTCCTTTACTCAGCATGCCCCACAATCGCGGATGTCCATATATCGGTTATAAGTGTCAAAAGGTTTCCCGTTGACCGCCTGCCACGGAATCCGTATTGACGATCATTCAGAAGCCCATTGCACTCCAAATACTTACTTAACACAGTATTAATGACTCTCTCTATCGCCTGAGACAACATAGACAGTAGTGCCATCGGTTGGTAATTTTATTGGAGACACTTTTTTCCCGTCTTTGGGATTGGCTAAACTCGAGTGATTTTCCAGCAGGCAGGAAAGATCCCCTGTGCATAAGATAACCGGAAGAGTCTGCTAAGAACCGGCAATCTTCCTGCAATCCAGTTCACGTAGAATGCGTTGAATAGTACGTGGGCGGAACCTCACATCCCGCATCGAAGACCGTACTGGCACGATCACAGGCGGCTCCAAAAGACCGGCATCGAGGTTTGAATTCGCGGAAAATAAATTCGCGAACACATTAACTTTATCCTTTGGTTTCGCGAGTAACGTCCCGCTGTCTGTCACCAATAGAGGGGAAGAGGGGAAAGCGAAATTACTGCTGACAGCTCTTGCCATTGACCAGAAGGAGAGCGAACCAGTCGGGCACTGAATGAGTTTATTGCTCACTCTGTCATTGTGAGGTTTCTTCGCGGTATCAATCGCCTGGTTGTACGTGTTTCTGATTCTAACAAAATTAGCTCTGTTCACTTCGGCGAGATTGGAGCTCAATAGCTTAAAAGCTCTATTTTTTCCGCTGTAATCTGCTAGCATTTTTTATCAAACCACGGTTTATCAGATGAACTTCGTTGATGGAATATGGAATGTGGATCTCCATCCCGAGAAGAATAATCTCTGTGGCCCACTCCGCGCATGCGTTAATATCGGAGTCTCCAAAGCACCCCTCCGACCACGGAAAGGATGAGAAGAACCGAAATAAAAAATGTTGGGAAAAATAAAAAGAAAATAGTCGAAGATTTCTTCCGACGATATCGCGGAATGTACAGCGTGACGGGATGGTATTTCACCATGGGACCGACTTACCATCTAAACGAACCTTTTCGCGAACCCGTCCATCAGCCAAGCTCCGAAAGATGGCCAGGGAATTCTACCGACTATTTCGCGGAGCCTATAGTTTGCTGGGGTGGTCTTTCACCGGGCGCCAGGGCATTGGGACCCCACCTATCACTCGGCCTTTAGTCGCCTCTTACGACAAGCCGGCCTAGCTGTGAGTATATTCTAACGCCTTACTCACAGGGCTAAAAATGCTGCTATATTAAAAATCCTTCACGGAAAATCGGGTGCCACCCATAAAAGTACTTACCCACAGCCATGGACACTTGAATCGCAATAATTGAATTATTATGTACACATTTACTGTATCTTGATATTGATGTTGGATGAAAAGTCCTTCTTGGAAAATATGGCAGCACCCATAAATTTAATTACTCGTGACAATAAACACTCGTTTCACAACAACACATTCATCTTTTCTACGTGTTTTCCGAACACTTGTGTTAAAGTTTAGTCGAAAATACGTTGTCCGTTGAGTTTTTTGATATGTGTAGTGCTCTAAAAAGCCCTACCACCTTTTTCCCCCATTCCTACATCCAAATCCCAGGAATAATACTCCAAAACCCAAAATCCTAACAAAACCCGAATTACTTAACCATGATCCTAAATTCGCAATAAACGAATCAAACATTCGTTTATCGCTTAATATTTGCCCCACGGCGTCATCAAAGAAATTGAATTCTTATCTTAAATAAACACTGAGCATCTCACTCAGGATACAAAAATCGGGATTTTTGTATGAAATTGTGTATTTTCGAGATACAAATCTCGATTTGTTTTCCTCTATAAAGGAATAGTTAAGTGATCTCCGGGCCGCAGTACGAGGGTTGCCTTTTATATTTCGGGATTAGAATACAAAAACAAATATTGATCATCGAAAATCACTTTATTGTTTTTCAAAATATTCCCCATGAAGATCTATACACTTTTGCATGCGTTTGAACCAATTGTCGAAGCACTTTTGCCACTCTGATTGAGGTATCTCCAACACATGCATTCTGAATGCAGCAACCGTTTCTTCAGGTGTCGAAAAACGTTGACCTCTCAGTTTGTTTTTTACGTACGGGAATAAAAAGAAGTCATTCGGTGCCAAGTCAGGACTATACGGCGGATGTAATCGATGTTTTGGGTGCTCAAAAATGCAGTTGTCGCAGCCGATGTGTGAGAGCTCGCATTGTCGTGGTGAAGAGTGATCCGTCTTCGGCGGTTGGTTTTCCTGATTTCTTGGAAGACAACTGGCAAACAAATGGTTGTGTACCACTCAGAATTGACTGTTCTGCGTTGTTCTAGTGGTACGGTTGCGACATGTCCAGTTTTTCCGAAAAAGCAGGCGACCATTTGCTTGGAAGTGCTTCGTGCGCGAACAACTTTTGTTGGATTTGGCTCATCTTGAAACACCCAGACAGTCGACTGCTGTTTACTTGCGGGCTCATACGCGTAAATCCACGATTCATCACCTGTCACGATGTCATAGACGTGTTTCGAAGCACCGCGACCGTATTTTTTGAGCATTTCTTTCGACCAATTGACACGAGCCTTTTTTGGGCGATTGACAAATTGTGTGGGATCCAACGCGAACAAATTTTTTTTAAAGTCAAATGTTTATGCAATATTGAATGTATGCTGGTCCCACTAACGCCTAAGGGTGTCTCAATCTCACGATAGGTCACATGACGATCTTTGCGCACAGCATCAATGGTTTTCGGAACAACAACTGATTTTGGACGACCTTCACGAAATTCATCTTGGAGTGAACTACGACCACGATTGAATTCACCATACCATCGATAAACACTGGTCCTTGATGGAGCTTCATCGCCAAAAATTGAATTAAGTTCATCCATGCACTGTTGCTCAGTTAATCCACGTCGACAGTTGTAAAAAATACTCGCACGAAAATGTTGACGATTTAATTCCATTTTTGGGCTCAGATGAATCTTTTAAGTTACTGTAAACAACACAAATAGCGCTCGTATGTCAAAACGTTCTGAGTGCGTATAAACTCAAAAATGTCCAACTTTACGACAGAGCTGTCAATTGCCGGATTGCAACACTAGGGTTGCCAAATCCCGAAACATAAAAGGCAACCCTCGTATAATAGCGTCCATTGTCCCTGGAGGAAGTACCCCAGGAGAAAGGGACGCAGTAGATTATCGTTCATAATCCCTGGAGGAAGTGCCCCAGAAGAAAAACGTTTTGGATGCAGAGAGTTTGACAAAATAAAACACACTTTTACCGAAGAAAAGCGAGGTTTTTTCTGTTTCTGGCTAATAACTGGCGAGTAGAGCAGTGGCACCTCCACAAAAGGGTAATATTTGCAGATCTGGAGTATCACCCGGCCCCCACGGAAGACCAGCGAAACCCAGGACTGAGGCCAAATCAAGGACGTTGCTCTTCCCTCTCGACCAGAGGAAGCACGGCGACGAACCGTTTGTAGGACGGTTTTTTCAGGAGCGATCTATTTTAAGAGATCCGACATCCTTTTCAGGATAAGGAGACTCGCTCCCTGAACTAAACCAACTACAGAACATAACATATGTGCGACGTCTTTTTCACGTGCGATGTTCGGAGAATTTTCAAGTCACAGTACAATCAATATTTGACCGTCATCCACAGCGATAGAGAAAATAATTGCGTGTGAATTAGGGCGCCATAAAGTTCAATACGGTGTCAATTGATTAGAAAAGGAACATTTAAAAAATACCTCCGAACATTTTGTATTACCTTACGTAAGAATATTTAGGAATATTTATTGAGTATTGTGTTTTAACTTAATATGTGAAGATCAACCGAAGTTGATTTTCTTAATTGGCGTATTGTTATAACGCTTGGGGGTAGTGACATGTACTATTATTGAAACATGTAAATATAAAGAACCCACCAATATAACCTTGCTGGAAGGACAGCGAAACAATTTATCATTCACGCACTTTTGGAGTTGAAAGAACGGAACATCTTGAAAACCACCCTGATTATTGCTCTTTTGGCATTGGAAATCAACTGTAGAAAAGGATAGATAATTGTTTGGCTACACCACAGTGTGAACTTTTGCAAAAGAAGCAAGCTGCTGACTGCCCACAACGTAAACCACAATGTCGGGAAACCGAATCAGCATCCAAAGATCATTCTCAACAACTGGTGCCACTTTGTAGCAGCAAGCGACTGGGGGTATCAACCATACAACAATGAGTAGACATTAAGGTGTTTGTGTAAATGGTGAAAGTATAACGATTTTATACAATCATTTCTTTACGATCTTATCCAGAAAGGACAAGTGGGGATCGGATTGCGTGTATTCAGCTATCCAGATCTGGTGCGAACTTATTGGTCGTTCCTAGAACAAGATCTTCGGTGTCGTGAATATGACATTGACGCAAGGAATAGGTTGGATAGATACGTTTATGCCTTCATATGGTGACCTCTTTTACCAAGGTTTTTGGTATAGCTCCTACAGTTGCCACGGGGACAATATCACGTTTGCACTATATGGAACTAAGGTAGCAATTGCTAATTGAATCGGAATTTACTATGTCCGTAAACAACATTTGTAAAAAGACCAATCTCAATTAGCATAACTAACACGGAGAGGAAATCAGTATTTCTCACGTGTTTCTGAGATTTTCTAAAACCAACTACAAACATCTGTCTCTTCATAATGATCTCCTTTAATCAATGGGAAATAAACATGGCCATTAAAAGCACCAACAAATGAAACTCTTTCCATAACGTCTTTACCTAGGGCTGATAGTGGGATGAACCAATGTGGGATCAGAAGAATAAATAAAATAGAAAATGTCCTTCGATAGCTCAACGAGTATATCACGTACAGGATAACAAATATTTGTTGGCTATTATCCATTTAACTTCAAACCAAATGAGCGTCTAATCAATATATGAACGTGCTTGTATTGTTCGTATTTTTATTTAAATATAATTTCCAGGTCCAAGCGCTAACAAAATGGAGTTTATTCAAACCATTTAAAAGGTACTTATGCAATGAGGTTGACAATTCCTGAGATACATTTTATCACGGAACGACCAACTATATCACAGATTTATCTGTAAGAGAGTACTCGTTTTCTACTATATATGCATACCGTGCTATAGTCACGTTGCATGTGAGTTATTTGCAAGTACGACTGAATGTTCGGATGTAAATGGAAAACCTAGGCAACAGGATGTAGGAACAATCTTCGTGACTGCTGGGCAATGCCAGTTGGTTGTTGAATCGTCGGATCTCGTAACTTCCTTCGAAATGCAAACCAGATGAGATAGGGCTGTTGCTAGAGCTCCAAACGATGGTGGAAACTTTGTCACACTTGAATTTCTGCAGATGGATGTTAAAAACCTGAATTATTCTAACTATGCTCATTGTGAGTCATGTTTGCTTGCTTTTTACATTCGGCACAAGAATAGTTGGTATTTCGTCGTTTGGTATATTTGAGATGATAAACTCTATTTAAACTTGGTGTTCTGACATCTGTCTATGTGCCTTTAGAATTTACATCCCGGTGGAGAATAAAGTTGTCTGTCGAAGTGTTTACGCTTTTATGCAATTTGACAGCAACTTCTGAGGAATTCGTTGTTGCATGTGAGTAAACATTTCTAATCTTGGGAATCTCCAAATTAGGAAACGGCATTTTCGTTGCACATCCGTATAGGGAGAATTCAATTCGTTTATTGTGTCGGTTGATTTAAGGTTCCATTGGTGTATTGGTTTACATAACATGGACAATTTAAGGTTAAGGATCTAAAAGAAAAAAAGTTGAACACTTTTTTTTTTTAATATCTGAGTTGAGAAAGGTATTTCTGAGTGAAAAATCATGAAATCATCTGAGAGACGAAGTGGAAAGAAATAAAGAATATAGAAAAATGTGTATCTAATAGTCTGCTCTATAAACAATTTTCTCCGGGGGAGATATGTATATCCGACGACAGACTTCGAACAAGGTATTATCGAGATATTTGTTGTTTGTATCAGGAAACTCTAAATTGTAAAACATATTGCGAAAGTACGAATGCAATCGAAACCCATACAGTATGTGGAAACCAAATAGAGAAGTTCACGCAGGTTCTTTGGAATTTATATTAATTGAATGGAAGTTTTAAATTTGAATGTTCCCAATTAATATGTAATATGAATGGGATAAAAAAAAGGAAAGAGATAAGTGCGCGATAGCTCACAAGGGGCAAAGCCCTCTAGTTTTCAAATAGTTTATTTACATCATTTCTTAAAAAAAAAAAACACATTCTGTTTGATGAAAGTAACAAATGCAAGAACAGTTGTTCATATTTTCTGTAGTTACTGACTAGGGTAAAATTAGTATTGTTAAGTATGGTCTGCCAGTCTTAAATGGCGGTTATAGGTACATTGCTAATCACTCAAAAAAAAAAAACTCTTGGATATGATAAATATTTGCCAGTTGTCGATACCATTTAAAGTTTTATTTCAATGGGCTTACAGCGCCCATACCAATTAAAGACCGGTAGAAGAGAATATCTCAGCCGGCTTGCTACATTGCCATGAAGACTTAACGTTTTCGATAACTTGTTTTTGTGAAACGTATATGCTTTTCACTCTTGTCTGGTTTAAATTGTATCGAGGTACTGTGGCGGTTCTTTAAAGTCTTCCCCAAGAACCACCCACCTCATCAACTTAACCTATCTTTTCCCTCACCCACAATACACCATACCTACCCGCAATTTTGGGCAACGTAAGCTCCCAGCAGCATTTTTCATACCTGAAAGGAAATCTCTCCGACGGCATACATAATTCTGAACTTTTCTGGTTCATACTCCATGAAGCAGTTTACATCTCCTATCGGCTCAGCTTGTCAGCAATTAACGATAAACAAACGTTGGCCAGCGTATTGCGGACACAGCTGCAACCGATATTCCCTTTTACCGTACATAAATGTACATTACTCCTATCCCCTAAGGTTCGCTACAGTTGCCACCAATTTCCTTCATCGGTTTTCAACCGATCATGGAATTTGGGTATGGAAACGATCATTGTTTAGACAATCTTACCTATGTCATGCCCTATGATGACCCACAGCAAACCAAAGCAAACACACAGTACCGCACTGCGTTTGTTTTGTTTACTTTCCGCTGGTCCATGGTTCCCATGGGTGAGACGTTAGCCTGCACATCTGCAGGTCAAATTCCTCACCACCATATCCATGTATCAGCACATCAACCTAAAAAAAAAACATCCAACGTGACCCTTGGCCACCGTCGGCAAGATTTCTGTTGACATCGCCAACCCAAATCGATCCCCTATCATACGATGGGAATACACCCAGCCGTACACCGATCATCATATTTGACCAGCTGCATGTTTGTTTTTCCTTTCCTGCGCCCAGCGAGTGTTTCGTGTGTCTTTCTGGCAAAGGAAAGATTGTTTTCCCCTGCGATGACATGCGTGGAAACTCATCGCAATTGCTAGAGGCTGGGGCAACGTCGCCCAGCTCGTGGAGTCAGATTTTAACAGCCGAACCCTATACCCGTGTCGCGAGTCGTTAGCACGGTTGTCTTCTTGAGTTCATTTCGTAGTCAGTTATACAAATTATCAATTTGGTTTCTCTTGGCACATCGGCCTAATTAATAGCCCGAATGAACAATTCCCTGTGGTACTGCAGGAAGTGCGAGTGTTTAATTAAATATAGCACCCAGTTGAATACAAATTTTGAGGGCACGTTAAACTAATGATAACTATAGCCATGGAACCAAATGTATTATTGAAAACAACTTACGTGAAGCTAATGAAAACTATAGTCGTGGAATCTAATGTATTATTAAAACAACTTACATTACGCTAATGGAAACTGTAGTCGTGGGACCAAATGTATTATTAAAATTGACTTCGTGAAAAATTAAGCAACGAAGAACAAATAAAGAAAACCTTAAATAATAAAAATAACTCCTGAGTTTTGTTTTTTTCTTTCTCCTGTTGTGCTCAGTTTTGGTGTATATCAGTGTGGAGAACGGTGTCCGTTGGAACAATTTTCATGGAACTATCAGTGGGATTTTAGTGAAGCAGTGCCGTACGTCGGTACACTCTACATAAAATACCCCACAGTACTATTCTATGGTTGTAATTGTAATGATGGAATTCTCTATATAATTAATATCTATTATATCGCAACATCGGGACCTGTTCACCCGAAGCACTGGCTTATCAATTCATATTGGCAGTCTCTGCTCTTTGCCTATCTCGTAAATCAATGTGAGCTCTTCATTTAGTTTTAACACTAGATATACCGTGACTTACCTATATTTACCGACACCAGACAAAATGGCTGGTCTTAGAAAAAATGGATAGTGGGACTTCCGTCTTTATATATTTTAAAAAAATGATAAATTACTTCAATTATAGGTTAATTATAACATTATTTATTAATTATAAATTCGTTTATTAATTAATTGCAACATGATAATATTCAAATTCTCAAACATAAATTAATTAATTCACAATATAACATAACTAACTTTTTTTTTGTACTATACATTATAATTAAGAGTACGTATAACATAATCCTGTAACATAAATAGCAATTCGAAATTTAATTTCAATTCTGAATCAGAAACCTATAAAGGAGCAGTAGTATTGAATTTGACACAGTTTTTACATACGTACATTTTGCTTTGTGTACATTTTCCACATACATATTTTTTGCATATACTCGTACTCGTATTACAAATAGTCGTGGTATTATTATTATTACATTGTCCTGTTTGACACCATTTACGTGTGATACTTGAACTTGGTATATTAACTGTTGAGATATTAGCTTCTTGTGGTTTTTCTCTTGAAATCGAACATTCAGAAGCAAGTTCTTCAGCTAGAAGAAACAAAAACTTTTTTCTTGATATATTTTCACCTGTCGTGTTTTTATACAATATCCAGGCATTTATCCCAGCTAAATCTAGAATATAGAAAATGGCCATCTTCTGGAACCTGATATGATGCTATATTTATGTGCCATTTGGTCAGTCACATCGACGCCAAACTGGTTATAAAACGACACAGTTTCGGGTAGTTTCTTGTTAGTTTTATCAATTGTGATGTATTTGTGCTTTCTTGTACTAAGGAAAAGTACCTTCTTTTTTGGTTTACTCTTGTGAATAGTAAGCGTACATCCATTTGATTCATAAAGCAACGTTTAAAAACGAACCATGCTATCTTTCTTTTGTTTGCAAATTTTTGGCAGTTCCTTTTTATTTGCACGTATTGTTCCAACCAATGTAGTATTTTTTGATAGCAATTTGAACGCCAGAGGAAACCTTGTCAATAAATTGTCCGTTGTTATGGTTCTACCTTTCATAGTATATGGTTCTATAAGTTTGAGAACAATATATTCACTTAGGGATGTTGATGAATCTCGTACTTCATCCTTTCCTAAACAAGGAAATCCATTTATTATATATTTAGTTTCAACGTCAGACGCTAGCCAAAATTGTATGCCAAATTTGTCGGGCTTGTGGGGTTTTCAGGGCCCGAAGACCCTCGCATCAGTTTAACCCCATAAAAATCCTACAAACTCCTTAGATACCCTTAATTCGAATCCGTGGCAAAATGACATAACCGCACCACCCTAAAATCCTGAAAACAATTCGGTTGTCCCCCAGGAGAACTGACATAAATTTGTATGATAGCTGAGGAGCTTTTCCCTAGATTCGACAGGATGTGTTTACCTTTTTGGCCATAGATTCATCGGCCGATCTTTCTATTTTCTAATGCAGCGTAGCCATGGTAGGTTTCCTGCAAATGACCTTGTGTTATTTTAAACAACACACATGTCACCACATCGACCGATAGGATGTTCTAATGATCGGAACAATGTGTACCCAAACACTGTCTCAATGCCCATTATCTTCCAAAACACTGGCTGGGCTATTGGCCGGCTTGCACATCTGCAAACCAGATGTCTAATAGCCTGTAATGGGACATAACGAGTGGGATAATAAAAGATCAGTCTCGACGGCGGGCGATCTTCTGCCAATTTAACATCACAGAAGAATCTAACACTGTCGCCTTATTATCCCTTACACACCACCCATAAAACGTTTCTGTCTAGTTAATGTAGACAGAAGATATGATTTTCGTCCGGGTGACAATTTCTACCCAAATTATGTGGCCGAAAAGATAAACACACAATAGAGTACCCTTGAGTGTCTGTTAACATCATAGGAAACTATTTCTATGATTTATGACCGCCATTACTGCCAGCCGCAACACTCGTACCTTTAGTCGACCAGATGTGCATTAGTATTTTCCGTGTGCATCTGTAATTATTGGCATCGTCACCACTTCCAGCGTGTGGGCGTGTCTTCCTAACCGGTACGGTTTCTATAGGAATTTTTCAGTTGGAATTTTCCAGGGCAATACCATCTCATCCTCGATTCTACAAGGAATGTGAAGGACGATTGATACAGAGAGTCCGATTTGATCATTCGTGATGTGTGCACGTGCCACCTGTGCTAGCAGTGAGATTTTACCTCTTTGAAGGCTGCGCACCTTTGTCTCACAAGTATCCGCGGAGAGTGGTCCAAAAAGTGTCCCTCTACACTTGTTCTTTTTTTTTCCTTCGAGTGAGTTCTAATTCCTGTACTAAATTAATTTCGAGTAGAAGAAAAACACTAAAGTTGCAAATAAATTTCGAGTAAAAGAAAATCGCTGTGTTGGCTGGTTTACCGTCATAAAAGAAAATAGAACTAATAATACCCAAGTGCTATGATATTTGTTAACCATAATAACAACAGAAAGTGTAAATACCAATTGCAATTGACAATAAATATCGAAGTAAAGGTGTATAAGATCCGGTGTTTTATTTTCTCCTTCCTGGGTGGACTATTTTAGGGAAGGCTTCATCAGTGGTTTTTTTATGCAACCTGCGTCCTTGCCGATGCCATCATAAAATATATCCACAGGCTTGTTCGGCTTATATTGTGTGAACCTGCATCTGGCCTTTGTTGGAAAAAGTTGCTCATCCACCGTAATGTTGACGTCCGGCGCCGTGCTTCCTCGATTGAGGGAAGAGCGGGGACCTTTTGTTTTTCTTTTAGTTATTATTCCTTTTATTTTTCCTTTTATTTATTATTCCGCTCCGATAGAAAGAACGTTTGAGCGGAAATTTGTTGCAATTGATAATTAATTAATTAAGAAAAAAACTAATTCCGTCTCCTTAATATTGTTTATTTTGTGTATCATCTTCTTCACTCAAGGAAAACTTATTCTCAACTCAAAACATAAATTTACTTGAGACTGTAAGCAATTCAACTAACTCTGTTCTCTAACTCAACTCCAAACTCAAACTGATTTTACTATAAAAAAAAAAAAAATGGTGGCGAGAAGGCCGAATTTAGCGAGACAAGGACATATGTGTCCTTCATCTTGTCTCTGACTTCTAGTCATCTTGCGATAACCAGAATCACCCACATCCGTGAGGATGTTGGGCTCGGTCTCGCGATCTCTGAAAAGAAAAGAGAAAAAGGAGGGGGTATCCAAGGATAGTGTGGACAGTGTTAGTCCGGGAGTTCTCTAATTACTTTTATAGAGGGATGGTGGGAAAGAAATCGTACAAGACCGGTAGGTCTTGGGTGCGGTAGTGAACGCAGATCACGTCTTTGGCGTCTGGTAATCTGCGCTTTGGTCGGTGTGTATGTTTGTGTTGGTGCCGTCTTGTACTGTGCGTTCGTGTGTGTGGTTTGTTAATAGTAGACCCTATGGGATGGGTCCAGGAATCCTCTATTATAGAGGGGAATGTTGTTGGGAAGGGTGCTTTCTTCAGTTTTGTACTGAAGAAGAAATTGTGGGGGTTTGATTCGAAGAGATCGGGAGAGAGAAGGGTCAAGAACGCAGGAGTCCCGTACAAGTAGGTTCTCGCTGTTCTGAATATTTTAGAGGTACTTATATGCTAATTGAAGCAAGCACTCGTCGATAGGGGTAATGGAGGCGCCTTCGTATAGGTGAGAGTTGGGGTAATGACGACCGTCAGGCCTTCTAAAATGATTGGTGCATCTTCTGAGGAGTTTCCTTTCGAAAACCCCAAGTCTTTCCATTTGGGCCGAAGATATGCAGGACCATATGGGAAAGGCGTACGATATTCCAGATCGGATTAGCTGCTTATAGCAGAGAAGCTTAACTTTGGTGTCAACTTTGTTGCTCCACTTCAAGATGTTGTGCAGTTGCTTAGACCGACCGAGGCCCCTTTGGAGAATGTGGGTCACATGTTTGATGAAATTCATTTTTGGGGTATAAATGACCCCAAGATATTTCATCCTGTCCTGTGGTCTAATCGTAGTATCTCCCATTTTTATTCGAATATTCTGTGAATATCGAGAAGTAGGTTGGGAGTGTTTACTGCTCAGAATTAAAGCTACTGCTTTAGATGGGTTAAGTCGAATTTTCCACCGACTGTAATACTGATACAGTTCGTCCAGATGACGGTTGAGTCGGTTTGTTGCGAGTTTTGTGCTTTTAGATGACATGTACACTAGGACGTCATCCGCACTGATTTTACTATTGAATTTTTTCTCTACTTATAGAACATTGTGTTCTAATTTACTGTAAATTATAATATGAACAAAACAAATTTTCTCAAAGTATTCCTTTAGTTTCTGTGACTTTTAAATTGAATAAAATTTGAACGAAAATCAAAGTGCTCTGTTTTGAAATAAAGAGGGGCAAGTTATTAAATGTGCTGTAACTGGCAATATTGTGAATGTTTATGAATGGTATGTATTAAGTGGGAATGTAATATATGTTAAAGGATGTTTTTAAGGATGTGTAAGGAGATTCAGTGTTAAATTTAATAAGGGTAGTATTCTGGAATACAACAGTAATATATGCTCCTGGTTTGAAGCAATTTTGGCTATTTTCAATAAATTTATTCCAAACTGTTGAAACTAAAGCAAATTTGTCCTTTTGTAAACGTTGACTTCTCTCGTTTTTTTTTCCAAAACGAATATAACGTAGAATCTCTGTGAATGCATTTCTACTCATAGTTTTAGAAAAAAAGTTTGGTCCCCACTTCTTATTCCATAAATATTCAAGTCTCAAAGTTTTTGCTTTGTACGCCCCACGTGCATACAATATCGCAATGAACGCCTTCAATTTTGCGTTCGTAAGTTTCCATTCTTTCTTCAAAATTTGAGAAGCTTCTAGCTCTGTACAAGTTCTTATATGCTCTAGAATATACTGGTCAATTAGTAATAAATATGCGCTACTTACTGCCTCCTTCAGAATATTTCTTTTTGCATATGCTGTAGGCCCGGAAGCATCCTTGAAAATTCGGTGAACTGATAACCTGCCCGTAACACCCCCTTCCTTTATTTTTTTCCAAATAGTTCCGTTTGTAGAAATTTCCGTTTCACTTTCATATTCACACTAGAACTGGACGGCAATGGTAAACATCTTCTTTTACGTATGTTTGGAATATTTTCGTATTCACTGTCGCTGGACTCATCTTCATAGCTCTTATCAGAAATTCATTATCACTACTCTCAATATCAACACACTTATTGTTCCTGACGTGTAAATTACTTTGTGTATCTGATAATTCGTCTACGATTTATTTTCAACATCCAAACATTCCATAGGTATTTCGGTGATATTTTCCAAAAACTTTCGTTTTGATATTTCTGGGGCCTGGCGATTATTATAAAAATAAAATTGAAAATAATAAACAATAGGATAATATTTATCTATGTATTTAGTTTTCTTACTTAGAATATACTTACAATATATTTTTGAATATTTCGGTATCCAAAGAAATGTTTATTCCAGTATTTTTAACAAAATTTCACAGTCACCACTATGGGTATAGGAGTAATGTGTGCAAGCGTACTGCACCGGTTCTACTTCCATCCCATATGCTTCAGTGTGTGTTGTTGAGTAATCCATAGAATTTGAACTGATCACCATTTAATTAGATTTATTTTTACACTTGAAATGAATACAAAGATTTCTTCTCCTTTTGATATTTAATTAAATTCGAAATCATTCTTTCTCAAATTCATTGTTTCTTTATTTACAACAAAATAAAATGTAGGCATAATTCGAGTATAAATGTACGATTAAAAAGTTAAAGGTAAGATTACTGTTCTTTAACACTGTAGATAGTTATAACGTAGGTTATCAAATATTCTATGTACACATTAAGTAAAATGTTAAAGGTAAGATTACTGTTCTGTAACACTGTAGATAATTATAACGTAGGTTATCAAATATATATTCTGTAACACTTTGGCTCCAGCCGTTCACTGAACTGTTCGCTCTATCAAATCTACGCACTCGATGCGGTTGACTCTCGACTGACTATCTCTTGGGACGCCCCATGAGAGATTTATTAATTAACGTGAGGGCACGACCTGCCCTCACGGAATCCAAGACGCGATTAAATAAGTCCATCGAAGCGATACGATACCGAAATCCCATCATCGCCTCGATGACCATATTTGGTAATTTATCCTTTTGCGTTTTGTTCAACACAAAAGGGGTTGAAATACACACACGATGATTGCTGCTGCTGCTCATCGTGTGTGTCCACAAGTATGCAGGCATAGCATAAGTACCCTTTACAGATCGCAGCAGGTGCGAGTATCTCTGCTACAAAAAGGTTGAAGTATTTGCACGATCAACGTGTGCGTAAGGCATTATTGCCGATCGTGTACTTTCCATTTCCATAAATGGATATGTTCCTTCGACATCACTGTGTGGGCTTCACGCTGCTTGGGCTCGCTTAACCGGCGTCCCCTGGTATAAATCGCCATGCACGTGTGTGCGAAAATGATTTTGTCTTATGCGCATGGAAAATGTAAGGGAATCATATCGAACAGGCGATGTTGTATCAATCGGTGTTTCAAGCGCATTTGGCTGGTGCCAACAATTTCGCTTGTCGGACGGGTGGTCGATCGATCGTTTGTATAGATGACCACAAAAAGGAAGAAATATCTCCTGTAATATGTGGTAAACACATTAGGAGGTATTTCTTTGATACTTTTGGGCAGTGTTGATTGCTGCATATGCAACCGGGTTTGCCTTTGGTGTACATGGTGCGATTCGCACAACTATGCCCTTGTAGGAAATGCTGTTGTTGCTGATGTATTTTTCGTATCAGCAGACATTATGCTTCACCGGTTTTTCGTGGTTATTAGTATGACCAATGCAGGTAAGTACACGCTTTTTATGAATTAGGACGCGCGTGGAAATGATTACCTGGTGGCAGTTGAGCGGGTAAGCAGTGGCGTTCGAAAGAACCGTCACACCACCACTCAAAGTTCAATCAACGACTGAAAATTTATAATGTAGCCCATTTAGCCCCCCCACCCAATTTTTTTTTTGATCGTGCTACAATTACGTAGCATTTATAATTTATTATATACCCTGTGTTTACAAATTATTATGCACAAAACTCATTCCATCACGCAGAAAAATACACCAGTCATTTTGACTCGTTTGGTATAAGTACCGATTATAAAACTTTTTGATTTTGAGTAAAAAAATAAAACTGACCGTCTAATATTATTCAATTAAGTATGGCTACAAATGTCATTGTATCGTTTCAAAAAAAAATTGTTGACTGGTGTGGTAAATCTAGTGTTAATTAAAATGAGATTTCTGTGCGTATTCTTCCATGCACTAATTGTCTTTCCGCTGCAGGAATATATGTTTTTCGACCGTATCTGGCACACCTTAGTACAAGGTTCATTTGCGTTTATAATTTTTTTTATTATACATCTCTCGGGAGAGGCGAACTATAGTGCTGAGTCCCGCGATGCCACTAGATAACAGAAAAGTGGCAGGTTGTAACGCTCCTGAAACACTCGCCCTGGGAGGGAGCAGCTTTTTGCACTGTAACGGAGCGAGTTCTGATGAAGAGATTATCGCGCCGTCGGGAGTCCGTTGGCTTGTCTCCTGGAGCACATATAAACCGAATTGCGCGAAACAATACCACGGATCTCCGAAGAACAGTACCCGTGATAATATCTGTAAAGCAGACAAAGCTCAGCTACGGGCCTTCGATGTGATAGTGACTGTAGTCCCTCCTTGGCGCTGTGTCCCCGATCAGGCGGATAGCTCGTCTCTGTATGTTCTCAAGTAGGTCGAGGGTATATTTAGGAGCAGAGCTCCTAACATTATAGCAATATTCGAGCACCGGTCTAATTTGAGTTTTATATAGGAGAAGAAGTTGGCCCAGTGTAAAATATTTCTTGGCTCTAAAAAGATAACTCAGTTTTCCTGAGGCAGACGTGACGATGTTTGCAACGCGTTTATGCCAGGATACATTCCCATAGATCATGATGCCCAGAAATTTTATGCTTTCCCCAGATTCGAGGCCCCGGTGATTCATCAGCGGCTGTGGAACCGATGATCCACTTTTTTTTTGTGAATGTTGTATATATTGTGTCTTCGTTGGCCTTTCCTCACTGCAGGACCTTATCCACATCCCGATTCAGAGATCTGGCTACATCTCAGCTGGTCCGACATTGATGCACTAATCGGCCGGTCCCTTAAAAAAGAGGAAACAAGCGTACTATCATTCGCAAAACTGAACACTTTGTTATCCGTTGACTCCAACAAATCATTGATGTGAAGCAAAAACAAGGTTGAAACTAAAATAGAACCTTGAGGCACCCCCGAATTAACAGCATACAGATCCGAACGCTCACCGTCCATAACAAACCATATCGATCGAT
The DNA here is from genome assembly GCA_963931805.1 of Microdon myrmicae. Taxonomy (NCBI): domain Eukaryota; kingdom Metazoa; phylum Arthropoda; class Insecta; order Diptera; family Syrphidae; genus Microdon; species Microdon myrmicae. The sequence continues at coordinate 37,173,340 of OZ007499.1, read as the reverse complement.
TTTCGAGGAAGCTCGTGGTGCAGTCGCAACGCTGCTAAGAAAGTCCGTATGAACGAAGTTTGTTCAGCAATGTCCCGTGCCAGACGCATTCTAAAGAGAAATCCAATACGACCGCCTTTAACTCACCATGCCTCTCAATCGCAGATGTTCATGTATCGGTTATAAGTGTCAAAAGGTCTCCCGTGGACTGCCTGCCACGGAATCCGTATTGACGATCATTCAGAAGTCCGTTCCACTCCAAATACTTAACCAACTCTGTATTGATGACTTTTTCCATTACCTTAGATAAAATAGAGAGTAATGCTATCGGACGGTAATTTTGTAGGACACACTTTTTTCCCGTCTTTGGGATTGGCTGAACTCGAGCGATTTTCCAGCAGGTAGGAAAGGTCCTCCGTGCATAAGATAAGCGGAAGAGTCTGCCAAGAACCGGCGATAGTTTTGGAGCACAGTTCTTAAGGACTTTTGCTGGTATTCCGTCCGGGCCGGTTGCCTTCTTACAGTCCAGTCCACGTAAAATGCATTGAATAGTACGCAGGCGAAACCGTATCGAATACCGTACCGGTGCGACCACAGGTGTCCCCAAAAGCCCGGCATCGATGTTTGAATTCGCGGAAAATAAATTCGCGAACACATTAGCCCTATCTTTTAAATTTGTGACTAACATCCCGATGTCCGTCACTAACGGAGAAAAGAGGAGGAGGCGACAGTCTTTGCCATTAACTAGAAGGGACGTGAACCAGCCGGGCACTCAAGGAGTTTATTGGTCACTCTGTCGTTGTAAGCCTTCTTCTTGGTTGCACGCGTTTCTGATTCCAACAAAATTCGTTCTGTTAACATCGCTGGGATTGGAGCGCCATTGCTTAAAAGCTCTATTTTTTGTCGCTGTAATCAGCTCGCATTTATTGTCAAACCAACGTTTATCAGACGAACTTCGTTTGATGGATTGCGGAATGTAGGACTACATCCCGAGAAGAATAATCTCTGTAACCAACTCCGCGCATGCTTTAACATCGGAGTATCCAAGGCACACCGCCGACCACGTAAAGGATACGAAGAAATCTCGCAAATGGCCCCAGTTAGCAGCCGCATACCTCCATACACGGCGAAGCCTCTTAATTCGGTTATTCGTTTGAAATGTAAGTGGTTGGCCGACCGATACCATGCAGTGATGCGAGTTTCCCAATGGCGCAACAACCCCCACAGTATAAATACTCGGGTCGGATATCAAAAACAGATCCAGGGTGTTTGCATAATCTCCTCAGGTGTCCGGCACTCGCGTAGGTTTTTCCGCGAGTTCAGTCAAATTGCGGGTAACAGCAGAACCTCTTTGGTTCTGTTAGAATGCACCAACCAGTCGGAATTATGTATATTAAAATCGCCAGAGGGCGTCAATTTCAAAATCCGGATGGTTGATATTGTCCAGTCGACGGTACGTTAAAGTTGTTCGAAAAATGTCGCCGGTCGAACGTCTTTCGGGTAGCATTAAGATAACAAAGAAATTTAGTAGAATTCCTCCGCACGACTCAACCACATGATGTTCCAATTATTGGGTTCTAACACCTCCATCCTCTGCCCAGCCAGATCGAACCGCGTCAAGGCGCAGATTGCACCCTTAAAACGAAATCTCGAATGTAAGTCGTATGTCAGGGGGCACATCATGCAGATATCATGATAAATAATGGAACTTTAAGAAGCTCCTTCGGTGCCCAACTGGTTCACGCTCGTTCTGGTCAATAGCAAGGGCTGTCAGCGGTAACATCGCATCCTCCTCTTTCCCTCCGTTGGTGACAGACAGCGGGACGTTAGTCACGAATCCAAAGGATAAAGCTAATGTGCTCGCGAATTTATTTTCCGCGAATTCCAACCTCGATCCCGGCCTTTTGGAGCCACCTGTGATCTCGCCGGTACAGTCTTCCATGCGGGATGTAAGATTTCGTCCGCGCACTATTCAACGCATTCTACGTGAACTGGATTGTAGGAAGGCAACCGGCCCGGACGGAATACCAGCAATAGTCCTTAAGAACTGTGCTCCAGAACTATCGCCGGTTCTTGGCAGACTCTTCCGCGTATCTTATGCACGGAGGTCCTTTCCTGCCTGCTGGAAAATCGCTCGAGTTCAGCCAATCCCAAAGACGGGAAAAAAGTGTCTCCCACAAAATTACCGCCCGATAGCATTACTGTCTATTTTATCTAAGGTAATGGAAAAAGTCATCAATGCAGAGTTGGTTAAGTATTTGGAGTGGAACGGACTTCTGAATGATCGTCAATACGGATTCCGTCGCAGGCGGTCCACAGGAGACCTTTTGACACTTATAACCGATATATGGACATCTGCCATTGAACGGCATGGTGAGTCAAGGGCGGTCGCATTGGATATCTCCAAGGCTTTTGACCGCGTCTGGCACGGGCCATTGCTGAGCAAACTTCGTTCATATGGACTTTCCTAACAGCTTTGCGAGTGGACGAGGAGCTTCCTCGAGAATCGATCCGGGTTGTTGTGGACGGCGAGTGTTCGGATCTGTATCCTGTTAATTCGGGGATGCCCCAGGGTTCTATTTTGGCTCCAACCTTGTTCCTGCTTCACATAAATGATTTGTTGGAGATAGCGGATAACAAAGTGTTCAGTTTTGCGGATGATTTATGTATGTATGCTTGTTTCCTCCTTTTCGAGTGATCGGCGGATTGGTGCATCAACGTCGCACCAGCTGAGATGTAGACAGATTGACTCTCTGAATCAGGATTTGGATAACGTCCTGCAGTGGGGAAGGGTCAATCTCGTCGACTTCAATGCAACGAAGACCCAGTATACAACATTCACAAAGAAAACTGGATCATCGGTTCCACAGCTGATGATGAATGGCCGGGCCCTCGGGGCTGGGGAAAGTTTGAGATTGCTCGGCGTCACGGTCTGTGGGAATGTATCATGGCCTAAACACGTGTCGAGTATCGCCAGATCAACCTCAGGAAAACTGAGTTATCTTTTTAGAGCCAGGAAATATTTTACTCCGGCCCAACTTCTTCTCCTATATAAATCCCAAATTAGACCCGCGCTCGAATATTGCTCTCATGTTTGGAGCTCGCCTCCTTAACATACCCTTGACCTACTCGAGAGCGTACAGAAACGAGCGATCCGCCTGATCGGGGACTCGGCGCTGACGTCGGGACTACAGTCGCTGTCACATCGAAGGCGCGTAGCCGACCTCTGTCTGTTTTACAGATATTATCACGGGTACTGTTCTTCGGAGATTCTTGGCATTGTTCCATGCAATTCGGTTTATATTCGCTCCGCAAGACAATCCGACGGATCGCACCCGTTTGTGGTTCATCTCCCGACTGCGCGAACATCCCTGTATCAGAACTCGTTCCGTTACAGAACGGGGAAGCTGTGGAACTGCCTTCCCACGCTGGTGTTCCCGGTGCGTTACACCCTGCAACTGTTCAAAAAGAACTGCAACAGTTATTTGATGGCATCTCGGGGCGCCCACTCGACGCTATAGGTTCGCCTCTCCCGAGAGAAGTCTAATAAAAAAAAAAAAAAAAAAAAAAAAAAAGATTCTGTGCAACGCAGATATGTAGAATCAGTTGACGAATCGACCTGTGTCTCAGTTAGGGTAAGGATATCAGGTTTCGATGTTTGCAAATATTGGTGGACGGCGTTTATATCGGTATTGTTGAAACTAATGCTCCTGGTGTTACATAATGCCGTTATCAGACGAAAAGGGATATAGGAATGGGAAACTAGTGTACCTCCGGAGTTCTTTATCTCAGAAGGTAGTATCATGACTTATCTCCGTGTCAGTCTGGGCCATCAGCCATGCATCCGAAACACAATCGAAGATTTCTCCCGATGATATCGCGGAATGTGACGGGGTGGTATATCGCATAGGGAGCGATTTGCCACCCAAACCAACCATTTCTCGAACCAGTCCATCAGCCAAGCTCCGAAAGATAGCCAAGGATTTCTTCCACCCATTTCACGGAGTATATAGCTTGATGGGGTGGTATCTCCTTGGTACCGACTTACCACCTAAACCAACCTATTCTCGAATCGGTCCTTCAGCCAAGCTCCGACAGATGGCTAGGGAGTTCTCCCGACCATTTCACGGAGCCTATAGCTTGATGAGGTGGTATTTTATCGGGCGACAGGGCGTTGGGGACCGACCTACCACTCGCCCTTTAGTCGCCTAGTGGGGGTACGAAGTATTGATGCCAACATATGGCACGGTTTCACTTGAATCCCCATCAATGTTTCGTCGATTATCCACAAAATCCAGGAAAAAAGGCAATGAATGAAATGCACTTGGTTTGTTGTAATTTAGCTTTTATTGTTCTCAATTATTATTACTTGCCGTAGGCTTTAATAAATAAATAATTCCTGATTAGTCTATTTTGAAGGGCGACGCGTTTCTCTTTCTCGATTAACTACCGGGACACTACGTTCGCCTGGCAACACTTAACAACACTTCTCCTGTTCTGACTGGAGCGTGTGCACCAGTGTGCGATCTCGGGGTGGATTTGGTTGTGTTTGCAGGAATCAATGCAGCTCTGAGAGTAACCCATTGACCTAATTCGGTGAATATGGTGATCTCAGAGTACGAAGACAGAACTGTGAAGGAGAGGAAAATTAAGCTGGTGCTATTCACCTGCGAAAAGAGAGCATTGATCCCCAGCGAATGAAGTGTCTGGAGAAAGTGAAAAGGACGCCGACTTGGCTAGAGAAATCTGATCATGGGAACTAACTTAAATGCTTTGATAATTTCCACAGCGGTCGCAAGATTAAGCAACCGCGTCGTTTGATCAGACTATGCAGTTGCTAACCGACATGATGCGATTTCCTGTGGAAATCTCATAGGTTAGGGAAATGGGGTTGTCGTATTGAACACGGAGGACGATAAAACACGACAACGCACAAACGAAAAGGCGCCCCGAAAAACTCCATTGTGACGCGAAGCAAAACCGCGAAATTGACGATGGATAAAGGAGATCAACAATTGGCGGACGACAGTGAGCTCCCCTTCCCCTCCAATTTTAACATATACGGGGCAAATAATTCATTCGCTTCTCTTGCATCCTCAGAGTCTGAGGATGAAGAGGAAGAGATAAGTGAATTGGAGGCGAAACTGGCGATGGCAAGAGCCCGATTACAAGAAAGACGCCGAAAGAAAAAAATAGCGGCGCTCGAACAAGAACAAAACCCGCAACAACTACATAAGCTAAAGCCAAAAGTCGGCCAACAGCAACAATTTCACCATCAACAGCAACATCAACTTCAACAGCAACATCAACAGCAACTACCAACACAAAAGCGATCAACGAACCAGCAAGCAACACAGCAGCAGCAAAACAACAATATCAGCGGAAAAATAAAGATGCCACCAATCAACACCATAGATGTTGACTGTAAGGAATTGGTAAGTCTTTGTAAGCTAGCCATAGGTAACAATTTTGCAGTTAAAAGACTGACGGGTAACAGGCACGCCATTCAAACATATACGGTGGCAGACCACGACAAAATTAAAGAGGTCTTAAAAAGAGCCACCGCGGAATTTTACTCGTTCACGCCGAAACAAACGAAGAGCGTAACGGTTCTATTAAAGGGTGTCGACCCTGAAACGGAACCGGAGGCTCTGCTCGAAATGCTTCAAAACCTGAAGCACGAAGATGTCGAGTTTACCGCGGCAAAACCATTCACCACACCCAAGGCAAGAAGGGAAAACCGCAAGCTACCCTTCTTTTTGGTGCAATTAACACCCAGCAGTAGAATTGGTGGTCTAAGAAAAATTACAGTCTTGGATCATCAAATGGTCACATGGGACAAATTAAAAAAAGGCAGAGACATCCTGCAATGTGTCCGTTGCCAAAGGTTTGGTCACGCGGCGGGGGGGGGGGGGGGGGGGGGGGGGGGGGTGTCGCAATCTTTAGTAGAAAAGGGATCAATCATAAAGTAATATATAGTGGAGAAGTGCGCAGGTTCCGGGTGCTGGAAGCCTGTATCGTCCGCATACCCCTTCAGCAAGGAAGGGGTTTGTATGCGATTGCGGTCTACGAACCTGAGGAGCATCAACAAAACCTATTTATAGCGGAGCTCGAGACACTCTTTCGATGCTTACAATTGCACCTGGACAAAAATTACTTTATCTTAGGGGGAGATATGAACGCCAAGCATAGAAATTGGGGAAATTATATATCTAATGCCAGAGGAAATCAGTTGGCTGGTTGGTTAGATCAGTATCATATTGAATATAGAACTGACCTGCTAGCTACGAAATATCCATCGTTCCCCAGAGGTAGATCGTTCTTAGATATCTTGCTAATCGACTCACGACTGAGATTACTTAACACCAACAGACGAAACACAAACTGTTTACGGACAATTGAATACGACAGCGACCACTGTGCATTCACGGCAGTAATAGAGCTTCCGAACGAGCTCGCAGATCTGGAGGAATTCGTGATTCCGCAACCCTATAACTACAGGGCAATGCGATGGCCGCGGTTCACCAGATCATTAACAAGAGAACTTTGTTCGAATGACTTGAATCTGCCAGTAAACAGAAACCTGACAAATGACGAAATCGACAAATACATTCAACAAATGGACGAAACCGTAAAACGAACAATGGACAAAACAATTCCCAAAACAACAGTTACAGATCACATTAACATGTACAGAAACGCAACAATAAACGCACTCCACAAGAAAAAGAGCAGACTGCTATCGAAATTAAAACAATTACACAGACAGTTTACAGACAGACAAGACCAGGAGATAATATCACTGAAATCTCAATTAAAAAACCTCCAACAATTACTTAAAGCTAATTATAGATTAGCAACAAATTTGTATTGGAACAACAGAATTCGAGCTATAACAACTAATAACCCGAATATGTTCCCACAAATAAATAAAATATTCAGGAGAAATAATCAAAATGAGATTCAGTGTCTCCAAATCCCACGTACTCAGGTAAACAAGCAGCTGCTAACCAACATTGGCATAGATGCAGAGAACGCTATCCTCAATGGTGAGCTCTTCGTGATCGAAGATCCTTTGGAAAAGGTGAACGCTTTGGGAGCTGTCTTTCAGGAAATGTACAAGGTGAATGAAAGCATTCACCGAAATCACGACCTGGAGGACAGAGTTCTACTCAATCACCTGCACCTCCGGAATGAAATTTCACTGTGGCAATCGGAGAATCCGGGTTTTACCGAATTCAGTGAAGATAATCTGTCAATTGACATTAATGCCAATGGTGTAGTGGCTAATAGCCTTCTAATAACAAGGGAAGGAATCCAGAGTATCTTCGACTCATTAAGAAGCAAAAAGTCAGTGGGAATAGATGGAGTACCTAACATCGTACTCAAGAACCTGCCCCCAATGGCAATAGATATATACACGGTCCTGTTTAACAACGCGTTGAATAATGCATATTATCCCGCGCGTTGGAAAACGGCTATCATTCAGCCCATCCCAAAAAAGGGCAAAGACTGTACAAACCCAATGAACATGCGTTCGATAAGTTTACTCCCAAGCATCAGTAAAGCTCTGCTAAAATGGGTAGACGACAATAGCATTATTCCAAACAACCAGTTTGGCTTTAGGGCGGGTCATGAAACCACACATGCCGCAGCTAAACTGGTCTCCGACATACAATGGAATAAATGTAGGAACCAATGCACAGGTGCCTGTCTGATCGACTTGGAAAAAGCCTTTGATACCGTCTGGATCGAAGGGTTGTATTACAAACTGGTCAGACATGGCATACATAAGCCTTTACTATATGTACTTTACGATATGTTAAAGGACAAGAGGTTCGTGGTCAAAAGTGGTAATGGGACCTCTAATAAAACGTATAATATCAACAATGGCTTGCAACAGGGTGCGGTACTCTCTCCGATTCTTTTTAACATTTACATTAGCGACTTATTAGATGCACTCCCGCAGGCTATTGCGTACGCAGACGATCTCATAATTTACAGAACAGCTCCGAAAGTTGAGATCATAAATAGTTTAATACAGCGAGATTTCAACAACGTGCAGCGCTATTGCGACAACTGGAAACTTAAGATCAACTTCCAGAAATGTGAAGCCATCCTATTTAGAACCCCATTATATAAAGCCACGAACGACACAAGGAAAAACTGGCGAAAGCTAGTTATCGTGGGACCGCATGGAGATAAACTGGAAACCAAGAGTTTAGTTAAATACCTTGGCATCTGGCTAGACCAATATCTGTATTTCAACAGACATGTAGAGGCTGCTTTGCTCAAAGCGAGGAAAACGTTTGCTATGACAAGGAGGCTATTCCACAGTAGCCAACTTGACAGCAGGGTAAAAGTCATATGCTACATGACGCTAGTCAGGCCAATGCTCATATATGGCTGTCCAGTATGGTTTAACATAGGTCCAAATTTGATGGAAAAGATTCGGGTGTTCGAAAGGAAGTGTCTGAGAACCTGTCTCAGATTATATCGAACACCGGAATCGGAATACAAAAAGTACTACTCAAATGAGACTTTATATAATGAAGCCTGTATAAATAGGGTGGATAATTTTATGATTAAATTAATCAGAGGACATATTGCGAGAGCAATATGCTCGTCCAATGACCTAATTTTCGGGGCTTATTATCCAAATACCCTGTACTATAAGAACGTGCGTCGCAACGGTTTTGTTCCACCAGAGGCGTTCCTTGATTTGGACATGAACGGGCTTATACAGGATAGATCCGGAATTCCGCTGATCTATCATGTAAGCAGATCATCCGTAGACGGGCGGTTGTGCTACGACCGGGAAGTAACGCGCACCGAAGAAGAGCTCCTGCGCTTCAGTAGGGCTATCTCCCACAGAGACCGGGACGATAGTATTAGACAGCGTCAACAGTTCTGGTGGTTGAATAGCATATAGAGACCTGGATACCAAAGTCGGTATAGAATCACACTATCATCAGCTAGCTTACATAGACTTAGCTTTTCTAGAATTAGGGTAGTATAAGATTTAAGTTAAGTTAAGCTAAGTGATTTTACATAAAATAAAAAATTTAAAAAAAAAAAAAAAAAAAAAAAAAAGTAGATAAGTTTAGGTAAGTTAAGTAAGTTAAATTTTAAGGACAAAAAAAAACAAAAAAAAATTGACAAAGTTTTTCAAATTTTTCTTTGTCTTTCAAATAATTATAAGTATTGCCACAAAGTTCTGTCGCCGAAAGGCAAATTATACAAATATTAAGTAATGTTTAGCTTAGAGCGTCTGCGAAGGACCAATAAGTTATTATATAAGCTATTTAAGCTAGAATTTAAGCATTTTTTGTCTAGCCTTTAATTTAGAAACTAAGAATATAGAAAGAAAATAAAAAAATGTTTAAAAATGGAAAAAAAAAATGGGGTTGTCGTATGGCAAAAAGGTAGCTAAACTCAATTATGCATTATCTGCATAGGATAATGAGTTTAGCTATGCGTCCGTTTAACATGTTTTACAGGTGGAATAGCTTATAAGAGGACTAGGTAGAAATGACGATCTGAAAGCGGTCGAAATAAGGTATGGAATTGTGGGTTGGTACTCCATGTGGTATAGAGAACCCCCACAAACTGTTTCTTCATTATAGGTTGTAAGGTAAATAGTGGCGTTCAATGGAACTGCTACAGTACTTGTTATATATCGTTTTTGGATGCTCTAGGTTGGAAGTTTTCGAATGGTTAATGGGAAGGTGAGTAGTGGCGTTGAAGGGAATCGCCACAGTGGTGCCGATGTAGAAGATGTTTTAAATAACCAGTTGTTTTCTTTTTTTTCTCACGTTCGAAGTTTGCCCACGCTTGATACGAAACTTCGAATGTTGCGTCATTCTAAGGGCAATTACAATACCATCTAGAATATTTGTATTTAGCTGCTAATTATGTTATTTGTTAGCCACGTCTCTTAAAAATACAAAAGCAACCAATATCAAAGCCGAATACACACAAATATTCGTAACATCATGAATGACAAGTGGTAATAAAATATAGCTAAACGTATGTAAAGCAGTTTTGTACTTCAGCTATTATTACGTTCAAATTTCCCCACGAATCCGTGTTATATGCATGCAGTGGTCAACAGAGGGTGTGGGAACCGAATCCAAAACTAAACATATTCAACCCCATCGCAGTTAATTACAAGGTACAATGAATCATTAAATACTCGCTTTCCACTGTGTTCGACAGGAGTTTTATTTTTCGAATAAATAACGTGACCAAGTGGTAATCAAGTTAATGCGCGATTCTACTTTGGGCTTTAAAATTAGTTTTTACTAATTGCAATTAGTTTCGTCGTCAAATTAAATTGGATTAGAAACAAGCATGACCAGTACACCTGATAATTTAATACATTAACTTGCAGTCGTGCGTGTAGGAGCTACAAATTCGATTACACATGTAATCGGATTGATTTTTTAATTCGCACCGCTACCACGGAACTCTCTCCTCTCTTAGACCTTTTTAGACGTTGGAAACAGCATATATATGTAGATGGGTTGCATAGAGGTTGCAAGAGAATAGTTATTACTTTAAAAAGTGCGACTAGAGTCCAGAATTCAATGGACCTATTAAGAGTAGAATTAAATTAATAATGAAATAGATGGACAACACATGTATGATCTAGTATGTAGTCGACTGATTAGTTAACTAATCTGTGGCTTTGGATTGCAACTTCTATAGCAGGGTACACCCCTGGTTCAGGGGTGAACACGTTATTTAACGTTCTGTGTAGCTTGTTGCTGTATTAAGTAGTCCCAGGGTTAAATTCATGTAGGTCCCTACTAGAACTATTAGGACCATTGAGAGTTTATTGAGGATCGTTTTGAATTTGTAAAAGCTACTATTATCATATAAAACTAGTGAGGTAATAGTTTGAACTACGTTTAGCGGCGTTGTCAAGTGAATTCCTTAGTCAATTTCAATTTCTGTTACCATTCGGACACTATGATAAAAGTTCTAGTTCCAAATAGCTACCACACCTTCCTACTTATACTCCCACTAGTTACTTGTAGTTAAAGAAGTAGCACACTGTCTGATAATAACCGGATTTACACAACGCCTGAAATAAATATATACGTTTAAATATTTCTACAACTATTGCTAATTCCTTCTTTTACCACAGCCCTGAAATAAGACTATTCATTTCTAATATGTACGAGTACGTCCATCTTTAGTGCATGAGTTCCCTCGCACGTTATAATTGAGTACTTAAAAAAGCATAAACTGTATTTAAGTGCATACAAATGATAGTTAAAAAATAATTATAACGATATTAGATGCTCCCCTCGATTACGTCGTATTTATTTAGCCCTTTAATCCACTTATTGCCACCCAAGCGCACCAACGGTGTAATAAATCATTAACTGTCATTTCGGTACATTATTTATTGTTTCTTAATTGACCCCCGTATCGGAAATGTTACACGCACATGTAATTTAACTTATGTCGTTCCTTAAGGTGCCACACGAAGTAGGAAAATGATCAAAGCTACCATACAAATAAATGGTGACTAACAAAAGAGCAGAAAAATGTCCTTCATCACAGTGTTTCCTGTGACATATTGACGCGTGAGTTCACACTTACTACATACACCTCCTTTCTATATCCGTATCACATGTCCTAAACATATCTTTCCAATTTTCATTCCTTTATTGTGAGTGCCGGTGCTCAACAGCCTTTTCAAACCTCTTTCAAGGGTTGTTAGATATTTATCCCCGGTGCTAAATAACAAAGGACACAAACGAGTGAACACGTCTGCCAACAAATAACCACATTGTATACTGTTGTAACCCGATGCCTTGCTCCCTGCCCTGACATTTAACCCTTACCCTAGACAGGGCCTTTATTTTTTCCCTATTGTCGCTCACATGGTCCTCGATTTGAGGGCATGGGAATGTTGACATTGCCCGCACCACCTTCTAGGTGCTCGGTTGTATGGCCATGTTAGCGAACACGTTGGACGAATCCCACTCCAGCGCACGCATCCATTAAATAATTAAAAACAAAATACAAAGGACATCTTTTTTAAGAACATCTGGGACAAAATTGTGCCATTCATTGGCTGCTCCTAAATAAAATCATGAATCCTCCTTGTTACATAAGTAATGTTGCAGCACGTTGTAGGACGTCTTGGTAGGTGAAAGTATTACATGAATTTCTTTTTTGTGGGAAACCTACCTTCCACCGAATGTTATTTATGGCCACTTATTGTGGCCGAGATGTCTTATTTGTAGAAGGATTCTGTATAGTATTATAATAGAAAATAATATTATATTATAGAGAAATGTCAGTAGGTAATGTGGGGGTTTTATGTGTGGAATGTTTGTAACCGTAAATAAGTTACTAGAGAAATGCTTGTGCGGTCAAATAGTCTTATAGGAAATCGTAAACAAAAGAGTTGCCAGTTTTGACGGCGTTTTGTTTATGTTTATAAAATTGACGACGATTACGCCCTTGGCGTTGGTTGCCATTCTAGAATGGGAGGAAGTATGTCAGATACGACCCTTAAAGTAAAGATTGAATTTTTTTGCATGAAACGTGCTTGTAAAGGATTTTTGACGTACTTTTAAAAGTCGAAATGCAGTGGAAGCGCGGGAAGAGGGAGTGGATAAGAGAACGAAGTATCGACGCAATGGTGTTGAATGTTGATTTTCATTTCATTTTTCCCAACATTTTTTATTTCCGTTTTCCTCTTAGATTCTAAATTATATGCCTAGCATAAAATACTTAAATTCTAGTTTAATTATCTTATATTATAACTTACTGGTCCTATGCAGAAGCTCCAAGCTAAACATAATATGACTATTGTGCAATTTGACTTTCAGCGCCAGGACTATTTGTGGCTTTTGTTATAATTATTTGCCTAACAAAGAAAAATCTGAAAAACATTGTGCCAACATTTTTTTTTCAGTTTATTATTTTTTTTTAAATTTCACCTAATTCTATTTTTTATTTTCTTTTTATTTTTTTATTTCGTTTTATTTTATTTACTCAAAAGAACTTAACTTAAATCTTATACTACCCTAATTCAAGAAAAGCTAAGTCTATGTAAGCTCTCTGATGATACTGTTACTCTACCGACATTGGTATCCAGGTCTTTATTTGCCATTCAACCACCAGGACTGTTGATACTGTTAATATTATCGTCCCGATCTCTTTAGGACATAGCCCTACTGAAGCGCAAGAGCTCTTCTTCGTTGCGCGCGTCTTCCCGGTCGTAGCACAATCTCCCGGCTACGGATGATTTACTTACGATCAGCGGAATTCCAGATCCATCCTGTATAAGCCCATTCGTCTCCAAATCAAGGAACGCCTCTGGTGGAACAAACCCGTTGCGACGCACGTTCTCAAAGTACAGGGAATTTGGATAATAAGCCCGAAAATTAGGTCATTGGACGAGATTTTTTTTATTTTTTATTTTATTAGACTTCTCTCGGGAAAGGCGAACCTATAGCGTCGAGTGGGCGCCCCGAGATGCCATCAAATAACTGTTGCAGTTCTTTTTGAACAGTTGCAGATTGTAACGCTCCGGGAACACTCGCGTGGGAAGGGAGTTCCACAGCTTCCCCGCTCTGTAACGGAACGAGTTCTGATACAGGGATGTTCGCGCTATCGGGAAATGAACCACAAACGGGTGCGATCCGTCGGATTGTCTTGTGGAGGCACCCGTGATAATATCTGTAAAACAGACAGAGGTCGGCCACGCGCCTTCGATGTGATAGCGACTGTAGTCCCGACGTCAGCGCCGAATCCCCGATCAGGCGGATCGCTCGTCTTTGTATGCTCTCAAGTAGGTCGAGGGTATGTTAAGGAGCCGAGCTCCAAACATGAGAGCAATATTCGAGCGCGGGTCTAATTTGAGATTTATATAGGAGAAGAAGTTGGGCCGGAGTAAAATATTTCCTGGCTCTAAAAAGATAACTCAGTTTTCCTGAGGCTGATCTGGCGATACCCGATACGTGTTTATGCCATGATACATTCCCACAGACCGTGACGCCGAGCAATTTCAAACTTTCCCCAGCCTCGAGGGCCCGGCCACTCATCATCAGCTGTGGAACCGATGCAGGACTTTATCTAGATCCTGGCTCAAAGAGTCAATCTGTCTACATCTCAGCTGGTGCGACGTTGATGCACCAATCGGCCGATCACTCGAAAAGGAGGAAACAAGCATACTATCATCCGCAAAACTGAACACTTTGTTGTCCGTTGTCTCCGACAAATCGTTTATGTGAAGCAAGAACAAGGTTGGAGCCAAAATAGAACCCTGGGGCACCCCCGAATTAACAGGATACAGATCCGAACACTCACCGTCCACAACAACCCGGATCGATCGATTCTCGAGGAAGCTCCTCGTCCAATCGCAAAGCTGGTCGGAAAGTCCATATGAACGATGTTTGCTCAGCAATGCCCCGTGCCAGACGCGGTCAAAAGCCTTGGAGATATCTAATGCGACCGCCCTTGACTCACCATGCCGTTCAATCGCAGATGTCCATATATCGGTTATAAGTGTCAAAAGGTCTCCTGTGGACCGCCTGCGACGGAATCCGTATTGACGATCATTCAGAAGACCGTTGCACTCCAAATACTTAACCAACTCTGTATTGATGACTTTTTCCATTACCTTAGATAAAATAGACAGTAATGCTATCGGACGGTAATTTTGTGGGAGACACTTTTTTCCCGTCTTTGGGATTGGCTGAACTCGAGCAATTTTCCAGCAGGCAGAAAATGTCCTCCGTGCATGAGATAAGCGGAAGAGTCTGCCAAGAACCGGCGATAGTTCTGGAGCACAGTTCTTAAGGACTATTGCTGGTATTCCGTCCGGGCCGGTTGCCTTCCTACAATCCAGTTCACGTAGAATGCGTTGAATAGTGCTCGGACGAAATCTCACATCCCGCATGGAAGACTGTACCGGCGAGATCACAGGTGGCTCCAAAAGGCCGGGATCGTGGTTTGAGTTCGCGGAAAATAAATTCGCGAACACATTAGCTTTATCCTTTGGATTCGTGACTAACGTCCCGCTGTCTGTCACCAACGGAGGGAAAGAGGAGGAAGCAAAGTTACTGCTGACAGCTTTTGCCATTGACCAGAAGGAGCGCGAACCAGTTGGGCACCGAAGGAGCTTATTGATCACCCTGTCGTTGTGAGCCTTCTTCGCGGTATCAATCGCCTGGTTGCACGTGTTTCTGATTCTAACAAAATTCGTTCTGTTAACGTCGGTGGGATTGGAGCGCCGTTGCTTAAAAGCTCTATTTTTTGCCGCTGTAATCAGCTCGCATTTTTTGTCAAACCAAGGTTTATCAGACGAACTTCGTTTGATGGAATGTGGAATATACATCTCCATCCCCAGAAGAATAATCTCTGATACCGACTCCGCGCAAGCGTTAACATCGGAGTTTCCGAAGCACACCTCCGACCATGGAAAGGATGCGAAGAAATCTCGCAAATCGTCCCAGTTTGCAGCTCCATACTTCCATACATGGCGAAGCTGCCTAGGCCGGTTATTCGCTTGGTATGCAAGTGCTTGCGCGATAAGCAGTGATATGAGTTTCCCAGTGGCGCAGAAACCTCTACGGTATAAATACTCGGTTCGGATGTCAAAAACAGATCCAGGGTGTTCGCATAAACGCCTCGGGCATCCGGCACTCGCGTTGGCTCCCCCACGAGTTGAGTCAAGTTGTGGCTTACAGCAAACATCTCCGCCAGCCTCCCAGCCTCATCGGTTCTGTTAGAATGTAACAACCAGTCGGAATTGTGCACATTAAAATCGCCAAGGACAATAATTGCAGAAGCTGGGTGGTTGATCTGTATCCAGTCGACGGTATATGAAAGATGTTCGAAAAATGTCGCCGGTCGATCGTCATTGGGGGAGCGGTAAAGACAACAAAGAAATTTAACGGAATTCCTCAGCACGACCCTCAACCATATGATGTCCATATTATTGGGTTCCAACGCCTCCATCCTCTGGCAGGCCAGATCGGACCGCGCGAAAACGCAGACTCCGCCCTTAAAACGGAATCTCGAATGTAAGTCGTATCCTGAGCAACGAAGATATGTCGAATCAGTTGACGAATCGACCTGGGTCTCAGTTAGGGCAAGGATATCAGGTTTCGTTGTTTTCAAATATTGGTGGATGGCGTTTACATTCGTATTGATGAAACCGATGCCCTTGATATTACAAAATGCCGTCACCAGTCGAGCGTGGGCCGAGCCTCGAGAGCTAGCCCGGTTATGCGATGACGAACCTCTCAAAGTTCCATTAGAACTTTGACATACGAGCGCTATTTGTGTTGTTTACAGTAAGTTAAAAGATTCATCTCGGCCCAAAAATGGAATTAAATCGTTAACATTTTCGTGCGATTATTTTTTACAACTTTCGGCGTGGATTAACTCAGCAACAGTGCATGGATGAACTTAATTCAATTTTTGGCGATGAAGCTCCATCAAGGACCAGTGTTTATCGATGGTATGGTGAATTCAATCGTGGTCGTAGTTCACTCCAAGATGAATTTCGTGAAGGTCGTCCAAAAACAGTTGTTGTTCCGAAAACCATTGATGCTGTGCGTGAACTGATATTGGAAGATCGTCATGTGACCTATCGTGAGATTGAGACAACCTTTGGCGTTAGTGGGACCAGTATACATTCAATATTGCATAAACATTTGACTGTCAAAAAAATTTGTTCGCGTTGGATCCCCACAATTTGTCAATCGGCCAAAAAAAGGCTCGTGTCAATTGGTCGAAAGAAATGCTCAAAAAATACGGTCGCGGTGCTTCGAAACACGTCTATGGCATCGTGACAGGTGATGAATCGTGGATTTACGCGTATGAGCCCGAAAGTAAACAGCAGTCGACTGTCTGGTTGTTTCAAGATGAGCCAAATCCAACAAAAGTTGTTCGCGCACGAAGCACTTCCAAGCAAATGGTCGCCTGATTTTACGGAAAAACTGGACATGTCGCAACCGTACCACTAGAGCAACGCAGAACAGTCAATTCTGAGTGGTACACAACCATTTGTTTGCCAGTTGTCTTCCAAGAAATCAGGAAAACCAACCGCCGAAGACGGATCACTCTTCACCACGACAATGCGAGCTCTCACACATCGGCTGCGACAACTGAATTTTTGAGCACCCAAAACATCGATTTGATGGGTCATCCGCCGTATAGTCCTGACTTGGCACCGAATGACTTCTTTTTATTCCCGTACGTAAAAAACAAACTGAGAGGTCAACGTTTTTCGACACCTGAAGAAGCGGCTGCTGCATTCAGAATGCATGTGTTGGAGATACCTCAATCAGAGTGGCAAAAGTGCTTCGACAATTGGTTCAAACGCATGCAAAAGTGTATAGATCTTCATGGGGAATATTTTGAAAAACAATAAAGTGATTTTCGATGATCAATATTTGTTTTTGTTCTCTAATCCCGAAGTATAAAAGGCAATCCTCGTATTTACAAATTTATTTACAATTTCTATGTTGTCGGTAGTGGGATCTGCTAGAATTGTATAAATATCTGTATTGCGAAATAGTTTGTCTTTCAAGGGTTTTAGGTGAGGACAGTCTTTCAAAATGTGAGTGATTGTAAGTGTTGTGTTGCATTTTGGGCAGATTGGGGCTGTAGCTCGGTGGAGCAGGTGGAGGTGGGTAGCAGCTGTATAGCCTAATCGCAGCCTCACAAAGTTTGTGATTTTGGATTTGGACAAGTTAGTTGGGTAAGAAGGGTGAGTTTTGAAAGGGTTTACCATTTTATAGGCATGGTGGTGAGTATCCCAGTTTGTTTGGTTTATTTGTTTTTGTTGATTGCTGATAATTGACAGTAGATCGGGTCTTGTGTAGGTGTTGAATTTATGGACTGGAGCTCTTTTGACTGAGTTGGCTGCGGCGTCTGCATTCTCGTTACCGCTGATGGCGACGTGACTGGGAGTCCACATTAGTTTTATTTTATTGCAGTATTTAATGATATTATTCGGAATATTGGAAATGATATCATCAGTGTTGTTGGTGTTTCTTATTGAGTTGAGTACCAACCGGCTGTCGGTGCAGATGACATATTTTTCTCTGTGGTTGGTGGGGAATGTTACGACTCGTAAGATCGCGAAGGCTTCCGCCGTGAAAATGGAGCAAAATTCGGGTAATAGTCCGATTTTCTTTACTGCACCTTCTTCGGATGTGACCGCAAAGGAAGTATAGTTGGTTGTTTTGGATCCATCTGTGTACAGAAAGCGCCATCCGTTGGATTAATATTTTGAGGCGACTGATAAGAATAGTGCACCGTATATTTCCTTGTTTGTGTTTGGTTTTTTAAGTGTTGAGAGTGTTGTTATGATATTATTATTATTTAGAAGCCATGGCGGGTAAGTTGCGGAGTATTTGAAAGCTTGCTTAATATCCAATTCCAATTGCTTGGCTTTATCTAAAATGCGGCTGATTGCAGATGGGATTCGGTTGGTGTTTTTGTATCCTATTATTAGTTTGATGTTTTTGTCAATTATGGAATTTCGCGAAAACGCTAATTTAACTATTAGTTTTAATGATATGATTTCCATCCGGTCTTCGATTGTTGGGAGCCCAGCTTCAGCCAGTATATTTTTTATTGGTGTCGTTCTGAATGCAAAGGTGCTTCTTCTAGCGGCTTGGTGATAGGTGGGTTTTATTATATTTAGAGTCGTTTTTGGACTATTGCCATAGATATAGATCCCGTAGTCTATTTTACTTAAAATTAGAGCTTTAGTAATTTTACATAGAGTGTTAATGTGTACATTACTTTTCATGTTGCTTAAGTATTTAATAATATTGAGCCTCGCTGCTAATGATACTTTGAGTTCTGAACAATGTTGTTTCCCGGTATACTTATTGTTAAATGTTATTCCTAGGATTTTGAGGTTGGGGACATTTTGGATTGTTTTGTTGTTTATGTTGAGGTGTATTTGGGGGCAAAGTCGTCGTCGGCACACATGAAATAATTTACATTTATCTACTGAGAGTCTGGCACCTGAAGAATTTGACCATTCTAAAATATCTTTCACTGTTTCAGTTAAAATGTTTTTGCAGAAAGTTAGATCACTGGATTTACTTAAGATGTATATATCATCGGCGTAAATGCAATGATCTAGATGTTTCTGTTTGTGTATTATTGTACTTATGTCGTCAAAGGCGATCATAAATAGTACAACTGACAGTGGGGATCCTTGAGGGATTCCGTTGTGTAATGGAAATGTATTGGAGTAAACGTGGTTGGCTTTACATTGGAATTTTCTATTGCTTAGAAATGATTTAAAGTACCTATATATATTGTTGCCAATTCCCCATTTTAACAATTTATTAAGTACGGTGTGAGCGCCTATTCTGTCGAATGCTTTCTCAAAATCAAGAGAGAGTATTGTGACGTGATTTTTGGTGGATAGAGCCTTTGAGGTGTAGTGGTCAATGTGGAGTAAGGCGTCTGTGCAACCTCTGTTGGATTTGAGAGCTACTTGGTTGATGGATGTCAATTTCTTTGTTTCCATAAACCAGAGTAGACGTTTGGCTACGATTTTTTCTAATACCTTTGCGGGACAAGGAATTAAGGATATGGGGCGGTAGCCATCCACCGTATCTTTATCTTTGTCCGGTTTGGGAATAGGTATTAAGACCGCGGTTTTCCATATTTGTGGAATGTGTGATGTTTCAAGTATTTTATTGTATAACTTTATAATTCTTTGTATTGCATAATGCGAAAGGTTTTTTAACATTGGGTAAGATATTCGATCTCTCCCTGGAGTTTTGCCCTTAGTTGTACTAAGTGCTGACTCGAATTCGATAAATGAGATGGGTTGTTCAATGCGTAGAGCTGCAGAGTTAAGAGTTTGCAAAGATAGTGGATTGTTAACGGATTCAATTTTTTTACGATTGAATTCGGGGTGAAAATTATTGTTGACTGAGAATTGCGACCATGTTTTGGCTTATTTCCACTGTGTCTGAGATTGTAGTATTTTCGGAATTAAGGGATGAGATAATTGTCGGATTGTGATTACCACTTAAGCTGCGTATTTTATGCCATATTGTGGTTGTGGAGGATGTTGGATTGATTGAGGAAGTGAATTGAAGAAAGCTTTTTGCTTTGCTTTCTTTCATCTCCCTACGAAATTGTGCATTCGCTTTTTTGTATGCAACAAAATTAACCTGCGTTGGTCGTTTTTTAAATTCAGAGAGGGCTGACATTTTGCTTTTTCTGAGAAGCGTTAGGTCGGAGTTCCACCAAGGTACATGTTGCCTGGTTTCTGATTTGGTTGTGATATTTGTTTGGGGCATTGAGAGATTGGCAGCGGATCTAATTGCTTTACTGATTAGCGCAGCTTCGTGATTCGTGTCAGGTGTGGGGGAATTGCTTGAAAGAAATTCGTCAACTTTTCTTTCAAAAAGTGCCCAGTTGGCGGAATCGGTTTTGTATTTTGGAGATCGGTTGTGATGGGTTATCGGTTGCTGATTATTTATTATGCTTAAAACGGGGAAATGGTCACTATTGTAGAGGTCGTTTAGAACTTGCCATGAAGTTTTCGGAACCAATTCTGAGGAGCAACAAGTGATGTCGACATGAGTGAGGGTATTGTGGGTAGAAAGGTGAGTAGGCGAACCGTCATTCAGTAGGATCAGATTGGAGGTGAGGAGGAGATTTTCAATTACTTACCCTCTTTTGTTTGTGGAAGGTGAACCCCAGAGTGTACTCCAAGCATTTATGTCGCCTCCAAGTATTCTGGGCTCATTTGTTTGGTTGAGTATAGCCTGAAAATCATTTTTATTTAATGGCTGATTTGGGGGGAGATATAAGGCAATGTAGGTAAAATTTAAAGGGTGTTGTATTTCTACAACGAGAGTTTGGATATTTGTAATGATGGGGAGGATTTTGTGGGAAGTACCTTTCTTGATTAGTAATCCTACTCCTTGCTTGTGTGATGTGTTTGCAGGTGAATTGTAGAAGTAGCCTACATAGGATTTAGGGATGAATGGTGTGGTGTTGACTGGACAATGCGTTTCTTGCAGTGATATTATATGTGGGTTATAGTCTTTAATAAGAATGTTTAGTTCTTCAAGGTTGTTGGTATAACCGTTCATGTTCCATTGTAGAATGGTGAATGGTTTTTGTTTTGGAGTGAGTTTTGGGCGTTCAGCCGTGCTAGTGTGCTTAGATCTTGATTTTGCAGAGGGATGGGGTTGTATATGCTTAAATGTATTAAGGTGTTGGAAGGTATGGTGGGCGGGATGTATGTTGTTAGGATCAAGACTCCGCTGTTCCGGATGTTGGGCACTTGGACTCTGGATTGAGTTCAAGTCTCCAAAGTTCAAGTGTGTCAGAGGCTTGGTTGTTTGTTTTATAGTTACATTGTGATATCATCATCTACTAAGGTGTGTACATTTTTATTAATTTTTATATTAGTGAGAGACGGTTTACTTTTTACCTTTGATTTGGGTGAAGGGGTGCGTTGCGAATGGCTATTAGCAGAGCAGCTTGCCGTGGTTTGTGGAGTGGTTTCAGTTTGGTTGTTTGTTGGCGAACTTGTTTGTAGTTGTGAGGGTTCGAATGTGGTTAGTTGAGTTGATGATGTTTGTTGAGTTGATGGCGTTAATTGAATTGATGGTGTCCGTTGGATTAGTGGTGTTATAGACGAAATTGGTTTGGTTGGGTTATGTGTTATTGACTTTTTTGGCTTGTGGGGAAATGCAATTTGGATACTGTTGATTGTAGCAGATGGGAAGGAGCTGGTTGGAAGGGATTCCTTGGGTGTAGTTTTTTGTTTGTTTTGTTCTGTTGAGGGTCCTTGTAATTGGCTCGATTTTAGTGTATCTGCAAAGCTTCCTGAAAGTTGATCAGGTTTGTGGATATTTTTTTCCTTATAAATTCGTTTGGCTTCTCCCATTGAACATTTGTTTGTGGTTTTTATTGTTAAAACTTCTTTCGCTTGGATATACAAGGGACAGGTTTTATCCGCGGCCGAGTGAGGGAGCGAGCAGTTTGCGCACATAGTGCGACTGCAATTTACGGGGCTATGAGGTGGCAGATTACACTTTTCGCACATTGTGGTATTGGTGCAGCGTTTTGTGGTATGGCCGAGTCGTTGGCAGTTGCGACATCTCATGGGGTTGGGGATATATTCGCTGACCTTAGCTTTATAAAAACCGATGTCAACCGAATTTGGTGGTTGGAATAGGTTAAAAGTAAATAACATAAGTCCGGAGGGTCTTCGCACTTTACAGGCATCTACTTTGGTAAATTTGTACACATCTGTGACTTTTTGTTGACCCATTTCGGCTATTATTTCCGCTTCCGAGATGTTTATGAGACAAGGGGCGTACACTATGCCTTTGCATTCATTTAATTTTTCGTGTAATTTTACAGAAACGGGACACACGTTGCCAAAGGTTGTTATTTTAAGAAAACGGTCTGCGATTTTCTGAGAATTAGCTTTTACTAATAATTGTCCGTCTCGTAGAACCGTGATTTGTTCATACTCTTTGCTAACATCGTCTATCACTTTTTTAATTAAAAATGGGCTTAGAGATGAAATAGGCTTACCATTCTCCTTGGATGATATAATTAGAAATTTTGGATCTCTTGTATTGTTCATTGTTGGTAAGCTAGGAAAAAATTCCTCTGTTTTCATAAGTGTCCTTTTCATTTTGTTTGGTCGAATATCACTATTTGTATATTCCGTAAGATCGCTAAACCGGTTACTATTCACATTTCGCCCGCTGGCCATTTCGTTGCAATTGTTTTACACTACTCTTTTGTTTTATAAACACAGCACACTGCACAAGGGTCTGGTTTGTTTTTTTTTTGTTTTTTTTTTTCACTGCACTATTACACAAAGGGGATGTAATATACTCGTGATTCCGCAACCCTATAACTACAGGGCAATGCGATGGCCGCGGTTCACCAGATCATTAACAAGAGAACTTTGTTCGAATGACTTGAATCTGCCAGTAAACAGAAACCTGAAAAATGACGAAATCGACAAATACATTCAACAAATGGACGAAACCGTAAAACGAACAATGGACAAAACAATTCCCAAAACAACAGTTACAGATCACATTAACATGTACAGAAACGCAACAATAAACGCACTCCACAAGAAAAAGAGCAGACTGCTATCGAAATTAAAACAATTACACAGACAGTTTACAGACAGACAAGACCAGGAGATAATATCACTGAAATCTCAATTAAAAAACCTCCAACAATTACTTAAAGCTAATTATAGATTAGCAACAAATTTGTATTGGAACAACAGAATTCGAGCTATAAAAACTAATAACCCGAATATGTTCCCACAAATAAATAAAATATTCAGGAGAAATAATCAAAACGAGATTCAGTGTCTCCAAATTCGACGTACCGAGGTAAACAAGCAGCTGCTAACCAACATTGGCATAGATACAGAGAACGCTATCCTCAATAGTGAGCTCTTCGTGATCGAAGATCCTTTGGAGAAGGCGAACGCTGTGGGAGCTGTCTTTCAGGAAATGTACAAGGTGAATGAAAGCATTCACCGAAACCATGACCTGGAGGACAGAATTCGACTGAATCACCTGCACCTCCGGAATGAAATTTCACATTGGCAATCGGAGAATCCTGGTTTTACGGAATTCAGTGACGATAATCTGTCAATTGACATTAATGCCAATGGTGTAGTGGCTAATAGCCTTTTAATAACAAGGGAAGGAATCCAGAGTATCTTCGACTCATTAAGAAGCAAAAAGTCAGTGGGAATAGATGGAGTACCCAACATCGTACTCAAGCACCTGCCCCCAAAGGCAATAGATATATACACGGTCCTGTTTAACAACGCGTTGAATAATGCATATTATCCCGCGCGTTGGAAAACGGCTATCATTCAGCCCATCCCAAAAAAGGGCAAAGACTGTACAAACCCAATGAACATGCGTTCGATAAGTTTACTCCCAAGCATCAGTAAAGTATTTGAAAAAATCATTAACAAAGCTCTGCTAAAATGGGTAGACGACAATAGCATTATTCCAAATAACCAGTTTGGCTTTAGGGCGGGTCATGAAACCACACATGCCGCAGCTAAACTTGTCTCCGACATACAATGGAATAAATGTAGAAACCAATGCACAGGTGCCTGTCTGATCGACTTGGAAAAAGCCTTTGATACCGTCTGGATCGAAGGGTTGTATTACAAACTGGTCAGATATGGCATACATAAGCCTTTACTATATGTACTTTACGATATGTTAAAGGACAGGAGGTTTGTGGTCAAAAGTGGTAATGTGACCTCTAATAAAACGTATAATATCAAGAATGGCTTGCAACAGGGCGCGGTACTCTCTCCGATTCTTTTTAACATTTACATTAGCGACTTATTAGATGCACTTCCGCAGGCTATTGCGTACGCAGACGATCTCATAATTTACAGAACAGCTCCGAAAGTTGAGATCATAAATAGGTTAATACAGCGAGACTTCAACAAAGTGCAGCGCTATTGCGATGACTGGAAACTTAAGATCAACTTCCAGAAATGTGAAGCCATCCTATTTAGAACTCCATTATATAAAGCCACGTACGACACAAGGAAAAACTGGCGAAAGCTAGTTATCGTGGGACCGCATGGAGATAAACTGGAAACCAAGAGTTTAGTTAAATACCTGGGCATCTGGCTAGACCAATATCTGTATTTCAACAGACATGTAGAGGCTGCTTTGCTCAAAGCGAGGAAAACTTTTGCTATGACAAGGAGGCTATTTCATAGTAGCCAACTTGACAGCAGGCTAAAAGTCATATGCTACATGACGCTAATCAGGCCAATGCTCATACATGGTTGCCCAGTATGGTTCAACATAGGTCCAAATTTGATAGAAAAGATTCGGGTGTTCGAAAGAAAGTGTCTCAGAAGTTGTCTCAGATTATATCGGACACCGGAATCGGACTATAAAAAGTATTACTCAAATGAGACTTTATATAATGAAGCGTACATAAATAGGGTGGATAATTTCATGATTAAATTAATCAGAGGACATATTGCGAGAGCAATAAGCTCGTCCAATGACCTAATTTTCGGGGCTTATTATCCAAACACCTTGTACTATGAGAGCGTGCGTCGCAACGGCTTTGTTCCACCAGAGGCGTTCCTTGACTTGGATATGAAAGGGCTTATACAGGATAGATCCGGAATTCCGCTGATCTATCATGTAAGTAGATCATCTGTAGACGGGCGATTGTGCTACGACCGGGAAGTAGCGCGCACCGAAGAAGAGCTCCTGCGCTTCAGTAGGGCTATCTCCCGCAGAGACCGGGACGATAGTATTAGACAGCGTCAACAGTTCTGGTGGTTGAATGGCATATAAAGACCTGGGTACCAAAGTCGGTAAAAAATCATACTATCATCAGCTAGCTTACATAGACTTAGCTTTTCTAGAATTAGGGTAGTATAAGATTTAAGTTAAGTTAGGTTAAGTGCTTGTACATAAAAAAAAAAAAAAAAAAAAAAAAAAGTAGGTAAGTTAAGTAAGTTAAATTTTAAGAAAAAAAAACAAAACAAAAAATTCACAAAGTTTTTCAAATTTTTCTTTGTATTTCAACTAAATATCAGTACTGCCACAAAGTTCTGTCGCCGAAAGGCAAATTATACAAATGTTAAGTAATGTTTAGCTTAGAGCGTCTGCGAAGGACCAGTAAGTTATTATATAAGATAATTAAGCTAGAATTTAAGCATTTTTTGTCTAGCCTTTAATTTAGAAATTAAGAATATAAAAAGAAAAATAAAAAATGTTGTAAAAAAAAAAAAAAAAAAAAAAAAAAAAAAAAAAAAGGGATGTAATATAATTTTGTAACGTAGGACTGATGTTACACGTACTGAACACAATTCGCGACGAACTAAACTCGACGACGGTTGGAAAGGGAATGGATTATAAAATTATCCACCCTATTTATGTAGGTTTCGTTATATAAAGTCTCATTTGAGTAGTACTCTTTATAGTCCGATTTCGGTGTTCGATATAATCTGAGACAACTTCTGAGACACTTCCTTTCGAACACCCGAATCTATTCCATTCGATTTGGACCTATGGTAAACCATACTTTGCAACCATATCTGAGCATTGGCATGATTAGCGTCATATATCATATAACTTTTACCCTGCTGTCAAGTTGGCTACTATGAAATAGCCTAAATTTCGGGGCTGTTCTGTAAATTATGAGATCGTCTGCGTACGCAATAGCGTGCATCTAATAAGCCACTAATTTAAATGTTAAAAAGAATCGGAGAAACTACCGCTCCCTGTTGCAAGCCATTTTTGATATTATACGTTTTATTAGAGGTCACATTACCACTTTTGACCACGAACCTCCTGTCCTTTAACAAAGGACAAAGTATATATAGTAAAGGCTTATGTATGCCATGTCTGACCAGTTTGTAATATAACCCTTCGATCCAGACGGTATCAAAGGCTTTTTCCAAGTCGACCTGTGCATTGGTTCCTATATTTATTCCATTGTCTGTCGGAGACCAGTTTAGCTGCGGCATGTGTGGTTTCATAACCCGGCCAAATTGGTTATTCGGAATACTGTTGTTGTCATCTACCCATTTTGGTAGAGCTTTGTTAATGGTTTTTTCGAATACTTTATTGATGCTTGGACGTAAACTTATCGAACGCATGTTCATTGGGTTTATACAGGCTTTGCCCTTTTTTGGGATGGGCTGTATACTTATCGTTTTCTAACACGCGGGAAAGTATGCATTATTCAACGCGTTGTTAGACATGACCGTGTATATATCTACTATTGGGGGCAGGTTCTTGAATACGAAGTTAGTTACTCCATCTATTCCTACTGACTTTGTGCTTCTAAATGAGTCGAAGATACCCTGGCTTCCTTCTCTCGTAATTAAAATACTATTAGTCTCACAATTGGCATTAATGACAATTGACAGATTATCGTCACTGAATTCGGTAAAATCGGGATTCTCCGATTGCCAAAGTGAAATTTCATTTCGGAAGTGCAGGTGATTGAGTAGAGATCTGTCCTCCAAGTCGTGATTTCGGTGAATGCTTTCATTCACCTTGTACATTTCCTAAAAGAAGCCTCCACAGCGTTCACCTTTTTCAAAGGATCTTCGATCACGAAGATCTCACTATTGAGGATCGCGTTCTCCGTTTTGATTATTTCTCCTGAATATTTTATTTATTTGTGCCAACATATTCGGGTTATTCGTTCTTATAGCTCGAATTCTGTTGTTCCAATACAAATTTGTTGCTAATCTATAGTTAGATTTAAGTAATTGTTGGAGGTTTTTTAATAGGGATTTCAGTGATATTGTTATACTCGTATATGTTTAACAATTATGGATTGATAATATCTTTCACAACAATGTAACTGGTATGTTATGTTTGCTAATCTTTGTATATTTATAATTGGATATTTTGTAAAATTAAAACGACTTACGTGAAGGTGATGTCAGACCTCTTTGTAGGGGGTTGTAGATCGGACCGTGGAGCGGTCGATGTTGCTGGTCCCTGGTGTGCAGGTTGCAGGGGGGCGTTGAGTTCTTGACTCCCCCTGTTCAGCCGGGTAGTCTGTTGATGGTGTTGATGTTGATAATTATTGATCCTGATTTTTGTAATGACTTGCAGTGGAATCGGTGCGGGTGCCCTTCGGATACTTATGTGCCCAACTGTTACAGTAATTCTTGCAAGATCAGATTATTGTTATTAATTTTTCCACGATATCTCCAATCTTCTGTTCTAGCGGTTTGTTTGATATCGAATGAATATTCATTATATTTTTGCCGTTGACGTTTCTATTTTTTATTCGGCGCCAACGCCTTTTTTTAAATTATATTTATTACCAAGTAGAATTTGCATAAAGTAGTTTATGCAAATTACCTACATGACGATTTTTCTTTTAGGTCGAGAGGGGAAATTTGCAGGAATTAGTGAGGACACGGCCGCGAGGTCCGTAACAACATTATGTCCTCGTCTTGTCTGTCTGTAGACTGTCTGTGTAATTGTTTTAGTTTCGATAGCAGTCTGCTCTTTGTCTTGTGGGGTGCGTTTATTGCTGTGTTTCTGTACATGTTTATGTTATCTGTAATTGTTGTTTTGGGAATTGTTTTGTCCATTGATCGTTTTACGGTTTCGTCCATTTGTTGAATGTATTTGTCGATTTCGTCATTTGTCAGGTTTCTATTTATTAGCAGATTAAAGTCATTCGAACGAAGTTCTCTTGTTAATGTTCTGGTGAACTGGTGCGATTGCAGGGACCACGAATTCCCCCAGGTCTGCCAGATCGTTTGGAGCGAACATACAGGGCAAAGTCTCTGCTTTCAACCCGGTGAAGGCCAGGACGATCCTTGTGCCTGTTCCATCCAAGTTGATACGCAGTCTCTGCATAACACCCGTGGATACATACTTTGGCACCCGCCAGGTAGTGAACCAATGCATGCAGCGACATCCTGAGAAAGGTTGGCGCAAGGCTAGTAACCTTGCCCGGAAAAACGAATTATTATGGACAATTTAACAAGTCTCGGATATGGACCGGATACAGGTGTAGAGACTTGCTAAATAAGGCCAAGGCTGGATCCCGGTTGTAGTGCTGATGATGTTGATGATCTTATGCTTCTGGTTTATCTTTGTTTTCCCCGCAAGAAGTATATCAGGGTTTTCATCTTGCAACAGGTTGAAAGCGTGGCTCTCCTCTCAGTTGTTATTGGTGAATTTACATTCACGACAAGAGCTTTGATTGATGTTTTAGTTGGAGAGTTTATAGTGGCCTTTTATTTAGACTGTACACGTGGGAGTAGATCTCGTTTATTTGACTTTGCAGCTGTGTCATCTGTGTCTGCAGATTGAGCAAGATTCTGAACACGTCTGCTTGCGGTGTTGTTTCACCCTGTGTGGGAGTATTTGTGGCTACCGGTGTTTTAACCTCTTTGGTTGTACTCCTCCCGACCACAATTTGCGCATACAACTGCTGCGGCACAACGGGCATTGTTCGATTTGTCTCTGTTTTTTGTTTTTGCCGAGTCATACTTCTTGACATTAATTATCGGAATTTAGGATATCTTCGATAATTAGCGGGATGCCCCTCATTCCGACTGTTGTATTCCAGAATACTACCCTTATTAGATTTAACACTGAATCTCATTATTTAATCTAACACATCCTTAAAACATTCTCCTAACATATCTAACATTCTCATTTAATACATATCATAAATAAACATCCACAATATTCTATATCAAATCAGTTTCAGTACATTTCATAACATGCCGCTTTTTTCATTCAAAACATAGCACTTTGATTTTCGTTCAAAGTTTATTCAAAATTAAAAGTCACAGAGACAATAGGAATACTTTGAGAAAATTTGTTTTGTTCACATTATAATTTCCAACCTATTAGAACAATAAGTAGCATAAGAAGAGAGAAATTTTAATAGTAAAATCAGTTTAGTTTTGGAGTTGAATGGAAGAAGAATTAAGGTTGAGTTGTTAGTTCAGTTAAAGTAAAGTTTGAGTTGTGAGTTTGGAAAGTTGAGTTAAGAACCCCTAAGTTGATATAAATATATTAAATATATTGATAATATATGAGTTTTAATATCATCTAAAACCCTTTAAGAGCCGTTGAATTTAATAACGGGTTTTTCTTGTTAATGGCGCCTCAGCCAGTTGTAACTGGACTTTCACCAAAGGAAGGTCCGCCTGGGACGCGGATCATAATACGGGGAGAATTCTTAGGAACCAGAGCGAGTGACCTAATTGGTTTAACTATTTGCGAATGTGACTGCCTTCTATCAGCAGAGTAGAAAAGTTCTAATAAGATTGTTGCGCGTACAGGACCCGCAGGAGAAGGAAAGGAAAAATAAAAGGTCCCCGCTCTTCCCTCATCCGAGGCAGCACGGCGCCGGACTATAACACGACACACTGCACACTTTAGACGGGCTTCATCTCTTACCCTTTTTTTCCCCACTGGACATTCTTCTGCCTTATGGTCCTGTCTGTATTTTACGCAACGATGCTGCCTCCCACAGTTCACCGCTACGGGACCAAAGCTTTGGCAGCGGATACATTGCAGATTGTCTCTGCTTTTTTTTTAATTTGTCACATGCGACAATTTGATGATCCAGGATTTTAATTTTCCTTAGACCACTAATTCTGCTGCTCGGCATTAATTGGATCAAAAAGAAGGGTAGCTTCCGGTTTTCTCTTCTTGCTTTGGTTGTGGTGAAGGGTTTTATCGCGGTAAACTCGAGATCTTCACGCTTCAGGTTTTGAAGCATTTCGAGCAGAGCCTCCGGTTCCATTTCATGGTCGACGCCCTTTAATAGAACCGTTACGCTCTTCGATTGTTTCGGCGTAAACGATTAAAATTCCGCGGTGGCCTTTAATTTTGTCGTAGTCTGCCACCGCATAGGCTTAAATGCCCACTCTTGTTACCTGCCAGTCTTTTAATTACAAAATTGTTTCCTACAGCTATCTTACACAGACTCACCAATTCCTTATACTCAATATCGATGGTGTGATTGGTGGCATCTTTATTTTCTGTTGTTGTTGTTGATTTGCTGCTGTTGTGCTGCTTGCTGTTC
This sequence comes from Microdon myrmicae, assembly GCA_963931805.1. Lineage (NCBI taxonomy): Eukaryota > Metazoa > Arthropoda > Insecta > Diptera > Syrphidae > Microdon > Microdon myrmicae. Next base: position 37,142,758 of record OZ007499.1, on the reverse strand, counting down.
CTGTGGGCCATTTTGTGTTGGTAGTTGCTGTTGATGTTGCTGTTGATGCTGATATTGATGTTGATGTTGAAATTGTTTCTGTTGGCCGACTTTTGGCTTCGGCTTTTGTTGTTGTTGGGTGGCTGTTCGAGCGCAGCCATATTTTTCTTCGGGCGTCTCGCTTCTAGCCGTGCTCTTGCCACCGCAAGTTTCGCTTTCAATTCCTTCCGCTTTCTATATCCTCTTCTTCATCCTCAGACTCTGAGGATGCAAGAGAAGTGAATGCATTATTTCCCCATACAAGTTGAAGTTGCAGGGGGAGGGGCGCTCACTGTCCTCCTCCATTTGCTGTTCTTTTTTCTCCATCGTTAGTTTCGCGGATTTACTTTGCGTCACAATTGTGTTTTTCGGGGCACCTTTCCTTTTGTTTATTGGTGCGTGTTTTTCTTCGTCCGTGTTCATGCTGGTACTCTCCGGTTTGTTTTCATTAAAAAAAAATAAACAAAGTCGGCTTGCTGTACGAACCTTGACGCAATCCGATTTCTCCGTAACCTGCGCTCGAACTCGCCTAGCGCCGATTAGTCACCTTACACTCGCGGTAAATTCTTATCTAAATTCCTTAACGAGCAATATAATATTTGTTTTATTTTTCACGCTTGCGACCCAGGTGATATATTTTATTTCTTTTAGTTGAGAATAATTTTATTTTTCGCACTTCACTGCACTGCTTTTACATTTATTATGTGTTTTGTTTTGCTTGTTTGATTTTGAGTTTCTCTGTTTTGACTCTCTTGTCTTTTTTTATTTCGGTCGACTAAATCAATACACGCCTTTTTCATCAGTTTAAACATTTCGGTAGCATTTTCGGTAATTTTAACAATAAAACAACATTTAATATTGACTCTTTTTAATTTTTGACCGATGCACCGATGCGTTGTATTTCATTTTGTACAGGTGTACAGCTTTGCTTCCGTCGTTTTTAATTTTGTTTTGACTGTTTTTATCGCTGGCATTTATTTATAAATATGCAACCGGCTCGATAAGCCGTAACAAAACGCCCTTCGCTGCTGCGGGAAGTGCTCTGGAGTACCTGATAAGCAAGAAAGTGATGGATTGAAGGAAACAACTTCCTTCTAAAAAAATACCAAATACTTCCTATTCTATACTAAATATGATTTATTAAGATCGAAAGTCTTATGCTATCATTGAGCTCTGCCAGAGAATTCAAATACTTTTTTTTTTTTTTTTTATTATTACACTTCTCTCGGGAGAAGCGAACCTATAGCGCCGAGTCGGCAACCTAAGATAGTAAGTTCTTTTTGAACAGTTGCAGGTTGTAACTGGAATACTCGCACGGGGAGTGAATTCTACAGGTTCCCCGCCCTATAACAGAACGCGTTCTGGTGCAGAGATGTTCACGCCGTCGGGAGATGAACCGCAAGGTGGTGCAATCCGTCGGGTGGCACGTGCAGCGCATATGAAGCGAATTGCGCGGCACAATACCACGAATCTCCAAAGAACAGTACCCGTGATAATATTTGTAAAATAGACGCAAATTAGCTACGCGCCTTCGATGTGATAGGGACTGGAGTTCCGAGGTCAGCGCCGTGTCCCCGATCAGGCGGATCCCTCGTCTGTGTATGCTCGGAAGTAGGTTGCTTAGGAGAGGAGCTCCAAGCATTAGGGCAATACTCGAGCGCGGGTTTAATTTGGGATTTATAAAGAAGAATATTTATTGGCTCTAAAAAGATAACTCAGTTTTCCTAAGGCGGACCTGGTGTTGTTCGACATGTGTTTACGCGACGATACATTCCCACAGATCCTGACGTCGGGCAATTTCAAGCTTCCCCGTATTCGAGGACCTGGCCATTCATCATCAGCTGTGAAACCGATGACTCACTTTTGTTTGTGAATGTTGTATATTGTGTCTTCGTTGCTTTGAAGTCAACGAGATTGGCCTTTCCTCCCTGCAGGATCTTATCCATATCCCGAATCAGAGAGTTCATCTGACTATATTTCAGCCGGTGCGCCGTTGATGCACTAAACGGCCGATCACTCGAAAAAGAGGAAATAAGCGTACTTTGTTATCCGTTGACTCCAACAAATCATTCATGTGAAGCAAAAACAAGGTTGGAGCCAAAATATAACCTTCAGGTAACCCGTAATTAACACGATACATAGCCGAAGACTCGGCATCTAAAACAACCTGGATCGATCGATATTTGGGGAAGCTCTTCGTCCAGTGGTGTTGTATAATTAAAGTTCAATTAATTATCACTCCCCCTTTGAAATATTAACATCTCGTGTCTTCACGCACATATCCTCCCCTTCCCTCCAAATTACTAATTTCCTATTCCCTTTACAATAAAATATCCCCTTTACAATAGAATATAATTTAAATAAAAGTAAACCCCCATTTAAAACCCCATTCACATTGTAATAGCCATCTTCCTTTTATTAGCCATAGTCGCCGCCTATTAGCCATCTCGGCCGCTTCCTCGAAATAACTATCGTGGAAGCGGAACGAAAAAGGATATGTGGCGAAAGACACGAGACTGCTTTCTTCTTCTGGTTTCGACAATCATCGTGTGCGGTTCAGTCTCCGGGATGATTTAAATAAAAATAATAAAAAAGTTGAAAATTGACTTTATGGGTGTGCGGTCTTTCAACAGGATTATTGATTAGCATCAATTTAAAATAGAGTTGACAATTTTCTGTGGGGCAATCGATTGAAGTGTGGTGCGATCTTAAAGGCAATGGCCAAATTAGACTAATTACGATTTGAAGTGGTTGCTCAGCCACTATATTCTCCAGACTCCCAGCAGTTTATTTATTTATTTATTTATTTATTTATTTATTTACTAATTTTTTTTTAATTACAGTTCTCTCGGGAGAGGCGAACCTATAGCGCAGTGAGGGCGCCCCGAGATGCAGTTCTTTTTGAATATTTGCAGGTTATAACGCTGCGGGAACACTTGTGTGAGAAGGGAGTTCCACAGCTTCCCCGCTCTGTAACGGGACAAGTTCTGATGCAGGGATGTTCGCGCCGGCGGGAGATGCACCACAAATTAGTGCGATCCGTCCGATTGTCTTGTGGAGAGCATATAGGCCGAATTACATGGAACAACCCCACGAATCTCCGAAGAACAGTACGCGTGATAATATCTATAAAACAGATAAAGGTCGACTACGCGCCTTCGATGTGACAGCGGCTGTAGTCCCGATGTCACAGTCGAGTCCCCGATCAGGCGGATCGCTCGTCTCTGTATGCTCTCAAATAAGTCGAGAGTATGTTTAGGAGCCGAGCTCCAAACATCAGAGCAATATTCGAGCGCGGGTCTAATTTGAGATTTATATAGGAGAAGAAGTTGGCCCGGAGTAAAATATTTCTTGGCCCTAAAGAGATAACTCAGTTTTCCTGAGCCGGATGTGGCAATGTTCGACACGTGTTGATGCCACGATATATTCCCAGAGACCGTGACGCCGAGCAATTTCAAGCTTTCCCAGGATTCGAGGGCCCGGCCATTCATCATTAGCTGTGGAACCTATGATCCACTTTTCTTTGTGAATGTTGTATATTGTGTCTTCGCTGCGTTGAAGTCGACGAGATTGGCCTTTTCCCACGGCAGGACCTTATCTAGATCCTGATTCAGAGAGTCAATCTGTCTACATCTCAGCTGGTGCGACGTAGGTGCACCAATCGGCCGAACACTCGCAAAGGAAAAAACAAGCATACTATCATCCGCGAAACTGAACACTTTGTTATCCGTTGTCTCCAACAAATCATTTATGTGAAGCAAGAACAAGGTTGGAGCCAAAATAGAACCCTGGGGCACCCCCGAATTAACAGGACACAGATCCGAACACTCGCCGTCCACAACAACCCGAATCGATCGATTTTCGAGGAAGCTGTTCGTCCAGTTGCAAAGCTGCTGGGAAAGTCCACATGAACAAAGGTTGCTCAGCAATGCCCTGTGCCAGACGCGGTCAAAAGGGTTGGAGATATCCAATGCCACCGACCTTGACTCACCATCCCCCTCAATCTCAAATGTCCATATCTCGGTTATAAGGATCAAAAATTTCCCGTGGACCGCCTGCCACGGAATCCGTATTGATGATCATTCAGAAGTCCGTTGCACTCCAAATACTTAATTAACTCGGTGTTGATGACCTTTTCTATCACCTTAGATAACATAGACAGTGATGCTATCGTTCGGTAACTTGAGCGATTTGCCAGGAGGCAGGAAAGGTCCCCCGTGCATAAGATAAGCGGGAGAGTCTGCCAAGAACCGGCGATAGTTCTGGAGCACAGTTCGTAAGGACTATTGCTGGTATTCCGTTTGGGTCGGTTGCCTTCCTACAGTCCAGTTCACGTAGAATGCGTTGAATAGTCCGCGGACGAAATCTCACATCCCGCATGGAAGACTGTGCCGGCGAGATCACAGGTGGCTCCAAAAGGCCGGGATCGAGCTTTGAATTCGCGGAAAATAAATTCGCGAACACATCAGCTTTATCCTTTGAATTTGTGACTAACGTCCCGCTATCTGTCACCAACGGGGGGAAAGAGGAGGAAGCAAAGTTACTGCTGACAGCTTTTACCATTGATCAGAAGGAGTGCGAACCAGCCGAGCACCGAAGGAGTTTATTGGTCGCTCTGTCGTTGTGAGCTTCCTTCGTGGTATCAATCGCAAGTGTGCACCTGTTTCTGATTCTAACCAAATTCGTTCTGTTAACATCGGTGGGATTAGAGCGCCACTGCTTAAAAGCTCTATTTTTGGCAAACCATGGTTTATCAGATGAATTTCGTTTGATGGAATGTGGAATGTAGGTCTTCATCCCGAGAAGAATAATCTCTGTGACCGACTCTGCGCAAGCGTTAACATCGGAGTTTCCGAAGCACACCTCCGACCATGGAAAGGATGCGAAGAAATCTCGGAATCGTCCCAGTTAGCAGCCCCATACTTCCACACATGGCTGCTTCCGTCGGTAATTCGCTTGAAATGCTAGTGCTTGCGCGACAGATACAGTGATCCGAGTTTTCCAGTGGCGCGGAAACCTCTACGGTATAAATACTTGGTTCGGATGTCAAAAACAGATCCAGGGTGTTCGAATAATCGCCTCGGCCATCCAGCACTCGCGTAGGTTCCTCCACGAGTTGAGTCAAGTTGTGGCTGACAGTGAACATCTCCGACAGCCTCCCAGCCTCGTCAGTTCTGTTAGAACGTACCAACCAGCCCGAATTGTGCACATTAAAATCGCCAAGGACAACATATTCAGAAGCCGGGTGGTTGATCTGTATCCAGTCGACGGTATGTGAATGATGTTCGAAAAATGTCGCTAGCCGATCGTCATTCGCGGAGCGGTAAAGACAACAAAGAAATTTAACAGAATTCCCCAGCACGGCACTCAACCATATGATGTCCATGTTATTGGGTTCTAACGCCTTCATCCTTTGGCAAGCCAGATCGGATCGCGCGAAGTCGCAGACTCCGCCCTTAAAACGGAATCTCGAATGTAATTCGTATCCTGAGCAACGAATATATGTCGAATCAATTAATGAATCGACCTGGGTCTCACTTAGGGAAAGGATATTAGGTTTCACTGTTTGCAAATCTTGGTGTACGGCGTCTAGATTTGTATTGGTGAAACCGATGCCCCTGATGTTGCAATATTCCGTTATCAGTCTAACGTCGACAGAGCCTCCAGAGCGAGCCTGATTATGCGATGACGAACCTCTTAAAGTTCGGTTATTTATTATAATATCTGCATGATGTTCCCCCTTACATAGTCCCCACGGAGATTAGAATGGGAAACTAGTTTACCTCCGGAATTCTTTACATCAAAAGGTACCATTATGACTTACCTCCGTATCAGTCCGGGCCATCAGCCACACATCTGAACACCGTCGAAGATTTCTCTCGAGGATATTGCGGAATGTACAGTGTGACCAAGCTCCGAAAGATGGCCAGGGATTTCTCCCGATCATTTCACGGAGCCTATAGCTTGATGGGGTGGTATTTCACCGGACGACAGGGCGTTGGGACCCCACCTACCACTCGGTCTTTAGTCGCCTTGTGGGGATTATTACTAGGTGCGCCTGCACGGACGCTAGTTCAGTAAAACCCACCGAGTTTGCAGATGATGTCAGCGGAGAGCACAAAAATCCCGATTGACGTAGGGACGATCGGCGTGTTTCAGGTCGGAGCGTCAAACTCTATACTCGTCATCAGTGTGAGAATTCACGTAAGGTCTCTACCTCCAATTACACTTCACCTATTCGATCATGTACGGACAACCTGTTACTCCGATGTCGACGACGGTGTTACTAAATCCGCTTCTGGTAAATCAAACAACTGTTCAATTAGGCTTCGTGTTATAAGTCTTTATTCTTTAATCACTTTCTCTAGTTGAACATTACAATAAGTTGAGTAAGAATAGTTAATAGGTCCGTAAGCGGGGCATGACGTTCGTTGGAATTACAATAGTCGGTAAGTTAAATATGACACTCATTAGAATTACAATAGTTCTTTAGGATAGCTTTGTAAATTAATCACGACCCTCATTACAATTACAATAGTTCTGTAGGATAGCTTTTTAAATTAGTCACGACACTCATTAGAATTACAATAGTTCCGTGAGATAGCTCCCCGGTTGCTGAGATTCCATTCGGCAGCACAAGTCTCGAAATAAATGCACTGCACGCTAATTACTGATAATTCTGATGTAACAATCGAGGATGGGAATTGAATAAAACCTTTCGGACTACGACTCGACCTCGGCTTCTCTGCTTGACCGGTAAAATTTGACTCTCCGTTGGCTGTTGCACGAAACACACCACCAGTCGCAACGGGGGTGAATTTCCACCGATGTGGTGAGGAGCAAATGAGATCTTTCTCTCTGGTGAATGAACAATCGATTTGGGTTTTATTGGAAGTATTTCCATTGTGACCGTACAGATCTGGTTGAATGCTCATTCACTGGAAGCCAGGAGAAACGAAAATGCGAAGGGTGCTCAGAAGAGAATCCAAACATGCAGCTGGTAAAATAGATAATCGTGTACGGTGGCTGGCTGCATTGCCCTCATAAACTATAGAGGCTAGATTTTTCTCTTGATGTTAAGTCAATAGAAACTTCGCTTACGAAGGCAAGGGCTAGGACGGATGAGTGCATGTTTGGTTTGGGAAACGAATCATAGGGCATGACCATTGATATGATTGTTTGGATAAACAACTATGGGTCGTATCCTATCCGATGATCGTTTATCGGTTGGGCGACGGATTATGAGGAATTTGTCTTGAAGATGTTCAAGCGTCCACTTACCCTGCTTGTCTTTGGACCAACGGAATTGCATCAGAGATTGGATGCGAAGAAGGGGGTTCAACCAGGTCAGGTGTGCAAACAAATGGTAGCTCAATAGCGACCGAAAAAGGTTGCCATGTTTATACTAGCGATTCGTTTATGTTAGGGAAAGTTTCCGTGCAGGCCAGAATAGCTTCTTCTGTTTAAACGTTGTGTATACAGAAGCGTTCTGTTTGATAGCCAGCGTGTGGATCGTGGCTGTTTGTTGTTTAGACAGCAAATCGTTAGACATGACCAATGCGATGATCGTTCCTCGATAAGGCGACGGATCATGCAATCTGTCATGCATCTATACAAGCAAGCGTCTTGCTATGGCTTGATCGTGGGACCAACGGTTGCCGGAGAAGAGCAAACACAGTGGAATTGCTGTGTTATGATAAGCATGGATGTCGGCAATAGGACCCGGTGGATGTTCTAATGAATCGTAGTGGTCATGGGTATCGACCGAAGGGACCGATTACGCTGGTGAGGTGCGGTAATGTTACTTGATGTTGTGGCAAGATGATGGTCTAGCCATGGGTTGTTTCGTTTCTTTTTCAGGAAATGGGTGGTGATTGAAAGATAGCTTAACGCTGCCGATTGCAGGCAAGCTAATAATCTCTAGGTGAGGGATGGGAAGTTGATTAAGATAGATGGGTGGTTCTTTGGGTAGGTTAGAAGAACCCCCACAGCCTCTTACGACAAACCTAGCCTAGCTGTGAGTATATTCTAACGCCCTACTCACAGGGCGGTTATTATCTGCTCCCAAACGTCAAGGATGGCTCCAGGGAAAGAGATTCAAATCACTGAGGAAATCATCGCGGAAACGGAGACGTATGTCGAAGGCTTGGACGTGCGTACTACACAAAGGGCAACGAAATGTTGGAAATCGATACTAAGTGTATCGCCCTCGAAGGCAGCTACGTTAAGGAATAAATATAACTTTGCCCAAAAACAAATATAATTTTGCCCATTAAAAATCCAACAAAAAAGTAATGTATTTCTTTTTCCCCAACCTAACATAAATACATGAGCCGTCTATTTGGAAGTGATGTAAATCCATTTATTTTAAAATTCATTGTTCCAATTCTGTTTTGATAAAATATCAGTGAATTTAATTAATATTAACTACAAGTTATCTATGAATGAAAAGGTGATATAGAATTGAACAGATTCTCGTAGCTAATTCGATTTCTTTTGGAAAAAGGACCTGTACTACTCCCTCTCGAATGATGTTTCATATAATATAAACGTTTTTATGATGCATGTAAATAAAAACACTAAAAACGCCTTAAATTATTATTATTTCTACATAATTAACTTACATTTCGGGACAATATTCGAATTTGATTTTAGGAAATCATAAAGCCTCTCGTCTTGTGTCTGTTAAAATCATTTGGACCTGTCTTGTGGTTTATGCATATTGTAGTCTATATCATAAATTAATAAACCATCCAAATAACAAATCCGGCGACTTGTCGTCTATTGCAACTCTCTTCTCATCTCAATAGTCAATAATTTGAATTGGGGCTTGGAGTTAGAAATGCGTAAATACCACAATCTCGGACACTTTTGCCAAATTGATTTCAAAAGAGGTATATTGAATTTTAATTGCATTTTGAGGCATACGTGTTGTCAGTCGTGTGGTACGTTGCGGCGTCCTACCTCACAGGATACATTTATATTCGAGCATCCATAAGAGGAAATTGTTCCAAATTGCAATGCAGGATATTGAGTGCTTATAATGAAATCAAATTTTGATGTCATTTTCAGTTGTAGCGATTAGATAAGAGTTTAATCAATCGAATAACCGTTTAATGTGCACATGGTGAATTCAATTATCCTTTTTTGGGGTTTTATCGTGTTAGATCTGGAAGGTATCAATAAGAATAGCAGCGCCAAAAAGGCAATCAATGTTATAGCTTCTCAGCACATGTTATCTCGAGGTTGGTTTTTTTTGTATATTATTTCATTTTGGGTATTTGCGGCGTATTGTTCGCAATCAGTATTATTTGCCTTCGATTTTTATCTTCAGATGGAGATCCTTGTTAATAGATTCGTGTGTACGTGTTCAATGGAATATATTTTTCTCACAATTAATCCCATACCTATCCGAAAAGAGATTTATAGCGGGCGTTGTATGGATGAGTGGTGGTACGTATCACCATCTGGAAAACGTTTGGAATTATATCAGTTTCGGATTAAATCGGGTTTTAGGAATAAATATTCAAGGGCCTTACAAAAGCCGTTAGTCAGTAAAAAACATACACATTCAAAAAAACAACAAAAATTAATAGAGCATAATATAGGTGGGTACTGAATTTATATTCCAAAGTTTTACGTGACTATTTTTTAAATACCTAGTAGTTTCGAGGATTGGCATTATGTATTTCACTTCCTTCTAATGTAGTTCTTTTTAATTTCTTTTCTTGTTATTCTTATGTAGTTTTTATTTTTTAAGAGGGGTGGACATGGACTGTGTTGCACTTAAAAAGACAAAATAAAGAATTAATATAGGCATTATCGTACTCACGTTCGATCGTCCTGTTCTTTGTTGGGGTTGATGCTGTCTTCCTTGGCTCCTGGTCGGACAAAGATTGCTGGGATTAGTTGAATTTAATAATGAGTTGCTTTTACTGGTGACCATATCGTAAAAGAAAGGGGAACTCAACATTTTCTTTCGGTTCGAGGCTAGCAACGTCGGGCGCTTGATTTCAGTTACATTCGTCACTCACTGTCGTCAATTGCCGGAGTTGCCTCTTCCAAACTGATCAAGCCTAGAGGGATTGTCACCTTTTCGTTGACCTCTCGTCACGATCCATTCGTAACAATTACATTCAAGGCATTCATACTCTCTGTTTTGTTACAAAATAATGTCAGATCTTAATGAAAAAAGAAAAAAAAAAACGGCGGAGCGTCTTATAGCGCCTGGAATGATAGTGACGAACGTGTGATTCGAACTGACGCTATGACAGTTAGAATCACCAAAAATTGAACCAATGCGTAACACATCAGGCTACTGGCCGTGCTTAGAATTCAATTTTTAAACGCAAGTATATTCCACTGATGTGAATTGTTATTTTACCGCTATGGTATAAGGCTCTGATGCATTATCTTATTCGATTTTCGTTCGGTGTTCTTCACTATTTGCTTGTGTATTGTGTGTGTATCTGTTAGAGACGCCACACTACTCCCTCCTCACTAACTTCGTTACGATCAATTTCGTGTGCGAACGACGGAGCGAGAGATCGCCGGAGTAGGCGAGTGTGCCGGTGCTCTATGCGGAAGTCATGATCGTGTGTGAAGTTCTTTTTACTGCGGGAAAGTGTAGAAGGGAGACATTACACTGTGCAACAACTATAGGGGTATTATATTGCTGAGTACCGCCTATATGATATTCTCCTCTATGCTACAAGATCGGATAGCCCCATTCGCTAAAGTTACCATTGGTCATTCATCCTAGACAAATCAATGATTGATCAGATATTCACCTGTGGTTAGTTTCTGCTAGTGCGCCAACACGGACGCTGGTTCAGCAGAAACCCCACAAATATTACGCTGGAAATTAGAGCACAACCGCGAACACAATAGCTCTCCAAAGAAAACACACTGAAGTAGTTTTGATGCTAATGTTTTTTATTTCGTGGTAAAAATCCTGTACAATTAAATCAATATCCCGAATTCTCGTTACACGCACGGTGACAATCCTGGTTTATTATTATAACGGGATCAAAGTTAGTGGGCTACAGAAAAGCCACTTTTAATTGATTATGTTGCGACTCGATGCGTTCGACTAGCACTCCACTTTTTGTTTCACACCGTACCAGCGCCGGTACGGTGGATGGCGGGGCGACTGTCTCGATCACTGAATGAAATTCGACTAAGCGATATCTTGCTCGTTCAGAGCTCACTCGCTCATCGAGATCATGGTGGTATGTGTGCCTAGAACAAAGAAAGACATAAAGTGCATTCCTAGGATACGATTTCGGTAAAGCAAATAAAACCGAAATCGTCGGATGCCAATGGAATCTTTGTTGGAACCTGTGCGGCTAAACAAAGAGACGACGATCCGATGTGAAAATGTGCTAATTGGTTGGGAGACGAAACAAATCCCTTGCTTGCGTTTGTATATGCTGGGTCATTCGTTTTGGTTCTTGCTTCGGCAGAACATATACTAAAATTGGAACGATACAGAGAAGATTAGCATGGCCCCTGCGCAAGGATGACACGCAAAATCGTGAAGCGTTCCACATTTAAAAAAAAAAAAAAAAAAAAAAAAGTAGATAAGCTTAGGTAAGTTAAGTAAGTTAAATTTTAAGAAAAAAAAAAACAAAAAAAATTGACAAAGTTTTTCAAATTTTTCTTTGTCTTTCAAATAATTATAAGTATTGCCACAAAGTTCTGTCGCCGAAAGGCAAATTATACAAATATTAAGTAATGTTTAGCTTAGAGCGTCTGCGAAGGACCAGTAAGTTATTATATAAGCTATTTAAGCTAGAATTTAAGCATTTTTTGTCTAGCCTTTAATTTAGAAACTAAGAATATAGAAAGAAAATAAAAAAATGTTTAAAAAATGGAAATGGGTCATTCGTTTTGTGGCGACGAACAAAATTGAAGATTGTTTGTCTATCGATGGTGAATCGCCGGTCGGCTTGCTGCAGCTGTAAAAACAAGCCGCCCGACGTTGCATTTCAATAGATAACAATGGGTGCCGAATGTTGTGTAGTTATGGCGCATATGCACATTAAGGAATTTCAGATAATGCTTGAAAGCATTACATGTCCTTGGAAAAGGAAATGTTTTCTGGTACAAATGCAAATGCATTGGCGGGAAACAATGGCAGTAATGGAATTCCTAAAAAGGTCATGAAGAATTCTTACAGAAAATTGTATGCGAAGGGATGCATGAAGGTAAGTTTTCTTAACAGGGAATTTAAGATCATGGGTTTGATCTCTTATATGCGTGTAGCGTTTTTGTGTGTCGAATTCGATTGCATTGGCGAAATTATATGGGAAGATGGGTGTTATGGGGGTTTTAAAGGAAAACGTACCGTGTGGTTTGGCGGAGCCGTCACAGTACTCCCCCCCAGTGACGTAGCCATGAAAAAAAAGGCAGGGGCGAAGGATGCTCGATGGTGGGTGCTGTGATGATAGGGAGGCCGGGCGCTTGGGAATCAAGGTGGCCCAGCTTGCTTCGGGATTCGCTGTGGTAATGTTAGGGGAACTGTCGTGGTGACGAGTTTCTTGGTTATTGTTTGGGCTTTTGTCGATAAGGTGGACACAGATATTACCGCTTGATGCCATCAAGGGCAAAAGTGTGCGGCGTGGTCAAAAGGCCTGCTATGGGTCGCCTGGACCAACAGGTTTATCGTCCGAGTAGGTCGGAACCTATCGGAAATCTGCTCGCGTCCGCAGTCACGAAGTAGCGTGTGCGGGAAGATGCAGATACAGGCACTGTGGGTATTGATCTGTTGTTGGCGGTACCTGCCAACAGGTTGTAGATAAGTACAGAATAGGTATAATTTCATTAGAAGCACGCTGACATCGTGGTGGAGTGCCAGGAGATGGGATCTATTGGTGACTCACTGACATCGTGCTACGACGTGTCAGTGGATAAAATTGAAAAAAAAACTGAGTCCAGAGTCGGTGCCTTTCGTCCATATGTTTGTATGACGAATTGTTTGCCGCTGGGACTGGTAAAAGGGGGCGGGCACTCCAGTTGCGCGGCTTACCGATCGAGGGAGGACCGATACATCGGCTCCGGTGTCGACCCCGGAGATTGATAAACGGCAGCTGCGACCTCGACCGAGCGGCGCCTTGTTGGGAGGGCCGGCCAATCGCGCTCGGTTAAGTTGGGCGATTTATGTTATGGGGGCTCCCGGTGTATGGTTGGTTGTGTCCAACCACAAGGCGGCCTAGAGTAACGGCTGCGCGCTCCGAAGTGTTATGCACCTAGGTATTTGAGGCGGCGTAGGAGGGGCGTGTAGAGCCTTTAGTTACCGCCTAAGGCGAGCCATGGTGGCTAAAGATTAGGGTACCTGCATGATGTGGTCAGGTATACTGTCTCAGTCCGGTGGTATCGATTTGGTTTGTCGACCGGTGTTTCTGAGACATTTGGGGGACGTTCAGAGATCTAAGGACGAAGGTCCTGAAGTTTATGTAATGAGGCGAAACCAGGTATCCTGCTGAACGCTGCTACGCGTAGTAGCGGTGGTAACGAGGGGGGCTGGCTTGCCGGAATAGGGTGGTAAGGCCGAGCATTGGTGCACGGATTCGCGTGAAGATTGTGGTTGGCGAGCATGAGCGCCAACATCCAGAAAGGAGACAGAAAAGATTGAGTTCAGACAAAACCGGGCGTCCTATTGAATGGTCCTACGCGTAGTAGCTAATGTGTAATGCGGAGCCGGTTTGAGGGAGTTAAATTGGAGAGTTACGAAGAGACAAGGAAAGGCGAGCTGTGTCGCGTGGAGTCAGTTGGTGATGGGCATTGTGCGCCACTATCTTGGGAAGACTGTAAAAATGGAGTCTAAAAAGGGTCGCGTAATGTTGAGTCGAAAAGAAGTCGAGTGAAGTTGAGCAGTGTGCCTGCTGGAAAGGGTTAAATGGCGCAGTAACGTTGAGCGATGTCGACGGAGTCGAAAAGGTTGTATGGAGTTGCGTGAAGTCGAGTGGAGGTGAAACGGGCCCTCTTGATTGTGTGCTACGCAGGGTAGCTTAAATGCAATGAGGGGCCAGCTTTTGCGCGAATTAAGTCGAGTCGGGGGAGTTAAATGGGGACGTTGTGTGCCAATGGTAAGAGAAAAGCCAGACGGGTGTTCAAATGGGTCAAGTGAGGTTGGATGGTGTAAAGGGACGAAGAAAGACTAATGGGGCCAAAGGGAGCCGAAGGCTGTCGAGTGGAGTCGAAAGGTGGCCAATGAGGCTAAAAATAAGTCGAAGGTGGTCGGGTATTGTCGCGATGTGGATGTACAGAAGTCGCGTGTGGTCGAGTAGGGTTGAAGGAAATACAAGGCGGAGCCAAAATTGAGTGCGAATGTGCCGAGTCGTGTGCAGTCGTGCGGAAATTATGAAACAAGGTTGTGCGTTGCTTAATACCCTGAAGGGGCTTACAATATTTGTTATATTTATTTCTATAAACTATAAAATTTGGCAGCAACCTCTTTTATATAATTGAATATGATTCTGTGTTCTCTGCGATTTTGTGTTTTTATTGATTAAGTAATACATGCAATTAATTAGCAACATTGATAGGTTGATCGCCTGAGAGTTGATGGCGATATATTCTTTTATGTATAGAGCTATATTCCTTTTAATGCAATGCAAGCAAACTAAGACATGGTTAATTATATTCTTACTTTCTCGCTTTTATCTTGTAAGATTGTGTGGTTAGTTTTTTACCTGCAAGTGATATTAATTTGTTGCTTTTCCCTTTGCCATAAGTTTTTTACTTGCAGATGTTTTTATTAAATAAGTTCAAATACTTATTGTTAACAAAATTTATGAACGGTGGTAAAGTTTTGTATATGTAGGCGGTAGTGCAATCTGTGTAGGAATTTTGCATTTTCAATTGTACTGTTTGCTTGAAGAGCTGTTTTTGACTTGTATATTTACAATAATTTACGAAATTTAAAAAAAAGAAGATACATTATGAGATAGGTGGTATATGGTTGGTTTTAAATGCTTATTTGTTTTTATTTCGCTTGTTTAAGGTGTACCTCGTAGTTGTCTGCTTTGACTCACAATATATTCACACACCTAAAAACAACTAAAAGCAGAAAATGGACAAGAACTGAGGCTCACTAAATTTTGTTGCTTCTAGTTAAGTATATCTGTTTAATATGTAAAATATCAACTTAAGCGACAGAAAAACAGAAATTTGGAGAGAACAACAAAACCAAAGGAAAATATAAAAATATATGTTATCTTGTTGCCTCTTGTGAATTATTTTTAATTTAAACAATGTTACTTTATGTTTATATTTACTTTTCTTAAAATTATATTGACTTCCTGGAACTTGTTTAACTTCTTTTTGTTGTTGGTTGCCTTTAGGTTAATTTAAATTGTTTATTTTTTTATTTATTTATTTATGTATGCACAGAAAAAAAAATTAAGGGACTTTAAAACGGTGCCATGCACTGGCAACTCATGGCGACGCGTAATTTTCTAATTAAGAGGCGTGAAGACTGATAGTTGTGTATAAAAGGAAGGTCAATAACAGCTTAAGTATAATTTTCCACGGAAAATGTGAGTAAACAGTTTTATGTTAAGTTCTTGTTCGATTGACAATGGTACTGAATATATTTAGAATCCTTTTAATGTTCTTTATTTATATGTTAAAAAAAAAGGATTTACTTTTGCACAAGCACCACCTTAGAATACCGATGTACAGCAGAATATATCGGAAAGGATAACGCTTATTTTTCGTCGTTAATAGGTTACAAAACAAAAAAAAAAAAAAAGAAACGCACCTATATAAATGCATATATTTACGGACATATATCCATCCATATAAATGTCAATATCTTTTATAAATACTTTTATGAATTTGGGAAATATTGTTGAAAATTTTAATTTAAAAAAAAATATTTTAAGTCGAACAGGCTTGTTTACTCTTTTGGTTCTTTTGATTTTGTACCATTTGTATTTTGTATTTCCATGACAAAATGACAAGCAGAACATATTTTCTACAGAAAGTACATACGATTTAACTATGTTCGCATAATACAAAATTGGTGCTTGAATTAGGGCACAACTCGACAGAGTTTATGTGACTTTCGCGGTATTAAGTAAAAATTATGTTTTAATATAAATTATTAAAAATTATATTTTAATATTGAATACTTTTCCCGCCAACTTTAAACAACAATTATTCTTCCTTACTTTTTTAATCATTTTAACT
This sequence comes from Microdon myrmicae, assembly GCA_963931805.1. NCBI lineage: Eukaryota > Metazoa > Arthropoda > Insecta > Diptera > Syrphidae > Microdon > Microdon myrmicae. The sequence goes on along the minus strand of OZ007499.1, from coordinate 37,126,543 downwards.
GTTGAATTGAATTTTGATAGATTTAGAAGGCAAAAGCGGAACCGCCACACACCCTTAGACAGGCGATGGAAAATGTCTGCACTTTAAGATTCCATTATATCATCTATTTATAGACCTTAATGCTACCTACGACCGCATAGCTAGGGTAGAACTATATAATGTCATGAAAGAGTTCGGCATTTCAAACAAATTGATACGACTTTATAGGTTGACCATAACCAACGTAACTAGTCAAGTAAAAATAGTGGGATTGCTGTCCAAACCAAGAAACATCTTTAATGAACTCCGACAAGGGGACGGTCTGGCCTGCTTCCTCTTCAACCTGGCGTTAGAGAAAGCAATCCGTGACTCTAGCATCACAACTAGAGGGACTATAGCTTTTGAAATGATAGTGAAGAACGTGTGATTCCAGCTGACGCTATGACAGTTAGAATCACCAAAAATTGAACCTAACCGTTACCCATCAGGCTACTGGCCGTGTTTAGAATTCGATTTTTAAACTCGACTATACTCCACTGATGTGAATTGTTATGTTATCGCTATGGTATACGGCTCTGATGTATTTTTCTTATTCGATTTTCGTTCGGTGTTCTTCACTATTTTGCTTGTGAATTGTGTGTGTGTATCGGTTAGAGACGCCACACCACATCCTCCTGTTAAATACTAATGATTTAACAATAATTTATTAAAGGTTTACTAAATTCACCCCTAAACACGTGAAGTCCGCTGCTAAGCTGCACGGCCCGTGGCTTTGAAACTGATGTGGAGCTCCGCACATGCATTCACTCACAGTAACACTAAAATCACAGGTTCCAGCGATTCTATCCGTTTACAGTTCAACACGATTAATTAAACACAATTTATTAAACTAAAATAAATTCCTTTTATTTTACTTAATTTTGTTTTTGTTTATCTTCTTTGAAACGCTACATACACTTTCTTTTAAATAATTGACATCACTCGTTTTTAAGACACCGCCAATGCACCGCACGACCGCACTCGTCAACCACTGAATTAAGAAGAAGGAAGCAATCTCGTGTCTCCCGTCACATATCCTTTTTCGTTCCGCTTCCACGATAGTTATTTCGAGGAAGCAGCCGAATTGGCTAATATGGGGCGACTATGGCTAATAAAAGGACGATGGCTATTGCAATGTGAGTGGGGTTTTAAATGGGGGTTTACTTTTATTTAAATTATATTCTATTGAAAAGGGGATATTCTATTGCAAAGGGAAAGGGACATTCTTGATTTGGAGGGAAGGGAAGGATATGTGCGTGAAGACACGAGATGTTAATAATTCAAAGGGGGAGTGATAATTAAATGAACTTAATTATATAACACTCCTCAGTAACTCCGTTACGATCAGCTTCGGTGCGAACGAGAGAACGTCGGAACAAGCGAGTGTGCCTAGGTGCTCTATGCGGAAGTCATGAACGTGTGTGAAGTTCTGTTTACTACGGAACGTGTGCTGTTGTGGGGGTTGAAGTATTATGCCGCGTATGGCACACGATTCACTTAAAATCCCCCGACACTTGTTACTCCGAAGGAAATGTTGTAACTCCAGGAAGACAGGAACAATTGGAAACACTGGTATAGTTTTTGAGGTTAATCCGTTTTTTTTTATATTACTTATTAATGTAATCCTATTAAATAGTTTATATATATAATCCAAGTTTAAACACCTTTTTTCTCGACACTATGACCGCGGTAATTAATTATTTGACTCAAATGCATGTGAGCAGTATGTAGTTAAGATGTGACTCGCGAAACGTGTGTGTCCACAATCACGGTTGAATAGCGACTAACTAAATTAGGGAGGAAATTCATATTTCTTTCTACACACAGGACAACCAAAAGAGACCACGCCTCTGCTCTCTCAACCTCACGCCCGTCAACGTATGAGTAACTTTTGTTAATAGGGTAATTGACGGACATGAAGAATGAGAGAACAGAAAACATGATATGCTGTGATCTCGGGGTAGCTTTGGTTGTGTGTGTTGGTATCAGATGCAGCTACTGACACGACCTACTGACCCAGTGGTACGGCTATGGTGTAGTTAGAGCGCATTGAACCGTGGAAAGAAATACGAATGAGAGGGAAACCTAGCGGATGTTACTCCCCTGCAAAGAGAGATCATTGATCCCAAGCGAATGGGAGATCTGAGGGAAAGTCGATAGGACGCCGCTGATGTTTGGGAAATAATTCGCGTGAGAACCAGACTCTAAGACGCTGAAATTACCCCAGCTATTTTGCTATGATGCAACAGCGTCGTTCTTTTAGACTTGTTGTTGCTAACCGACATTATGAGATTTCCGATGGGAAACTCATGGTTAGCAAGAATGAAGTTGCCGTATGACATTTATGTAGCTAAACTCAATTATGCATTATCTGCAAAGGATGATGAGTTTAGCTATACGTCCGTTTGAAATGTTTTACAGGGGAATACATATAAAGGAAATTGGTAAGAATGACGCACCGAAAGCGGTCGAAATTAGGTGGAAATGATGGTTGGAATTGTGGGTTGTTTCTCATGTAGAATAGAGAAACCCCTCACACTGTGTGTACAGTGTATTATCCCAAACGCTATAATTATTCCACGACGCCAATCTTCCGGTATCTCCTCTTGCTCCCATATGTGCACCACGATCTCATGAATTGCGTGATGTAACGTTGTCCCTCCTTGTTTGATCAGCTCAGCTGGTATGCCATCAGCTCCGGGGGCTTTATTTGATTTGATCTCTCTTATGGCTTTTACTGTTTCCTCAATGCTTGGTGGCGGTGGCATTTGGTCTTGATCTTGCATTGGTGGAGGCTCCAATTCTTCTGTGAGCTCCTATGCCTTCAGGATCGGTGAACGATCGGGGCGTTCATTTGCGGGTGATGGGTGCGCACATGAAGCAGGTTTTCAAAGTACTGCTTCCATCTTGTGACGATATTGTTTGTTTCTGTGACAAGACAGCCGCTTGAGTCTCGAATTATTTTAGCTCTTCCTCGGTAGCCACTTTAAATAGAATTTATGTTCTTTGCTCTGACATTTTCTAGGATTTTTTTTGGATCCGTTTCATTGTCTCATTCCGAATTGTGGCGTATATTTCTGCGTTGACTTCATCATGTCTTTCGAAGTGGATCACTCTGAGGCGTTTATGCTGTTCCACCCCACTTAATAGAAAGTCTGACGTGGTGTGCGGCCTTAAATTATAATGAATCACTCAGGCAATGCTTTGTAGTTAACATTCCAAATACCAATTTATAACATTGTCTCATAATCGTATTCATTCATGCAAGCGCTCGAGGGAATAGGGACCCCTTTATAATCAACTTTGACTATTGTCCAATCTATTCGAAACCTTGGGATCCTTTGCGACAAGGAGATTAACTCCTTCTTTCACATTGATGAGACGATCCGGAAAGCCAAGATTGCCCTCGAGTTCGTGAGACGCTGGTCTAAGGACCAACCCATGCGTAACTCGATCACTTTACCTTTTCTTCGTCCGTCCATTGCTAGATTATGCTAGCCAGGTATGGTCACTTTATCACAAGAGTCATATCCGTAGGATTGAAAGTATTCAGCGTCGCTTCCTCCGCTTAGCTCTCCGAGGACTACGGCAAAACCCTTTAAGCCCTTCCCCGTACATTAACCGCCTCAAATTAATCAAACTCAAAACCCTTGACGAGCGCGGGGGGGGGCTGGCTGACACAGTGTTCATTCATCGGGTCCTCTCCGGATCGACCGACTGTGCCTACCTTTTTAACTTAATTCGTCTGAACACAAACCTTCGTAATACCCCCTTATATACAACCCCCTCGCTGCACCTCTTATGGTTTCTACGAACCCCTTTCGCGGATGCTGAGAAATGTCAACTTCAACTCCACCTTGTTCGATTTCGACCTCTCTACCCGTATTCTCAAGCACCGCCTCCTAAACTATTCAAAACACCAATCTTAAGCGGCACTTTCCACACTTTCCGCTCTAACCTGCCCCCACGTCCCGTCACTACTTTTGCCGTTATAATATGTCCTGTTTACCTTGGGTTAACCTTAGTTAAGTTAGCTCTTACGTTGTTTAGTTTGTAAAGTTATATACACTTTTGCTTATAAGTACTTATATGATATAGTTTAAACTAAGCCAATAAATGGGGCGGGGGCCCCACTAAACTAAACGATTATAATACCAGCTTTTGTGAATTAATAAAGTACTTATATGTTATTGGTTAAACCAAGCCAATAAATAAGGTGGGAGCTCCACTAAACTAAACAAAAATATTATAATACCAGCTGTTCTGAATTAATAAAGCTAACCAAGTAATTTCTGCACTCATTATGGGTTGTTTTAGTTCTTTAGTTTTTGTGTCCTTAGGACACACCTGAGGAGAATTTTATTTTGATTTGAAAACAGAATAGAATGCAATGTCGTAAATGTTGCTTATCGACGAGAGCGGTTACTGCAAGGCGGCGTATCGATTATATCGCGAGTACGGATCGCCTTATTTAATAAGTGGACTGTATTTTGTTTTACTTTACAACCGTACTATCTTTATTTATAATACTATTTAATCTGTTACACTCTTTGCTTAATTATTTCACCTCCAGGCCGGACTCTGCTCTGGATTGCGGGCGTTGTTGTCTTGCCCGGTGCTTGAGTTGTACTGATTGTACTCAAAAAAAAAATTGTGGCGAGAAGGCCGAATTTAGCGAGACAGGACATATGTGTCCTTCATCTTGTCTCTGACTTCTGGTCATCTTGCGATAACCAGAATCACCCACATCCGTGAGGATGTTGGGCTCGGTCTCGCGGCATCTGAAAAGAGAAGAAAAAAGTGGGGGGGGGGGGGGGGGGGGGGGGGGGGGATCCAAGGGTAGTGTGAACAGTGTTAGTCCAAGTGTTCTCTAACTACATTTATAAGGGGATGGTGGGAAAGAAATCATACAAGACCGGTAGGTCTTGGGTGAACTGATTGTACTCTCCAACTGCCGCTGCTTTTATTTTATTTTTTGTCCTCGTTCCCTTGTTTGCATGTTGTTACAAGAACCAAAGAGCGACTGGTATAAATTGGCGATCCTCAGTCCGCCAGTCAGCAGCCGTGTGCTGCCCCGTCCTCGGCTTTGTATGTTACGTCGCCAACAAGAGCAATAAGCTCGTCCAATGATCTAATTTTCGGGGCTTATTATCCAAATACCCTGTACTATGAGAACGTGCGTCCCAACGGTTTCTTTCCACCAGAGGTGTTCCTTGATTTGGACATGAAAGGGCTTATACAGGATAGATCCGGAATTCCTCTGATCTATCATGTAAGTAGATTATCCGTAGACAGGCGATTGTGCTACGACCGGGAACTCACGCGCACCGAAGAAGAGCTCTTGCGCTTCAGTAGGGCTATCTACCACAGAGGCCGGGACGATAGTATTGCACAGCGTCAACAGTTCTGGTGGTTGAATGGCATATAAAGACCTGGATACCATTGTCGGTAAAATAATAGTATCATCAGATGCAGTTATTTTACCGACATTATTAGATAGGTCTCTGGGCTCCTCGATAGAATAGTGGTTAGTATACCCGCCTGTCACCCAGGAGACCGGGGTTCGTCTCCCCGTCGGGGAGCCGCTGGCGCAAGACTAATGACTTTGCACAGAAAAAATAAATCATTATGGAAAATTTAACAAGCCTCAGGACTTGCTAAATAAGGCCAAGACCGGTTCCCGGTTGTAGTGCCGATGATGATGATGATGATGATGATTAGATAGGTCTCTACTTGCCATTCAACCACCAGAACTTTGGTGCTGTTTAGTATTCTCTATGGGAAATAGTCCTACTCAACCGCAAGAGCTCTTCTTTGGTGCGGGTGACATCCCGATTATAGCACAATCGGCCGTCTGCGGAAGACCTACCTACATGATAATTCAATGGAATTCCGGATCCATCATGTATACGACCTTTCATAACTAATTCAAGGAATCCCTTTGCTTATTACGTAGTAACCCCGCCCCCCGCCCCCGCATTTGGTCAAACGAGAAGCCAGCCAACATAATTAAGTATACAAATCAGTAAATAAAAAGCAAAATACTATATACACCCAATATACATTTAATCATTCATTTAAAATATACATTCATTCATTCATTTTCATGAACAACAAAAATACGTACATGTACGAAATTAACATTTTCACATTTATATATTCACTCATATAAATCTACATTCGTTCTAAAACTACATATGATTAACTGAGAAGCACTAAACAAAATCAAAAACATAAACAGAAAATTACCCGTTGTCATATTTCGTTGAAGATCGCAAGCGGGAAAATACCGTTTTCCTGACTAGTAAGCGATCAACGGCCACCGCTGGCAAAATGGCTCCATATTACCCTAAGGGAACCTAAAACGATTTAATGGGGTGACTGGTTCCTCAGAAGAGCAAATGCGATAAGAAAAAAAGGGTAAGAAGAAGCCCAGTTGATTCTCATCGAGCGGTCATCAGTAGTCGAAAAGTAGTAATCAAAGTGAAGAGTCGTAATTAGGAATCTGAATAGAGTTATAATCAGGGCATCCTTGTATTCGCCTTTAATTTATTAGTACCATGGAATGATTTGGTGTGCCGTTTATTTCAAAATAACCGAGCGGAAAGAATTTTGTTAAAATTATTATAACTATACAAATCCATTCAAACACTGACTAAATTAATAACTTGCAATACTCGTCAAAGTGTTAAGATAATTGTTAAGAGAAATAAAAGGACGAAAAACTAAAATTATATAAAAAAGATTTAAACTAACCAAGGGGAACGGATTTTTATTGCCTTTGATACACCCGTTCGTGTACGGAAAGTGTGAGCTCCGAATAAAATAGCGCCTCCATCGACACGTCCACGGGAAACATAGAGAGAAGATTCCGAGCCTAAACCATGAGTAACCGTCACCTTTATTTTTTTTTGTGTGCAACAAAATTTGACCGTTGAAGTCGAGTGGTACTGAGCATGACAACAACACCCTTCGTACAGAAAAGAACCCGGCCAAAGGCAAGAACTTTTTAATATGGTGGAACTAAGCCGTTGGGACATGTCCTATCATTAAAAACAAAAACGTTTGGATAATAAGCCCCAACAATTAGATCATTGGACGAGCTTATTGCTCTTGCACTATGTCCTCTAATTGATTATAAAATTATCCATTCTATTTGTATACACTTCATTAATTAAGTCACATTTGGATAATATTTTTTATAGTCAGATTCCGGTGTTCGATATAATGTGAGACAAGTTCTAAAACATTTGTTTTTAAACTCCCGAATCTTTTCCATCAAATTTGGACCTATGTTAAACATACTGGGAAACTATATATAATCATTGCCCTAATTAGCGTAATTTAGCATGTAACTTTTATCCTGCTGTCAAGTTGGCTACTGTGAAATATCCTTCTTATGATAGCAAACGTTTTTCTAGCTTTAGCCAAAACAGCTTCTACATGCCTGTTGCAATAAAGATGTTAGACAGATGCCCAGGTATTTAAACACAATCTTGCTTTGCTGATTAAATTCATGGGGTCCTACGAAAACTAACTTTCGCCAGTTTTTGTTTGTGTCATCGACATCTATCTCTTATAGAACTGATGCACATGGAAGGACAGCTTGTAAATGACTAAAACTTGGTTATAAAAACAAGAATGACCGAGCTATATATATCCAAAATGGCGAGCGAAATGTATGTGTTTCAGTATGTTTTCAATGCAAACAACTTCAGAGCCAAGTTTCTACTTGCACATTTAATACACTATGAATTTTGAAGAGAACATGTCGCTTGGACCAGTGAATGGAAACGCGTTGTCTTTTCGGATGAAAAAAAGCTTAACCTTGACGGTCCTGTGACGGCTCTACGAACCACACAACCCACTATAGGTTGAGATATCGTCGTTTCACCAAAAGAGCATACTCACCTATATCCATTACACGTGCCCACAGACACGTTTCCCAAAAGTCCTTACTTCCGCCTGAAACAAAAGCTAACATTCCAAATACCCCAACATTGAATTCAACAGTACAAACCAATCGAACTTAACGTTCAAAATTTCCTAATATTGAATTCAATGCATCCAATCAATGCAATTCCCTAAAACCGCAAGCAGCATGATGCACATCTCTCATGTACGCAAATAGCAATTAGCACCTCTAATTCCTGGCAAGATCCCAAAACCGAAAAGCGCACGTTCCCAAACAAAGCCATTGCGGAGAAACAGCAATTAACTAAAACGCTGTTCCCATAGCGGAAAGCAAATATAATTACCGCAACCGAAGATACTCGTAATTAATGTGGCCAAAAAGGCATCGCTAGCAATAATAAACCAAACCAAAGATATACCGATCGATTCGACAGAAGGTGTGAACTCCGGGTTCCCAGGAAGATCTTCAGCCACACAGTCAGCAACATCCGCGGCTGTGTGTGCGGGTGCAACCGCACATCTGGCCTGTGACGAAACAGGAAACCGCAGGACAAAGATGAGTCGAGATAAAGTACAGTTAGATAACTCCGACGAGGATGTATCCGCTTAACGAAAAACGGAAAAGTCAACTTTGAGAATCGGGACGAGTCGGTAATTTTTGTACAGTGGGTTAAGACGCGATCATGGAATTAAGTCCTTGAGTTTTCTTGTGTAACAACCGCATGAAAGATATCTATTAATAGAATCGGCTTAGGAGTGATACTAGTTTAGTGTGATAGTGGCGAACTAACGTAAATTAGACTGAAAGGAATCCAATGGAACGAAACGTCTGGGGTGAGAGATACATGTGACGATTTATTAAAGGCAGCTTAAACTATGTGTAAGCAACTGAAACGCTTTTCGTTTGGATCAGTGTTCGGCGGAACACTCCAACATCAGTCAGCAGTGACTCTTACGAAAACCCGCCAAAATCCAGATGGTTTCAACTTTTATTTCCATGATCTGAGAAAGGAGAAGCTTATTTTGGCAAGACATCACAGCCGTACATCAGGTGTGATGGTGTGGGGAGCTATGGCACAATCGAGATGGAGTTTTTGTCCACAACAACGAACGGAAACAACTACAATGTTTGCTGGAACGGTCATTTCCGAAAATTGAAAACATTTTCGGGCTCCTGTCTTGGATTTTCCAACAAGACAATGCCCCCGTCGACACTTCCAGGGTTGTTAGAAGTTGGATTAAATCAGAAGACGTGGAACTTTGGCCATGGCCGCCCTATTCGCTGGACTTAAACACAATCGAAAACGTTTGGTCATGGCTATCTCGAAAAGTTTATGAAGGCGGCAGACAATTTGAAGACAAGGACAACTTAATCGAAGCTATTCGTGATTCGTGAGACCAAATTTCCCTAGACTATTTAAAAAGACTATGATTATATTCCAAACCGTCTTATAGAGGTCATATTCATAAACGGCGGGCATACTCATTATTAATGTAGAAGAACCTTATAAATAAATGTTTTAAAACCATAAAATGTAAACATTTCATTAATCTTTCCTTCTTTTCTAAAATTTTGCATGTGGCCTCATCCTAGTGACGCACTTTTTTATACCATTTTTAAGTAGTTTATTATTTGATCTTGGGAAATTCCAATGATCGTTTCTTAATTATCCTTTAATTTTATGAATTTCTGTTGGGAAAATACGTACCTATTCACAGGTAGTATATGTTTCCGGGTACAACATTTCCAACAGGTGTAAGGAGCGAAAATCAATTGCAAAATTGGGAGTGTATATCCCTGATACCCAGTGATACCCTGTATCTGTCTAACCTTGAATGTATTTGATTATAAAATTAATCATCCAATTTTGTTTTTGAATTACTTTTACTAATTAAAAAAAAATTATTTTGAGTGATGGAAATCTTTATTTGGACCTTTACAATTTTTTCTGTTAAGGGGAAACGATGATATCCGTCCAGTGGCTGCCACCAGTGTTGATACACAGTTGTACCCGTTTTATCGCATTTTCCATGACTTTCCGCAAGATTTCCGGTGATAACTGTTCGCATTTCTGTCGAATATTCTCCTTAGGGGCTGCGATTGTGTGAGGCTTGTTGGCCTAAACCTGCGACTTAAAGTAGCCCCAAAGGAAGAAGTCTGGGATGGTTAAATCGGGCGACCTTGCTGAGCATGCCAAATTGCCAAAACGGGAGATTACTCGACCAGGAAACGCTTCCTTCACAATATCTGTGGCGGTTCCAATACCGCCATCGCTCGCTTTTTCTAGGTACAACACCTAACTTGCCCCTAGGGCATACAGAAAGCATAAAAACCAGGAAAGCATGCACCTACCTTTACATAGTTTGTACTATAAAGCCCTGAAATGCTGCAAATCCATAATATTCGCTGATGCAAAATCCATCAGCACCAAACAGACATGTTCCTTATAAGCAATTTGGTTGCACCACCAAACAACCAACATGATCCAAACCAATTCATTACACATGTCTCCGAACGAATTCCGCGGCACACATGCAAGAAATATTTCTTTCCTTTCTTGTTGACATACAAGCACATCGGTCGGTAGACCGGTCGACAGGCATCAACATTCGATAAGCATTACCACCAGCGGCATGCCTGCATACAACGCAGCATATTGCTAGGAATCCAATTCGGTTACGACATTACGTAACCGATATGAGTCCTCAAACTTGCCCATGCACACAGAAAGAGAATATTTTTTCCCACACACGTGCATGGCAGGTCATATCAGAGGACGCCAGCAACGTGCGCCCGATCAGAATGGATCCCTTACGCGGTATCTTTTATTTCCTTGTATGGAATTGTTATATCCACGGTCCGCTTGCTCATGCATAGCATGAGCGTGCGAGGTAACCGCACCTGTGTGTGTGCACATCCTCTCTGTGATCATCATCTAGGATCATCCCTTATATGGTCACCGGAGCGTTGGATGGAATTTTTGGTATTCTGTCGCTTCGGTTGATATAGTCAATCGTAAAACTGATTCCGTGGAGTAATGTCGGGTCCTCCACGTAAAACGTCGAGTGGTGTGGCGACGCGAGTGTTGTGCGCTGAGAACGTTTTCGATGAACACTGTTTTTTTATCTTTATTGTGAAGTAATTTTAATGATTGTCAATTATAAGGAATAAAGCAATATTGAAACGAGGTGTTGAATTAAAGGAAATGAAAAATGTGTTTTAATCTCGTTCGACTAGTTCTGGACTGACCACAATCGGGAAGTGCGTTGCTCGCCATTGAATTTCCTTGACGTCTATGCTTTTGCTACCTCTTCGTCAGTTGACCCGCCTTTATTGATGATGTGTCGTTTCATCGCATTACGATAGACGCGATTATAGTGCTATAGAGAAGCCCATCGACAAGATGCCCAGTAAAATCAGTGTGTCTCGAAGCAGCGATTGTTTACAGAAGTAGAATGTTTCAAACTGTAGAGCATCATCCACGGCAGTTGCATTCCACAAAGTGATCGTCAGCTCCATTAATTACAAAGCAGATACCGGAACTTTTACCCCACATTCGCGACAAGGTACAGTAATAACAGCGTGGGATGGGCGTAGAACCAGTGCCAACATACGTCCTACCCCATATATCAATTGTGGCTCGTGCTGTGTGTGCGGTTGCACCGTCTTGTTTGTTGTAACTGGAATACTCGCACGGGGAGTGAATTCCACAGCTTTCCCGCTCTGTAACGGAACGAGTTCTGATACAGGGATGTTCGCGCCGGCGGGAGATGAACCACAAACGGGTGCGATCCGTCGGATTGTCTTGTGGAGCGCATATAAACCGAATTGCGTGGAACAATGCCAAGAATCTCCGAAGAACAGCACCCGTGATAATTTCTGTAAAACAGACGCTAAGCGCCTTCGATGTGATAGCGACTGTAGTCCCAATGTCAGCGCCGAGTCCCCGATCTGGCGGATCGCTCGTCTCTGTAGCAATAAGCATAGCTCAGTTTTCCTGAGGCTGATCTGGCGATACCCGAAACGTGTTTATGCTATGATACATTCCCACAGACCGTGACGCCGAGCAATCTCAAACTTTCCCCAGCCTCGAGGGCCCGGCCACTCATCATCAGCTGTGGAACCGATGATCCGGTTTTCTTTGTGAATGTTGTATACTGGGTCTTTGTTGCGTTGAAGTCGACAAGATTGGCCCTTCCCCACTGCAGGACTTTATCCAGATCCTGATTCAGAGAGTCAATCTGTCTACATCTCAGCTGGTGCGACGTAGATGCACCAATCGGCCGATCACTCGAAAAGAAGGAAACAAGCATACTATCATCCGCAAAACTGAACACTTTGTTATCCGTTGTCTCCAACAAATCATTTATGTGAAGCAGGAACAAGGTTGGAGCCAAAATAGAACCCAGGGGCACCCCCGAATTAACAGGATACAGATCCGAACACTCGCCGTCCACAACAACCCGGATCGATCGATTCTCGAGGAAGCTCCTCGTCCAGTCGCAAGGCTGTCGGGAAAGTCCATATAAACGATGTTTGCTCAGCAATGCCCCGTGCCAGACGCGGTCAAAAGCCTTGGAGATATCTAATGCGACCGGCCTTGACTCACCATGCCGTTCAATCGCAGATGTCCATATATCGGTTATAAGTGTCAAAAGGTCTCCTGTGGACCGCCTGCCACGGAATCCGTATTGACGATCATTCAGAAGACCGTTGGACTCCAAATACTTAACCAACTCTGTATTGATGACTTTTTCCATTACCTTAGATAAAATAGACAGTAATGCTATCGGACGGTTTTGTGGGAGACACTTTTTTCCCGTCTTTGGGATTGGCTGAACTCGAGCGCATTTCCAGCAGGCAGGAAAGGTCCTCCGTGCATAAGATAAGCGGAAGAGTCTGCCAAGGACCGGCGATAGTTCTGGAACACAGTTCTTAAGGACTATTGCTGGTATTCCGTCCGGGCCGATTGCCTTCCTACAATCCAGTTCACGTAGAATGCGTTGAATAGTCCGCGGACGAAATCTCACATCCCGCATGGAAGACTGTACCGGCGAGATCACAGGTGGCTCCAAAAGGCCGGGATCGAGGTTGGAATTCGCGGAAACTAAATTCGCGAACACATTAGGTTTATCCTCTGGATTCGTGACTAATGTCCCGCTGTCTGTCACCAACGGAGGGAAAGAGGAGGATGCGAAGTTACCGCTGACAGCCTTTGCCATTGACCAGAACGACCGCGAACCAGTTGGGCACCGAAGGAGCTTATTGATCACCCTGTCGCTGTGAGCTTTCTTCGCGGTATCAATCGCCTGATTGCACGCGTTTCTGATTCTAACAAAATTCGTTCTGTTAACATCGGTGGGATTGGAGCGCCATCGTCTAAAAGCTCTATTTTTTGCCGCAAGGTTTATCAGACGAACTTTGTTTGATGGAATGTGGAATATACATCTCCATCCCCAGAAGAATAATCTCTGATACCGACTCCGCACAAGCGTTAACATCGGAGTTTCCGAAGCACACCTCCGACCATGGAAAGGATGCGAAGAAATCTCGCATATCGTCCCAGTTAGCAGCCCCATACTTCCATATATGGCGAAGCTGCCTAGGCCGGTTATTCGCTTGATATGCAAGTGCTTGCGCGACAGATACCAAGCAGTGATCTGAGTTTCCCAGTGGCGCAGAAACCTCTACGGTATAATAACTCGGTTCGGATGTCAAAAACAGATCCAGGGTGTTCGCATAATCGCCTCGGGCATCCGGCACTCGCGTTGGCTCCCCTACGAGTTGAGTCAAGTTGTGGCTTACAGCAAACATCTACGCCAGCTTCCCAGCCTCGTCGGTTCTGTTAGAATGTAACAACCAGTCGGAATTGTGCACATTAAAATCGCCAAGGACAACAATTTCAGAAGCCGGGTGGTTGATCTGTATCCAGTCGACGGTATATGAAAGATGTTCGAAAAATGTCGCCGGTCGATCGTCATTCGGGGAGCGGTAAAGACAACAAAGAAATTTAACGGAATTCCTCAGCAGCACCCTCAACCATATGATGTTCATATTATTGGGTTCCAACGCCTCCATCCTCTGGCAAGCCAGATTGGACCGCGCGAAAACGCAGACTCCGCCCTTAAAACGGAATTTCGAATGCAAGTCGTTTCCTGAGCAACAAAGATATGTCGAATCAGTTGACGAATCGACCTGGGTCTCAGTTAGGGCAAGGATATCAGGTTTCGTTGTTTGCAAATATTGATGGACGGCGTTTACATTAGTATTGGTGAAACCGATGCCCCTGATGTTACAAAATGCCGTCACCAGTCGAGCGTGGGCCGAACCTCGAGAGCGAGTCCGGTTATGCGATGACGAACCTCTTAAAGTTTCATTATTTATCATGATATCTGCATGATGTTCCCCCTGACATAGTCCCCCCCGGAGATCCGAATGGGAGACTAGTTTACCTCCGGAATTCCTTATATCAGAAGGCACCATCATGACTTATCTCTACATATTCACCAAGCCCCGCTCATCGAATTCCGGCAGTAAGATGTCGTTTCTAGAATTAGGGTAGTGTAAGATTTAAGTTAAGTTAAGTTAAATTCTTTTAAATAAAATTAAGAAAAATATGTAATTTAAATTTTAAGAAAAAAAACAAAAAAAAAATCGACACAAAGTTTTCCAAATTTTTCTTTGTCATTCAAATAATCATAAGTACTGCCACAAACAAAGTTCTGTCGCCGGAAGGCAAATTATACAATTGTTATGTAATGTTTAGCTTAGAGCGTCTGCGAAGGACCAGTAAGTTATAATATAAGATAATTAAGCTAGAATTTTTGTCTAGCATTTAATTTAGAAATTAAGAAGATAAAAAGAAAATAAAGAAAAATGTTGTGAAAAAAAAACGCTAGTAACAGTGACCGTATTGCCGATGGCGACCTCAAAAAAATACCGCCCAACCACTCCTCCCGCGAGTTAAGGCCTAATTTACTCATACCCTTATAGGAATACAAAGACTAGGAATATGAGTCACCCAAACACTAATCATTTACCGATACCCTAAAGACGAATCATTCAAACGCCTATCATTCACTGATACGCTAAAAGATGGATCACTCATCCACTTATCATTTACTGGTACCCTAAAGATGAATGACCCAATCACTCATAAGATAAGAATAATCATCACTTACAGAACAAAGCACACATCCAGAAGATAACTTCATCCACACCGAAGCAAAGGAATATAAAAGCAACTTCACAACCTACAGTGAACAGACAGAATTTCACCGGAGTTCGCAGCAGAATGAATATCTCAATTAAGTAATCTTACTTTTAAGTTCAATTTAAATAAAATATATTTTTTTCTTTAGATACAAGCAAGATTACTTATCTCGCGCGAACGCTGCAAGTGGCTTTGAGTGGAAGTAATGGCTCTTCGTGCATCACATGCGGATTTGCAGTGCCCCAGAAATGAAGATTTTGCTTATTGATGTAACCGCTTAAGTGGAAATGCGCCGTGTGCCACCCTGTATAAGAAATACAAACACTACTACTATTACTATTGAAAAAAAGTCTAAAGTGTAATAGCTGGCGACAGAAATTTTATAAGAGCAAGCTATATAATCGCCACAGTTTACTCAAAGTAAGCTCCATTGTTGGTTACACATTTTCTGGCAATTTGGGGACATCAACCCAGTATAAAATGTCCCCCTTTGCGGGGAGCGATTCATCAACCTATATTTTCAAATATTACCCAGTATCAATACAAACAAGCGGTAATCAAAACGAATCAAGGCTTGGTAGTATATATGCTAAAACCGTACTTCAAATAATGCAAGATCAAAAGGCTACAAACATATCAAATAAGTGTGACACCAATGATTTATGCCAAAATCTGCAAACCTCTACTAAGTACGAACGAACTCCCGAGACTACATAACGAAGTCAGTTTGAAGCACAAACAGTCAACTCTGTTCAAAATAGTTCTTTATCACCCTATGGAAGGACATGGCTTGCACATAGCCACAGAACAAAAGCTGTTTTTTTCAATATGCAAGACACATCAAACGTGCCAATCCAACTCGACGGTTTCTCCAGTTCATCAAACATATATTGAAATTTTCAAGACAATAGATATCCTTTGGAATCATTATTGATTCCTTTTGTTTCACCTAACGATTTCTTGGGAATTACGTAAACCGCACAGCGTTCTCACCGAATACGTACTTACCTTCTTCGAATCCTCGCCCCATCCGCTTTTTATTGATACATTAGCACATTATCAGGAATATCCCAACGTCGTGAGTAAAATAATAAAATCGCAACACTATGTGGTGCGTTACGACCAGCGCGTCCTTGTACGTGGTAACTTGTGGAATTTCTATTTTCTGGGTTTTTCTCTTTAGCAGTTTAATTTTTTTGTTGGTTTTGTTTTAAGTCGAATTATATTAGTCGCCGTAGTGTCCTGGCACGCCATATTTCTTCACACAACGTTTACGAACTTTGACTTAAATAAATGACTGAGATATCATGTCTATGTACTGTAGCTGGGTACGTGTTAACACATCCTGTGCACAGGACGTTAGGAAAATGTTATTTGTATTTTTATGCGGTGCGTGGTGTTTTCACATTATTACCTGTCATCCAAGTGAAATACGATATTTGGTGTTGTAAAATGTAATAATACCTGAGCCGGTGATAATTTTAATACAAGTTTCGCTTAAGTTTAAAGGTGTTCATAGTGTCCGGGTTCCTAGTAAATATTTACAAGGTATGCGGCGATTGATTAATGATAAGAAGTGATTGACTGGAAAACCTCACGACTTAAGTAATTTGACGGGCTTGCTAGTTTAGTGAATGAGTTTTAATATTTGGAGTTTTTATCATAAAAACAGGAAGATATCCTTGCTCATGCTTTGGATGACTGCTTGAGAATGCATAAACCTTCATAAGTCAACTGATGAATGGTTTTCACGCAATGAACAGTGTATTCAATTAGACTGCGTATACTTAGATTCTTTAAATTTTATTTCAATTGGATCATAATCGATGGACTGATGTTAGAATAATCGATGGACTCGTAGAAAGAATAATGGATCGATCGCTCAATTATTACGTTGGAAGGTTTTAACTTGTTAGAAAACGGAAGCGGTTCTGCGCTCCCGGGCAGCGAAACTCAATTAAATATCCCTTCATGTTAGGATGGTGGGATAGGAGCGAACATAATGGCCAAAGTCACTGATTGTTTTCAACCCGGCGAGGGCCAGGACGATCCTTGTCCCTGTTCAATCCAAGTTGGCATGTAGTCTCCACGTGACATCCCTGGATAGCTACTTTGGCACCCGCCAAGTAGTGAACCAATGAATGCAGCTACATCCTGAATAAGCTTGGCGCATGGCTGACAACCATGCCCGTAAAAACGAATTATTATGTAAAATTTAACCAGCCTTATCCGGGGACCGAATACACGGCGATCACCACGGAAACGAAAATAGCTAAACGATTTAAGAATTTTCTCATGGAGCGTCTGCTCACTACCCAGAGCTCGAGCCGCACAGCAGCTAGCCGATACCCTGTCCGAATATAAGACAGCATTACAAGAAATAAGATGGACGGGGAGTGGTGTATTCAAAGAAACGAGTACGAGGGTTGCCTTTTATATTTCGGGATTAGAGAACAAAAACAAATATTGATCACCGAAAATCACTTTATTGTTTTTCAATATATTCCCCATGAAGATCTATACACTTTTGCATGCGTTTGAACCAATTGTCGAAGCACTTTTGCAACTCTGATTGAAGTATCTCCAACACATGCATTCTGAATGCAGCAACCGCTTCTTCAGGTGTCGAAAAACGTTGACCTCTCAGTTTGTTTTTTACGTACGGGAATAAAAAGAAGTCATTCGGTGCCAAGTCAGGACTATACGGCGGATGAGCCATCAAATCGATGTTTTGGGTGCTCAAAAATGCAGTTGTCGCAGCCGATGTGTGAGAGCTCACAATGCCGTGGTGAAGAGTGATCCGTCTTCGGCGGTTGGTTTTCCTGATTTCTTGGAAGACAACTGGAAAACAAATGGTTGTGTACCACTCAGAATTGACTGTTCTGCGTTGTTCTCTCTGGCACGGTTGCGACATGTCCAGTTTTTCCGAAAAAACAGGCGACCATTTGCTTGGAAGTGCTTCGTGCGCGAACAACTTTTGTTGGATTTGGCTCATCTTGAAACACCCAGACAGTCGACTGCTGTTTACTTTCGGGCCCATACGCGTAAATCCACGATTCATCACCTGTCACGATGTCATAGACGTGTTTCGAAGCACCGCGACCGTATTTTTTGAGCATTTCTTTCGACCAATTGACACGAGCCTTTTTTTGGCCGATTGACAAATTGTGGGGATCCAACGCGAACAAATTTTTTTGACAGTCAAATGTTTATGCAATATTGAATGTATGCTGGTCCCACTAACGCCTAAGGTTGTCTCAATCTCACGATAGGTCACATGACGATCTTCCAATATCAGTTCGCGCACAGCATCAATGGTTTTCGGAACAACAACTGATTTTGGACGACCTTCACGAAATTCATCTTGGAGTGAACTACGACCACGATTGAATTTACCATACCATCGATAAACACTGGTCCTTGATGGAGCTTCATCGCCAAAAATTGAATTAAGTTCATCCATGCACTGTTGCTGAGTTAATCCACGCCGAAAGTTGTAAAAAATAATCGCACGAACATATTGACGATTTAATTCCATTTTTGGGCCGAGATGAATCTTTTAAGTTACTGTAAACAACACCAAAGGCGCTCGTATGTCAAAACGTTCTGAGTGCGTATAACCTCAAAAATGTCCAACTTTACGACAGAGCTGCCAATTGCCGGATTGCAACACTAGGGTTGCCAAATCCCGAAACATAAGAGGCACACTCGTATGACATTTATTACAGCTGTTATGCAAAACACCATGTGCTCGGGGTAGGCTTTCTAGTCAGCCAAAAACTGAAGCCTGTTATCATTGGCTTTAATGAAATAAACCAAGGGCTATGCACTCTTCGCGTGCGAGGCAAGTTTAAGAACATACGCCTCATAAACGTTCACGGACCTACAGAGGAGTTCCCAGACGACGAAAAAAAGGAATACCACGAGAGCGTCGAACGGGCGCTCAACGTCTGCCCAAGATACGACGTGAAAATCGTTATTGGTGATTTGAATGCCAAAATAGGTCGGGAGCCGGGATTTTGGGCACTACGCAGGCTCACATAGTTTGCAAGAGAACACTAATGACAATGGACTACGAGTAAAACGAACAGACAGCAATACAAAACTTGGTCGTTGTGAGTACCACGTTTCCGCGTAAGGACATCTACAAAGCCACTTGGATATCACCAGATGGAGCCACTCGCTACCGAATTGACCACGTGTTGATAGATCGCCGCCACTTCTCGAGCCTGATGACGGTACGAACGTACCCAGGTGCCAACGTCGACTCGGATCACTATATTGTTGGTACAGTTTTCCGAGCGCGGATTGTCTTACGGAGACGTATTGCATCCACGGATCAGGTTCGAATCAACACTGTTGTCTTACGCAATGAGAATATCAGTAACACCTTTGGTCATGCGCTAAGACTCGCCCTCGAAGAGTTCGACATTGACATGCCTTAAGAATACTGTCATTAGTACTGCCAATTCCATCTTAGGTAGTAATCGTAGAGATCGGAGCGACTGGTTTGATGATGAGTGCAAACTAGCGACTGAACGTAAGAATGCTGCATACCGGGCAATGCAGCAGTCTTATAGGACGCGGGTACGTGAGGAGGAAGACAAAGAGCTCAGAAGATCTGAAAAAAGACTTCACAGAAAAAAGAAAAGTGCCCGGAAAAAAAACGTTGTCTGTGAAATAGAGAAAAGTAGAGAGCAAGGTCCGCACCAGGCGCGGAAGTTCTACCAAATAATCCGCAGTATGACGCTTCACACATGACGCTGCACTTATTGCAAGGGTAAAGAGGGTAATCCGATCACCGATCCTGCAGGCATTCTGGAGCGATGGATAGTGCACTTCAATGAAATGCTAAATGGTCAGCTCACAGAAGAATTGGAGGTTCCACCAATGCAAGATTAAGACCAAATGCTGCCGCCACCAAGCATTGAGGAAACATTAAAAGCCATAAGAGAGATCAAATCAAATAAAGCCCCCGGAGCTGATGGCATACCAGCTGAGCTGATCAAACAAGGAGGGACAACGTTACATCACGCAATTCATGAGATCGTGGTGCACGTATGGGAGCAAGTGGAGATACCGGAAGATTGGCGTCGTGGAATAATAAGCCCCATACATAAGAAGGGAGATAACACACTGTGCAGCAACTATAGGGGTATAACATGCCGAGTACCGCCTATAAGATACAATCCACTATCCTACAGGTTCGGATAACCCCATACGATAAAGCCATCATTGGTCAATAACAGTGTGGCTTCATCCCAGGCAAATCAACGACTGATTAGATATTCACCATTAGGCAGGCGATGGAAAAATGTCAGGAACTTAAGACTCTATTATATCATCTATTTATAGACTTTAAGGCCGCCTATGACAGCATAGCCAGGGTAGAACCATATAATGCCATGAGAGAATTCGGCACACCATATAAATTGATACGACTTTGTAGGTTGACCATGAGCAACGTAACTAGTCAAGTAAAAAAGGCGGCATTGCTATCGAAACCAATCATCATCATCATCGACACTACAACCGGGAGCCGGTCTTGGCCTTAGTTAGCAAGTCCTGAGGCTTGTTAAATTTTCCATAATGATTTATTTTGTCTGGGCAAGGTCATTAGTCTTGCGCCAGGGGCTCCCCGACGGGGACATCTATAATGGAGTCCGACAAGCGGACGGTCTGGCTTGCCTCCTCTTCAACCTGGCGTTGGAGAAAGCAATCCGTGACTCTGGCGTCACAACCAGAGGGACTATTATCACCAAGTTCAATCAGATACTTGTCTACGCAGATGACATCGACATTATCGGTAGAACCGAATCGGCTGTATAGGACTCCTTCATCCAGATCGAGCAGGGGGCACAAAAACTGGGAATGCTCATTAATAACGGGAAAAATAAGTACATGGTGGCAGCTACTGCGAAGAGAAGATCTAACTATCAGGGTGGTGGAGCACGAACTTGAAGTAGTGCAATCCTTTAACTACCTTGGGTCAATAGTATCAGCCGATAACAATATGGAAGAAGAAATACGCGAACGGCTGATTAAATCCAACAAAGCCAACCATGGTCATCAAGGCTCTTTAAATCCCTGGTCTTACCAGTAATCATGCATGGATCCGAGACCTGAATGCTCAATAAAAGGCACTTTGAACTTTAAGCCGCGTTCGAGAGAGGTCTTAAGGAGAATTGTTGGCCCCGTATGTGAGGGAGGACGATTCCGGAGACGCTACAACCATGAGTTGTACGCAATCTACCTTGAAGCTAATATTGTAAGAAAAATCAAGCTCGGTAGACCCCGGTGGGCGGGACACCTAGCTCGAATGAACGAAGAGGAGCCTGCCCGGAAAGTCATTTGTGGCAGGATATATGGAAGGAGACAGCGCGGCAGACCGTGTCTGCGATGGAGGGATGGAGTAGGCCAGGGCGTCCAGAGCCTGGCAGTGCCAAACTGGGTGACATCGGCTCGAAATCGGGACCGGTGGAGAGATTTCTTAAATAAGGCCAAGACCGGAGCCGGGTTGTAGTGCCGATGATGATGATGATAAGGAAGTCACCCCGGAGGAATGGATAACCTCAATACTCATTCACATCTTCAAAAACGGCAACAGATCTGGCTGTGAAAACTACAGAGGAATATCACTGCTCCCAACCACATATAAAATATTAACAAATGTCATACTATAGAGACTCACACCGTACACAGAAGAAATATTGGGATATGAGGGGGTATGAATCAATAACAAGGCCGAGGTTAACAAAAGAATTTCGAGACGACAATATAAAAGAAATCGACGACACAGTTTAAAAGAAATTTACAAAGGAAGTTTTTAGGCAGAACACAACACAATTTCGTCATGTCTGGAGTAGTTGTTATATATAAATATACATACATACATATATATATATATATATATATATATATATATATATATATATATATATATATATTTAAATATATATATATATATTTAAATTGTTAGTTACTATTTACTTACCCCTGATTTTTGCATTGGTGGGGCTGTGTGTCGTGCGCAGTCGTGGCTTCCTTTTTTATGCGCCGGTAATTATCTTCTCCAGTGTACTCGAGCCAAATATAAACCCTCTGCGTTGTAGACAAGCAATGTACAGGAATTTTATTGAACACTTCAAGGACAATCGTTCGAATCGTTCACTGGTAAGGGAGGCCACTATTCTAATACTTATTATCAATCAGTTTTACAGTTATACCCTTTTTAATTTTTCCACAATTTATATTTAACGAAACTTTTTATTTCACTATTTATATTTTCCAAACCTTTTTTTGCAATATTTATTTTTAACAAAACTTTATTCCAGTAACACATCTATACCGTACAACAGAACATAATCATGAATCGACTTTCTTTTTCGTACTGTTCATTTAACCCCTTGCCAACTCATAATCCTTGGTAGACTCCAATTTGTTCATTCGCCGTTAATTGATTACCTGCATGTATACGGAAATCTATCGTCTTTACTATTTTCCACCCCATGTTAGGGTCAATGTTAACGGTAAACCAAAAACAAATTGGGGTAAGTGTTGTTGTTTTACTTGTAAATGGTATTTTGGGCAAATCGTACAGATTAGGGTTGTTGGACAGGTGTGATTTAATGTAGGAAATCGAGAAGTTTTATGCATTGAACTGCAATGGAATTTTTGGCCACAAAATATCAAGTAATTGGAATGGGATTTTGTGTTTTAAGGCGGAAAATTTTTCTAAAACGTGTCTATTTCATGGTTGGAATGTTATGCAGAGGATATGGATATGAGTTAGTAACAGTTTCAGGTCGATTTTATGGGGGGTGATAATTAACTCAAGTTAATTATATAACATAGTAATGCGGCCGTGTTTCCTTGAGTGCTCGGCTCAATCTCATTAATTGTGTTCGGTAGAGAACTCCAGTGATGGTTTCACTCGGTTTCAGCAATTCATAATCACGACACCCATCTGTTCCCACCAAATACACAGCATGAGGTTTTCCCATGAATATTCGGTTTTGCTGTCGATGTTGAAGCATGGCCAGGTGGTCCCTATGAGTTTCCCTCCTTTGGGTCGTAGTGGATCCATTTTTCATCCCCAGTGACTATACGATGCAAAAGCCTCTTCTGTTTTTGCCTGGCAAGCAGCATTTCACTCGGCTTCAGTTCGTGTGGAACCCAATTTCCTTGTTTTTGAATAATCCCCAACGATTTTAAACGATGTGAAATTGCTTGTTGAGTTACATCTAATGTACGTGTAAGTTGTTTCTGCGTTTGGCATGGATCTTCTTCAAATATAGCTTCCAATTCCTTGTCTTTGTACACTTCCGACCTTACATTTCGTTCTTTGTCTTCCACGTCCGCCCCGAGATGCCACCAAATAAGTATTGCAGTTCTTTTGGAGTAGTTGCAGGTTGTAATGCTCCGGGAAAACTTGCGTGGGGAGGGAATTCCACAGCTTCCCCATTCTGTAACGGAACGAGTTCTGATATAGGAAAGTTAGCGCCGTCGGGAGATGAACCGCAAATTGGTGCGATCCGCCGGATTGTCTTGTAGAGCGTATATAAACCGAATTGTGCGAAACAATACCACGAATCTCCGAAGAACAGTACCCGTGATAATATCTGTAAAACAGACAAAGCTCAGCTACGCGCGTTCGATGTGATAGCGACTGTAGTCCCACCGCTGTGTCCCCGACCAGGCGGATAGCTTGTCCCTGTATGCTCTCAAGCAGGTCGAGGGTATGTTTAGGAATAGCGCTCCAGACATGAGAGCAATATTCGAGCGCGGGTCTAATTTGGGATTTATACAGGAGAAGAAGTTGGGCCGGAGTAAAATATTTCTTGGCCCTAAAGAGATAACTCAGTTTTCTTGAGGGCCTGACCATTCATTATTAGCTGTGGGACCTATGATCCACTTTTCTTTGTGAATGCTGTTTATTGTCTCTTCGTTGCATTGAAGTTGATGAGACTGGCCTTTTCCCATTGCAAGACCTCAGCGTATTATCATCCGCAAAACTGAACATCCTGTTATCCGTTGACTGCAACAAATCATTTATGTGAAGCCAAAATTAGGTTAAAGCCAAAATAGAACCGTGAGGCACTACGGAATGAACAGGATACAGATCCGAACACTCGCCGTCTACAACAACCCGGATCGATCGAGCCTCGAGGAAGGTCTTCGTCCAGTCGCAAATTTGCTCGGAAAGTCCATATGAACGAAGTTTGCTCAGTAATGCCCCGTATCAGATGCGTTCAAAAGCTCTGGAGATATCCAATGCGACCGCCCTTAACTCACCATGCTGCTCAATCGCAGATATCAATATATCGGCTATAAGTATCAAAAGGTCTCCCGTGGACCGCCTGCCACGGAATCCGTATTGGCAATCATTCAGAAATCCGTTGCACTCCAAATATTTAATTAACCCGGTGTTGACGACCTTTTTCATTAGCTTAGATAACATAGACAGTAATCGCTATCGGTCGGCAATTATGTGGGAGACACTTTTTTCCCCTCTTTGGGATTGCCTGAACTCGAGCGACTTTCCAGCAGACAGGAAAGGACTTCCGATCATAAGATAAGCGGAAGAGTCTGCCAAGAACTGGCGATAGTTCTGGAGCACAGTTATTAGGGACTGTTCCTGGATTCCGTCCGGGCCGGTTGCCTTCCTACAGTCCAGTACAAGTAGAATGCGTTGAATAGTACGCTGGCGGAACCACACATCCCGTATCGGAAACTGTATGGGTGCGATCACACGTGGCTCCAAAAGTCTGGCATCGAAGTTTGAATTCGCGGAAAATAAATTCGCGAACACATCTGCTTTATCCTTTGAATTTGTGACTAACCATCCCCCACCCGTCACTAACGGAGGAAAAGAGGAGGAAGCGAAGTTATTATGGACATCCCTTGCCATTGACCAGAAGGGACGCGACCCTATCGGGCACTCGAGGAGTTTATTAGTCACTCTGTCGTTGTAAGCCTTTTTTGCGGTATCAATCGCCTGGTCGCAGGCCTTTCTGATTCTAACAACATTCGTTCTGTTAACTTCGGTGGGATTAGAGCGCCATCGTCTAAAAGCTCTATTTTTTGCCGCTGCAATCTGCTCACATTTTATATTAAACCAAGGTTTATCAGATGAACTTCGTTTCATGGAATGCGGAATGTAGATCTTCATTCCGAGAAGAACAATCTCTGTGACCGATTCCGCGCATGCGTTAACATCGGCGTCTACAAAGCACACCTCCGACCACGGAACGGATGTGAAGAAATCTCGCAACTCGTCCCACTTAGCTGCTTAGGTCGAAATGAAAGTGGTTGCTCGACAGATAATAAGCAGTGGTCTGAGTTTCCCAGCGGCGCAGCAATCTCCACGCTATAAATGCTTGCCTCGGATGTCGAAAACAGATCCAGGGTGTTCGTATAATCACCTCCGGTATCCGGCGCTCGCGTAGGTTCCTCCACGAGTTGAGTCAAATTGCGGCTAACAGCAAAATGGTTTGAATTCGCGGAAAATAAATTCGCGAACACATTAGCTTTATTTAGAACGAAGAAGTTAAAATCGCCAATACAGACTAATTTTTGCCTGTATTGGCGATTTTAACTTCTTCGTTCTAAATCTTGATATAACAACAGACGATATTACCTTTACAATACACATTAGCTTTATGTTTTGAATTTGTGTGTAATGTCCGGCTGCCCATCATTAACGAAGGAAAAGAGGAGGAAGCGAAGTTACTGCTGATAGCCCATTGACCAGAAGGGACGTGAACCAGTTGGGCACTTAAGGAGATTATTGGTCACTCTGTCGTTGTAAGCCTTCTTCGCGGTATCAATCGCCTAGTTGCGCGATACCTTTCAATCCGAGAATGCCCATCAGTTTAGATTGAAAGTCAACAGACGCACAAATATATATAGAGAGTCATTCTTTAGCCGAACCACACGAATGTGGAATGCTTTACCTGATCATGTGTTTTCTCGTCGTTTTAATTTCCAAGCCATTAAGACCAATGTATATCGAATCCTTCTTTCCTTATCTACTATCTCTTCTTCCGCTCGCAATTGCTTTAACATGTGAGGGTGTGGCTGGTTTCTGCTAGTGCGTCAACACGGACGCACATTCAACGGAAACACCACCAATATTACTCTGGAAATTGTTCTTACCGGAAGGAATAGAGCACAAAAGCGAACACAATAGCTCTCCAAAGAAAACACACTGGTGTAATTTTAATGTTAATGCTTTTTATTTCATCAATATTCTGTACAGTTTAAAGATATTGTGCCTTTACTGCAATATACAAATCAATAGCACTTAGATGCATGAAGTACAAAGAGTAGTTTTATACACTGGTTACGAACCTCCGACAAAGTATTATATTGTTTATTAAACTTTCTGTATTAACGATCGTTTATTTTATAATTATTGTTCACATGTACACTAACAAAGTAGGATTCGGTTTTTTTTTTTAAATTCTCGTTCTTTGGATTATTATAATGGCGCGGATTTTCTACTCGACTCGATTACGTTTAAAGGAAACACATCACGACCCGTATTGTGTGTGCCCGACTAGGGGTGACAGTTGACTTTTTCGTGTGTGCACGCAGCGGTGGTTAAGATCTGACTCCTGTCTTTGGTTCCGCGATTCGAATCTGACTCCTCGAACCATGGGGAATCATATCGCCAGTAGCACTGGGGTGGATTCCCACCCCTGTGGTGAGAAGCAAATCCGATATTTCATTCTGGTGGCGACCAATGAGAAATCGGTTCGGTTTAATTGGAAGGACTTCCATTGAGATCGTGCAGGTTTGGTTGGGTGTCCAAACACTGGAAGTGAGGACAAATGATAATGCATCGGCGGTTGGATGTGAAGAAGGGAATCAAAGGAGGCAGCTGTTCGAATAACGATCGAGCACCAGAGGCTGAAGGCATTGCTATCGTAAGCGATAGCGGGTATGCCGTAGGCAGAGATAGATTTCTGTATATTGTGTATACATAAACACTATTTCGAAAGGCGAGCGCTAAGATGCGCATTTGTTTGCATTAGCTAATGAAACATGTGACGCGGTCGTTGCAAGACTGTTTAGAGTAAACACTATGGTCGCGTCCAACTCGATGGTTGATTATCGCTTATGCCAGCGGTAAGGGCTAATTGGCTGCATCTGGTGAAAATTTAATATACATGGAAACATTGGTTGTTAACACGGTCGGCTACTGCGTATAGCATCACTTCGATCGTGCTTACATTGCTACATCTCATCGGTCGATCTGTCGAGTGTGCGTTTACATTAAACAACACTCGAATTCCCTTTAGGTAGCCAGCAGTGAGCTATGCTGTAGATTGTCGTTCGAACAATCGACCGATGGGTCTGCAGATAGGGCAGGGTGAACATGTCATGCACGTGTATGGGAAAATGCTTCTTGGCTATGCGCATTGACATGTTCGGGGATTAATGTCGGTTACGTGATGAGGTAACCGAATTAAATTTCAGGAACATGATGCGTTGGATGCAAGCATGCGCCTGGGGGGAAAAGTTTGTAGATGCTAATGCAATAGCATTAGCGAATGGCTATTATTCTAGGTGATTTAGGTGCTTAGAACGTTTCTTAGCGTAAATGATGGTAAGGTAAGTAATGGCTTTAGAAATGGACTTGGCAATAATACTTGTCCTTGACCCTAGGAGTAAGTTACTTGATCGTACTGGGAAGGTAAGTGGTGGCGTTCACTGGACGTACGTAGTCACGAAATAGGTAACGGGTGTTGAGAAGGTGGTAGTTGACACTAGGCGCGCGCACGGGCGCGAATACGGGGAGGATGCGCAGGTTGGGTGGTAGCTGTGTCAGGTAATGGGGGCTGCTCTGGAGCGGAAGCTTCCAGAAAGCAGGGTTTTAGTCTCTCGACGCTGACCGTGGATCGCTTGCCTCTAATATCGATCTCGAAGACACGGTCGCTGATGCGGTTGGAGACTTTGGATGGACCATCGTAAGGGGGGTCTAGGGTTTTTTTGACCTTGTCCACCCTGACAAAGACGTGCGTGCAGTTGTGCAGTTCAGGGTGGACGAAACGTTTTTTTGAACCGTGCCTGGCTACTGGGGTCAGGTGGTTCACTTCGTGAAGTTGGTCACAAGGTTTTTACCATTCAGGAAGAGTTCTCCTGGAAAAAGGAGGTTGGTGCCGTAGGTGAGCTCTGTTGCTGAAGCAGCTAGGTCCTCCTTGATACTTGTCCTCAGGCCGAGGAGTAAGTTACTTAATCGTAATGGGAAGGTCGGTGGTGGCGTTCAATGGAACCACCACAGGGGTACTTCAATATCCTCCTTTGTGCACTCCTTAGTGTAAAAGGAAAAAACCTTGCATTGGTATAACATTAAATATAAAGGATTGTTCAAAGGGACATCGCGATTTTGTATTTTAATACGACTTCGAAATGTAAATAAATTTTTCCACATTAATGCGATTGTTTTTCAGCACTTTCTTACAAACATCTATCGTATTCATTCATTCTCAATTACAAAATACTCTGTATCTTTCTTTTACCACATGTACTTAAAAAACTCCAGTGATCACACTTTCTTTCTATACAGTATATCCTTCCTTTCTTTTACTGTTTTCATCCCGAAACTATGTAGTGCCACTTTAAGGGTAATTATAATTCATGCGTTTGCATTATAAAAAAAGTTCCTCTGTACAAATGACTTAATACACATAATTTCATTCGTGAAGTTAGTCTAAATGGACGTCCTTTCGACGAGCCCTTTTGTTAACAAAGGCAAAGGGAGTTTGTCAGTCAACTAATGGTTTTGTAGTTCCTGTGCTACAACTTAAGACTGCCTGACGTCCATTAATTTCTACTTGCACTTTGCTTTTAATCTGCATAAATAATCAAGGATCTAGAGCTACTGCAGAAGTCCTAGTTGCTCGAAATTAGCTTTTCATTTGATCTCTTCTGAGTTTTCCTATTTCTTGTACTTTCGTTTCAGTTTCATTGTAAGTTTAGTTATTAAGACGGAAGCACTTTGTATATACATTTCCTCTAAAAAATTAGACCATGTGACAAAGAGAAATTCTTCGGCAGCAGGACGAAATCCGGAAATACTGGAAACAACTTGGCATCCTTCTTGAGAGCAGCATAATTGATGAACTAATTAATATGAAGGACTACCCGGACTAAGGTTAAATTAATTAGAACCACAAAGCTTGGGATTGAAATTGGAAAACTCGAAGCGTGAATTTGGTCCCCGTGAAGATTAACAGTTAAGTGAGTTTGTTTTCTATTTATACTATATTTTTTATTTTTACTGCGTTTCTTGGTGAACGTTTAATTAGAGCCGTCATCACAATTACATTACAAACATTCGATTGATATTTAACGATGTATTGTATTCAATTGCTAGTTTTAAAAATCTCTGGTATTATTTATTTTCGTTTCACGAACATTATACAAGTACATCGTAACCTTTCAAGTTATTACCTGGAGATTTTAAAATGAAAAGAAAATCAGGAGCAAACTAGTGATTCAGTTGAGTGCATTTTATACAAAAATGTTGTCGTGAAAAATGTACCCAGAAAAATGTATTGAAGCTTTGAATTGAAAAGGCAGAGTGCTCTTTTCTGAGGTTACAATTTGATGACATTTGTAAATGTGGTACAGAAAGTTCATAGTATTTTATAGTTAATTAGGTTTACATTTATACAATGTGCAGTTTTATTTGGATAACTCAGTCCGTTGTCGGTGTATTCGGTGCACTAATTATTCAGAAATCGTGTCCATAGACTTCCAAAAGAGAGTTTAAAAAAAAAATATGAAAGTTTAAGTGAGCACGAAACGTTTTGTTTTTTTTTTTTTAACTTACATAAAACCGCCGTTTTCAACTCTACAATAATATTAAACAAAAATGTTTAGAATAAGTAACATTAAAAACGTGGAAAAGTAAGCGAAAAATATAGGTAAATAGTAGCTAAGTAGTTACCTTGATATAACTGTGACGATCCCAGCCAGCCGCGAATAATAAGGAAAATTTCAGAAAGTGCTCATTTCTGAGGTTTTTCCCCAATTGCTAATGTTGTAAAACTCTTTCACACCACCCACGTTGCACACCACACACACACTTTGTGGGAATTGAAACACACTTTGTTTTTTATAATTAACTAATGTCTATAATTTTATATTTTCTTTTTATCCATGGGCACAAGTTGAACTTATTAATTTCTAAGCAAGATTCGAACTTATTAATTATATACGTAGGCAGAATTTTAACTTATTAGTTTCTGCTTTATATAATTATCCCTTGAACTTATTACCTTTGTACACTATATCACCTCCAACAACTCGTCGTCGACCCACCAAATCCTCTCCCAAACCTAGGTTCAGACGACCCGCCCTCCCGTTATCGCACCGTGACTGCACTCCTCATCCCAAACTTACCCCCTCACATTCCCGTAAGGTCATCCTACCCAACACCAACCTAACCACTCCCCCCACGTCTCATCCTGCCCCTAACTCCAGCCTCTTTCCGCTATTTGACCTTAAAACAGGTCCTAAATATACCAATTTCCACAGATCGCACACTTTCAAACCCTTCGACCCCTCCCATGAAAGCTCAGCCATTCTGTCCTCTGAACCGTGCTCACGATCGAATCTCTTACCCTATCACACCACTTCCCCACCCCGCCCCCCGTCAAGGTCACGCAACAATCCATTAAGACATATGATTGCCGCTATGCCCTCTCAAAGCTTAGAAATAGTCGGACCTACGATAACGTCCGCATTTATCTAGCTTATCTACATGGTAAATCTGATGCAGTCTGCTTGGAAGGCAAAACAAAAACGAACGTTAAGATCTCCATTCAACAGGAAGGTCTCCCCACCGATTTTCCTAGCCTTCGCAATCTGTTCATAAAGTTCCACGAAAACTTCAATATTCCCCCTCTTAAAGTAACAAAAGACCTCTCAGCTCTCCGACAATACATTTGCTCGAAAATTGCACCTGGTCCGCCACACAGCGAACCCACTAAAAATAAATTTTTTCGGTCCTAATCCGCTGCCTACCCCACGCTCTATGAGGTCTCCCAATAATTGTCCCCTAACCATATACTATGAGAATGTCAGAGGACTTCGGTCCAAAACCCAGTCGATCTTACACAATACCCACTCCTTTCCCTATGATATACACGCCCTAACCGAAACCAACCTCATCCCCAGCATCAACAGCCTAGAACTGTTCCCCCCTCCTTCACAGTTTTTCGTGAGGACGATGCCCATCATTCCTTGCCTGACACCCCCTGCCGAGGTGTGCTATGCCATCCAAAACGGACTAACATCTTCCCTTATCACCTTCTCTTTCTCTCCCTACCTCGACTATGTCGCTATAAAAATTGAACACTGCTTAAAGTCCTTGTACATCATTTGCTTCTACATTTCACCTTCGCAACCTGTGGCGATTCTGCCAGATCCCACGGCTCGCCTTCCTGAAAAGAACCCCCATAACCACAACCCAGTCTGCACCAGCTTTTGCTAATGCAATTCGCATTAGCATCTTAAATGCTTCACGCATCAAATAGATCCAATTATTATAACCCAAAAGTACCTGCAAAAGAATTCTTACCCTTTCAAGCATTCCTTCGCTTACACATCCCCTGTAAGAGTTCTTACTTTCCTTATCATAAATTATCCTGAAAAGAAAAACCCCGGTTCACATTTCATGTAACCATTTCAACCAGGAATAATTACCATTGCGTCGCCTATTCCCAGTTTTATTCATGTGTACAATAAATTTCTTTATGTATACATAGGCTGGCGTCCTTTTCTCCCAGCAATAACATTCCCTGACTCGCACAACGTGCAAACCAAAGCAAATACGCATCTCGCATCTTAATTCTATTAGCACCATGTGCATCGGCATTGCGGCTATCGTAACAGCTGCAATGCATACCATAGACAATTCATATCGTTTAGGTATCCCAATCACATTTTCTATTTAATGAGCGGCTGCTATTTATCTAGCCGACCCTCATTACCGAACTATGCATTAGGTCATATTTCCCTTGTCCTTTGATTCGCCGAATCTTGTCCCTTACGAACTAGATGCATAAACAAATACAAAGCCATTAGCATCCGACGAGATGCGATTCGTTTGTTTCAACAAACACACATCTCTTGGATGCCCATTATGCCCCGTCCTTGAGTTTCAGGATTATTCCTATGGCCCTGTGTATGAAAGATAAACCAATGTGATCTTCACTCACACATGCACACTCATTGCCAAGTCTGTCTTCCTTGTTTCCACCACAGAGAAACAATTTTTTCTTGGGCAAACTCACCTCAAAACGAGATAATTATCGTTGAGTCGATTTCCATCCGCCGGCCGCGGTGGTCGTTGCTGACGCAGATACCCAAAGTAATTGGTGTTGTAGTTTTTATTTGAGCCAAACGATGAACTTGTATTTAATTTATCATTTCCAGTCCGGTGTTCGATCGAAGGTGTAACAAAAATAAAAATTAATTAAGAACTTTCCTTTTGTGTTAATACCAATAAAAATTATTGACAGCTATTCATATCCTGTGTGTTCTTATTTCTGTCGACTACTACCTGTGTGTATTTTTTATTGTTTCGTGCCTTGGTGACGATTTCTCGTGTACAATTAGGATGGTGGTTAGGAGTGAATCCAGTGCCGTACGCCGGCGCACCAACTTAACACCACAAACCTACCGAGGCATACGAACTCGCTATTGCTGCAATCGACCACTTAACGGAACTGAGTTCTTCCCAGACGACATTGTAGTCCTGGGCGATTTCAACCTCCCCCATCTCCAATGGACGCTGTCTAACGATGAGTCCCACTATATCTCTTGTCTCTCTTCTACCAAGGAGTGTCTCTTAATAGACAACCTTACCGACTCTAGCCTTTACCAAGTCCGCAATACCCTAAATCATCTGGGCAGACAACTCGACCTTGTATTCACGACAGACCCCTTTAACTCCTCAGTTACCCCTAGTCCCCACATCCTCTCTACTATTGACAACTACCACCCCCTACTTCTCTTATTCTTATACCGCGACTTCTCAGCATACAGGACACCCAATTCCCCCCCTCTACCAATATTCTTTCAATTTTCGAAAAGCCAATTTCCAGCTCATAAATGAATACCTTAGCAATACCATACCCAGCTTAAATGATATCAGTGTAAAGGTCGCTACAGCCTTGCTCTACACAGTAATCTACAACGCCATATCCCTATTTGTCCCACATTCGCGAAACAGGTTATCATTCTCATCGCCCCCTTGGTATAACCGCAGACTCCGTACACTTCGTAACAAGAGGAATAAGTTGTGGAATACTTTCTTAAATACAGGTTCTCCTCTGGACTACTTCAACCATCTCGGTTACTTTTACCAATTCACCGAGCTTTATAGCTTCCCCTACCACAGTTACCTTGCCAAAGCCCAGCTCAATTTGATCAATGACCCCAAATCTCTATACCATTTCTCAACTATAAACGGAAGTCAGATGCCTATGCCAACTCTTTTTTCTACAACTCAACTACTTCATCTGACTCCCATACCATAGCCAATCTATTCGCGCCCTTCTTTAAACTATCCTTCACGGATGACTCGTTCGAGCCGAACCCCTCCTACTTTACTGGCATGTCTGAATTCTCCCTGGGCCCTCTCATCCCTCTACACATTCAACAACACCAAGTCATAAAAAAACTTGAAGAACTGAAAGACGATTTCAGTCCCGGCCTAGACGGACTCCCTGCTATCCTCTTAAAAAAATGTTCCTCTTCTCTCTCTCTCCCGCTCGCGTCAATATTCAATCTATCCCTAGCTCAAGCTCTATTCCCTGACTTTTGGAAATCCTCTTAAAAACGATATATCCAATTATCGTCCCATTGTCAAGCTTTCGCACATTCCCAAACTGTTCGAATGCCTTCTATATGAGGCGTTAGGTTTTCGCTGCGCACACATCATCTCTCCGAACCAGCACGGCTTCCTCTCAGGAAGGTCCATTACTACTAACCTTGTCGAATTCACACCCCACACACTCCTTGCCCTAGAAAACGGCGATGAGGTCGATGTAGTCACTACCGACTTTAGTAAGGCCTTCGACAAAATCTCCCATAACCTCATTCTCTTCAAATTATCCTCCCTTGGTTTTGAACCCCTGTTGATCCAGTGGATCTCATCTTATCTCAACTCTCGAACCTGCCGTGTGCGATTTAGATCCACCATCTCCGATCCTTTTTTCCCAACCTCAGGCGTCCCCCAGGGCAGTCAATTTGGCCCCCTACTATTTATCATAACTATAAACGACATTGGCTCGTGCATCAACCGCTCCCTCATCTCGCTTTACGCGGATGATACCAAAATTGTCAAGACAATCCGCTCTGTCCTTGACTCCTCACTTCTCCAATCGGATCTTGACAGCTTTTCGATCTGGTGCCAAAACAATTGCCTAGAACTGTCACACAATCACCTTCTCTCGGAAACGCTCCTCCACCCTGCCTCGTTCCTATCTCTTGCTAGACCAACCGATAACGTCGGTTGAATCGATTCGCGACCTGAGCGTCCTATGCGACAAGGAACTTAGATTTACGCCACATATCGATGACATAATCCTCAAGGCCAACGCCGCCCTTGGCTTTGTAAAACGTTGGTCGAAGGAATTCCTAAACCCCTACGTCACCCGATCACTCTACACAACTTTTGTCCGGCCACTACTCGAATACGCTAGTCAGGTCTGGTCCCCATATCAACTGTCTCACATTCGTAGGATCGAGGGCGTTCAACGTGGTTTCTTGCGCTTTGCCCTCCGTGGACTAAACTGGGAAAACCCACTCATCCTTCCACCATACATAGGCCGGCTCCTTCTAATCAATCTTAACACACTTGAGGAGCGCAGAATCCATGCTGAAATCATCTTTGTCCTTCGCCTTCTGTTAGGCTCAATCAATAGCCCAAGCTTGCTCTCCACTTTATCACTGCATACAAACCGCCGTAATGTGCGGAACCCTCGTCTGTTTTACGTGCCCGCTCATCACACTTCTTGCGGTGCTAACGAGCCCATCTCGCGTATGCTACGACATGCCAACTCTTTCCCCACCTCCTTCGATTTCAACCTCTCCACTCCTGCCCTCAAACGACGTCTCAGAAGTAGCCCGTCCTAACCCCGTCTCACAAATGCCGTATTTGCTTCCCCCACATACACTTGCTCTTTCCTAGCCCCCCCCCCCCCCCCCCCCGCCCAAACTATCACCCAGTCATTTTCGCCTCCTGGTTTTTCTTTTTTATTCTTACTCTTGATTTAAGATTGTCTGTTAGGTTCTTTTTTTTTAGAACTTTCGCCATATTAACGATTATCTAATGCCACATTTGCCACCCCCACATACACTCGCTCTTCTCCAGCCTCCTACCTCCCCTACTTCCCAATCCTCTTCTCCTTCCTGATTTTTCTCCTTTTTTTCTTTTTTAGTCTTTTTTTTTAATTATTTCTGAAATACTACTTTAGAATTTAAGTTAGTCTGTAAGGTATTGTATTAATTTATGCTTGGATTAAGCCTAATAAATGAGGGTTCTGCCCTCACTAAACTGATCACCTTATGCCATTGTAGAGACTCGAAAACCGACCAAAGAAGTATTTTTCGGATGGTAAAAAATGTATTATTAATAAAACGATACGAACGGTAATTTTTTTCTTCAAAAAATACAAAATGGCGCCACACGGCCGTTGGAAAAAAACTTGTTTTTATAAAGTTGCTCCGGGGCTCGCATAATATCTTAAAGAGTATGGTCCTGCAGAAATAAAAATAAAACTTCGTACACTAAATGAAAACATCTAGAGAACGCCGTACAAAATTTTGAAAATACTGATTTTTGAAAAAATGGCAAGGATTTGAAAAAAAAATTGTATTTGTTTGGTAATAACTTTAATAAATTTTAATCTAAAAATATTTTATACATTTTAATATAAAAATATAAACCCGTACGGCATTCTCTGCGGAATCTAATTAAGTAGTCACAGTTATAGTTTGAACTCAATCGGATAAAAATTGAGAGGTATCTTGCAAGCAAATTTGAAAAGCATGATTTTCAGATTTTCGCGTTTAAAGTTTAAGTCATGACGTATGACATACGAGGGTGTTGTTGAAAAGTTTCCGGCCTGACCTACGGATGGTGCCAGCAGGTTTAGCTTGTATTTTATAACACTATGTCTCATCAGCTTGTATACAAATTTTCAGGTCGATTGCTTTGTTGGTATACATTTGAGAGGTCAGGCCGGAAACCCTCCACCCCACCCCTGTATGTCATACATTGTGACTATGTTCAATAAAATGGGCGGCATCATTTGATTCGTGCAGTATATGTACCTGGAACAGAATCTACTGGAAGTGTTACATATTTAACAATTATAATTTCCACCCAATGCGGATTCCGTCGGAGCCGGTCAACAAGCGACTAAATGTTCACAATAAGGCAACTGCTGGAAAAGAAGTGGGAATAGGGAGAGACGGTTCACCAACTGTTCGTTGACTTCAAAAAAGCCCACGATTCAGTCGCAAGGCAAATACTCTACCATATTGTGGTTGAGCTGGGGATCCCGAAAAAATATGCCGTTCTAATTCAAATTTGCATGAACAAAGGGCGTGTTAGAATAGAAAACCTCCTCTCAGAACCATTTGAAATCCGGGACGGACTAAAACAGGGGGATGGCCTCTCACCCTGCCTTTTTAACCTTGTCCTCGAGTATGTTATCAGAAAGGTACAAGACGACAACACGGCCAGATCATGCCTGAACGGGGTCACACAAGTGCTCGCGTATGCGGATGACATCGCCGTTCTGGGCGATAATCTAGAAACTGTAAGTAAAAACTGTGAAATCATCATGCAAGCGGCAGAAGAGGTGGGTCTAGAAATAAATGAAGACAAAACAAAATACGTGATTACGGCGAGAGCAGGTGGACCTCAGAGAACACATATAAATGTCAGGGGCAAGATATTTGAAAAGGTCAAAGAATTTAAATATCTGGGAACGGTACCGACGACCAGAAACGAAGCGTCGAAGGAAATTAACAAAAGACTACATTCCGGCAACGCTAGTTTGTATGCACCCAGTAAACTGTTGAAATCCAAACTGCTATCACGTAATATAAAGCTCCGTGTCTATAGAACCATATTCATGCCGATTGCTCTATACGGATGCGAAACATGGGGACTCACAAAACGGGAAGAGGACAAATTCCGCGTATTCGAGAATAAAGTTTTGAAGGGTATATTTGGCGGTAAATATGACGAGAAGTCGGGACAATGGAGGAAATTCCACAACCACGAATGGGAAGAGTTATACCGAAAACCAAATAAATAGTGAGAGTAATCAAGTCGCGAAGATTAAGATGGTCCGTAGCGCGAATGGGCGATGATAGGGCCGTGCATAGAATTCTTGACGGTAAACCAACGGGTAAGAGACCGGTAGGACGGCCGCGACGGAGATGGGAGGACAATGTTAGATTGGACCTCGAGGAGATCGGATCGGATGATCGAACGTGGGAGTAGAGCGCACAGGACAGGGAACAATGGCGGAGCCGAGTCGGTGAGGTCATGAACTTCCGGGTTCCTACAGGTCAATAAATAATAATAATAATAATAACAATTTCCACCCCGCCTTTCCATCCACATTATTAACCGAATTCGCGTCCTTAATACCTAAATTAGATACATTCCATACGAAAAACAACATTTTGCCCACGCTTCAATATCACACATCATAATCACATGTTCATATATACATGGGAGGGCTGAAAAGTTTTCGACCTCAACATGAAGATGGCAGCACTCGTCAATAAAAGCTAGTGAATGTAGTTGTGCATCTTTTGATAGTTACTCACCAAAATTTCAGCCGTTTTAGCGTAGTCGTTTTTATTTGACAGTCGTTTGAGTGAGTCGATGTGAGTGTTTTTGTGAAAATGGACAAAATTGAGTATCGAGCTGTCATTAAATTTTTGTTTTTGAAAGGCAATACGCCTACGAAAATCATAGATGTGTTGGACTTTGTGTATGGGGACTCTGCACCATTATTTAATATGACCAAATGCGCCGTTGGTAATGCGGTTCATTATTTACTCGATGCATCGTCACTATTATCGACGTTTGGAAAAAAAGGTGCTAATGGGATTGGTGGCCGAACGAATCCCTTGCATGTGTTTGTATATGCCGGGTAATTAGCTGCGGCAGGAAAAGAAATTGAAAATTGTTTGTTAGTGGAAAAACAAACGATGAGTTGGATCTTATGCATGTTTACATGCGTAGAAACATGGCTTATGGCATCTGTAAAAACAAGCTGTCCGACATAGGATTTTAACACAGACAAAAGCTGCCGACTGGCTTGGGATTCATGATGCCTTATGCCCTTTAAAGAATTATTTCTGGGAATTTTATCTAACGCGTTGTATGCATTAAATGTCCTTGTAAAAGGAAATGTTTCAGGTATGCTAGGTGGAGATTGTGGTGCAG
The DNA here is from genome assembly GCA_963931805.1 of Microdon myrmicae. Classification (NCBI taxonomy): domain Eukaryota; kingdom Metazoa; phylum Arthropoda; class Insecta; order Diptera; family Syrphidae; genus Microdon; species Microdon myrmicae. Next base: position 37,087,900 of record OZ007499.1, on the reverse strand, counting down.
GTGTGGGAAATTGAAATTTGCCTAGGAACCGAAGGTACCGAATAGGTTTTGGGATGCCTGAAAAGGTAGAGAAGAAATCTTACAGGAAATTATATGGGAAGAGATGCATGAAGGTAAGTGTTCTTTTACAGGGACTTTTCAGATTATACCTTAGATAATCCTAGATGCGTAAAGCATTTAAGGTGCTAATGCTAGAGCGGTGAAGGGTGTCGCACCGAGGCGGGCTGAGTCGCGTGAAGTTCACTCTTGGCAGGCATTGTTGCGCCCAAAATGTTAAGAAAGTTGAATGGGGCATTGCGTGCCAATATTTAGAACGGGCCAGAAAGAGATCTAATGGAGGTCGAGCAGGGTCGAAAGGAGTTGAAATAGAGGGCATTGTATGCCAATATGTTGAAAAGAGCGCGTGGAGTCGCGTGCTGTGGGAAAATGGAGTCAAAAAGTTGAAAAATATTGAAAAGAGACGGGTGGAGTCACGTGGTGTGGTTAAAAAGGGGTCGAAACGGAGTTGAATGTGAGTGACGTGAAGTCATGTGGAGTCGAATAAGAGTCGAGCGAAATCGCAAGAGTGAAGTCGATGGAGTCGAAGAGTCGAGTCTGTTGAGTTGGAGTCGTGTAGAGTTGGTTAGAGTCACGAGCGAGGCGAACGCGGTTGTACACCGTTTTTTACCCAGAGGGGTTTTACAATATTTATTTTATTTTGCCCCAATCTCGTGCTATTTGCAGATACAAATATATTTTCTTTTTTAATTTTTTTACACAGGCAGATATTTGGATTTAAACAAATTCAATTTTATTAAACAATACAAATCCGCTTAATTGAAGATTATTATGTAAATGTAAATATCATGTGAAGAAGCTAGATACATATACTTGTTTGCAAATATATTAAGGATACAATAAAATGATGACAACAATTATATTTAAAATATAAAGTTATAAAAATAAAAAAGAACGGACATCGAATACTATTAAATGCTTCCATATAAGGCTAATGAAGTCAAAGTAGGCAGATGCGTTCAAGTAAGAATAATCATAATAACGCGATCAAATAGAAGAATGGTTTTTATGCATTGTTACCTATTAGCAACTGTGTTGAAAAGGAAATGAAATTTCCTTTGACCAGTGACCAGTGGAAGGCGATCTCTGGGACGCGGTGGTGTATGTGTGTGTTTGTACATATCACCGTGTTTATCGATGAGTTTAGCCAAGGATAAACAGAACCTACAACGAGGGAAAAAGAAAAAGGGGAAACGACCTAAGTCATCTTTCGGTAATGAGGGTAAGCTGTCTAAATAGCAGCCACTCTTTAGATCCTAAAAGGGATTGCGATAATTTAAACAATAGAGATCATATATCGTCTCTCTGCCGACTGGGAGAATCGGATTCTTTTGTTTGCATATGTTTATGCTATTGAATCCAATCCGACGGCAAAGCATGACGTCGGTGATTGTTTGAAGATTCAAACAAAGAAATATTTCCGCGAGAAGTGCTTGCAACTGAATCAATAGTTGCAAGCTTCGGAAAGCAATTTAGATGGATACACAATGACGGTTGTGTGTACCATCTGTGTCAATTATGCATGCCATCTATGGCGACGGCAGGATCGAACTATGTGAATATCTACACTAATTGGAAATTCGGTTTTTGGGTCGCTAATGCAGAGACGCATTGATAATCTATGAATGCCCATGTAGGAAAAATTCTTTGTAGGCATTTCCAGGTAATGGATTGAAAACATTAACTATCCTTGGGAAGGGAATGTTTTGAGGTGCCAATGCGATTGCATTGGCGGGAAACAATGGGAGTTGGGTTGTAATAATGGGGTTCTGTCTGATAAGTTAAGAAAGAAATCTTACGGAGAATTGTATGCGAAGGGATGCATGAAAGGTAAGTTTTCTTTTCCAGGGGCTTTTTAGATTAAGGATTTGATCTTGTAGCGATTGTAACAGATACACACAATTCACAAGCAAAAATAGTGAAGAACACCGAACGAAACAAATCGAATAAGAAAAATACACCAGAACCGTATACCAAGCGATAAACAAAAAAAAATAATTCACACCAGTGGGAATATACTCGAGTTTGGAAATCAAATTCTAAACACGGTCAGTAGTCTGATGCTTCACTGCTTCGCTTTTCAATCGTTTCATCGTGTGTTCAATTCACCTTCTTCACTATCCTTGCTTAACGTGAAGCATTTAAGATGCTAATTCGATTGCATTAGTGAAGTCATGAGATTGGTGGCAGTTATGGGGGTTTTTAAGTAAGTTTTCCTGTCCTGTAAGTAGGGCGTTAGAATATACTCACAGCTAGGCCAGCTTGTCGTAAGAGGCGACTAAAGGCCGTGTGGTAGCCGGGGTCCCAACGCCCTATGCGCCCGGTGAAATACCACCCTATCAAGCTTTAGGCTCCGTGAAATGGTCGGGAGAAATCCCTGGCCATCTTTCGGAGCTTGGCTGATGGACCGGTTCGAGGAAAGGTTGGTTAGGTGGTAGTCGGTCCCAAGGTGAGATACCACCCCGTCACGCTGTACATTCCGCGATATCGCCGAGAGAAATCTTCGACGGTGTTTCGGATGTGTGGCTGATGGCCCGGACTGACACGGGATAAGTCATGATGGTGTCTTCTGATATAAAGAATTCCGGAGGTAAACTAGTCTCCCATTCGGATCTCCGGGGGGGACTATGTCTGGGGGAACATCATGCAGATATCATGATAAATAATGGAACTTTGAGAGGTTCGTCATCGCATAAGCGGGCTAGCTCTCGAGGCTCGGCCCACGCTCGACTGGTGACGGCATTTTGTAACATCAGGGGCATCGGTTTCACCAATACTAATGTAAACGCCGTCCACCAATATTTGCAAACAACGAAATCGTCAACTGATTCGACATATCTTCGTTGCTCAAGATACGACTTACATTCGAGATTCCGTTTTATGGGCGGAGTCTGCGCCTTCGCACGGTCTGATCTGGCTTGCCAGAGGATGGAGGCGTTGGAACCCAATAATATGGACATCATATGGTTGAGGGTCGTGCTGAGGAATTCCGTTAAATTTCTTTGTTGTCTTTACCGCTCCCCGAATGACGATCGACCGGCGACATTTTTCGAACATCTTTTATATACCGTCGACTGGATACAGATCAACCACCCAGCTTCTGAAATGATTGTCCTTGGCGATTTTAATGTGCACAATTCCGACTGGTTGTTACATTCTAACAGAACCGACAAGGCTGGGAGGCTAGCGGAGATATTTGCTGTAAGCCACAACTTGACTCAACTCGTGGGGGAGCCAACGCGAGTACCGGATGCCCGAGGCGATTATGCGAACACCCTGGATCTGTTTTTGACATCCGAACCGAGTATTTATACCGTAGAGGTTTCTGCGCCACTGGGAAACTCAGATCACTGCTTGGTATCTGTCGCGCAGGCACTTGCATTTCAAGCGAATAACCGGCCTAGGCAGCTTCGCCATGTATGGAAGTGCGGGGCTGCTAACTGGGACGATATGCGAGATTTCTTCGCATCCTTTCCATGGTCGGAGGTGTGCTTCGGAAATTCCGATGTTAACGCTTGCGCGGAGTCGGTATCAGAGATTATTCTCCTGGGGATGGAGATGTATATTCCGCATTCCATCAAACGATGTTCGTCTGATAAACCTTGGTTTGACAAAAAATGCGAGCTGATTACAGCGGCAAAAAATAGAGCTTTTAAGCAATGGCGCTCCAATCCCACCGATGTTAACAGAACGAATTTTGTTAGAACCAGAAACGCGTGCAACCAGGCGATTGATACCGCGAAGAAGGCTCACAACGACAGGGTGATCAATAAGCTCGTTCGGTGCCCAACTGGTTCGCGCTCCTTCTGGTCAATGGCAAAGGCTGTCAGCAGTAACTTTGCTTCCTCCTCTTTCCCCCCGCCGGTGACAGACAGCGGGACGTTAGTCACGAATCCAAAGGATAAACCTAATGTGTTCGCGAATTTATTTTCCGCGAACTCAAACCTCGATCCCGGCTTTTTGGAGCCACCTGTGATCTCGGCGGTACAGTCTTCCATGCGGGATGTGAGATTTCGTCTGCGCACTATCCAACGCATTCTACGTGAACTGGATTGTAGGAAGGCAACCGGCCCGGACGGAATACCAGCAATAGTACTTAAGAACTGTGCTCCAGAACTATCGCCGGTTCTTGGCAGACTCTTCCGCTTATCTTATGCACGGAGGACCTTTCCTGCCTGCTGGAAAATCGCTCGAGTTCAGCCAATCCCAAAGACGGGAAAGAAGTGTCTCCCACAAAATTACCGTCCGATAGCATTACTGTCTATTTTATCTAAGGTAATGGAAAAAGTCATCAATACAGAGTTGGTTAAGTATTTGGAGTGCAACGGTCTTCTGAATGATCGTCAATACGGATTCCGTGGCAGGCGGTCCACGGGAGACCTTTTGACACTTATAACCGATATATGGACATCTGCGATTGAACGGCATGGTGAGTCAAGGACGGTCGCATTAGATATCTCCAAGGCTTTTGACCGCGTCTGGCACGGGGCATTGCTGAGCAAACTTCGTTCATATGGACTTTCCGACCAGCTTTGCGATTGGACGAGGAGCTTCCTCGAGAATCGATCGATCCGATCAACCTTGTTCTTGCTTCACATAAATGATTTGTTGGAGACAACGGATAACAAAGTGTTCAGTTTTGCGGATGATAGTACGCTTGTTTCCTCCTTTTCGAGTGATCCGCCGATTAGTGCATCTACGTCGCACCAGCTGAGATGTAGACAGATTGACTCTTTGAATCAGAATCTAGATAAAATCCTGCAGTGGGGTAAGGCCAATCTTGTCGACTTCAACGCAACGAAGACCCAGTATACAACATTCACAAAGAAAACTGGATCATCGGTTCCACAGCTGATGATGAGTGGCCGGGCCCTCGAGGCTGGGGAAAGCTTGAAATTGCTTGGCGTCACGGTCTGTGGGAATGTATCATGGCATAAACATGTATCGGGTATCGCCAGATCAGCCTCAGGAAAACTGAGTTATCTTTTTAGAGCCAAGAAATACTTTACTCCGGCCCAACTTCTTCTCCTATATAAATCTCAAATTAGACCCGCGGTCGAATATTGCTCTCATGTTTGGAGCTCGGCTCCTAAACATACCCTCGACCTACTTGAGAGCGTACAAAGACGAGCGATCCGCCTGATCGGGGACTCGGTGCTGACGTCGGGACTACAGTCGCTATCACATCGAAGGCGCGTAGTTCACCTCTGTCTGTTTTACAGCTGTGCTGTTCTTCGGAGATTCTTGGCATTGTTCCACGCAATTCGGTTTATATGCACTCCACAAGACAATCCGACGGATAGCACCCGTTTGTGGTTCATCTCCCGACGGCGCGAACATCCCTGTATCAGAACTCGTTCCGTTACAGAGCGGGGAAGCTGTGGAACTCCCTTCCCACGCGAGTGTTCCCGGAGCGTTACAACCTGCAACTGTTCAAAAAGAACTGCAACAGTTATTTGATGGCATCTCGGGGCGCCCACTCGACGCTATAGGGTCGCCTTTCCCGAGAGAAGTTTAATAAAAAAAAAAAAAAAAAAAAAAAAAAAAATGAACCATGGGGTGTGGCGGAACCGCCACCGGGGTCCTCGTATCTAAAATCCATCACCCTTTTATACAAATCTTCATTGAGACTTGTATGTGAGAAACTGGGGAAAAGGGTGGGAAATATATTTTTAGAGGACAAACCAGATGCAGGATGATAATAATGCATATGTGTGGAGATATGGATTGTAAGAATTTTGATATACTTATAGAAATTATGTGTATACAATCCAATAGACACTTGGTTCGTTATCACGTAATTGTTTGTACATACGATGCATAAGAAGATCGGTATCGTTATGTTTGAATTTTAACGAATTGAATTCAATATTCGACCATTGAACGTTTGGTTCAATTTGCTTGACATTGAATTCAACGTTGATTTGGGGATATGACTGTTTTGGGTGGGAGTTCGATTAGTGGATAATATGTATATAGGAGGGAAATGGTAGGGCTTCTTGGAGCACTATAAGGTAAAGCTTTGAATATATCTATATCTCTTTGGAGTGAGTTCTGCAACGATAGGTTTATTGGCTCTACTTCTCCTCTGGTAACTGGCTCTACGTTGTTTAATCCTCTGTTTTGTAATTGGTTTAATCTGTTTATCTCGCTATCAAATAATTTTTGGTTATTCATCAGATGGGCTATCTGGGCTTGTAGTTCTGCTACAGTAGACATCTCTAGTTCTGAAGTATCTTCTGTATCACTCTCACTTCTATTCTGGTCAGGGTGACCAAGTTAATCTACTACTCGTTTCTTTAGGGTTTTTATTTTCATTGAATTTTGTTTCAATGAATTTGAATTAATTGATTTATCTTTCTGCACTTCTGGTACTCCAGGGGAATTCGTTTGATTAGTAGTTATTTTATAATTACCGTATGTATTTATTAAACGCTCTTCACGGTTGTGTTAGTGGTCCATTCGTGATAATGTAATATCGCGATTGGCAGAATCGCCAGTTATTGCTGTGGTCCAATTATAACTCGAAACAATTTTTTTTTTGCCCGAGGAGCAAGAATTTTATTCACTTCATATTTTTAAAATAATAAGACTATGTTACAGTTTTCTTATGTCTACGTATACTACTTGTTAGGGCTCACGTGTCGTGGAACAAAGGACACGGAGAAGATAAGGAGTCTGCGGCATCTTGAGTAATGATGCATACTTCTTTTTAGCGAATATATTCTTATCTTGTGTATGATTAAGATATTTTTTTGTTCTCGAGTAGTGAAATATATTTCTATCTTATATATGAGTCAGGCGTTAATTAACGCGAAATGTTCTGGCAGCGCATACTCTTCGTTGTGGTTATAATCTACAGGCAGTCAAAACCACAGTATATCGATTACCCCCTTTCCAATCTCCTCTCCTTTCTCCGTTGATTTTATTTTATTTTATTAGCACTCGAAAGAGCATCTAGTAAATATGTTATAAAAACAATAAAAGTATCAACAATTTTTCGATCTAAAAACGTTTGAAAACTCGGAAAACGACAAAAAATGTAAGTTACGCGGTACGTGTTCAACTAACTAAGCATGATTTCCAGTACAAGGACTAATTGTGTACATGTAGGCTGAAAAGTCGTTGATAATGGTTTCCCAACCAAATCTACGTAATATGTAGAAGGCAACCGTTTGCGTGAGAATTCGGATTTCGGCACCATCGAATTTTCTCCATTATGATTTGGAAAGCAATTTCTCACCCTCGAAAAACTCCTTTAGGAACAAAATTTGTTGACACTGAACCAAAATTACGAGGAATCCTTGAAATTACGAAGGCAATACTTAATTAACATTAAACACTTCATAAAACAAAATCGAGGCAATAAAGCAATTATAAGCGGAGGTACTTAGATGAACGGAGGTGGAGTTAAACAGTAGTTGGGCGGCGTATGTTTCTGTTTAGAAAGCAGAAACACCAGAGTGAGGAAATATTCCGCAATAATTTGCTCGGTTGCCGTCATGTGTTCTCAAGGGAATGCAAACTTGTCTTTTATTTTGTTTATTAAAAATATGCGGACCCACAAGTGAGAGATCTCAATTTAACGACGCCTCACATTTTGTTTATGTGGGTTGTTTGTTTTTAGTGTTTCGCATGCTTTACATTTTTCTTAGTTTACAGATGGGCATACAAAGTGGTTTATTGCGGGTTGCCGCTTTTGCACACCCGAAGACAGACTATTTATGAATAATGCTATAAACAACAGGGGCATCCCTTCGCCCACGTAGCTGAGGTAATTTCAAAAGTAATGGCATACATTTCTGGAGATTAGCAAGAACAGATATGGCCTATGTTATTTTGCATGACGGTTATCATTCTCTGTAGGATAATGCCTGAAATTTGTAAGGGCTCCTCTCATATTGAACTTCAAATGGGTGTTGAAGTACAATTCCAACATGGGGAACTATTCCTAAGGGTCTTAACATTCAGACAGTTATTATAGTTCCCACATAATGTAAGTGTAAGTAAAACAATAGTAGTGTTGTGGCGTCTCTAACAGATACACACAATACACAAGCAAATAGTGAAGAACACCGAACGAAAATCGAATAAAATAATGCATCAGAGCCGTATACCATAGCGATAAAATAACAATTCACATCAGTGGAATATACTTGCGTTTAAAAATCGAATTCTAAACACGGCCAGTAGCCTGATGTGTTACGCATTGGTTCAATTTTTGGTGATTCTAACTGTCATAGCGTCAGTTCGAATCACACGTTCTTCACTATCAATCCCAAACGCTATAGTGTTACTATTCAAATGCACTATTACACTACGCATTTTAATTTAAGACATTAATAATCTTCTGTACTAAATAGTCGTTGAGGGCAAATATTGTAACAGTGCCCTTGAGAACCCATTCATGGGACCATTTTCGTTTTTGCAACAATTTTTATTTCTTTTCGGTTTAGATTCTAAATTACGTGCTAGACAAAAATGCTTAAATTCTAGCTTAAGAATAACAGATTTTTACTTAGTGGTTCTAAGCCCACACTCTGAGCTGGACATAGTACGACTGTCATCGTGATGTTTTGTTTTTAGGCGATAGAGCTTTATTTGTCTCATTTGTTATGGTTAACTTTTATTATAAACAAAACTAATTTTAAACTTAAATAAAACAATTAAATTTTACTGTTGCACGAGTTAACGCCTGACTCATTCATTATCACCTATAAACATAACATAACGTATGCATCTCATCTTTTAGACCAATTAATAAAACCCGAGATGCATAGGCTACATGTCGTTATAGTGTAAATATATTTTTGTACTGTGGCGGTTCCGCCAAACCCCACGGTTCGCTTTCCTAAAAAAAACCCCCATAACTCGCACCCAATCTCTTAATTTCACTAACGCAATCGCATTAGCACCTTAAATGGTTCACGCATTAAAGAGATCAAATCTTTAATCTAAAAAGCCCCTGGAAAACAAAACTTACCTTCATGCATCCCTTCGCATACAAATTCCCTGTAAGAATTTTTTTCTGCCTTTTCAAGACCCCCAGGCAAATTTCAACTTTCCCACACCTGCACCGCAATCTCCACCCAGCATACCCGAAACGTTTCCTTGTACAAGGACATTAATGCTTTCAACGCACTACATGAAATTTCCTAAAAGGATTCTCAGGCATTTATAATTCTATGCATCATATTTGCTTTCCTAGAAGAATTCCTTAAAGAACAAACCTCGTATCCATGATAGAAAACATATCGATTACAGTACCATGTAACCATCATAGTCAGGGATAATGATCATTGAGTCGGCTATTCCCAGCCTCACCATGTGTACAACAATGTTCCCCACATACACATTGGCTGGCGACTCTTTTGTCCAACGACAAGGCAACTCCTAGCAGCCTATTGAAACAGCTCCATACAATTAGCGCAATAGCCGCTAAAACCAAATTCTTTAGAACACATCATGTGAAAACAAAAGAATTCTGTTTTACAGCAGGCATTCTGGCGATACGATAAACAATTTAAATTGTTTGACGTATCCCGAATGTATTTCCCATTAATGAGTTGCAGCTTATATATTTAGCCGACCCTCAGTACAGGCCGATGCCTTAGGTCGCTTCTCCCGTTGTTCTTTTTTTTTCTCGTTTCAGGTTTCGTTTATCCTTTGCTAAACGCAACGATAAACACGGTGATTGGTACGATCACACACATACAAGCATTATCTCTATTACGAGATCTGGTTCTCTATTCCACCAAGAGAGATTTTACGTTTCTCTGGTGGTAGGTAAAAACGATATCCTTAGTGGAGAGGATACCTACCACGACACCACAAACTCACCCCATAAGCGAATCATCTCTGCACGAGATGATTATCGCTGAGTCGTTTTCCATCCACTGACCGCCATGGTCACGCGTCACTCCCGCTGCGGTCAGCGGATGGTAAAGGACTCAAAGAGGCTAGAATTCTGACATGAATTCCATCCTAGGTTCGGGTTAAGAAAACAAGAGAAGAGAGAGAAAAACGTTTCTCTTAAGGGTGCGACCACCAACGACATGCACTCTTTCAGTGCAATGGTATGCGTAAGTAAATGTATCGCCATTAGGAAGAAGTGCTAATGGTTTTTCTATTTACACAATGGTGCTAAAGGGATCGAATTGTATACATGGTCACATGCGAAGAAATTCGTTGTATGGCACTAGACGCTAGATGCGTGTATTTGCGTTTGTTTGCACATGGTGCTAGTTAGGGAAAATGGCTTCAGCGTCGATTGCGTTAATTGAATGCAGTTGCTGGTATATTATTGCCGGGAGAAAAGGTCGCCGGCCAATGTGTACGTTAAATAGACGCGCAATGTTTATGGTCCCTGGTGAGGGTTACATAGTATGTAATTCAAATCCTTTTGTTTACAGGAATTTGTCTGGTACCGAAGGTGCCGAATTGGTTTGGAATTCCAGATAAGCAAAGAAAGAAATCTTACGGAAAATTGTATGCGAAGTGATGCATGAAAAGGTAAGTTTTCTTTACAGGGACTTTAAGATTATAGATTTGATCTAATTAATGCGTGAAGCATTTTCAGGTGCTTAATGCGATTGCATTAGCAAAACTTATGCGACTTGGGATGAGGTTATGGGGGGTTTTAGGTAAGTGTACCGTGGGGTTTGGCGGCACCGCCACAACACATTGCATTTCGCCGTTCACTAAACACCGACGCGTGAGCGTACGAACTCTTCGTTTTCGTTTTCGTTAGAAGCAACAGTAACAGCAACACGAGGATTTGCGAAAGAACAAAATAATATTAATACCCCTCCAACAATTCGAATAAAATTTAGAACAGGTCTCTTATATGTTATCTTATCATCTTTTAGTTTAATCACAAAGTAATTTAAAAGAAAATCAGCAAATTGTAGCAAATATTGAAAGTTCGTGCCAAAATATTATTAATAATAAAAATAAAATAAAAAAAAAGAAAAATAATAAAACGTCTTAAAAAACAATTTCTCTGTGTTTGATTTGTGGACACTGTTCGGCGGAACACTTCAGACTACTAGACAAAAATCCGCCAAAAGCTAATAGAAAGCGCGGCTTGAATTTAGGTCAATGAGAGAGATATGGAATGGAGAGTTGTTGTAAAAGGATTGCAGGGTAGTGGCCGATAATCAAGGCTTTCGTGAAACTGCTGTTTGTGATTCAAAAGGTAACAGAAAAACAAGGCAGTTTTTCTCGGAGCAGTAAAAATTCGTCCTGTTTGACAACTGTCGTTTTTTCGCAGCGTCGTGAAAGGTGTTTTCAACCTTATTGATTTTTTTTTGATTGCATAACAAATCTTCGGTGATTCTGTGCAGCAATTCATTTTGCAAATAGTAAAATAAAATCAATTAAAATCGAACTCCGAGTTTCTTTCCTTTGTTGACCACACGAACCAATTCCAGTCGCGCCGGTTTTTTTCTTTTTTTGGTTTACCTCTTCGAGGTGTTGTATCATAGCATACATCTTTGTACTTCTCGTTTTCAATTGAAATCAATTGTGGTCTTTCGAGTATTTTTTTTGCTAGTTTCCGATGCAAAACAGCGCGCAACTTGAGGGAAGGTGTGGGGGGCGAAGTCATGGCACCGACATGGGCGCAGAGTTCTACTCCGTCCCCACAACTTCCACTAAGTAAAACGCCGAAGGAAAAGGACGAAACGCCGCCATGTCCACAGGGAGTACGGGGAAAACACAGTTCACCGATGGTGCTCGAACTTCACGACATACCGTCCACAAGGAGGAAAGGTTGAATGCACTGTCCACCAGAAGTAAATACGTAAAATACACTTTTGTTTATTCTGGAGAGGTTCTTTTTATTTAATACAAATCGGGCTACAGTTAATTACTTTACAGTTTACAGACAAAATTACACAGACGACGAACGGATGCACAAAAAAGGAAATATACGACAGTGTACACTACAGGTATAACAAAATTGCTTTGTAATTAATAGCCGATCACTCTACGCGATTCAGAATATCTACGTCCCCGTGCGCGAAACGGGGAACGGGAGAGACACGACCTCGGCTGCCGACGGATGGAAATGAACTCGACGACATTTAATCGTTTTTGGGTGAGTTTTCCCAAGAGAGAAAGTCTTTCTCTCGTGGTGAAAACAAGGAAGAAAGACTTGGCAATGTACGTGTATGTGCGAGTGAAGATCACATTGTTTTCTTCATACACAAGGCCATGGGAATGAACCTGAAACAAAGAAAGGAAAAAGGGGATCGTGGAGGTCTTTGTTTATGTGAGAGGTTACTGGGAAACGAATCCAGAACTATCTAGGATAAAAGGAATTTATGGCCTGAGAGTTCAACTGAGTAAACATTAGATGGTAAGTGCATTTGGGATACTAGGATGATTGAATTGTTTGCGTATCGCCAGAATGTCTGCTGAAGGACAGCGGTCTTTTGTTTACTCATGGTGTGAGTTAGGCAAATAGTTTCAACGTGGATGGTGCTAATTCATGCAGCTGGTGTTGGACTATTTATCGCTGGCGAAAAGGGTTGACAGACGATGTGTGCATAGATAGTTGTTATGTACACATATTTGGGGCTGGGATTAGCCAACTCAAGGATAAGATTTCCTGATATGCGGTCGTATGATATGAAAACCGATGAATTTTATTACAGGGAATTTAGGACAAGGTAAGAAAGAACTCTTACAGGAATTTGTATGCGAAGCGAATGCAAGAAAAGCTAAGAATTCTTTTATTGAAGCTTTTTAGATTATACCTTAGATAATCTTAGATGCGTAAAGCATTTAAGGTGTTAATGCGATTGCACTAGCGAAATTACGTGATTGGGTGGGAGTTATGGGTTTTTTTTAAGTAAGTGAACCGTGGGGTTTGGCGGAACCGCCACAAATGCATTTGGATGATAATGTTTTAAAAAGTGAAATCCGCAACAGCGTAAACGTATTTTTAATAATTTTTTTAAGTAGTAACTTTTGGTTTAAGGGGACATTGCGGTTTGTTCAGTTCAAAAAATCAATTTTTTTTGCTTAATCGATAGTTTTATACTTCAGAAATATGTTAAAATTTAGAAACGAAATCTTAGGTGGTTCCAAAGTTATAGGCCATTAAAGGGTCGGGTCTCCCGCGGATACAAGAAAGATGCAGACTATCCATTTATGGGCATTAATTTGCTTCGCTGTTGGCTTGGGCCAACTGCTACTTCTTTGAATATGTCGCAATCTTGTGCGACTGAACAACATGTTCATAAGCGGTAATGGATATGTGGCGACTCTAACAGATACACACACAATTCACAAGTAAAATAGTGAAGAGCACCAAACGAAAAATCGAACAAGAAAATACATCAGAGCCGTATACCATAGCGATAACAAAAATAATTCACATCAGTGGAGTATAGTCGAGTTTAAAAATCAAATTCTAAACACGGTCAGTAGCCTGATGGGTAACGCTTAGGTTCAATTTTTTGGGTGATTCAAACTGTCATAGCGTCAGTTCGAATCACACGTTCTTCTTCACTATCATTTCAAACGCTATAATTGGTGACTACGACGTGATCTGTACACATAGCATACACTTTCCCATAGTATACAGAACTTCACACACGATCACGACTTCCGCATAGAGCACAGCCTCCGACGTTTTCTCGTTCTCTCGTTCGTCCGTCGTTCGCATACGAATCTGATCGTAACGAAGTTACTGCGGAGGGATTGGTGGGCGACTCTAACAGATACACACACAATTCACAAGCAAAATAGTGAAGAACACCGAACGAAAAATCGAACAAGTAAATACATCAGAGCCATATACCACAGCGATAACAAAAATAATTCACATCAGTGGAATATAGTCGAGTTTAAAAATGAAATTCTAAACACGGTCAGTAGCCTGATGGGTAACGCTTAGGTAAAAATTTTTGGTGATTCAAACTGTCATAGCGTTAGTTCGAATCACACGTTCTTCTTCACTATTATTTCAAACGCTATAGATAGTTGCTCCTGTGTATGTTGTTTTTACATTCGGGCGTACTGCGGGTGACCTGCGATTGCCTGAGTTTTAGTTAGTTTCATATATATGAAACTAACTTGCCCGTTGCACGGTGCTGGTGGTTTTTTCTTGTTTGGTGATTATGGAAGATGTTCCTACCGGTGACGTCGCGGGGTAGGTATTTTTGATGTTTCTTTGTTTCTTTTTCATGAGGAGGAAAAAGTATTTAGTGTAAACGTGGTATCAGAGCGTGCAGTGCTCGCGTTTAGGCGTCCGTTTCATACGTTTTTCAACGGTAAATTTTTCTAACATAATGTTTAAAAACCTTAAAGGTTCGCGTAAGTCAGGGGTGCGTCCAGTGAGTCGATATAAAAAACGAAACGGATTTATGGGAACTGTACATGAACTGGAAAGGGAGTATGCGACTACATCGGCACAAAAATTGGCTACATCGCCCGACTTCGGTCCAACGGTCACAGTGATGGCAGCATACGTGATGTTACATTTTTTTCAGTTTTTTCCGAACTTTCAAACATTATAAAGTGTAAAAACTGTGACGGTTCGATAAACTTTTCAAACAAATCTGAGAAAGGCCTAGGATTCAAACTGATCGTCGAATGCAACTGTAGTGAGAGGGTCATCGAGTCCTGTCCACGAATCGCCAACAAAGCTTACGAAATTAATCGTAGAATAGTATTCGTAATGCGCATCTTGGGTGTCGGGTTAAATGGATTACATTGATCGGCAACAAAACAAACAAAGTTCTCGATCTTACTGTTATCGCGTTATTGCCAAGGCTGCAACCTTATGAAAACAAGGAAAGGCACCCCTGAATATGATACTTGGCGGGATGAGCACGAACCAGTTTGCACATTGGATCACAATGGAAGTTCGGGTAAAATGGAGCCTGACGGAATGTTAGAGACGTTCGAGTACGCTTTTGATCTGCACGGCCGCATTTACGAAAGGTACGTTGGAGACGGGGATGTAAAAATAATGAATGCGTTGCAGAAATCATTTCCAAATGTTGTAAAGGCCGAGTGTAACAACCACGTGGGAGAGCGAATCGGTTCGCGATTACGCGGTGTCATAAAAAAAGCAAAAAAAAAAAACAGACCAATTAGGAGGAGCTGGTCCTGGCAAACTTACGGGAAACATGATAACAGAACTGACGACTTATTACGAACTTGCGATTAGATGCAATGCTCACTCTGCTGAAGAAATGCCGAAAGAAATTTGGGCAACATACTACCACAAAATATCAACCGATGAAAATCCGCAACATCAAAACTGTCCAGAGGGCCCGGAGTCATGGTGCAAATGGAAACGCGCGGAAGCTGCGAATGAGCTGTCAAAGTTCCACCACGACAAACCTCCCTTGGATCCTAAAGTACGAACAGCTATTTACCCAGTTTACGTAAAACTGACAGATCCCGATTTGTTAAAAAAATGCGAGGGAGGTTTCACGCAAAATAACAACGAAAGTTTCAATGCTACTATCTGGCAAATGCCGCCAAAACACACATACAGTGGTAAGAAAATCATTGAAGTTGCGGCTCTTACCGCAGCTTGTATGTTTAATAAGGGGTTTTTACCCGTATTGCTAATAATGCAAGTCATGGGCATCAAAATTGGGTACGCTGCGAGAGCGTTTGCGAACGAGAGGGACAGAGATCGGCTGCAAGACGCTGACCGCAGCCTAGTATACAACTCGCACGAGGCACGAACAGCGAGGAAAAAGGCAAAAATGCAACTGGAGGACCAATTCGAAGTCGTGGAGGGAATTGTTTATGGTCCAGGAATAGATGTCTAGCTGTTAGTATATAAAATCCCGATGATTTCATGAATAAAATCACTTTTATCTTTTGTCTAATTTATCTCCAAACTTTGAATGCGTTTTTCTCGAAACGACTTCTTTGAGTGCGGTGTAAGCGATAATATGAAAACGGTGCATGCGATTCTTGTGAAAGTTCGCACACATATTTTTAACAAGCACACGCAAATTGTGAGTGAATTACTTATTTATTTATTTATTTATTTTTTTAGTTATAACTAAAAAATAGAGCAAAAAAGGGCCGAAAAATCAATTTTTTTTCAATAGTCCACCAGTTTGTTGTTTTTTATCAATTTTAAAATTTTTTTCACTCACATTGGGCTAAATGTATTTAAGTTCAATAAAGTTTTTGCATTTTTCGTATTTTTTCACCGGGGACGAAAATAACCCTTACACGAGCAGAACGGATGGCTAACTTTGAAAACCTGTAAGGGGGGTTTTCCGGTTCCGGAGTGACTCGACAAAATTTTCAAACGTAGTCGAAAGATGAATAAAATGTTTAAAAAAAAATTGTTGTTAGATCTTTAATACTTTCTCTTAAAAAAAATCATGAAAATAACCTATTTTTTGACCCGACAAGCCGGAATGCCCCCTTAAGTAGTGCGTTTTTTATTCAATGTTAAATACATAAACCTGCCAATAGGCACTCTTCAAATAGTAATTTATCGTTAAGAGTTTATATTATATCTGGAAGGCTTGTACTTATTTGTTTTATGGCTCTAGACTGAAGTTCGAAAGAATCAAATGACCCATGAGAATGAGGAAGAAGCGCGCTTCATTTCGTTGTCTTCGATACGCAACTTTCAACGAAACGTTAATTTTATAACCTTTCAAAAATGAAAATCTGCAAATAAAGTACACACATAAGCACACAAAACACACGGCAAAGGAAATAACAATTTTAAACGACTTAGCAGTTTAGGAGCAAAAGAAAAAGGAAACCGTCATCTAGCTTTGGATTTGTATCGTGTTCGTCGACAGATGTCTAAACTTTGAGGCAAACCTGCTTTTCTAGCGCACTTTGACCTACGATTCAAATATCTTACGAACTTGTATCATTTTCCGTGTTAACAGTTCAAGTGAACAGGAAAAAAACGTTAAGTGAATTAAAAGAACTCTCCTTTGTTTTCAAATCGAATTGTTCGGTGAAAAGGAAGAAAGACCACTGCTCAGTCCTTTTTATTGTGCCGTCTGCACAAATTCACGAGTATACCCAATTATATACGATGCGGTACTAAAGGCAGTGACAGATGATGGACCATCTACCTCATGCTATATGCTCGCAGTTCACTTCCTGCAAACCCTGTTGAGTCTTTGCCAACTGCGAAATAGAAATTTTCAATTTGTAAGTTTCTGTCGTCGACTAAATAATCATTGGTGCTCTTTCGCGTATCTTTTTGTTCCATTTTTCCTTAGATATTGACGAAGTGATTTTGTTTCACCTTCGGTCTTCTCAATTGGAAAAAAAAAAGGTTTTTTTTTGTTTTTTTTTTACCAGACCAGCGGCGTGATAGCAGAGTTATACAGCTGGCGTTTAGCTTCCTCTATGGCAGGAAGCAAATTCTGTTAGTGCCTCCGTACGTGCCTGTGAATAGCATTTGTATCTGCCGTGGATTGAGAAGTGTACAGAAGGAAACGTAATTTTTTCTATTTTTATAGAGCACAAAGTTGTTAGAAGGGAATACAATTTTCTGGGTCCCATTTGATCCAAGGTTTCGCCGCAGGTGAGATTCTGTACGTGGCAGCCGAGGTAAGACATCCATCGAGCGGACTTTGGTTTCGATTAAATACTCTTAAAATGATAAGCAGAATGCACGTATCCAGTTGAGCTAGGTACCTCATTGTGTATATAAACCTTCATCAAATGGGAATATTTAATACTACAAGCTTAATGTTGTTATTTTAGGTGTCGGTTGGATTAATGATATAGCGGGATATGGTTTTCAATTCAACCGATACACTCAAGTAATATAGTTTTATTGAAAATCATAAGAACTACCTTTTCCGACTGTTGGGACGTGTTTTGATTCTACTTGTGTTTCGAAAGGAAAGTAAAAATCTTTAAAAGATGCTTGCTGAATTTTTAATTTTTCTGAGTTGGCTAACAAAAACTAAAAAACAAAACAAGGTGTATAAAGAAAATGCTGTAGTGTAGCCTTTCACTCAGGGAGCGTGGCTTCTTGTCCTTAAAAGGACGAGGGACCTCTCAAGACCGCTCCTGAGAAGGCTCGTTGCGGTCGCCACCGTGCTTCCTCAGACCTGAGGCAAGAGTGACGACCGATTGTTGAATACGGGTTAAATATTCCAATAAAAGGACAGTACCAATATATGATACAATTTAAATTTAGATTTATTTAATAATTTTAAATTAATCTTAGTTTAGTTTATTATTAGTTTAATAATAGTGAAGAAGATCGTGTGATTCGAACTGACGCTATGACAGCTCGTATCACGAAAAAAAATTTACCTAAGCGTTACACACCAGGCTACTGACCGTGTTTAGAATTTGATTTCCAAACTCGAGTATATTTCACTGGTGTGAATTATTTTTATTTATCGCTTGGTATACGGTTCTGATGTATTTTTCTTTTTTTTCGTTCGGTGTTCTTCACTATTTTTGCTTGTGAATTGTGTGTATCTGTTAGAATCGCTACACCACTCCCGCCGCAGTATCATCGTTATGATCAGATTCGTATGCGGACGACGGACGAACGAGAGAAACGAGGAAACATCGGAGGCTGTGCTCTATGCGGAAGTCGTGACCGTGTGTGAAGTTCTGCTTTACTATGGGAAGTGTATGCTGCGTGTGTGTACAGATCACGTCGTATCCTTGCTTAACCAATTATATAGCGTTAAGCAAGGATAGTGAAGAAGGTGAATTGAACACACGATGAAACGATTGAAAAGCGAAGCAGTGAAGCATCAGACTACTGACCGTGTTTAGAATTTGATTTCCAAACTCGACTACACTCCACTGGTGTGAATTTTTTTTTTTTTTTTGTTATTTATCGCTTGGTATACGGTTCTGATGTATCTTTCTTATTCTATTTTTTTCGTTCGGTGTTCTCCACTATTTTTGCTTGTGAATTTGTGTGTATCTGTTTGAATCGCTACAGCGTCCTTACACCACGAACGCCAATTGAGACTAATCCTAGAATCAAAAAAAAAAAGTGGGGTGGCGAGACGCCGCCCTTAGCGAGACAAGGACAGATGTGTCCTTCATCTTGGCTCTGGTTTCTGGTCATCTTGCGATAACCAGAATCACCCAGATCCGTGAGGACGTTGGGCTCAGTCTCGAGATATCTGAAAAGGAAAGAAAAAAGGGGGTGTATCCAAGGATAGAGTGGACAGTGTTAGTTCAGGTGTTCTTTAACTACTTGTATGGAGGGATGGTGGGAATGAAATCATACAAGACCGGTAGGTCTTGAGTGCGGTATTGTAGTTCGGTTCGCTTCCGTGCTTCTCGATTAACGAGGAAGAGAAACGAACGACAGAATCCTCTGTGGATTCCGGATGATTAAAACGCGTTCACTAAACACACCCGGAGAAAGACGATACCACCGATGACCAACGCGACCAATGTTGCTACTCGAAGGAAGTTTAAAAGTAAAACAGTTGATGTTCCTTAGTCATCACCATCATCATCGGCACTACAACCGGGACCCGGTCTTGGCCTTATTTAGCAAGTCCTGAGGCTTGTTAAATTTTCCATAATGATTTGTTTTTTCCGGGCAGGGTCATTAGTCTTGCGCCATAGGCTCCCCGACGGGGAATTGAACTCCGGTCTCCCGCGTGACAGGCGGGTATACTAACGACTATACTATCGAGGAGCCCAGATGTTCCTTAGTACCTGAACTTAATTTGTATTTCACTCTTTATTACGATTGTCACTTATTACACTCTTAAATACGTTCCTATTTGTACACTAAAGTTTAAAAGCGATAACTTCTCCGCTTAATACTTAATATGTTTTTAATAACTAACTGAAAATGCGTTTTTAAGGACGATGCCTTCTCCAGTTAACCGCGACTCTTCAACTCACTTTTCCAACGGTGGGAATTCAAATCATCTTCTCACTTCATAAATCTAATTCTTAAATATCTTTATATTCTTTCGAAGGTCAAGACGCATCGCCACTTATCGTGTGATCATTTGTTGGGGTTTTTGTTTGTGTTAGCCATGTGGCCAATGCAAACAAGAATTTTCGTGCATTTCAAATGGTTAGCACGAGATCCGTGGAAATTGGTTGTTAGTTTAGGATCTGGGAATCCGTGTCTATTAGCAAATCATAAAACATCTGGTATGTGAGAATATGATGTTTATGATTGCTAGAATTGTGTGTCGGCGTATCGAATAGATATGCCTTTGTGCACTTTTAGGTTTGGGATCTTGTAGGTTTTTTAGGTGCTAATTGCTTTTAGCATACATGGGAAAATAATGCATTATGCTGTTTGATTTTAGAAAATAGAATCGAACAATTGCATTGAATTGAATAAATGAATTTGAATTCAATAAATGAGAATTTGAACGTTTAGTTCGATTTGGTTTGACAATGTTATGTTGGGGAAATCAAATGGATTTTCTTATAGGTGGGACGAAAATGTAATGTGGGAGGCAAATGTAATATGGGAGAAAAATGTAATATGGGAGTAAATGGTAAGGCTTCTTGGAGCACTACAGCGGTAGTAAACGTTGTATCGATCCTAAATCGCTACCCCTATCCAAATCCCCAATAACATCAAATCATAACCCAAATCCCAAATTTTCTATTGCCTCATATTCAAATTCCATATTGAGTCATATGTACAACGAATTTAACCAAAAGTTAATTCATCATACATTGACTCAATTCCCAAAACCTTGACATCATGAAATGCTAAATTCAAAACGCATTTCATGATTCCCCTTCCCAGAATCTATCCAACGAAATCCTCAAACAATTCTCAGACCAATATTCCAATCGACGCACGGCAAGTCTTGCGTGTGCTTCTTGGAATTTTGACAGTAAAATAATTGACAAAAGTCAACTACAAAAACTAGAAAAGGGCAGAGCTTTTCAATTTCGGGATCAGTAGAATTTCGGAGGCCGAGCCGCTGGCCGATTATCAATCGTAAAGATCACTCTCGCTTTTAATTTCAGGAAAAGAATAAAATTTACTACAATTGTTTCGACTGAACCTTTCGCGTCTTTTTATTTTCACTGTCGACACTCCGGGCTCTTCTCCCGCCGTTTTGGGAAAGCACGGCTCGGAGTACAACAACATACTCAAGACCTGCCGGTCTTGTATGATTTCTTTCCCACCATCCCTCCATACAAGTTGTTAGAGAACTAATCGTAGCATCTGAAATTCATCACCCTTATAAAAGAAACAAAATTGAGATTTTGTATCTCGAAGAGATCGAATTGAAAGTAAAATCTGGATTTAGATACTTTGGCTGGAGCCAAGTGTTTGTTTTTTGCGATAGGAATTCGTTTAGGTAAATTCTCGGAAACATGTGCGTGAGTATGGATATTGAACATCTGGTTCAACTTACCATATGTTTACTTTTGTTTGAGGATCGTAGGAAAATGAATGTATGGATGATAAACGAATATTTGATTCGTTTACCAGAAATTTTGCTGGATTGGGATAATGTATTTGTGGATTATTTTGTGGGGGTTCTCTATATCACATAGAGAACCAGCCCACAATCCCAACCTAATTTTGACCGCTAACAGCACGTCACATCAACCCCTTTTCCACCGTTCATGCTATTCACCCGAAATACCATGTTTTCCAAATGGACGCATAGCTGAATTCATTCTTCTATGCAGATAATGCATAATTGAATTCAGCTACCTTTTTGCCATACGGCAACTCCATTTTTGCTAGCGCATGAGATTTCCATCGGAAATCACATCATGTCGGTTAGCAACAATAAGTCGAAGCAAACGACGCCGTCGCATCATAGCGAAACCGCTGGGGAATTTATCAAAATATATAATTCGTTTTCATGATAAATTACCCTAGCCAATTTGGCGTCACTTCGGCTTTTCTTCAGATCACCCATTCGCTTGGGATCAACGATCTCATTTTACAGATGAATAGCGTACACAACATATTCCTCTCCTTCATAATTCTCTCTTCTTACGGTTCAATGCACTCTGAGATCACCACAGCCGTAACACCTGGGCAGTAGGTCATTCTCAGAAACTTCATTTGATACCGGCGCACAAGCTAAGCCAACCCCGAAGTTATTGCGCTCTTTCTTTTGTTATCTTTATCCTTCGCATGTCCAGCGACTGTCGAATGATGCGCGAGTATTATCCACCTCACTGAGGCATGCGAACGAGAAGATATATGAAAAGAGCGTGGTGATGATTGGCTAATAGCTGTGCGAATACAGAAATCCCAATTTTCACCCCTAATATGAGGCAGTCGCTAGTCATACTTCACAGTGTTACGTCACGTCGCTGCACGGTCAAAAAAAAAGTCGCTATCCAATCTCCACCGTGCCAGGTCACGCCGCTCGGGCCAAAAATTAATTTATTCATTGCATTAGAGCGGTCGATATCCAACTACTGGCGTGGCCACACACGTTTCGCGAGTCACAGAGCATATAAGTCAAATTATCAATTACTACGCTCAGCAGTCGAGAAAGAAGTGTTTAATCTGGAATTTATAAAATAGAATTTGATAATAGGTTATAAGTTATGTAAAAAGAGTAAGACGTGTTTATTCTTGAGTAAAATCTATAAAATACTATTTAATAATAAGTTATAAGTTATGTAAATAAAGAACTCAAAAACATAATATGAATAAATAAAAAAACAAGCTAAGTTAGACAAGAAACGACCAATGCCTTTTAATTGGATATTCTCGTGAACAATCTTCTGCGGATCATCGTTGGGAAAAAGTGAATCCGTGCCGATGTTAGGCAACATACTTTAACCCCACAAATTAAATGATTATGGAGAGTTGAGTGCAGGGCGACAAACGAACGTTTGATTCGTTTATCGCGAAGTTTCAATTTAGATGATTGTTTTGTATGAATCTAAGTTTAGATGTAGGGATTTGTATGTGTGGGGGAAGGAGATGGTAGGGCTTTTCAGAGCACTACAAAAACATAAAAAAGAAAAATAAAGATTAGGTTTGGGGGATGGGAAGGGACGCGCTGCACCTGGGAGGCATATTATGTTTGGTGCCCTAAACCTCTTTCTTCGTCACTAATCCATCACCATTTGGGATGAGATCGATGGTAGGCTATAGATAATTCACTAGAATGGAGAATTCGTTTATTCTTGGCACCACAGAAAGCGTTGTAAATAATAGATACTTGTGGGGATGAAGTAGGTGCCTGACACGACACGGGTTCAGTTCATTCCCCAAACAATCCAAAAGTTCTGCCGAGAGAAGAATAAACACTCTAATTTTGTTTCGCCATCCGATTGTTCTCCTTTAGTCACTATCTTCACTGGAAAAAGACATGAGTTCCACAGCAAGAAAATTAAACACACCGGTTTTATTTTGTTTTCCAATTGTTCTCCTTTATTTAATGTTTTCACTTAAAGGTTCACAAACATTGTCTATTATAATTAATTCTAACGACACTGATAATTCGCATTTAAGTGTTTCGCTAGCACTTTTGAACGAATTCCGAAAAGAGAGAAACCGCGATCGAAATCTACTTATCATCGGTAATAAAAAAAAATCGATGAAGTAACTGGTACTAATGAACATGAAGTGTTATATCGCGGACTGTAACACCTTATGGGTAACTAAACTTGGGGCTTCAATTCGACTTGATAATGAGACCTTGAGACGTGTGTCCGGCTGGACGGTAAAAATCGGACTCTCTGATGCAATCCATATCCGCCAGATTCAACAGTGTGGATTACATTGGTGTAGGAGGATTCTATATGTGTCCGTATAGGACAAGTACGTTGCCCTTCAGCCTGCATATCGGAAACGACGAAAATGCACCTGAATAAACATGGGCTGGTGTAATTAATTGCAGGCATTATAGAGATACGCGATAGCGAAGATCGCCGAAGGGAGAAACAGGTTTCTGTGTCTTAAATAAACAGAAACGCTATTTCGAGGGCCATAAATCTTTGATGACCTGCGCCTGAGAACGGAATAGGTTTTTGCCTTAAATACACAAAAACGCTATTTCAAGGGTCACGATGATATGCACTTCGTGTTTACTCAGGCGTTCATGATAATGCCGTTGTAGGCTATACCTTCTGGTGACGATAGGTCAGCCGAAAATTTGGGTCTTGTTTACAAGACTGTGCCGGCGCATTAGTATAATGGCGAGGAATTAGCCTTGCAGGGTGGCCATGGACCAGCGGTCGGTTAATAGGGTAAACACAGTGATGCTACTGTGTGTCTGTTTGTTTAACAGGCCGGAGCATCGTTAGGCATGATCTAGGGTATGATTGTCTAACGTTAATCATATTAGTGCCCAAATTCCATGATCGGTAGATAACCGATAAACGAAATTGGTCACAACTGTAGCGAACCTTGGAATTGGGGCAATATTCACTCATGAACCGTAGCAAGAATACCGGCTACAGATGTGTCAACAATTAGGCTGGTCAGCGAGTATTTATCTTTTATAATTGCTGACAAGCCGAGCCGATTGCCTGGCACGGTCCATGTATATGAATGAAATAACTTGTTTGATGTGTATGCCTGCTGGGGTTTTACATTCAGTTGAAAGTTATTTGAAAGAAAGCTTACACTGCTCGAATGCAGGTAAGTATAGTGGTTTATGGAGTGGGGGAAAAGTAGGTTGTTTTAAAGAAATGGATGGTTCTTTAGGGAGGTTATAAAGAACCGCCACAGACTCCATGCTTGGCTTGGATAAGTCCTTTTCTATCCCAGAAGTGGAAGGCTTCTGGAGGAATAAACTCATTCTGGTGAGTACTCCTCAGATACATATTATTGAAATGGAATGCTTTCGAGATGACATTATTTTACTGCACATTGCCCTTGCATTGTCATCACGACATTTTCTATCCCGTTTAATTCTAATTTGTCATACAGGATTTTATTGAAGTCAAATTTCTTATGTTGCGATTATGGGGTTCTATACATTCTGAGACAGGAAAACAAACACTGCCTCTTGAACATCCACAACTGCTCCATGTAGAACGGGAATAGCAGGTCAATTGAAAAGTCCCCGGCCCGACACAGAATTAAATCCATATGATTTGTAGTTAGCCCTAACCTTCAAAAGACGCGTGTATAAATTTGACAGATGTCGGATCATTACTTTGTGAATTATAGTATTTTGAGTGAAGCAACTTCTGTTATTGTGAAAAAAATGGATAAAAAGGAATTTCGCGTGTTGATAAAATATTGCTTTTTGAAGGGAAACAATACAGTTGACGCAAAAACTTGGCTTGATGACGAGTTTCCAGACGCCGCCCCAGGAAAATCAACCATCAAGGATTGGTATGCTAAGTTTAGACGTGGTGAAATGAGCACCGAAGACCGTGAACGCAGCGGACGCCCAAAAGAGGTTGTTACCGATGAAAACATTAGAAAAATCCACAAAATGATTTTGAATGACCGTAAATTGAAATTGAATGAAATAGCAGGCACTCTAAAGATATCAACTTAACGTGTACATCATATCATTCACGAATATTTGGGTATGAGAAAGCTCTGTGTAAAGTGGGTGCCGCGCGAGCTCACTTTGACCAAAAACAACGATGAGTTGATGATTCGGAGCAGTGTTTGGAGATGATCAAACGTAATAAACCCGAGTTTTTGCGACGATATGTGACAATGGATGAAACATGGCTCTATCATTTCACTCCGAAGTCCAATCGACAGTCATCCGAGTGGACTGCACACGATGAACCCGCCCCAGAGCGCGGAAAAACGCAACAGTCGGCTGGCAAGGTTATGGCGTCTGTATTTTGGGATGCGCGCGGAATAATTTTCCTTGACTATCTTGAAAAAGGAAGGACCATCAACAGCGACTATTACACAGCGTTATTGAACCGTTTGAAGGACGAAATCGCCGAAAAACGACCGCATTTGAAGAAAAAGAAAGTGCTGCTTCACCAAGACAATGCACCGTGTCACAAGTCAGTGAAAACGGTGGCAAAAATCCATGAATTGGGCTTCGAATTGCTTCCGCATCCACCGTATTCTCCAGATCTGCCCCCCAGCGACTATTTCCTGTTCCCAGATCTAAAAAGAATGCTCGGTGGGAGGAAATTTTCGTCGAATGAAGAGGTGATCGCCGAAACTGATGCCTATTTTGAGTTGCTTCACTCAAAATACTATAATTCACAAACTAATGGCCCGACATCTGTCAAATTTATACACGCGTCTTTTGAAGGTTAGGGCTAACTACAAATCATATGGATTTAATTCTAGTGCCGCCATCTTTTTGACCTGTTTTGACTTTTCAATTGACCTGTTATGTTATACTATAATAAAAGTCGCTCCCGTGCTTCTCATAATTGCGGAAGAAGAGCGATCTGGTTTTTGAGTTTAGTAAAACATTTTTTTTTTCACGACCGTCTTTTATTTATTTAATATTGTAGTGCTCCAAAAAACCCTACCACCCTTTTCCCCCCATTCCTACATCTAAATCCCAGTTAGTTTACCCAAAAACCCAAAATTCAATCAAAACCCATAAAAACCCAAACATAAACCAAAATCGCAATAAACGAATCAAACATTCGTTTATAGCCTAACATTTGCCCCCACGGCATAATTATAACCAAGAACCTTAATTAAAAGTAAAATTCACAATAAACTAATCTAATATCCGTTTACGTTTCACATTTGCCCCACGGCATCATCGAAATCCAAAAATTCAGAGATCATTATCTCTATCTGAAAATTTTCCATTGAGAAAACCAAAAGCAGATACATTCCCACATCTGCGAAATAGTTTCGAAAGAATTCAAGAAATTGAATTCTTATCTTATGTAAACACAACATCCACTCAGGATGTTGTGTTTACATAACATTACAGGATGTGTATTTTCGGGATACAATTTTCGATTTGTTTTCCTTTATAAAGGAATAGCTACGTGATCTTCAGGCCGCAGTATATTATCGAACAGTGTCCCTGTAGGAAGGGCCCAGGAGAACTATTTTAATAAAACCAGGAGAACTATTTTAATTGGAAATAAAACATATTATATACCGAAAGAACAACGAGCCTTTCAATATTTAACAACTGATTCGGAGTATCTCCTGCCCCCACGGAAGACCAGTGAAATCAAGGAAGTTGCTCTTCCCTCTGGATCAGAGGAAGCACGGTGACGACCCCTTTGTAGGACGAGTTTTCAGGAGCGGTCTATTTTAAGAGATCCCTTCTCCTTATAAGGACTAAGAGACACGCTTTCTGAAACCAAACCCCTACAGGAACAGAACAATATTATTACTTTACGTAAGTAAACAAGTAAGTAAGTTACACAAGTGCAACTTGTTGAATTATAAAACAGAACTTTTTATATTTGTTGGATAATACATACTTATAGTTAGTTGGTTGTGGGGGGCGACTATTTCGTAGCTCCCGCCCGCTCGATAACACAGTATGATGCCAGTTGATTGGGTAATATAGGATTTGCTGTGGCGTCTTTTCGGCATCAACACTTAGTGGCTCCACCACTCGATGGTTACCATAGGGTCGTCGGGTTTCCATGAATGGACACTTAACAAATATAAATGCGGCTCACCTGTATTGGTCCACAGCTCCGGTTGTTCCTATGCTGCAACCAGGAGCATCTGTTACCGAGCCAAGATAAACCAGAGGTCGTAATTTCCAATTTTCTGCGTCTCTGTTCGACTATATTTTTCAGTTTTGCATTTAACACTTTTCTGCTTTTCTGTTCGACTAAATTTTACAGTTTACATTTAACACTTTTCTTCTTGTTAAAGCCTTAAATCTAGTATACATGGATACGACCCAAAGTCTTATATAAGTACGATGTACTTTTAATGCACACAGTCGACTCTTATCAGTGACATTTTAACATTTTGTTTTCTTCTTTTCTGTTCGACTAACTTTTACAGTTTTTTCATTTTAACACTGTTCTTCTCTTCTGCTCGACTATCTTTTACAGTTTTTCATTTAACACTTTTTCTCTTTCCGGTTCGACTTTCTTTTACAGTTTAACAGTTAACACTTTTCTTCTTTTCTTCCTCTCAAAAAATTGTCACAACCTTATCTCTTTCTCCCATCACCGTTCTTCGAATATTCATCTTCGACGGCGCTCGACTTCGGAACTAGCCAAAGCCACCACCGCCGAAAGAAAACTGGGCTTATACGCCGTCCGTTTTTTTTTTTATTTTATTTATTGGCCTGTAGGAACCCGGAAGTTCATGACCTCACCGACTTGGCTCCGCCATCGTTCCCTGTCATGTGCGCTCTCCTTCCACGCTTGACTATTCGATCCAACTTCCTCTAGGTCAAACCTAAGATTGTCTTCCCATCTCCGTCGCGGGCGTCCGGCCGGTCTCTTTCCCGTTGGTCTAGCGTCAAGAATTCTATGCTGCCCATTCGCGCCACGTATCCGGCCCATCTTAATCTTCGCGATTTGATTTCTCTCACTATTGTAGGTTTGCGATATAGCTCTTCCAATTCGTGGTTGTGGAGTTTCCTCCATTGTCCTGCCTCCTCGTCATATTTACCACCAAAGATACCCCTTAGTACTTTATTCTCGAATACGCGAAATTTGTTTTCTTCCCGTTTTGTGAAAGCCCATGTTTCGCATCCATATATGCCGCCAGTATTTATTTTATTTAATTAGTTTAGACGATGGGGAAGATAATTAAGTAACAAATTCTCTTGATATTGCGAAACGTCTTGCCTCGCACGGTACCCCAGACACCAATACTGGTCGGATGAATGCCGACTATGAAATTGATTTTGGGGTCTAGAAAACTACTACGGAATAGACAGACGTCTTGTCATGTGTTTTTAGTTGCGCTGTGGTTATCACGTTTTGTAAACTGTCACTGCTTCAAGAAGGGTTAAATGGGGTTAAATGTGAATCTTGCTGGATAGATTCCGTTGGTGTGAGTGTGTGATCTTGTAGATCACTGTTTGCTCACGTAACGAGGTCATGAGAAACGTAATTAAACGTCGAACCGAAATTTGGACAAAGGGATCGTATAGATCATTGTTTAAGATGTGGGTTGCAGCTATACAAATAGACCGCAATGCAGCTGGGAAATGGTGCTAATGCATTTGGCATACTTCAAACAATTTGGATTTTTTATCGTATCGCTAGGATGCCTGAAGAAGAACCGAATTCTTTTGTTTGCGCACGTGATGCATATTGAAGAATTCGGTTTAAGCGGATATTGTGCTGATTGTTTGCAGCTGCGTTAACAAGCTGCTTGGAGTTGCTTCATGTCGTTAGACAAATAAGTCGCCAAGCAATGCGCATGAAAAGACAATTGTTGTTGCACATGCGAGGCTGGGAATAGCCGACGCGAAGATAACATTCCCTGATTTATGATATGTATGTACTATAATATTTTTTGGTGCACCACCGAGCTTCCGGTTTCCCGAGAAGAGTGGGCTACCGCTGTTGCCCTTAATACCGATTCACTAGCGACGTAAACAGTGAAAACTTCCTGCTCAGCACTCACAAAAACAACACTTCCGCTTCTTTTACAAAGTGATTTATTTTTAGTTTTCATTAAACTTATATTATTTTTTTGAGGAGATCTTCTCCTCACGCGCGCTACTGGCTGACTCTTCCAAGCGACTCTAGTCAAGTTACTTTTCCAAGGTGTTCACCTTCTCCCTTCCAAATATAAATCCTCAAATATCTTTATGTTCTTTCGAAGGTCAAGACGCATCGCCACTTATCGTTTGATCCTTTATTGGGGTTTTTGTTTGTTTTAGCCACCTGGCTAACGCAAACAAGAATTTTCTTGCATTTCAAATGCGTAGCACAAGATCCGTGGAAATTGGTTGTTAGTTTAGGATCTGGGAACCAGTGTCTATTAGCAAATCATAAAACATCTGGTATGCGTTTGGATGTTTATGATTGCAAGAATTGTGTGCCGGCGTATCGAATAGATATGGCTTTGTTTGGAAACGTGCGCTTTTAGGTTTGGGATCTTGTCGGTTTTTTAGGTGCTAATTGCTTTTAGCATACATGGGAAAATAATGCATTATGCTGTTTGATTTTAGGAAATAGAATCGAACAAATGCATTGAATTAAATAAATGAATGGTTCTTGCGTAAAGATAAAGAACCCCCACAATGCCATTGAGAGCACAAAACACGCACACATACACACTCATGACGCGACCCCACACGAGAGATGATTCTCAACAGCTAGACAGTAGAATCAAGGCACCATCCATGCACACGATCCCCTAGAAGATCGTCAGGGACACAACGTAGACACCTGGGACACGGGTTGCTGAATTGCGATCCTTAACCATGAGAACGATTGCAGTCGTATCATCATCATCATCGGCACTACAACCGGGAGCCGGCCTTGGCCTTATTTAGCAAGTCCTGAGTCTTGTTAAATTTTCCATAATGATTTTTTTTCCGGGCAAGGTTATTAGGCTTGCGCCAGAGGCTCCCTGGCGGGGAATCGAACCCGGGTCTCCCGCGTGACAGGCGGGTATACTAACCACTATACTATCGAGGAGCCCATGGATGTGTATAAACAAAGTTTATTTTAACAACTCCTTTTTGGAGGAAATAACAAGCAAAACGACCGAATCCTTTCCATGTAACATAAAAAAGAAACAAGTAATAAAGCCCTAGACACGTATTTCATGTAGACGACTATCCAGCCGGGTATGGTCGCTTCATCAGGCGTGAATGGGCTCCCCTGTGGTCGTCCATTCAACACAGGCAATGGTTCAGGTCGCCATTTTTTCTTTTCGCTCAGATTTCCACATTTTGTGGAAATATCCCATCTTTGATTGCTTTATTGCGTTCTTTGTTCCTCGGTCACATAATTTCAAAAAAATGACGATTGGTCTCTGTAAGTGTCCGACTTAACGCTTCGAGGACTTTTTTCGATGGAGCTATGTGCAATTCGAAATGTATGTTGATAAGTCAGATCCTTAAGGACTCGAAATAAAATATCCAACAGAAAATTGCTACCATTTAGACAGAAACAATTTAAAGAAGGATTAAAGATTAAAAAAAAATTAATCCTTCGCTTTGTGACTTACGTGATATCATATTCAATAAGTGATTAGAAATATTCAAATCTCAAAATAAACCAGCAATCACTGCACAGGAAATAATTTGTGTAGTTCTTTAAGTAGTTTATGTTGATAAGCTAGATCCTATTGTAGAAGACTCGAAATACAATATCCGACAGAAAATGGCTACCATTCAGCGAGAAACAATTTGAAATGGGATGGAAAAGTAAAAAAAAAAATTAATCCTTCGCGCTGTGCCTTACGTGATATCATATTGTAGCGGTTCTACGAACCACTCAACCCACTATAGGGTGCGGTATCCTTCCGCCAAGGAATATACTCACTTTTGCCAGTACACATGCCCACAGACACATGTCCCCATAGTCATTAATCATACCTGAAACAAAAGGTAATATGACATGCAACGACGTTGAGTCGATATCAGAAATCAAGGAACTAAACCTTCAAAAGCTTCCAATATCGAGTTCAACGCATCCATACATCGTATCCAAACCAATGCGCCAAACGCAGCTAGGCACCGCATGTAAGTCAAGCACCCATACTAAGCATCAACGTGATGCTTCCCATGAAACATCATTGTCGGTAAATAAGCCGAACAACGGATGCCTACTCTGGTAGCTAATAGCAATTAGCACCTAAATCCCTTGCATAACCCTAACGCAAAAGGCACACTTGTGCAAACAAAGCATATCGTTTCGCTGCCGACCAATAGTCATGCAATCATAAACATCTTAACGTAGATCGCTCGCTAGATGTTTATGGGTTGGAAATGCTACCAAAGAAACTATACCAATCCCACGGTTCCTTTATGACCCATCTGAACCGCACAAGAACAGTGTTAGCTTAAGCCAGATGGGTAATCTAAACAAATCCCACGAAAACATCGGAAAATAAGTGACGGTACGATCGATCGTCAAACAAAGGAACAAGATTTCGATAAGGAAGACGGAAAGGAGAATGATGGATTGATGATGGGAAAATTTTCTTTACAGATACGATGGGAAATTATGTTAACGAATACGGTGGGAAATTCTGTTTAGCAGATTGGATGGGCAATTTTCATTTGCAGATCCGGGGATAAGAAGTTCGGAAGGAAATTGAAAGATAGAGACAAACAGTCTACTTAGGGCATCCGTCGAATAGAGTACAGATAGAGAACCCCGACGCGGAGGTATGTGGGTATTATGTTGTGTGTCTGGCACGGCACGGATTCACTTAACACCCACTACTCTTTTACGTTGTAAAATTTTCCGCCGAGGAAGGAAAAAAAAACCTTACATACTGGATCAATCTTTCACAACGTTTACGACCGATGAAAATGTCTCAGCTTCGCCAAGGATGAAAACAAATGAAACACGCTGAAGGATACGTTGTTGATTAAAGTTTTATTATTCTGTTTATGGTGTTTATTCTAATTTACAAGTACTCTTGGTAACTTTACATGAACCACGGATTTAAAATTATTAGTCTTTTCAGTGTTAATTTCGTTGCACAACAAGAAGGAACACAACACAAATAGTCACAGTCGGTTATATCCGACACGCCATAACACCAACTTCCCGAGAACGGGCAACGAACGATATTTTTCCAAGACTCAGCCTTGTAATAATGATCTTTTGATCTCTTGTCGTCTCTCAGGTAGGCACGTTAATTAATGTTCCGACTAGACACTTAAGACTCTCGACCGCGCTCCTCAAGGGTAAAAAAATTTGACTCCGGTTCCTGCGCGTGCATATACTTCGAAGTATGGTGTATAATATCTGACTGGTTTCTATTCGCAACCATCAGATCGATATCGCAGTGAATAGCTTCAAGGAGCGAAACGATCAACCAGAGGCAGTCAATCGTGATTGGGTAAGATGACATGGGGCGGATTTTCCATGTATGGGTATCCGCTACTGAAGGCCAGCAACGAACGAGCATAAGAGGATGCGGGCGTTGTTGTTGTAACCCATCGTTATGATCATTAGAGGAAGAAATAGGTCTCTGCAATCTTATGTTAACAGAAACGCGATTTCCATGATCAAACGATGAGAAACGCATTGTTCGAGTTCGCCAACGTTGCATGGGGTCGGCGGCTGTATACACAATTGATTAGTGTAATGCTTGCCGGCGATAGACCTTTCTGGTGTGAAAAACGCACCGACGATTTGCTCGCCTATGGAGAGGTCGTAAATCAACATTTAGTTGATGGACATGTTCGTCTTTAGGTCCGCGAACGGTTGGCAGCCGTTAATAGGAAATTTGGATGTACTGTAGACAATCCGGTAGATATGGGTGCGACGTTTGGTTTTGCAAACGAATATAGGACGTGACCGTTGCCAGTTGGTTAAAGTAAACACTTGACGGTCACATTCAATTTGTTGCTTGTTTGCGGCCTATGATCGGCGATCGGAAAATTAGCTGCTGCTGGACATGCGGGGAATGTTTGCTTTGAGTCGGCCGAAACCTTGTCGACGGTGGCAAACTGGTGAGGCTGGGTGGCCGCACGATTAGATTGACATGGGTAAACAAAACAAGCACATTGGGATACTCTGTGTTGATTTAGTTTTCATGGCATGACATGGGTAAGCATAAGATTATAGGGACGTGGTGCACTGGGTGCAAGCATGCCTGGGGGCGAAAGTTTTTGTTGCCACGGCCAGGTGGTAATCTTTGCCGTGGGCTTATGTTTTCAGGGGAGGGATGCTCTTATGCAGGTAAGTCGATTATAGGTATTTGTAGATGTTTGCAGTGGGGTATGGGGCAAGAGCGATGCGCGGTTCTTCGGGCCCTGAAAAACCCCACAGGTATCCACACAGCGCATTAAATCGAAAAAAGCAACCGGGTGACCCGAATTAAAAGAGAGCCAGCGAAACTTGTAACGCGATAGCAAATTATGTGTTTGTCGTTCAACAAAAAAAAAAAAAAAAGGAACAATAATAAAAGGATCAAAATAAATAACCATAACTCCATGTTTCATTTGTGACAACTTCTCGGCGTTGTAATTGAATCCGCGCCGGTGTTGTTTTGTGTTGTCGTGAACAGTGTTCAGCGGAACACTCCAGTAGTGACCACAAAAAACCCCCAAAATATCATATTCAAAAAGTGATTAGAAATATTCAATGTTCAAAATAAACCAGTAATCACTTCACAGGAAATAATTTGTGTAGTTTTTTAAGTATCGTAACCCGAAGGTTCAAATGGCCCACTCCCTATTATTGTAATATGTTAAGTTTTGTTCCACATCAACCAAAACCAACCGAAATCCACAAAAATAGACCAAAATCGATCGATAATCGATTGACTATGATATCTCGAATGTTGGATAAATGCAACGGTTGAATGTGTGTATGCTGATGAAGCGTGACGAGAACGATATCGTAGCCGAGTTACTGAGGTCACTTTGGGTTTCTACATATCAATAAATAGAATAAAATAGGAATATTTGACTGCCAGCATAAAAACCGGATTAACTCTCCCCTTAGGATAAGATTTGTTATAAAACATAGCTTAGTACTAGATTATAATAAATATTGCATTAAACCTTAATGAATGAATCTTAATAACCCTTGTCCCTTATCGTATACTTTCTTATTATATGTGTTTTATTGTATTATTCTGTAAATACCCCTCTGTGTATCTACGGAAAACACTACTTTTATATTAATGACGTCATGAAATGCTATATATAGTCCAGTCTCTCCTCTTTTACTGTCATAGTACTTAACACAATCCTAAGAATATTTGCAATATAAATTCTGTACCAGTTTTGTAAGCGAATCTGCTTGAAATTGCCTTCTTCTAGTCTCCTTCTTGACAGTCGCAAACCTAAACATACTCTGTGGATCCATTGTGTCGCAAGTTATCATTTGTTGCCTCCATTATAGCTGTCTTTTGTCATCCGGATAGCACTTCCTATTATTTTTCATCAGACAAATATACATAACTTCATACTCATCACTACATATATTTAAAGTCGTTCCTCACGCATTGGATAAGAAAACCAGTAGTGCGGGAAAGCAACAAGACTAACATTTCCGCTACAAACCTTCAAGTATCTAATACCAGAAATTGTGCCTAAAAGGCGTCCCTCATCCAATGAATGTCTATGCCTGTGCTTGATACTTCGGTAGTCTAACTGTCGCCACAGAGGCAATTTCCGGTGGTTACCTCCGTTTTCGTTTTGCCGAACGAATGAAATTCCCATCAGCTTTCCCCAAATTTTCTTAATATATCTCTCGGGGCATTTTCCCCAGGATAACGACTGTGAGACAGTTGTCGTCATCGTCATGGTCGTTTTGAGTGTCGGTGGTTTTTATTATTTGCTACGATGACAGGACCCCACTGCGTACGCATATGCATACGCACTCCACGGGTGATGCTCCCAATTCTCGGCAATTGTCCATACAAATTGAGTCATTTCTTGAAATGTAACTCGATTGTGGTATTTTGTGTCGTCAATTGATTGACAGCCACTTGTCTCCAGGTGATTGAACTGGAAAGACGAAGCGAAACAAATTAAGGTTTCTCCAAACGGAAAGGACCAAATTGAAATTTCCCTCAACTTGTTAACGGAAATAGTTTCTAATCCCGCCTGGCGGATATTGTTATGCTGTTGTGGTACACCTACCAATTGCAATCTTTTGTATTGTTGCCTTTAATTACCCCAAGAATTTCTAGGTGTTGGAAGTTTAATGAGTACTGCCACTCTGGACGGGTGCTTTTATATGTATGGTTATAATTTTATTGGAGATATGTGTTTATATACCGAGTTTGGAATGCCTTTTATCTGGACAGTGAACCACACAAACAAAGAATAAAATGAAAAAACCCTGCCAGTAGCTTAGCTGTTGTATTCCCGCTTTTTGCTCCGAAATGTGCTAAAGATAAACAGGGTTTAGTCAAACAACTTATGCAGATATTCTCCAAGTAATCCTCAGGATTTGGAGATTAAATGAATATTTCATTCGCGCTCCAAGACGAGTAGTGGAGACGAATAAACGTACCTCTCAGCTCTTCGAGATTTGTCGTTTTTAAATATTTAAAGTTGTACTAAGCACGACACACTGATAATTCGTGTTGAATATATTAGGCGAACGCTGTGGTGTTCGTGCGCTTCGTATTTTTAGAAGAATAATCTTTGTGGGTTTTTTAGGGTCGGTTTTTTATTATTTTCTTTTTATGGGAATTTTGCTCTATACAACGAATAGAACAAGAAAAGATATGCGAGATTGTATGTGGAGTTGTATTAATTCGGGGGTGTAAGGCTTGCGGGTGGAGTTGTATTAATTCTTATAGCCGTTTCGTATAGACGGATTTCGTATTGTATGAATGGACATTAAAGTTGGTTGTGGTGGATGAAAGGGTTGCATATGTAATACGTGTTATATATATATATATATATATATATATATATTGTAGCGAGTTTCGAGTTCGCTGGATTAATTATTCACACTAAATAAGCAGTGATTTTCTCTGAAATCTTTATTTTTCATGCTCTTGACAACCGTTCTTTCACTTTTCGCTCCTCCGTCAAAAGTGACACTTCTGTCACTGGAGACATCGTTTTTCCTCTCGCTTCTTTCTGCTCATAGTCTCCAGTTTTCCAGTACTTTGTTCTGGAGTCTTGCCAGCTCGTCACACTACCCTCCTAGATTAGTTCGTCCCGAACTATTTTCACTGGTCCTCTGGGTTAACCAAAGTTGCCAGTCGGTCACGATGTACCACTTTCATCTTGGTGTTCGGCGGTGGAAGTTCTTGACCTTCTTCCAAATTTTCTACTGCTCTCCTTTTCGCGTCAGCTCTAGCCTGCCGCCATTCTTCCTTTTCCTAACGACGGAATTCCTCTTGCATTTTGGGGATCTCATGCGAATAGTATGAGGGAAAATGCATGTGCACACCCTTAAGCTCGTCTGCAGTTTGCACATCACGTAAGCGATCTAGATCTTCATCTCTAATTACACGCATATCATCTGGTATTGGAGCATCTGTCGATTTCATAAGCGTACCCAACTGGTAGTTCCGCATCTTTTCAAATAACTGGAGCGGTTTGTTCTTTGGAGCTGACAGTAAACACCAGCGTGCGTCGTAGTAATAGACTTTCCATAGATCGTCGCACGTTAATTCTGGTTTCACGTGTTCTTCTCTATAGAACGCAATGAACGGCACCTCTAGCTGTTGATTACCCCTACAATCTAGGGCTTGCTTGATCTTTCCCCCCGTATGTGGTGGCTTACAATAGCGGTCTCGACCTCCAACATCCGTTAATCTCTCTTGTTCAGAAACAGTTGATATACAAAACGCCTGTTTGTAAATCCATTCAGCTTCATCTTGTAGTTCATTGGGTCCCTCTGGAACAGGCGTAACCGGACCTTCGCGCAATTGCATTCACTCAGGAATATCCGTTTTACGGATTTCATTGTCCAAATCTGTAAAGTAACCCCTTTCCAATTCACTAGGTTCGTATTCGGGTTCATATTCGTCCTTGTCATACTTAGTGAAATCCTCATAGTCGAAATCTACACCGAAACTGTCCTGACCTTCTTGCAATGACGCGTCAGTGACTAGATGTCGTCTTTTCCTCTTCTTCTCAGCAATTGGCCTTTCTTCGTCGTCTACAATAAAATCCTCAGCATCAGACTCCGATTCCTCATCATCGATGAAATGTTTTGCCGCCTCAGTTTCCCTGTGACTACGTTCAGAGCGGCGTTCAACATCGTCTTCGTCGTCGAATAGCTGTTCGGCTATAGTCTTACGTGATGAACCTTCATCGGCGTGCTGTTCCTGTCCATCACTTTCTTCGTCCTGTGTACGACGCAGACGCTTGGAACCCTTTCTGCGTTCGACTTTCAAACCAAGATTCTCTTCAATAAGGTCACAGTCGTCGTTTTCCAGTCGGTCGTCCAACTCGTCATCATCATTGTAAATCCGCTTCGGGGAACGGCCTGAAGCATCAGTGTCTTCATCATCACTGCCGTCCTCTTCAATCGGGTTATCATCGATGAGATCCTTCAGTTCTTCACGTAACACATCATCGTCATCTTCCTCCTCTTCCTCACTGCTGTCGGCCAATGCTTTACTCTCCCTGAGTTTCTTCCTTTCATGTGGCTCCAATTCCTCCTCATCCTCAGATTCTTCCGCTTCCGAGTCCCAGAATTCTTACATACACTGTCTTTTGGCATCCAATTTTGCATTAACCTCTGCAGCTCGCGCATCCAATTTTGCCTTGAACTCTGGAGCTTGCGCGTCCAGTTTTGTATTAATATCTGTAGCTTGCGCGTCCAATTTTGCTATCATCAACCTGAATATCTCCGAAATGTCCAAGGGTGGCGAACTCTTCTCCGTAACATTGGCACCATCTTGACTCGCTGTTTTTTCTCCATCCGGACAGTCTGGCCCACTCGTATCTGTGTCGACATCAATACCCCCTTCCCCATTGCTGCTTGCAGACGCTGTCGAAGAATTGGCTTCTCTCCTCTGATATCCAGGTTCCGGTCCTCCAAATGTCGATCTGACATCGTCGCCACACACTTTCACAGACTTATTTTTTCAATTAATCCCACTTCTGACACCAATTGTAGTGAGCTTAGGGTTCCCTGGATTAATTATTCACACAAAATAAGCCGTGAAATCAATTTTCTATTAAATCTTTATTTTTCATGCTCTTGACAACCGTTCTTTCACTTTTCGCTCCTCCGTCAAAAGTGACACTTCTGTCACTGGAGACATCGTTTTTCCTCTCACTTCTTTCTGCTCATAGTCTCCAATTTTCCAGTACTTTTGGAGTCCTGCCAGCTCGTCACAATTTGATTGATCCCGTGGTTGGTGGCATCCGTCAGTTAACCCAATGGATGGCTTCCGGCTCTTCTAGCCTGTGGTTGGTGGCTACCGGCTCCTAATCCCGAAGGTGAACGGTTCTGGGGACGCTAGTTGGCCAAACAAAGTGTCTTGCTCATCCAGTCGGGCGCACCTCCAAAATTGAAAGAAAACACAACTTGTTTACTTGTGCCGCGGATCCGGTATCTTGCTTTATTCGTTGGTTTTTGTATTTATATTTTGCCAACAGTCTGATCATCATCATCGGCACTACAACCGGGATCCGGTCTTGGCCTTATTTAACAAATCTCTCCACCGATCCCGATTTCGAGCCGATGTCATCCAGTTTGGCACTCCCAGGCTCTGGGCGTCCTGGTCTACGCCATCCCTCCATCGCAGACAAGGTCTGCTGCGCTCTCTCCTTCCACACATCCTGCCATAAAGGATTTTCCGGGCGGGCTGCTCTTCGCTCATTCGAGCTAGGTGTCCTGCCCACCGGAGTCTGCCGAGCTTGATTTTTCTTACAACATTAGCTTCAAGGTAGATTGCCTACAATTCATGGTTGTAGGGTCTCCGGAATCGTCCTCTCTCACATACGAGCCAACAATTCTTCTTAACTTTGCGGGAATTAGGAGGATATTGTGCCGGACACGGGCACTCGGCTCACTCCTATCCCCATCCGGCTGTGACGAAGGTTCCATAAATGTTCCGCCAAACACTGAAAGAAAACTGTTCACCCGGAAAGTCATCACCCGAACAAATAAAACACTGAAGCACATTGTTCGACGTTAGTTCTTTATTTAAACATTTATTTATTAACATGTACGTTGACCATCGTATTGTGTTGAACAAATGATGCAGCGAGAAAAATCTGAATTAAGATTAATTTATGAAATCACACGTTTCTGGTTGATGTGCGCCGTTTTTATGTTTAAAAGTACAAAAGATGCGGCGGAAAAAAATATCCACTTGATCGTTTACTTTCTCCGCGACCCCTGTATATCCACTAACGGGGTTTAAATTAAATCACTTAAATTAAGGCGCGCTTTCCCGACTTGACTTCGGATATATGCGTCCCCGCGGCGCAACGGGGAGCAGGAGATAGCACGACCGTGGTGGTCGGCGGACGTAATTGGACTCAGCGATAAACGGCTCGTGCAGAGCCGACTCGCTAATGGGGTGAGTTTCCCCGAGAGAGAAAGTGTTCCTCTCCAACAAGGATACGTTTTACCTACCACAAGAGAAGCGTAAAGTCTCTCTTTGTGGAACAGAAAACCAGATCTCGTAATAGAGATCATGGTAGTATGTGTGCATGGGTGATCGTGAGGATGATAATATTCAACACATACGCGAAGGCGGTGGATAAACGAAGCAGGCGGGCGGTAAGGACAAAGGGACCGTGAAGATCGTTGGTAGTACATATGTATGTGTCAGGGGTTCTTTCATGGGACAAACCATGAGAACGAACCTGAAACGACGAAAAGGCATAGGGTGTATCCATGAGATGTGAGTTCAGTAAAGCAAACAAACCGAATCTCCTTGGATGCTAATGGTTTTTGTTTGCTGATGCCGCTGCTGAT
Source organism: Microdon myrmicae (assembly GCA_963931805.1). NCBI lineage: Eukaryota > Metazoa > Arthropoda > Insecta > Diptera > Syrphidae > Microdon > Microdon myrmicae. Next base: position 37,047,478 of record OZ007499.1, on the reverse strand, counting down.
GAGAAGCAGATACCGAAATATGAGAAGACAAAGGGAACGCTTAGGCCTTTGTCTAAGATGTGCATTGCGGCTAAATAAATAGGCGGCAATGCAATATGGAAATGCGCTAATTGATTTTAGCATAAAGCTAAAAAAGCTCTGTATGCTCTCAAGCGGGTTAAGGGTATGTTTAGGAGCCGAGCTCCAAACATGAGAGCAATATTCGATCGTGGGTCTAATTTGGGATTTATATAGGAGAAGAAGCTGGGTCGGAGTAACATATTTCTTTGCTCTAAAAAGATAGCTCAGTTTTCCTGAGGCTGACCTGGTGATACTCGACACGTGGTTATGCCATGATACATTTCCACAGACCGTGAATCCGAACAATTTCAAACTTTCCCCAGCCTCGAGGACCCGGCCATTCATCATCAGCTGTGGAACCGATGATCTACTTTTCTTTGTGAATGTTGTATATTGTGTCTTCGCTGCATTGAAGTCGGCGAGATTGGCCCTTCCTCACTGCAGGACCCTATCTAGATCCTGATTCAGAGTGTCAATCTGTCTACATCTCAGCTGATCCGACGTAGATGCACCAATCGGCCGAACACTCGAAAAGGAGGAAACAAGCGTACTGTCATCCGCAAAACTGAACACTTTGTTATCCGTTGTCTCCAACAAATCATTTATGTGAAGCAAGAACAAAGTTGGCGCCAAAATAGAACCTTGGGGCACCCCCGAATTAACAGGATACAGATCCGAACACTCGCCGCCCACAACAACCCGGATCGATCGATTCTCAAGGAAGCTTTCCGTCCAGTCGCAAAGCTGTTGGGAAAGTCCATATGAACGAAGTTTGCTCAGCAATGTCCCGTGCCAGACGCGGTCAAAAGCCGTGGAAATATCCAATTCGACCGCCCTTGACTCACCATGCCGTTCAATCGCAGATGTCTATATATCGGTTATAAGTGTCAAAAGGTCTCCCGTGATCCGCCTGCGACGGAATCCGTATTGACGATCATTCAGAAGCCCGTTGCACTCCAAATACTTAACCAACTCTATATCGATGACTTTTTCCATTACCTTAGATAAAATAGACAGTATCTAATGCTATCGGACGGTAATTTTGTGGGAGGCACTTTTTTAACTCTTTAGGATTGGCTGAACTCGTGCGATTTTCCATCAGGCAGGAAAGGTCCTCCGTGCCTAAGATAAGCGGAAGAGTCTGCCAAGAACCGGGGATAGTTCTGGAGCACAGTTCTTAAGGATTATTGCTGGTATTCCGTCCAGGCCGGTTGCCTTCCTACAATCCAGTTCACGTAGAATGCGTTGAATAGTGCGCGGACGAAATCTCACATCCCACATCGAAGACCGTACCGGCGAGATCACAGGTGGCTCCAAAAGGCCGGGATCGAGGTTTGAATTCGCAGAAAATCAATTCGCGAGCACATTAGCTTTATCGTTTGAATTCATGACTAACGTCCCGCTGTCTGTCGCCAACGGAGGGAAAGAGGAGGATGCGAAGTTACTGCTGACAGCTTTTGCCATTGACCAGAAGGAGCGTGAACCAGTTGGGTATCGAAGGAGCTTATTGATCACCCTGTCGCTGTGAGCTTTCTTCGCGGTATCAATCGCCTGATTGCACGCGTTTCTGATTCTAACAAAATTCGTCCTGTTAACATCGGTGGGATTGGAACGCCATTGCCTAAAAGCTCTACTTTTTGCCGCTGGAATCAGCTTGCAGTTTTTGTCAAACCACGGTTTATCAGATGAACTTCGTTTGATGGAATGTGGAATGTAGATCTCTATCCCCAGAAGAATAATCTTTGATACCGACTCCGCGCAAAGGTTAACATCGGATTCTCCAAAGCACACCTCCGACCAAGGAAAGGATGCGAAGAAATCTCGCAAATCGTCCCAGTTAGCAGCCCCATACTTCCATACATGGCGAAGCTGCCTAGGGAGGTTATTCGCTCGATATGCAAATGCTTGCGCGGCAGATACCAAGCAGTGATCTGAGTTTCCCGGTGGCGCAGAAACCTTTACAGTATAAATACTCGGTTCGGATGTCAAAAACATATCCAGGATGTTCGCATAATCGCCTCGGGCATCTGGCACTCGCGTTGGTTCTCCCACGAGTTCAGTCAAGTTGTGGCTTACAACAAACATCTACGCCATCCTCCCAGCCTCGTCGGTTCTGTTAGAATGTAACAACCAGTCGGAATTGTGCACATTAAAATCGCCAAGGATAACAATTTCCGAGCTGGGTGGTTGATCTGTATCCAGTCGACGGTATGTGAAAGATGTTCGAAAAATGTCGCCGGTCGATCGTCATTCGGGGAGCGGTAAAGACAATAAAGAAATTTAACGAAATTCCTCAGCATGACCATCAACCATATGATGTCCATATTATTGGGTTCCAACGCCTCCATCCGCTGGCAAGCCAGATCGGACCGCGCGTAGACGCAGACTCCGCCCTTAAAACGGAATCTCGAATGTAAGTCGTATCCTGAGCAACGAAGATATGTTGAATCAGTTGACGAATCGACCTGGGCCTCAGTTAGGGCAAGGATATCAGGTTTCGTTGTTTGCAAATATTGGTGGACGGCGTTTACATTCGTATTGGTGAAACCGATGCTGATGTTACAAAATGCCGTCACCAGTCGAGCGTGGGCCGAGCCTCGAGAGCGAGCCCAGTTATGCGATGAGGAACCTCTTAAAGTTCCATTATTATCATATATCTGCATGATGTTCCCCCTGACATAGTCCCCCCCGGATATCCGAATGGGAGACTAGTTTACCTCCGGAATTCTTTATATCAGAAGGTACCATCATGACTTCTCTCGGTGTCAGTCCGGGCCATCAGCCACACACCCGCAACACCATCAAAGATTTCTCTCGGGGAATTCGCGGAATGTACAGCGTGACGCAGTGGTATCTCACCTTGGGACCGACTACCACCTAACCAACCTTTTCTCGAACCCATCCATCAGCCAAGCCCCGTAACATGGCCAGGGATTTCTCCCGACCATTTCACGGAGCCTAAGGCTTGATGGGGTAGTATTTCACCAGGCGCACAGGGCGTTGGGACCCCGGCTAGCTGTGAGTATATTCTAACGCCCTACTCACAGGGCGTTAGAATATAAATATATTCCTGTTCCTAGATTTTTAATACGAAGGCGAACATAGGGTCACTCAAACGATTGTAGATTGTAAACGAATGGACGAAATGTCACAAAAGTTTATACATAAACTTGTGACAGATGAGCCTCTTGTAATGAGTCATCTTCATTTTCTAGTGGCGCCACCTAGTGAAAAATCCCGGGACTTTTCTGCCCATCTAGTATCATCCCCTATGGGAATCAATGGAAACCCCGTTGACTAACAAGACACTTGAAAAATTTTCACAATTATTTAAACAAAAGAGAATAAATATGTCGAAATATTCTCAAAAACGTTTTCTTTTTTCTAGCCCACTACAGAGGATAGAAGTTCTTACAAAAGTAACTTTTATTCAGAATTCCAAACATGATGTCGTTTATGGACAACACAGAATTCTTTCCCTTATTTTGTTTGTTTAGTTTATTACTTTTTATTATATACTAAAGGTTATTGTTTAATTTATTTTAGTCATCAACATTCAAGAACATTCACATTTCAACCAATTACTGAAGTGATGCGACGTCAAGCGTTCAGGAGTTTGGCTTTTTGATCTTTTATTCGCTGTTGAAGTTTTTCAACACAAAGTTATCAAATAATTCAACATTTCTACTCGTAATTACAGAGAAACTTTTCAATCCATGAATTACATATATCTCCATCCATTTCTATGTCAGCTGTGTACATGTAAACAGCTACCCTTAAAATGGGTCGTTTCATAATGACCTCATCTGCTGGAAATCTAGAACATGTCCCTGATTTAGCGAACAATTTCAGTAAATTACTTTTCACAGCCTATTTATTTGGGATTTCCAGAATGAAGGTTTTCGTTGGAAACGTAGCGAAACTGGTAATCAATTTTGCGTTAATAATTACTAAGGATGACAAACACGACCGGGTGCTCATATTATTCAAATAAAGCTTCTGATAAAATATGGCGGCATTGCGACATACACTATTTGACGATAAATATTTCTATCTAGACACTTCTAAATTACACTTAATTGCAGTGATTAAGTCACGAATTACGAAAGATTAACGTGACTCAGGTGGAGGGATAAGAACAACTGTTGCCTTTGAATTGTTAAAAAACAATTTACTATGTGCATGAATCCAAAATTGACAGGAAGAGCGCCATCAAGTTAGTTCCAATCGAATGCGGAACACAGAAGACCACATTAACATATATACGAGTGTGTATATCTGGCTATTTTAAACTGACTTGGCTTTTGACCGGTCGAAGACCTAGGGATTTATATTTAAAAGCACGTAATCGCAGTAAATTCTCACTCTGCATCCACCAGATAGAAGATTGTGACATTCTGAATACATGGACCGCATGACTTTACAATTCTATTCAGTCTCTCCTTGAAGCCAAAGGCGACGTGCTCTCCAATACATTTTTATACCGAATTGAATTTTTATGACACCGCACGTCTCAAACTCGTCTTTTGTGGTTATGGCTGCGTCAGGGTGATACAACTGAAATGCATCCAAGGAAATCCTTTTAGGATTTCATTAATTAACTGGTGTTGAATGTGACTTTCCATTGCTCATAAATCAAAGAAGCTGGATTCAATAAGTGTTGCTATCATTCGGCTCGTTAATTAAATGAAATATAAAAGAATAAAATATCCTGTGATCACCCATGGACAGTGAGCTTCCGAAAGTTTGTAGGATTGTGATTTTTTGTGCGATGAATCAGCTAATTTTGTTTTTGAAACGATAGTTATTCGAAGAACCTAGTATGAAGTAGAACATGTGGGTGAAATGATGTTGTAGGTGTTTATAAACTTGGCAATCTATTCATCCCAGGGAAAATCAGATTGTACAGGATGAAAAATAGTCAGTGATTTACCTCTTTAATTAACGACGCATAAGTGAGATTCTGTGAAAGTTAACAGGATAACGTTAAGTTATACGGCTTATTATACTTATCCTTGTACTCTGCTATCATGTTACTAGCTTTATTTTCTGGGTGTCACTCTCATATGTATGGACGAGCTATAGTTTCAAGGAAACTTGCTGTAGTTCGTGTTGTGTTCGAAGTAATGTAACACCATACTGTTCAGCTCCTAATTTCTTCTTATCTTTCGCACGCTATTCAACAAGGTTTAACTGGCGTTATACATGTCGCCTCCGGTGGACCCATTCTATATCACATAGCTTCTTTATTAGGTGTATACTTCGGTTGTTCTGAAGTTAATTTGCCTTGTTTAGCTTTTTAAAAACTTACTTCACGTTGAGAAGAAATGCATCTAGGGTCGGTATTTAAAAACTTACCAACTTTCAGACTTCTCTTCACTTTGAATTTAATTCTAGGAATGTCAGAGACAAGACTGTACTGCATCATCTTCAGACCGTTCTTCAATTGATTTGCGATTCCATACTTATTTGTATAAGTTAATAAATTAAAAACAACATAAGAGAGAATGCTTCTTTTCTTTTCTTATCTCCCCTTCAATTTAAACTTCCATAAATATACGAGCTGTAGTCGCAAAGTCATCCAATTAATGTGAGTTACAGTTAAAAGGTCGCAACTCGCGATCGATGATAGTACGATGACTGGTTAAAGATTTCGTTTTACTGTAATCCGATGATTTTGAGAGTGTTGCACCCGTCAGTATCCATCTCAAGTGGGTGGTTTTTCTTCAACTCTTCAAGAATAAGCGTAGGGTAGAGATCAGCTCGGATGATAAGATAGACCATGTCGTGCGAGCTAATGTTCGGATTTACTAGTTCCAAATCTGCCACGGGATTCCGTAGCAACAGCCGTGGTAGTGACACGTAATCTGAAAGATGAGACGGTATGAAAATATTGGGAGACCAATATCGGTAATTCTTTAAACGAGGCAGCATGGTGACTAATGGGGCTACTGTGGGTGTTCTCTATATCACACGGAGAACCAACCCACAATTCCTACCTAACTTCGACCGCTAACAGCGCGTCACCATAAACCAAACCCGCAATAGCACACATTCGCAAACATGCAAAGAACACACTTCTCAATATGCAACAGCATCCGTTCCCAAATCTGCAATCGCATACACTCCGAAACTTGCAAAGGATCCATTTCCCAACCTGTAATAAAATGCATTTTTAAAACTTACAACAGAATATAAATCATCTCCCTCATCTACATCAAACCGCATACATTTTTCTCAAAAACCACTTCGGTTAATTTCCTATATTTCTCGCTTGCATTAATTTCCCCCGAAAATCATTCCGGCTCACTTCCTGCTTAAACCATTTCCCTCGCTTGTAACCAAGCAGCATTTAGTTTCCCCCCAAACCATTTCGGTTCCCGCCCTACCTAAACCACCTTGAATAATACCAGTTCTCCTTACTGGTAAGCCACCAGCACGATGCGTTGTATTTCCACGAAGCAACCGTCGCAACGACCGAGACCCATGTCCCTTTGTCTAACCGACAATTCATGCCCATACTCGGTTATGTCCCCGAAACCGATTTCTCCGTATACATAGCGGCAGTGGAATCCAATTCAGCCTGTACGACAGTAATTCTCTGGAAATAAATCCTCTATGCGCGCATAGCAACCCTTTTCAAGTTCTTAGTAAGTCGCAGTGAGTTTTACTTGGCGATGACTCCACTGCCACGGCACCATGAATGGATTCCTGCCCATTTTATTCAGTCGAGTCGTAACCACAGAAGTGCACACACATCTATTAGAACAAAGTCTCTGCGCGGGTGCAAAACAGTCCTTACGAAGTTAAACCCTTGATTCCGCACCCATCCCCTGTTAAATACACATAAATTGGAACCAATTAATAAAGCGGTAAAGTGTCGTGAATATACCCAAGAAAGAATTAAATATTCCCAGTGCTGCCGAAGTTCAATTTCTTCCCTCGAGGAGAGGAGTCGCTTTTTATCAAACCCGGAGTGTTGTGCTGAGCTGCCGAGTCTAGTTTTTGTTCTCCCCGGTTGGTGTGCCTTGGAAGCATAAAATAATTTGTAAAGACATTATAAAGCAACCGATGATCGTGGTTCGAAATACTCAAACCATGTTAATTAAGTTAGTTTTTCTGTGATCAAGGAGGAAAGCGATCCTGCGTAATGATCCACAATTAACAAAATTAATAGACGTTTTTAAACATACGGATAAGATAAACTTAATACCAGAAGTGCCCTATTAATGATTTAACAATAAAAAAAAGGGAAATAAAGGAAAAGGAAATAAAAGAAACATTAACAATAAAACTTTCTAGTGAGTTTTCATTTTGGTGAACAATCTTCGTCGGAGCATCGTTGGGCATAAGGTGAACCACGCACCGTACGTCGGCACCCAAACCTAAACCCCCAACCTACCCCCCCCCCCCCCCCTTGGCTTAATTCAAGCAATATAAGTACTTATAAGCTAAAGTATATATAACTTTACAAACTAAAGAACGTAAGAACTAACTTAAATAAGGTCTACCTAAGGGGACAGGACATATTATATAGGCACGAGTAGGAGAGGGGAGTGGGGGCAGCTTAGAGAGGAAAGTGTAGACAGCGCCGCTAAGGATGGATGGTGAGAATGGTTTAAGAGGCGGTGCGTGAGGGTTTTTGAGTGTGTGGGTAGAGAAGTCGAAGTCGAACAAGGTGGAGTTGGAGTTGAAAGGGGTTCGTTGAAACCAAAATAGGTGCTGTGAGGGGGGAGATAGAGAAGGCAAGGCTTACGTGTATTACGAGTGCTTGTGTTCAGAGAAATCAAGTTAAGGAGGTAGGCGCAGTCGACCGAGCCTGAGTGGATCAGATGAATGAACATTATGTCAGCCAGGACCCTACGCTCCTCAAGGGTACTGATGTTGATTATTTGAAACGATTAATGCAATTCGGTCTATATGCGGTCCACAAGTTCGCGATTTGCGATTCATCTCCCGACGGCGCAAACATCCCTGCATCAGAACTCGTTCCGTTACAGAGCGGGGAAGCTGTGGAACTCCCTCCCCACGCGAGTGTTCCCGGTGCGTTACAACATGCAACTGTTCAAAAGAAACTGCAACAGTTATTTGGTGGCATGTCGGGGCACCATGTCGGGGCTATAGGATCGTCTCTTGCGAGAGAAGTATAGGGCGGGCCATACATTATTGCAAATGGCAACACTTGATTTCTTAAAAACCGTTAGAGGGCGGGGCGCGCGAGTGGCGGGCAATTGTTTATTGCAGCAGTGCAGACTCAAGTGGTGATTCGATGCTCTCGTATATTTTGGTGTCATGAGCGTGGAGGGACAAGCAGAAATTCTTATTGACCTGATCAATGTCATTAGTGGCAAGTATAAATAGGAGAGGGCCAAGATGAATTCGTCGATTGACCCCAGAGGTGGGATAGAAGGGGTTGGATATCGTGGACCTGAACCGAACAGAATAAAGTCTATCCTTTAGATAGGAAGAAATCCATTTCAGCAATACGGGTTCGAAGACGAGGGTGGATAATTTGAAGAGGATTAGATTGTGGAAGATTTTGTCGAATGGTTTTTTAAAGTCAGTTGAGACCATGTCGACCTCATTACCGTGCTCTGCTGCTGAGAGTATAAAGGAAGTGAGTTCAACAAGGTTGGTTGAAGTTGATTAGGCATTGAGAAAACCTTATTGCATTGGTGATATCTAAGAGATTGGTATAGAATGTTTTCGAGAATCTTGGGTGAGTGGGATAGTTTGACGATGGGACGTTAGTTGTCGACATCACTTTTGGGAGCCTTCTTGTGAATGGGTGTGATGAAAGAGATTTTCCAAATGTGGGGGAATACACATTGAGAGAATGAGCTATTTAAGATCATTGCGAGGGGAGCAGAGAGAGAATGTATGAGCATTTCTTGAAGAGAATTGCTAGGTTACCATCAGGGCTCAGTGTAAACTCGTCTTTAGAATATAGCAGCTTAGGTTCAATTAGGAAAGGATCAAAGGAGTTGTGTAGAGGGGGCCCAGGGAAAATTTATGTACGTAGTTGAGGTATGATGGGCCAGGAACAAAGGGGTCATTAGTGAATGACTGTTTGAAGCGAGTGACGAAGAGGTGAGCAATAGTAACAGGATCAGATGTAGTGTGAGAGTTTGAGGTAAGCGATGTGGGGTAACGATTGGATTTTCGTTTTTTATTGACGAATTGAAAGAAGGTTTTTGGGTCATTTTTGAGAGTAGTCTGGGTTTTCATAAATTACGATAAAGGGTGTTGTAAACTTCTGTGAATTGGAGGTAACGGCCGAGAAAGTTGGAGTAGTCGGGAATAGTTCGATTCCGCGAGAGGGTGACCCATTACTTATTCCTTTCGTTACGCTGAGAACGAAGCTTGCTATTGTACCTTGCAAGGAAAGAAGTTGATGTTGTTTGTATAGAGTAGGGAACGAACAGGGAAATACAGTAAGGGATTACGGTATATAAGTGGGTGATGGTATCTTCGACGTAGTTGAACGAACGGTGGCCTAGGTATTCATTGATGAGGGTGTGATTGGACAGACGTTGGCAGGTGGACTCGAAAGAGGCTCACGAGAATAGGGAACCATTCCCGTTAGGCAGCGAGCACTTTTGACACCATATACTGGAATAAACGATGCTTGGAGCCGAAGACAAAGTCGCTGAAGGAGTGATTCGGAAATGAAGTTGGTCTCTGAACATCTACCAGGGCACGAACTTAGACCTTGCGTTGGAGTTCAGATTGAACCATCACTCGCGCAGTAGGAACTATTGAGGAGATGCATGGAGAGTATGCGAGTACTGAATTTAGTTCGGATACTACTTCTTGGTACTAGGATGAAGGTAATTTTTATGGTAAAGGTATTGCAATAGTTACACGCAAAATAAATAAATAAAGTGTTACGGAACGTACTCAAGGGTTTGGAATTCTTGCGACTGTGATTGTTGTTGCGCCAGTTATGGTTGTTTGGGGTGTTGATTCTTGAACTCCCAGTACTGGAAATACACAGATAAGCTATGTAACCTTTACACACTTCGTTTATTGGCGTATCACACACGACTGACTATCGATTCCGTTTAATAATTTTTAATAATTCACACCACGTTTATCTTTTGGCGGATCACACGCGACACAGTTTTTCTTGTTCGATTAATTCTTATTTATTTTTCAATTTACTTCTTTTTTTGTTTTATTTTTCGCCACCTCCTATTTCTTTTCGTACACTAACTATTTTTCTTATTTTAACTCCTACTTATAGTGTTATTTTCTTTATTTTATTAATTATTATTGTTTCCACTACGAGCTTGAGGTAGAGCCCTTAGGGTGTCAGTATATAACAAGGCCTGTCTCAATGTGCAGCAGGGTGAGATGTTGTCCTCTACGTTGCCTACAGAGCTTGATAGAATGGCAGTCGCGCAGAAGGTGTCTCCCTAGAGGTGATGTTCAAGAACAAACCGTTGTCGTCTGCGAAGGATTTTGGTCTTTCAGGCGTGAGAGCTTTAAGAGGACTGATGAAAGGGCAAGAAATAATTTTATTTTATTTATTTTTTTTTATTAGACTGCTCTCGGGAGAGGCGAACCTATAGCGCCCAGTGCGCGCCCAGAGACGCCATCAAATGACTTTTGCAGTTCTTTTTGAACAGTTGCATGTTGTAGCGCTCCGGGAGCACTCGCGTGGGAAGGGAGTTCCACAGTTTCCCCGCTCTGTAACGGAACGAGTTCTGATGCAGGGATGATCGCGCCGTCGGGAGATGAACCATAAACGGGTGCTATCCGTCGGATTGTCTTGTGGAGCGCATATAAGCCGAATTGCGTGGAACAATACCAAGAATCTCTGAAGAACAGCACCCGTGATAATATCTGTAAAACAGACAGAGGTCGGCTACGCGCCTTCGATGTGATAGCGACTGTGGTCCCGACGTCAGCGCCGAGTCCCCGATCAGGCGGATCGCTCGTGTCTGTATGCTCTCAAGTAGGTCGAGGGTATGTTTAGGAGCCGAGCTCCAAACATGAGAGCAATATTTGAGCGCGGATCTAATTTGGGATTTATATAGGAGAAGAAGTTGGGCCGGAGTAAAATATTTCTTGGCTCTAAAAAGATAGCTCAGTTTTCCTGAGGCTGACCTGGCGATACCCGACACGTGTTTATGCCATGATACATTCCCACAGACCGTGACACAGAGCAATTGCAAGCTTTCTCCAGTTTCGAGGGCCCGGCCCTTCATCATCAGCTGTGGAAACGATGATCTACTTTTCTTTGTGAATGTTGTATATTGTGTCTTCGCTGCATTGTAGTCGACAAGATTGGCCCTTCCTCACTGCAGGACCCTATCTAGACCCTGATTCCGAGAGTCAATCTGTCTACATCTCAGCTGATCCGACGCAGACGCACTAAGCGGCCGAACACTCGAAAAGGAGGAAACAAGTGTACTATCATCCGCAAAACTGAACACCTTATTATCCTTTGTCTCCAACAAATCATGTATGTGAAGCAAGAACAAAGTTGGATTCAAAATAGAACCCTGAGGCACCCCCGAATTAACAGGATACAGACCCGAACCCTCGCCGCCCACAACAATCCGGATCGATCGATTCTCGACGAAGCTCCCCGTTCAGTCGCAAAGCTGTTGGGAAAGTCCATATGAACGAAGTTTGCTCACCAATGTCCCGTGCCAGGCGCGGTCAAAAGCCTTGGAGGTATCCAATGCGACCGCCCTTGACTCACCATGCCGTTCAATCGCAGATGTCCATATATCGGTTATAAGTGTCAAAAGGTCTCCTGTGGACCGCCTGCGACGAAATCCGTATTGACGATCATTCAGAAGTCCGTTGCATTCCAAATACTTAACCAACTCTGTATTGATGACTTTTTCCATTACCTTAGATAAAATAGAGAGTAATGCTATCGGACGGTAATTTTGTGGGAGACACTTTTTTCCCGTCTTTGGGATTGGCTGAACTCGAGCGTTTTTCCATCAGGCAGGAAAGGTCCTAAGTGCATAAGATAAGCGGAAGAGTCTGCCAAGAACCGGGGATAGTTCTGGAGCACAGTTCTTAAGGATTGGTATTCCGTCCAGGCCGGTTGCCTTCCTACAATCCAGTTCACGTAAAATGCGTTGAATAGTGCTCGGACGAAATCTCGCATCCCGCATCGAAGACCGTACCGCCGAGATCACAGGTGGCTCCAAAAGGTCGGGATCGAGGTTTGATTTCGCGGAAAATAAATTCGCGGCCATATTAGCTTTATCCTTTGAATTCGTGACTAACGTCCCGCTGTCTGTCACCCACGGCGGGAAAGAGGAGGATGTGAAGTTACCGCTGACAGATTTCGCCATTGACCAGAAGGAGCGCGAACCAGTTGGGCAACGACGGAGCTTATTGATCATCTTGTCGTTGTGAGCCTTCTTCGCAGTATCAATCGCCTGGTTGCACGCGTTTCTGATTCTAACAAAATTCGTTCTGTTAACATCGGTGGGATTGGAACGCCATTGCCGAAAATCTCTATTTTTTGCCGCTGTTATTAGCTCGCATTTTTTACCAAACCAAGGTTTATCAGACGAACTTCACTTGGTGGAATGTGGAATATACATCTCCATCCCCAGAAGAATAATCTCTGATACCGACTGCGCGCAAGCCTTAACATCGGAGTTTCCGAAGCACACCTCGGACCATGGAAAGGATGCGAAAAAATCGCAAATCGTCCCAGTTAGCAGCCCCATACTTCCATACATGGCGAAGCTGCCTAGGCCGGTTATTCGCTTGATATGCAAATGCTTGCGCGACAGATACTAAGCAGTGATCTGAGTTTCCCAGTGGCGCAGACACCTCTACGGTGTAAATACTCGGTTCGGATGTCAAAAACATATCCAGGGTGTTCGCATAATCGCCCCGGGCATCCGGCACTCGCGTTGGTTGCCCCACGAGTTCAGTCAAGTTGTGGCTTACAGCAAACATCTCCGCCAACCTCCCAGCCTCGTCGGTTCTGTTAGAATGTAACAACCAGCCGGAATTGTGCACATTAAAGTCGGCAAGGACAACACTCTCAGAAGCTGGGTGGTTGTTCTGTATCCAGTCGACGGTATGTGAAAGATGTTCGAAAAATGTCACCGGCCGATCATCATTCGGGGAGCGGTAAAGACAACAAAGAAATTTAACGGAAATCCTCAGCATGACTGTAGGGAGGAAGTATAGCAACATTAGCACGGTTAACTTCCTCCGCCATCATATATATGTTCCATCGTCGTTCCGCCGGACACAAAAAAAGGCAAACCACCAACAGAAATCGACAACGCAGCGTACACAACAGACAAAGAAGCAAAACACACGCGGTTCTTAATTAATTTTTTATTTTATTTCACTTCAAGATAGAACACCGGAGTCATTAATTTACACTTGACAGTCAATTTATTCAATTATTAAAAGAAAAGTTCGCATCCAGTTTATTTAATTCCGAACACTCTCGACTACGACTTTAACGCATGTCTGCATCGCTACAGACCGCGGAAGTCCGCACGACTGATGTCGTCGGCAGATCGAAAAGGACACCTCGATATCCCCTCCAATCAGGATATCGTTTTTACCTACCACCAGAGAAACGTAAAGTCTCTCTTGGTGGTATGTGTGCGATCGTTCAGATCGATGCTAATCACACCTGCTCGACAGCAGTGGAACAACGAAACAGGCAGGCGGCAAAGACAAAAGGGAGCAATGACCAAATGCGCCGTTGGTAATGCGGGTCATTGTTTACGCGATGCCTCGTCGCTATTATCGACGTTGGGAGAAAAAATATGCTAAAAGCAAATTGGATGTTTATGGCATCTCTGGCTGCAGTAGAAACCGGGTTCATGTTTGCATTAGGAAATGCTGGAGAGTTTGGTTTCAGCGTCTATTGCGCTAATTATATGCAGCTTCTTGAGTTGTTTATTGATAAGAAAAACAAAAAAAAAGGTTGCCAGGCAATGTGTATGAAAAGTTACATGACGCGGCTGGGAAAATAGACGGCGCAATATTTATGGTCCCTGTCATGACGGTTACATTGAATGCAATCCGAATCATTTTGTTTACAGGAATTTGTCTGGTACCGAATTGGTTTAGAATACCAGATAAGCAAAGAAAGAAATCTTACGGAAATTGTATGCGAAGGGATGCATGAAAAGGTAAGTTTTCTTTATAGGGATTTTAAGATTATAGATGGTGATCTATATAATGCGTGAAGCATTTACAGATACTAATACTGTTGCATTAGCGAACTTAAGGACCGTAGGGTTTGGCGGAACCGCTACAGGACCCTCAACCATATGATGGTTATATTATTGGGTTCCAACGCCTCCATCCTCTGGCAAGCCAGATCGGACCGCGCGAAGACACAGACTCCGCCCTTAACCCGGAATCTCGAATGTAAGTCGTATCCTGAGCAACGAAGATATGTCGAATCAGTTGAGGAATCGACCTAGGTCTCAGTTAGGGCAAGGATATCAGGTTTCGTTGTTTGCAAATATTGGTGGACGGCGTTTACATTCGTATTGGTGAAACCGATGCCCCTGATGTTACAAAATTCCGTCACCAGTCGAGCGTGGGCAGAGCCTCCAGAGCGAGCCCGGTTATGCGATAACGAACCTCGCAAAGTTACATTATTTATCATGATATCTGCATGAAGTTCCCCTGACATAATGTGCCCCGGAAATCCGAATGGGAGACTAGTTTACCTCCGGAATTCTTTATATCAGAAGGTACCATCATGACTTCTCTCCGTGTCAGTCCGGGCCATCAGCCACACACCCGAAACACCGTCGAAGATTTCTCTCGGCGATATCGCGGAATGTACAGCTGACGGGGTGGTATCTCACCTTGGGACCGACTACCACCTAACCAACCATTTCTCGAACCGGTCCATCAGCCAGGCTCCGAAAGATGGCCCGGGACTTCTCCCGACCATTTCACGGAGCTTAAAGCTTAATGGAATGGTATTTCAACGGGCGACAGGGCGTTGGGACCCCGGCTACCACTCGGCCTTTAGTCGCCTCTTACGACAAGCCGGCCTAGCTGTGAGTATAAGTTAAAATCCAAATAAATCTTTTGACTTTTTAAAAATCAATCTTTATTTCTGGCTTATCGCCAGGCAACTAACTTACAGACTAAGTTACAATTTTATATTTATACTAGCTGCTATGCGACGTTGTCCCGGATGCTGGGTCGTAAAATATTGTGATGGAATCATAGTGCAACATTGTTGTTATCACAGATGATGTTGAAGGGAGGATCACAGCCTAGAGGTAGATTGCTCCGGCACATGATAGCTATTGAAGCCATTAAGGCACACTTATTTTATAAAGGCTGACATTTTAAATGCCATGGAAAACGCCAAATACGCCATAATGTCAAAATGCAAGAGTTAAAACACCTTTTTAACCAAAGTATTCTATTTTCCTTAAAATGTCCAGGACCTTTAAGAACACGAAAAAAAATTTAAGCCCTCCCCATAAAAACTTAATACTTTCCAAACAGATACAACTTAACTCCCTGACTCCTTTTCCTAAAAGTGTTGTTTTTACATATTCTTTTCAGTTACTAGGAATCTGAAAAGGCCAGGAACGTTTGAAAATATTTTAATATTTTCCTGTCGAATTGGAAGCGAATAAACTAGCTCAAGATGGAGAGATAAATGTAAGAAAAGTACGACATTTTCATATGATTGCTCCTCTTAAGGTAGACAGGGAATGTATTCCAAGAATGGTGACCTTTTTGGCATAAAAAGATGTCTATCCAAATAGAATTTCCTTTTCCCCACATCCACTGGCATTGGGTCTTTGTGTATGTGCAAAGATGCGTGGCGCCTATGCCAGTTTTATTGAATACCATCCAACCAGAGAGGATACGACGAAACAAAAAGATAAGCAAATAAAAACCCTGGCTTTGGTAAAGGATATTTTGTTCAATGTGAATATGAATAGACTGCAAATGATTGAAATTTATTCTATTGTACTTCAGCTGAGTGGAACCAAGAAGACAACCGATAACTGGGCATACATTTCGCTGCTACATTACGGAAAGGTATGTGTTGCATTAAAGCATGGATATCCTTTAAGAAATTTAATGGGACAACTTATTTCAATAGAAAAACAGATCAGTATCATTTTTCAAAGTAAATCTTTTTGTAGATATTCATGCTGAAATTGGATACCATTGGGTCCTCCTCGGTATCCTTCTTGGCACTTAAATAGGATTTTAGCAACAGTGAAAGGCCGAAATTAATTGATTGGATTTTGCGTCCATTCTCAATTTTCTACACAATTTAAAGAGGCCAGTTTATTGCTCAAAGCGGTGACAACTAAGGCGGTCTGATTCAAAAAGGGACCAAGTTTCAGTGAAGCAGACAAAAGGGATACAATTCCCGCTAAGTAAGGCGAAGTAAAAAGTAGAAGACGAAACAAGGACAAATTCTATGTTTTAATCAAAACCAGAGTCTCGTGGTCCTTCTTATACCAACCGCAGTTTTTCATTGTCCCTTTCATTCTGTTTACACGATAAATTAATTAAAAACAACTTCTTTTCCATTATCCGGGCCCAGCTCATACCACAACCATTAATTAATTCGTATTTCTTTGTTGTCGGTGTTGTGGTCTACTTAAGGAGGGATAAGCTTTTGTGGTATTGTAACAAGAGCTGCCTAGTTGATGATGATCTTGACCGTTAGCCGGATCCCAGTGCGATGACACAATGATGTGGGATTTGTTAATGTATCTTGTAGCCAAAACTGACCTTCGATGGGGTCCCGTCATAAATCATTAGCAAAGCACCAAAGAGTCAATCTGAACGATGACTCTGTGTGCGGTTAATTTTAGAAGTGGAGGACCAGCCGGGTATGTCTTTATCGGCTGCTTGAATTGTTAATAATCAATTGTAGTACTCGTCCATTTGACTATTGCTACAGCTACGAGCTCCGTGCTTCCATCGTTCCAGGATTCTGCGAACTATTTCGCATTATAACAAGGATACATTTTGGTTTCCTCGTCGTGGTTCGGTGGACGGCGGTTATTTGCATTGTTTGTTTCCCGTGCTCAGCTAATTGTGTTTTAAATTCACGCCCACTTTATTGCGGTGGCATTTAATTGGATTAATGAAAATTAATTACGACGTGTTGGTGTGATTTGATTTATGGCGTTGCTCTGGCATTTGGATGAATTGTTAATTGCTGTGAAGGCTCTTATTCAGTTAGCGTGTTTATTTACGGTGAATTAAAGTGAGATAAGTGCAGTGATTAAATTTTGTGTGTGGTGGTTGAAATGTGATATAATATAAATTAGATAGTCTGATATGAAGAGGGTGTTTTTTTTTTTTAATTAACAACAAGAGTCTGGGGATCTTGAGGATGTCTTACGAAAGCAATCTCTCAGTTGATAGCGACTGTTAAAAGTTCGATGTTGGTAAGAAAGGTACAAATAGAATGTCACCGATTATTGACGGGTGTTTACTAGCTCATAAGACGTATTGGATTGAATACATGCCAACGGGTTGGTGCCTCATGTTTTAGAAAACCGAAAAGTTAATTTCACATCTAAACAGTAGATCTTAGCCGCTATATATAATGCAACCTATTTTTTTTTTGTTTTATCTCCACATTTATTAACAATTCAGTTACAGATTTTACTAAAGACTAAATGTTAAATTCTATTTTACAAATATCATTCTTACATTAAATTCGCAACAGTCTAAATTATACATTATCAATCTTTTGATTTCTAATGCCTTTCGGCGTACACTATTGCAATCTTTTTTTTTTTTACTTTTATAAACATTTTTATTTTATCCTTAAAAATTATTTCTTAGTGGCTAGACAAAAATGTTTAAATACTAGCTTAATGGTAATATATTAGATCTAACTTACTGGTCCCAAGCAGACTCTCTAAGCTAATCTGTTTTTTGGTTCTTTATAAAAATAGCCTTTCGGCATGGCATGATTAGATATTTAAGAAACTATCGGACAGTAGCACAAAGAAAAATTTTGATTAGCACAAAAAACTTTGTCTCTTTT
This sequence comes from Microdon myrmicae, assembly GCA_963931805.1. Classification (NCBI taxonomy): domain Eukaryota; kingdom Metazoa; phylum Arthropoda; class Insecta; order Diptera; family Syrphidae; genus Microdon; species Microdon myrmicae. Next base: position 37,029,399 of record OZ007499.1, on the reverse strand, counting down.
TTAATTGTTCCTTAATCTAATCTAATTTTACCTACTGTTTAACTACTTATCTAACTTAATTCTAAACTAAAATATCTTAATTCTAAACTAACCTATGAATAAGAAATTCTTTGCAAACCAGCCGCTGGTCACTTTTGCATTTGATTTGCATGGGATCTTTACAACACAGGTGTTTAGCTGCCATTCAACCACCAAAACCGCTCGCGTTGTTTTTTGAAATCTTTCTCGTCCCTCCAAGATATTACCCTACTGTGCCGCAGGCACTCTGGATTTACCTGTGTGACATTCCGATTGTAGCTTAAGCGTTTATCTGCGACCGAACGGTGAACGTGGAAAATCAACGGAATGCCAGATTCGTCCTGTATGAGGCCGTCCATATCCAAACCGATGAAAGCCTCTGGTGGGATAAAGCCATTGCTACGCACTCTCTCCGAATACATAGTATTTGGGTAATAAGCCCCGAAAATAAGATCGTTTGGCGAGTTCATTGATCTGGCGGCGTGTCCTCGGATCAATTTGATCATGAAGTTATCTACTCTGTTTATATTGGCTCCATTGTACAGAGCTTCATTGGGATAGTACTTTCTGTAGTCAGATTCGGGTGTTCGATACAAACCAAGACAAGTTCTAACACATTGTCTCTCGAAGACCCGAATCTTTTCCATTAGATTTGGACCTACGTTGAACCAGACCGGGCATCCATAGATGATCATTGGCCTAATGAGGGCCATGTAGCAAATAACTTTTACTCTTTTATCTAGCTGGCTGTTGTGAAATAGCCTTCTTGTAATGGCAAAAGTTCTTTTTGCTTTGGCTAGTGCAGCATCTACATGCTTATTGAAGTATAAGTAGTGATCTAGCCAAATGCCGAGGTATTTGACTAGGTTTTTAGTCTCTATTGGTTGTCCATTCGGTCCCACGACAACTAGATTTCTCCAGTTTCGCCTCGTATCCCTAGTAGCCCCATTTAAAGGTGTTCTGAATAAGATAGCTTCACATTTCATGATATTGATTTTAAGTTTCCAGTCATCGCAATAGCGCTGAACTTTATTAAAGTTGTTGAGGTCCGTCGCCGTGCTTCCTCGGTTGAGGGAAGAGCGGGGACCTTTTATTTTTAATTGCTTAATTTTGTAAAACCTTTCTTTTCGGTATTAGACATTCCTCTATCACCGATATCCAAAAATTCGTTATAGACAGAACCATCGATTTGAAATCATCGACTTGTTAATATATATTTGAATTAATAAAAAATCAACGGAAATTGTGTTCACAGCTATCAATAAATTTTTCTTTGACAGTCCTCACTTCCAAATCTCCTCTGAACTTCCTCTATTCTATTTTTTCTCTCTGACTTTTAACAACAATTCATTTGGACGAAAATCCAAGTTACTATGTTTTCAATAAATAAAAAGGTGCAGGTTATTAAGTGTGCTGTAACTGGTAATATTGTGAATGTTTATGAATGGTATGTATTAAGTGAGAATGTAATATATGTTAAGTGAAGTTTTTAAGGATGTGATAGGAGATTCAGTGTTAAATTTAATAAGGGTAGTATTCTGGAATACAACATCCCACCCTTCTTCGAGAAAGAAACTTATCCTTGAAGAGAATAATTTTCTAGTAACTATATATTAAATTAAGATTAATTAAAAACTTGGATTTTCGTTCAATTACATTACAAAGGTTTTCAAAATTAATCTTTCATCAAAGGTTACAATAATCAAAAAGCTCTTAATACTAGAAAAATAATCTATTTACATTATATATTAACTAAATTTTTTCAATAATCAAAAAGTTCTTAACACTAGAAAAATAGTCAAAATAGTCTATTTACATTACATATTACCTAACTAAATTTAAATATTTCTCCTTGGAACCTTTTGTTTTCTAATCCAAAAGTTATTATTACTTATTATATTAATTACATAATATGAATATTCAAAATTCTCATTTCCGTTCGAATATATATATTAATTCCAAAATTTCCAATACATATATTACCTCTAAAATTTCCTTTCTTTCCTTTTCCATTCGAATATATATAAATTCTAAAATTTCCAATATATATTACCTCTAAAATTTTCTTTCTTTCGTCCCCCTCATTAACTTTTTTTTTTTTTTTTTTGTTTTTTTCATTCCCGTCATTTCCTACAATTGTTAGATTATTTCATATATATTGAATAAAAAAACAAAGGCCATTTGTTATGTGTTTATCTTTTCCTTAAATTTATGGAAAAGTTTCCAAAACCTTTCTGGGCCTATTACTATGATGATTGAATAAAGATGATTATTACCAAAAATCTTCTTGAAAAATGATCTTGAATAATTTAAATGACGGTGTAACCTTTTATTTTTTTGTATTTTGCATTGGAATAAATTTTTATTGTTGAAAAAAAAGACTTGTAATGTATTTATATAGTTACTCTTTACAATACCTATTTTAGTTAAATTATTATTTTCATTTTTTTTTTTTTCGTGTTTGAGTAAGTGTTTGTGTTTGTTTTCGTTGTTTAAAATATTTATTGTTTTCGGCTTGGTGTTGTCATTGTCCATAGCTTTAACTGCTGTCGGAACGTCTACCTTTTCAGTCTTACTCACTGCTGATGGATCGTTTAGTTTCTCAGTCTCATTTACTGATTCGTATAGTTCTTCAGGCTTATTAGCTGTTAGAACATCTTGGTTCCCAGTACTATTTGCTGTTTGAACTATTTCTTCAGTTATATCTGCTGTAGAAACATTTAATCCGTCAGTCTTTGCTGCTGAAAAGATTTGTTCATCAGTATTAGCTGCTGAACTGACTTGGGTTTCGAATTTCATTGCAACTATTGGGTCTTCAGTCTTTAACACTGCTGAATGTTCAGTCTTTGTTGCTGAAGTGCCGGGGTTGTCTATTGGGATAGCCGAAATATTCGGGATTTCTGTTTGTATATTTTCTGCAGTATCCGAATTTTCAGTCTTTAATACTGCTGATTTTTCAGTCTTGGTTGCTGAAGTGTCTGCGTTGTCAATAGGGATATCTGAGATATTAGCGATTTCAGTCTTTAATACTGCTGAAAATTTCGGATTTTCAGTCTGTGTTGCTGAATTATTTTCCAGAATTGCAGTCTGAATCGGAGTCATTAGATTAGGGTTTGGTTTAACTTCTTTTATATTTGTATTCATATGGTTATTGGAATTAGTCATACGGTTAGGATAATCATAAGCTGGTTCAAGGTAAATTTGGGTAGGAGTTTCATTAAATTGGTCGTTATCTATTTCCGAAGATCTAATGCTGTAAATAGAAAAATTTTGTTTGTCTTCCATAAATTTTGGTTGGCGTCTGGCCTCGTTTTCCGACTCTTGCACCCGAGAAAAGTGAACATTTTGCCGATCGTTTTGTCTATTGGTGGTTCTAGAATATTCACCAAAACGATTTTCAGAGTTTGTAGGATTATTTCGGAATGGGTTACGCGTTGTTGTACCTTGTTGGTAATTTGTTGAAGACGATCCATTCCTAGATATCTTGTATCTACACTCATTCTCTGTGTGATTATTCCGTCCACAGAAATTACATACAATGTTATATTCCCTTTTTATGGGTTGTCTATTCGGAAAAAAGTTGGATTGCATGTTCCGATAACATGTGTCCTGTGTATGCCCTGGCTTACCACAGGTTTGGCAGACTATACTATTGAATGTAGGTTTTTCGTTATATTGATATGACCTGGGAGAGTTGTCCATTCGAGCACCATGTGATACTACATGTGCAATCGACTGTTTTAAATTATTTCCCCCATGGACTTTAGCTAGTATCTTTAGCTGTTCGTTCATTAGTCCATCTTCAAATGTTTGTACGGCCAATTTTATGTTTTCTTCTATTAAATATTCCCTAACCACCGCGTCTGCTGTTATTTCACACGTGGCAGAGTTTAAAGTCCTTACAGCATTCGCGACTCTATCGCCGTATTCCCGGACGGTTTCTCTGTAGCGTTGTTTCAGAGAAATCAACTCATTGTGTGCCGTCGACCGAGATTGCTCCTCTTTATATTCCGATTCGAGTTTATCTTTTAAATCCTCCCACTTAGCGATTTGGCTATACCTAATCAGATCGTAAGCATGACCCTCTAGTCTATTTTTGACTAGCTCTAAAAACGTCTCGTATATATCCGGGTCTGCCTTCTTTATGGATCTAAATAAAACGTCTCCCCCGGAAATAAATTTACCTAAGTCGCAGGGTTTCCCGTCAAAGGTAGGGACGATTCTGAAAACATCAGAAATTCCGACAGACAGAGCCATTTCAGGGGTTTTACTGAGTATCTATTGATAGTGGAATTGTTCTTCCCCCTGCCTAGCCGCCTGTCTCGTGTAATATGGACTCGTAATATTGAAAATTTGAATTAAAGTATGGCGAAAATTTGTTATCAATTCTTAAAAATATGGTTTATGAAAAAATGGCCTTTATGTTATTATTCAATATATATATATGGAAACGATATGGTTTGGACCCAAAACTGAAAAGAAAGAAAATTTTCGACGAGAAGGAAAAGAAACGGAAATGTCGTCGAAAAAAACTGAAAAGAGAATTTTCAAAATTTCTATCGAGAAAACACTTTTTTTTTTTTTTTGAAAAAGGAAAAAAATCCAAGTAAAATATTCCTACAAAAAAAAAAGAAAGAGAGAAAAAACAAAATATTGAAAAAATTTCTTACTACTCTAGATGTTGATAGAAGTCTTGTTGAATTTCTTATTGTTGTCCTTTTTTTTCTTCTTTGTTGTGTCGTAGAGTTCCTCTTTGTGTTCCTTTCTATATTTTATATTATTTTGTTATTCTTGCCAGGCAGACTTCACGCCCTAGAAGTTGAATATCCTGGTCTTTTCTGCTTTCCTTTTTTTTTCTTTTTATTTCGTTGTTTTATGTCGAGGTTTTTTTTTTTTTCTTCTTATTTTGGTTTGGTTATTTCTCCTGTTTTGTTTTTTTTTTCTCTCTTTTCTTCTTGAAAAATTTTTTTTCTTCTTCTTATTTGGTTATTTCTCTTGTGTTCACTTTATTTTTTTTTTGTTTTAAATTTTTTTGTTTACTTTGTTTTTCGTTGTTTTATGTTTACTTTTTTCTTCTTCTTATAAACATTTTTTTTTTGTTGTTTTAAATTTTGTTTTGTTTAAAAAAATTTTTTTTTCTTGTTTTTTTTTTCTTCTTATTTTCTTCTTTTTATTTGGGATCCTTTGGTTGTATCCCACCGCTGCCACCAGTGTTGAGGTCCGTCGCCGTGCTTCCTCGGTTGAGGGAAGAGCGGGGACCTTTTATTTTTAATTGCTTAATTTTGTAAAACCTTTCTTTTCGGTATTAGACATTCCTCTATCACCGATATCCAAAAATTCGTTATAGACAGAACCATCGATTTGAAATCATCGACTTGTTAATGTATATTTGAATTAATAAAAAATCAACGGAAATTGTGTTCACAGCTATCAATAAATTTTTCTTTGACAGTCCTCACTTCCAAATCTCCTCTGAACTTCCTCTATTCTATTTTTTCTCTCTGACTTTTAACAACAATTCATTTGGACGAAAATCCAAGTTACTATGTTTTCAATAAATAAAAGGTGCAGGTTATTAAGTGTGCTGTAACTGGTAATATTGTGAATGTTTATGAATGGTATGTATTAAGTGAGAATGTAATATATGTTAAGTGAAGTTTTTAAGGATGTGTTAGGAGATTCAGTGTTAAATTTAATAAGGGTAGTATTCTGGAATACAACAAAGTCCTGCTGTAATAGGCTGTTGATACTCTCAATATTCGGGGCTGTTCTATAGAGAATGATGTCGTCTGCATACGCAATGGCATGGTGCAGCGTGCCGATTAAGTCACTTGTGTAGATGTTGAAAAGAGTCGGAGATAGTACCGCCCCCTGTTGTAACCCATTCTTTATTATATAACTCCTACTGGAGGTTACATTCCCACTTTTGACAATGAATTGTCGCCCATTTAACATGTCATAAAGCATATACAGCAGAGGTTTATGGATGTCTAGTCTAACTAACTTATAGTACAGTCCATCGAGCCATACGGTATCGAAGGCCTTCTCCAAGTCAATTAGACATGCCCCTGTACATTGGTTATTGCATTTATTCCATTGTATGTCTGAAACCGCCTTAAACCCAAACTGGTTATTTGGTATAATGTTGCGCTCCTCAACCCATTCACGCAACGCTTTGCTTACTACCTTCTCGAAGGCTTTACTAATACTTGGCGATATACCAATGGACCGTAGGTTCATGGGATTTGTGCTATCTTTTCCCTTTTTGGAGATAGGATGTATAATGGCCGTTTTCCAACGCGTTGGATAATATGCATTATTTAGCGCGTTGTCAAACAAGATCGTGTATACGAAGGTTGCCTCTTATGTTTCGGGATTTGGCAACCCTAGCGTTGCAATCCGGCAATTGACAGCTCTGTCGTAAAGTTGGACATTTTTGAGGTTATACGCACTCAGAACGTTTTGACATACGAGCGCTATTTGTGTTGTTTACAGTAACTTAAAAGATTCATCTCGGTCCAAAAATGGAATTAAATCGTCAACATTTTCGTGCGATTATTTTTTCAACTTTTGGGCGTGGATTAACTTAGCAACAGTGCATGGATGAACTTAATTCAATTTTTGGCGATGGAGCTCCATCAAGGACCAGTGTTTATCGATGGTATGGTGCATTCAATCGTAGCCGTAGTTCACTTTAAGATGAATTTCGTGAAGGTCGTCCAAAATCAGTTGTTGTTCCGAAAACCATTGATGCTGTGCGCGAACTGATATTGGAAGATCGTCATGTGACCTATCGTGAGATTGAGACAACCTTAGGCGTTAGTGGGACCAGCACACATTCAATATTGCATATACATTTGACTGTCAAAAAAATTTGTCCGCGTTTGATCCCACACAATTTGTCAATCGCCCAAAAAAAGGCTCGTGTCAATTGGTCGAAAGAAATGCCCAAAAAATACGGTCGCGGTGCTTCGAAACACGTCTATGACATCGTGACAGGTGATGAATCGTGGATTTACGCGTATGAGCCCGAAAGTAAACAGCAGTCGACTGTCTGGGTGTTTCAAGATGAGCCAAATCCAACAAAAGTTGTTCGCGCACGAAGCACTTCCAAGCAAATGGTCGCCTGTTTTTTCGGAAAAACTGGACATGTCGCAACCGTACCACTAGAACAACGCAGAACAGTCAATTCTGAGTGGTACACAACCATTTGTTTGCCAGTTGTCTTCCAAGAAATCAGGAAAACCAACCGCCGAAGACGGATCACTCTTCACCACGACAATGCGAGCTCTCACACATCGGCTGCGACAACTGCATTTTTGAGCACACAAAACATCGATTTGATGGGTCATCCGCCGTATAGTCCTGACTTGGCACCGAAAAAAACAAACTGAGAGGTCAACGTTTTTCGACACCTGAAGAAGCGGTTGCTGCATTCAGAATGCATGTGTTGGAGATACCTCAATCAGAGTGGCAAAAGTGCTTCGATAATTGGTTCAAACGCATGCAAAAGTGTATAGGTCTTCATGGGGAATATTTTGAAAAACAATAAAGTGATTTTCGATGATCAATATTTGTTTTTGTTCTCTAATCCCGAAATATAAAAGGCAACCCTCGTATAAAGATTCATATAAGGATTCATATAGGGATAAATTATGTGTATAAAGACCAATATAAGGATAAACTGTGTATGAAGATGCATATAAGGATAAATGGAGTGTATAAGGGCATATATATATTATATAGTAAACTGTGTATAAAGATTCATATAAGAACAAATTGTGGTGCTGCATAAAGACCGTGAGATGGAAAAAAAAAGAACCGGACTAGTACCTGGCTGACTTTCAAACAGACAACCTGTCTCACAGTTTTGCTCGTGCTATTTTTCTTAATTACATAAACCGTTATATTCACAATAATTATCACAAGCCATTATCTTGTTATCTTGTTTTCTGTGCCTCGCTACCGCAAACTCATAAGTTGATCAAGTGTGAAAGCTGTTAAGTTATGGCCCCTGGGCCACGTGTTGTAAGCAAAATTAAACGTAAACGGTTGCGTTATGATCCCGGTATTGGAGGTCAAACTCCTCCCGATATACTTACAAAAGTGAATAATAAAGTGCTAGATAAATCCAATATGTGTTCAAACACTAACTTTTTCCAATCACTTCAAAGTCTGATGGAGGACTCACCTGAAATGGATTCGACCAACGTCGATCAGTGCGCAGAAGTTACTAAAGAAGCCGTTCCGCCAATTGTGGTGTTAAAATCAACCAGTGATAAAGTGCGCAATATTTTGAGTTACATTAAAATAGACAACTACTTAATTACAAACACATCGCTTGGACAAAAAATATGTGCCCCAACAATGGACATATATAACAAAATTAGAACTGAATTCTTTCGGTTAAAATGTGAGTTTTTTACCCACTCGCGAAAGGAAAATCGCCCATTAAAGGTAGTGCTATCCGGATTAGACTTGATTAGCAACGATATAGTGAAGAATGAACTAATTGCATTCGGGATAGAGTGCTTATATGTTAAAACCATCACCATAAATTCAACAACAAAAGCCTTGTACAAACACTACCTGTACATTGTTTACATCCAAAGCGGTACTACTCGTAATTTAACTTCATTCGAGAATACTATTACACATAGGGAAATAGTCTCAGCGTCTATTGCGCTAATTATATGCAGCTGCCTGAGTTGTTTATTGTTGGGAGAAAAGGTCGCCAGCCAATGTGTATGAAAGGGGATTCGTTGTACACATGAATGAAGCTGGGAATAGGCGACGCAATGATCATTATCCCTGATTGGGATGGTTACATGATATGTGAACCGATAAGTTTTATTACAGGGAATTTATGATAAGGTAACAAAGAATTCTTACAGGAATTTGTATGCGAAGGGAATGCAAGAAAAGGTAAGAATTCTTTTACTGAAGCTTTTTAGATTATACCTTAGATAATCCTAGATGCGTAAAGCATTTAAGGCGCTAATGCGATTGCATTAGCGAAATTATGTGATTGGATGGGAGTCATGGGGGTTTTTTTAGGTAAGTGAACGGTGGGGTTTGGCGGAACCGCCACAAACCCACCAAACGTGTCCCCAGTATCCTGACTAGCATCATTCACTGGCAGGTATTGCCTGTGACGCGAGTTCTGCGCGAATTCACTTTGGGTGGCAGCAGGCATTGTGGTGTCCAATGCCCCTCCGCCGGGGTAGGGCGAAATGTTCGTTGGTGTATTCGCAGGAAGGGGGTACCTATAATACGTTACCTGCGCACACACCGATGGATTTTACGAGTGGGCAGGATCGATAACCCTGTCATCATTTTGTGTGAGGTGGTGCTCTGGTTGCGAATGTTGTGTGAAGGTCGGAGTATGTGGGTTCACTATTGACGAAATGGGCGTGAGGGAATATGCGTGGTATACCACTGTTGGGGAGTGGCCGGGGATTGAAGGCCGAAGAGTTGACTGATAGATCATCAACCCCGCCGACCCCCCTCCCCCGCGAAAGGGGAGTTTCTCTGCCGCAACATCTCCTTCCTGGATCTCTCCACCTGGAGAGGTTGCCTGCGGTTTGTTGGGTAACGACTTTCTCTCTGGAAATTGTAAAGTTTATGGACCGGGAGTTTGTTTGCAATTCCCCCAAACAATCCTAAATCCTGTAAGTTTTTCCATTAAATTTATAAATGATGGGAATGGGATGCCAGGTCATAAGGAAGCCGAACGGCAATCCGCACTTAGGGGATCTGAGAAGATCCAGACCGCGGTCGGTAGGGTCCCACACTCTCACCCGCAATCCCCCTCTCTCTATCATAATAATAACACCAAGTAGAAAATCTCAATAACCTACTTGGCAATAATTTAAACAAAAAGTTGGCAGCGAAGGGGAAAACAAAAACTTCGAAAAACGTTGGTATACGTTTTTCAGTTGATCGTTAATAACGAAAGGAAACGTGTAAAAGTTTATCGCCCTTCATTTAAACTTATCTCCACCAAGTACGAGAAGGAGAGAAATAAACAGGGGGTTCAAGAACTCAACAACCACTAGTCAACTTAATTCACTAGTTAACTTAAGTCAACGTTCACCACGAGCCAAAGGATATGTGGAAAACTAGTAGGTCCGCTTGTACTTTCAGTGAGGATACCGACGTTCCCAATGAATACACATGAACATTCAAACACTTGTCAATAATTCGCCACGAGTAAGAATCGCGAAGAGAAAAACGATAATAAATTACCAGAGCTGTTTAACAAAGCAACTAATTAGTATAGTAACTGATGACTTAAGTAGCGAGAAAGTACAATACATCGTCGTGTACACGCGCCCTCGTTTGATGCGTTGGTGGTTTAGTTCTAACAATTTCAGATCTTCGTAACGTAGGTTTGAATCATGTTCTCTATTATCATTGCTAAACTCTATACGAACATATTAAATAATATCTACACCCTCAAACTAACGAAAGTTCCTTGCTTTATTCAATTTTCCATTTTTATGGTTCACGTCTTGGAGAATAATGTTTTATCGAAGTATAAAGACGTCGTATATACTATATGTGTATCCCTCCTTTACCATCGTAGTTGTAATGGAACTTTAATTTGCAGTGAATAGATGTCTGGATTGTTGCGCCGTAATTTGTAGCAATGCAGGAGTTTTAAGTTTCTTACGAAAACATGTCCACTGCCATACGACTGCTCTTGACGACGTGTGGTAGTCAAAGTAATTTCTGTTGGATAATTAAAAATAATCTCGCCACAGAAGGACTCAAATAACCTAAGGACTCAGATAACCTAAGGAGTCAGATAACCTAAGGACTCAGTCTGGTCACAAATTGCACCCTTAAATGGAAAGATTCGACGGATGGATGGGAGAATAAGCTGAAAGCATGGTGCAGATTATTGTCTCACATTTAATGAAATTTTTCTTATATGTTCAGATTTACAAAGGCGGTGAGCAGGATGTGCTGCGCCTGCACATCCTTGTGCCATCGATCAAATTGGTTTTTATGAGGGCATTATTTGGTGATGTATCGTCTGTTAGCGTGTATACTCGTATAGGAAAACGAGGTAGTGGACAAATGTCTCCCCCTGATGAGGTTGTACGTTTTCATTTTGCCTAAATGGCTGAGAGACATTCCGTCGATCAATAAATTAAGTTTATTGCTAAAATAAAGATAATGATCTTGGCACAGCGACATTATCGATTTTGTCGTACGGGGGCGATGTGGATGAAGCAGAATATATGGCATGTGGATTATGATAAATTGAACGACATCAGGAGCACATTTAATCATTCATTACAGACTCTTCTCTCCTGACGCATAACATTTAAGGAAACTTGTTACACTGGCTCGAAGCTTATTGAAATTTTTCAAAGGCACAAGCAAGTCATCCGTGGATATGTTCTGCATTGGTTGATGAGGATACATGAATCAGTAGTATGTGACCTTTAATATAACCTCAATACCGGGAAACAGCCTAATGCGACAGTCATTAGGAAGAGTGGAAAGAAAGCCCAAACACCAGCTATAACTAAGATTAACACTAGAATGAAATTTGACCCGCAAGAAAAATTTGAATCAACAATATGCTCTTATTACATTTTCGTGATATTTGTATGCTCGTTGAAGTATCTTCCAAAAGATTGATCTTCTTAATATATTTGGATGTGACCTAATGAGATAATAAATATGATAGAGATTCGAAACTATCATCGTCGTTGAGAAGATATGTAGGAGATAATTTGGAAAAACTAGGACGAACTTTTCGCTAAGATGATTGAATATATGAAGCAAAACAAAGGACATACCGTTGATTATTGCCGGTAATGTATTTTGAAACAGGCAGTATTGTACGTGGATGATCCTTGAATCGAAGAAGTGGTAGTTTGTGTGTACATTTATTAAGGTAATCTTTATTCATTTTGATTTGTTCATTACGTTTATAATAAACTGGACTTTTAACGAAAAATCTAAAATAAATACATTAAGATTAGGGTAAGTGACATTGGATGTAGTTGGATATTAGAAAGTCTGTAATTGTACTTAGTCAAGATATTAGGATGCGGAAGCGAAACGTATCCGTCTAATTGGGAGAAGAAGGATTGTGGGGAGGAAGCGTAGTGCACCGGCGTACGGTGCTGATTAACTTCCTCCTCCATCATAAGTTCTTTAAACGCCGCCGATACAATTTCGCGATTGTTAGAAAGTCCGCCGAAAATTTCCGCGCAAAATTCTTCGCCAGAGCAAAGGTCACACATTGAGGAAATTATTAGAAACTCACTCAGGAACTGCAGCACTGGAGAAGAGTCAATGAAACACTGATTGCCGATACATGATGAAAAAGTTTATTTATGTTTATTTATATTCTTAGCGTACACCAACTAAATGCCCACTTTCCGTTTGGGTATACTGGACGTAATTAATAATTCTAATAATAAAGGATAACTCTCGACAAATTTGATGCGAGATATACATACACCCCCGCGACGCCACGTGGCTGCAGGAGCTAGCACGACCAGTGCGATCGGCAGATGGAAACGAACTCCTTGTATTTTGCTCGTTCAGAGCTCACTCGTTCACCGTGATCATGGTGGTATGTGTGCCTAGAACAAAGAAAGACATGAAGTGCATTCCTAGGATACGATTTCGGTAAAGCAAATAAAACCGAAATCGTCGGGTGCCAATGGAATCTTTGTTGGAACATGTGCGGCTAAACAAAGAGACGATGATCCGATGTAAAAATGTGCTAATTGGTTTTAGCGAGGTTACTGGGAAATGGTGTTTATGGCATCGCTAGAAAGGGTACGTATTGAATACCCATTTGCATTGATTATGCTTGGATTTCAATTGATGCCAAGGGACGCGAAATGCGTATTTGCTTTGGGTTGTACATTGCGCTGGGAGAAAAACGTCGCCATCTAAATGTATACATAAAGAAATTTATCGTATACATGAATGAAGCTGGGAATAGGCGACGCCATGATAATTATCTCTGGCTGGAATGGTTACATGTTATGTGAACCGGGGTTTTTCTTTTCAGGATAATTTATGATAAGGAAAGTTAGAACTCTTACAGGAGATTTGTAAGCGAAGAAATGCTTGAAAAGGTAAGAATTCTCTTGCAGAAGTTTTACGACTATAGCTTTGCTCCAATTAATGCGTGTAGCGTTTTCAGGTGCCTAATGCGATTTGCGTTGGCGAAATTATATGGGAAGATGGGTGTTATGGGGTGTTTAAGGAAAGCGTACCGTGGGATTTGGCGGAACCGCCACAGGATAACTTCGGAGAAATTAAGGAGGGATAAAAGCTAACTACTCCCATGGAATTTCCACCGCTTGCTAAGTTCTCCTGAAATTATCTGGTTACATGTGTGGCTATATATTGAAGAAAAAATGCCGGAGGCTCAATGCTCAGTCGCTCGGTTAGATATCATCACATCATACTATATTCTTTGTGCAATGGTCGGAAAAGAATCCTTGATCACCTTTCTTAGCTTGATTGACGTAACAAATGAAAAAGGTAGAATTGATGGTCTGTTGTAGCCGAGCTCAGCTCTTTAGTTAACTGCCATAGCACATTGTCGTTTGGGTGGTGTTGGTGTACAAATGAATTTAATTTTCTTTCATATCCTTAATCCAGTTTTACACTCGTTTTATTTATTTAAAAAAAAAAACTCTTTAATTTTATATACTCCTCTTAATTTAAAAATTACCGTTGTTATTTTATACAAATTGTTATGTACCAACTATGTTTGTAACAAAAATGTTTGGGAATAGTCACTTTTGTATTGTTCGTACCGTTGAACACCTCGTAACAGAAGTGTGTGATATATAATTCAAACAGTAAAATGTATATTTTCATGCTGGCAGCATGACTTCTGAATGTTATTCTCACTAAAACATCCGACTCGGCTTACCTTGATCGACTCAGATAGCTGATTTGTGGCGGTTCCGCCAAACCCCACGGTTCACTTACCTGAAAAACCCCCACAACTTCCACCCAATCTCATAACTTCACTAATACGATCGCATTAGCATTGTTGTATGTCCGGACGCCGTGCCTCCTCTGATGAGGGAAGAGCGTGGACCTTTTAATAATTAACGCGTTTATTTTTCTCATTCATCGATTTATTTCAAAAGACAAACACTATCAAAACACTTATTCTCGTCTCCTCAGTTTGTATCTCCAATCTTACTCTTCAATTTCTCGACTTGTCTGTATCTTAAACTCAATTGATAACGCAAAACAAACTCAATTGTATCTGAACTTCCAAACTGAAACTAAAAACTGAACTAACTCTCCAGTCGACTGCTTCTCAACTTATTTTTTTCTATTTCTAATTTTCTCTCTGTGACTTTTCACATTCAATCAAATCTGGACGAAAATCCAAGTTACTATGTTTTGAATGAATAAAAAGGTGCAAGTTATTAAGTATGCTGTAACTGGTAATATTGTGAATGTTTATGAATGGTATGTATTAAGTGAGAATGTAATATATGTTAAGTGAAGTTTTTAAGGATGTGTTAGGAGATTCAGTGTTAAATTTAATAAGGGTAGTATTCTGGAATACAACATCCCACCCTTCTTCGAGAAAGAAAATTATCCTTGAAGAGAATAATTTTCTAGTAACCATAGGTTAGATTAAGATTAATTAAAGGCTTGGATTTTCGTTCAATTACATTACAATGGTTTTCAAAATTAATCTTTCATCAAAGGTTACAATAATCAAAAAGTTCTTAATACTAGAAAATTAATCTATTTACATTATATATTAACTAAATTTTTCCAATAATCAAAAAGTTCTTAACACTAGAAAAATAGTCCAAAATAGTCTATTTACATTACATATTACCTAACTAAATTTAAATATTTCTCCTTGGAACCTTTTGTTTTCTTATCCAAAAGTTATTATTACTTATTATATTAATTATATAATATTAATATTATTGTTTCAAAATTCTCATTTCCGTTCGAATATATATATTAATTCCAAAATTTCCAATACATATATTACCTCTAAAATTTTCTTTCTTTCGTCCCCCTCATTAACTTTTTTTTTTTTTTTTTTTGTTTTTTTCATTTCCGTCATTTCCTACAATTGTTAGATTATTTCATATATATTGAATAATAAAACAAAGGCCATTTGTTATGTGTTTATCTTTTCCTTAAATTTATGGAAAATTTTCCAAAACCTTTCTGGGCCTATTTTTATGATGATTCTATAGAAATGCATAATACCAAAAGTCTTCTTAAGAAATGATTTCAAATGTCCTAAATGACTGTGTAACTTTTTATTTTTTTGTATTTTGTGTTTGAATAAATGTTTATTGTTGTAAAAAAAGATTTGTAATGTACTTATATGGTTTTCCTTTTCCGTACCTATTTTAGTTAAATTATTATTTTCATTATTTATTATTTCGTGTTTGAGTAAGTGTTTGTGTTTGTTTTCGTTGTTTAAAATATTTATTGTTTTCGGCTTAGTGTTGTCATTGTCCATAGCTTTAACTGCTGTCGGAACGTCTACCTTTTCAGTCTTACTCACTGCTGATGAATCGTTTAGTTTCTCAGTCTCATTTACTGATTCGAATAGTTCTTCAGACTTATTAGCTGTTAGAACATCTTGGTTCCCAGTACTATTTGCTGTTTGAACTATTTCTTCAGTTATATCTGCTGTAGAAACATTCAATCCTTCAGGCTTTGCTGCAGAAAAGATTTGTTCATCAGTATTAGCTGCTGAACTGACTTGGGTTTCGAATTTTATTGCAACTATTGGGTTTTCAGTCTTTAACACTGCTGAATGTTCAGTCTTTGTTGCTGAAGTGCCGGGGTTGTCTATTGGGATAGCCGAAATATTCGGGATTTCTGTTTGTATATTTTCTGCAGGATCCGAATTTTCAGTCTTTAATACTGCTGAGTTTTCAGTCTTGGTTGCTGAAGTGTCTGCGTTGTCAATAGGGATATCTGAGATATTAGCGATTTCAGTCTTTAATACTGCTGAAAATTTCGAATTTTAAGAGTGTGTTGCTTTTCCAGAATGGGAGTATGAATCGGAGTCTTTATATTAGGGGCAGGGTTATCTTTGTTTATATGTCTAGGTTTATAGGAGTATGTGGGCTCAGGGCAAATTTGACTAGGAGCTTCATTAAAATGGTCGATATCTATTTCCAAAGATCTAATGCTGTAAATAGAAAAATTTGGTCTGTCTTCCATAAATTTTGGTTGGCGTCAGGCCTCGTTTTCTGACTCTTGCACCCGAGAAAAGTGAACATTTTGTCTATCGTTTTGTCTATTGGTGGTCCCAGAATTTTCACCAAAACAATTTTCAGAGTTTGTAGGATTATTTCGGAATGGGCTACGCGTTGTTGTACCTTGTTGGTAATTTGTTGAAGCCGATCCATTCCTAGATATCTTGTATCTACACTCATTCTCTGTGTGATTATTCCGTCCACAGAAATTACATACAATGTTATATTCCCTTTTTATGGGTTGTCTATTCGGAAAAAAGTTGGATTGCATGTTCCGATAACATGTGTCCTGTGTATGCCCTGACTTACCACAGGTTTGGCAGACTATACGATTGAATGTAGGTTTTTCGTTATATTGATATGACCTGGGAGAGTTGTCCATTCGAGCCGCATGTGACACTACATGTGCAATCGACTGTTTTAAATTGTTTCCCCCATGGACTTTAGCTAGTATCTTTAGCTGTTCGTTGTTTAGTCCATCCTCAAATGTTTGTACGGCCAATTTTTTGTTTTCTTCCATTAAGAATTCCCTAACCACCGCGTCTGCTGTTATTTCACACGTGGCAGAGTTTAGAGTCCTTAGAGCATTCGCGACTCTGTCGCCGTATTCCCGGACGGTTTCTCTGTAGCGTTGTTTCAGAGAAATCAACTCATTGTGTGCCGTCGACCGAGATTGCTCCTCTTTATATTCCGATTCGAGTTTATCTTTTAAATCCTCCCACTTAGCGATTTGGCTATACCTAATCAGATCGTAAGCATGACCCTCTAGTCTATTTTTGACTAGCTCTAAAAATGTCTCGTATATATCCGGGTCTGCCTTCTTTATGGATCTAAATAAAACGTCTCCCCCGGAAATAAATTTACCTAAGTCGCAGGGTTTCCCGTCAAAGGTAGGGACGATTCTGAAAACATCAGAAATTCCGACAGAAAGAGCCATTTCAGGGGGTTTAATGTGTATCGGTTGATAGTGGATTTGTTCTTCCCCCTGCCTAGCCACCTGTCTCGTGTAATATGGACTCGTAATAGTGAAAGTTTAAAATAAAAGGCGAAAATTCGTTATCAATTCTTAAAAATATGGTTAACTTAAAAATATGGTTATGGAAAAATTGGGCTTTCTTTTTGTTATTCAATATATATATATATATAGGAAAGAAAAATAAATTGGTCCCAAAGCTGCAAAGAAAGAAACGACGAGAAAGAAAAAAAAAACGGAAATGTCGTCGAACTACTGAAATGAGAATTTTCAAAATATAGATAGAAATTTCTATCCAAAAAAAATTTTTTTTTTTTTTTTGTGAAAAGGAAAGCTTCCAATTGGAAAATATTCCTAAAAAAAAGTAGAGAGAAAAGTCGCTATTTAAAAAAAATTCTTACTCTACTAAATGTTGTCGTTGTACTGTTGATAGCAGTCTTTGTCTTGAGTGTTGCTGTTTGTTTTTTTTTTTCTTCAGTTTTCCTTAGTTGTTTCCTTTGTGTGTTTTTTTTTTCTTTTTAGATTTCTTTTTCTCTTTGACGACAGGCAGACTTCACGTCCTAAAGTTGATTGCTCATCCTGGTCTTTGCTGCATACATTTTTTTTCCTTTTTTTTTTCTTCTTCTTATTTTGGTTTGGTTATTTCTCTTGTGTTTTTTTTCTTCTCTAGTTTCGGTTTCTTGATTTTTTTTTTCTTTTTATAAAAAAAATTTTTTTTGTGTCGTTTTAAATTTTGTTTTCTGTTTTATTTTTTCTTCTTATCTTGTTTCTACGTCATCATTCATCATCGGGATCCCGTTATCTGGGTCATCCTACCGCTGCCACCAGTGTTGAATGTCCGGACGCCGTGCTTCCTCTGATGAGGGAAGAGCGTGGACCTTTTAATAATTAACGCGTTTATTTTTCTCATTCATCGATTTATTTCAAAAGACAAACACTATCAAAACACTTATTCTCGTCTCCTCAGTTTGTATCTCCAATCTTACTCTTCAATTTCTCGACTTGTCTGTATCTTAAACTCAATTGATAACGCAAAACAAACTCAATTGTATCTGAACTTCCAAACTGAAACTAAAAACTGAACTAACTCTCCAGTCGACTGCTTCTCAACTTATTTTTTTCTATTTCTAATTTTCTCTCTGTGACTTTTCACATTCAATCAAATTTGGACGAAAATCCAAGTTACTATGTTTTGAATGAATAAAAAGGTGCAAGTTATTAAGTGTGCTGTAACTGGTAATATTGTGAATGTTTATGAATGGTATGTATTAAGTGAGAATGTAATATATGTTAAGTGAAGTTTTTAAGGATGTGTTAGGAGATTCAGTGTTAAATTTAAGAAGGGTAGTATTCTGGAATACAACAGCATCTTAAATGCTTCAAGCATTAAAGAGATCAAATCTTTAATCTAAAAGTCCCTGGAAAAGAAAACTTACCTTTCACGCATCTCTTCTCATACAATTGCCTGTAAGATTTCTTTCTTAACTTATCAGGAATTTCAAACCAATTTAGCACCTTCATCATCATCATCATCGGCACTACAACCTGGAACCGGTCTTGGCCTTACTTAGCAAGTCCTGAGGCTTGTTAAATTTTCCATAATGATCTGTTTTTTCCGGGCAAGGTCATTAGTCTTGCGCCAAAGGCTCCCCGACGGGGAATCGAACCCCGGTTTCCCGCGTGACAGGCGGGTATACTAACCAGTATACTATTGAGGAGCTGATTCTTCGGTGCCAAGCAAATCTCCGTAGCCGTTTTCCTGAAAACAAGATGATTTGGTTTACATACAATGTAACCACCATAACAGGGACCATACACATTGCGTCGCCTATTTCTCGTCCTCACTAAGTGTATCATAAATCACCATACAAACACATTGGCTGGCGACCTACACCCAAAGGACCAAAACAAATATACGCATCTCGCGTCTCTTGGCACCAATTAAACCCTACAGCATAAGCAAATGCAAATAGGAATTTAATTCCTACCCTTACTAGCGATGACATAAACACCATTTCCCGGTAATCTGGCCAAAACCCATTAGAACATTTCCACATTGAATTACCGCTTATTTATTTAGCCGCAATGCACATCACAGACATAGACCCAAACGTTCCCTTTGTCTGTTCATATTTCGGGATCTGCTTCTCATCATCAGCGGCATAAGCAAACAAAGACCCAATTAGTATCCAATGAGATTCGGCTTGTTTGCTTAGCTGAACTCACATCGTATGGATGCACATTATGCCTTTCCTTTGTTTTAGATTCGTTCTCATGGTTTCGTTCCATGAACGAA